>CM077002.1:101402962-102652962 GCA_039090855.1 Macrothele yani | reverse complement strand
ACTAAAATACTCTCTCTTCGATTGAACCCTGTCCTTCCCACCGTCATACATCCCGATCAAACGTGCACCATCTCTGGCCGAAGCATTCATACTAATATTAATCTCCTCCGTGACTAATATTGCCTTGCCCACCTTTCTTCCAAACATTTAGCCTTCCTCAATCTTGATCAGAGGCAGGCCTTTGATAACGTGAGTCATCAGTGACTTGCCTCTGTGCTCTCTGCCTTCGGTTTCCCATCTGTCTTCATCACAACACTCTTTGCCCTGTACCAGGATTCAGTTGTCCATATCCGGACGGCCTCCTTCCATACAGCCCCCATTCCGTTTCGCAAGGGCATCCGTCAAGGATGTCCTCTTTCCGGACAACTTTTCTTTCTAGTCTTTGAGCCTTTTCTTTGCTCTATCTGTTCTCTTTTACAACCTCGCCTCTCTACCTTTCAGCATAGCACCAGGCACCATTCTATCATTCTTACTGCCTACGCCAATGATCTTACAGTTCTCATCCGAGAAGAATGGCAATTCGCAATTGTTCTTGCATGGCAATTCACAATTGTTCTTGCATCAAGTGTATGCTGCGGCTTCCAGCGCCTCGTTAAATCTTTCAAAGGGTACAGGCTTGTGGTGTGGCTCCTGGAGACATCGCCCCGATGCCCCGTGGGGCGCTTATTGCACTTCCACCAGTCAAAAGATTCTTGGGGTGCACATTGGCAGCCGGGTCTCAGAAGCGGCTGCCACATGGAGACCCCTCGTTAGGAAACTACGTCACACCGCTGCTTACTGGTCCAAGCTCAAGTGTTGTTTGACCTACTACAGTCGTGCAAGGTTTGCTGGCACCCACATCCTCTCGTTAGTTTATCATTCCTGGATTACACAACCACCACCAGCTTACGTTCAAACTGCAAAAACATCAGCAATGCTCAGAATTGTTTGGTCATCCACTCATTGGTTATCTTCCTCAGTATTATCGCTACCTTCGACTTGTGGTGGCCTCGATATGCCAGAGATTACCATACGTTATAAAGCTGTAAGAATTTTCAACTTCCTCCGTTTGACAGTTCAACCAGACTCTTCCGCTTCCATTCTTCTGCTTAATGTTCTGGCTTCCCCCTTAATCCCTGTCTCACCATCCATCTTCTTCTCAAGATGGATATTCACACTGTCATCCCCCCCCCCCGTTTTCCTCTAGTCTGCCATGAGGCTGTTCAGTTCCTTCGTTCTTTACCGCTTATTCGTCAACCCCCCTCTTCCACCCTTGATCTTCTTTCCGAGCCTTTTTTTCTCCTACATCCTCCATCCCCCTACTGCCAACTTTTTATTTTTTCCCGCATGGCTACACGCTGGTGTAGTCTCCGTTTCCCAACTGGTCCTCCCCGATTTTTCATGGAAACCCGTTTCCGACCTTTTTCCCACGATCCTACCCTCTCCCGAACTCTCTGATAACTTCCTCCAACCTAAAAATGCTGTTGAATCACTTTTTCCTTCCCTAGTCGATTCCTCTGGCCTCCTTTCCGTTTCCTCTGCCTCCCTTCCTTTCCCGTTCTTCCTACCCTCTTCCGGCGACCTCTTCCCTCTCCACAGCTTTTCCACCGGCACCCTGTACCGTTTTCTCCGTTCTTCTTCTGCGGTACCTTACCCTATCCCCTCTGTTCCTTCTTTGGCACTAACCTCGGTCTGGTCTACTGCACAACATTCACCGGCCCTCTCCTCAGAACTTAATGTGCACTGGAGGTTTTTGCACAATCGATTTCCTGTCCCTTCGACTTTGTTCCGAAGAAATATAGTATCATAAGATCTCTGTCCTTTTTGTAAGGTCGTTGGAGACGTCTTACACATGTTTGTTTACTGTCCGACGCTGCTCCCACTATTTCACAGTATGTTTAAACTTTTACATCCTTCTTGTACCAGTGATCTCACCCTACAATATTATCGTTTCCTCGGCCACAGTTCTACAAGTTTCTCCTCGATTTTACCAGTTTGTTCGTATTTATTTATCCTAGCTAAATATATTATTTTCTCTCACCTGCTACAGTTACAAGATCCAGATCCTATCACATTCTCTACCTCCTTGGTTGCACACTACCGCAACAGGGTTAAAGTCAGACTCACCCTGGAATATTCCTTGGCGAAAGATACGGCACGGTTACCTGCCTTCTTCACAACATGGTCACCGTGTCGTCCCTGGTTTCAGTTTCTAGTGCCCAGGCTGGTCATCTGCTGTTTTATTACTCTTAAACCTACGCCGGAACTTTCTATTTTTACTGTTCCATCGCCATGTTTCCTCCTGGATCTGCTCTGTGTTTGCTTCCTGCTGATGTCACCTTTTGTACACAGTACTCTTCATGCTCACAGTGATTCTCTGCCACCAGTGATTCACATGTCCCTAGAACTGCGCAAATTACTTCTATAAATTTGATTAGCTCCAGTGATGTTCCAAGAATTCAATGAACAATTATCCCAGAGCTACTGCTGTTTAACAGCAAATATTGCAATGCCTGTCATTGCTCATTTGTACAATTACCATTTTTTTTTTTTATTGGAGGTTTAACGACCACCGTGAGCAACTCAATGGGCTATAAGCAGTCGCCCGTCCCTGATTTAGGGTCACTGGTTCCAGGGAAGGGAGAGAGCCAGTGCCATAAGACAAACACAACATCCATGCCTCACCGGGATTCGAACCCGGACCCCTTACGGACGAATGATCAGAGGCCAGCGCCTTAGACCACTGCGCCACCGGGGCGGCACAATTACCATTTCATTGTAAATATCTACATTTTCTTTTATTTATCCCCTTTTCTCACACTGCGTGTGAGGTTGGGGATGTTCTGTTGTAATTCTTTTAAGTGAATATAAGCGAATATTGACACTAAGCGACGGCCTCTGATCATTCGTCTGAATGGGGTCCGGGTTCGAATCCCGCTGAGGCATGGATGTTGTGTTTGTCTTACGGCACTGGCTCTCTCCCTTCCCTGGAACCAGTCACTCTAAATTAGGGACGGGCGACTGCTTTTAGCCCATTGAGTTGCTCACGGTGGTCGTTAAACCTCAAAAAAACATTTAAACCCCAGTTTTCTTTATAGAATGTAGCCGGTATTTATTAATAACTTTGAAATGCCTGTATTATAAGATTAATGAAAAATGTCGTAGCAAAATTAATTTTATTTATGACAAATCCAACGCCATTTTTATGACAAATCCAATGCCATCGGAGAAACATACCACCCATGCCTCATCCGTTACTCGAACCCTGGTCTATTTTGAAAGAATAGTAAGCCCAGCACCTCTGACCATTCACCCATCTCTGTACGCCTGTTTATTTTGAGAAGAATTAAAATTTACCTTTTCACTGTGACCGGTTTTCTTTCTATGTATTCTTCATACTTTCTCCCTATCTTTCTCTTTAAATGAGACCCTTCTCTGAAAGCGAGTACCTTGGCTGCGCTTGCAAAATGCCAGGTGGGAGCCGAGTCTTGTAATTGTGGGTACCATATGCAAAGCAAGCAAACGGCAAAACAGATTTGGAATCAGATTTCTTTTTTGGATATTTACTGGTTGCAACTTCTACATAGATGCACGTAGAATGGATAGATGCTCATAGATGCACGTAGAATGGATAGATGCTCATAGATGCACGTAGAATGGATAGATGCTCATAGATGCACGTTTGCTATTGTGGAGAACTCACCGGTTAGGGTATAACCTATACAGGAAGTGTCTTCAGAGTCCGGTGAGTTGGACACAAGTGGAATGTTATAAACACAATGTCTATGTAATGGGTGAATCCTGTCTCAGTCCTTGCGCAACAAATTGAATAAATTATAGGTGCGTATTCCAAAGGAAATGTGAAATTTAGCACAGACATTCCCAAGGATGTTAAAAAAGGTTGGGTTGTCCTAAGGATGTTAACAATGGTTGGTTACAAACCAACCATTGTTAACATTCTTGGGAATGTCTGTGCTAAATTTCACACTTCCGTTGGAATATGCACCTATAATTTATTCAATTTGTTGCGCAAGGACTGAAGCAGGATTCACCCATTACATAGACATGGTGTTTATAATATTGCACTTGTGTCCAACTCACCGGACTCCGAAGACACTTCCTATATATGATCTACCCTACGTTCGGTGGAAGTACGGGTGGCAGAGCACAAATACGCAGCACGTATTGGTTCTACCTCTTCTGCCTTAGTCTGCACAATTGCGCAAGGTGAACATTTCGCGGACTGGAGTCGTACAACACTAATTGCTTCTGCACCTGACAAACATTCTTTGTTGCTTGCAGAAAGTTTGTGTTTAACATGTTTTTCCTCCAGTTGTTGTAATGATGACTTACCTGTAATTATACCTCGCCCTTGGATCCTACTGCTGAAGGGGCTAAATGCCTCATCTGGTGAATTTCTAGTTACGTAAGTCCAATTTACATATAATTAATTGCAACATACCATTTTCAGTTTGGCCGCGCCAGTTATATTATTCCATGATTGTATATAAATGCCTGTAACCATCCTTTCGGGCAATTGGTCCTGATGATGAGGCTAAAGTAGCCTCGAAAGTGCTTGCCGTGTAGCTGATTTTATCTCTACCTTTTTAACTTGTAAATAAATATCAATTTTTAAATGCAAGTTTTTTCAACTTTTTAATCGTGCATCCGACAGCTTTGGTTTTCTGATCATACCATTTAGCACGAAGTTGTTTTATTTACTTTGCATTTAAGAGTTGGAATGCATTCGCTGCCTTTGAAGAGACACGTAATTGCTTGAAAGGCTTAGGTTTATGTTTTTCTTTACGATTAATTTGGTAAATTTGCATAAGTTAATATTTGAGTCCATGCTTAGCTTTTGGTATTGCAATGATTACGTTTTTTCTCTACTTTTGACTGGGTTTCCAGTGTAAGGAGTTGTAATGTTTATCCATATTTTTGGGGAACTGTGATGGATCTTATTTTGACCTAATCTTTTTTAAAATTTCGATGACTTTTAGAATTAAATGCTAGCGGTAGGATTTCGGGCAGAATTTTCTTTTTAGTTGCTTGCATTTGCTAATGCAACTATCGCCTTAGTGCAACGTAAAAAAAAGAGTAGCAAAAATAATTGTAGGAATTTTTTGCCCTTGGAAAATATTTACTCATTGAATAAGCTGAATAACTTTATGAAATAATTCGCCAGTTTTATTTGTACTGTTTTACATCTCTGAATTGTACATTAAAATCGTTTACATTTTGGATGTTGCCTTCTCTCTTACTGAGTATTTGGATATTTAATGAAATTTAATAAACTATTGAAACGCCTGACATATGATGCCTCACCCATTCATTGAAATGGGGAATGCTATCAAAACAAATTACGAAATTCTATTGCTGTTTCTATATCAGACGATTTCCGGTGGCGAAGTGGTCTAAGCGCTGGCTTCTGACCATTCGTCCGAGATGGGTCCGGATTGGAATCCTAGTGAGGCATAGATGTTCTGTTTGTCTTACGGTATTGGCTCTCTCCCTTTCCTGGAACCAGTGGCCCTAAATTTGGGAAGGGTGACTGCTTACAGCTCATCGAGTTGCTCACAGTAGTCGTTAAACACACATCCCCTCCTAAAATACACACACACATATATATATATATATATATATATATATATATATATATATATATATATATGTACATACATCGTTTACATACACTCATCGTCAAAAAATAGTTGCACCCAAAAGGAAGTAACCGACAGGAATGAAACTTGGTGTGTAGGTTTTACATCGTGAGACATGCAAATGATTCAATTATCACGCTTGGCGGCGCACGCGATGCCAGCAAGGAGGGGTTGTAGCGCTGTGCCTGACCGGGTATATAAGACCGTCCCGTTGCGCGTGCTTGTCATTCTGACTCGTGCTGTTGTGTTGTTTGCATCCTATGCAAAAAAGTATGCCTCGGTAAAAAGTTCGGAAACAATTCGAGCAGTTGGTGGAGCACGAGAGGGGCCGCATCGTCGGGCTTCGGGAAGCGGGTTGGTCTTATCACCGTATTGCGCGTCATACCGGTCGTGCGGATATTACAATAGCACGCTGTTGGCGGAAGTGGATAGAACAAGGCACGCAGCAGCGACAGCAAGGATCTGAGAGTCCTAGACGAAAAACGGAGAGTAAAGACCGACGGGTTGTGAGACATGTTTGGAGTGACACAATAGCCTCCATGCGGATATTCAGCGATCAGTGGTGCTTCCCATGCATCGTCGGATTAGTGTCAGCACCATTGGCAGACGGTTGCACGACGTAGGACTAAACGCATGCAGACCGTTACGACGACTGCCCTTAACACTATTGCATCGTCGCCAAAGACTGCAATGGTGTCATGCCAGACTGTCAAGCAGCCACTCAGAACGACAGCGGGTAATCTTCAGTGACGAGTCCCACTTTTGTCTTGGAGGAGACGACCAACGAATCCGTGTGTGGAGGCACCATGGTTAGATCTAAGATGAACGGTTTGTTGTCGAGCGTCACACGTCCAGAAGGCCTGGTGTCATGGTGTGGGGTGCCATAGCTTACGATGCCAGATCATCTGTGATGTTCATTACAGGCACTTTGACAGCCCAACGTTACGTTAATGACGTCCTATAACCAGTGGCCCTACCTTTTCTGTACGCTCACTCCGGTGCGATTTTCCAACCGGACAACGCTCGTCCGCATACCGCTGAGATTTCGAGAGCTTGCTTTCAAGGCAATGATACTCTTCCATGGCCAGCCGCATCGCCAGCCCTATCGCCGATTGAAAATGTATGGGATGCTGTTGGACGTGCTATCCACACTCCAACCCTACAGCATAATTTGCAGGAACTGCGTGAGAAGATTCAAGCTCGTCTCGCATGCTGTGTGAGCAAACATGGCGGCCCGACGTCATACTGAGAGACACTACTTATTGGCGTGTAGCTGAATAAATATTGCCCATATCAGTCTCAGTGTTATATACAATACATAGTTTGATTTTCGTGCTGATAGTAACTAATTAATTCGAAATCTGCAGTATTTGCACGATCTATACACAAGAGGACGACACTAAGTGATCTTAGATGAGATGTTTATTTCGTAAAAATGATAGGTTATAAACATATTTTCAATTAAAACCATGAGATCTTTTAACTTTACGTTAAGGTCATCTTCAGATGGAGACATCATCAAAAGATATTTACAAGGAACTTCGTTATAAATACTGTCAAGATAAGAGTTTAAGTGACGTAAATACAAGTGTGAGGCGTAGATAGTTCTGCGCAAACTTGGGGGGAGGGTGGATGTTAAAATATTCCTGGTTTTACTCCCGCACATGTGTTCTGCGCAGAACTACAGCTCCTCGCGTCGCGTCTTTAACGACGATGCCTCACACTTGTATTTACGTCACTTAAACTCTTATCTTGACAGTATTTATAGCGAAGTTCCTTTTAAATATCTTTTAATGGTGCCTCCATCTGAAGATGACCTTAACGTAAGGCTGAAGACCTCATGGTTTTAATTGTAAATAGTATGTTTTTAACCTATCATTTTTACGAAATAAACATCTCATCTAAGATCACTTAGAGTCATCATCTTGTGTTTAGATCGTACAAATACGGCAGATTTCGAATTTATTAGTTACATACACTATATTGACAAACGTCACCGGACACCTAGAAGAGAAACACAAAATAAGATTTATTCACATACATTAGTACGGTGTCGGTCTACCTTTGGCCTACACGTGTCTTCACGAGCTCCGTGTTTGAGTGCTTCACGTACGTGTTTTGTGTGTCCCATCATTGTTCTTCTATGTGTGTGACGAAGCTAAAGATCTGTGCTTTCGTTTAAGATCCCCCACGACTTGGTGAGTGCTCAATTTTCTTCATTATCAGTGTTTTAATTTCCACACCGAGCTGCTCGTTTTCTTCGTTAACCCTTGCGCCTTCATTGGCAGCGCCTTCATGGCATCTGCCAATGAAGGCGCTGTTCCCGCCCGTTTCGCTACAGCTCCTCGCGTCGCGTCTTCAACGACAGACGCAGCCGATCAATCACTTTCGCTTGTTAGTGGAGATCCTCTTAATTTTCCTCCTGTAATTTGCACGTCTTCTACAGCTCAGGCCTCTGACGCGGCCATTGAAAACGTGGATGTGACGTCCCTGTCCTCTGCTGGCGATGATGAATTCATGGACGTCTCTGATGTCGTCGCTAATCTACCCTCTACAGTTTCTACTGCCTCAACTTCCAGTACATTGTCTCATGCTGCGTCAATGACTTCCATAGGAGGCGCTTCTGCACGCAGGTATTCTGAGGCTGCCTCTGGTATTCCACCGGATTTCTCCTCGTCTCGTCTGCCCCCTATGGATATTTGCGTTACTCTCAACGGTGACACCATCTTATTAGACATTCCCGAGAACTCTCCAGCTGGTCAACGTCTTCATTCGACCCTCGAGTTGGGGGTTTGTTTTGATGCGCTGCCCAATACTCCTTTGAAGCAGTACAGCTCTGCTCTCAAGAAGATGCTGTCTTCTGGGGCCATCACTCACCTAACCCGAAAGCCACGAACTGTGATTGTTTATTTTTCGAAGAAAGAATATGCCGAGCTTGTCTTGTCTCGGGGCCTATCAATTGGCGATCGTCACCTCTTAGCCGAATCCATCACTCAGCGTCCTGTTCTGGTCTCTCTATATCCTGTAACCCCGGAGATCTCTGATGATATGCTGTGTGCTGCACTAAGTCGATACGGCAGAGTAGTCGGCCCAGTGAAGACTCTCTCTTCTTCTCCCTCGGACACCGATGATAAACATATCTGTGGCTTCCGTAGAACTGCTCGCATCATCTTCCCGTCGGAGAAGCAACTCATAAAGTTTCCACGGTTCCTCGATGTTCGTTGCAGTAACGAGCCCCCTGGACTGAGCTCCTCACCTCTGCTCATTACTCACGCTGCAAGGTTTACGGCCATCAGCAGGCTGTTTGCCCCCATGCAGAGCCACTGACTCCTGGAGCTCCAAGACAGCATTCTACCTCTTCCTCCGTTTCTGCTGCCATGCCTACTCCTGTGTCTCCACCTCCTGGACCCAGTTCTGCAGAAAATCTGATTAAAGCCTTCGATCAACATGCATCTTCCGTTGTTGCTTTCTCCACTCTGTCGGATTTTCTTCCGCTTGACTCGTCCTTGCTTTCCCGTGTTCTCTCTCCATCAGAGAACAACACGGTAGATCTTCAAGCTTCATACAGCGTCGGCACTTTTGCTCCCGCCAATGAGGAAGACCTTTTCTCTGATTCCACATCTCGTGTGTCATCGATCCACGGCAAACGTCGCTCTACTACCAGTACCGAGGCCCGGAGGAAAAAGAAGAAGTCACCTTCTTCGACTGGCCGCCCACATCGGTCCACCCGCCTAGCAAGATCTAAGTCTCCCCTGTCACGTTCTAGCTCTTCCTCTTCAAAGTCCAAGGGTCCCCTACCGACGTTTGAAGATTTCTCGACTCTCCTTACCATTGCCTCTCTTCCTTCAGAACCTGTCTCCTTTGAAGATATTTACGAGTTTCTCACTCATAAAATAAATCGGGAGGCTTCTCTCATCTTTTTACAGCAGTTTGAAGCAGTTCTTCCCGAGGTTTTTGACCAAGCAACCTCCATCCTCAAATTCCTCCGGCATAATGCCAAGCAACCCGACTACGTCTTGTGGTGTCGTGGTATCATCAATCGCCTCGACACATTTCAAAAAGCTGCCATAGCTGTCCTTCATCCGACGTCGGACTTACCCATTCCAGGTCGCCACTCTGAATTGTATGAGGTTTACTTACACCCTCGCTAACGCTCTCGTTCCGTAATATCTCTCCTATCTTAGGGCCGACTTACTACTTCTGCAAGAGATGAACTGACACTCCTCGACACTTTTTCATAGATGGCGCACTTGGAACGTCACCTTTCACCATGCTTTCCTTTACTCTGTGCACGGTGGTACAGCAAGAGTATCAGTCTGCCATCTCCCCATGCCGTGAAAGCTCCTTCTACGCTACGTGGTTCGCTGTTACGACAAGTCCATTACATCTCACGGTGAGTTAAGACTCTGCATTAACTTTTTGTTGTTCTTGCTCACGGCGGTGCCCCGCCTGTGATCATTTTGTTCTTCCTCGAGCTTTGCTCTGTTTTCATTACGTTGTAAATTTGTCATTACTCATTCAATGTACATATCATCGCTTTAATCAGTTTGTATCATTCCAGTTTTTTTCTTTGAGACGATTCCATATTGCTCGTCTCCACTGTTTTGTTACATTAAAGCGATTCTGAAACCACCTGTGGCCTTAATGCATGCACTGACCCTTCGAGACATGCTTTCGACAAGGTTTTGGAACACAACGATAGGTATGCGCTTCCATTTAGTACATAATGCTGCCGCTAACAGTTGCTTAGTTGTAGGCCTTGGTTCCGAACTTTTTATGCGGCGCTCTAATTCAACCCATAGGTGCTCTGTTGGGTTAAGATCAGGGCTCTGTGCTGGACAGTTCACACACGATAAGGAATTATCCTCAAAGCACTCTGTAACAGTCCTTGCTTTATGGTTCGTAGCATTATTTTGCTGGTACCAACAAGGCTCGTATCCATAGTATTGCCACAGAGTTGGTAGGGCATAATTGTCTAGAATATCGAGGTAGACGTGCTGGTTAACAGGTTTGTCCACGATAACCAATGGGCCGGGACCATAACACGAAAAACACATCCACACGAGTACACTGCCAACTCCAAACTTGACCGTTGGAACAGTTCACTGTGACAAATATCGTTGCCCTGGCTGCCAACATACCGACATACGGCTATCAGACTGCTAGATCGTGTATCTGGATTCATCAGTCCATTGGACCTGTTTCCATTCATCTACGGTCTACGATAAATGTTCTTAACACTACGCTAAATGACGAGTAGCGTTCCGAGTGGAGATTAAAGGCTTATGAGCAGCCGCATGACCACGGAAACCCATGGAATGAAGTTCTCTGCAAATGGTACGTTGTAACGTATACTCTAGATTCACTTTCCTTTTGATTTTTACTATCTCTGGTTATTTTATTTTACTATGCAAATTATCTCCTTACTGAACGAGATGTTATTTCACCCGCTGAATGAGATCTGGCAATGAGTGTAAGTCATGACGTGGTGGTAGCCAGTATAAATAGGCGCGTTCAACGATACCGAGGAGAGCTGTGGTTTATGTGGAGGAGAGCTTTTGTTTGTGTTACGTGAGAGAGCTTTTATGTGTAAAGAGATCTTCGTTTATGTGAGTAGAGCTTCGTGTATGTTGGAGGATACCAGGACTTTCTCTGAATAAAGCTTGTGTTGTAAGTACGTTTTTCTCAGTTCATAGTTTTGTCAGATCTCTGTCTGGCTGTTAGGTTTATTTCATTAGTTGTTATTATTAACAACCAGCATAAGACTTTATTCATCTTAATTACTACTACAACATTACTAGCAGTTAAAAGCTTGTTCATTATTATTACTACACTACTAGCAGGAAAGTTTATCCATGATATAATTAACAAACAACAAGCATTAGAAGAAGCTCATTAGAAGAAGCTATATTCATTATAACGTGTACATACCGAGGTTCCAGCATTATTATTAACATGTGCACTGAGGTCTTGTGCAATACTCCGTCAATTAGCTGTAACGACTCTCCTGAAGTTTCGACGCCTTCTATCACTGATTTTCTTTGGTCCGCCAGTACGTTTTGCTGCTTCAGGCACGCAATGTGTCTTCCACCTATTGAGTACATCCAGTACAGGTGACTTGGGTATGTTTAAAGGTTTTTCGTGTAGACAACCTACTAATATAACATCCAACAATCTTTCTTTTCTCAAAGTCAGTTCTCTTCCGCCGCGACATTGTCACTCAACCTCACAGTGCGATATGATCGCGGTCAGCTGCAAGCTTGTTTTTATACCGTTTGCAGCTGTACCGCGCATCTTAACAACGCAGTGGATCCGTTCATTTGCTTTTGAGGGGTGAACGGTGACGTTTGTCAATATAGTGTATATCATCATCATCATCATTGTCAACCATTATCAATCCACTGCTGGACGAAGGTCTCCCCAAGTTTCCTCCACAACGGTCTGTCTTGTGCCAGTCTTCTCCAGGTCACTCCCGCATACTTTCGAATTTCATCCACCCATCTTCCATGTGGTCTTCTTCTGGGTCTTTTCCTGTCCCTTGGAATCCAATCTAAAATTTCGGCTGTCCATCGATGGTCTGTTCTTCTGGCAGTATGTCCAGCCCATTGCCATTTCAGGGATTTACCTCTGATCATGATGTCTTCCACTCTTGTCATTTTTCGGATCCACGTGTTCCTCTTCTTATCTGTCCTGGTTACATCAAGCATGCACCTCTCCATGCTGCTTTGAGTTGTCTGCAGCCTTTGTATATCTCTTTTAGCTAAGGTCCACGTCTCTGCACCATATGTAAGCACTGGAAGGATGCATTGATCAAACACTTTTCTTTTAAGACATAATGGCATATTGCTCTTGAAAATTATGCTGTTTCTTCCAAAAGCCCTCCAGGCAAGTTTTGTACGCCGATTAATTTCTTCACCAATGTGACCCTCACTTGATATCTGCTGTCCAAGATAAACGTACGTGTCTGTGATCTCCAGCTTTTCTCCATCAATCGATAAATCTTCATTTCTTGTAAAAGCATTGTACATCACTTTCGTCTTCTGAAAGTTCATTTTTAATCCCACTTCTTTACTCTTGTCAGCAAGTTCCTGCATCATACTCTGTAGCTCTGATGGGGTAGTTGCAAAAATGACTATGTCATCAGCAAAACGAAGGTGGGTTAGATAATCTCCATTAATCTTTATGCCTTTGTTTTCCCAGTTCAGTGATTGAAAGACATTTTCCAATGTAGCATTAAAGAGCTTCGGAGATATTGTGTCACCTTGTTTCACTCCTTTTCCAATTTTTATGTGTGTTGTATTTTCAAATAGCAGAATCTTTGCACTTGCATTTTCATAGATGTTATTAATAATATTAATGTATGCACTTCAATACCGCAGAATTTCAGAGCCATTGCAACTGCTGATGGTTTCACCGAATCAAAGGCTTTTTCATAATCGATAAAAGCCATGCACAATGGAAGTTCATATTCCCTCGCTCTTTCAATTAGTTCTCTCAGTACGTGGATATGATCTATTGTGCTGTAGCCAGTCCTGAATCCAGCTTGTTATTTCGGCTGAGACATGTCCAGTGTCACCTTCAAGCGGTGTGAAAGAACTTTAGTGAAGATTTTATAAACCACTGATAGGAGGCTGATAGGTCTGTAGTTCCTGAGATCCTCAATGTCACCTTTTTTATGTAGCAAGATCATTGTAGCGTTGTTCCAATCCTCAAGAATTTTCCCTTCATTAAGGCATCGAGTGAAAATTTGGGCGAGTACTGTTTCGATTTCTCCACTTGCTTCTTGTATGATGTCTACAGTAATTCCATCTTCTCCTGGAGCTTTTCCCTGCTTCATGTTCTTGATTGCATGTGCAACTTCTGTTGGAAGGACTGGAAGAACTCTGGTACCTTTCATGATGCCTGGAGTACATGTATCATCCCTTTCATATAATTTGGAGTAGAAATCTTTCACTCTTGTCAAAATTTCGCCTCTATTTCTTGTTACAGAACCATCTTCTTTTCTCAGTGCCATAATCTGTTTTTTTCCCTTACTGAGATGTCCCTTTGCTATCTTTAGGCTTTGGTTGTTTTCAATTGCTTTCCTTACTAGTTCACAGTTGAATTTCCTTACGTCTTTAGTGATACTTTTTCGTACTGTCTTGCATAGCTCTATATATTCCACTTTGGAAGTCACATCGTCTTTAGTTGTCCTCATCTCTCTTCTTTTTTGCATCAACATTTTGGTTTTTCCTGATAATTTGTTCACATGCAATTTGTTCTTAGACCCAGCTAATTTTGTTGCTGTTTCCATAAGAGCTTTGGTTACTTTTCTGTTAACTTCAGAAATATCCACTTCTTCCGATGTTAGGCCTTCTAAAGCAGAGAATCTGTTCTTCAGTTCCAATTTGAAGGTATTATGGTGTTTTTTAAGGTTGGTTATGTCAATACATTTTGTTTGTCTTATGAGCTTGCTACGTTCGAGTTTAGTGTTGAGGTGCATCTTACATCTCACCAATCTATGGTCACTGCCTGTGTTGAACTTGTTTAGCACACTGCAGTCTTCTATGACGAATTTTTTGTTACACATAATAAAATCAATTTCACTTGTCGTCCCATTTGGATGTCTCCATGTCCATTTCCTGTGTGGCTTTTTCTTGAAAAATGAGTTCAAGATGAAAAACCCTTCTGCGTCTGCAAACTCTACGAGAGTATTTCCACGCTGGTTTCTGTTGCCGTGACCGAATTTACCTACTGAAGTTTCATTCTTTTGCCGTTGCCCTATTTTTGCATTGAAATCTCCCATAATTATCTTCAAGTGCTGATTACGTTTATTATTTAGATCACGAATTTCCTCATAAAATTCTTCAATTTCTTCTTCAGATGACTTGTGGTGGGTGCATAAGTTTGAAAAATCTGAGCCTGGTATCTTCTCGAGAGTTGGATAACGAGTCGTGCAGCTCTGTCAGAGGAACTTTCAACTTCTATAACTTTATCCTTCAGTTTCTTGTTTATTATAAATCCAACACCACTAGTTCTGCCAGTATCTGTCCCACGATAGTAGAAGAGATGTGCACTTTTCAGTTCAATGAGATCTTCTCCTTTCTCCTTACCTCACTTAGCCCGACGATGTCCCACTTGATCCTTTGTAGTTCCTCTTCCAATTCATGAAGCCTTGAATCAGAAGATAGGGAGCGTCCGTTATACGTAGCCAAGGTCAGCATCAGATGGCAGCCTAGTCCGGTCCTCCGGGGATTCTTAGCACCCTTCGCCTTCATGTCGCACTGGTCGCTGCCTTGGCCAGGTACATTCCAGCTGCCGGAGACTGAGGGCCAAGATTTAAGTTGTGGAGTCATTTTGGAGGGGTTTGGCCATAACTCACCACGCTGGCCAAGCGGGTTTATGAGTATGGGATAGCATTTCCTCTAATCCCGATGGTATAGTTATACCGCTATTGGCGGTCGTCAGAGCCCCTTTAGTGGGAACAGGATGTACCACGAGAAGGTGGGATTGACATTTGTCAAGGAGAGGCTGTGATGTTACGCATCACCTGACCTTACATCCCCATATTGTGTATATCATCATCATCATCATCATTGTCAACCATTATCAATCCACTGCTGGACGATGGTCTCCCCAAGTTTCCTCCACAACGGTCTGTCTTGTGCCAGTCTCCTCCATGTCACTCCCGCATACTTTCGAATTTCATCCACCCATCTTCCATGTGGTCTTCTTCTGGGTCTTTTCCTGTCCCTTGGAATCCAATCAAAAATTTCGGCTGTCCATCGATGGTCTGTTCTTCTGGCAGTATGTCCGGCTCATTGCCATTTCAGGGATTTAACTCTGATCATGTCTTCCACTCTTGTCATTTTTCGGATCCACGTGTTCCTCTTCTTATCTCTCCTGGTTACATCAAGCATGCACCTCTCCATGCTGCTTTGAGTTGTCTGCAGCCTTTGTATGTCTCTTTTAGTTAAGGTCCACGTTTCTGCACCATACGTAAGCACTGGAAGGATGCATTGATCAAACACTTTTCTTTTAAGACATAATGGCATATTGCTCTTGAAAATTATGCTGTTTCTTCCAAAAGCTCACCAGGCAAGTTTTGTACGCCGATTAATTTCTTCACCAATGTGACCCTCACTTGATATCTGCTGTCCAAGATAAACGTACATGTCTGTCATCTCCAGCTTTTCTCCATCAATCGATAAATCTTCATTTCTTGTAAAAGCATTGTACATCTCTTTCGTCTTCTGAAAGTTCATTTTTAATCCCACTTCTTTACTCTTGTCAGCAAGTTCCTGCATCATACTCTGTAGCTCTGATGGGGTAGTTGCAAAAAATGACTATGTCATCAGCAAAACGAAGGTGGGTTAGATAATCTCCATTAATCTTTATGCCTTTGTTTTCCCAGTTCAGTGATTGAAAGACATTTTCCAATGTAGCATTAAAGAGCTTCGGAGATATTGTGTCACCTTGTTTCACTCCTTTTTCCAATTTTTATGTGTGTTGTATTTTCAAATAGCAGAATCTTTGCACTTGCATTTTCATAGATGTTATTAATAATATTAATGTATGCACTTCAATACCGCAGGATTTCAGAGCCATTGCAACTGCTGATGGTTTCACCGAATCAAAGGCTTTTTCATAATCGATAAAAGCCATGCACAATGGAAGTTCATATTCCCTCGCTCTTTCAATTAGTTCTCTCAGTACGTGGATATGATCTATTGTGCTGAATCCAGCTTGTTATTTCGGCTGAGCCATGTCCAGTGTCACCTTCAAGCGGTGTGAAAGAACTTTAGTGAAGATTTTATAAACCACTGATAGGAGGCTGATAGGTCTGTAGTTCCTGAGATCCTCAATGTCACCTTTTATGTAGCAAGATCATTGTAGCGTTGTTCCAATCCTCAAGAATTTTCCCTTCATTAAGGCATCGAGTGAAAATTTGGGCGAGTACTGTTTCGATTTCTCCACTTGCTTCTTGTATGATGTCTACAGTAATTCCATCTTCTCCTGGAGCTTTTCCCTGCTTCATGTTCTTGATTGCATGTACAACTTCTGTTGGAAGGACTGGAAGAACTCTGGTACCTTTCATGATGCCTGGAGTACATGTATCATCCCTTTCATATAATTTGGAGTAGAAATCTTTCACTCTTGTCAAAATTTCGCCTCTATTTCTTGTTACAGAACCATCTTCTTTTCTCAGTGCCATAATCTGTTTTTTTCCCTTACTGAGATGTCCCTTTGCTATCTTTAGGCTTTGGTTGTTTTCAATTGCTTTCCTTACTAGTTCACAGTTGAATTTCCTTACGTCTTTAGTGATACTTTTTCGTACTGTCTTGCATAGCTCTATATATTCCACTTTGGAAGTCACATCGTCTTTAGTTGTCCTCATCTCTCTTCTTTTTTTGCATCAACATTTTGGTTTTTCCTGATAATTTGTTCACATGCAATTTGTTCTTAGACCCAGCTAATTTTGTTGCTGTTTCCATAAGAGCTTTGGTTACTTTTCTGTTAACTTCAGAAATATCCACTTCTTCCGATGTTAGGCCTTCTAAAGCAGAGAATCTGTTCTTCAGTTCCAATTTGAAGGTATTATGGTGTTTTTTAAGGTTGGTTATGTCAATACATTTTGTTTGTCTTATGAGCTTGCTACGTTCGAGTTTAGTGTTGAGGTGCATCTTACATCTCACCAATCTATGGTCACTGCCTGTGTTGAACTTGTTTAGCACACTGCAGTCTTCTATGACGAATTTTTTGTTACACATAATAAAATCAATTTCACTTGTCGTCCCATTTGGATGTCTCCATGTCCATTTCCTGTGTGGCTTTTTCTTGAAAAATGAGTTCAAGATGAAAAACCCTTCTGCGTCTGCAAACTCTACGAGAGTATTTCCACGCTTTGGTTTCTGTTGCCGTGACCGAATTTACCTACTGAAGTTTCATTCTTTTGCCGTTGCCCTATTTTTGCATTGAAATCTCCCATAATTATCTTCAAGTGCTGATTACGTTTATTATTTAGATCACGAATTTCCTCATAAAATTCTTCAATTTCTTCTTCAGCATGACTTGTGGTGGGTGCATAAGTTTGAAAAATCTGAGCCTGGTATCTTCTCGAGAGTTGGATAACGAGTCGTGCAGCTCTGTCAGAGGAACTTTCAACTTCTACAACTTTATCCTTCAGTTTCTTGTTTATTATAAATCCAACACCACTAGTTCTGCCAGTATCTGTCCCACGATAGTAGAAGAGATGTGCACTTTTCAGTTCAATGAGATCTTCTCCTTTCTCCTTACCTCACTTAGCCCGACGATGTCCCACTTGATCCTTTGTAGTTCCTCTTCCAATTCATGAAGCCTTGAATCAGAAGATAGGGAGCGTCCGTTATACGTAGCCAAGGTCAGCATCAGATGGCAGCCTAGTCCGGTCCTCCTGGGATTCTTAGCACCCCTTCGCCTTCATGTCGCACTGGCCGCTGCCTTGGCCAGGTACATTCCAGCTGCCGGAGACTGAGGGCCAAGATTTAAGTTGTGGAGTCATTTTGGAGGGGTTTGGCCATAACTCACCAGGCTGGCCAAGCGGGTTTATGAGTATGGGATAGCATTTCCTCTAATCCCGATGGTATAGTTATACCGCTATTGGCGGTCGTCAGAGCCCCTTTAGTGGGAACAGGATGTACCACGAGAAGGTGGGGTTGACATTTGTCAAGGAGAGGCTGTGATGTTACGCATCACCTGACCTTACATCCCCATATTGTGTATATCATCATCATCATCATCATTGTCAACCATTATCAATCCACTGCTGGACGATGGTCTCCCCAAGTTTCCTCCACAACGGTCTGTCTTGTGCCAGTCTCCTCCATGTCACTCCCGCATACTTTCGAATTTCATCCACCCATCTTCCATGTGGTCTTCTTCTGGGTCTTTTCCTGTCCCTTGAATCCAATCAAAAATTTCGGCTGTCCATCGATGGTCTGTTCTTCTGGCAGTATGTCCGGCTCATTGCCATTTCAGGGATTTAACTCTGATCATGTCTTCCACTCTTGTCATTTTTCGGATCCACGTGTTCCTCTTCTTATCTCTCCTGGTTACATCAAGCATGCACCTCTCCATGCTGCTTTGAGTTGTCTGCAGCCTTTGTATGTCTCTTTTAGTTAAGGTCCACGTTTCTGCACCATACGTAAGCACTGGAAGAATGCATTGATCAAACACTTTTCTTTTAAGACATAATGGCATATTGCTCTTGAAAATTATGCTGTTTCTTCCAAAAGCTCACCAGGCAAGTTTTGTACGCCGATTAATTTCTTCACCAATGTGACCCTCACTTGATATCTGCTGTCCAAGATAAACGTACATGTCTGTCATCTCCAGCTTTTCTCCATCAATCGATAAATCTTCATTTCTTGTAAAAGCATTGTACATCACTTTTGTCTTCTGAAAGTTCATTTTTAATCCCACTTCTTTACTCTTGTCAGCAAGTTCCTGGATCATACTCTGTAGCTCTGATGGGGTAATTGCAAAAATGACTATGTTATCAGCAAAACGAAGGTGGGTTAGATATTCTCCATTAATCTTTATCCCTTTGTTTTCCCAGTTCAGTGATTGAAAGATATTTTCCAATGTGGCATTAAAGAGCTTCGGAGATATGGTGTCACCTTGTCTCACTCCTTTTCCAATTTTTATGTGTGTTGTATTTTCAAACAGCCGAATCTTTGCACTTGCATTTTCATAGATGTTATTAATAATATTAATGTATGCATCTTCAATACCGCAGGATTTCAGAGCCATTGCAACTGCTGATTGTTTCTCCGAATCAAAGGCTTTTTCATAATCGCTAAAAGCCATGCACAGTGGAAGTTCATATTCCCTCGCTCTTTCAATTAGTTCTCTCAGTGCGTGGATATGATCTATTGTGCTGTAGCCACTCCTGAATCCAGCTTGTTCTCTCGGTTGAGCCATGTCCAGTGTCACCTTCAAGCGGTGTGAAAGAACTTTAGTGAAGATTTTGTAAACCACTGATAGATGGCTGATAGGTCTGTAGTTCCTGAGATCCTCAATGTCACCTTTTTTATGTAGCAAGATCATTGTGGCGTTGTTCCAATCCTCAGGAATTTTCCCTTCATTTAGGCATCGAGTGAAAATTTGGGCGAGTACTGTTTCGATTTCTCCACTTGCTTCTTGTATGATGTCTACAGTAATTCCATCTTCTCCTGGAGCTTTTCCCAGCTTCATGTTCTTGATTGCGTGTGCAACTTCTGCTGGAAGGACTGGAAGAACTCTGGTACTGGTACCTTTCATGATGTCTGGAGTACATGTATCATCTCTTTCATATAATTTGGAGTAGAAATCTTTCACTCTTGTCAAAATTTCGCCTCTATTTCTTGTTACAGAACCATCTTCTTTTCTCAGTGCCATAATCTGTTTTTTCCCCTTACTGAGATGTCCCTTTGCTATCTTTAGGCTTTGGTTGTTTTCAATTGCTTTCCTTACTAGTTCACAGTTGAATTTCCTTACGTCTTCAGTGATACTTTTTCGTACTGTCTTGCATAGCTCTATATATTCCACTTTGGAAGTCACATCTTCTTTAGTTGTCCTCATCACTCTTCTTTTTTTGCATCAACATTTTGGGTTTTCATGATAATTTGTTCACATTGAATTTGCTCTTATACCCAGCTAATTTTGTTGCTGTTTCCATAAGAGCTTTGGTTACTTTTCTGTTAACTTCAGAAATATCCACTTCTTCCGATGTTAGGCCTTCTAAGGCAGAGAATCTTGTCTTCAGTTCCAATTTGAAGGTATTATGGTGTTTCTTAAGGTTGGTTATGTCAATACATTTTGTTGGTCTTATGAGCTTGCTACGTTCGAGTTTAGTGTTGAGGTGCATCTTACATCTCACCAATCTATGGTCACTGCCTGTGTTGAACTTGTTTAGCACACTGCAGTCTTCTATGACGAATTTTTTGTTACACATAATAAAATCAATTTCACTTGTCGTCCCATTTGGATGTCTCCGTGTCCATTTCCTGTGTGGCTTTTTCTTGAAAAAAGGAGTTCAAGATGAAAAACCCTTCTGCCTTTGCAAACTCTACGAGAGTATTTCCACGCTGGTTTCTGTTGCCGTGACCGAATTTATCTACTGAAGTTTCATTCTTTTGCCGTTGCCCTATTTTTGCATTGAAATCTCCCATAATTATCTTCAAGTGCTGCTTACCTTTATTATTTAGATCACGAATTTCCTTATAAAATTCTTCAATTACTTCTTCAGCATGACTTGTGGTGGGTGCATAAGTTTGAATAATCTGAGCCTGGTATCTTCTCGAGAGTTGGATAACGAGTCGTGCAGCTCTGTCAGAGGAACTTTCAACTTCTACAACTTTATCCTTCAGTTTCTTGTTTATTATAAATCCAACACCACTAGTTCTGCCAGTATCTGTCCCACGATAGTAGAAGAGATGTCCACTTTTCAGTTCAATGAGATCTTCTCCTTTCTCCTTACCCTCACTTAGCCCGACGATGTCAAACTTGATCCTTTGTAGTTCCTCTTCCAATTCAAGAAGCCTTGAATCAGAAGATAGGGAGCGTCCGTTATACGTAGCCAAGGTCAGCATCAGATGACAGCCTAGTCCGGTCCTCCGGGGATTCTTAGCACCCTCTCCCTTCATGTCGCACTGGCCGCTGCCTTGGCCAGGTACATTCCAGCTGCCGGAGACTGAGGGCTAAGATTTAAGTTGTGGAGTCATTTTGGAGGGGTTTGGCCATAACTCACCACGCTGGCCAAGCGGGTTGGTGAGTGTGGGATAGCATTTCCTCTAATCCCGATGGTATAGTTATACCGCTATTGGCGGTCGTCAGAGCCTCTTTAGTGGGAACAGGATGTACCACGAGAAGGCGGGGTTGACATTTGTCAAGGAGAGGCTGTGATGTTACGCATCACCTGACCTTACATCCCTTGTGTATATATATATACGTGTATATACAACATTAAGACATTGGCAATATTTATTGAATAGTATATGCTATGGGTGAATAGTAATAATATGCAAAAAATGGGTCAGTAGCGTTACATGAAGTGCTGTATGTTTACTTCGATTAGACAGAAAATTCCCCTATTCCTCGCCGCTAGCTAAACAGGCTTGTCGTGTGCTCGGCATGTGGCTTTCAAGCTTCAGGTGTGGCTTTCCGGTGCACAATGGTCTCCTTTTCAGTGACATTTTGACGGGAAGAAAGCATAGAAACCTTTGGCGTTGAAATGATGTTTTTGTCGACGTCACTCTGCCCCCTTCCCAACTTTGGCAGTTGAGTGAAGGCCACAGCAGACAAGTGAGGTGCCATTGTTCAAGTAGGAAGGCCATATAGTGAAGATAGGTAATTTTGTGATTGTGTATTGCTACTGTAGTTTTTTTTTTTTCAACTTCTGGTTTTAAACATGTACTGTTGTATAAAGTGAATTCTGTATAACTTTGGATTGTATGATGAGTGGGATAAAAAGAAAGGTGTTATCAATGAATCATAACTTAAAAACTTTAAAAACTTACGATGAAAACTCTAAATTAAAAAATCAAACACAAATCGCGGAGGATCTGGACATTCCAATTTCAACGTTACGGACAATTTTTAGAAATAGGAAGGAGACAGAAGAGAAGGCTGTGGAAGGGGGTATCAAACGGATGAAAATAAAGGCTGGAACGTTCAAAGAATTGGAAAAGGTTGTACTACAATGTTTCCACCAATCTCGTAGCTTAAATTTGCCATTGAATGGGACGTTGCTGACGAAAAAAGCGCACCAAATTGCAAAGGAACTCCACATTAGTGATTTTACTGGATCGAATGGATGGATTGACCGATTTAAAGCTAGATATGGCGTTGTTTATCACCAGATCAGTGGGAAAGCGGAGTCTGTAAATGTACAAGATGCTGAAACGTGGAAAGAACCTAACTGTTTTATATCAGTTACTAAAAGATTACTCTCCGCGTGATGTTTTCAATGTCGACGTGTTTGGTCTTTATTTTAAACTGATGCCAGATAAGTCACTCCTTTTTAAAAATGACTAATGTCATGGTGGAAAGCTAAGTAAGGAGCAACTTTCTGTATTACGCAGATGGATCGGAGAAAATTAAATTACTGGTCGTAGGAAAAATAATGTCACGGCGATGCTTCAAAAATGTTTGCACATTTCCATGTGATTGCATTGTACAACGTCGAGCATGGATGATTGGGGAACAGTTTGTTTTATGCGCCAAATAGCTCGATGTGATGTTTCATCTGAAGGATCGAAAAACTCTTCTTTTCAGTGATAACTCCAGAGCGCATCCAAAAATATCGAATTGACTAGTATAAAAATGATTTCTCTACCTCCAAATGCCAGAAGTACGTTGCAACCTATGGACCAGTTGATAATAAAAGTAGTGAAACATCATTATCGCAAGATTAGCTTGTTCCATGGCACATCAGGTCCACAGTACAGACTGGTCTATAAGTACTTATGTGCCATGGAACAGGCTGATCCTTCACCTTCTGTAAACGTTCTAGACGCAATTCATTTCGTCGCTGCCGCGTGGGATGCAGCCCGCCCCGAGGTAATTAAGAACTGTTTCATTAAAGCAGGCGTTAAATGACCGCAAAATGAACCGGTACTACAACATGTTGATAAGTTGATGAGGATCCCGTTATCGTGAATTTTCCTGGATACGTGTCTGTCGATGATGATTTTGCAACTTGTGAGATTCGAACAGTACAAGAAATTGTAGAACATAATGTTGCGAGCACTACTACAAACGAAGAGTGTGAGGAAGGAGAAGAAGAACCTGTGCAACCGCCGAAGCCAATTGTAGCATTAAATTTACTCGCTGAAGTAAGGCGTTTTGTGTCCAGCATGATTGGAGTTTCTGATGACACCATCAGTAAAATTAATCAGCTGGAAACGATAATTCTGAATTCCGCTTTTAAAAAAATGAAACAAAATAGGACTGAGAATTATTTTAAGAAACTATAAACAAAGTGCATTGCAGTTTATTAATACTGTACAAGAACAAAATAATTTTTCATAATCTACGTGATGTTTTAATGTATTTTTTTGTTAATACTGTGCGATAATACAGTTTGTGACTTGAACAATTCGTGTTTTTTTCTGATGTTTTTTTAATACCATTATTTTTATTGTTCTCCTACAGTTTCGTGAATATGCAGCCGACATATACAAAGGTCCGTAGCGTAGGTTTCATTTATTTTCTATTTCTGGCTAAGACGCTTTCCCGTTTAAGACGCTAATTTACGTCGGTCCCTTAAAAATCGTAAGATTTCACTGTATACGTATATCAGAACATTAAGATCATGCTGCTAAGTGGGGTGTTATTGACCTTAATGTTCTGTATGGCGATGAACATAGAAAATTAGTCGCCCATATTTGCTAGCTAATATGGAGGAACTGGAGAGATTTTCGCTCACCGTCAAGACAAAGGAGCATTGCTACAGTCCGGGGTTGTCGGACACGATTCTGGATGTCCTAGACTCCACATGTGAAAATAATTATTAACAAGTAATTGAATCATATGTTGTTTGGGAAAGGTCAAACGTCTCGAAAGTCGTTCTTCGACCGAAATTTGTTTGTTTCTCTTAACACATATCTGATCACGGTTATAGCAATTACACAAGGAACAGATGAACTGAACGGTAAAAAATCGGAAGTACACTATATTGACAAAAATCACCGGACACCTAGAAGAGAAACACAACATATAATTTATTGACATACATTAGTACGATGTCGGTCCACCTTTGGCCTTAATGCATGCACTGACCCTTCGATACATGCTTTCGACAAGGTTTTGGAACGCAGCGATATAGGTATGCGTTTCCATTCAGTACATAATGCTGCCGCTAACTGTTGATTAGTATTAGGCCTTGGTTCCAAACTTCTCATGCGGCGCACTAATTCATCCCATAGGTGCTCTGTGGGATTAAGGTCAGTGCTCTGTGCTAGCCAGTTCACACACGATGAGGAATTATCGTCAAACCACGATGTAACAGTCCTTGCTTTATGGCTCGCTGCATTATTCTGCTGGTACCAACAAGGCTCGGTTCCATAGTATTGTCACAGAGTTGGTAGGGCATAATTGTCCAGAATATCGAGGTAGACGTACTGGTTAACAGGTTTGTCCACGATAACCAATGGACCGGGACCATACCACGAAAAACACCCCCACACGAGTACACTGCCAGCTCCAAACGTGACCGTACGAACAGTACACTGTGGTAAATAGCGTTCCCCCGGCTGCCGTCATACCCACACATGGCCATCAGACTGACGGATCGCGTATCTGGATTCATCAGTCCATAGGACCCGTTTCCATTCATCTGCTGTCCACGAAAAATGTTCTTTACACCATGTTAAACGACGAGTAGCATTCCTAGTGGAGATGAAAGGCTTATGAGCAGCCGCACGACCCCGGTAACCCATGGAATGAAGTTCTCTGCGAATGGTACGTGTACATACCGAGGTTCCAGCATTTTTACTCACCTGTACACTGATGTCTTGTGCAGTACTCCGTCTATTAGCTGCAACAACTCTCCTGAAGTTTCAACGTCCTCTATCACAGATTTTCTTTGGTCTGCCGGTACCTTTTGCTGCTTCAGGCACGCCACGTGTCTTCCACTTATTCAGTACATTTAGAACAGTTGACTTGCTTATGTTCAAACGCCTCTTGGCTTTTCTTATGGACAACCGACTAATATAACACCCAACAATCTTTCCTTTCTCAAAGTCAGTTCTCTTACGCCGCGACATTTTCAATTAACCTTACAGTGCGATATGATCGCGGTCAGCAGCAGACTTGTTTTTATACCGTTTGCAGTTATACCGCGCATCTTAACAACGCAGCTGATCCGTTCATTTGCATTTGAAGGGGTGTCCGGTGACTTTTGTCAATATTGTGTATATTGTGCGGTCTGATGAATCTCTTTATTTGAAGTTAATCATGTGTGTGGGAGGTAGAGTGTGGCAGCAAACAAGAAAGATGTGGGAACTTAGATTGTGCAGAGAAATTAAGGTCCTTTGGTGCAGTAATATGGCATAACGTTACAAAGTGCTTGTACTGGTTCTCGTGAATGAAGCCTTCGCTTTACAGCAATCAGCGCACTTCTCCTTCGAAGACATATTCTGTGATGATGCCTGAATTTTTCTCTAGCTTTCACAGTACAACGTCGCTCTTCATCGGTTTGTAATCCATTGCAATCGGTTCAAGGGATAAGAATTGTACAACCTAAATCCCACCGAAAATCTTCAGAAAGTAACTGAGCAACGGAGAAATACGATCACAGTGTGTTATGAGAATGTGAAAAAAAGGGTACGTAAAGCTCAGGCTGTGATCGGCGCCTGGATGACCCCGAGAAATGTTAGATAAGCATTCATAAAAAATTGGACAGTCAATGTGTATTATGAATTCATAAAACTTCTGCTATAATATCTAAAATTGCCGTTGCGAATTCACTTTAATGTGTACAAGCATTTCATATAAAAACACTGTTTATATAAGTTTACATAAATCTATACGAATTCTTTTAAATTTTCCCGAGCTAATCGTTCTAAAATAAGCTAAATCTGGCAATAACTGCGAGCCGATGGCTCATGGGAAACGAAGTTAAAGATTTGAAATGTAGAGGGCAGAAATTTGGCCTAAACTCCGTGGAGAGTGTTGAAAATATCTGTATGCCCTGCAACATTATTGACACTTATGATAACCTAATCGCTGTAATGAAATCCTGTATTTACGCATAGGAAATATCCCGTATTTCTTACCACAAGAAATAATGCGTTATAGGTTTCCAACTTCCCATGTCCCACTCCAGCCCTCACAAATGATGCTTTCTACACTAAATTATCACTTGGAATTTTATGTATTACGAAGTAGATCCCATCTCTCGTTCGTCACAATGGCACCACCATTGCATCATTAAGACGAGGGTGAGTATGGGAAAGTAGAAATCATACCCTCTGAATCAACACAGTATTTTTTTTCACACATAGGTGAAAGGAGACATTTTAAAATGGTTCATAAACTTCAGGCGGCTTTCTTTATGCATAGAGGTTTTAGAATTTCTCATCAGTTAGGTCCTAAGAAATGTTCATCATCGCTTATTACACCATTTATTTATATGTTGCCTGTCTTGAATTATCTTGTTATAGATTTTTTCCCTGTAATGGATATAATCGTTTACTACCCTTGCTTTTATGTCGGGATATTTAAACTACAGCTCCACTTTTCAATTGTAATTTTATTTAATCTGTAGTTTTTTTCTTTTGATTATGTCGTAATGATAAAATATCAATCATGAAAAGTTTATCTAGTAATATTAACATAACGAAGCATTACTAAATCTTCATTCGAGAGGAATAGTGCAAAATTTTGCAAGTTAATATTCCGCAAATGAAAACTAAATGTATCGGAGGAACACTAGTCAAGAATTAATGCCCTTTTCGATGATAACCTTAATATGACAGCCAAATCCCGTTTCAGAAGATTAATCATCTGGAATTACTATATGCTTATAAGATTAATTCTTAGTCGGAATAGCTGTTCAACAGGATTAGTGAATGATCCATCAGTATTAATTCGTCAAGTGCTAAGAGTGAAATTCGCCAGACGTTCTGGAGTCAAAAGTACGAATGAGTAGAAGATAAAGGGGGATTAAATTACTGCTCTGCTATCTAGTGAAGTCCAGAACGAGAATTACGATATTTTAAGGGAAGTGCTCTCTTGGTACAACAGACTTACCACAAATCTTTTCGGGCTAAACACCAACGGCACGTTCCTCGGTAAAACGGGTTTGCCTTTATTACAGCACTTCACTGAAGAGCCATTTCCACTGCATTTCTTGGTAAAACTCGAGAATATTTTAGTACCTGGTAACAGAATTACAGGAAAAGGTAGAAGCAAGGAAGGAATGCTTTCGAAAGTGTTGGAAACTGTACTAAAACTTTTTGCGTAAGATAGAGACAACAGTCGACTGGATGAACGTTTTCTCGTGCAGTGGGAAAGGAATTGCAACCCCATATTTAGAGATGCGCTTAATGATGGAACATTTGACTAAACAGGCAAATTAGAAGTACTTGAGATTTATTAAGAACACTGACGAGCCAAGAGGTGCAATGGGAAAAATACCGTGTGTTCCAAGCGTACGTATTTCCGTTAAATTCGACCATTTTCCTTTTTCTCATTAAAGCAAAGAGACCCCACCACGCGTTAAGTAGGTTTAACAAAAGTACATCAATCAGCTTCTGGGCCAGAGTTTTCTCAAAATTATTAATATAGATTTATTGAAATTATTGATATGGATTTATAACATATAATTGAAATATATTCCAGTAATCAAAAGGAAAGGAACTAAAAAACAAAGAACAAACTTAAAAATTAACAGACGGTTCCATCTACTTGTGCCCCGGAACAACTGGCTGAAACCAGAAGCCGTTATTCACTGTGAATACAAGAAATTTGAAATACGGGTATTTAAAAAAAGTTACATTTTTCTATTGTTGTAATCTGTTCTTCTGAAGAACAAGTAAGTCATCATTGAAGAGCATTTTGGTAAAAGATGTTGAGTGTTCATCCAGTTGGAGCCGAGATGAAGAGGTTTCCATCCTTGCTAACTCTGGAGCGACCAACATAAAACTCTGGCCATAGGAATAGCATGGAGTTTGCAAGTTGAGTGCAACAACTTTTAACAATTGATTTTATTGATACTCTGATACTCATGACAAAACTAGGACGAAAAGGATACTGTAAGCTTTTGAATTGACATGTTGTCAAGAAACTCACGTCAAATGCCTACCATCATGACCGGCATGCAGCATGAGACCATGTTTATGTTGCAGACATTTCAATCGTCCCACCTCACAAACTTTCTAAGAAACAAGAAGGTTAATAATTACCAGGAGCTTGCAGAAATCGTCTTGCAGCACTACGAGAGACTAGTGTGTAACACGTCATTGAAATTACACTTTTTACACTCTAAACTGCATTTCTTCCCAGCTAACTGCGGTGCTGTCAGTGACGACCACTAGGAACAGTTTCATTAGGACATTACTACCCTCGAAAAAAGGTACTAAGGGAAATGGAATGCTAACAGACTATTGTTGGACCCTTGTGAGCGATACTCCAGAAGCGACAGGAAAAACGGGGTTCCTATGAATCATTTCCTCTATGAAGAATTACCATAGGGTATGCACAATCGCTCAAAAAAAAAAAAAAAAAAAAAAAGAAAAGAAACACCCAGAGATGAAAGTTGGTATGTGCAATGTACATGTACAGAAAAGGAAACTATTGCAATTCCAGAGCGATTGGGCCATTTATTCCGATAGAACACCTACACGAGTGGAACAAGTCAGTACGTTATAACGCCATCCTTGTCTCGGATACAAACGGTTACCCGGCGTGGCAAAGACCCACACTATTCACGGAGGATGTCTTGAGGTATTGCATGCCAGATGGTGTCAAAATTGCCGAGCAATTCGCCGACATTCCGGGATAGGCGTAGATGGCGTCCCATCATGTCCCAAACATGTCGGATCGGTGAGTGGTCGGGTGATCGGGCTGGCCAGAGAAGGGGGTTAACATAACGGAGGCAGGCCTGGGAGAGTCGTGCAAGTGTGTGGCCGGTCATTATCCTTAAGAAACATTGCCCGGTGATGCTACGACAGGAATGGCAACACAAGAGGTCGTGGAATGTCACCGACATAATTTTGAGCCGTGAGGGTGGTATGGAGAACTACCAAAGGTGTCTGGCTATGGTAGAAAATGACTCCCCAGGCAGTTACTTCCGGTGTACGGGCCATGTGTCGTTCAACGGCAAAGGAATGAACCGTGCGCTAGCCTGCTCGTCTCCGGACACATATCCGCTGGTCATCGGCGCAAAGTGCAAACCGTGACTCATCACTGAACACAACACGAAGCCACTGGAAACTATCCTACGTTGGTCGGACCCGACACCACTGCAACTGGTGCTCGCGACGCTCGCAGGACAGCGGAAGGTGGCGAAGTGGCGTCCTCGTATGTGGTCCTCGTGCCGCAAGTCGTCTGGCAAACGTGCGGATGGTCATTTACGTACTCGTAGACGACGCAACGTGGCCACGAATGGTTGAGAGTGAAGAATTCGGTTCTGTTCGTGCAACTCTAACAATCGCTCGATACGTGCGTCATATCGTTGCCCTCAGCCGTCAATTGCCTGCTAGCTTCTGGGATGTTCCGTCCTCGACCTATTGACGTCAATATGGTCCGATTAACGTGTCCCTCCGACCCAAATTGCTGACGATACAACGACTTGACAAACCGTTCTCTCTCATCCAATTATACGGCTTTTCTCAAACTAGCTCAACTGCTTGCATTGTGCACGGATCCTACGTCGAGGCATCCACACAGTCCATGGAGGCTACTGGAACCGCAATCCGTTGCACAAATGTCTTGCGTGCAAGTTTTCCTCCTTATATACCCTCCTCGATGCGGGCTTCCCATACGCAGTGGCGGGCCACTATTTCGTCATTGGTCGTTATTTTTTAATCATTTTCATATTCGGCACTGAGGTCCTTGTATGCGGAGTTTCATCTGGATTGAACAGCTTTTTTGGGGTGCTTCGTTTTTATGGCAAAGAGTGTACTGTATATGCAAATGTGTAAAACTTGTTTTATAGATATTTCAAAAACTAGAGCTGATCTGGTGTTTCAACGGCAATTTGCAAATTCAGCAGCCCAAAAAACATAAAGGTAACTTGATTTAATCTCAGATGCACAAAAAAGTCAAAATATGTTGTCTACACTGTTAAAACATTTCTGGTACGTTGCACCAAGAAGTAGTGCTACACAGCTGCACCACTTTCTAAGAAACGATACACCATTCTGTGGTGCAAACTAAACCTAACAAAATATTGCAACCAAGGAGGTTAGAAGAAGAGGAGGTAAAGCGACCCGTTTTTAGTGAAGCCAAAACAGATTAGCTGTTTCTGTCCTCTCTCTCTGAGGTGGTGGGAGTCTGCGCTGCGAGAGTTCGGGAACGTGACGTCACTTCCTGTGGCTTAAGCAGTTTTGCTTAGCGCATGCAAACCAAGGATGGAAAGAAGGAATATTTCGGACTTCTTATTTCTTAACATTAGGCTTTTGGTTATATTTTAAACATGGTTACTTGCACATGGGCACTATGCATGGTTACTTGCACATGGGCAGTACGTAACCATGCGCACTATGCACTTCCGCTCAAAAAACAATTATTTTGTTCAATTTTTTAAAGAAATACCAACACATATTTTTCTGGTTTTTTTCTGGAAATTTTTTACTATGGGAATGAATATTTTTGCCTCAATTATTTGCATGCCTGTATGGGTAGAGTAAGGGTCCGAAAAACCCGTTCAAAATCGCGATTTTCCCATAGAGATATACAGGAGATTCTTAGGTTGGGCGCATATTGGCGTAGTCAGCTGATAAAAAGCGGCGCGACGCCAGAAGCACAGGGAAGGGGCTGTTGCCACCTCCTCTTACTTCTAACCTCCTTGGTTGCAACTTTGCATCAAGATGTGGTACAAGATTGTCACACATTATGATGCAAGATTGTCACACATTATGATGCAAGATTGCACCATGTTGTTGGGTTTTGTTTGCACCACACAATGGTGTATCTTTTCTTAGAAGGTAGTGCAGCTGGTGTAGCACCACTTTTTGGTGCAACCTACCACAAGATATTTAACAGTGTAATGTAATTTATAATGTAATTAATCCCAGTCTTCAGTTAGTTTTCTGAACACGTGGAAGCGTGTGCTGCAGAGCTTCCACTTCACGAGATCCAGCATACTTACTTTGTCGATTAGTCTAGATTTAGTTTTCTGAAATATAATAGTTGGAACTAGAGTTAAAAACATTTTTATTTATCACTAAGAGGAAGCTAATAAATCTTGAGTGCTGATATCTGAATTACGTTTTTTTGTCCATCAGATTCACTGAAGCAAAACTTCATTATTCAAGAGTACTCCATTCTTGGAGACAATACATTAGGCCAAGCGCAGTTTTACTGGTTTGCTCTAAAATATTTAAGTGATTCATTAATCACCATGACGAACATGTGAATTTGGATTATAATATTAACGTATAAACGTTAAACATTTACTGTTAATCACGTTGTTCTTGGTATAAACATAGCCTTCCGACGTGACCTCCAACCTATAATGCACCAAAAAAGTTATTCATATCGACACAATAAACAGCACACTCCGAATCACATACATACAAAGAAAGTGCCCTACCTACGATGTCTATGAATATGTCCAGAAATCATGCACGGCTAATGTCTTATGTAGGCCAAGTCGAATATTATGCTGCCTTTCAACACTTAGGAACGCTGGTGAAATCTTGCATTCCGTGCGTGTGATAAGATATGCGGTCCTCCCACTGGACCAAGTCAAAATTAAAACAAAAGCGCCATAAACGACCGTAAGGTAAATGACTTGACAATATTAAAAGGAATCAAGAGTAAAATGAAGTAAAAGTAGATGGAAGGTCACAGTCGTCAAACCACATCTCTCTAGACCGGTTTCAGCATGTTTCATGCTATCTTCAGTGGTACCCTCAACAGTGTTTCTTCGTCGTATAAACGTGCACACATCAATGCTGAACTCCTCAGACACGGCGGCCACACCCTTGGTTATCTCAACGCAAAGTATCCTGGGATCATTAAAATACAATACCCACGGCGCCATCTATGGTGAGATCAAGGACTTATTTCCTTTTGTGTCATCAATTCTGTCATTCTGTACTTTCCTTCTTTTACCATAATAACGTTTCTTCTTCATTTTCTCTTCGATTTCGATCAAATACTTCCAGGCATACGGTAATTCAAATTAATTCAACTGTTACAATTCCTGTTTTTCGTTTTCTTGATTATAACAGCCTCTGAAATAAACTGCTAGTCATGTCTTCATCTCCCCTTTGCACCAATTTGAAATATGTTAATTCAACCTGCATTGTAATCGTCTTTTGGTGAGGCCTATATATGATTTCATTTATACTCTCTCCTTGTTAACCGTCGGAATAGAATATACACAGGAACTTTCCAGGATGGAAGTTCTATTGGCAGTCAGTAATTTCCCATTCTCAATTAGTCTCTTCAAACTTAATATTGTGATCAACACACTCCTTTTAAAATATATCACTCACAGGTGGTAAGTATGGAAATTTTAGAAAACATTTATTTTCGGTTTCTACAATTGCTGGTTTCTTATTCTTCATTTCGTTATTAATATTTGCATAAATTGATCTTATCAAGCGCCTACTATATCCAAACTCCTGGGCCATCGATTCAATTAATTTAATTTCATTTTCTTCAGCCTCTTTCGTAGAAGATACCTTAATAGCTCTTCTAATGAAAAATAAAAAGGCTGCTGTTTTATATCTCTATGGATGTGAAAACCCAAAAGGAATGATATCAAGGATATATGTATCTTTCCTGTACACAGATGTCTCTAAACAGTTTTTACTATTGTTACGAAATAAAGTGATATCTAGGAAGTTGAGCTTGTTATCAATTTAGTTTCTACAGCAATCTTTATAATAGGTTAATAACTACTGAACATTTGCATGAATTTATTTAAATCATTTTCAGAGTAATTCCAGAAGATGAGTATGTCATCCACATATCTTAGAAAAACTGAAGGAAAGTGAGTGTTATCCAATGAAAATGCCTTTTTTTCTATATCCTGTAGCACCATCTCGGCTAATAAGCAAGACAAAGAGGAATCCATTGGGGTGCCGAATTGTTGCCTAAAGGTGGTTGTATTATACTTGTATTTAAAGTAATTATTTTGGCTGATGAACTTTAACCCTGATATGATGCTATTCCTTTCAGTATCAACCATTTTCAATGTTCTTAATTGTTCTAACCATTTTCAATGCTCAATTGCCTCAGTGGGAATGCTTGGATATAGTGACTCTACATTCAAGTGCAACATTGTAAGATTGGTTGTCCTCATCTTCCTAACATTTTAAATCACCTGCATTGAATTCTTAACAGTGTACACATGTTCATTGAATACTTGGTCCAAATATTTGAACAATGCCTGTTCCAAGTTTATAGTTGGGGCCGTACAACTGTTAACAAGAGTCGGACAGGGTTTTCATCTATATGTGTCTTCAATTTTATTGATTACTGTGATTTTCGGATTTCTCTACAAGTTAATGTTGCAAAATGTGTCTCCACTGGTCACGATTCTGGGTTTTTCGTCTCCAAGTTCTTCCTATGGATTCGACCAAAAGATCTTCCCATTTCTTTAGAGGTCTTGCAGAATTTATTTTTATTTGACTTGGGTACCAGTCGATGATTCTGCAATTCCATTTGTTGCTCCTCAGTCTAGCCACATGACCAGCCCATCTCAGTTTACTTTCGTATATCTACTTCACTGCATCTTTTAGTTATTTCTTGGGTCTTAAACAATGATTCTGCAAGTCCATCTCCCGTCCATAAGTCTAGCCACATGTGTGTGTGTGTGTGTGTGTGTGTTTATGTTCATTTGACGCTATATCTTTGCTGCTAAAATCGTGATTTGAAATATTATTTTTGCAACCTACAGCTGTAATTACGAACTAAATATTTCATGGACTTTTGGACTACTTCTTTATTTCTTGGGGCTTTAACGACCATCATGAGCAACTCAGTGGGATATAAGCAGTCGTTCGTCCCTAATTTAGGGTCACTGGTTCCAGGAAAGGGAGAAAACTAATGCCGTACGACAAACACAACACCCATACCTACAGCAGGATATGAACCAAGACCCCCTCGGACGAATGATCAGAAGCCATCGCTTAGACCACTGCGCCACCTGGGCTGCAGATTTGGACTTTTCTGTTGTATAATGTTCCGCCATGTGGCGTAAATTTTAATTTCTGTTTTCATGAAATCCTTTTTGCAACTGTCGGAAAGGAAAAATTGAATTGACACTGGTTAACGATAATTATTGTAATATATACATTGTCTGAATTTCCAGGTTCCCTATTTTCCAGTTAAATTGTTTTTACAGCATATTGGCTTTTGGAATATATACTCTTCTAAAATTCCTGTTTGAAGCATTCATTTTGTGTCCGATTCCTATAGCAATGACCACAATATTTCAAAGTTTATTTATGTAGAATGCTCCCAGTAAGTGGATTGAGTTAGACCTTTTCTTCGACGATACCTCACTCATCTTTTACATTTCATATTGAAAAGATCGCTTTAAAAATTGGAAAATTGGATACCACACGTATTCTAACAGAGATAGCCACACCCTGGACATGTGCACCTCACATTTTTAACATGAGTAGCGACATGTTCGACGGGTATATCCAGCATCCACTTATCGCAGCCCGGCTTTTCTCGTATGTCTGTTGTCCACACTCTAACTCGTTACTCCTGGTACATTTCCTCGTAAGGCGACTTGGAATAAATTGGCAGTGAAACAGGCCGACTTAGAAGAAGACTTGCGCTTTTGACAAGAGATCTGCAGAGGCCTGTCCTGGCCCTGAAAGCCCGAGCCCAATCCAGCTCGAGGGACGGACCGGGCTTTTTTACTATCAGTCAATTGAACATTTTCGGGTATTGGAAGGAAGGTTTAGCCTTTTTGTCCTGCATAAAAAAATATTTTCGTCTCACGAAACGGAGACTGGCATGTTAAATCATCAGATGGCTAATTTCACGGAATAAAATGAAAGTCCCCATCCGCCACCGGATGCATTGATTAATAACTGACAAGCCGAACTGTAAGGTAAGAGTCTGAAATTGGAATGTATATTACTTGAAAGTTTGAAATCAAATTCCGTTTCCATTTCATTGGTTATAGCAACTAAACCATAACTTTGTTTTTCTGAGAAATGTTTACATGAACGGAGTTTACAGTTACACGAAACCCAAACCAAAACGAACTTCAGGCACCATTCGTTATTACAACGAAAAAATGAAAGTTCGAAGTATTGGATTACATATTTGGAAACGAGAGCTATCTTGTTTATACTTAAATGTAGAAGAGGAATAGCGTTTACATGTATGTAACAGAATTATGTAGTCATATCTAAATCTCGTCTGTAGGAGAAATTCCTGAGAGAAATGGCACGTCTCTCGGTGTTACATTGCTTTTAGTACTAAGGTAAGCCAGTTCAATAAAGCAGCTTTGTCTATAAACTACCATGTCTTCAGCCTTTTCTGAATCGCGTACATGGCATAATGGAATAACTCTCACGAGCAATATGAAAAAGAAAAGTAAAAATGCATGTGTTTATTATGCATATTTCATATCAGAGAAGTTTTGAATTCTGAAACTCAACTTTTGGAAAAAGAAACGACGCAGTTAACATGATATCTATATATTACGAACATAATTAAAGTAAGTACCTGAGATGCCTACATTTTTCAGTACTCTTTAAAATTTTTAGTTATATAATTTATCGCAGCACAGCTCATAACTAATTTGCGAATTCAGAATCCATGTACTCACGGTAATTGAGTATTCATTTCTCCATTGCGAATATGTATCTGTTTTCCATTTAAAATATCCTTTGTAGACATCTCGAGGGCCGTTATAAAGGTGCTCCGCGGGCCACAGGTTGAAGACTCCTGTTCAAGAAGAAGCCTTGCGTTGTTTGAAATAAGAGACAGAGAACGCTTGATGAAATTCTGAATCGAGTTGGGCCTGGCCGGGCCGAAAACTGGAAATTCCGAGCCAGGCCGAAAACTGGAAATTCCGAGCCGGGCCGAAAACTGGAAATTCCGAGCCGGGACGGGACACACTTTCCAAATTAAGGCTCGTGCATACCTCTACTTTTGGCCCAGTCAGAGGAAATTATTCTAATATCTGTGAAAATAACTTTCTTGTGTTCTTCTAATATTCTTAGTCCACCAATGCACTGTGATCTATCTACTCAAGTTCCGACTGCTGAATTTCACTCCGAATTTCATTGGATTGGTACAGTGCATTTCCTATCATCTAAATTAGCTCGCATGTTGCATTGTTTACCAAGCGCAACCAATGATCTTGGCATTGCCTTTACAATAACGCTCATTTCTTTTTTATGAAATATCCATCCATCATTCAGTTTAAGATAAAGATCGGGTTATCGTGTTTTACTGCAGTACATGCGTCCTACATAGTTTTTCCTGGATGCAGAATTTTCACTTGTACGAAACAGTTAATATGTGTTGAGAACTATTTCAAAATCATGTTGTTCCTTTTGTGCATTAAGAACTTAAAATTAAAACTGTAAATCAAATAAATTGGAAATGTATTATTAAAAACATTTAAAACGTTGTGCTTTAAAAATTGCCGAGTAAAACTGCTTCTGAAGGTGCAGATGAGTTTTAAGATCAATATTAATGCTGCCAACAAATAAGAACGTCATAGAACTCGCTACTTCATTATGCATACCACATGCACCTATTTTTTAAAAATTTGATGCTACTGTCGTAATTGTGCAAAGCTAACTGCATGAATGTAGTTGCACAAATACATTGCAAAGTTAAGCAAGGAGTAGAATTCTTTCTCTTGCCTTCTCTTTCATGGAACCTAGGCACGTACATATGTAATTTTTCATGACGTATAATGAAAGAGTTTTCCGCGTTTCTGCCTTCTTTTTAGTAACCTGGTAGTAACATATCACATCTTCTCTGCAGATGTTCGCCTTTAGTAACTCTGGTGTTCTTCTGTTCTTTTTCTGCATAAAATTTCCCTGTTTTGCTAGGTAAATTACTCACGATTACTACATATATAGATTGCTCAGTACCTTATTTCCGTCTACTAAAGCTGTTTAACACCTACTTTTTTCTTTCTGCTAGTTTTTTGCTTTTGTTTTATTTGTATTGTACAACAGTTTTTTCAAAATACTTCTTACCTTTCAGTGTCCTTAAAAGAGCACGAAATATACAAGCAGTTTACTCAATACATAAACAAAAATGTTTGCTTTCTTTTTCTGCTTCTTTCTTAGGTTCACGTGTTTTCCAAACGTTTTTATGCTACTTGCTAGCAATAAATTATCTGTCTAGTGGACTCTGAGAATATTTTCACTTCTAATTAATATTTTCTGCGTTCGTATCAGAAATGAATTCCTATTTGGAGAATAATTTAATGCTATCTCACATCGTCTTCAAAAATTAGCATTTATTTAAAATATCGAACTAGAAGGCTTTGAAAGTCCTGAGAAACTGACACTGGATAATTTCTTTTTTTTTTTTTTTTTCTTTATTGAAATTTTATTGAAGCCAGCAACAAGAGAAATGTACGTTTCTTTTCATCTGCAAGACTGCATAGAACAGTTCTTAACAAGCATAAGAAAAACGTTATTTCCTGGAAATATTCAAAATCTCAACTGCTTACAATGCACGATCCAAAGCTTATGAGTCTAGAAATACTTCAGGAAAAACTGAAACAAAGCACGGAACAGAATCGCAAGTAAATATGCGTTGATTAGACGCATAACTTTAAAGACACTCATGAACTGAAAGTTTCTGTAAAAAATAAGTCACTAAAGCTTTTCATATCAAATTTATTAGAGACTCGTGTAATATACACGAGATCGAAAAATACTTTTTTATTACACTCTCTGAAGTTTCTGGCGTGTCAAAGGAATATGTACTTAGTCCTGTGAAATGAAACACGCATACACAAATATATGTATGTATGCATAACATTATACAAGTATGTACGTATAGGCATACACGTAGATGAATTCAGAAAACAGTAATTGCTAGTGAGAAATGGAATTTAGTTTGTCGAACAATGGACAGTGTTTTATACATTAATAGTTCGGCAACTACATTTCCCTCACGCTGTTGTTGCTCTCGCAAGTCGTAGTTCAATGGAGTAATCAGTTTATCAGTAAAAGTCGCACATCATCGATACACTGATGGCAAACATCGATAAGATCAAGTGATGCTTGAAGCAATATTTTTCATGAGAAAGTTCTCTAATTAAATGTTAATTAATTGTTGAAACAAAATACACAATAGGAATGAAATATTATGCTCGCCCCCTCCCCTTATCTAACGTTTGGATCGTTTCCAAAGCGTTGGTTCATAAGCCCTCCTGTTCTCAAGCAGAAAATTGTGGATCAGTGTATCAAATATCACGGCGCCAAGAAATAATTTGCGGGTGGTCAATGGGCAAGATAATTACTAGATGCAAAAAACAATAAAAATGTGCACTGGTACAAATTTAAAAAGAAAAAGAAGAGAGAGAAATAGAGAGAGAGAGGGGGGGGGAGAATTCACCATATTATGTTTCTTTTACATGAGAAAAAAAGCCTAATCTAGGTATTACAGCATTTGCAATGATAACTAAGATCAAGAACACTCTGCCCTTTATATACCTAGAATTCTGCTTCCATTTTCAAGCTGAAGCAAAGATTTATGGAATGAAATTAAATTTAACAGCACCACAGGACAGAAGAAACATCGATAGAAAAATAATTATGATTACAAGAGAAATCGTTGCTCCGTCCAACATCCGGTTTCGGAAAATGTTTCTCAACTTTCGGTCTTAAATACAATCATTTATGTACTTGTCGTTGAATGACATTTTAAATAATAACACGCTGCAAGGAAAACACCAAAGGAGAAAAAGAAAAGAAAAAAAGATTACGGGAGAAATTGCATCCTTTTGCTTCACTCGTTCAGAATTTTTGGTTCAATTTGACGATTACGGGAGAAATGTTTGCTCCGTCTAACTTCTTTTTTCGTAATTTGGTCCTCCAGTTTCAAGCTGAAATAAAAATATTTATAGAATAAAATTGTATTTAACAACCATACGGAGCACAGGGAGCAACACATCGAGAAAAATAATTTAAGATTACAGGGTTCAGGGCAACTTCTGTTTTCTGAAATTGTTGCCTCCATTTTCAAGCTGAAATACAAACATTTATGCAATAAAAGAGAGAGAACATCGCAAGAGAAAAAAATATATGATTACGGGGAGAAATATTCACTGCGTGTAACTCGCATTTTCGGAAAGTTTTGAAAGACTAGATTCCGTCCAAAGATGGAAAACTTGCATCCATGATCGATAGTCTACAATGTAGGATTTAATAGGGTTCTGGGGAAGTCGTTTTTATATGCAGGAACAAAATAAAATCTGTGACGTACGTCGTCCGTCACTTACTAGAACCGCGGCGACAGCAATTCTGATACGGGGGTTCACTCGTGTGATGGTCAAATGCATATGCAGAGCGATATGTGACACATGCAGTATCAGATGGAGCTGAAAGGGTGGTTGTAATAGATAAATAACGACCTTGGGAAAGGGCATGATCACCGAATACAAGAGCAAAGAGTGGCAGTATCTGGAAAACGGCAAACTTTGTCGGCTGTTCACTGGATGTGTTATTCACTAGTGTGCCGAGAGTGGATGGAAAGAGGCGCAACACATAACCGGCTGGTGGGTGTTGCATGACCACAGCTGGTTAATAATCGGAGAGAGACGTAGTTCGACTGTATTGCTCAGAAGAATAAGGATGCTACCTTGGCACAATTGAAAGTGGTCTGCATCCATGTAGCACAGAGGAGTGTATCCACCTCTACAGTGTAACGATTCCTGCCCTGTGTGGGCCTGCGGTGTAAACGCATTACCTCAACACCCCTAACCACAGCGCGTAATGTGCGATAACGACTGGAGTTTGTCAGAAGACATCAAATCTGGACCCTGGGAGATGAATCATGAATCATGTTTCGTAATACATCGAGCGGATGAATTGTGGTGGGCAAGTCAAAGAGCTGTGGAGAGGATAGAAAAAGATGCCGTGACTTCTCAGGTACAGGGAGGTAGCGAGGCCGTAGTGCTCAGGGGGATGTTTTTCTAGGGCACTATGAGTCTCCTGCTAGCGGTGAATAGTCCTGCACACCATCGTATTCTTGTCCATCATGGCAGATCAAATTCATCCTTTTATTCTGACAGTGTTTCCCGACCAAGATGGGGTGTTCCAAGATGACAATACACCTTTTCATAAGACCATCACGAACTGAAGTTATCTTCCATCGTTTACCGAGGAATGTGAGGATCACACTCATGTCCTCCCATGGTAACCCATGTCACCCGACATGAATCCAGTTGAACACTTTCGGCACATGCTGCGTATGGACCGTTTACCACGAACATTGAACGAGTTATGGGAAGTACTTATACGGATACGGTTCGGCTTACCAGTGGACACTTTCCGGAGAACTGTGGAGTCCATTATTTGTCGCATGGCAGCAATGACGGCGGCCCATGATAGAGCTACACAATAGTGGGTAGGTAGCCGAAATGTTATGCTCCTCTATGGCAAATATATCCTGTTTTGCCTGATAATGTAACCACGTGTAAGTTTGAGGGCCACATTTAACTCGTTTATTTAAAATGCACATTAGAAAACTAAATTAGCAGAAACCCACACTTTTCTGGTCTTTGTAGATATATATGAGAGTTTTTCTTCATGCTTGCCCCTTACGAAGTCATAACAGACTCTGTCATATGATCTGCAATCCCTGCGTTCTTCTAGTTTTTTGAAAAATTTGTTTTTGTTTGCTCTGGTGTTCGTTTGGTTTGAAAGTTTTGGCATTTTTTATTTTATTCTTTCTCTGTTTTTAATATTGTGTTAATTTTTATCTTAATTAAATTTTGCTTTGGTTTTAGCATTACTTCCGTATATGTTTTGATCTTTCTTTTCGGCAGCCTTGGGCGCTTTAGAATTTCAAAGTTAGGGGGTGCTTTTATTTGGTCTTTCTGCTATATATATATATATAATTTATAACAAAGGTAACAGGCAACATACAAACTCTTTAGAAATTCAATAGCGCCAAAGGTTGCATAAAATAAAAATAAAAAACAATAACAAAAGTCACCTTAAAACTGAAAGTTGGAATGACTGATGCATAGAAACGAGAAGAAGAGACCTAATGACCACAGGGAGAAAAAAAGGAGAGAGGGATATAGAACTATGGCAAAACATTATTCATGGCTTTTTCAAGGGCCAGGCACAGATAACACTCCTCATACCTTTATAGAGACCTAAAAGTATGGGTTTCTGCACAATCTAGTCTGCTGAAACCCGGCAACAATGCAACCGGAAAAAAAAATAAAAAAAAAAAAAGAAATAGAACAAAGAATTAAAATAAAAATAAAAATAAAAAATAAATTTCAACCCACCCCAAACAAGTAAACAAAATTCCCCCGATCCTCTAACCCACCTAAAACAGCCCTAAAAAAGAAAAATAATTTTTTTCTAAAATGAAAAAAAACACCCAAAGAAATTTGAAACCCCTCCTCCACCCCCAGAGACAAAATATGTCGAAGCCCGACCACACACTCGATCGACCCAAGCAAAAACCGAACAATTAACAAGCTGAGAAGTAAAAAAATATACCAATTACAAAGGAAATATGCTGATACGACCAAGCATAAAAATTGTAATTAACTGATACAACCAAACACAAAAACTGTAATTATTTACAACCATATTCGCGAAACCTAAAGGTGGAACTGGAAGAAAACTTGAGATTAGTTGCATATTTATTACAAACTGCCAAAGGAGTGTTTTTATTGGAAAAAGAAAAAGAAAAAAGGGCAAGGCAAAAGTCGCACGCCCAAGCCTATAGCTATCTGAAACGAGGCTTGAACAATGGGCACATTGAACGATTACCGTTAACCTCAAAACGGAGGAGAGAACTAGCCAACAAATTTTGAGGAACAAAGGAGGAAAGAGTGTGCCTCACCCCGTAAACATTTTAAATAAAAAATTCGCTAGAAATGCAAATTACGTAACAATTAACCACTAACCTAGTGGAGAAGATCCCAACCCAGCCGACACAAACTTGAAAATGACGCTAAAGGAGTAGCTACGTGATCAGCGCCCCCTGGCATTCAAGAGGGTAAGCATTTTCCAGAATGTGCTGTGGTTATGGTTAAGGTAAAAAAAAATCCCGAACAGTTTTAAAATTACAATTAACTGGGCAGAATACTTCCAAATTCCAGTTGGGAACAGTTTAAGCTGTTCTCAACTGGCTTAAAAAGTATTAAAACCCCCAAAAAACTAAAACCGTTCCTGTCTTTTAATTAATTAGATTATACTATTTGTTCTTTATATTTTTGAATATATGTACTTTTTTTGTGTTTTTATCCATTTTGAAACTTTTTTTGTGAGAATTTTATGTCAGTTTTAAAATTTTTTGAATTAGAAGGAAAGGTAATTACTTAATTTTTGAGAGCATGTTGGGTTCCTAATTAAGTAATAGTAACCACATCATCATCTAAACTTCTATGTTATAGCTTTCATTTAGATGATTCATTCAGTCACTAGGTTGTTAAATTGGAGTAGGTCTGCAATCCTGACACTATACTAGAGAACAATTTTCCTTAGTGTAGCCTCGAGGAAAGCTCTCGGAACCTGGTTGTCAATAACAGATTAGTAAATGAACAATGTGAATAAAATCTTCTTCCAAGCTGCAAATTCTAGACAACCTTAAGACCTGTGAGATAAAGACATTCCCGGTAACCCCTCTAGAGATATTACTTGACCAATTTATGAATTTGAAAATTTGAAAACTGAAGCTATTTCTCTTATCAAACAAACTAATGACTTCATTAAGATTAATAGCCAAACCTAAAAAATCTAGTTCCTGGTTATTAGAATTAGTTTTAATTAACTTAAGGCAGCTTGGAAAGATTGCAGGAAAATCAGCTTCTAGAACTCCAGAATCATTAAAGCAGAGGAGGTCATCAACATATCTGTAAGTGTATAGATAGCTGTCACTTTTAGAAGGGTTGTTCTTAATGAACAGAAATTCTTTGAAAAACAGGAACAGATTGCAAACACTAGAAGAATGTCAGCAACCCATAGGAATTCCATTGATTTGCTGGCAGAACATATTGCAGACTAAGATATACGTAATTATTTTTAATACAGCAATTTAGTAAAGTATTCCAGGACCATTAGGTGTCTTAAATGGTTGATGATGAAATACATACATCCTCATCATCATTGTCAACCATTATCAATCCACTGCTGGATGATGGTCCCCAAGTTTCTTCCACAACTGTTTGCCTTGAGCCTGTTTCCTTCATGTTACTCCGGCATGCTTTCGAATTTCATCCATCCATCTTCCGTGTGGCCTTCTTCTGGATCTTTTTCTGTAGCTTGGAATCCAATCTAAAATTTCGGTGGCCCATCGGTGGTACGCTCTTCTGACGACATGTCCAGCCCATTGCCATTTCAGTAGTTATTTTACTGTGATTATGATTTTTCCACGCTTGTCTTATGCGCGAGTTCCTTTTCTTATCTTTCCTGGTTACACCAAGTATGCATCTGTCCATACTTCTTTAAGTTCTTTACAGCCTTTATACGTCTTTTTAGTTAAAGTCCACGACTCCGCTCCATATGTAAGAACAGTAAGGAAACACTTTTCGTTTAAGAAATAATGCCATATTGCTCTTGAAAATTGTACAGTTTCTTCCAAAAGCTTTGCACCCAAGTTTTATACGCCGATTAATTTCCTCGTCAATGTGATCTTTGTTTGATATCTGTTGTCCAAGGTAAACGTATGTATCGGTTACCTCAAGCTTTTCCCCATCAATTGATAAATATTCATTTCTTGAAAAAAATATTGCACCTGAGTTTTGTCTTCTGAATGTTCATTTTTAATTCCACTTCTTTACTCTTGTCAGCAAATTCCTGGATCATACTCTGCAGCTCTGAAGCGGTTCCCATGCGCTGTGGCAGGTCACTATTTTGTCATTGGTCGTTATTTTTTAATCATTTGCATGTACGCAGGATCAAACGGCTTTGTCAGGGTGCTTCTTCTTTTTCTTTTTGACAAGGAGTGTATATATACACTGGTTTACATAAATTAAGTAACAAATGGAAAAATCGTGATAACTCAAAAAGTATGCAACTGATTTGGATGAGATTTGGGGGTAAGCTTTATCGGACCAAAGGCAACAAAACAACGTAAGAACATGCGATACAAAGCATTTACATTTTGTATGAGTGATGCAAGTATGAAAATACAGAAATGTAGGTATCAAGTTGAAACGCACTGGTGTGCAAAAATTAAGGACGAAGAGAAGAAATTAGCATAACAGCGGAACGAGCAGGCAAAACGGACCGAAAGACCACTCAGGAGATAGACTAGGGTACGGTACGGCAGGGCAAGCGCATATATGCAGCATGACGTGGGGGGGGTCGAAGGGTATAAAGCACACGGGCGGAGTACGTTCAGCAATTTGGTGAAAGGTATTGCACGGTGTACATCGGTTTGAACGACGTCGAGTTGCTGCCACCGTGTGATATGGCCAACAGGCAATCCAGTAGACGACATCTGGAAGACTTTACCCGAGGTCGCGTCATTGGGAAGTTGGAAGAAGGTTGAAGTGTGACTAGTGTAGCCGAGGTGTTCGGGATCGCCCACAGCACCGTTTCACGAGCTTAGAGAGCACTTCAAACGACAGGAACAGCTGTCCGAGAGCTCAGCAGTGGTAGTCCACGAGCAACCGCGGCGGCGAATGACCAGTATATTGTCCCACAGGCGAGAAGAGAGAGACGGCAGCCAGCGGGAGAAATCGCAAGTCACATGCAACAGACAACTGGAAGTCTGTTATCGCGTATTACCGTGGCCAGGAGACTGCACAAAGGTGGTCTATTTGCTCGACGACCAGTACGGTGTGTGCCATTAACGCCTGCTCATCGGGGACGGCGGTTTCTGTGGTGCCAGGAACACAAGAACTGGACACATCAGCAATAGGGTCGAGTTCTCTTTACGGATGAGAGCCGATTTAGTCTGACGAGCAATTCTGGACGTATGCACATCTGGAGAGAGCAGGGAACACGCAATTGCACCTCCAACATCATCGAAAGGGACCGGTTTGGAGGTGGCGGAGTTCTCGTTTGGGGCGGTATCATGCTTGATAGCCGTACTGACCTTCACATTTTCCAAAGATATTCAGTCACTGGTGTCCGCTATTGTACCGAGGTTCTCCTGCCTCGCGTGCGTCTATTTAGAGGTGCTGCGGGTCCTGAGTTCCTTTTCATGGTTTTCATGGAGGACAACGCTACACCTCATCGTACAGTGGTTGTCGCAAAGCTATTGGAGAGTGAAGATATTAAACGCATGGATTGGCCCGCAAGGTCCCCGGACCTAAATTCAATCGAACACGTGTGGGACCTTCTCGGGAGACGCTTGGCAGCACGTAACCAGCCGCCAGCAACGATTCCGCAGCTGCGATTGGCGCTACAAGAGGAATGGGCCGCGATGCCTCAAAAACTGCTTGACAACCTCGTCCTCAGCATGGACAGACGTTATAAATCCTGCAACGCAGTCAGGTGTGATCATATCCCCAACTAAAAACTGGATTCTTCTTGGCAGCCGCCTGCCACATGGACGTTTCTGTCTTCTGTCCAGTTGTGCTCGAAGCTACCTTTTAAATAACGTGCCTTTGTATCCTTTGGATTCCTTGTTTGGACGGTTTTGCTCACTTGTCCTATATTCTTACATCTTGGGGATCTTATGGTATAATTTGAGTCGATGTGGAGCACTTCTGCACGACGTTATATTCGAAAAACCGTCTCGTCCTTAATTTTTGCATGCCAGTGTAGGAAAAGGTACTTTAGTATTAAGTGTAGTTACCCCGAACCACAATACAGGCCGAAATGCGATGTTCCATGCTGTTAATTACAGTATGGTGTCGAGAAGTTCCGTGTGTAGCTGCGTCCATTGCTCGAGCACAGCAGTGCACGCCTCTCGAGAACATCCCAGACATGGTCAATGGGATTCAGATCGGGACAGCGTGCTCTCCATTCCATACGGACTATAGTCTCCTGTTGTATGCACTGGTGCACGAGGCGAGCTATTTGAGGGCGGGCGTTATCCGCCTGCAGTACAAATGTATCGCCAATTGCGGCCGCATACGTACAAACAATGGGGTCAAGGATGTCGTCTCTATACCTCTGAGCCTTGAGATTTGCATGTGGCAAAGCATAGAGGTCGGTACGGCCGCCTAACCACACCAGAATACTACCACCACCATAGGTGTCCCTTTCCTGGATATTAGAGGGATGATAGCGAGTACCGGCCTGTCTCCAGATGTGAACTCGGCTAGAATCCCTCTGTAAACAAAATCGCGACTCATCAGTGAATAGAACGGGCCTTCACTGATTTTGAGTCCAGTTCACATGCATTAGTGCCCAATTGAAAGGTTCTCTCCGGTGGCAGGGGGTGAGGGGCACGCATAATACCGGTCGCCGAGCATACAGTCCTCTTGCATGTAACCTTCTGCGTACCGTCGAAGCTCATACCGTCCGTCCGGCGACTGCCGCAAGCACAGATCTGAGAGGAATCGGTGTAGTCGTTCTGTTCCGCAGTGCTGAAATTTGCAAATACTGGTCATCCGCGGAGGTCATCGCCTTTGGTCTACGTTCGCTGTACCTTCGGGAAGCTCTACCCGTGGCTTGGAGCTGCTGCCACATCCTGCTGACCACAGAACGATCGACATTGAGCCATCTTGCGACGTCCGCCTGCCGTTGCCCTGCTTCGAGTCGTCCTACCGCTCTGTAGCGAACTTTGCTGGTAAATGATGTCTAGAAGCCATGTTAACAAAATCACTATCTCGAAATCTTGTCATTCACCGCCGGATATTAATTGGCGACTTCCTCTGAAACAGCTAGTCTTAAGCTCTTACGCATTTGCATAAAGCGCTGCAGCGCCACTCATTTGCCTTCCGTACATCGATGATGTATGCCTTTGCCCGTAAAATATGCAAATTTCGTGCAATTTGAAATATATTTCGCTTAATTATCGCGATGTTTCGGTTTGTTTCTTAATTTATGGAAACCAGTACATATATATATATCTCATCATGATGATGATGAAATATATATATATATATATATATATATACAGTCGTGGCCAAAAGTCCTGCACCAGTAGACCTAAAAACAATTTTTGATGTTTGAAGTCAACTTATACAGCGTAATCGTAAAGTCAGGAATACATACACTGCCGGACAATTGCTAAGGACGGATGGCAACAGCAACGATAGCAACCATAAAATGGAAGGCAGGAAAATGTGGAAATTAGCATAAGTGCGGGATACAGTAAGACGTGTTGTGCGCAAGCAAATTTTGGATTGCCGAACTTGTTCGTAACGTCATAGCGCTGATAAGAGATATAAAAGATTTGACGCGTATTGACCGTTGTTGTTCAAACGCAAAGTTGAAAGGGAAATAATCAGTTGACGAACTTGAAATTTTCAGTATGTCTTCCCGACATCACCTAGATGATTTTACGCGTGGCCGTATTATTGGCAAGATTGAAGAAGGGCGAAAAATAACAGATGTTGCCAGAGAGTTCGACGTCAGCCACAGTGTTGTTTCAAGGCTTTGGAAATCATTTCAAACAAATGGAGAGTGTAGCAAACGTCACGGGGGAGGTCGTGTTTGCAGTACGACACCTGCAGAAGATCAGTACATAGTGCTATCAACAAAAAGACACCGGCGCAGCGCAGCTAGTGAGGTAGCAAATCAGTTTATGGCTGCTACTGGCAAGCGGATCTCCCAAAAAACTGTCGCCAGACGTTTGCATGAAGGAGAACTATACGCCCGCCATCCTGTTGTGTGCATCCCATTGTCCAGACGTCACCGTACCGCCCGTTTGCAATGGTGCCATCAACATCGCAATTGGACTGATAACGCCTCATCTGCTGTCCTCTTCTCAGATGAGAGTAGATACAGTCTATCGTCTGATTGTCGACGACAACTGATCTGGCGTGATAGTGATACTGCATATTGTCCAGCAAACATACAGGAAAGGGACCGATATCCGACATGTAGTGTCATGGTATGGGCTGGCATCATGATCAATGGCCGTACGTCCCTCTATGTGCTTCCAACTGGGACTATGACTGGCCAACGATACATTAATGATGTTCTGCTACCTCATGTTCGCATGTACCGTGGTGCTGTCGGTGATAGATTCATTTTCATGGACGACAACGCAACATGTCATCGAACAGTCGCTGTCCAGGAGTGTCTTGAGAGCGAGGATATTCAAGGCCTCGTATGGCCAGCACGTTCTCCAGATCTGAATCCCATTGAAAATGTGAGGGATGCTTTGGAGCAGAGTTTTGCTGGTCGCCAATGCCCTCCAATAAACAAGGAGACCCTCATCCGTGCACTGACAGAGGAATGGGATAAATTACCCCAACAGCTGCTTGATAATGTTGTGCAAAGCAAGACACGACGTGTGGAATCTTGCATCGCCCTCCCTGGTGGCCATATCCCGTATTGACATCTTACGCCGGAACGCCTGCGGACGGTAATTGCATTTTTTTCACGTTTACGTATTCTGCACAAAATGGCCTGTTTGTCCCTTGAACACGTTCCAAAGCCTTCTGAATTTCAGAGCACAATAAATTGTCTTTCTTGTAATGTCCTGGCATTCTGACATTATTTTATTTCACTTGGCATCCAACCACACTTACTTTTTTATGCGCTATAAAGCCGTTTATCATACGTTCTTAGCAATTGTCAAGCAGTGTATTATACATCATTTCAAAAGAGTTTTATGCTAAATTCAAATGCTTTTACAGAATGTTATTACCAGTAATAGAAGTGAAGTTACAAGCAAAAGTACAGCGTCTAGTCATAAGCAGCAAAAAATAGTGGAATGTGTGAAATTAGTGTACAATGCATTTAACGTAAAATTACTGTACAGTACATTATTAAACTTGCAGAACACTTGAAATAATTTACCAACAAGCAAAATACGCGTTTATATTTAATTGGATAACCACGGTTTCTTAGCAACAAAGTGCACCTTCCTGGCATGGAACTAATGAGCTTCTCTAGTTGCCCATTGGTGATAACATGGTGCCATACGGCTCTTAAAGAAGCAATTAATGCTGTTTCACATGTGGATCTTTGTTGACGGATCTTTTGCTTCAATCTCACCCACAGATTCTCTATGGGATTAAGATCCGGTGACTGTGCCGGCCACTGAGACTTTCTTGTAACTTTTCGATTAAACCACTCGACAACCAACTTTGACCGATGACATGGCGCGTTATCGTCCTGAAAGATAAAATTTATCAAACCTATGTCTTATACAGATGGTAGAAGTTTGGACTCCAAAATATCCACATATTTTGATCCATTCAATGGGCCATCAGCAATGTGCAGACGGCCAACACCACTGGCTGAAATACAGGACCATAACATCACCGGACGTGGGTGCTTGATTGTTCGCTGGGTGCAGCATGCCCTATATCTTTCACAAGCCGGACGACGGACATAATTATTTCCATTATTAGCAGAAACAGAAACAGTTGTTTCATCACTGAAAATAACACTTTCCCATTCATCCACAGTCCAATTCTTGTGTGCCTTAGCCCAAGCAATTCTTATGAGCCGTTGTTGTTCATTAAGGAAAGGTTTTCGTGCAGTCAGTCTATTTTCTTGTAGCCTACGACGAACTGTACGTGCAGATGCATTAATGCCTACTTCTTTCTCACACTCATTTCTTAAATCAGTGGCTGTTTTAAACCTTGACTTTAAAGAACGAAGAATCAACATGAGATCATCACGTTCAGTACACAGCCATGGTCGACCTGTTCTTTTTCTGTTTCCCACACATCCAGTTTCTGCGAATCTTTTAAAGGTGCGCAAGGCAGTGGAATGATCACAGACACATTTAACAGCAATTTTACGACTACTGGATCTAAGTTCATGCAAAGTAATCATTTTTGCCCTGGTTTGAAGAAGCAGGACCAATTTTCGGGTCTCAGACATTCCAAAATTCAAATATCACCAGGAATTTTGCATAAACTTCCATCAACTTACTACAGGCAGCTGCGTTCTAAATTGGCTGACGATTCTACATCCTTTTATATCTCACTAGCGGATGTCGGCATTAGCTACAGTGGATTAGAGGGGCGCGAACGCTTTTTCAGAACTAGATTTGTGTTTTCTCACTTGCACGTTTTTGCTTGTAACTTTACTTCTATTACTAGTAATAACATGCTGTACAAATATTTGAATTCAGCATTAAACTCCTTCAAAATGATATATAATATGTATTTTTAACTTTACCATTACGCTGTATAAGTTGACTTCAAACATCAAAAATTGACTTTCAGTCTACTGGTGCAGAACCTTTGGCCACGATTGTATATACACTATATACCAACAAGTAATTGGACACCCCTGCAATCGACGATATCTGCGGTCCTGATACACGTCACGGCCGCCACCGTTGAATATCGTGTGGGAAACAACAACGCAACCAGTCGCATGCAAGATGCTACGCAGTTCAGAGCTCTCTGATTTCGAGAAAGGTGTAATCGTCGGGAATCACAGAAATGGCCGATACATACGTGACATATCCAGCGAGTTGAAGTACCCAAAATCGACAGTGACATACGTGATTGGTAAGTGGAAGATGAGAGGTGACTGTCGGAATGTGCGCTGACCCGGCAGAACCACAGAACTGGGAGTTAGAGACCGACGGGTGCTGGCCAGAGAAATTCGGATGAACCGCACCAAATCGATGGGCCACATCCGCGAGGAGTTTCAACAGGCATCCCAGAGTGTTTTTTCGATGAATATCATCTGTAAGGAAGCACATCTGCTCGGTTATCATGGACGTGCTGCCGCCCACAAGCCTTTGGTCACCAATTCCAATAGCGCTGCTCGGCTAACGCGGTGCACAGAACGTCAGAAGTGGACCGTTGAACAGTGGAAACATGTTCTCTGGAGCGACGAATCAAGGTTCACTCTCTACCGTTCGGATGGCAGGGTCTGGGTTTGGCGTCTGCCTGGGGAACGCCTCCTGCCGGAATGTATTGTGCCAACTGTGAAGTTCGGCGGCGGTGGAATTATGTTATGGGGGTGTTTCACTTGGTATGGCACGAGACCCTTGGTCGCAATTCCTGGTAGACACAACGCCGAGACCTACTGCACCATTTTGGATGACCATGTGCTTCCAACGTTGTGGCAGTTTTACGGTGTGCACCCATGTTATTTTCAGGAAGACAATGCCACCTGTCATGTTGCGAGGTCCACCATGGCTTGCTATGGTGACAATGGGGTTAATCGAATGGAATGGCCTGCGCAGAGCCCGAACCTTAATCCTATCGAGCACCTCTGGGACGAGTTGGAGCGTCGACTTAAGGAGTGCCCCCACCGTCCGAAATTGGTGAAGGAACTGACCTGTATTCTCCAAGCCGAGTGGAAGAAAATACCGCTAGCCGTCGTACAACGCCTGGTTGAGAGTATGCCCCGGAGGGTCGCAGCTGTAATCGCCGCTCGTGGAGGCTCCACCAGCTATTGAAGGTGAATAAAATTCGTTTTCCTTTGCTATCACAGGTGTCCAATTACTTGTTGGTAGATAGTGTATATATATAGTAATTACCTAATTGATAGATTTCAATATACGTACTATCGTTAATCAAACTCAATCAGCACTACAACCGATTACTTAGGGGTTCCTCAGGTCTCAGTTCTGGGTCCCTTACTATTAATTTATATATGAATGATATTGTTAACATAACATCTAACAATGCTCTAATCCTCGATGCTGATGATACAACAGTATTGATCCTCGGCAAAAAGCTTAACGAAATGGTTGCTCAGGCAGATCAACAATTACTGATCTACTCAGGATGGTCAACATAAAATGAACTTATAATTAATGTTAATAAAACAAAATTCCTTATCTTTACTAGACAAAAAATATTACATACGCAAGTTCTATATTTACTTTTAAATAATACTCCCAGGACTTTAAGTACCTGGGAATTATTTTAACTTCCGACCTAAAATGGAATAACCATACAGACTCAGTTGCAAATCGAATTTCGAAAAACATTGGGATTGTCAGCAAAATTATTTCAAGTTTAACTACCAAAACACTTAAACTTTTGTACTATACAATATTCCAATCACACATTTACCATTGTTTTCCCTCCTGAGGACAAACCATTCAAACCAATATAAAAAAAACTACAAGTCCTACAGAATAAATACACCAGGTTACTAGACTTCAAAAGAAATTTTTCTTTTCATACCAACTTCCAACCTTTCACTTTTCAACAAACCCATGTCAACCCCAACCATTGCAGAATTTTATCTATTAAACAATTATTTGATTTCAAAATAGGCAAACTTATGTTCCAAAGAATTAAATTAAACTTACATGCAGAAATCATTGAATTGAATTTACACACTTATCACTACAATACAAGACACAGATCATTATTACGACCCATACATCCTAAAACCCTCATGATGAAGCAGAGCTTAAATAATATTGGTCCCGAATACTGGAATACACTACCAGTTGAGTTAAGCACAATAAATAACCTAACATTGTTCAAAAACAAACTTAACAAATACTTGCTACGATAATTAAATAAATGATAATAACTTAGAACAAAATTATTTACAATATATCTAACATCTAATATTACTGCTGTTGTTTTGTGAACCTGAGTTTACTTGCCTGTATTTAATTGGTGAATCAGGGCTTGTCAGGACTCTCAGAGGCCTTTTCCCCGATTTCCCCTGCTGATCTTATGAAACATAAATTATTTATATATATCCACAAAGCCAACGTTGTAACAGCAAAAATAAAATTATTTATTTATTTAAAAAATATATATATACAGTATATATACAATTGAATTCTTTTTTCGACTGAAAAAAATGCTGTTAGTATTATTTTTAATTTTTTTATTTAAAATCGTCGTATCTACCGATGGCAGAAAAATGCTTAGATTTCATTCCAATTATATGATATTAGATGCTTTGTTTAGGCGTTCTTGAAATTTAAATCTAGAGGTCTTTCTGGAAATTTAAATCTAGAGGAAAGACAGTTTACCCAATAACAAATTAAATAACATGAATTGTACTGGTCCTTAGGCTAGAACTTTAATAATTATTAGCTGTAAATGGGGTACAGATTATGCTTAAAATAATTATGCCAACAACATTCTCTGTGTTCAGTTATTTTAATCATCGTTGCGGCCTTAATCAACAGAATAAACTTACAACAGTACTAGTATTTCGGGGAAATATGCATGGGTCCGCGAAAAGAATGCATCGTTTGTTTTAAAGATTTTTCACATTTCTTTGGGAATGAGAAATAATGTTCGCCGTTCAGTATACCTGCTTGTTTGTCACAGTAAATTCGATATATTTCGCAGAAAGATCCAACTGAAGAGCATTGTTGAATAGAAATTTTTAGCTAGTTTCGAGGAGATAAAGAAATCGTGATTTGATCTTTGAAGTTAAACTCATGAGTGAAAGATTCGTGCTCTTTGGGAAAACTCTTTTTAGGTAGTCTCTAACGAACTGTGACGGCTGAAAGACAGTTTACCCAATGACCTTAATGTGAACTCATGACGATGGTCAAACAGGAGAAGGCCAGCTCACCCTAAGATAGCTGAGTTGGAGGGACGGGCACGACGTGCTTTCTGTTCATTCTTGTGAATTGCAACGATCGATTATACTTTATGTCCTTAGTCGAGCGAATGGTTACTTTGCCATCCTGACTTTGGCACTTTGAAGGGAATGCGTTAAAACAAAAATGGGTTACATTCTTCACTGTGTGAAAGAGACGCAGTGGAGGACACATTACGCTACGGTGAAAGCGTTTCTTTGCATAAAACTATAAATTATGTGTTTTCAACGGAAAGAGAAAAAAGCAGAGTTTAATAGTTTTCTTTTTCTTACGGACAGCAAACCGCCGTGAAAGGAGAAAAACAGAAATGTTGCAAGCTTTTGCTACAAATATCATAGCAGTGAAAGTTAATAGGCTAATATAAATTCAAAGAAAATATAATAAGGTTTATAAATGTTGTACCAGAAATTGTGGACTAATAAACTCGGGAAAATAGTTGCATCTGTTTCAGAAATGGGAAAAGGTATAATAAAAAACCAATAGAAAGACTGTGCACAAATTTCAGCAGCGATTACAGATCTCCTCGATAACCCAGTGTTCTGATGCGCTGGCTTCCGACCTTTTCCAGAAGTAGACTCGGGATCGACTCCCGATTGAAGCATGGGCAGCGCCCTTGTCTTACGGTGCTTTATTGGAATCACGTGAACCCAAACCAGAAACGGGCTGATGGCCCTACCAGTTGCTTATGATCTTACAGTGCCTTTCCTGGAAATCAGTGGCCCCAAATCAGAAACGGGCTTATGGCCTTATGAGTTCTTTATGATCATAGTTAAACTTCCGAAAAAATTAATTAACCATGAATGAGATATGATTTTTCTTTCTGATATTGTAAGCTGTCAAAAATAGAAAGTGATTTGGATCTACTTTGAACTAGGAGTTACCACTTAACATAAACCTGCTTTACTTTGTTTCGCACTTGTACAGTCAAGTAATATGGGAACGACTACTTTTTTTTTTATATTTATGCTTCTGATGGAACTGATTAATATCATGGAAAGCGTCTTCGTGTTTTGTATTTTTTCTTCACACTTGTAAGAATTTGAAATGGCCAACATACATTTTGTGATGTGACGTGGCCTCTCATTTTTAGCATATCTTTTGAAACAAAAAAGCAAACGAAAGTGTATACACAGTATTTGTAGTATCTGTACGTTCCTCGGTCTGTCTTTAGAGACCATATCCCTGCACTTATTAGTCCGATTAAAAGCATTCTTTTTTTGCATTGGGAAACCTGAAGTGTGAGGTCGAGTACCAATACCATTTATCTCTAGCCCGATGCAAAACGTTTGCGCTAGCGGAAGTAAATGTGCATTGTTCTCAATTAAAACTATAAACTGACCCTAGAGAGTTTGAAATATTACTACTTAGAATGCTCTGGTAGACAAGCTACTACCCTCCAAACCCTACATATTTTCTCAATGATTTAACAGATGCTGAAGTCAGCTAGTGCCTATGTCGCAGAAGCTTTTGGACAGCCTCAGAAACAGCATGCACTGAATCCTGTATTGCAGTTAAAAATGCGTGTGTGCGTGACCACACACCCTCTTTGACCTCCATATTTTATTACACACGATATACTGTTGTAATGGTGGAAAACTCGTATCACAGAAATGGCCGGTCGTTGTTTATGGGTATTTTTAGAAACCTTATACACTATCAACCAACAAGTAATTGGACACCCCTGCAATCGACGATATCTGCGGTCCTGATACACGTCACGGCCGCCGCCGTTAAATATCGTGTGGGAAACAACAACGCAACCAGTCGCATGCAAGATGCCACGCAGTTCGAAGCTCTCTGACTTCGAGAAATGTGTAATCGTCGGGAATCACAGAAATGGCCAATCCATACGTGACATATCCAGCGAGTTGAAGTACCCAAAATCGACAGTGACATACGTGATTGGCAAGTGGAAGAGGAGAGGTGACTGTCGGAATGTGCCCCGACCCGGCAGACCCACAGAACTGGGAGTTAGAGACCGACGGGTGCTGGCTAGAGAAATTCGGAAGAACCGCACCAAATCGATGGGCCACATCCTCGAGGATTTTCAACAGGCATCCGGGAATGTTCTTTCGATGAATACCATCCGTAAGGAAGCATGGCTATCATGGACGTGCTGCCGCCCACAAGCCTTTGATCACCAAGTCCAATAGCGCTGCTCGGCTAACGTGGTGCAAAGAACGCCGACAGTGGACCGTTGAACAGTGGAAACAGGTTCTCTAGAGTGACGAATCAAGGTTCACCCTCTACCGCTCGGATGGCAGGGTCTGGGTTTGGCGTCTGCCTGGAAAACGCCTCCTGCCGGAATGTATTGTGCCAACTGTGAAGTTCGGCGGCGGTGGAATTATGCTATGTAGGTGTTTCCCCTGGTATGGCACGGGACCCTTGGTCGCAATCCCTTGGTTGCAATCCCTTGGTCGCAACGCCGAGACTTACTGCACCTTTTTGGACGACCATGCGCTTCCTACGTTGTGGCAGTTTTAAGGTATGAACCCATGTTACTTTCAGGATGACAATGCCACCTGTCATGTTGCGAGGTCCACCATGGCTTGGTATGGTGACAGTGGGGTTAATCGAATGGAATGGCCTGCGCAGAGCCCTGAGCTTAACCCTATCGTGCACCTCTGGAACGAGTTGGAGCGTCGACTTAAGGGGTGCCCCCACCGTCCGAAATCGGTGAAAGAACTGACCTGTCTTCTCCAAGCCGAGTGGAAGAAAGTACCGCTAGCCGTCGTACAACGCCTGGTTGAGAGTATGCCCCGAAGGGTCGCAGCGGTTATCGGCGCTCGTGGAGACTCCACCAACTATTGAAGGTGAATAAACTTCGTTTTCCTTTGCTATCACAGGTGTCCAATTACTTGTTGGTAGATAGTGTATATTGTAATTTGGTAAATATTGAAATTGGAAGACGGGTGGGTGCATTTGGAAATACTGAAAATTTTTCAACCAAGGCCATGATAAATATAATTCAACACTAAATTTTTAAATCCAAAAGTTATTATTGCCTGTTGGTGTTGATTGCGTTTAGCCGAGTTGTAAAACCTGTAAGAATGAAAAAAGGTATCTACTCATGAAAGAAATACGGGATTACGCCATATAAAAAAAAAAAAAAAAAAAAAAATTTTCAAGTTTTCGCATATTATCTGACTTACCATCCTTGTCACATTTACGCCAAAAATCGGATTGTCATCTTCAAAATTTGTATTATATGGCGTAATCCCGTATTTCTTTCATGATTTATCTGCTTCTCCGGGCAATCACGGGATAGGATTGTTAACCTCCAGATTCGCTAAACATGAATGCCGGTTGCTTCGACTAGCGAATCCTGTGATGGTTAAATTCAAATTGATCGGAAACTTGAAACTTGGTCGTTCTGGGTGGTGTAGTGGTTAGCATACCTAGGCGTTTTCTGGGAGACGCGGGTTCGAGTCCCGCTCCAGGACGATGAAAATCTTTCAAGTTTTCGCATATTATCTGACTTACCATCCTTGTCACATTTACGCCAAAAATCGGATTGTCATCTTCAAAATTTGTATTATATGGCGTAATCCCGTATTTCTTTCATGATTTATCTGCTTCTCCGGGCAATCACGGGATAGGATTGTTAACCTCCAGATTCGCTAAACATGAATGCCGGTTGCTTCGACTAGCGAATCCTGTGATGGTTAAATTCAAATTGATCGGAAACTTGAAACTTGGTCGTTCTGGGTGGTGTAGTGGTTAGCATACCTAGGCGTTTTCTGGGAGACGCGGGTTCGAGTCCCGCTCCAGGACGATGAAAATTTTCAAGTTTTCGCATATTATCTGACTTACCATCCTTGTCACATTTACGCCAAAAATCGGATTGTCATCTTCAAAATTTGTAAGGTATCTACTGTTACATGCGTACCAATGTATGGCACCAAATATTCATGGTAGACATTGTACTCGTGTAAATAACATTTTGAATTAATTTTTCTGTTTAAAAATGGTTAGGACAAAAATGCATTGTTAAATGCATTGCACGCATTGTTGGTAATAACTCGGGGTTATTACCTTTCCTTAGGCACGCTAAAGTGGATACGTGAGTCCTAGGGATGGAATTCAACCTGAACACACAATTCTCACTGCACAAAGTTTGGGTTTTCAAAAGGCCACTTGATCTGCCTTTATTGTAAAACTCAAGAATTGGAAAAACAGAATTTCAATAAGTCGAGGAATAGCCATGTCAACAAATATTTTCTGTTCGACACAATTAGCTTTTCAAATTTTCAAAATTTCCTTCAACTTTGGCAACTGGCCTTATAAAATATCAGATGACACACAGTTTAGGTGCTTTAAAAGAAACAAACAATTCTGCACACACAATGTGAAATTTCTTAAATTCTGCCAAACAAGCAGTTGCATTAAGATTTTAAATTAACATGGCAGGCTGAAAACTCAATGAAGCTTAATTACAACTGGAATAGTAATATGCTAACAAACTGGCCTTTTTAGAACTAACAACTTTTAACCACACTGCTTTGCATTAGCTGAATATCTCACATATTTAAAGTTTACAAATTGTACAACAATATTTAACTTGTAGCACACCTCCATAATGCAAAAATCAAATTTATCCCTTTCGGGTGGCAAAAGGCACATTATTTATTTTTAAAAAATTATTTGCGAAACACATAAACACTTGACTGATGACACAGTAAGACTTAACATTGTGAATTGGTTCTGATAGCTGAAGTGTAATGTTTCCATCTCCCTCTCGGTTATAAATTTATAGCTTAATGTTTAAACAATACAAATTTTATTTAACCTATCGACAAACCCCCCAAACCAGTTTCCTTAGCCAACATTAATTTTAAAATTACAATAACTGAGCAAAAATTTGTAAATAAACAAAACCTACTTTAGTAAACAGTCCTACATTAACAGGAAAATTTGCCCTAAAATCTCATAGCACTGAATACTAGTATTAACTGATACAAAACAACTTATAGCTACAACACCGAACACACCGCACTTAATATCTTATTACATTAACTCAAAATTTATCGCTAACTTGCAACGCCGACAAAAATTATTACACTAACAACGAGAAATTCCTACAACTGTCATAACACCAGCTTGCTCTAGCTACTCCACACCTTACAATGCAAATAAAAAGGTAAATACTAACTCACAAACTCCTGAATTTGGACAAATATCAATGGGCACCTTTACCGCTCATCAAAATTTCAACTAACACAACTTTCACTTATATGCAACTCGTAAAACAACCTAGTCTATGCCTCAAGGATGTTTCTAGGCAATTCATCGTCAATTTAAAGATCCATGTAGTTAACAACTGAGGCACTGGCAAGACAAACATCTCATTTAATCAGACCCAAATATCTTTGAAAAGAAAATTACACTTTGAGGGACCACCACTTGAGGGCTAAAGGTGAGATAAGGTCGTGAATCAAATCAAACCTATGCACTAGGAGAGGCAATTTATCGCCAATTTAAAGATCCATGTAGTTAACAACTGAGGCACTGGCAAGACAAACATCTCATTTAATCAGACCCAAATATCTTTGAAAAGAAAATTACACTTTGAGGGACCACCACTTGATGGCTAAAGGTGAGATAAGGTCGTGAATCAAATCAAACCTATGCACTAAGAGAGGAGTTTCAAATAAAATGTGACGTACTGTTTTGTGTTTTCTTTCAAGACCAGTACTGTTTCTTTCAGGAGCCTTTGGGAACAACATACCTGAACTCACCCGCACAGAATAACCACCAAGGGATTACCCGGCATACAGGGGTGCTGATTTGAAAGACAATTTCCCCCAAATTGTCTCCAAATCACACAACTTGCACTGAATCGCAGCCTGGAGATTTTCGTTCTACTGAAGCTTCTTGACCTGAAGAACAATTCCCCCAAATTGTCTCCAAGATCACCTTTTCGGCACGAGCATCTCACACCCGGAGCTTGCAAGAACACCTGCTCTCCCCTCCCCCCCCAAAAAAAAACATATCTAGAAACACCACTATCTCTTCGCATCATTATTCACCCGGAAACACAACAATACCCCAATCTCAGAAAATCCCCTATCGAAGAATCCAAACAGATAACAGTAATATCCAATGGCAACACTTCAAAGAAAAAAGGTCGAAACATGGATGCCCTTTTAATGCCTCCCCTGTCATGTAAATTTGTTATTCAAATACACTGGCTGGTATTGGAAACTAGTCTACACTATCAAATTTTAAAGGATAATTTTTACTTCTTGAATTCACCAAAATACAAAATCATAATAAAACTGCCTCTAAGAAAATTTGAACTACATGGCACCTACATTATACTTATAAATACTAATGCAATACAAATGCTAACGTACAAACGTAAAAATCACTACACAAAGTTAAATTCCACTTAAGAAATACTGGTCTGAGAGGATGTCCGTGTTTAAGATAACGGTACAAAAATTATAAACATATACAGGGTTCTTAGGAAAATCCGTTTACCCCCTCTAACTTTTAAACAGCGTATCGTACCGCCTCGAAAGTAACGTGTACCTATAAGAAAGCGACCATGCTCAATCGATTGGACGTGTTTGTAGCGCCCTAGTGGCGAAATACGGAACTTAGCAAAACTAACTCATAAACCAAGAGAGATACGCGCAAAAAAAGTACAATTACAAACTGAAAGAGCGGTGTTTGATCAGTACAAAACGACACTTGGTTCAACAGAAACACTTTGCACAAAAGACAAGACATGTTAATTTAGAAAACATTTAAATTACACACAAAACAACACAGACGCAACACACAGTTCGTGTAGTACAGGTGCAACTAACCTGACGAGTAGTCTACCGTACACATTGTTCGAAGTGTGCACCATCAACGACGATGCACATCTGGACCCGGATCAGAAATGCATTTCGAACAGCACGCAGCATCGCAGGGGTTACAGAATTACAGGCTCTGACAATGCGTTCCTTTAAATCTGCCACGCTGTAAGGTTCCGTAGAGTACACTTCTTGATCTTTCAGGTATCCCCAAAAGAAGAAGTACATCGGTGTTAGCTAGGGTGACCGTGGCAACCATTCCGTACAACCATCATACCCATTAATATTGTTACCGAACGAGCGAGATAACAACGAGCGAACAGGAAAGGTTTTGTGCGAAGAACAGCTGTCATGTTGAAACCATATGCGTGGTAACGTATTCAAAGGAACATCATCCAACCAATCGCTTATTGGACCACATAACAGCTGCAAGTAACGCTGACCTATTAAATTTCTCTCAACGAACACAGGTCCAATTAAGGATGTTTGCCACATTCTACATTACACATTAAGTGAACAGTGTACTTGATGGCGTGCTTGTCTCGTCATATGTGGATTTCTCACATCCCAGTAGTGGGAGTTCTGGTGATTGATGATCCCGTACCTTGTAAATGTTGACTCGTCAGTCCATAGGATTTTGCCACAAACCACGGCTTTTCCTGTAAGGTGTTCAAGACGAAGTTACAAAAGTCATACCGCCTTTGAAGGTCTCCATGCATCAGGTTTTGCACGACAGCATCACAGTAGGGATGCGCACCATGTTCGTTTAAGATTTTTCATACCCGTGATGCTGGTAATCCATACGCATGGCTCACTGCTGTCGTACTACTTCGGGAATTTGCAAGAACATAGCCCAAAACATACGCAGGATGTACTCGCACACTGGCTGCAATGAGACAACCGGAACGATGACGCTCAGTATCGGTTCCTGTTTATCGCAGGCGCCGGACAACTTTGGCATTTGTCTGTGCAGCTGGATGCTGACGAGTGGAAAATCATACTCTATACAACCTCACAGCCTTTCTTGCATTCTGCTGACATTCGCCGTATAGCAAGACCATATCACAGTACTCGTCATTCGTGAAGATAAACATCTACCTGTCGACCTCGTACTCTGATTCACCCTCAATTCCCATCCATCATTTGTAGCCTTTCGGCTGTCTCACGTCATTTTACGTCTAACTTGAAATAAACTACGTGTTATATCACGTAACCACTTTTCTGTTGCTGTCGCGTACTAGCAGCCGGACATCTGACGTCTTTTTCGCGTTCTCTTGTCTTTTCTGTAAGTGTTTCTGTTGAACCAAGTGTCGTTTTGTACTATTTAAACACCGTTAATTCATTTTGTAATTGGACTTTTTTGCGTATCACTCTTAGTTTCTGAGCTAGTTTTGCTAAGTTTCGTATTTCGCCACTAGGGACGCTACAAGCACGTCCAACCGATTGAGCATGATCACTTTCCTGTAGGTACACGTCACTTCAGTGGCGGTACGATATACGGTTTAAAAGTTAGATGGGAGTAAACGGACTTTTTTAAGAACCCTGTATTACACTGCGTTAACACATGTAGAATGACACTTTCATTGATTTTCTCCTTTACATATGTATAAAATAACAATGACAGGTAGTTTCTCTACTTAAGCATGAAATATAAGACCTGATGACAACAACACCAAAATTAATATTTATATCTCTCCAAGACCACCAAATTCAACCTCTAGCTAACTACAGCAGCGAACAAAAGTATTTGGCGAAACACTTTTTCGACGATAATTTTTTTTCTGCTGGACCAAATCGAGTCATTTTGGGATATGATATGTGTTGGTTCGTGGGTTACAATGCCGCGTAGTTTGTGTTTCGCTCCGAGCGAATTTGTCGTTCGAAATGGGCCATATTCAAGAGTCGCCAGTTATTACTCATTTGTTTGATGCATGTATTAATGTTTTTCTTGTGATTTTTGTGAGTTTTGTGATGTGTAGTGTGATAATAAGTCAATCTTATGTTTTCAGAAATGGGTATAAAGGCGGAGATCTCTGTTGGAGCTCGCCAGGCGGCCGTGAACATGATGGAATCCGGAATGCGCGTCACCGACATTGTGAGGGCCCTGAAGATCCGATACCAGTCCATTTCAGCTATCTTGCAACGTTATAAGAAGACTTGGACCGTCGACAACAGTCCGCGATGTGATAGGCCTCGTTCCACTACGTTGCGTCAGGATAGACGCATCCTCCGTCGATCTTGTGCTGATCCCACCTTGACTGCTGTGGACATCGCCACCGAATTCCGCAACAGCGACGACCGGAACGTCAGCCGAATGACCATCTCCCGTCGTCTCATTGCTGGTGGATTGAATGGAAGACGCCCCGCCAAGAAACCACTCATCGGAGTCAAGAATCGACGAGCCAGTGTCGCGTTCGCGCACCGTCATCGACACTGGACTGCGGCAGACTGGAGTAAGGGGCTTTTCACCGACAAGAGCAAGTTCAACTTGTTCGGAAGTGATGGCATCCGATACGTAGGAGGTCCGTGTGGCCAGAGATTCAACCCCAGTTCATTCAGCCGACTGTCAAGCGCGGAGTATCGCTCATGGTTTACTGCGCCTTCTCTCGCAATGGAATGGGCCCCATCATCAAGATTGACGGAATAGTGACCAGCCAGAGCTACACGAACATGCTCATCAACGATGTCTTCCCATGGGCAAACCAGAACATGCCACCCGGATGGATCATGCAGCAAGACAACGACCCGAAGCACACTTCCAGAGTAGCGAAGGCAGCCTTCCGGCAGCAACAGGTCACACTTCTAGACTGGCCAAGCCAATCTCCAGACCTCAACCCCATCGAGCACATGTGGGAGTAGCTGGAGAGACGGTAAGAAAACCTGCCAGAATAGTGCCCAGAAGTTTGACCAGCTGTCTGCAGAATGGGTGCGAATTCCGCAGGTCACCGCCGAGAAGGTAGTGGACTCGATGCCGGCCCGTTGTTCAGCTGTTATTAAGTCTCGTGGTCATCCCACTAAGTATTAGTTATTGTTTTGTCGTTTTCTCGAACTTGTTTTCTGTTATCGTTGCATTAAATGAATGTGATACACACCTACATTGTCGGTCAATTTGTATGATCTTTGTGATTAAGCTCGGTACCTGATCTGTGTTAAGATTTCCGATCCATCTGCATATGGGCCATGTTTACAACTGAATAACACATATCATATACCAAAATGACCCGATTTGGTCCAGCAGAAAAATATTATGGTCGATAAAGGGTTTCGCCAAGTACTTTTGTTCGCTACTGTATGTCCAACGCTATGAACAACTGTTGCAATGATGAATCATTAAAAATTTCAGAGGAATTTCAGCACATCATTTATAATAGCCAAAAAAAATTAAAAATTTACTTTTAGAACTGGTTGCCGCAAAATTGAGCTTTCACAAAACAATAACTGTCAAAAGAAAATTAAGCCTTTCCTGATTTAAACTCTTGGTGGTTTTTTTTCTCCTTTTATAATCTCATTCTTGAGAGGATAATTATTTTTGATCAAATGACAACACAACCACTACCAGAGACAGAAAATGTTCTTAGGCTCGACTCAAAGCACGAGCAATTGCTTGGGAGTTTATATTTTAACACCATAAAAAATAAATGAACTACAACATTACCTTTGGGCTGGCTTCCCTTTTAACGACCTATTAATAAAAAAACATTCCTTCCTTTTACTTTCTAGGGTTAAAGTCTATGGTTGTCTAGGTGACAAGAGTCCCATTTGACAGCCGCTCCCACACCGGAGCCATGATCCTGAATGTTGACATTCTTGTATCACTTATGGATCCTGGGGCAAATTTGGCAGCAGTCCTGGGAGGAATCAGTCTCTCTAGACCGTGGCTTTAAGATGAGGTCCAGGCCAGATTCTGTTGCTTCAGTGATCCCTCGACAGCCTTTTCCTGCAAAGGGGTGGTTCCCTTCAAAGTAACAGGAACATCGCTCATCTTACGGCTGGCGTTCTGATTCTTCAAAGGTGATTTTTTTTATGAATCGCTGGCCATTTCTTTTAAAAAAAGGGCTGTCGTCCGTCCACTACTTTAATTTTTATGAACTCGTGGCCGTTTCATCGCCCGCATGTTCTTACGCTGTGAGGAGTGCGTTAGTAGCAAGCAACTTTTGAATTTCATTATGTTTAGCACGAGGGCCAAAAAGCCCCGTGCGTCCTTTCACACTAAACGCCAAACCCAGGAGAAAGCGAATTGTTTTGGGAATCTCAACAGCGTGACTCCCGACCCTGACCTCTCCTGCCACCATTGGTCAAACTTCCGCCTAGCAATAGAATGCCAACCAACCAGGACGACCAGCTTCTTTCGCGCCGAAAAGTGACAGAACACAGACGACCGTTTCACCCTCCTCTCTGGGGCCGACTTTGTGCTAAAAATAGAACGACGCTTTCCTCACAGGTCCCAAAAGATCCCTAAACTGGTGACATTTCCTCACAGCTTAAAATCGCCCAAGATGGCGGAATAAAGGAATTTACCCGAAAGAACACAAAAAAACCCGTTCCGTGACGGAAATGCCGCTGAAATCAATAGAATAAAAGCAAGAATTTAGATTACGAAAGAAAATTGCGATAATCCCGCTCACCCCTTACTCAGAGAAGAAAAAAGAAGTTGAAAATCTATCACTAATCATTTAGTTACTTATTATTATTATTTTTTTTTAAAGAAATTTTGTTCTTTTGGGTCAGATAAAATTAAAGAACTGCGTACATTCTCCATCTAATCCTTCCCAGAAGGGAAAAACGTGTTCTGGAGTGAGGATATTTTTCTATCTGCCAAATTTCGAGAAAATTGATCAGGTATTCTAAAATTCACTAGAAAAAAATCCCGCGACAGAACATTACACCCCCCGCGAAAAAGACGAGCAAAGCGAGTCGAAACACAAAATTCACACCACCAGAAACTCACTTGCACATACGAATCAACACCAACACACGTGCTAGACGAGATGTCAACTAACCACTGTATGTAAACAAACCTGCAGCGCCACCTACCTCTGGTGGGCTGACTTTCGGAATCAACATGGCCGCCGAATGAGAAAAAATGTATTGAAACGAAGCTAGCACAAAACATCAACAAAAGAAATCCACGAATAATTTTTTCAAGCAAAATTTCACAGAACGAAGAAAAATTATCCCTGCGTCGGTTCAAAACACTCACTTTTTACTTAATCTAAGAAAAATTGAACTGATTATTATTAAATTCTTGACTCAACTGACTATAGGTTAAGTACTAATCCCATCTAACACTGAGGTAACACTGTACAGAAAAAAAGTAAACAACAAACTAATCCTGAATAAATAGAGTTCTTGGGCACTAAGTTATTCAAACCGAGGAGAAAAGCAAATTTACCCTTTTTATAATACCGCTGCATGCTTCTACAAATTTTACATTACCACAATCACTTTCAACTGCAAAAAATACCGCATAATGATACCCTTTTTCACTTAATATGTAAATTACCAAATTAGTCTGAGTGTAGCTCATGAAAAATATACAGGAAAATTCAGCACTAGAAATAATATGTAAACCGCAAATTACTTGTATATGAAACACTAGAATGTAAGTATACTTATGAAATTATCAGCAAAGGGTTATGTATACACCATACTCATACACTGAAAATTAGCAAGAAAATTAATGCACTTTCACTATCTTAACCACTGAGAGAGAGGGGGAAATATATCACTGAGAGAAAAGAATCCACTGAGAAAAACTGCACCCACATTAAGATTTACCCCAAACTCAAAATAAGTTATATATATAAACGCATGCATTTCTTTCCTTATCAGCCAACTATGTATCTCAAAGCAGATTTAAGATTCTTGTAAATGTGCAGTGAAGGTTGAACTCCATCACAAGGCATGCATCCTAAGGTCACAGCACCATAACGCGGTTTTCTGTAATTTGTCTTTGATGTTTGGGTGATTTTTCAGTTGTGTTATAATAATTGTTTGCCAGTAATCACTGCTTATTATTGTGGTAAGAAATTTGAGCTAAACAGTTTTACGGAAATCAAAGATATGATCATTTCTCGACATGTTGCTCAAGTTTTAGAAACAACTCCACATGAAATTTTCAAACGGTATGCAAATCTTACAGAAAACGCAGATACATTTCCTAGGAATGATTTGAAAAATGGGCGTTGAAATATTGTTATCAGTGTCCTTCAAACTAAAATATCATTCAATGACATTTAGAAAATGAACCACGTTTAAACGAATGAACAAAAAAAGAAAAAGAAAAATAGCAGACCATCACTCTATGGAGAGGATGTCAAATCTTGTTAAAATCTACGGATCAGATAAATTAAATTTTTGCAATATATGAGCGATGTTTTCTTTAATTCAATGCATCACTTTTCCCTTCCGTTTTTATTGAGACCTTGGACATACAAAATCTAATATCATTCAGGATCTGGACAAATTTGTCTTTTTCGATATCAATTTAAATGTCTCGACGCGTCTGTAGGAAAGCCAGGTCTATTAATTTGTCTTCCGATGGTTTCATATGCACATCAATCTTTTTAAACGTCTTAAAGATGGAAAACGGCTTTTTGTGAATGCAGAGAATATTTTGCAGACAAGATTAAGTTTTACAGAAATCTTTTGCGTGGTAAGTTTCTTTTTCGTGCAAGTGCGTAAAAGTTCTACACGTTTCACTTTGCTATGATGTAAAGCAAAGTTTAAAACGTTGGTTCTGAAATATCTAGTTTCGATATGCTGAGGTAATTATGAAAATAATATCAGAATATTCAAACTTCCAAATTGTTACGCTAACTACGAAAACATTCCAATATATCGCTGGAAAAAGTGACTTCAAAGCTGCAATTCCCTAAGCACTGCAGTTTCAAACACTGCCTGGTTGATGTTTGCATAAATTTCCACATTTAACCAATGGTTCTTAGGAAATAAGAAAGAAACCGCAAACTAATATTTGAGGAAATATTTTTTTAAAACACAAAGATTTCCTTTTCAGTTTTAAATGAATCATACAAGCATTTTCGGAAATCAAACATACTTATTCAGATATTTTTCTTTTCTTTTCAGTTCATGGTAACTTATTTGTACTACATAGATTTCAGTAAAATAACTTTTTATTACGTAGTGAGGCTTAAAGAACAATACGAAACCAAAGGAAGCTGGAGCATAAATTACTGCTCGATGTTTCACGTTTCAGTCTATAAAATTGGCGATTTTTAAAATTTTGAGGATTGCATTTGTAGTTGAAATTATTGCGATTGCAGTTTACACCTGCCTTCTTCAAACAAATGGCTCATTCCAAGCCGTAAGATGGAACATGAGCACTGTTTGCGATATAAATAATGCACGCCAGCTCAAAGAGTATAATATAAAGTTTGATCGGCGGTCGGAATAGGCAAAAGGAGTGATCTGATTGACTTTGAACGTGGCATGATAGTTGGTGCCAGGTCTGCTATTCGATCATCTTCGAAAAGACCGTATTTTTGGGGTTTTCACGCCCAACCGTAGCAGAGGGTTTACCATGAATGGTACAACACGAAAAACATGCTTTAATCGATGACTGTGGGCGAAAAGCGCTGGTGAATCGGAGCATTCAAAGGAGACTCGTGATAACCATGCACGCGAATAAACCGAAGACAACACGGCAAATCTTTGCAGAATTCAACATTAGTGTGCCAAGGGTAATTTTCGGGTCACCATCTATCTCACCGTGTCTTGAATCAGCTACAACAGGAAACGACCATGTTGAATGCCGATGTTTTCAGCGCAAAACACGAAAGCGCGCGCAGAGACTTCTGTACTGCACCACTAAAAACTGATAAAAAGTCTCATGGACAGACTGCAAGGTTCCTTCTGCGTCCTGTTTGTTTGTTTGTTTGATTGGAGGTTTAACGACCACCGTGAGCAACTCAATGGGCTATAAGCAGTCGCTCGTCCTTAATTTAGGGTCACTGGTTCCAGGGAAGGGAGAGAGCCAGTGCCGTAAGACAAACACAACATCCATGCCTCACCGGGATTCGAACCCGGACCCCGTTCGGACGAATGATCAGAGGCCATCGCTTAGACCACTGCGCCACAGGGGCGGCTCTGCGTCCTGTGAATGGCAAGATTAGAATTTGGCCGGAGCAACATGAGATGACGTCTCATGTAGCTTGTATCACATGACATCTCACAGAATAGTGTAACGAGTACCGGTCAGTGGCTGTGGTGTGCTGGGGTGGGAAATGTTTTCTTGACATACCTTAAGCTCCCTGATACTTACTGAACGACATCTGAACGTCAATGCATACTTGAACACCGTTGCCGACCAAATTCATTCCTTTATGGTTACGGTTCATCCTCAAACAGATGGATACGTCGAGTAAGACAACACGCATGCTCACAAGGCTCGTATCGTCACCAAATGGTCCCAGGACCATGCTGGTGATTTAACTTTGTTTCGGTGGCTTGCACAGTATCCGGATTTAAACCCCATCGAGCATCTCTGGGATCAGATGGAACGGTATGTTCACTGCGAGACTGGCGCCTTCCAATTCGCAGCATTTGCGGGATTGGACTTCATATGGTACAATATATTTGTGCTACGCTTGAGCCATCTTATATGTCCCATGCCCGGTCGAATTCGGGCTTATATGTAGGCCAAGGGCTGCACATTCCGCTACTATGTAGGTGTATCTTATAAACTGTCACCTCAGTGTATATGATGGTAAACACATTAATTCAAGGTTACAAACTTCGTTTGCGAGCAAAATTGTCATGAAGACCAGAAATCTCTGTATCAAAGATCTTATTCAGAATGAGATGAGTTTTTGATTGAACTTTGAACGATGGACCTTGTAGGTAGATGAATTTTTCTTTTTCATGTTGTTCGCAGATAACAGAGAAAATCTCAGCTATGTCTATTGAATTTTTTAAAGGGTATAAATAATTAATGGACGAATGATAGGGAAACACAGGTCCTGATAAGATCCCTTTGAACAGAAATAAAAAACATTAGAAAGTTATACATAGCTGCTTTTCATAAAGAAAAATGTCAGAATCCTTCCATCTAACGTTCAACTGTTCCTAAATAATATTTAACTGTGCTGAGGAAATAAACTTGGCGGATTAAAACTGTTAAATGCGTATGGCTTTTAGAAAAAGCGAATTGTCTTTCCATGCGGTCCTTTTTTACGCTTTCCAACCGTGGGTTGAAGAAGCGTATATGCTCCAGCTTTGTCCGTCCATCTGTCCGTCTGTCCGCACGATAACTGGCGTAAAAATGGTTCGATTTCGATGAAATTTTAGTATGTGGTAGGGGACCATCTGGGGACGCACCCTATTGAAAATGAGACAAATGGGGTCAAAGGTCACGACGTAGGAGCGGAATCATTCGATTGCCCTTATGCGTCATAACTTGCGTAAATATGGTTCGATTTCAATGAAAGTTTACTATGTGGTAGGGTACCACATAGGGACAAACCCTATTGAAAATGGGACAAATGGGGTCAAAGATCACGACGTAGGAGCGGGATCATTCCATTGCCTTTATGCGACATAATTTGCGTAAATATGGTTCTATTTTAATGAAAATTTACTATGTGGTAGGAGACCGCCTGGGGACGAACCCTATTCAAAATGGGTGAAGTGGGGTCAAAGGTCAGGACATAAGAGCGGGATGCATTCCATTACCCTTGTGCGTCATACCGTGCGTAAAAATGGTTCGATTTCGATGAAATTTCGGTATGTAGTAGGGAACCACCTGAGGACGAACCCTATTGAAAATGGACGAAATGTGGTCAAAGGTCAGGACATAGGATTGCGATCCATTCCGTTGCCCTTATCTCATATTATTAAGGTGGACGTCAAGTAATTTTTCTTCCTATACTTCCAATGGAAAAACTTCTGTAAACATTTCCTTCACAATTAATGTGTTCCCAAGGATGAAAATTTGAACATCGATTAAAATAACTTCATATTATAACTTGGAAAATTTAATATTTTCTAAAACATAACCATAATTACATTAAAAATCAATAACTTTTCCTTTGGTGGTGTTGAAACCAGAGAAAAGATGGCGCGACCTGTACTTTGATGATGTCAGTGGACAAAAAAATGTTGGATTGCTTAATTACGGTTATGGTTTAGAAAATATTAAGTATTCCACGTTATGAAATGAAGCTATTTTAATCGATGTTCAAATTTTCATCCTTGTGAACGCATTAATTGTCCAGAAAAAAGATGACGCGACCTGTATTTTCATGACGTCAATAGACAAACAAATGTTGAATTGCATAATTATGGTTATGTTTTAGAAAATATTAAATATTGCAAGTTATAAAATGAAGATATTTTAATCGATGTTCAAATTTTCATCCTTGGGAACGTATTAACTGTGAAGAAAATGTGTACAGAAGTTTTTCCATTGGAAGTATAGGAAGCAAAATTACTTGACGTCCACCTTAAAATAGCAATGTATGTACATTTATCTTGAAAACGGCTCTAAGAATTTTGATGAAAGTCGTTAACCTACCGTTTTCTGGTACTAGAAATCAATTTAGCTTGATTTAGACTTTAGGAGAATTCGTTTAGTGGGTTAAATAATCACCCCGAATTATAACGTTTTTAGTGATGGCGTTGTTCCATTAATGTTACCAATGCTTAGAAATCTGATGACGTCACAATTTCGCGTTTGAGAATGTTGGCGCGCGGTCACGCCATCTGACTCATTACGTCACGCGTTGTGTGTGGTGTGGATCCTATTAAAGTTTTATGACGTCACACATTTGCGGCAAGCAGATGGTCGCGATTCTCATCTGCCTCATTACGTCACGCGTTGTGTGCGTATGCCCGTCCGCACGAAAAATGGGACAAATGGGGCAACTCGCGTAACAATCGTTCGATTCGATGAAATTTTAGTATTTGGTAGGGGATCACCTGGGAAGGAACCCTATTTAAAGTGAACGAAATGGGGTCAAAGGTCAGTACATAGGAGCGGGATTAATTCAACTGCTGTTATGCGTCATAACTAACGTAAAAAAGGTTCGATTTCGATGAAATTTTAGTATATGGTAGGGGATCACCTGGGGACAAACTTTATTGAAAATGGGCGAAATGGGGTCAAAGGTCAGGACATAGAAGCGGAATCTCTTCCATCGCCATTATGCGTCATAACTTACGTAAAAATTCTTCGATTTGGATGCAATGTTAGTATGTCGTAGGGTCTTGCCTGGGGACAAATTCTATTGAAAATGAGCTAAATGGAGTCAAAGGTTAGGACACAGGAGCGGGATCTATTCCGTAGCCCTTATGCATCATAACTTACGTAAAAATGCTTCGATTGCGACAAAATTTTATCATGTTATTTCGGAGGTCGACCAAACCGGTTCAGTTGAATATCATCGAAATGGGATCAAAGATCAAGGCACAGCACCGAGATTTATTCCACAGCCATTATTCTCATAACTTGAGTGATAACTTGAGTAATGGTTTCTGGTATGTTGGAAAGCGTATTATAATCAATGCATTGCATGATTTTACTAACTTGTTTCCTTTTCATTTCACTTTGAGTTTTCAATATGAATTTTATTTTATTAGAACTTGAGTACAAGGTTTCGCAATCAGTTATTTTGAAACATAACCAACATTTTCTGTGGTACTAAACGCATTTCGAAACGTATTAAGAAATTTATGGCAATTCGTGGTTAGTCAAGTGAAAGTGTATGCGTAAACTCCTATAATGGATGCAAAGGGTGTATTTATAAAGAGAGATTTACGGCGAACTGCATTCTTTTTTGCTGCAGCATAGATATCCAATTTTATCTATTTTATGACTCCCATATTTACTCCCAAGAGGACATGACATCCACGCAGTTGGTCCTTTCTTTCGTAGCAAGCTTTATTAAGCTTTTCACTAAATGTTTTTAGTGGTAAAGTTGATTTGCATACATAAATTTTTGCGATTTTTATTACTTTCACCTTAACTGTTAGCATCTTCTTTGCTGAAAAACAACATTGATTTCATTCATCATGTGAGGTAAAAGAAAACGCAGATATTAATTCATCAATAACTTCCAGATTATCATATTAGGAAGTAGAAGGAAGTGCAGATATTTCTTTTTTCCATTTTTAGCTCGTCTATTGAAAACGAAGTACGTACTTTCTGATAGTACCCCTTTGTCTGTCAATTTCACGGTCTACGGACACCGTATCTGTGCAACTATTAGTCTGATTTGAAAAATTCTTTTAGCATTAGGATACCTGAAATGGAAGAACGCTGATTCTTGCTTTTAGATTCCTTTTCGATGCATAATTTTGCCGCTAGGTGGCTTAAATGCAGATGCTATTGAATTCAAAATACACATCATTCTTCTGCATATGACTTCCACATGTTCGTCTGAAAAAAATCTTTTCCTTCAGTACCATTTGTAACGAAGATGTTGTTTCTGGTAAAGTTCCTTTTCCAAGTAGTGCATACTTTTTCTGCTAGAGTGCGTAAAAGTAAATTATAATTTCCCCGGTATCTCTTTTTCTGAGAGTCCGATTTGAATTGGGGGGGGGGGGGACATAATACAGTTCCTGGTGCAAAATCTTCTCCATACGATTCCTAATTTTTCGTAAAAAAGAGCTTTGCTGCTAGGGGTTGTAAGCGCACATTTCTGTTTCTGATGTATTCGCTGCAATATCTGCGTTTTTGGAAACTCGAATGGAAAAATGCTTTTTCTGTCAAATACTACTAGCTACAAAAACATTTTGCGCTCATTTCCGGGCCAAAATAATACACAATTTACTCACGAGGGGGCGCAAATATTTAATCTGTTTTTCTCGATATATCTGCTTCTAAAAGTCGAATTTTAAACATTCTTTTAATTCCGGATATTATTCACCTAGTATTCTTTTGTTTTTGGTAGTTCACAGTTCTAGTACTAAGTGGTGTTTGGGTTCTAGTACAAAAAACCGACGATCAAAACACCGACAATCAGAACACCGACAATCAAAACACCGACGATCAAAACACCGACAATCAGAACACCAACAATCAAAACACCGACAGTTCAAAACACCGACAATCATAAAACCGATAGTTCAAAACACCGAGAATCATAAAACCGACAGTTCAAAACACCGACAATCATAAAACCGATAGTTCAAAACACCGAGAATCATAAAACCGACAGTTCAAAACACCGACAATCATAACACTGAGAAATCAAAATCGCCACAACCATAACACCAATAATTATATGGACTAATATAATTGTTCGGCGAGTAGAGGAACTTTATTCTGAGCGATGGCAACATCAGGGTCGGTGGGAAGGTGGATGACAACACGCAATCGATGGAGCTTCCCCCTAGCGGTGAACGATGGAACTTCATAAATTTTTATTCCGACCGATGACAACATATTTTTATTCCGAGCGATGGCAACATCGGAGCATAAATGGGTGGGTGATAGAGGAGGATGACAACACCCAAAGGATCTTATGTGTTGCTCCCTAGGGGTGGACGATGGAACTTCATTAATTTTTATTCCGACCGATTGCAACATCTGAGTGCATGGGTGGAAAGGGGGATGTATAGGTGTTGGATATGTCGATGCTTACGTGCTGACTCTGGCGTTGAACGATGGAACTTTATTATTTTTATTCTGAGAGATGGCAACATCGGAGTGGATACAGAAATGAGTGGGGGATACAAGGGGATGACATCAACCAAATGATGCTTATGTGTTGCCCCTAGCGGTGAACGACGAAACTTTATTAATTTTTATTCCGAGCTATAGAAACATCTGAGTTGATGGGAGGGAAGGGGGATACATAGGTGTTGGATATGTCGATGCTTATGTGTTGCCCCTAGCGGTGAACGACGAAACTTTATTAATTTTTATTCCGAGCTATAGAAACATCTGAGTTGATGGTTGGGAAAGGGGGATACATAGGTGTTGGATATGTCGATGCTTATGTGCTGCCCCTAGCGGTGAACGATGGAACTTTATTATTTTTATTTCGAGAGATGGCAACATCGGAGTGGATGCACAATTGGGTGGGTGATAGAAGGGGATGACAACAATGAAACGATGCTTATGGAAGAAGTTGTACAATTTTCAAGAGCATTTTTGTGTCTCAAATATTTCAAAATCTTAGAAACTAGCTATTTCTTTTAATGCGACAAAGATCATGTCTCCATGGCCAGTACCATTGTATAACATGTATTGGTAAAGAAGTCAATTTATTGTCACTTAATTTTCAGAAGTAATAGTTGTAATTGGTAATAGAAATTTATTGTTTGCAGTCACCTCACAGGAAACACTCTAATATTCTATCCCAAAGTATAGGATCAGCCCTGGTCATGTTAGCATGTGGTCTGGGCAATTGCCTCGGATTACCTCCAGTTCATGTTCTATATATGTGTTTTTATTTTTCAGAAGTCTTCACTATTCTGCCTTATTTGTTTACTGTTGATGGAGGATGGTTCCAATGTAAGGCTTTATCGGTTACACGGTTTCACTCTTGTGGTTGTTTAGTCAAAATGGTGATAAGTTTGAGGCCTGAATAGCATGTAAGCGCAGCCAGGCCTTGTTTCGAATTCAAATTTTCACTAGCTCAAGCTTTTTTATGCACTTTCTGAGAGTTTTATGTCAATTTGTTTGCAGAGTGACAAAGTCATAACATTGGCTTCAGGTCGTTCGAGATATTTCAAAGATGGCATTAGTGATCTTGATTTGACATTTAAGTTCATGATAAAAACTAAAAGTACATTTTCAAAATTTAGCCCCACCCAATATATATATGTGTATATTAGTAATGGGTGGGGCAAAATTTATATATATATATATATATATATATATATATATATATATATATATATGGCTCAACCGAGAGAACAAGCTGGATTCAGGAGTGGCTACAGCACAATAGATCATATCCACGTACTGAGAGAACTAATTGAAAGAGCGAGGGAATATGAACTTCCATTGTGCATGGCTTTTATCGATTATGAAAAAAGCCTTTGATTCGGTGAAACCATCAGCAGTTACCACGGCTCTGAAATCCTGCGGTATTGAAGATGCATACATTAATATTATTAATAACATCTATGAAAATGCAAGTGCAAAGATTCGGCTGTTTGAAAATACAACACACATAAAAATTGGAAAGGGAGTGAGACAAGGTGACACCATATCTCCGAAGCTCTTTAATGCCACATTGGAAAAATGTCTTTCAATCACTGAACTGGGAAAACAAAGGGATAAAGATTAATGGAGATTATCTAACCCACCTTCGTTTTGCTGATGACGTAGTCATTTTTGCAACTACCCCATCAGAGCTGCAGAGTATGATCCAGGAACTTGCTGACAAGAGTAAAGAAGTGGGATTAAAAATGAACTTTCAGAAGACAAAAGTGATGTTCAATGCTTTTACAAGAAATGAAGATTTATCGATTGATGGAGAAAAACTGGAGATAACAGATACGTATGTTTATCTTGACAGCAGATATCAAGTGAGGGTCACATTGATGAAGAAATTAATCGGCGTACAAAACTTGCCTGGAGAGCTTTTGGAAGAAACAGCATAATTTTCAAGAGCAATATGCCATTATGTCTTAAAAGAAAAGTGTTTGATCAATGCATCCTTCCAGTGCTTACGTATGGTGCAGAGACGTGGACCTTAACTAAAAGAGACATACAAAGGCTGCAGACAACTCAAAGAAGCATGGAGAGGTGCATGCTTGGTATAACCAGGAGAGATAGGAAGAGGAACTCGTGGATCCGAAAAATGACGAGAGTGGAAGACATCATGATCAGAGTTAAATCCCTGAAATGGCAATGGGCTGGACATACTGCCAGAAGGACAGACCATAGATGGACAGCCGAAATTTTAGATTGGATTCCAAGGGACAGGAAAAGACCCAGAAAAAGACCACATGGGAGATGGGTGGATGAAATTCGTAAATATGCGGGAGTGACATGGAGGAGACTGGCACAAGACAGACCGTTGTGGAGGAAACTTGGGGAGACCTTCGTCCAGCAGTGGATTGATAATGGTTGACAATGATGATGATGATGATATATATATATATATATATAGGGATGTAACTTATTATGTGTAACAAAAAAATTCGTCATAGAAGACTGCAGTGTGCTAAACAAGTTCAACACAGGTAGTGACCATAGATTGGTGAGATGTAAGATGCACCTCAACACTAAACATGAACGTGGCAAGCTCATAAGACAAACAAAATCTATTGACATAACCAACCTTAAAAAACACCATAATACCTTCAAGTTGGAACTGAAGAACAGGTTCTCTGCTTTAGAAGGCCTAACATCCGAAGAAGTGGACATCTCTGAAGTTAACAGAAAAGTAACCAAAGCTCTTATGGAAACAGCAACAAAATTAGCTGGGTCTAAGAACAAGTTGCATGTAAATAAATTATCAGGAAAAACGAAAATGTTGATGCAAAAAGAAGAGAGATGAGGACAACTAAAGAAGATGTGACTTCCAAAGTGGAATATATAAAGCTATGCAAGACAGTACGAAAAAGTATCACTGAAGACGTAAGAAAATTCAACTGTGAACTAGTGAGGAAAGCAACTGAAAACAACCAAAGCCTAAAGATAGCAAAGGGACATCTCAGTAAGGGAAGAAAACAGATTATGGCACTGAGAAAAGAAGATGGTTCTGTAACAAGAAATAGAGGCGAAATTTTGAGAAGAGTGAAAGATTTCTACTCCAAATTATATGAAAGGGATGATACATGCACTCCAGACATCATGAAAGATACCAGTACCAGAGTTCCTCCAGTCCTTCCAGCAGAAGTTGCACATGCAATCAAGAACATGAAGCGGGAAAAGCTCCAGGAGAAGATGGAATTACTGTAGACATCATACAAGAAGCAAGTGGAGAAATCGAAACAGTACTCGCCCAAATTTTCACTCGATGCCTTAATGAAGGAAAGATTCCTGAGGATTGGAACACCGCTACAATGATCCTGCTACATAAGAAAGGTGACATTGAGGATCTCGGAAACTACAGACCTATCAGCCTCCTATCAGTAGTTTATAAAATCTTCACTAAAGTTCTTTCACACCGCTTGAAGGTAACACTGGACATGGCTCAACCGAGAGAACAAGCTGGATTCAGGAGTGGCTACAGCACAATAGATCATATCCATGTGCTGAGAGAACTAATTGAAAGAGCGAGGGAATATGAACTTCCATTGTGTATGGCTTTTATCGATTATGAAAAAGCCTTTGATTCGGTGAAACCATCAGCAGTTACAATGGCTCTGAAAACCTGCGGTATTGAAGATGCATACATTAATATTATTAATAACATCTATGAAAATGCAAGTGCAAAGATTAGGCTGTTTGAAAAAAAAAACACACATAAAAATTGGAAAGGGAGGAGACAAGGTGACACCATATCTCCGAAGCTCTTTAATGCCACATTGGAGGGTGTTTTTCAGTCACTGAGCTGGGAAAACAAGGATAAAGATTAATGGAGATTATCTAACCCACCTTCGTTTTGCTGATGACGTAGTCATTTTTGCAACTACCCCATCAGAGCTGCAGATTATAATCCAGGAACTTGCTGACAAGAGTTAAGAAGTGGGATTAAAAATGAACTTTCAGAAGACAAAAGTGATGCTCAATGCTTTTACAAGAAATGAAGATTTATCGATTGTTGGAGAAAAGCTGGAGATAACAGACACGTACGTTTATCTTGGACAACAGATATCAAGTGTGGGTCACATTGATGAAGAAATTAATCGGCGTACAAAACTTGCCTGGAGAGCTTTTGGAAGAAACAGCATAATTTTCAAGAGCAATATGCCATTACGTCTTAAAGGAAAAGTGTTTGATCAATGCATCCTTCCAGTGCTTACGTATGGTGCAGAGACGTGGACCTTAACTAAAAGAGACATACAAAGGCTGCAGGCAACTCAAAAAAGCATGGAGAGGTGCATACTTGGTGTAACCAGGAGAGATAAGAAGAGGAACTCGTGGATCCGAAAATGACAAGAGTGGAAGACATCATGATCAGAGTTAAATCCCTGAAATGGCAATGGGCTGGACATACTGCCAGAAGGACAGATCATCGATGGACAGCCGAAATTTTAGATTGGATTCCAAGGGACAGGAAAAGACCCAGAAGAAGACCACATGGGAGATGAGTGGATGAAATTCGAAAGTATGCAGGGGTGACATGGAGGAGACTGGCACAAGACAGACCGTTGTGGAGGAAACTTGGGGAGACCTTCGTCCAGCAGTGGATTGATAATGGTTGACAATGATGATGATGATGATGATAGGGATGTAAGGTCAGGTGATGCGTAACATCACAGCCTCTCCTTGACAAATGTCAACCCCGCCTTCTCGTGGTGCATCCTGTTCCCGCTAAAGGGGCTCTGACGATCGCCAATAGCGGTATAACTATACCATCGGGATTAGAGGAAATGCTATCCCACACTCACCAACCCGCTTGACCAGCGTGGCGAGTTGCGACCAAACCCTCCGAAATGACTCCACAACTTAAATCTTGGCCCTCACTCTCCGGAAGCTGGAATGTACCTGGCCAAGGCAGAGGCCAGTGCGACATGAAGGCAGAGGGTGCTAAGAATCCCCGGAGGACCGGACTAGGCTGCCATCTGATGCTGACCTTGGCTACGTATAATGGACGCTCCCTATCTTCTGATTCAAGGCTTTTTGAACTGGAAGAGGAACTACAAAGGATCAAGTGGGACATCGTCGGGCTAAGTGAGGTAAGGAGAAAAGGAGAACATCTCATCTAACTGAAAAGTGGACATCTCTTCTACTATCGAGGGACAGATACTGGCAGAACTAGTGGTGTTGGATTTATAATAAACAAGAAACTGAAGGATGAAGTTGTAGAAGTTGAAAGTTCCTCTGACAGAGCTGCACGACTCGTTATCCAACTCTCGAAAAGATACCAGGCTCAGATTATTCAAACTTATGCACCCACCACAAGTCATCCTGAAGACGAAATTGGAGAATTTTATGAAGAAATTCGTCATCTAAATAATAAAGGTAAGCAGCACTTGAAGATAATTATGGGAGATTTCAATGCAAAAATAGGGCAACGGCAACAGAATGAAACTTCAGTAGGTAAATTCGGTCACGGCAACAGAAACCAGCGTAGAAATACTCTCGTTGAGTTTGCAGAGGCAGAAGGGTTTTTCATCTTGAACTCCTTCTTCAAGAAAAAGCCACACAGGAAATGAACATGGAGACATCCAAATGGGACGACAAGTGAAATTGATTTTATTATGTGTAACAAAAAATTCGTCATAGAAGACTGCAGTGTGCTAAACAAGTTCAACACAGGTAGTAACCATAGATTGGTGTGATGTAAGATGCACCTCAACACTAAACTTGAACGTGGCAAGCTCATAAGACAAACAAAATCTATTGACATAACAAACATTAAAAAACACCATAATACCTTCAAGTTAGAACTGAAGAACAGATTCTCTGCTTAAGAAGGCCTAACATAAGAAGAAGTGGATAATTCTGAAGTTAACAGAAAAGTAACCAAAGCTCTTATGGAAACAGCAACAAAATTAGCTGGGTCTAAGAACAAGTTGCATGTGAAAAAATTATCAGGAAAAACCAAAAATGTTGATGCAAAAAAGAAGAGAGATGAGGACAACTAAAGAAGATGTGACTTCCAAAGTGGAATATATAGAGCTATGCAAGACAGTAAGAAAAAGTATCACTGAAGACGTAAGAAAATTCAACTGTGAACTAGTGAGGAAAGCAATTGAAAACAACCAAAGCCTAAAGATAGCAAAGGGACATCTCAATAAGGGAAGAAAACAGGTTATGGCACTGAGAAAAGAAGATGGTTCTGTAACAAGAAATAGAGGCGAAATTTTGACAAGAGTCAACGATTTCTACTCCAAATTATATGAAAGGGATGATACATGCACTCCAGACATCATGAAAGGTACCAGGACCAGAGTTCCTCCAGTCCTTCCAGCAGAAGTTGCACATGCAATCAAGAACATGAAGCGGGGGAAAGCTCCAGGAGAAGATGGAATTACTGTAGACATCATACGAGAAGCAAATGGAGAAATCGAAACAGTACTCGCCCAAATTTTCACTCGATGCCTTAATGAAGGGAATATTCCTGAGGATTGGAACACCGCTACAATGATCTTGCTACATAAAAAAGGTGACATTGAGCATCTCAGGAACTACAGACCTATCAGCCTCCTATCAGTGGTTTATAAAATCTTCACTAAGGTTCTTTCACACCATTTGAAGGTAACACTGGACATGGCTCAACCGAGATAACAAGCTGGATTCAGGAGTGGCTACAGCACAATAGATCATATCCACGTACTGAGAGAACTAATTGAAAGAGCGAGGGAATATGAACTTCCATTGTGCATGGCTTTTATCGATTATGAAAAAGCCTTTGATTAGGTGAAACCATCAGCAGTTACAATGGCTCTGAAATCCTGCGGTATTGAAGATGCATACATTAATATTATTAATAACATCTATGAAAATGCAAGTGCAAAGATTCGGCTGTTTGAAAATACAACACACATAAAAATTGGAAAGGGAGTGAGACAAGGTGACACCATATCTCCGAAGCTCTTTAATGCCACATTGCAGGGTGTCTTTCAGTCGCTGAGCTGGGAAAACAAGGGGATAAAGATTAATGGATATTATCTAACCCACCTTCGTTTTGCTGATGACGTAGTCATTTTTGCAACTACCCCATCAGAGCTGCAGGGTATGATCCAGGAACTTGCTGACAAAAGTAAAGAAGTGGGATTAAAAATGAATTTTCAGAAGACAAAAGTGATGTTCAATGCTTTTACAAAAAATGAAGATTTATCGATTGATGGAGAAAAGCTGGTGATAACAGACACGTACGTTTATCTTGGACAGCAGATATCAAGTGAGGGTCACATTGATGAAGAAATTAATCGGCGTACAAAACTTGACTGGAGAGCTTTTGGAAGAAACAGCATAATTTTCAAGAGCAATATGTCATTATGTCTTAAAAGAAAAGTGTTTGATCAATGCATTCTTCCAGTGCTTACGTATGGTGCAGAGAAGTGGCCCTTAACTAAAAAAGACATACAAAGGCAGCAGACAACTCAAAAAGCATGGAGAGGTGCATGCTTGGTGTAACCAGGAGAGATAAGATGAGGAACTCGTGGATCCGAAAAATGACAAGAGTGAAAGACATCATGATCAGAGTTAAATCCCTGAAATGGCAATGGGCTGGACATACTGCCAGAAGGACAGATCATCGATGGACAGCCAAAATTTTAGATTGGATTCCAAGGAACAGGAAAAGACCCAGAAGAAGACCACATGGCAGATGGGTGGATGAAATTCGAAAGTATGCGGGAGTGACATGGAGGAGACTGGCACAAGACAGACCGTTGTGGAGTTAACTTGGGGAGACCTTCGTCCAGCAGTGGATTGATAATGGCTGACAATGATGATGATGATACAGAAACAAGCAAAACCCGAAGAAAGAAACATTTTTTTATAAAAAATAATGAACAGGAAGAATATAACAAATAAAAAGTAAGAACAAATATGAGACTAAACTTGTGTATTGTTTGATAAAACTCTCTTGGAATGGTTATTTTGTGTGTGTCAGTTGGGCAATGTAATCTAATTTGCAGTATTTGGGAGTTTTATCATCATCATTGTCAACCATTATCAATCCACTGCTGGACGAAGGTCTCCCCAAGTTAACTCCACAACGGTCTGTCTTGTGCCAGTCTCCTCCATGTCACCCCTGCATACTTTCGAATTTCATCCACCCATCTCCCATGTGGTCTTCTTCTGGGTGTTTTCCTGTCCCTTGGAATCCAATCTAAAATTTCGGCTGTCCATCGATGATCTGTCCTTCTGGCAGTATGTCCAGCCCATTGCCATTTCAGGGATTTAACTCTGATCATGATGTCTTCCACTCTTGTCATTTTTCGGATCCACGAGTTCCTCTTCTTATCTCTCCTGGTTACACCAAGTATGTACCTCTCCATGCTGCTTCGAGTTGTCTGCAGCCTTTGTATGTCTCTTTTAGTTAAGGTCCGCGTCTCTGCACCATACGTAAGCACTGGAAGGATGCATTGATCAAACACTTTTCTTTTAAGACATAATGGCATATTGCTCTTGAAAATTATGCTGTTTCTTCCAAAAGCTCTCCAGGCAAGTTTTGTACGCCGATTAATTTCTTCACCAATGTGACCCTCACTTGATATCTGCTGTCCAAGATAAACGTACGTGTCTGTTATCTCCAGCTTTTCTCCATCAATCGATAAATCTTCATTTCTTGTAAAAGCATTGAACATCACTTTTGTCTTCTGAAAGTTCATTTTTAATCCCACTTCTTTACTCTTGTCAGCAAGTTCCTGGATCATACTCTGCAGCTCTGATGGGGTAGTTGCAAAAATAACTACGTCATCAGCAAAACGAAGGTGGGTTAGATAATCTCCATTAATCTTTATCCCCTTGTTTTCCCAGCTCAGCGACTGAAAAACACCCTCCAATGTGGCATTAAAGAGCTTCGGAGATATGGTGTTACCTTGTCTCACTCCCTTTCCAATTTTTACGTGTGTTGTATTTTCAAACAGCCGAATCTTTGCACTTGCATTTTCGTAGATGTTATTAAAAATATTAATGTATGCATCTCCAATACCGCAGGTTTTCAGAGCCATTGTAACTGCTGATGGTTTCACCGAATCAAAGGCTTTTTCATAATCGATAAAAGCCATGAACAATGGAAGCTCATATTCCCTCGCTCTTTCAATTAGTTCTCTCAGTACGTGGATATGATCTATTGTGCTGTAGCCACTCCTGAATCCAGCTTGTTCTCTCGGTTGAGCCATGTCCAGTGTTACTTTCAAGCGGTGTGAAAGAACTTTAGTGAAGATTTTATAAACTACTGATAGAAGGCTGATAGGTCTGTAGTTTTCGAGATTCTCAATGTCACCTTTCTTATGTAGCAGGATCATTGTAGCGGTGTTCCAATCCTCAGGAATCTTTCCTTCATTAAGGCATCGAGTGAAAATTTGGGCGAGTACTGTTTCGATTTCTCCACTTGCTTCTTGTATGATGTCTACAGTAATTCCATCTTCTCCTGGAGCTTTTCCCCGCTTCATGTTCTTGATTGCATGTGCAACGTCTGCTGGAAGGACTGGAGGAACTCTGGTACTGGTATCTTTCATGATGTCTGGAGTGCATGCATCATCCTTTTCATATAATTTGGAGTAGAAATCTTTCACTCTTGTCAAAATTTCGCCTCTATTTCTTGTTACAGAACCATCTTCTTTTCTTAGTGCCATAATCTGTTTTCTTCTTTTACTGAGATTTCCCTTTGCTATCTTTAGGCTTTGGTTGTTTTTAATTGCTTTCCTCACTAGTTCACAGCTGAATTTTCTTACGTCTTCAGTGATACTTTTTCTTACTGTCTTGCATAGCTTTATATATTCCACTTTGGAAGTCACATCTTCTTTAGTTGTCCTCATCTCTCTTCTTTTTTGCATCAACATTTTCGTTTTTCCTGATAATTTGTTTACATGCAACTTGTTCTTAGACCCAGCTAATTTTGTTGCTGTTTCCATAAGAGCTTTGGTTACTTTTCTGTTAACTTCAGAGATGTCCACTTCTTCCGATGTTAGGCCTTCTAAAGCAGAGAACCTGTTCTTCAGTTCCAACTTGAAGGTATTATGGTGTTTTTTAAGGTTGGTTATGTCAATAGATTTTGTTTGTCTTACGAGCTTGCCACGTTCAAGTTTAGTGTTGAGGTGCATCTTACATCTCACCAATCTATGGTCACTACCTGTGTTGAACTTGTTTAGCACACTGCAGTCTTCTATGACGAATTTTTTGTTACACATAATAAAATCAATTTCACTTGTCGTCCCATTTGGATGTCTCCATGTCCATTTCCTGTGTGGCTTTTTCTTGAAGAAGGAGTTCAAGATGAAAAACCCTTCTGCCTCTGCAAACTCAACGAGAGTATTTCCACGCTGGTTTCTGTTGCCGTGACCGAATTTACCTACTGAAGTTTCATTCTGTTGCCGGTGCCCTATTTTTGCATTGAAATCTCCCATAATTATTTTCAAGTGCTGCTTACCTTTATTATTTAGATGACAAATTTCCTCATAAAATTCTTCAATTTCTTCTTCAGGATGACTTGTGGTGGGTGCATAAGTTTGAATAATCTGAGCCTGGTATCTTTTCGAGAGTTGGATAACAAGTCGTGCAGCTCTGTCAGAGGAACTTTCTACTTTTACAACTTTATCCTTCAGTTTCTTGTTTATTATAAATCGAACACCACTAGTTCTGCCAGTATCTGTCCCACGATAGTAGAAGAGATGTCCACTTTTCAGTTCGATGAGATCTTCTCCTTTTCTCCTTACCTCACTTAGCCCCACGATGTCCCACTTGATCCTTTGTAGTTAGTCTTCCAATTCAAGAAGCCTTGAATCAGAAGATAGGGAGCGTCCATTATACGTAGCCAAGGTCAGCATCAGATGGCAGCCTAGTCCGGTCCTCCGGGGATTCTTAGCACCCTCTGCCTTCATGTCGCACTGGCCTACATGTCGCCTTGGCCAGGTACATTCCAGCTGCCGGAGACTTAGGGCCAAGATTTAAGTTGTTTAATCATTTTGGAGGGGTTTGGCCATAACTCACCACGCTGGCCAAGCGGGTTGGTGAGTGTGGGATAGAATTTCCTCTAATCCCGATGGTATAATTATACCGCTATTGGCGGTCGTCAGAGCCCCTTTAGTGGGAACAGGATGCACCACGAGAAGGCGGGGTTGGCATTTGTCAAGGAGAGGCTGTGATGTTACGCATCACCTGACCTTACATCCCGATGATATATATATATATATATATATATATATTCTATTAATGTATAGAATATATATATATATATATATCATCGGGATGTAAGGTCAGGTGATGCGTAACATCACAGCCTCTCCTTGACAAATGCCAACCCCGCCTTCTCGTGGTGCATCCTGTTCCCACTAAAGGGGCTCTGACGACCGCCAATAGCGGTATAATTATACCATCGGGATTAATATTAATATTATTAATAACATCTATGAAAATGCAAGTGCAAAGATTAGGCTGTTTGAAAATACAACACACGTAAAAATTGGGAAGGGAGTGAGACAAGGTGACACCATATCTCCGAAACTCTTTAATGCCACATTGGAGGGTGTTTTTCAGTCACTGAGCTGAGAAAACAAGGGGATAAAGATTAATGGAGATTATCTAACCCACCTTCGTTTTGCTGATGACGTAGTCATTTTGCAACTACCCCATCAGAGCTGCAGAGTATGATCCAGGAACTTGCTGACAAGAGTAAAGAAGTGGGATTAAAAATGAACTTTCAGAAGACAAAAGTGATGTTCAATGCTTTTACAAGAAATGAAGATTTATCGATTGATGGAGAAAAGCTGGAGATAACAGACACGTACGTTTATCTTGGACAGCAGATATCAAGTGAGGGTCACATTGATGAAGAAATTAATCGGCGTACAAAACTTGCCTGGAGAGCTTTTGGAAGAAACAGCATAATTTTCAAGAGCAATATGCCATTATGTCTTAAAAGAAAAGTGTTTGATCAATGCATCCTTCCAGTGCTTACGTATGGTGCGGAGACGTGGACCTTAACTAAAAGAGACATACAAAGGCTGCAGACAACTCAAAGAAGCATGGAGAGGTGCATGCTTGGTGTAACCAGGAGAGATAAGAAGAGGAACTCGTGGATCCGAAAAATGACAAGAGTGGAAGACATCATGATCAGAGTTAAATCCCTGAAATGGCAATGGGCTGGACATACTGCCAGAAGGACAGATCATCGATGGACAGCCGAAATTTTAGATTGGATTCCAAGTTACAGGAAAAGACCCAGAAGAAGACCACATGGGAGATGGGTGGATGAAATTCGAAAGTATGCAGGGGTGACATGGAGGAGACTGGCACAAGACAGACCGTTGTGGAGGAAACTTGGGGAGACCTTCGTCCAGCAGTGGATTGATAATGGTTGACAATGATGATGATGATGATATATTCTATAAAGAAGATACCTAAGCAAAAAAATACATATATAATTTTGACTCACACCTAGTACAACATAGAAAAGGTTATGTATCTACCTGTGTGAGTAAAAGGAGAAAAGATAAAAAAATAAAATAAAACAACTGAATGTAGAAGGTGTCGAGAATACTGAGCCTTGGCTTTATCAAGGACCAGCAAAAACTCTGCATTTTCTCACTTCCACAAAGACCTAGTTGGAAATGGGTTTCTGCAAGGCCATAGATGCAAGTAACATTCCCACCTAAAATAGTTTAAAAAATATATATATAAGTCATGTCCTCCGTAGAGTAGCATGACCTAGCACTAGTTAACAATTTCGCTTGCATCCATTAACCTTCATGGCCCGACCCATGCTCTTCATCTGTTACTATTAAACAGAGAGAAGAAGATTAAAGAGAACTCAAGCTGTGAGAGTGACATAATAAATAGAAATGATTTTCAGCTACACTCAAGATGTAAATAAGTACATCGTAAAAACCAGTTTAACGTACAATCAGCCTATTGAGGCCTTCGCAGAATGGAAATATAATATAATCAATAGCTTCACCGGTGAGTTGGCAGGTCTGGACTTTTGTTTCGACAGAAATCTCTTTTTCTCTGGAGAAGCTAAAAGGTCACTCTCCAAACTACAAGACCAATTTATTTTTACCACTACGGATAAAGCTAGCAATAATTTTGCAATTATCTGTAAGAAGTTCTATTTTGAATTGTTAACTATGGAACTTAATAATAGAGTAACATACGAGCCCGTAAGTTATTCTACCAAGCAGTTAGAAAATCGGTTTAAGGCATTCTTCAAGAAACTTAAAATTCCACAAACTAGAAGATATGGGCCTGAATTTCCATTTCTTTTTGCAACGGTTAAGTTTCATAAGGATCCTGTGAAGTTCAGGTTCATAGCTAGTGGAGTAAGGAGTCATAAAAAGAAAATAGATCTTGCTTTTGAAGATGTCTTAAAGAAGGTTTTGAAACACATTAGAAACTGTTCTAACTTGATGTACAGAGATTTTTATATAATTAATAATAATGCAGAAGTAATTTCTACTATACTCAAAGTTTGTCCCCTAGATATTAATAGTTATGATTTTGAAAACCTATATACTAATCTGCCTCTATCAGATATAATCACTACCTTTAAAGAGCTGTATGCAGAATTTAAACTTAACCAATTTGTTGATGTAGGAACTTGGAACTCTTATCTCAATTGCTGCATAAAAAATAACCATATCTTATATAATAATACTCTCTATAAGCAAGTGAACGGTATTCCAAAGGGAACATCAACGTCCACAAATATCGCTAATCTATTCCTGTTCTTTAAGGAATATAAATTCATTAAAAATCACCCCACCTGCTCAGATAACTACCTTTACACTTTTAGATATATTGATGATCTGCTGTGTATCAATAATTCAGAAGTTATAGAGAGTGATTTTGATAATATCTATCCTAGCTCTCTTAACTTATGTAAAACCAACCACAGTAATCAGGAACTTGAGTTCCTAGACTTAAGCATTAAGCTCAACAGAGGTAACCCATCTATTAGCCTCTTTGATAAAAGAGTTAATTTTCCTTTCAAAGTAATTAAATATCTACACTGGAATAATAACATTTCAACCAAAGTAATTGAGAATGTACTAATTTCTCAGGTCCTAAGAATTTCAAGAATTTGCAGCAACAATTTGGACTTCAATTACCACATTAATATACTATTAGAAAGTTTTCTAGAGAACGAAATTCCTTCTTCTTTCATCAAAAGAACTTTAAGAAAAATTATTCTGAATAATAGAGTAAGGTTGGCAGATCTGCTTTAATTTTCTACACAGTTAATAATATGATTCTGACCAATCAAAGCCGTAAGGAAGTTGGCTAGAGGATGCCTATTAACTACCTAAAGGAACCTTAGTGCTATGGATATGACGGTCCTATTAAAACAAAAAATTAAATAATATAAACAAAATCACAAAAAAAGCTTAAAAATCTGTTTATAAAAGAAAATAAAAACAAATAAAAAAGAAAACTAGTTATTCATCACTAGGATAGCTATACTAAAAATAGTAAAACCAACATTAAAATTAATAAGATTCTGATTAATCTATAGAAGCTCACTAAGGTGATTTAATACATGCAAAGATTATTAAATAAACTGCTCGTGTATTTTAAAATATTTCTCATGTATTCTGGAGAGTTAATTCTGCTCATTCTGATCATACAGATCCACAGTCTTAAGTTTATATATTTTTTTCTCTGGTTAAAATCTCCGCGCGTTGGTTTCTTGCTGTATGAGGAGGCCATCAGCCCCACCCTCACTGCCCCCCAGCGTCTAGGGAGTGGCGGAAGAGGTCAGCCATGTTCTCCTCTTGTGAGGAGAAAAGTTTTTGTCACACAAGAGGTAAGCTCTCTTCCTTGTTTTTGGGTTCTAGGTTTTATAAGTTCAATGTTTGTACTTTATGTACCTTTTCTCTGTCGTTTTTTAGCTTTTCAGCTTTTAAGCATTGGTTTGTCTGTTAACATTTATGAGGGTTTTAACTCTTACTTTTCTTTGTAACTTTGAGCGTCTTTTGGGGTACCTAGGAACAGAAGATGGCTAAGCTCGTTCCTTTTCTATGCGCTGTCTATGCGCTGTTTTTTCAAAGTAGTTAAGTTCTTAATAACTAATTAATTATGCACTTAAAGCACTGCTGAAATACTTTGTACATATTGCAACTAACTGTTTAAGGTATATAACTTTCACAAAGTTTTCTTTAGTTAATTATTATCTTTAACTTATTCTCGTTTTCGTGCTGTCATAAGTTGTAGAGTAGGGGTTTTAGACTCAAGTTTTCTTTCAAAAATCTGTTCGTTATAAATTAACATTTCCTTTTTTATTTGCAATGTAAAATTTGGATTTCTTTTGCATTGTTTTTCAGGTTTAAATTCTCTCTCAAACGAACTTGGAATTTCGTTATAGCTGAAAATCATTTCTATTTATTATGTCACTCTCACAGCTTGAGTTCTCTTTAATCTTCTTCTCTCTGTTTAATAGTAACAGATGAAGAGCATGGGTCGGGCCATGAAGGTTAATGGATGCAAGCGAAATTGTTAACTAGTGCTAGGTCATGCTACTCTACGGAGGACATGACTTATATATATATTTTTTAAACTATTTTAGGTGGGAATGTTACTTGCATCTATGGCCTTGCAGAAACCCATTTCCAACTAGGTCTTTGTGGAAGTGAGAAAATGCAGAGTTTTTGCTGGTCCTTGATAAAGCCAAGGCTCAGTATTCTCGACACCTTCTACATTCAGTTGTTTCATTTTATTTTTTTATCTTTTCTCCTTTTACTCACACAGGTAGATACATAACCTTTTCTATGTTGTACTAGGTGTGAGTCAAAATTATATATGTATTTTTTTGCTTAGGTATCTTCTTTATAGAATGTGAATTCTGAATTTTCAAAACTGCTGCGTTGCGCGTTTTGATTTTCAGGTTATTTTGCACCCTTCGTTTTAAATTCTAAAATTTTTTCCTTAGTCTTCAGTTTTGCTCTTAAGTATATATATATATATATATATATATATTCTATAAAGAAGATACCTAAGCAAAAAAATACATATATAATTTTGACTCACACCTATACAACATAGAAAAGGTTATGTATCTACCTGTGTGAGTAAAAGGAGAAAAGATAAAAAAATAAAATAAAACAACTGAATGTAGAAGGTGTCGAGAATACCGAGCCCCGGCCCTATCAAGGACCAGCAAAAACTCTGCATTTTCTCACTTCCACAAAGACCTAGTTGGAAATGGGTTTCTGCAAGGCCATAGATGCAAGTAACACTCCCACCAAAAATAGTCAAAAAATATATATATATACAAGTCATGTCCTCCGTAGAGCAGCACGACCCAGCACCAGTTAACAATTTCGCTTGCATCCATTAACCTTCATGGCCCGACCCACGCTCTTCATCTGTTACTATTAAACAGAGAGAAGAAGATCAAAGAGAACTCAAGCTGTGAGAGTGACACAATAAATGGAAATGACTTTCAGCCACAACGAAATTCCAAGTTCGTTTGAGAGAGAATTTAAACCTGAAAAATAATGCAAAGGAATCCAAATCCCACATTGCAATTATAAAAAAAGGAAATGCTAATTCATATCGAACAGATTTCTGAAAGAAAACCCGAGTCCAAAACCCCCACTCCACACCTTATGACAGCACGAAAACGAGAACAAGTTAAAGACAAAAGAAAACCCCGTGAAAGCCATATACCCCAAACAGCTAGTTGCAATATGTACAAAGCACTTCAGCAGTGCCTTAAGTGCACAATTAATTAGTCACTAAGAACTCAACCACCCTGAAAAAACAGCGCACAGACAGCGCATAGAAAAGGAACAGGCCCAGCCTTCCCCTGCCCCTAGGCACCTCAAAAGACGCTCAAAGTCACAAAGAAAAGCAAGAGCTAAAACCCGCAAAAATGCCAACAGACAAACCAATGCTCAAAAGCTGAAAAGCCAAAAAACGACAGAGAAAAGGTATACAAAGCACAAACACCGAACTTATAAAACCCAGAACCCAAAAACAAGGAAGAGAGCCCACCTCTCGTGCAACAAAAACCCCTCCCCACACAAGAGGAGAACATGGCTGACCCCTCTGCCACCCCCTAGACGCTGGGGGGCAGTGAGGGTGGGGCCGATGGCCTCCCCACACAGCAAGAAAACAACGCGCGGAGATTTCAACCAGAGAAAAATATATAAACTTAACACTGTGGACCTGCATGATCAGAATGAGCAGAATCAACTCTCCAGAACACATGAGAAATACCATGAAATACACGAGCAGTTTATTCAATAATCCCTGCATGCACTAAATCACCCCAGTGAGCCCCTACAGATCAATCAGAATCTCATTAATTTCAATGTTGGCTTCACCATTTCCAGTATAGCCATCCCAGTGATGAACAACCAATTCTCTCCCTTATTTGTCCCTATTTTCCTTCATAAACAGATCCCTAAGCCCTTCCTGTGATCCCGTCTATATTATTTAATCCTTTGTTTCAATAGGACCGTCACATCCATAGCACCAAGGCTCCCTAGGCAGTCAATAGGCATCCTCCAGCCAACTTCCCCACGGCCCCGATTGGCCAGAATCATATCACTAACTGTGTAGAAAATTAAAGCAGATCTGCCAACCCTACTCTATTATCCAGAATAATTTTTCCCAAAGTTCTCTTGACGAAAGAAGAAGGAACCCCGTTCTCTAGAAAACTTTCCAATAGTATATCAATGTGGCAATTGAAATCCGAATTGTTGCCGCAAATTCTTGAAACCCCCAGGACCCGAGAAACCAGTACACTCTCAATCACTTTGGCTGAAATGCCACTATTCCAGTGCAGATATTCAATCACTTTGAAAGGAAAATCAACTCCCCCATCAAAGAGGCCAATAGATGGGCCACCCCCGTTGAGCTCAATGCCCAAGTCCAGGAACTCAAGTTCCCGACCACTGTGGTCTGTCTTACATAAGCCAAGAGAGCCAGGATAGATATTATCAAAATCACTCTCCACAACTTCTGAATCACTGATACACAGCAGACCATCAACATATCTAAAAGTGCAAAGGTAGTCATCTGAGCAGGCGGGGTGATTTCCAATGAATTCATATTCCCTAAAGAACAGGAATAGATTAGCGATACCTGTGGACACCGACGCTCCCACCGGAACACCGCCCACTCGCTCACAGAGAGCATCACTACACAAGATATGGCCATTTTTTATGCAGCAATTGAGACAAGAGCTCCAAGCCCCCACATCAACAAATTGGCCAAGCTCAAATTCTGCACACAGCTCCCCAAATGCAGTGACCATATCCGATAGAGGCAGACCAGCACATAGGTTTTCAAAATCATAACTATCAATATCCAGGGGACAAACCCCGAGTACAGTAGAAACCACCTCTGCACCATTATTAATTATCCAAAAATCTCTGTACATCAAGCCAGAACAGTTTCCAATGTGTTTCAAAACCCCCTTTAAGACATCCTCAAAAGCAAGATCTATTTTCTTTTCATGACTCCCCACTCCACTAGCCATGAACCTGAACCTCACAGGATCCCTATGAAACTTAACCGTTGCAAAAAGAAATGGAAATTCAGGCCCATATCCCCTAGCTTGTGGAACTCCAAGTTTCCCGAAGAATGCCCCAAACCGATTTTCCAACTGCCCGGTAGAACAACCCACGGGCCCGCATGTTACTCCACCACTGAGTTCCACAGCCAACAACCCAAAACAGAACCCCCACAGATAACCGCAAAATTATTGCCAGCTCCATCCGCAGTGGCAAAAACAAATTGGTCCTGCAGCCCGGAGAGTGACCTTTTAGCTTCTCCAGAGAAAAAGAGATTTCTGTCGAAACAAAAGTCCAGACCCGCCAACTCACCGGTGAAGCCATTGATTATATTATATTTCCATTCCGCGAAGGCCTCAACAGGCTGACCGCACGTCAAACTGGCTCCCACGATGCACCCATTCACATCCCGAGTGAAGCCCCCAAGAATCCCTTCCCTGGAAATCGTGAAGGAAGGCCTGAATCTAGAGCCACACTTTAACAAATTCCCAAGCTCCTCATTTTCAACACAACTCAAGTCTCCGGTGATAATATGGTTGTAATTCTTATCATAGTGAACTGCTTCCCCATGTTCATCACAAGAACAAGAAGTAACTACAGGAATGCAGCTCGAAGAGCCAAGTTTGTAGTCCCTAACTATTGACCCCAAGGTCTTAACACATCTAAAACTCACAATAGACTGGTGCCCGCGGATGGGAAAAAAATTGCACTACTGCAGAACAGCCCCCCCACATTGAGACTATCGTAGGCTTTATGAAGGAACCCGATGGCAACAAAACCACTGGAAAACTCTTCAAGAGAAATTTTATCTCTAAGAATATGTCCAAGAATGTCCAGAACCAAAACAAAAACATGCCCATCAACATGGTCAGCAGTCTCATTCCAGAACCCGAAAAAACATTTAAGGACAGAGTGCTTGAAGGACTCGAGAATTTTGTAAGTATTTTTAACAAAATCAGTGCCAGCCTTAAAGCCCTCCAGAGCCTTTAGCAAGCCAGCAAAATCAACTCTGCCCGACGTGCGAAATAACCTCTGTCCTCTATTACCTCCAGAGCAGCTCCCACTATCAACAAGAAAGAAGAGCTCACGAATTGAAAACCTATGCTGACCATGCCTACCGTCAGACAGAGTGGAACCAAGGCCATAGGGACAAAGAGACCGATGCCGCAAAACCTCAAGGGACCCAGTCTCCAGCCGAGCATAGAGGCCAGGAATAACATGTAGCACCCCCACTCTCACTTTGTCAAAACCATGAGCATGGAAATGCTCTAACTCACAGGTGGAGCACTGGCTGGCGCCCGTGGAGGGGCCCACCCCTGAACCAGAGAACCCGTTCACCAGAGACCCGCGACCACCAATCCCAAGACGAAGAGGATTTCCACTTTGGCCAACATAGCTAAGGCCGCAGACAGCACAGGTGAGCTTATAGATGGTATTGTAGGCTTTACAAAACTTGTTGGAGCAATTATCCCCAACAGAAGAATACAGGTCAGGATCTGCAGATTTACATGTCAAACAACGTTTGTCATTTCATAACTTTAGATTACCTTTGCCAGCGAGTTCATACACTATGGGAAAGGGTGCTAGCCTAACCGAGCGGGAGGACTTAAAATATCTGAGCTGACCTCCAATCCATTCATCGTCCTTAGAACACCACTTGGGCCAAAACATACAATTTCTGAGCAAACCAACCAGGAAAAACTTTTTAGAAATAAGCAGTCCAAGAAAAGACCAAACTCGAGTATAAACTACACTCCAATAAGCTGCATCCAAAACATACTAAAAAGAAAAATTAGAAAATGAAAAAAACCTCAAGTGAAAAAAATAGTAATAAAAAAAATAAAATAAATAAAAATAATAATAAAACATTTCAACTAGAATTTGCGCAAGAGCTGCTAAATAGTAAATTGAAATTAGTTACTTAAGAGCAAAACTGAAGACTAAGGAAACAATTTTAGAATTTAAAACGAAGGGTGCAAAATAACCTGAAAATCAAAACGCGCAACGCAGCAGTTTTGAAAATTCAGAATACACATTCTATAAAGAAGATACCTAAGCAAAAAAATACATATATAATTTTGACTCACACCTATACAACATAGAAAAGGTTATGTATCTACCTGTGTGAGTAAAAGGAGAAAAGATAAAAAAATAAAATAAAACAACTGAATGTAGAAGGTGTCGAGAATACCGAGCCCCGGCCCTATCAAGGACCAGCAAAAACTCTGCATTTTCTCACTTCCACAAAGACCTAGTTGGAAATGGGTTTCTGCAAGGCCATAGATGCAAGTAACACTCCCACCAAAAATAGTCAAAAAATATATATATATACAAGTCATGTCCTCCGTAGAGCAGCACGACCCAGCACCAGTTAACAATTTCGCTTGCATCCATTAACCTTCATGGCCCGACCCATGCTCTTCATCTGTTACTATTAAACAGAGAGAAGAAGATCAAAGAGAACTCAAGCTGTGAGAGTGACACAATAAATGGAAATGACTTTCAGCCACAACGAAATTCCAAGTTCGTTTGAGAGAGAATTTAAACCTGAAAAATAATGCAAAGGAATCCAAATCCCACATTGCAATTATAAAAAAAAGGAAATGCTAATTCATATCGAACAGATTTCTGAAAGAAAACCCGAGTCCAAAACCCCCCACTCCACACCTTATGACAGCACGAAAACGAGAACAAGTTAAAGACAAATATTAACCAAAGAAAACCCCGTGAAAGCCATATACCCCAAACAGCTAGTTGCAATATGTACAAAGCACTTCAGCAGTGCCTTAAGTGCACAATTAATTAGTCACTAAGAACTCAACCACCCTGAAAAAACAGCGCACAGACAGCGCATAGAAAAGGAACAGGCCCAGCCTTCCCCTGCCCCTAGGCACCTCAAAAGACGCTCAAAGTAACAAAGAAAAGCAAGAGTTAAAACCCGCAAAAATGCCAACAGACAAACCAATTGGATTCCTTTGCATTATTTTTCAGGTTTAAATTCTCTCTCAAACGAACTTGGAATTTCGTTGTGGCTGAAAGTCATTTCCATTTATTGTGTCACTCTCACAGCTTGAGTTCTCTTTGATCTTCTTCTCTCTGTTTAATAGTAACAGATGAAGAGCATGGGTCGGGCCATGAAGGTTAATGGATGCAAGCGAAATTGTTAACTGGTGCTGGGTCGTGCTGCTCTACGGAGGACATGACTTGTATATATATATATTTTTTGACTATTTTTGGTGGGAGTGTTACTTGCATCTATGGCCTTGCAGAAACCCATTTCCAACTAGGTCTTTGTGGAAGTGAGAAAATGCAGAGTTTTTGCTGGTCCTTGATAGGGCCGGGGCTCGGTATTCTCGACACCTTCTACATTCAGTTGTTTTATTTTATTTTTTTATCTTTTCTCCTTTTACTCACACAGGTAGATACATAACCTTTTCTATGTTGTATAGGTGTGAGTCAAAATTATATATGTATTTTTTTGCTTAGGTATCTTCTTTATAGAATGTGTATTCTGAATTTTCAAAACTGCTGCGTTGCGCGTTTTGATTTTCAGGTTATTTTGCACCCTTCGTTTTAAATTCTAAAATTGTTTCCTTAGTCTTCAGTTTTGCTCTTAAGTATATATATATATATATATATATATATATAAGGGATGTAAGGTCAGGTGATGCGTAACATCACAGCCTCTCCTTGACAAATGTCAACCCCGCCTTCTCGTGGTGCATCCTGTTCCCACTAAAGGGGCTCTGACGACCGCAAATAGCGGTATAACTATACCATCGGGATCAGAGGAAATGCTATCCCACACTCACCAACCCGCTTGGCCAGCGTGGTGAGTTATGGCCAAACACCTCCAAAATGACTCTACAACTTAAATCTTGGCCCTCAGTCTCCGGCAGCTGGAATGTACCTGGCCAAGGCAGCGGCCAGTGCGACATGAAGGCAGAGGGTGCTAAGAATCCCCGGAGGACCGGACTAGGCTGCCATTTGATGCTGACCTTGGCTACCTACAACGGACGCTCCCTATCTTCTGATTCAAGGCTTCTTGAATTGGAAGAGGAACTACAAAGGATCAAGTGGGACATCGTCGGGCTAAGTGAGGTAAGGAGAAAAGGAGAAGATCTCATTGAACTGAAAAGTGGACATCTCTTCTATTATCGTGGGACAGATACTGGCAGAACTAGTGGTGTTGGATTTATAATAAACAAGAAACTGAAGGATAAAGTGGTAGAAGTTGAAAGTTCCTCTGACAGAGCTGCACGACTCGTTATCCAACTATCGAGAAGATACCAGGCTCAGATTATTCAAACTTATGCACCCACCACAAGTCATCCTGAAGAAGAAATTGAAGAATTTTATGAGGAAATTCGTCATCTAAATAATAAAGGTAAGCAGCACTTGAAGATAATTATGGGAGATTTCAATGCAAAAATAGGGCACCGGCAACAGAATGAAACTTCAGTAGGTAAATTCGGTCACGGCAACAGAAACCAGCGTGGAAATACTCTCGTTGAGTTTGCAGAGGCAGAAGGGTTTTTCATCTTGAACTCCTTCTTCAAGAAAAAGCCACACAGGAAATGGACATGGAGACATCCAATTGGGACGACAAGTGAAATTGATTTTATTATGTGTAACAAAAAATTCGTCATCGAAGACTGCAGTGTGCTGAACAAGTTCAACACAGGTAGTGACCATAGATTGGTGAGATGTAAGATGCACCTCAACACTAAACTGGAACGTGGCAAGCTCATAAGACAAACAAAACGTATTGACCTAACCAACCTTAAAAAACACCATAATACTTTCAAGTTGGAACTGAAGAACAGATTCTCTGCTTTAGAAGGCCTAACATCGGAAGAAGTGGATATTTCGGAAGTTAACAGGAAAGTAACCAAAGCTCTTATGGAAACAGTAACAAAATTAGCTGGGTCTAAGAACAAGTTGCATGTAAACAAATTATCAGGAAAAACCAAAATGTTGATGCAAAAAAGAAGAGAGATGAGGACAACTAAAGAAGATGTGACTTCCAAAGTGGAATATATAGAGCTATGCAAGACAGCACGAAAACGTATCACTGAAGACGTAAGGAAATTCAACTGTGAGCTAGTGAGGAAAGCAATTGAAAACAACCAAAGCCTAAAGATAGCAAAGGGACATCTCAGTAAGGGAAGAAAACAGATTATGGCTCTGAGAAAAGAAGATGGTTCTATAACAAGAAATAGAGGCGAAATTTTGACAAGAGTGAAAGATTTCTACTCCAAATTATACGAAAGGGATGATACATGTACTCCAGACATCATGAAAGGTACCAGAGTTCTTCCAGTCCTCCCAGCAGAAGTTGCTCATGCAATCAAGAACATGAAGCGGGGGAAAGCTCCAGGAGAAGATGGAATTACTATAGACATCATACAAGAAGCAAGTGGAGAAATTGAAACAGTACTCGCCCAAATTTTCACTCGATGCCTTAATGAAGGGAAGATTCCTGAGGATTGGAACAATGCTACAATGATCCTGCTACATAAAAAAGGTGACATTGAGGACCTCAGGAACTACAGACCTATCAGCCTCCTATCAGTGGTTTATAAAATCTTTACTAAAGTTCTTTCACACCGCTTGAAGGTAACACTGGACATGGCTCAACCGAGAGAACAAGCTGGATTCAGGAGTGGCTACAGCACAATAGATCATATCCACGTACTGAGAGAACTAATTGAAAGAGCGAGGGAATATGAACTTCCATTGTGCATGGCTTTTATCGATTATGAAAAAGCCTTTGATTCGGTGAAACCATCAGCAGTTACCACGGCTCTGAAATCCTGCGGTATTGAAGATGCATACATTAATATTATTAATAACATCTATGAAAATGCAAGTGCAAAGATTCTGCTGTTTGAAAATACAACACACATAAAAATTGGAAAGGGAGTGAGACAAGGTGACACCATATCTCCGAAGCTCTTTAATGCCACATTGGAAAATGTCTTTCAATCACTGAACTGGGAAAACAAAGGGATAAAGATTAATGGAGATTATCTAACCCACCTTCGTTTTGCTGATGACATAGTCATTTTTGCAACTACCCCATCAGAGCTGCAGAGTATGATCCAGGAACTTGCTGACAAGAGTAAAGAAGTGGGATTAAAAATGAACTTTCAGAAGACAAAAGTGATGTTCAATGCTTTTACAAGAAATGAAGATTTATCGATTGATGGAGAAAAACTGGAGATAACAGACACGTATGTTTATCTTGGACAGCAGATATCAAGTGAGGGTCACATTGATGAAGAAATTAATCGGCGTACAAAACTTGCCTGGAGAGCTTTTGGAAGAAACAGCATAATTTTCAAGAGCAATATGCCATTATGTCTTAAAAGAAAAGTGTTTGATCAATGCATCCTTCCAGTGCTTACGTATGGTGCAGAGACGTGGACCTTAACTAAAAGAGACATACAAAGGCTGCAGACAACTCAAAGAATCATGGAGAGGTGCATGCTTGGTATAACCAGGAGAGATAAGAAGAGGAACTCGTGGATCCGAAAAATGACGAGAGTGGAAGACATCATGATCAGAGTTAAATCCCTGAAATGGCAATGGGCTGGACATACTGCCAGAAGGACAGACCATAGATGGACAGCCGAAATTTTAGATTGGATTCCAAGGGACAGGAAAAGACCCAGAAAAAGACCACATGGGAGATGGGTGGATGAAATTCGTAAATATGCGGGAGTGACATGGAGGAGACTGGCACAAGACAGACCGTTGTGGAGGAAACTTGGGAGACCTTCGTCCAGCAGTGGATTGATAATGGTTGACAATGATGATGATGATATATATATAAACTCTCAGAAAGTGCATCAAAACACATGAATTAGTGAAAATTATAATTCAAAACAAGGCCTGGCTGCGCTTAGATGCTATTCAGGCCTCAACCTTGTCACCATTTTGACTAAACATCAACAAGGGTGAAACCGTGCAACAGACAAAGCCTTAAATTGCAGCCATTCTCCATCAACACTAAACAAATAAGGCAGAAGAGTGAAGACTTCTTAGAAATAAAAACACATATATAAAAAATAAACTGGAGGTAATCAGGGGCAAGTGCCTAGACCACATGCTAACATGACCACGGCTGATCCTGTGCTTTGGGATAGAATACTAGATTGTTTCCTGTCCGGGGACAGCAAACAATAAAGTTTTATTACCATTTACAACTATTACTTCTGCAAATTATGTGACAATAAATTGACTTCTTTATAAATACATGCTATCCAATGTTACTGGCCATGGAGACCTGATCTTTGTCGCATAAAAAAACCAAAAAACAAATGGCTTGTTTCTAAGATTTTTGAAATATTTGAGAAACAAAAATTCTCTTGAAAATTGTATAACTTCTTCCATAAGCATTGTTTGGTTGTTGTCACCCCCTTCTATCACCCACCCATTTGTGCATCCACTCAGATGTTGCCATCTCTCGGAAAAAAAAATTCGTTGTTCACCTCTACGGGCAGCACATAAGCATCGACATATCCAACACCTATGCATCCCCCTTCCCACCCATCCACTGAGATGTTGCCATCGCTCGGAATAAAAATGAATAAAGTTCCGTCGTTCACTGCTAGGGTCAGCATCGACATATTTAAAACCTATGCATCCTCATTCCCACTCATCCACTCAGATGTTGCCATCGCTCGGAATAAAAATATATTGCAGTCGGTCGGAATAGAAACTAATAAAGTTCCATCGTTCAGCGTTACGAGGAAGCACATCCATCGATTGGGTGTTGTCATCCCCCTTACCACCCACTTACCACCCACTTACCACCCAGATCACGTTTTCTTGATGGGGTGATTGGTAAAAGTCATTCAGAAATTCTGAAGTCACGCAAATGTTTATTGCTGATCTCTGACATGATTCAATATTTCAATAAATCTGTGAATTAATTGTTCGTTGTTATGGATGAAGTATAATTGTTACTTTTAATTCCTGAGATTGTGTGTATGTTTAAAACACTGATATTTTTCCTGTATTGATTACTTTGTTCTTGATTGAAATTTGTGATTTTCAGTTTGTGAGTTTTAATCATCAAGTTGATGTCTATTTTGTTACTCAGTTAGTCTCTGAGCACTTCTGTGTCTTTTTTATTTTTTCTCGGCTGGTTTAGACGAATTTGTATGATATGTTTTCTGTATTTTTTCATGAATAAAGATTTCGTGTGTTCGTTGAGAGTGAGGGGATTTCCTAGTCGGGGGGAGGGGGGGGTGATGGTCCATCATCTCATGCGTTCCTCTGTGGTGGTGTGCGGGGTGTACGGTGCTGGGGTTTGTACTGATGGGACTGCTGTTTTAATGGTGTTTCCCAAGTGAGATTCGATAAGCCCTGTAAAGCCTTCAGGCGGAAAACATTTATCATTTATCATCACTACTTTAATACCCACTTTGATTTTGCCATCGCTTGGAATAGAGTTCCTCTACTCGCCGGCTAGTCCATTTAATTGTCGATGTTATGGTTGTCGCGGTTTTGATTGTCGGTGTTATGATTTGTCGGTGTTATGATTGTCGGCGTTTTGAACTGTTGCTGTTATAATCGTCGGTGTTTTGAACTGTCGGTGTTATAATTTGTCGGTGTTTTGATTCTCGAAGTTTTGAACTGTCGGTGTTATGATTGTCGGTGTTATGATTTGTCAGTGTTTTGATTGTCGGTGTTTTGACTTGTCGGCCTTTTGAACTGTCGGTGTTTCGGTGTCGGTGTTTTGACCTGTTGGTGTTCTGATTGTCGGTGTTTTGAACTGTCGGTGTTATGATTGTCGGTGGTTTGACCTGTTGGCGTTTTGACCTGTCGGTGTTTCGGTGTCGGTGTTTTGACCGGCGCTAGGTGCTTGTGTCATTTCTATTTGCAACTGTATCTCCTCTTGAAAAACTTTTTTATTTACTGTATGCCATTCGCTATAGCAAAAATTGAGGAACATTATCCTATTTAAAGGAAGCACAGTTTTCCCGTTATTGGTCGTAAATATCAAAACTTTTTGTATGCTATCTCTGCCTCCAGAAGACATATTTCAGAAATTATATTTACTTAGTATAGCATTTGTTATAAAGAATACTTTTTATTTTCTATTCTTCCATTATTCAAAATTCTATCCCCTGGGGCGTCAGCGTGTATTCTTTTGTAACAGCTTATTCGACTTTAAAAATCCCTTTGAAAAATACTCATTATGACAAGTATTTTGCACTCATTTTTAGCACGTCCTTTTTTTAAAAGTCCGTGCTGATGTTATCACTTTGCCCGTCCGTCCGCTTGCCTGCCCGCCTACCCATGGACTGCAACCATTAGTCTGATTTTAAAAATTCTCTGCAACCATTAGTCTGATTTTAAAAATTATTTTTCCAGTGGAAAGCTTGAAACGTGAGAACGATAACCCTGATTTTTCGGGCTTTTTTACGCTACGTAATTTCGCCGCTGGAGAGTTTCCGTATAATTGCTTCTACAATAAATACCCTATTGACCAAATTTTTTTCTTCCTTTCGATGCCATTTACAACGAAGAATATTTTGCATACACGGTTTTTTTTTCAGTAATATATAGATTTTCCGCTTGGGGGTAAAGGTAAAGAACGATTTACCCGATATCTACGCTTCTAAAAGTCCTATTTGAATAATTCTTTATGCATCGGATAGTGCTCCGGGTGAGAAGCATTCTGCATATAATTTTTAATTTTTGGTAAAGAATATTTTGGTCACCATGAGGCGATAGTGCATTTTCCTGTTTCTGATATATTTTCAGAAAACTCTGCGCTTCTGAAAACTCGATTAAGGAAATATTTTTATTGACAGATTACCACTCATCACGAAAAACAATTTGAGAATGCTTTCTGCTTAAAATAATACACAGTTTTGTCGCCACGGGCGTACATATATATTGTACTTTTGCCGATGTCCCTGCTTCTAAGAGTTCAATTTGAAAAATTATTTCTTTATAGAAGAGCGTTTCAAGTAGGAAGTGTTTTGCACATAATGTCCTTTTTTCTTGCACAACTGTGCCACTAGAGGGCGTAAGTTTACGTTTCATTTTACAGCATATTTGCAGCAATATCTACGGAACTATAAACCGATTAAAAAAAATAATTTCGGTCAGATACTACTGATTATGAATTTTTTATTCTTATTTCCTTCCCAAAATACATAATGTAACCCCCCCCCTTCCCAAGGGATGCAATTTTTAAATCTATTATTCTCGATATCTCTGCTTCAAAATATCCGATTTAGAAAATATTTAACAACGGATACCCTTTGCTCTGTGGAACACTTTGCGTGTACTTCTGGAGTTTTTGTAGTTTACAGTTATGTCGCTAGGGAATGTTTGAGTACTGCTGCTTTCAGCTACAACTCCGCTTCTAAAAACCCTGTTGAATAATTCCTTATTTTATTGTATGCCATTCGCCACAAGAAAGATGAGGAACATTATCTTCATTAAACAATGTCCAGCTCTTCAGCTAGAAAGCGTAAATGTCAAAACCTATTTCCCTCTATCTCTGCTTCTAGGAGACACTTGAAAAATTATTTTTCTTTAGCAGAGCTTTTGCTACGAAGAATACTTTTCGCATCTTTTCAACTTTTTCTTTAAACAAAATTTTTCCGTTACGGGGCGTAGAGTGATATCATGTTTTCTTCTATATTTCTTCTTGTAACTGTTTGATTTGAAAATCTCTTTGTCTCTGATATGTTCCTGCTGATATGAGAAACGTTTTTAGTATAATTTGTTAATTTTCGTAACATACAATTCAGCCTCTGCAGAGAGTAAGTAACCTTTTTCTATTACTGGATGTTTCATCGATTGTAGAAATCCAAAGTGAAATTCCTCCAAATTCATGGCGTCAGTGAATAAACAAAGACATCGCTCTTTTCACATTTTAGCAACACACAGCAACCCAAAAGTTTTTATTCGGTCACCGCCGGGGAATTGAATCCCGGATCTCTCGATATCTAGCCGAGCGCGTTAGCCTTACATTACGGTGGCCAACAATCCACGGCGCTATGTGTGTTTTTCTGTCAGCTTCTGACATCATAAATTCGTAAGATGGGCGCAGCTACTGAGACGTCTCCATCTGTCGGGCATTAACAGCACTGACTGTATATTAATTATAGCAGTTAAATCCGAAGGGCGAGATCAAAGTGAAAATCATCCAAACACGTGGCGTCAGTGAATAAACAAATATATCGCTCTTTTAACGTTTTAGCGTATATGTAGAAACCCAGTTGGTTTGTTTTTCTAACCATTGACTCTGAATAACATAATTTTTTTCATTCGCGTCGGAAAGCATTCAAAAAACGTACCCATTACAACCGAAAATTCGGTGTTATCTTTCTTGTTTTCTTTAAGTAACGCGACTGCTTTTCCACTTAGAGGAGTAAAGGTATACCACGTGTTCCTCTTCGTCTCTTCATCTAATAGTTCAATTTGAAAATAACTTTTGTCTCTGGCATATTCCCCTAGGAGAAACCTTTTACGCATAATTTGTAAATTCTCGAAAAACTCTTTTCAGCCTACAACGCGAATGAGTACCTATTTCTCGTTTGTGAATGTTTTATCGATTACAGAATGAATGCCTTTTGAATTTTTTAACTGATTCCGTTCACTATGAATAACGCCGCTCACATTGCGTATTTTAAATTGTGCGCTATTTTCCCCAAGATGGTGTAAGCGCATTCGCGTTTTTGCTAAATTTTCAGATTTTCTGAAAATCTACCTTGAAATACTTTTTTTTTTATTTCAAGTCGGAAAGTATTCAAATAATTTATTCATTACAACAGAAAATTCAATTTAATCTTTCTTGTTAACTTTGATAATGTGTGCCCTTACCCAGGGATCCAGTGAATACGAATCCCGCTTCAAAAAGCCAAATTATTACAGGGCGCCCACTCTGGAGCCACTGTAATACAAATTCCACTTTGGAAAACAAAATATTTGCCAATACTCTGACTCCAAATGTAACGCTTGCATTCTGTATCCCCCCAAATACCACCCAAAAATTAGAAATTGAGTGGACCATTTTTTAAATAGGTCCAAACCGTCATCTATTGGACCTATTTAAAATATATAGGTCCAAACCGACGCTAATAGGTCCAAACCGACGTTATTGGACCTATTTTAAATAGGTCAAATAGCGTCAGGCTGACAGCAGCTGAAACTCTACTTCAACATAAACATAATTAATGTTACCATACCAAAGTTATGATAACTTTCCTACGGGGCATACGAGTTAGAATCATTAATTCATGAGCACCATGATTAAGGCAGTGTTCAAATAATAATCATTTCCAAAAATTAAATTAGATCTTGTCAGTCTGTGCGCTCTTTCCAATGAAATGGATGCACAAGCTCAGGGAGCAGAAACACTTCAATATTCGATTAAATGCGGTTAAATAAGATTAAATGTGACTACGTGAATTTCAAAAATATAAGATAAAATGATGCTAAAGATACACAGGAAACTCTTTAGTCTCATGGCAATAGTTTCGCCATAGGATAAGAAATATGTAGAGGAACTATGCTCCTTATTGCACGCAGAAGGTTGCACTAATATTTACTTTCGGCGTCATTGTGATTGATGTCTGGGGCACTCTTGCTTACTGAGATTTCGCGACCCATATTATGTCCAGTAGGATAAGATAAAGTACCTACAGTTCCTTCAAGGAGAATTCTCCACAGATATGTTAAGACACACGTGAAGTGCATAAGCACAGCACTATGATAACGGTGCATTCATGCTTCGAAGATGTTTCTTCGTAACACACTCATGGGAGAAGAATCGTAATTTTCTCTCTGTCCTTCCAGGAGTAGCCAGTAGTCTAGACTCATGCAAAGCCGCAGAGGATTTCTAATAACGAAAATTTGCTGTTAGCAGCTACACCATGGTTTCTCCAGGGCATTTAATTCCCTTCATGCATTTCCCTTCGTGGCATTTCATTCTCCCATTGCTGCTCCAAGGCGTCACAACAACCCTCCAAATCGTTCTTACATACGGACGGACATTCAGCATAGCTTTTATTTTGTTGCGAACTACTTTTGTTATATCACTCTCATCTTGTGTGAGCAGCATATGGACAGACACTAGAAGGCTGTGCGAGCTTCGAACGTCTGCTTCAAGAGATATTATTTTTCAGATCTCTGTCAGAATTCGCTTCCGAAAATGAAGTTTCCTTTCTCCTTAGCATTCTGCATAAGCACCACACGTAGCAAAATGCCATTGCATGCTAAAAGCGAATTAATTGCCTTTATTGTTCTAAGAGTAATGCCTTTCTTTTAGTTCTTTACTTCATGCATTTTCTAAAGGAGGCAAGCATTTCCTTATTAAATAAAAAGGAATTGTACAGCAACTATACTTAAATAGTATAACTATAATAGAAAACTTCAACAATTTGAAACAGGTGACTTGACTTGACAATAAACGAACAGATGCGCCCATAATTAGGCATTCAAAGACACGAGGCGTTATGCTCGTTTAGAAGGCGGAAACACGGAAGGAAAACAAAAGGTATTCACTATTTTAAGAACTGGTCCCAAACCCGTGGCAACTCCAGCAAAATGCTGTCATTGCATGACACGCTGTTGGTCTGCCTTTTGTTTTCCTTCCATGATTCCGCATGCTAAACGCCCATAACGACTCGTGTCTTTGAATGTCTAATTACGTTCGCATCTGTTCGTTTATTGTCAAGTCACCGCGTTCAAATTGTTGAAGCGTTCTATTTTTTAATTTGCAGTTTGTTGTCTACCTTCCTTGAAAAAGCCATCTGGTTGATGTCCGAAAGCTTGGAAACTTTGATTTTATGTCCTACACCAATAAATTCTGATTACTAGTATAGTTATACTATTTAAGCATTTCCTTGTCCAATATTCCAAGGTAATCTCAGAAGTTTGTTGGCCAACGAATGCCTGTTGGGAAGGAGATGATGTAAGCTGAAACTTCTGCTGCCATTCTAGGGGCATTTAACACTATATTTACGGCTCCTTGAAAAAGGCTTTTCCTGTCACCACGTGCGGTCCCCAAGTTCAGAAATATTTTTTTTTGTTTCTCCTTTTTGATTTCCTATTTCTAAAGCATTTTTCATGCAAATTTATTTTTCTAAAAAGTCACTTTCGTAAAAATGCATTTCCAGCCTCAATTTATAATAATAATAATGTAACAGGCTGATCAAAATGTAAGATTTGAAAGTCTCTATTTCTTGTCAGTATACTAAATGCTTTGAATAAGATTCACGAAATATATCGTCCATTCATACTTTTATTTTCAACCAAAATATTCAGGCATTTTCCTCTAATTGTTATGGGCACATTTATTTCCTCAGCATGACAGTCTTGTCCGCGTTTCTGGAGCCATTGTTTCACAGAAATTTCCCTTCTTTGTATGTGGTGAAGTAGCGTCTTTTCAGGTGATCTCTCAACCGTAGTAAGTAGTCAAATCCACTAGGTGAGAAAATTTATTGCTTTAACTGGAGTAGTGTTGACTTTCTTTGAGCATGTGTGTGGACGCCACTGTAATTTTTATCGGTTAGACAGTATCAGGTGTGAACTTTTGACGCCATTCAAGAACATCTTGAAATGGCATTACATATTCCCTATACTCTTCAGTAAGGTGTCGACGGATATCAGCCGGCGGAGCGTTATTTGCCCACAGAAAACGAATAACATCTTGGATCTCCTCGAGAGGCAAACCTTGCAGGGTAATCTCTATTTTGAGCTACCACAATAAAACCCAAAATGCGCATGCATCTACAGGTGGTGGACTGTCGTAGTTCAGGTACATTACTATTTAAACTCACGGTTAGTGCATTTCCTATTAGTGTGCTCATGGAATGATCTGCCTCCGAACCTTACTTTTTGATCCACACTTGTACTTATTCCGTGGAGTGCTTTTGTGTTTTGTATGTATTTTGATTTTAGTTCAAATATGTGAGAAATTTTCTGTTTTCATAAGATAAATGTAGTTAGATTTGCTGAATAAGACCGCTCGTAATGAAATAGTACGCAGCTTGGGCCGCGGGTGGCCGAGTGGGCAACGTTCGTGACTGCCACGGGAAGGGCCTCAGGTTCGATCTCAGGCAGATACGAACACTCGATCCACTAAATACCCGCCGTGCGTCGGATGCGCACGTTAAGCCGTCGGACCCCGGGTACTGGCCCCCCGGAAATAAATAAGGGCGTCTTCCTCCCCCTTTCTACTTCGCTTCCGTGTCACTTTTCTATCGGGCGCTCTAGCCCAAATCTCCTAGTTTCCTATTTCTAAGGGTTAAGACCTGGGGTCAGACACTCCCTTCCTAAAATCCTCCACATATGATCATATGATCATAGTACGCAGATTTTATTGTTTCTCTTACATATCTTTAGTAAGTCACAAGTATCTGAATGTTAAGAGCATCGGAAAGTAGTCCGACCGCATTCTTAATCAAGCAACTGTGCTGCCATCTAGCGCTGTTAAGCATATCCCCAGTCATCCAAGTATATATAATGTGGAAGAAATATTCCTCTTGTACGTGGAAAATATGCCATAGTAATTAACACAGCAATCAGAAATCTCTGAACTGACTGTATTTACTATTCCACATGTAATATCAATCACACCAGAAAACTTGAATTTTCATCTCCCTGGAGCGGAAATCGAGCCTGCATCTCGCGATTACCGTTCGAGTATGCTATCCGTTAGCACAGTTGCTTGATTACGAATGCGGTCGGACTACTTTCCGATGCTCTTAACTCTCAGATACTTGTGACTTTCTCGTCCTGGGTGGCGTAACGGGCAGAATGCTCGAACGGTAATCGGGAGATGCGGGTTCGATTCTCGCTCTAGGGCGACGAAAGTTTTCAAGTTTTCAGATGTGATTGATATTACGTGTGGAACAGTCAATTCAGATATTTCTGATTGCTGTGTTAATTACTATAATAATTAAATTCTTTTTACTCAACAATGTGTATCTTACTGAACTATCGCCGAACATTATTTCTTCACATTTTACAGAAACGTAACAATATTTCAATTTAATCTGCATAAATTAGAAGAATCTAATGCTAAAAGTGATAAAAGCCATTACAAAAATGCATTTTGATGCTATGAATCTTTCCCTACAGTAGTAAAGTATGTGTCTTAGCGAAATTTGGCTTCCTCTCGATCCTCCCAAGAGGTCAGTACTGCTATTTACTAGACTTCTAAAATGATGTATAGCACAATGAAGTTTAACCTGTATATATCGTATAACAAAAGTTACCAATCTCCTTCATTAAGAAACTTGCAATTAATCTTTGCCTTTCTTTCTATCTCGAGGTCAGATTTTAGCTTTCGCCTGAGCAGATGGGCTTTCGTAGCTACATAACATTTCATCGGTGTCAGGGCCGTTTTTTACGTTCGTCCAAATCTGAATATAATAATAATAATAATAATAATAATATATAATAAATATTGTTTTTTAAAAACAAAACAGTCGAAATATTTACTATTGCCACTACCATAGTTTAGTAAATACACTGCTGGCCACCCAAACTACAACACCAAGAAGGAAGCATCCGATTTGCCTGAAATTCGCAGCATGCGTCGCCCGCAAGAGGGCATGCAAACGATTAGCATTGCAGGGCATATGCAGATCATGTGCGCCCGGCAGGGCACCAAGAAGCACTACAAGAAGGGTGCACAGAAAGCGGGGTGTAAGTAGTGGAAGTGTGTCGTGCTGCCGGACCTGTGCCTGGGAAGCTTCCTGATCTTCGTCGCAGAATACGGCAGTCATTCCAGCACGTTTTGGAGTTCGACAGAGGACGAATAGTGGCTTATCACGACAGCGGTTTATCGTACCAAGACATAGGCACCCGTGTGGGACGACATCCAGCCACCGTGAGGCGAGTATGGATTCGGTGGGTGCGGAAGGAACGGACGGACCGACGTGAGCGATTGCCGCAGCCGCGGCACACCACCGAACGAGAGGACCGGCATGTTGTGTGGCGGGCATTGACGGCTCGCACCGCCACATCACAAACGTTAGCGCAGGAATTAGGGTGTGTTGCGCAACAACCTGTGTCAGCACGTACAGGTCGACGTCGTCTGCAGGAGCGGGGACTTGTCGCACGGCGCCCATTGCTCCGACTACCATTGACGTTACACCACCGGCGAGTGCGGCGGCAGTGTGCCGTTGAACGCCGCACCTGGACTACGGAATGGCACGACATTGTCTTCTGCGACGAATCCCGCTTCTGCCTGCAACACCACGATGGTCGGATCCGTGTGTGGTGGCACCGCGGCAAGAGACTGTATGACACATGCATTATGCATCGCCATACCGGCCCGTCGCCTGGCGTTATGGTTTGGGGAGTAATTGGATATGACACCCCACCCCTCTGGTACGCATCGCCGGTACACTCAACAGCCTCCGCTACATCTCCGACGTTTTTGAGCGTGTAACCTTCCTTATCTGCAGTACCTGCCAGCGGCCACGTTTCAACAGGACAATGCGCGCCCGCACGTGGCACGCATCGTGCAACAATTCTTCACGGCCCACCAGGTGTCACTGTTGCCGTGGCCCGCCTGTTCTCCCGATATGTCGCCCATCGGACACGTCTGGTCGCTGATCGGCAACCGAGTGGCCCGGCAAGCTCCACCCGCGGCTACGCCTGATGAACTGTGGCAACGTGTGGAAGCAGCCTGGACCGACATACCCCAAGCCCACATCCAAAACCTCTTTCGTTCGATGCCGTGGCGTGTAACGGCCGTTGTTGCCAGCCATGGGGGCCACATGAATTATTGATGTCTGCTTGTTCCGCAAGTCGCACGGGCTAGTAAGCTCAATCGTTTCTTCTTTGTATCTGTTGTTATGTGTCCAGTAAATCTGGCTTTGCTATCTCGTGTCCTTCTTGGTGTTGCATTATGTGTGGCAAGCAGTGTATTTACTTTTATGACTCAGATATTTTCTTTCATTAGTTTAACGAGAGTAACATTCATTATTCCACCTAAGTGCTGCTCAATGTCAGGAATTAGTAAACCTTATTATTTGCTGTTATGATTGAATCCCTTTTGTTTGTGTGGTCATAAGTGACACACATAAATGTAATGTGTTGTTCGTAAGTTAATATATAATCTCGTATTACTCGTTTTATTTTGCATCCACAAAGATCATGGCATTCGAAAGATGCGTAGCAAAAATTATGTATATACTATAAAGAGTACCAGGGTACTCTCTCGTTTTTTTACGGCTGCCGCACTTTCACATGAAGTTGCTGAGATTTAAAGTAACGTGTTAAATGTTCATACATCATTTTTCTTGTATTCTGGAATTGGGTGCTGTAAAATTCTTTTAACCTAAATATTTAACTGATTTTACAGAAAATAATGCTTTATCTATGGAATTTTATATTATACATATAAAACGTTTTGTTTTACAAAAAGAAGTATTTCAACTTCCTTTTAGAAGAACAAGTTAGTAAAACCATGCAATCCATTGATACGCTTTTCAACATACCAAAAATCATTACTCAAGTTATGAGCATAATGGCTGTGGAATAAATCTCGCTCTTGTGTCCTAACCTTTGACCCCATTTCGATGATATTCAACAGAACCGGTTGAGTATCCTTCCTGAACAGCATGTTAAAGGTTTGTTGTCGCAATCGAAGCATTTTTACCTAAGTTATGACGCATAAGTGCAATGGAATGGATCCCGCTCCTATGTCCTGACCTTTTACCCCATTTCGACCATTTTCCATAGGATTAGTTCCCAGGTTGTTCCCTACCACATACCAGCATTTCATCGAATCGAACCATTTTTACGCGAGTTATCGTGCGGACGGACTGACAGACAGACAAAGCTGGAGCATATACACTTCTTCAACCTACGGTTGGAAAGCGTAAAAAAGGTGGTCATTTGCACTCGGTATATTTCAGACTTCCAGCAAAGTAGGTACAACTGTTATAGTCTAATTGTGGACTCAAGGAATTGAACGAAAGGAAACTGCGAAAGTTTACTCAAATGTATTAGCAATGAGATGATAGAGATGAATGCTGCTGGTGCTTACTCTATAGATAAAAACAAACGGGCAAATATTGAGGACGACAGCGAAACTCAACTATAATAATTTTTGACCGCTTGATGAAGCCGTCCGTTAACAGGGAAAGTTTGCGGAGTAAAAATTCGTGTTTTTCTTACTTGACAACAATAAATCGGATCATTATCTTTATAATTAGCGATACTCAAGCACTTCTTCCGTGTCAGGAGTTGCACAGGACGCAAAAATTGCACTTACATCAAGACGGAAAACGTTTCTGATGAAAACAATACTAGAAAGGAATAGCGAAGAAAAAGGGAGTCATCGCAGGAAAATATTTATGTTGCAGAACACAATCAGTAATATCTTCAACGTGACAGCCAATGAGAGTTAGCACATGTAACTCAAGCTGAACGCCCTATTGAAGTTGTACACCTTTACAATAAATTCGCGAAAGACTTTCGTATATCGTTATCTTTCGAAATCAGGATATTATTATCAAAACGGCCAGGCACATAATTCTATTAAAGAAACTAAAAATCTTCTAAGTTAATATCTGTTCTATTATAACATGCAAGTCATCTTTTTATTTCTTAGAACTTTTTCTTCAGCAAAATCATGGTTTATATTAAGTGCTTGCTATTGGTTCCTAATGTATTAAGTTTCTAATTAATTGCTTTCTCGGTCTTGAAGTCTCTATATTTTAAATCTAGTAAACTTTATCCTAGAAATGATCAAACATGACTGTCATGAAATTGGTAATCCAAAATCAAAGGAAAAGTGACTCGTCTGGAAGCAGAAACAAATACAGCTGTAGTGAATATTCCTGCTAACGTATTGAAATGCGTGTAAGGTTTGACACGACGTAAGTTCATCCGGTGCATGTAAATCGTCCCTTGCCTCCTCTGCGTCGGTCATCAGTATCTCAGCAACAAATTATTCAATTTACGTTTGATTTATACAAACGTAGAGATACGTATGCTAGAGATGAGCTCGGGCCGGGCTCACCTTCGGAACCCGGGCCCGGACGGGCTCAGAATTCATTAACTACCGAAAAACCCGGGCCCGGGCTAGGCCCGGGTTCGGAATTACACGTGTTCAATTTCATTTTGGATTTGTAACCATGGTGGAAGGATTTTCAATTTCCTAAGCTAGCTGCTATTACAAGACAGATTTTCCTTAGCAAGACTTGCATTATACATTATCCAAAGCTATGTCCCAAGCAAGGATTAATTTAAGGAGGTCTGGTATCGAAAAACTGTGAAAAAATCACATTCCCATTTTTTGTATTTTATTAAAAATCTAGAATCTTATCTTTAAAATGATGTATTAATTTCCAAAATTGGGCAGTTAGAAGTTTTGTTATTTATTTTTTAAAATTTCCTCACTCCCGCGATTTTTGGGGTGACGTTGGTTTTTAGTGCAGCAGGTCGAGTTTTAGAGAAAAGAAGATCAGGTTGAAGCGCTGAGGCATTAGATGCAATTCTCTCTTTCTCTTTTTTCATGATGAACTTGATATGGAAACTGCACACACATATGCTAATATTGTGATTATTATACTATTAAGCGCAAAGCTTTGTTAATGTCACAAAATGCAGAATAGTCTGCTCTGGAATGCTTTTACGTTCTTTTTTTTTTCAATTTTGAAAATTTCCCTACTTGCTTTTTTATATTCTACTACATCACTCTAAACTACCTTTACCAATTAGCATATATGTAAACTATATTGCAAAGATTAGTTTTCTAGAGTCAAAATTTCAAAACACTTGCAACTATCTGTACGGCGTTGTACGTTTTATAATGCAATTTATTCAAAATCAAAGTAAATTTAGAAATGAAAAAGAAATAACGAATGGAATGTTTTGTTTCTAAGCGATTTTCTTTACTTCAGCTTTTACCAAAATTACTGATTCCCCTGATACGGTCGAAGGGCACGTTGATTATTTATTTATTTTCAAATCCACATTTTAGAACAGTTGGCTTTATGCGTAGTATTTCTAAAAACATATTAATATTGTGAAGTGGACTAACTGAACTAAACTTTTTAAACTAATCCTTGCTTGGGCCATATTTTTGACCAGTATATAATGCATAAATGCAAGCCTTGATAAGCAAAATCTTCCAAGAATCCGGTCCCGGGCTCAGCAAACACATGTAATCAAAGAAGGAGGGCCGGACCCGGGCTCTAGGCCTTTGGACGCGGGCTCCTAAAATTGAGTCCGAACTTATCACTAACGTATGCGTCTTATTCTACATTACCATGAAATTAGAAAACAGGAAATGTGATAATTTTGAGCAAAAAAAAAACAAAAAAAAACGCTGAGCATTATCGTGAAATAAAAATGTCGCTTAATTTATTTCATCATAAAAATTTAGAAACACAAGACTGATTCTCTTATTCTTTGTAGCAATGGTGAATGCTTATGTTAAGGATATTACAATTCAAATTCTTCAATGTAACATCAAATCAGTCTGACATGATGAAGATTCATTAATATCATCGCAACTGGAATTTGTGAATGATGCTAGGCTCACTTGAGAAAGCTCATCATCCGAAATACTACAGGTGTCAACAAAGTACTGTGATCCCTGATTTGAGTCATATGAATCTGAGAGTTCTTCGCCTTCGCGCCAAATTTCATCAATACCAAGTATTATTTCTTCTGTCGTGTGGAAGTCATTGTCTCCGCCCAACCCCAGTAACTCGTCCTCAGAGATCTCGTCGGTGGTAAGCTGAGCTTGAAAATCACCATTCTGTGGGGAAAAACATGAAAAAATATTTCTCTTTAAACAAAAACTGATATTTATTATGTACAGTGTATAGTTTCTATACAGGGTGCATAGGAAATCCCTTTAGCCTGGAATAACTTGCGAACGGAGAGAGGTACAGTTATGCCTCTCTCCGTTCGCAAATCGAAAACAAAAAGAGATAGAGCAAAGTTTACAATTACAAAGTTGTAGAGCATCAATTAATTAGTACAAAACGACATTTGTTTCACACAGATAAGATAAATTGTTGCCTGAATACCCTAAATTGTCCGAAATCGATGCGCGACCTTTTGTGTGAACGTTTGAAGGGAACATGCATAGGTATGAGCAAATACATACAATTTATTGCATAAATGCGTACTTATGTCAATACAATTTGATGACGACAGACAAAACAAAAACAAAAAAGGCAAACTGGCGCACATTGATAAAAAGTTAATGTCGAGTATGTTCGAAGAGTTCGCCATTGCCCACGATACACATTTGTATTCGCTAAAGAAACTCTGCATACATATTTCTCAGCATGGAAGGTGTCACACTATTGCAAGCATCTGTAACACGACGACGTAGATACAGCAGGCTTGTAGGCGCTGTTGCATACACCTGATTTTTTAAGTAACCCCAAAAATACAAGCTCGCCATTCTCACACAGCGTACGTAGACCTAAACTTCTGATCAGGGTACATCCTGCTACTGGTTTTTATATCGTAGATACGGCACAACGTCACAATCTGCATTTGCATACGGCTACATTTGCGAAATGTGAATATGCAGATTCGAATCGTCTCACATCGATTTTGGACATTTTAGGGTATTCAGGCGACAATTTATCTTATCCGTGTGAAACAAATGTCGTTTTGTACTGATTAATTGATTCTCTACAACTTTGTAATTGGAAATGTTGCTCTATCTCTTTTCGTTTTCGATTTACAATGGCTAACGTCCGCATTTCACCACTAGGGGCGCTGCTATTGGTTGTATTCGATTGGGCGTAGTTGCTTTACAATACCGTTATCTCACTTGCATAACTTTAGCTCTCTCCGTTCGCAAGGTATTCCAGGCTAAAGGGGCTTTCCTATGCACCCTGTATATTAATTTGAAAACTGATATTTTTTATACTGACTATCATAAAGAGTGCGGCCAAACTTATGAAATGCATTCTCACAGAAAAACAGTTTCAAAATAAAAATACGCTGCCCAACCGTTAATATACGAACAATCCTCTACTATTAATGAATTCGATGGTGCACAAGCACCACACCACAAACACAATAATAAATATACTTGTAGGAGATGATGAGATAGGCATGACTATGAATGCGAGATGCCTCGATCGATAAAGTAAAAGGTTTTCTAGTGCGGTTTGATAAATATGCTGCCACATAACTGTGAGCAATCGCTCCGTACGTGGCTTTTCAGCAGCATTTAAGATCGGTAGGGGAAAGGTTGGTGGCGTGATATGCAAAGAACAAAGGACCGGGGCTGAATCTGCAGAAAAAACAAACAACAGCCAGATGAACCTCCGAAATGAACTACGTGACGGTAAAGCTCTACAAAGAGCTGTTAACACGGTACGCAAATCTCCATTGTCTAAATCACGCAAAGCCCATGTGAGGCTATTGGAACTCATTTTAGCACCAATACATTGCGCAGACAGCTACACGTCGCCATTTACCTAGGTCTAGCAACCGTGCCTGGACAAATGCCACAAGCTGATTATCTGGTGTGAGGAACGTCAATCTTAGACCTTTGACCAGTAAAAAACTGTGCTTCGGCCTGATAAGTCACGGTACACAGTCTACCAGTCTGATTGCCGTTTTGGGGTGTTGCGGATACCGGGGGGAAGATGCCATCAGGACTGTATCGTTTCGACACTGCAGGAGGTGTAGGCATCGAGCTGTTTCTTGTGGCTCGGTCTGAGCCCATTAGTCGTTTTGGGCAAAGCATGAATGCTGAACTCTGTCTAGATATCACCAATATTGTGACAATACTTAACAGAAGACCGATGCCTCTATCAGCAGGACAATACCATGTCGCAGCGGTATTATCCTGCTGTTAGAGGCATGGGTACCATGTCATAGATACTATGTCATAATGCTCGCGTTATTGGAGATTGGTTTTATGGCATGAACGTTGAAAAGCTAAACTGGTCAGTCCAGAGTCCTGCCTTAAACCTTTTAGAAAATCCCTGTGAATAATTAAATTGTTAGGTGCGTTGATAAATTGAATCGTTGGGTGCGCCCAACAAACAAAGCTGAACTGGTCACTGCTCTGAAGGCAGAAACGTATCAGCGAATATTTACAAATAACTGGTAGATAGTATTCCAAATGGACTAGGGCGTCATAGAAGCGAAATCTTTCAGCATACAATATTAATCTTTTTTTAAAAATAGCAATTATTTGTAGAGATGCAGTTGTCCGGATTTTAATGGTAAGGCCGTGTAGTAAAGGAACAGCACAAGTAAAGCAGCTAATACATAACAGGAAAAAGTAGGCCACACCACAAACGATTCACATAAATCAAGGAAACATTTGAACATAGACGGTCTATCTGAAGATGTACAAAGTGACATCAATTCCACAGATATCTGGAAAATGCTGTTATGTAATTTTAAGTAACAAGATTTAAAACTCTACATAGCTATGTGTACATTCAATATGGTATCCAAAATTCCATTTACGAAGTACCAAGATTTTTGCTTAACCCTTTAACGATCATAACCCCCAAAACGCCCGTACATGCAAACGGCCATAGCCTCTCAAATTGCTTGTCTAGAGTGAGTCAGATTTCCTTCACTTACCTGTTCTTCAAATTTTCACAACCTTTGAGGGATCAACAGGAGTCACTCTCAGTCGCTATTGTTATTATTAAACAAAGAAGTGAACCAAGAGACAGTTTCGGGCATTATGCTGTTTAGAGTGATACAAGATTTTAGGGTCATGGTCATTAAAGGGATAAAGCATCAAGAAACAGGGATATAGTCATCTATATATTAATTCCATAAGGTGTTCTACTGTGAGTCTTATTTTGTGAGAACGGCTGAACGTAAAGATACGGTTGAGGTATCAAAATAAAGGTTTTACCATGTAGATGTGACAGTCAAAGAGAAAAATGAGATTGGGGCAACGGTTCGAGCATTGTGGGGCTGCAAAGTTCCCATGAAAAGTCTATGGGAGAAGCGTGCGGTTGACATTCGATCATCTGCGGTTGACTCACGTGCTGTTGAAGGCGGAAACATGGAGGAACTGAGATAGTCCGAAGTCTCCCTTTTCTGAGCGAACCGTTGAGCAAAGCAACGCTAGCAGGCATTCTTTCGTATCAAAGTTCTTCTCATCGGAACAGCGAACACTCTCGAAGACCTGATTGCGTTATGCCGTTGGACTGTGTGATGTATACATACAAATTAATATTCATTCGATCCACTTTAGTCACGTAGGTAAGACGTTTTCTATTATGTAAAGATGTAAATAAACATTCCGTTAACTATTGTTAGTGAAAACATTTTGAATGTAGATATTGATTTGCGCCATCTATATCTTCATTCTATAAGTTTTTTTACTGTGAGACTTATTTTGAGAGAACGGCTGAACATAAAAATATGATCCAGGTACCAAAATAAAGGTGTTACCATGTAGATGTGCCAGTCGAAGAGAAAACTGAGATTGGGGAAACGGTTCGGGCGTGGAGGGGCGGGGCGGCAAAGTTCCTATGTAAAGTGTATGGAAGAAGCGTGCGGCCATGAAGTGTATGGAAGAAGCGTGCGGCCATAAGTGTATGAAGAAGCTACATCAGGCGCTCAGTTCAGTTGACACTGAACTGAGCGGTTTTCTATGATCAGTCCTAAAGTAAGTAAATACCTCATTGCATACTTACCCTTAACAGGATTTCTCTCCCGAAAAAAAAAAAAAAAAAAAAAAGGAAGCTTAAGAGCCTTACTGGAAGGCGTGAGCGATCAATGGGTCGCAACTATATGTCTCAGACAAGAGAGAATGAAGAGTACTCGCAACTATATGTCTCAGACAAGAGAGAATGAAGAGTACTCGCAACGCGAATCTCATTCCAACAACATTTACAAACACAGTTTTGAATGAAGATGAGAGTGAAAGAATTCGCTATCCAGTGGAATTTTTTTTTTTTGATTGGAGGTTTAACGACCACCGTGAGCAACTCAATGGGCTATAAGCAGTCGCCCGTCCCTAATTTAGGGTCACTGGTTTCAGGGAAGGGAGAGAGCCAGTGCCGTAAGACAAACACAACTTCCATGCCTCACCGGGATTCAAACCCGGACCCCGTTCGGACGAATGATCAGAGGCCATCGCTTAGACCTTAGACCACTGCGCCACCGGGGCGGCCTGAAATTTTCGCACACGATCGAGATGAGTGGACTTCTACCTCACATTTTACGACTGAAAAAGGGTGCAGTTGTGATGCTCATCACGAACCTGACAGCCCCGGGGGCACAGTGGTTTAATCGCTGGCTTATGATGATTCGTTCATGAAGGCTCCGGGTTCGAATTCCGGTGAGGCATAGATGTTGTGTTTGTATTACGGCGCTGGCTCTTTCCCTTACCTGGAACCAGTAAGCCAAAATTAGAGACGGGCGACTGCTTATAGCCCATTGAGGTGCTCACGGTGGCCGTTAAAATTTAAGTCAAAAAAAAAAAATACCGAACCTGGACTATTGTACACTGCCGGACAATTGCTAAGAACGGATGACAATAGCAACGCTAACAACCATGAAATGGAATGCAGGAAAATGTGGAAATTAGAATAAGTGCGGGATACAGTACGACGTGTTGTGCGTATGCAAATTTTAGATTGCCAAACTTATTCGTGACGTCATAGCGCTGTTAAGAAATATGAAGGATTTGACGCGTATTGACCGTTGATGTTCAAACGCAAAGTTGAAAGGGAAAGAATCAATTGACGAACTTGCAATTTTCAGTATGTCTTCCCGACATCACCTAGATGATTTTACGCGTGTCCGTATTATTGGCAAGATTGAAGAAGGGCGAAAAATAACAGATGTTGCCAGGGAGTTCGACGTCAGGCACAGTGTTGTTTCAAGGCTTTGGAAATCATTTCAAACAAATGGAGAGTGTACCAAACGTCACGGGGGAGGTCGTGTTCGCAGTACGACACCTGCAGAAGATCGGTACATTGTGCTATCAACAAAAAGACACCGGCGCAGCACAGTTAGTGAGGTAGCAAATCAGTTTGTGGCTGCTACTGGCAAGCGGATCTCCCGAAAAACTGTCGCCAGACGATTGCATGAAGGAGGACTATACGCCCGCCGTCCTGTTGTGTGCATCCCATTGTCCAGACGTCACCGTACCGCCCGTTTGCAACGGTGCCATCAACATCGCAATTGGACTGATAACGACTGGTCTGCTGTCCTCTTCTCAGATGAGAGTAGATACAGTCTATCGTCTGATTGTCGACGACAACTGATCTGGCGTGATAGTGGTACTGCATATTTTCCAGCAAACATACAGGAAAGTGACCGATATCCGACATGTAGTGTCATGGTATGGGCTGGCATCATGATCAATGGCCGTACGTCCCTCTATGTGCTTCCAACTGGGACTATGACTGGCCAACGATACAATAATGATGTTCTGCTACCTCATGCTTGCATGTTCCGTGGTGCTGTCGGTGATAGATTCATTTTCATGGACGACAACGCAACATGTCACCGAACAGTCGCTGTCCAGGAGTGTCTTGAGAGCGAGGATATTCAACGCCTCGTATGGCCAGCACGTTCTCCAGATCTGAATCCCATTGAAAATGTGTGGGATGCTTTGGGAAGGAGTACGCATCGCCGGTACACTCAACAGCCTCCGCTACATCTCCGACGTTTTGGAGCGTGTAATCCTTCCTTATCTGCAGTACCTGCCAGCGGCCACGTTTCAACAGGACAATGCGCGCCCGCACGTGGCACGCATCGTGCAACAATTCTTCACGGCCCACCAGGTGTCACTGCCGCCGTAACCCTCCTGTTCTCCCGATATGTAGCCCATCGAACACTTCTGGTCGCTGATCGGCAACCGAGTGGCCCGGCAAGCACCACCCGCGGCTACGCCTGATGAACTGTAGCAACGTATGGAAGCAGCCTGCACCGACATACCCCAAGCCCATATCCAAAGACCCTTTCGTTCGATGCCGCGGCGCGTAGCGGCAGTTATTACCGGCCATGGGGGCCACACAAACTATTGATGTCTGCGTGTTCCTCAAGTCGCACGGGCCTGTAAGCTCAATCGTTTCATCTTTGTATCTGTTGTGTCCAGTAAATCTGGCTTTGCTATCTCGTGTCCTTTTTGGTGTTGCATTTTGGGTGGCCAGCAGTGTATGACCTGTATATCTCAATGTATATTGTTTTTAATTAGTATGACCTGTAGTGTTTATCATCTTTTTATATATCATTGCCATTTGTTTTGCTTCTTTGTAACACTGATTTGCTTGTAATTTCAATTATTGACCTCAGTGTAAAATTTATCTAGGGAGCATGGGACCCTGGTAGGCCTTGCTAGCCTTCCCCCCTCCCCCTGCTACCTTGCTGTGCTTTGTTTTAGTTGATATTTTTGTAACACTGGTTTCTTTGGCTCAGCAAAATAAATGAATTGAATTGATATCTATAGTTCTGAGAAATCAGTCAGCTCCGCTGTTTTCAAAATCGCCGCTCCAGCCGGACAGGCACAAACAATAAGTTCTTTACCAAACTCCGAGGGATTCTTTGTCATTCCCATTGTGATAAACACTACTAATGATTACTGAAGACCGAGAAAAAGTCTTAAAATGTTGCCAAAATGATTACTGACGACCGAGAAAAAGTCTTAAAATTTGCCTAAATGATTACTGACGACCGAGAAAAAGTCTTAAAATGTTGCCTAAATGATTACTGACGACCAAGAAAAAGTCTTAAAATGTTGTTTAAATGATTACTGACGACCGAGGACAAAGTCTTAAATTGTTGCCTAAATCCTGTGGTGACATCCTTAACCACGTGTTTTGCATATACGCTGCGTACGTAATGTTTACGTACATCTGCATAAAAGGTTTGTAATTCAATGGCCGGTGGGTGAATAACCTTCTTCAGAATACAGTGGCTTAGATGTTCTTGGGGTAAATTGTCCCACTTCTGCCCTGAGAAGTGCAGGAATGTTTCATCAGAATACAGTGGTTTAGATGTTCTCTGATAGCATCAAACTTGTCAATATATATATATAATATGTGTTTATTTCCTCCTAATGTTTTAGAAACCTTCATCAGAATACAGTGGTTTAGATGTTCTTGGGGTAAATTGTCCCACTCCAGCCCTGAGAAGCGCAGGAATGTTTTCTCGTGGGAGATTCTTTTGCGCAGAATGTTTCTCCAGAGCATCTCATACACGTTCGATTGGAATCAGAAAACAACAGGCTACTTGAAATCAGAGGACCCAACAGCAGGCTACTTGAAATCAGAGGACCCAACAACAGGCTACTTTGTCCGACTTCATCCGCAGCTGCTGTGCTGTAAGGACAAGCGTAATCGTCTGTAAAAACAAAATTAGAGGCCATAGCACTGTGGAACAACAACAAAAAGAAAGAAAGAAAAACGTGGCAAAGAATCCCATGATTGCACTACTAATGCTCGGCGATTTTCCTCGTGATCCCTCACCAGTAGATCGGTACGCCCATTGACAATGTTGCCACACCACACAATGACACCACGACCGCCATATCTGGTCCACTTAACGATGTTCCTGGCATCATGGGCAGTCTAACGTTTTCTCCAGGTCAAGTGCAGCATGGAATCCGACGAAAGCTGAAGCGGCTTTCATTGCGAACATTACCTTGGCCCATTGACCTGAAGGCCAGTCAACGTGAGACGTAAACCCCTGACAGCGGGCTCTACGATGTATCCTAGATAACGGTACACGCCGTACAGGTTTCCTATTATTTCGTTTAGAGGCGCTGACACAGTTCGGCGCAAAATTCGCACACCTCCTCTTTCTTGAAGACAATTACACTGGACAACAGCCAAAATGTATCTGAGACAAAAGTAGCTATTTTTAACTATTTTGAACATGCTGATCACGAACAGGAACTTAAAAATCGCGAATTATATCTAGATTTCGAGATACATTTTAGGGGGAGGGGCTTCAGTGAAATCGATGGCCTGCACCGAAATTCCGGTATTTCGAGCGCATGATTCCCTACGAATGTTGGATGGAGAAGGAGGTATGAGAATATGTCTGTGGTAAAAACAGTGAAAGTTGAAAGGCTGTCCCGAAGAACATCAGCGTTACTCTGATTTACTCAGTGAACGTCTGAATGAGTTGAAGGCATGCGAGAAGGATGAAGAAAAGAAGTAAACATGTTTTAAGAACTGTGTTGTCACTGCCGCTGATGAGGTCTGTGGTACTGCAACAGTGGGTGACTTTAAAGGCGATGTTTGGTAGAACAGTGAGGTCAAAAGAACAGTAAAGAGAAAGAAGGAAGCATACTTGGGGATGTTGCAAGGTAGAGTTTCTGAGGATGAATATTGCTGCAAGAAGCGTGGTGAGGCAGCAATGTTGGTTCGCCAGAGTAAGACAAAAGACAAGAAGAAAAAGAGGAGAGGCACGATTTGGCTTTTTGGAAAGACATAGGATAAAGAGAGAAAATAAAATTACAGTATAAGTTGTGTAAACAATAGGGTCGGAGAAATGATATGGGAGCCCATTGAGCTAAGTGAAAGATGGGGTGAGTACTTCTGTGATTTATTAGGTCATGAAAGCAAATATGTTTTTGAGGCAGAAGCAGATGATATCATGTTGAAAGATGGAAGCACTAATAGGATCTCAAGAGAAGAGGTGTGTAAAGCTTTAAAATCTCTTCAGCATAGTAAGGCTTCGGGAGCAGATGGCATATCTGCTGAGATGATAAAATATGATGGTGACTCTGTGATTGACTGGTTAACTGACATTTGCCAGTCATGTTGGGAGTTAGTAATAGTCTGTCAGGATTGGCGGGATGCTATCATTGTTCCCTAGTTCAAGAGAAAATGTGATCAGACTGAATCCAAGAATTATGTTGGTATCAGTTGGCTGAGTGTGCCAGAAAAGGTGTTTGGGAAGGCCATTAATAATAAGGTACGAGGTTTTACGCCAGAGAAAGTGTGGGATGTGCAAAGTGGTTTTATGCCTGGTAAGACCTGCACTAATCAAATGTTTGCTTTACGCATGATGATTGAAAAGTATCTGTGTGTTGGTAAAAAAGTGCGGCCTTCTTAGATTTAGAGAAAGCTTAAGACAAAGTAAATAGGATTCTTCTTTGGAAGGTACTGAAAAAAAATGGTATTACTGGGAATCTGTTTAGCAGTGTGAAAGCCATGTACGCTGGAAGTAGACCTTGTGTACGAGGGAATGGTGTTTTATCGAAATGGTTTTCTATTGGTTCAGGAGTCTGGCAAGGTTTTGTAATGTCACCCTGACTGTTTGATATATTAATGGATGCATGCACGCGTGATGCCAAAATGGTTAATACAGATTGCTGTATGCTGATGACACGGCCCTGTTGGCACAGAGCAAAAGTGAGTTGCAGAATATGTTGTCCGGGATGTACGAAGTGTGTGTGAAATTCAAACTGAGTATAAATACAGGAAAACCCAAAGTTATGGTTTTTCAGCGAGGAACTGTTTATACTGAATGCAACATAAGTCTTAATGGCACAGAGATTGGCCAGATGAATAAGTTTGTATATTTAGGAAGAACTTGTATGCTTGACAGAGAGAACAAATTAGATGGCGAAATTAATAGGAGAGAATTCTTCATTGAAAGTCATAGCTGCCTTAGAAGGATTTCACAGGAATGATGGGTTCTGAAGGAAGTGCAGAATGGCTTTTTATGAAAGTGTAATTGTTTCCACTGTGATGTACGGCAGTGAAACCTGGGTACTGCAGAAAAGACATAGGAGTCGTTTATGTGCTGGAGAGATTGGTTAGTTACGGGGGTGGGGGTTGTGGTAAGACACGCGCTGATCATGTGAGGAATGAAGATGTGTTGCAGATGTGTAATGTGAGGCAAAATGTTGTTAGTAAGGTGGAGACAAATATTTTTAGGTGGTTTGGCCATATTGAAAGAATGAGAGATAAGGTGCTGACTAAAAGAATGTTTTCAGCCCAAGTGTCAGGAAAGAAAGGTAGAGGAAGGCCAAGGAAATCATGGGAGGACCAGATTCAGGAATGTATGCTTGAGAAAAAGATTGTGGGTATGAAGTACAAAAGGTCTTTTGTGCGGCGTGTGATGGATGTTAATGAAGCTCGAGCGGTGTCCCGAGATCGTTGTAAGTGGAGAAATTTGATACACCAACAGTAAGTAAATTCTAGTTCTATCGGTTAAATGTATACTTGGCACATTGTCTTTCTTTGAAGAGCTAACTTCTGAATCTCAGAGGACAGCTTAATGATATATATGTATGTATAATTCTCTATGAGACGGATAACCTTGAGCGCCGATTGGATGACGCAATCTGTAGCAGTAATTGAAAACACCTTTACTTGTCATCATGTGCGTTGTGGATTCTGTGAGTGCAGACGTGTCGTTTAAGGTGCCTCGTGGACAAATGATATATTTGTTGACAAATTATTTTGCTATCACAAAGGCGATCCATTACACCGATGCTAAGGAAAGCCTACCGCCTGCTTTTATTGTGGTTGTGAGATCGGAGATCAGAGCCGATTGTTGGGCTCCACACATATGTTGTCAGTCTTGTGCAACGAATCTCCGCTGCTGATTGAACCAAAAAAGGCGGTCGATGCGTTTTGCAGTACAAATGGTGTGGAAAGAACCGACAAACCATCTTAATCATTATTACTTTTCCATGAGTCCTCCAATTGAAAATGGTATTTCTAAAAACAAAAAGCGGCCTTTGACCTATCGCAATATCCCCTCTGCTACGCGTCCAATACCTCACGGGGAAGGACTTCCTGTTCCAAACTCACCAGATTCTTATACTCCAGATGATGAAGAAGAAAGTAAGGCCAGTGAACACCTGTCACCTGTATTCCACGGAGATGCTCATAGTATGGTCGCTAAACCCCGAAATAAAAATGAAATATAAAAATAATTGTGGTTCTTGAGAAATGCAATGTACTGTATTTCAAAAATCAAACTCTGTAATGGAACTTGGGTGATGTGTCGTATAATGGAACTTGGATGACAGTTTTTATTCAAACGTTTAATTTTTCTTTTTCTTATGTTAATAAATACTTCAATACTAAATTCAGGTTTGAACTTATTTGCACATCTACGTTAAGAAACACGTACTTATTTTTAAGGAGAATTCAACGAGACCTCCTGTTCTTGCTCAAGTTTCGGACGTCTTTATGTTAGCTATTCACAAACAAATTTCATTCGTGAGTTCAGTGTTCCGCATAAAACTATAGAACATGCAAAAAATATCGTAAGAATCAAATTATGAACTGCACAACTCTGAAAAATTTCAAAAGCAAATAAGATACAATTAAACTTTAAATCAACTTACAGTCATGTAAAAATGAGGCTCTTCCTCTTTAACGGGGGACCATGATAACTCTTGGTCTTCATCTGTAGTTCCGGATTGTGCACTTTCCGTGCTTTCTTTTAAGGATTTACTGGGGGTTATTTGCTGTGAACTTTCTCCTGTGGCCTGCTCGGGAAATGTTACAAAACCTTTCGGAGGCGAAAGTAAGAAGCTCGCTGAAAAACTTCTAGGTACTTTTGGATTATCTCTTTCCATTATTGTTTGTGTAAACTTGCTGACTTGTTCTGGGTTAGATCGCTGCTGTATACGCGCTATTCCCTTTCTCTTGGCATTTGGGGAAACCCTGGGCTCAAGAACTACGTTCCAAGAAAGCGACTTCGGTGTAAATCTCAAGTTCGTAGCAGCAATGTGTGGACTGTCTTCACAATTTTCTGTACGGATGCCATGAAAGATCTCTAGCATATTCTCCGCATGATTTTTCATGTGTAAGAGTATGACTCTAGCATTCTGTTCTCCACCTAAGGCATGGTATTTTTCTGCAGCCCGATCTTCTCTTTCGAAACTATTTTTCACATAACACAGGGTGCCGATAATCTCTTCTGTTGACGAAATCACAGAAAGAAGCAATTCGTAGGTATCTGCTAGTTCCGGTATTTGAAATGGTTCCAAGTCCTTGGGGCTTTTTTTTCCCTAGAAAAAATGAAAAGTTTTTGTTTCAAATAAAATACCCTGGGATGCAACGCGCACGAATCATTCAAAACATATAGCATTTGTATGTCACACTGAGTTCATACAACATAGAGAAAAAAATCATTTTAGTAACGCTTCACTGATTGCCGGTAAGTAACTACTGAAAAATTAAAATTTTTCTCTGATCTGAAGTTAAATATATTCTGCATGAAAGTAATTTATCTGGTAATTTACAGTTGTTATTGATTTTGGCCTCATTAATGCAGCTTGGTAAGAATTGTTTTGCTGTTACAATATCCTCTAATTAAGCACCCAAGATTTCTTAAATATGAGACGTTATGAACTGTGGGTTGGGCGTCTAAATGTGTGAGTTATTTCCATCTCAAAAGAATTTGAGACACAGCCACTTGTTTGAAATGTGATTTGAAGAGTCAACAAGAAAGATGACACCGAATTTTTGGGTGTAATAAGCACGTCTTTTGAATTCATTCTGACGCAAATTAAATAATTAAATTTATCAAAGCCATTCAAAGTCAATGAAACCGGTATGGAAAACAATAGTATCTGACGGAAGAAAGAACTTTTTAATCGGGTTTTTAATCCCTCAGATATTGCTGTAAACGGAATCCTGAGCTTATGCACTCTGGTTGCAGACTTGTGCGTTAAGAGAAACATGAATTTATATGAGAAACATTTCGCACCGGAAACGCTCTCCAACACAGAAAGAATTTTTCGAATCGGACTCTTAGAAACAGAGATATCGACAAAAATAGGATGTGACTTTACGTCCCCTGGTGAGAAAACCATGCATTCTTTTAGGAAGAAAGTATTCTCAAAAGGTTTATCCATATGAGCCGTATGAGTCCAAGAAAACAAAATTGTCGAGTTTTCAGGAGCCCAGATTTTGCTACAAATACATCAAAAGCGGATATTATCGCTTATGCTCCCTTGTGGCCAAACGATTCTTCACCAAGCTTTAGAAATTATGTGAAAAACATTTTCCATCAGGTCTTGTATGCGATACAGGAAGAATTTTACAAATCGGAGTTTTAGGAGCAGAAATAACGCAGAAAACGCAATTTACCTTTGTGTCCCTAGCGGAAAGATTATGAATTACTTGAAAATTTTGAAATTTTTTGATAAACATGTCATACTGGAAACACTATCCAACAAAGAAGGAATTTTTCAAATCGGTAAAGATATTGACAAAAATAAGATATACATCTACGCCCTCTGGCGGAGAAACTGTGGACTATTTTAAGAAGAAAATATTTCGAAAAGGTTTATCGATGTATGTGGCATCAGTCCACGAAAGAATTATTTCAATCGATATTTTAGAAGCTCAGATTTTATGGCAAATACATCAGAAGCAAAAATTAACACTTACGCCCCCTGGTGGCTAAAGCATTCTTTACCAAAAATTAGAAATTATATGCAAAAGGTTTTCCATCAGGAGGTGTATCCGCTGAAGAAAATGTTTTTCAAATCGGAGCTTTGGAAAAATAGTTATCGGAAAAACTATAATTTACTTTTACGCCCCCTAGCGGGAAATATATGCATAATTTGAAAAAGTAATTATATCTAAAATACTCTTCGACATAAATTTAACAGAAAGATAAAATAATTTTTTCAATCGGATGTTTAGAAGCCAATATATGGAATAAAACGTATTTTTGAGTTCGACATCATCTGCATTTACTCTTTCTAGGGGCAAAATTGTACATCGTAAAAAAAAACGAAATTAAGGATCATCATTCTAATACTTCAAGCTTCCCAATGCAAAAAGAATTTTTCAAATCGGACTGATAGTTGCAGAGATATCGTGGGTACAGACGGACGGACGAACGAACGGACAAACCGATAACGTTAATAAGCACGATCTTTTTACAAAAGACGTGCTAAAAACTGTCGTTTGTAAGCTCACCTTATTGATATTTTGATCTCAATGTAATGATATTTTAAGGGGATCAATTGAATTCAACCTATTCAATTATCCTTTTTGTTACATCCTATAAACTTTACGTGGTAAATAAAAGCAGTTTACAATGCCAGAACTAAAAGACCACTTTTACAAACTATGTGAAGCGGTCACACTCATATCTTGAATACTTGGCGAGATAAACATTTTGCGCTTTTATTACACATTTGCGCTAGAACTGGTTTTTCTGTCCCACAGTTCTGTATATAACTAACCGCTGAATTAAATAAACACGCACATGAAACACATATAATGAACTCAAAATGACGTTTCTAGTAATTATCCATGCGCTAAATATTTGTAATAATTTAGTCGTAAAGAGACTGTCCCAGAGAAGAATACTACTTTAAAGTAATTTATTTGTAGAGCTCTAAGAACAAGAAAGCCGCCCCGGTGGCGCAGTGGTCTAAGGCGCTGGCCTCTGATCATTCGTCCGTAAGGGGTCCGGGTTCGAATCCCGGTCAGGCATGGATGTTGTGTTTGTCTTACGGCAGGCTCTCTCCCTTCCCTGGAACCAGTGACCCTAAATTAGGGACGGGCGACTGCTTATAGCCCATTGAGTTGTCACGGTGGTCGTTAAAACTCCAATCAAAAAAAAAAAAAAAAGATCAAGAATATGAAGAAACGTTTGGTCGTCGAATTCATTTACACAGCATTGGAAACTCCGATGTCCCTTCAAAAACATGTAACATGAAAAATCATGACGTCGATTTCTAGGAATTTTTGGAAAGGGGGGAAGTATCGGGGTCGAACCTTTCGACTTTTACTTTTGTTCGCCTTGAAACAGGATACGAAGGAGCGTGAAATTCAGGTTTGGATGCCATCATGCTCAGTGTAAGTCATGTAATTAATACTTGATTTCCTTCTTAGCAGGTCATGCATTTACTAAAGAAGTACACCGATGAGCCATTATATTATGACCACCCCCAACCTAGAGAAATGAGCGCGCCTGGAGGCAGAACGGTGGGGCAGGTGAAGCTCGCAGAGCAGTATATATTCATCCCGAAGACCGGCTTTCATTTTGTGGAGGGTTTGGAGTCAGAATGGGAAAAGCTGCTGATTTATCGGATTTTGATGAAGGGCAAATTGTGGGTTGTTCCACGTGCCGCTGTAGTGAGTAGGTATCAAAAGTGGTGCACAGATAGCCAAACGACAAACCGTCGTCTAGCCGTGTGTCGTCCGCCGCTCATTGATGCCAGAGAGGAGCGGAGACTGTCGCGCATTGCTCACAGCAACCGCAGGTCCACAGTGCGACAAATCACTCGCATCTACAACAGTGGTGATCAGGGAAATGTGTTACAGTACATGCTCACTACCCGACAACGCATTAAATGAGCCCAAGATCATCGAGATTGGACTGTGGATGATTAGGAGATAGTGGTCTGCTCTGACGAATCAAGATTTCTGGTGCATCACGTAGACGGCTGAGAGCGGATACGCCGATTGCCAACGGACGCTGTGGCATCTGGATCCACTGTTGGGCAGAAACAGACCGGCGGTGGCGGTATTATGCTGTGGGCGATGTTTTCTTAGGACATTTTTGGCACCATTATCCAAATAGCACAATCCCTGACAGCTGTCAGGTATCTGAACACCGTTGCTGACCGAGTTCACCGATTCATGGTAGCTGTGTACCGTGCTGGTGATGGTCATTACCAACAGAATAATGCGCCATGCCACACTGCCAGAATCGTCAAGGACTGGTTCGAGCAATATGCTGGTGACTTTTTGTTAAACCCTGGCCTCCAAATTCACCTGATATGAACCCAATCGAACATTTGTGGTTCGACTTGGAAAAGTAGGTTCGCGTTAAATCACCACCACCCCGAAATGTACGGGAACTGGAGGACCTGCTGTTGACATTATGGTACCAGATACCCCAGGATACCTATCGCCACCTCATCGAATCAATGCCTCTCCGAGTGGTCGCTGTTTTGCGGTCTAAAGGGTGTCCTACAACATATTAGGTAGGTGGTCATAATGTAATGGCTCAGCGGTGTATAGTTTCCATGAAAACAATTTCAAGAAGATTAAGAACAATACAACTCTCTTTTTCCGAAGACAGACTAAAATATAAAATAAAATGCTTAGGTTTTAGTAATACAATACAATACTTTTTTTCTGAAGACAGAATAAAGTAAAAAATGAGATGTTTAGGTTTTAGTGGAGAAAGAAAGAACTGTATGAATGGAGAAAGAACGAACTGGATCCGATTTCTCTACACTTGGGAAATCTAGTCCAAAACGTTTGGCACAATCTTTTAATATTGTCGGTTTTATCACTTTGGGAAAAACAGCAATTTTAAGCTTTGAAGAAACGAAATGGGAGAAAATTCACACTTTTTTCCCGTATTTCAGTTATTGTATTCCATCTGCATTCCACTGAAATATAATTTCTGTCAAAAAGTATCTTGGAACTATTTTTTTCAATAGTACAATTATTTATGGTATTTATGGTAGTACAATTATTATAGTATTTCAAATGGTGAATTTTCTCTCATTTACATGAATTACGATTATGTCAAATTCAAAACAATGACTGAACAAACCAAGTTGAAATCTTATCGTTGAAATAGCTTGATTGTATTGATAGTGCATAGTGACATACGGAAAGCCGCCGTCAAAAATATCAACAAACTCTCCGGCGGAAGGATACGAGTAACACTTGTGTAATCATGAATGAAAATCCCGTGATTGCTCCTCCAGGTAATCACGGGATTGGATTCTTAATCTCCAGATTCGCTAAACATGAATTCGGTTGCTCCGACTAGAGGATACTGTGATGGTTATATTCAAATTAATCGGAAACATGCGACTTGGTTGTTCTGGGTGGTGTAGTGGTTAGCATACCCGGGCGCTATCTGGGAGACGCGGCTCGATTCCCTCTCCAGGATGAAGACATTTTCAAGTTTTCGGATGTTATCTGACTTACGATCCTTGTCACTTTTACACCGAGAAACGGATTGTCATCTTCAAAACACTTGTGCAGTTCATCCCAAAACTTTTAGCACAACAATATTGTTTTTTCTATCACGTTTGGCGTGAGGCTCTAGTCGTTCCTCTTCTCGAAAGTTCCCCAAAAGTAGTGAAATATTGTTGGGTGCCCTTGAAACACCACAAACAGCAAGATCAAGTTTTAACTTACAAATCACTCCCGTTACGATAAATTGGAAACAGTGGTTAAAGAAACCAAGTCGAAACCTTCAGCAGAAATAGCTTTAAAAGTTAACTAAAATTTTGCAAATTTGAGTTTCAAGAAAGGTCACCGATTTACACTCACCCATGTATCTTGACAGGTATCTGCTAAATTTAGAACTTTTGCGTTCTGTAGTTTCTTCCGCAGGCGACTGACAGACATACAGATATGGGACTTTGAATATTATGGAAGTAGGATTTCTATGCAAACATTTTATTTTCTATGTTCCGCATCAACTTTTTAGATGTTGTAAATATATAAAAATTCATGTTAACAGCAATCAATATGTTTGCCCGTCCGTCTGTCTGTGGGTTCAATTATATTAGCATCTATTAGTCCGATCAGAAAAGTTCCTTCGCATTTGAGCAGTTTAAACTATGAAAACGATGAATCTGAAGACTTTTTATTCTTCTACCGCACAACCTTTCTTCTAGGTGGCGTACGTGCGCATGGCTTTTTGTCTCGGTATTTTTGTGTTTTTAAACTCATTGACGGCTACTAAATATCAGATTAAAAATTCATTTTTGTCGGATTTCTTTCACTGTAACAAATATTTTGTGTTAATTTTTTACTTAAAATGATGCACTGTCTTCACATTTGAAGATCATATGTGTACATTCGATTTCTTTTCTACCTACATTTCTGAAAGTTTCATTTTAAGAATTATTTTTGCGTCAAATAGCTGGAATACGTTTGTATGTATTTTCCACTTTTTCACCAGGCACAGTTTGGTCGCTAGGAACATAGGTTCTATTTCAAACCTTGTGTTTGCTGCTGAGCTAAATCAATAGAAGGAATTCCTTTTTTAACTGGACACCATTGACCATGACGAATAATTTGATCACACTTTCGACTACATCGGGCTCCATTCCTAATGACGAACATTTCGATAGACACTGTTAAGTCTTAGTTTCGTATTCAAGTAAATATCTGACCATTTTGGTTAAAATAACGTGCTCAGTATATCCAGAAATTAAGTGGTATTCTTCGTACTTTTGCTGTTGTCTTGAACGACTTGTGCAATGTCAAACATTTTCTATAGCGAATTAACTTATTAAAACAAGAAAAAAATTAAGAAAGGAAAATACATTATCAATAGCAATAACTCTTTTGTTTTGCGTGCATTCTTTTGGATTTAGCCTCAGTGAATTCACTTCCGCCATTACATACATCTTATACAGGGTGATTCAGCTAAGCGTGTACAAACTGCTGGGAGGGGTAGGTTGCACAAATACAAATCGGAATCACATAGCAATGCAGGGTCGGAAACGCCATCTTCATGTGCTAGTGTACAGAAAGGAGGAGAAATGAAAGAGCAGCACGTAAGAGAACAAAATGCTTTTAATTATTCACAAGACATTTGCGAAATGCATTGAGGTTATAGAAGGTGTTCAAAGTTGGGACTATGAGCTATAACACACGCTTGACATCGTCAGCGCATGGAATCACGTACATTTAGGAAAATTCCTGGCGTGTCTTGGACTTCCGAAGCACCTGCAGAGTTGCTTGCTACAAGGTCCTCATCACTTTCAACAGGGCTGTCGTATACCAGTCCTTTGATGTAACCCCAGAAGAAATAATCAAGGCATGTTTAGTCCGACGATCTTGCAGGCCAATGAACGGGACCACCATGCCCGATCCACTGATGTCCAAATGTTATGTTTAAGTGATGACGAACATCATTGCTGAAATTGGTGGGGGCCCCATCGTGCTGGAACCACATTGCACAGTGCAGCGACTGAGGGACTTGTTGTTCTTTCAAAAGCTCTGGCAAGACGTCCTCCAGAAATATCCGGTAACTCCTTCCGTCCAGACGAGAAGGCATGAGGTATGGGACAAGTAAGTGGTCCCCGACAATGCCGGCCCAAACATTAACAGCAAAACGGTGTGCTGCACGTGGTCGTACAGCATGGGGGTTCTCCACCCCTCATACATGCGCGTTATGGGCATTGAAACAACCTTCTCGTGTAAATAACGGTATCTTGAAAGAACGTATGATCAGTCTCGCGGTCGAACAACGCGATCTACCGCATGAAAATGACATTTCCGACCCTGCATAGCTATGTGATTCCGATTTGTCTTTGTACAACCTACCTCTTCCAGAAGTTTGTACATGCTTAGCTGAATCACCCTGTATATGCGGGCTTCAAGAGAAAAATTCAAAGTACCATCTATTTAACATCACCAACGGGCGTCATTCCGCCTTTGCATAAAATCCCTCATATATACAGTATTTAGAAGCGAAAAAGTTGGGGACTGAGCTATCCCACAAAGAAATGTTTAGAATTAGAATGATCTTTTGAGTATCAGGAGCTGCATCTCGGTTTTACATCATTGCCCCAAACAATCTGTCACAGCGACGCTTGAGTTTTACTTCGCTGACTTTGACCTTTTTTTTTGCTTCAAATAACGCGTCGTAGTATCGCCTCAGTTTAACCTCACTGTCTAAGACCTCGATGAAATAGATATTACGACGTATATATAATAAGCAAATCGTATCGTCTCATACTTATTCAGGAGCCGATAAGGGTCATTCAGCTCATTGCTACGCTGCACGAAATTTACAGACTTTACTTATTTTCTAGTTTTATTGGAAAATATGTTGAGCTAGTCGCTAAAATTCTCCAGGGGGCAATAAATTTTAATCCTTGTTTCTCTCACTTTTCCACGTTTTTGCTTTGAAATTTTCCTCAGGCGGACCAATAGCTAAGAAACGCTGCAACTCTTTTTGGAAATGATATGCGATAAGAAACATAAAACAAAAGGCGTATGTATCTAAAGTAAGTAAATTTTAATGAAAAATTTACTTACATAAGATACACATTTTTAATGATTCGAAGGTGAAGTCTGATAAAACTCACTTTCGCAACCTAAAAAGAGTCGGACAAAAAATGACTACGATATATCCTTTCTTTATAAAAAGAGAGCAAAGACCCTAGAACCAGAGCAATAGGAATTATTTCTTTTGTGGAGAACTGCAGTAAGTGTTGTTCATGAAACTCAATGAACGAGGTTCAGCATGTTTTCATTTTAATTGTTGAACTGCGGTCAAAGATATGAAATCTAACTGCAAATAAATTTACATGAAATACCCTGACCTCGGTGTGTTCCGACGGTCGAGATACACCGAAAACGTCGTCTATGACAAACAGTGAAGTTGCGTTCTCGGCAATGTGGGAACCCAAGCTCAAAGTTTACGGGCTTCACGTTGTGATTTTATATAAGCCTTTTACAAGGAATTAAAAAAAAATGTGCCGTTTAATAGGGGATAGAAAAATATTCACATTGGAAATTATACCACCCAGAATTACAGTAAATGGATAACATGAAAAAGTTCACTTCAAAATGAAATGCAAAGCTTTGATACAGGTCAATGTGAAGTTAGAACTACTTCTCAAACTTATTATTCCTGGTAATATTCAACTAGACCATATTAAGCATGACCCACATCTAGCCTGCTAGCAATTAAACATTACCTCAATTTCTTTACAAGGAAGAGGAAATATTGCATAGATAAAAAGAAACACGGGCATGAAAATAATGTGGAACTGGTTGTTGAAGCAAAACCACAACTCGTGTTCGGGTGATGAAGCGACTTCCTAATGTTCCTAGGGTCAGCTGCCTGCTCGTCTTCTTAAGTTGAATCTCTGAGTTCTTACTTTAAAAAATAACCTAACTACATTTTTTATACAGTATATCCCTATTTCTGTTTGGTCGTTATTAAATTTCGTTTATAGATAAGGTCCCATAAATTGGTATTCCCAGCGACTCAAAATTACTCGATTCGGGTCCACAATGGTCTGGGTGAATCGACACATGCATCGAGTTTATATTAGGTGACAAGAAGCTGCTTTGAAACTACTGAAACCAATGGAACAAAAGCTTCGAGCCGTATAAACAGATAAAATGATGGATTTAATAATCTTTATCAATTATACAAGCTTACTGTTTTATTAACTGTATAATTTAGATGAGTAAATTGTGGGTTGTCAACACCAAAACAATAACACACAAATATAATACAATCCGTATTTATTGGTGTAGGAAAAATATAATCTTCCCGCAAGCATTCCCAGTCAACGGACGGCTTCTTCAGGCGGTTGCAACGAAAACAGAATCAAACTTATATAGATGAATACGCATACACATAAATAAATAAATATGATATGTAGAACACCACGCTCACGCATGTCAAACACGCGGGTAACAACTGAAATGCTATAGTATATGATATATGATCGAAACGTAATAAATCGTTAATGTATACAGAATCATTGCTTCCTACTTATGATGCCAAGCAGATGGCTCCAGGCCACAGGGAGCTCAGTTGAGACTTCTGTGTTGCACACATCATGACGTGTTAATATCTCAACAGTTTCTCTAACTGCTGCCGTTGTGGCAGCTCCATACAGAGATGCATTTATTATGTTCTGTAGAAAATAAGAAAGAAGTCAGCAGGGGCCAAGTCCGGGCTGTAGGGAGGTTGAGGCAGCGTTGCCACGTTGTGTTTCGCCAGAAACTCTCTCGCGTTTTGCGACGCATCGCTCGGCGCATTATCGTATTGAATAACCCAAGTGTTGGTGATCTCCGGGCGGACGTGCGCAACTCTGTTCTTCAGCCGTTGAAGCACTTCCGCGTAAAATGCGTTGTTGACCGTTTGTCCGGGTGGTACGAACTCCTTATGGACAACACCTTTACAGTCAAAGAAGACAATGAGCATCGATTTTATCTTCGATTTGCACATTCGAGCCTTCTTTGGCCGAGGAGACTCGGGAGTGTGCCACTCTGAGCTCCGTCTTTTCGTCTCCGGATCGTACTCAAAGACCTACGTTTCATCACCTGCTATCACTTTCTCCAAAAAAACCAGGTTCACTTATCACACGGTGCACAAACTCACGAGAAATCGACACACGGTTGTTTCTCTGTTCATCGATCAAAACCTTAGGAACCAATTTGGCGCAAACTTTCCGCATCTGTAATTCTTGCGTGATAATTTCATGCACAATGGATTTGGCGAGTCCCACGTGCTCTCCTACCAATCTAACACTCAGACGTCGGTCAGAGTCCAAAATGGTTTTCACCTTTTCCACATTGTCCGAAGTGTGAGACGTTCAAGGGCGTCTTGGGAGAACCTCAACGCTCTCTCTTTCTTCTGTGAATGTTTTGTGCCACCGAGACATTTGTGCTTTCGATAAAGCATCGTTCCTGTAGGCTTTTTGTATCATAGCAAGCGTCTCGGACGCGGATGTTTCAAGTTTAACGCGTATCGCTGTTCGAAACTCTTCTGCATTTAGACCGTTACGCGATGCTCACACAGCTGTCCACTTCGATCCTCACTCTGTAAAAGTTCAGAGCCAACTGATGAGACACCGATCGTTTACCTAACATACCTCGCCAACCGTCACGCCCGGAGACTTGGCCCTCCGGGTCTTCTGAATAGCCCAGGAAAAGTGGTCTCATTACTTTCCGGACGAACCTTATGTATACATAACATCAAAGGCAACATGTGAAAACAAACGGTTTTCCCTTCTCGTTTTTAAGGATAGCGGTTTTAATTTACGTGCCCTTTTGTGCAAGTTAAAATTACGTTGAGTAATTTTAGGCTTATTTACGTAGCTTAGACTAGCCCTATTATCATTCCTTCATTCTATTGAAATTCTCATTTGGCAGTTTCTTGCAAATAAGGAACTTTTTTCAAGTCTTCCTCCACCTTTAGGTTTTGTGAATATGATTGCATGTAACTACAGTTCAAGATAGATTTGGTTGTAACAGTATATTTCCTTTGTATTCGGTGTTTTTTGCTTCTCAGTTTGTTAATTGTTCGGTACTCTGCTCGGTTTTAGTGTGAGGTCGGGCTTCGACGAATTTAGTCTGCTGTGGGAAGGTGTCTGGGTTTTAAAATAAAGTTTTATATATATATTTTTGGAGATTTTCATCTTTTTTAAAAATTTTATTCTTTATTTTTGGGGTTTTTATTTTTGTTGTTCTACGGTGTTTAGGGGATCGGAGGGTATCTGGGTCCTTGTTTAGGGAGTGTTAATATTAATTTTTCATTTTTTAGTTGTTCCATTTTTGTTTCTGATAGGCTCGTTACCGCAAAGTAGCAGACTAAATCGTGCAGAAACCCACGTTTTTCAGGTCTCTACAGAGGTGTGAAAGGTGTTGTACGTGCCTGGCCCTTGAAAAAGCAACATATACAGTATATATATATATTTTATTAATTGCTTTTAATTTTTTGAGATTCACTCTCTCTCTCTCTCTCTCTCTCTCTCTCTCTCTCTCTCTCTCTCTCTATATATATATATATATATATATATATATATATGGTGGATTAATAATGGTTGATGATGATCATAATAATGATGTATACACTTAGGCAAATAAAATTATGCAATGATGCACCTCACACACACAAAGCAAGCGTGCCATCATAATGAAACTCAATACACTAGCGTGCAAAAATTTAAGGACGAGACGGTTTTTCGAATGTAACGTCGTGCAGAAGTGCTCCACATCGACTCAAATCATACCATAAGATCCCCAAGATGTAAGAATATGGGACAAGTGAGCAAAACCGTCCAAACAAGGAATCCAAAGGATACAAAGGCACTTTATTGAAAAGGTAGCTTGGAGCACACCTGGACAGAAGACAGAAACGTCCATGTGACAGGCGGCTGCCAAGAAAAATCCAGTCATTAGTAGGGGATATGATCACCCCTGACTGCGTTGCAGGATTTACAACGTCTGTCCATGCTGAGGACGAGGTTGTCTAGGAGCTGTTGAGGCATCGCGGTCCATTTCTCTTGTAGCGCCAATCGCAGCTGCGGAATCGTTGCTTGCGGCTGGTGAAGTGCTGCCAAGCGACTCCGGAGTGTTCGATTGGATTTTGGTCCGGGGACCTTGCTGGCCAATCCATGCGTTGAATATCTTCACACTCCAAGAGCCCTGCGACAGCCACTGTACGATGAGGTGTGGTGCTGTCGTCCATGAAGAACAACTCAGGACCCACAGCACCTCTAAACAGACGCACGTGAGGCAGGAGAACCTCGGTACAATAGCGCCCACCAGTGACTGAACCTCCTTGGAAGATGTGGAGGTCAGTACGGCTACCAAGTATGTTACCGCCCTAAACGAGAACCCTGCCATCTCCAAACGGGTGCCTTTCGATCATGTTGGAGGTGTGATTGTGTGTTCCCTGCTCATTCCAGATGTGTATTCGTCCAGAATCGCTCGTCAGACTAAATCGGCTCTCATCAGTAAAGAGAACTCAACCCCATTGCTGATGTGTCCAGTTCTTGTATTCCTGGCAACACAGAAACCGCCGTCTCCGATGAGCAGGCGTTAATGGCACACACCGTAATGGTCGTCGTGCAAATAGACCACCTTTGTGCAGCCTCCTGGCCACAGTAAAATGCGATAACGGACATCCACTTGTCTGTTGCATGAGACTTGCGATTTCTCCTGCTGTCTGCCGTCTGTCTATTCTCGCCTGTAGGACAATATACCGGTCGTCTGCCACCGTGGTTGCTCGTGGACGACCACTGCTAAACTCTAGGACAGCTGTTTCTGTCATTTGAAATGCTCTCCAAGCTCGTGAAACGATGCTGCGAGCGATCCTGAACTCCTCGGCCACACTAGTCACACTTCGACATTCTTCCAACTTCTCAATGACGCGACCTCAGGTAAAGTCATCCAGATGTCGCCTACTGGATTGCCTGTTGGCCATATCACACGGTGGCAGCAACTCGACGTCGTTCAAACCGATGTACACCGTGCAATAGCTTCCACCGAATTACTGAGCGTACACCGCCCGTGTGCTTCATACGCTTCCGACACTCCCTCCCCTCCACGTCATGCCGCATGCCCTACCGTACAGGACCCTAGTCTATCTCCTGAAGGGTCTTTTGGTCCGTTCTGCCTGCTCGTTCCGCTGTTATGCTAATTTCTCCTCTTCGTCCTTAATTTGTGTACACCAGTGCATATGTATTGCGGTGAAAAAGATACAAGAGTAATTATATTACAGCAGAAGGACTCTTTATTTCAGAAGAGTCGTTGTTACAGATTAGTTCCTGGTAAAGCCACCTGTGGCTGCGATGCAGCTGATATACGTCGTAGCATGGACTCAAACGAAACTCGGATGTAGTGCTGTTACAGAACGTGCCAAGAGATCTGTAACTGCTGTACAAGATCTCTGATGTTTTGTGATTGCCGCAGATCACGTCCCACTATGTCCCAGATTGGCTCAATAAGAGAAAGATCCGGAGACCTCGCTTTTCAAGGAAAGGTTGCAACAGTAAGGAGAAACTCCTGGGAGAAGCGGGCCTCGTATGTCCAAGCATAATCCTGCTGGTAAATAGACCTTGAAAGAGTGACATGAAAGCCAATATAACGGGCTGTAGAATTTCTTAAACATTTCGCTGAAATTTAAATCGTTGTTACAACAACTAGTGGCTGTCATAGGAGATGGCTTCCCACACCATGATTCCAGTAGTGCTAGCGGTGTGCAGCTCCACAACTGAGTCCCGATGTGAGAGTAGCCGAGTCCTCCTCCATCTGTAAATGCGGTGGTCATCCGCTAAAAGGCAGAAGCAGAATTCGTCACTACAAATGATGCGCCGCCAGTCGTGGGCTAACTATGATTCCCTTATACAACCCCAGTCCAGATGAAGCCCCAGATGTTGGGTGGTCAATGGAAGACGTCGATGAGAAAGTCCGTCTTCGGAAATCGTGTCGTAATAGTACGTGTCGAAACAGGATGCTGTGTGTAGGCCGCTTCATCTCGCTGAATGGTGGACAGATAAGCCATCGGAGAGGTTTGAGCTTGTCGAAATATGAGACAAACCTCTAGCCCAGTTGTTCCCCTAGGCCATCCGTAACTTTTGCCCTTTACGCATGTTCTAACTCAAACATTGCTGAATCACTATGGCACAGATGGTGGGTGATTTTGCGTCACGACCAGTCTGCTTTCAGCAGTACCACGACGCTACCCCTCTCAAATGCGATCAGTTGCTCGTCTGGTCTTCTAGGGCGCTGTTGAGATATAGTTATCTGCAACTCAAGTGAACGCACTTAATAATACCAATATCCAAGCTACGGGAGCGTCTGACAGCACTAATCTTGGCCACTGAGTGCGCGATTCAAATGCGCTCTGAAAATGACCTGGACGTTCATCAGTGGTGAAACTGCAGTCACTTTGCAAGCATATTGACTTTCACTGTTCACGGATAATTTTATCAGGGTGCATCGCTCTTTTTGTCTGAGAGTGAATAAACTAAAAATTTAAAAAATAGAAACTAGACACTCAGATGCAGCGGCAATGACGAGCCAATGTTTCTGAAAGGAAAACACCGAACTATAATAAAAACAAGGATCACAAAATTAGATAGTCACTGTTAGAAACGGGAATTTTGAAATTGTTTATAACTATGGAGAACAATTTCATATGCCCGTATTGTAAATTGGAAGGTATGCGTCACACATTCAATTCGACTCTGTTCTTAATGTGACTTTTCTGAACTGCTATGCCCAACTGTTCAGAATGCAGGAAACAACGTACTTACCACTGAAGGTGATTTGGGAGGTTTAGTCTTCTTATTGTTTTTGAAACTCCACGCAGGTGTAGTGGACGCAGCTAAAAGGGCTACTGAAAAGTGAAACGAGAAAATAAAATAAATCAAGTTGCTCAGTCTGAAAATTTTCAAAAAGTGGCAACAAAAATGTAGAAAGAACATGTAAAGGGTGAAATAACTTCAACTGAAGAAAGTTACAAAAACCTTAGTTTCTGAATCTATAACTACTACTTACAGTAGCAAAATACTGTTCTCCACGTGTTTGTACTAGCAATTTTAAGCAGAAGTCAACAGGTTACTGGTAATATTAACAAAACGCAAACTACAAGCTGCACAATAAAAAGGACTTATCCCAACTTTGAAAATTAGGCCTACATCCATTGCCGTCTGGCTTCCTTTGCTAGTGAACGAATATTAGCGGTCGATAAGACATATCACAACGAACGGTAAAAACGACCAATTGAGTAAAACGTGAATAAAACGGTACAAAACCAAGTATAAAATGGTGAAATTCGAATGAAATGAGAACATTAAAATCGATTGAGAAGTAAAATCAACAAACGACAATATCTAAAATAACGTTCAAATTTTGCATAATAAAAAAAGTGAATATAAAGCTTACTTATCAATTCCTTTTTTACCAACTATTACCAATTTGTTAAAGAGAGAATGTGCAGAGCATCAAATATATTTGGCTGAAACTATCACCGATAATGGTGCCTTATTGACTTACAATGACAACAAGTCAATCTTTGATAAATCGGGCGTATATTTTATCCCGATAATAACGAACCCTAATCAAAAAATTCTATGTACATAGGTAGTAAGTACTAAGAGATGCCGCCTTATTACTCGATTAAAAGAACATGTATCATCATCATCATCATCATTGTCAACCATTATCAATCCACTGCTGGACGAAGGTCTCCCCAAGTTTCCTCCACAACGGTCTGTCTTGTGCCAGTCTCCTCCATGTCACCCCTGCATACTTTCGAATTTCATCCACCCATCTCCTATGTGGTCTTCTTCTGGGTCTTTTCCTGTCCCTTGGAATCCAATCTAAAATTTCGGCTGTCCATCGATGATCTGTCCCTCTGGCAGTATGTCCAGCCCATTGCCATTTCAGGGATTTAACTCTGATCATGATGTCTTCCACTCTTGTCATTTTTCGGATCCACGAGTTCCTCTTCTTATCTCTCCTGGTTACACCAAGCATGCACCTCTCCATGCTTCTTTGAGTTGTCTGCAGCCTTTGTATGTCTCTTTTAGTTAAGGTCCACGTCTCTGCACCATACGTAAGCACTGGAAGGATGCATTGATCAAACACTTTTCTTTTAAGACATAATGGCATATTGCTCTTGAAAATTATGCTGTTTCTTCCAAAAGCTCTCCATGCAAGTTTTGTACGCCGATTAATTTCTTCATCAATGTGACCCTCACTTGATATCTGCTGTCCAAGATAAACGTACGTGTCTGTTATCTCCAGCTTTTCTCCATCAATCGATAAATCTTCATTTTTTGTAAAAGCATTGAACATCACTTTTGTCTTCTGAAAGTTCATTTTTAATCCCACTTCTTTACTCTTGTCAGCAAGTTCCTGGATCATACTCTGCAGCTCTGATGGGGTAGTTGCAAAAATGACTACGTCATCAGCAAAACGAAGGTGGGTTAGATAATCTCCATTAATCTTTATCCCCTTGTTTTCCCAGCTCAGCGACTGAAAAACACCCTCCAATGTGGCATTAAAGAGCTTCGGAGATATGGTGTCACCTTGTCTCACTCCATTTCCAATTTTTACGTGTGTTGTATTTTCAAACAGCCTAATCTTTGCACTTGCATTTTCATAGATGTTATTAATAATATTAATGTATGCATCTTCAATACCGCAGGTTTTCAGGGCCATTGTAACTGCTGATGGTTTCACCGAATCAAAGGCTTTTTCATAATCGATAAAAGCCATGCACAATGGAAGTTCATATTCCCTCGCTCTTTCAATTAGTTCTCTCAGCACGTGGATATGATCTATTGTGCTGTAGCCACTCCTGAATCCAGCTTGTTCTCTCGGTTGAGCCATGTCTAGTGCTACCTTCAAGCGGTGTGAAAGAACTTTAGTGAAGATTTTATGAACTACTGATAGGAGGCTGATAGGTCTGTAGTTTCCGAGATCCTCAATGTCACCTTTCTTATGTAGCAGGATCATTGTAGCGGTGTTCCAATCCTCAGGAATCTTTCCTTCATTAAGGCATCGAGTGAAAATTTGGGCGAGTACTGTTTCGATTTCTCCACTTGCTTCTTGTATGATGTCTACAGTAATTCCATCTTCTCCTGGAGCTTTTCCTCGCTTCATGTTCTTGATTGCATGTGCAACTTCTGCTGGAAGGACTGGAGGAACTCTGGTACTGGTATCTTTCATGATGTCTGGAGTGCATATATCATCCCTTTCATATAATTTGGAGTAGAAATCTTTCACTCTTGTCAAAATTTCGCCTCTATTTCTTGTTACAGAACCATCTTCTTTTCTCAGTGCCATAATCTGTTTTCTTCCCTTACTGAGATGTCCCTTTGCTATCTTTAGGCTTTGGTTGTTTTCAATTGCTTTCCTCACTAGTTCACAGTTGAATTTCCTTACGTCTTCAGTGATACTTTTTCTTACTGTCTTGCATAGCTCTATATATTCCACTTTGGAAGTCACATCTTCTTTAGTTGTCCTCATCTCTCTTCTTTTTTTGCATCAACATTTTGGTTTTTCCTGATAATTTGTTCACATGCAACTTGTTCTTAGACCCAGCTAATTTTGTTGCTGTTTCCATAAGAGCTTTGGTTACTTTTCTGTTAACTTCAGAGATGTCCACTTCTTCCGATGTTAGGCCTTCTAAAGCAGAGAACCTGTTCTTCAGTTCTAACTTGAAGGTATTATGGTGTTTTTTAAGGTTGGTTATGTCAATAGATTTTGTTTGTCTTATGAGCTTGCCACGTTCAAGTTTAGTGTTGAGGTGCATCTTACATCTCACCAATCTATGGTCACTACCTGTGTTGAACTTGTTTAGCACACTGCAGTCTTCTATGACGAATTTTTTGTTACACATAATAAAATCAATTTCACTTGTGGTCCCATTTGGATGTCTCCATGTCCATTTCCTGTGTGGCTTTTTCCTGAAGAAGGAGTTCAAGATGAAAAACCCTTCTGCCTCTGCAAACTCAACGAGAGTATTTCCACGCTGGTTTCTGTTGCCATGACCGAATTTACCTACTGAAGTTTCATTCTGTTGCCGTTGCCCTATTTTTGCATTGAAATCTCCCATAATTATTTTCAAGTGCTGCTTACCTTTATTATTTAGATGACAAATTTCCTCATAAAATTCTTCAATTTCTTCTTCAGGATGACTTGTGGTGGGTGCATAAGTTTGAATAATCTGAGCCTGGTATCTTTTCGAGAGTTGGATAACAAGTCGTGCAGCTCTGTCAGAGGAACTTTCAACTTCTACAACTTTATCCTTCAGTTTCTTGTTTATTATAAATCCAACACCAAACAAATTCTCACTTCAGAGGCTCTAATTATCGAAAAATGTAAAGAGAAATGTTGTAACAGTAATTCACCTATCGATATTCCACACGCATGGAGATACCTGTTACATTCAGAAAATCAACGTAATGTTAAATGGAAGTAAGTTAAACTCTGCTTGCCTGGCTTGGTCGATCAGCAGGACGAATACGTCGGCGAAATCCCCACAGATGGTGCTATACAAGAACTGCGCGATAGGGTATAAGTGTTCATAGCTTATGCGATGATATACTGTCTTTCATTCAGGCATGTCATATTACATCTGAGTTAATTGCGGAGGACTAGACACTTGTGAATTCTTCTGCTGATGAAGGCATACTGTTTGCTGAAACATGTATGGATGTTGGTAGCATGGGTAGGATGTAGATAGGTTCCGTGGTTTTGTCATTTTCAACTTTTAACTCTGTTGGTTTTACTTCTCAATAGATTTTAATGTTCTCATTTCATTCGAATTTCACTATTTTATACTTGGTTTTGTACCGTTTCATTCACGTTTTACTCAATTGGTCGTTTTTACCGTTCGTTATGATATACACTGGTGTGCAAAAATTAAGGACGAAGAGGAAAAATTAGCATAACAGCGGAACGAGCAGGCAGAACGGACCGAAAGACGACTCAGGATATAGACTAGGGTCCGGTACGGTAGGGCATGCGCATATATGCAGCATGACGTAGGTGGGGGGGGGGTGTCGGAAGGGTATAAAGCACACGAGCGGTGTACGCTCAGTAATTTGGTGCAAGCTATTGCACCGTATAAATCGGTTTGAACGACGTCGAGTTGCTGCCACCGTGCGATGTGGCCAACAGGCAATCCAGTAGACGACATCTGGATGACTTTATCTGAGGTCGTGTCATTGGGAAGTTGGAAGAAAGTCGAAATGTGACTAGTGTGGCCGAGGAGTTCGGGATCGCTCACACCATCGTTTCACGAGCTTGGAGACCATTTCAAACGACAGGAACAGCTGTCCTAGAGTTTAGCAGTGGTCGTCCATGGGCAACCACGGTGGCGGACGACCGGTATATTGTCCTACAGGCGAGAAGAGGCAGACGGCAGACAGCGGGAGAAATTACAAGGCACATGTAACAGACAACTGGACGTCCGTTATAGCATTTTACCGTGGCCAGAAGGCTGCACAGAGGTGGTCTATTTGCACAACGACCAGTACGGTGTGTGCCATTGACGCCTGCTCATCAGAGACGGCGGTTTCTGTGGTGCCAGGAACACAAGAACTGGACACATCAGCAATAGGGTCGAGTTTCCTTTACGGATGAGAGCCGATTTAGTCTGACGGGCGATTCTGGACGTATACACATCTGGAGAGAGCAGGGAACACACAATCACACCTCCAACATCCCCGAAAGGGACCGGTTTGGAGGAGGTGCAGTTCTCGTTTGTGGCGGTATCATGCTTGGTAGCCATACTGACCTCCACATCTTTCAAGGAAGTTCAGTCACTGGTGTCCGCTATTGTGCCGAGGTTCTCCTGCTTCACGTGCGTCTGTTTAGGGGTGCTATAGGTCCTGAGTTGCTCTTCATGAACGACAACGCTACACCTCATCGTACAGTGGCTGTCACAGAGCTGTTGGAGATTGAAGATATTCAACGCATGGATTGGCCTGCAAGGTCCCCGGACCTAAATCCAATCGAATACGTGTGGGAAGTTCTCGGGAGACGCTTGGCAGCACGTCACCAGCCGTCAGCAACGATTCCGCAGCTGCAATTGGTGCAACAAGAGGAATGAGTCGCGATGCCTCAACAGCTCCTTGTCAACCTCGTCCTCAGCATGGACAGACGTTGTAAATCCTGCAACACAGTCAGGGGTGATCATATCCTTTACTAAAGACTGGATTTTTCTTGGAAGCCGCCTGTCACATGGACGTTTCTGTCTTCTGTCCAGTTGTGCTCGAAGGTACCTTTTCAATAAAGTGCCTTTGTATCCTTTGGATTCCTTGTTTGGACGGTTTTGCTCACTTGTCCCATGTTCTTACATCTTCGGGATCTTATGGTATGATTTGAGTCGATGTGGAGCACTTTTGCATGACGTTACATTAAAAAAACCGTCGCATCCTTAATTTTTGCACGCCAGTGGATGTCTTATCGACCGCTGATATTCGTTCACTAGCAAAGGAAGCCGGACGACAATGGGTGTAGGCCTACTTTCCAAAGTTGGGGAAAGTCCTTTTGATTGTGCTGCTTGTAGTTTGCTTTTAGTTAGTATTACTAGGAACCTGTTGACTTCTGCTTAAAATTGCTAATATAAACACGTGAAGAACAGTATTTTGCTACTGTAAATAGTAGTTATTGATTCATTTTCTTTAGCCACGTATTATTCACTATGTGCAGTTATGCACTTAGGATTTTCTAGTTACCTTAGTTTCTTATCTTAGAGTAAATGATGAGTAGTTTTTTTTTTTTTTTTTTTTTTTGAAGATCAATGAATAAATAGAATTTCTAGTGCACGGTTATGTATTTCACAGGAGAAAACGATAGCCCTATTCTCTGGGTGAAAGGAAAACGCTGCTATTCAACAGAAATACTGTTAAATAGAAATGTGTGTTAACATATCGAATGCAGATTCGTTTGCTCAGCGAGAGCCACAAGAGGAAACAACAATTAATTTGTTAAAGCGCTGTAATATCGTTTTAGTTTGTACTGTTTGGAATTTTTAGCACGTAAGTACAGTACTTATAGTATCACCTTGTAGTATCACTTAATCCTTACGTTTGCCCGCCTGTGGACACCATATCTCTGCAACTGCTTGTCTTATTTGAAAATTTCTTTTTGCAGCCAAATGCTTGAATCGTGAAAACGTTGATCATTATGTTTTTCTCTTTTTTTGATGCATCACCTCGCCGCTAGGGGCGTAACTCAGCATGCCGTCGATAACTTCGTTTCTAAAAATTACGTATGGCCTTGCTTATCTTCTGTTACAAGAAATGCTTTGTGCAGGAGATTTTCTGTAGCCCACATTTCAGCCTCTAACGGCCGAAAGTAGGTATACCTGTTAGTGGATATTTTACCGGTTGTGTAGAAATCCGGTTGGTATTTTTTTGTAACTGGTTCGATACCCTGTGACGAACATTGCTTTCATTGTGCAATTTAAATTATGCGTAGATTTTTTCTAGGAAGCTTAAACGCATTTTTTCTTCTAAAAATCTACTTTGAAATATTTTTCCCGTGTTGGAAAGGATTCAGAAAACGTGCTCATTACACCCGAGAATCCGATGTCAATTATTTTTTTTAGCTTCATCTAGTCCATTTTTTGATAGCTCAGCTCTCATTTTAATTGTTATTGTTGCTTTATCTTTTACAGATGAGACTACTCATTCGCGTAGAAAGTGTACTATAAATTGTGTGCTTATGTGCACAAGATTATACAGACGTCCTTACAAATATTTCGAAAACGACGTTGTTTTAAGTAGCAACGTATTTTCCAAATACTTTGGCTTTTGAATGAACACAGTCCTGATTATAGTACATGTGGTGAACATTAGTTCAAAACTTCCATATCAAAAAATCCTTACTACAAGATCAATGCGATATATTGAATCTTAAACTCTTAAAACCTTTTACCCGAAAAGCAATGGTCTTTTCAAAATCTTATGTCAGAAAAAAGATGGCTATCATCTCATCCTGAAACTTCCCACATGACGAATAAACCGTCCATATCTAACTATTTCTTCACTACTTCAAAATTTAAGCTCAAGAATGCTTCTGTCGTAGAAATCGTCTCGAAATTTTCTTTTACGTAACTGCGGCATTTTTCAATGGCATTCAAGTCCTGATATTTTTCAGCGAGTTGGAGAATGGACAAAGATGTATTTTCATTTATCTCTTTCATCATATGCTGAAAGCATGCTTGAAGGGCTCCGTCACACTGGAAAAAGGCCGCGGTAGAAGCTAAATTGTGCACTTTAGCGGATGTGATTTCTAAGTTGCCAGTGTGTGCGAATGTGATGAGACATTCCAGTTCATTCAGGTCAACATGATCGCCGAGATTTATTTCTCTAACACTTGGATTCAATCATGATTCAATCATCCTCGAACACATGGATTCAATCATTTAAATGAGATTTTCTTTTTTCTGATCTTTTGCGATCTCATAGTAGAATTCAAAAACATTCCAAGATCGAATCGTCATAGAAGAATTTTTTATAAACGAATTAGTGAACTTTCACATTCGGAAAGCGTCGTGAATTTTCTGAAGTTCTACATAATATTTTAAACAGTTTTTCGAACTCTTTTGGGGAATGCATTCCAATTTCAGAATAATTGCTATCTTTCATATATTAACTTCATTCAGTTTCATGTTTGTTAACATTTTGGAAATGTTTTGTAATAAATAAATATTGCTCATGATCGCCATTCAAATTCATTTCATTAATAATTTCAGTAGGCACATTCGTGATTGAGAAAAAGCTTCTCGTCAATCAGCATCATAGGTTTACTATACAAGTTTCTCTTTATCATACTACTTTTTTTATTTTTGCACAATAAATTTGATATGAATAAATCTAAATCACATGATGGTTTTCCAGACAATACAACTTCACTACTCTTCAGCCTTACATAAGATTTCCTATAATTCGTCATATCATTATACTGGTCCGAGAAGTAAATAGAAAATCTAACATACAACATAAGCATTAAAAGCTATTTCTTTGAAAAAGCCATACTTTGCATGAAATTATTTCAAACTTCTTAGATTGGTTCTTCAGGACATCGTGCGGCGAAGTACTTAGGGTGAGGCGTTTTTCTCTTACAAAACAACAACGATCACGCACGCATATTCAGTATGCATAAGTTTTCGGTATTTCACGTAGCGGGCTGTAAAAGCGAAACGGTTGAATTTTAGTCGCAGTTTCGTGTTGCAAGGGTGAGATAGCAACATTGCGTGGAAAAACTAGTGTTTAGGGATTGCGCCCACGTGCCATTAGTTGAGCTAGGGTACGGCGACCGGCAAGATACATATTTGTCACTATCTGTTGTTCGTGTTCTATCTCGACCAAACAGCGGCAAAAGCATAACAGTGTATTTATTTGCCATTCGGCAGGAAAGCTGTAGGCGCAAGCACGTGTTGTGAATACTTTCAGAATTTCAAAAGTGATGATTCCAGTGTGGAGGAGAAGCAACGCAGCGAACGGACGAAGGAACTTCAGGCGGAAGATCTGTATTTCTTTCGGCCGTGCAGATAATAGATTTTCATTTTCTTTTGCCGTGCAGAGTACAGATGTAGAGCGCGTGCATACTTTGGATGTTTAAATGTGTCGTGCCTATCTGAGTACATCTGTTTGATGGTAAAACGCTGGAAACTTATTCAAAGGTTTCAGTATATCCTAATATAACCTAATGTATGCATAAATTGAACAACCCGGGAGGAGATGACAGATTCTAAAATAAATTAGCTGGTAGCAGCGTTATGCTGGGTTATTTAAGTGATTCCAATGTTCGACCATTCCGGCTGCAGAGTGTTCCGCTATTAGAGCTCACGCGTCGACCTGTGAGACTGAGAATACCAAGAATTTGCGTTCAGGGACATACATCCAGCTCTCAGCTCCTCCGAGGAAGAGCAGCGTGTACCAAATGCCTAGCGAACGCATTCGCCCTCCGGAAAGACAGCCCAGCAACTTCGAAAGACGCGGTATCTGCCTCGACCTACACTGAAGAGCAATTGAATTAGAGACAGCTGGCGTTATGCAAATGTGGCGCTGTTGGCGGCCCTGTAAACGGAAACGACATGACGTATGCAGCGATCCGACAATATAAGGAGTGATGCGAACGGAATCAGTAAGAGTCGGACGCAGTATGGGTAAGACGAAGGATCTAAGGGCATCGTGGGCAAATTGTCGGGGCCCGACGAATGGGTCACTCCATCTCGGAAGTCGTGCAGGCACTGGGAATTTCACGAGCCATTGTGTCACGGGTGCACCGTGAGCACATCTAATCCGGTAAAACCATCCCTGCAAGGGCCAAGTTCCGTGGCCAACAGTGTGTGGATGAGCGGGATCATCGTCGGCTATCTTGTATTGTAACAGCGGATAGACGGGCCACAGTACAATAAATCACTCGGCAATTTAACGCTGGTGCACAAAAACGTGTAAGCAGCCACACCATCCAGAACCATCTCCTCGCTATAGGGTACAGAAGCCATCGTCCCACGAGAGTACCGCTGCTGACCGCACATCACAGGGTGCAAAGATTAGCATGGGCGCGGGAACATCGCCACTGGATCCTAGACATGTGAGAAAATGTTGCCTTGACTGATGAGTCGAGATTCACGTTGGTACATGCGGATGGCAGGATACGAGTACGGCGCAAACCACATGAAGCGATGGATCCTTCTTGCCAGCAGGATACTCTTCAAGCTGGTGGGGGTGGCATTCTCGTTTGGGGACTGTTTACCTGCACTGAAATGGGATCCCTGGCACGTGTGACATCGTCCCTCACAGGTCAACGTTGCCGGGATATCCTAGATGACCATTTGCTCCCGTTTGTGCGTCTTCAACATCCCACTGGGGACCTCATCCTGCAACAAGACAATGCACCGTGCCATCGCTCCCGAATTGTATCCCAATGGTTCGATGAACACTCCACCGACGTGACCCCGCTCCTTTGGCCAGCTAGGTCATCTGACCTCAATCCATTCGAGCATATCTGGGATGCCATCGAGAGAGATGTTCGAGGCTCTAGCCCCCTTCCATCAAATCTTCGTGAACTGTGGGAGCTTGTTCAGGGGCCGTGGATCCGTATGACTTCCCAACGCTTCAGGTGTCTTGTCGAGTCCATGCCGAGACGAATCGCCGTCGTCATCAGGGCGAAAGGTGGTGCTACACGTTACTAGACAGGTATCTCTAATTCAATTGCTCTTCAGTGTATACTGGTCGACTCGTCGTATAGCAGAACATTTGAGCAGCAACGATGTCCAAATCCAGCGACGCAGACAGCATTGAAGCTGAAAAAGCTCTGGTTAAAGCTGGCGCACACCGGGTAACGTCACACTATCTGGTCTGGCGACAACATATAGCGCATTTGCCTACGCTATCTTCGATCAGCAGTTCAGTCACAACGCCATCATTCGATTGATCACATGGCGAACTATGTATTTCCGACCCTATGGATTAGCCGCATTACGACATCCATTGCGTCGCTCGGCAATGTCCGGCGCGCATTGTCAAGAATGGCCGGTTTAATGCAGCTGATGAGTCAGATAAGTACAGGAGCACGTCGTGTGTTCTACAACGATGAATCCCGCTTCTGCCTGATGCATGAAAATATGCAATACGATCAACTTAGTGATCCATGATCAATGATCGAACTCAATACGAAAAACATTATAGTCAGAGAAGTGATCGGATAAGAAACCAGGACATTTCTGGTGTGTTTCACAGGAAAATGACTACTCGGTGCTATACAGCAGCCACCCTGCAACAAGTAGATATACACTTTGTAACCAAGGAAACCTATCGCTACGTTTCCAATTCACATACGCGGTCATATCGCAAGAATATCTACGCAGTGATCACTTCTGCTGTAGTTTTGGCCAGTTCCATTGCTCTGTAGTCAACAGAACATGTGTAGAACATGGCTGGAACCCATATCCAGGATCAAGGGCATCCAGCACAGAAAGTAAGAGATCGGCAAGACGATGTTCAAGAAGTACAGCGTTCACTGCCGCTGGCTACTGTAGAACGATTCTATCTCTACGATTCTGTTCCCTGGTGCGTTGTTGAGTGTATTGCTAAGAGAGGGTATTTTATATACACTGGCGTGCAAAAATTAAGGACGAGATAGTTTTTCGAATGTAACGTCGTGCAGAAGTGCTTCACATCGACTCAAATCATACCATAAGATCTCCAAGATGTAAGAATATGGGACAAGTGAGCAAAACCGTCCAAACAAGGAATCCAAAGGATTCAAAGGCACTTTATTGAAAAGGTAGCTTTGAGCACAACTGGACAGAAGACAGAAACGTACATGTGACAGGCGGCTGACAAGAAAAATCCAGTCTACAGTAGGGGATATAATCACCCCTGAATGCGTTGCAGGATTTAAAATCTTGTCCATGCTGAGGACGAGGTTCGCAAGGAGCTGTTGAGGCATCGCGGCCCATTCCTCTTGTAGCGCCAATCGCAGCTGCGGAATCGTTGCTGGCGGCTGGTGACGTGCTGCCAAGCGTCTCCCGAAAAGGTCCCACACGTGTTCCATTGGATTTAGATCCGGGGACCTAGCGGGCCAATCCATGCGTTGAATATCTTCACAGTCCAACAGCTCTGCGACAGCCACTGTACGATGAGGTGTAGCGTTGTCGTCCATGAAGAGGAACTCAGGACCCGCAGCACCTCTAAACAGACGCACGTGAGGCAGGAGAACCTCGGTACAATAGCGAACACCAGTGACTGAACCTCCTTGGAAGATGTGGAGGTCAGTACGGCTACCAAGCAGGATACCGCCCCAAACGAAACTCCGCCACCTCGAAACCAGTCCTTTTCGATGATGTTGGAGGTGCGATTGCGTGTTCTCCCTGCTCTCTCTGCAGATGTGTATACATCCAGAATCGCTCGTCGGACTAAATTGGCTCTCATCCGCAATGAGAACTCAACCCCATTGCTGATGTGTAAAGTTCTTGTATTCCTGGCACCACAGAAACCGCCGTCTCCCATGAGCAGGCGTTAATGGCACACACCGTAATGGTCGTCGTGCAAATAGACCACCTTTGTGCAACCCCCTGGCCACGGTAAAATACGATAACGGACGTCCAGTTGTCTGTTGCATGTGCCTTGCGATTTCTCCTGCTGTCTGCCGTCTGTCTCTTCTCGCCTGTAGGACAATATATCGGCCGTCTGCCGCCGTGGTTGCTCGTGGACGACCACTGCTAAACTCTCGGACAACTGTTCCTGTCGTTTGAAATGCTCTCCAAGCTCGTGAAACGATGCTGTGAGCGATCCGGAACTCCTCGGCTACACTAGTCACACTTCGACCTTCTTCCAACTTCCCAATGACGCGACCTCAGGTAAAGTCATCTAGATGTCGTGTACTGGATTGCGTGTAGGCCATATCACACGGTGGCAGCAACTCGACGTCGTTCAAACCGATGTACACCGTGCAATAGGTTTCACCGAATTGCTGAGTGTACACCGCCCGTTTGCTTTATACCCTTCCGACACTCCCCTCCCCCTACGTCATGCTGCATATATGCGCATGCCCTACCGTACCGGGCCCTAGTCTATTTCCTGAGTGGTCTTTCGGTCCGTTCTGCCTGCTCGTTCTGCTGTTATGCTAATTTCTCCTCTTCGTCCTTAATTTTTGCACACAAATGTAGTATTATCTATACCATGTGATCATTTCCTAGTTCCACTATTCAGAGGCTGTTATGATTTCCTTACAGCCTGAGCGGTCTTCCCTTTGAGTTGAAACGCTACCGAGTATCGCAGTTTCAATATCGCAGACTGCAAGTACAATATCATATCTGGGTAGTTTATGCTCTGTATTTTTTGAAAAATCATCAAAATTTTCTGAAATCTGAATCCAGGTCATGTTGCTTCCTTCATCTTTACACGGTTATATCTCCATACAATCGAGCATTTCTTTTCGAGTTACTACGTACCTCATACTGGATTGTCAACAATGTTCCGTTTTAACGTCTGGTAAAATAGTCCCAGCCTAAAATCCAAAACTGCGATACATAAAAAACATTAAGCTAGGCTTTCAAACAGGAATCAATATGGTATTGAAAGGGTGGTTTCCCTTTGTGCAGTTAAAGATATCATTGCACAGGTCAGGGAATATTCATACTTCTCCCACAGGACAATTAATTTCGTATTTTACTTAAGTGAACATGCGGATTTCTTAGTCATGATAATTCTGCTTCCATATTGCTGGAAGAGCTGCGGATTTCTGGTTGAACGTCAGAATTAGGCCTACTTTCGTGTTCCAGATGAAGCATGTGGGGAAAATTTGTCATACGTCGTTTTTCTGTTTCTTCTCTGGTGTCAGTGATCTAGAATTGGCGACTTCAGATTTCTAATACCTTTCAATTCCCGTTGGGGCCGTTAAAACTAGAAACAGAAAACAAAAGGTATTCATTGCCGAGGTTTTAGGTTTTGGATTCGATTTTAGACAAAATTTCTTGTGTCGTAGAATACTTTATTCTGTGAATTTACACCTGTAAATCCCATCTTGTGTGAATGCTGTTTCTGAGGGAGTCTGTCTTGTTGGAATGCAGGCAATTTGGAATTTTTGTTTTTTCCTGCTAATTTAGGTGTTGTAAAATTATTTTATTTCCCCAGTAACGTGTATCAAACAGTTAAACATCGTAAGAACAATAGTATTAGAATGTCAGTATGCTTAGAACTAGATCTAGTATTAGAATGTCAGTGTGCTTAGAACTAGATTAACACAACATAAACAGCCTGTTCATCAACGAGGAAAAACAGTACACACTTTTTCATTATAGAAGAATGAGCAAAAATGTATAAAATCATCTATAACTCGGTACTTAAAACTATGTCATAATTAGTAAAGACTCTGTAATGGAATGCAGTACAATATATTACTCACCCGTTTTACATGCACGTAAAGAAGATTTCTTTTAACATCTATCTGATGCGAGCAAGGAAACAGCAAGATAAAGGCTTGAAGATCCATTGGCTTACTAGGTAGCAACTCACTCTTCATAGGGTGAAGAACTGTGTGTTATAAGTTTCAAAATCTTAAACTGCTAATTTTGCATAATCTTGCACATCGTAAGGAGACTAACTTTGAAGGTGTTTTACAACATTCACATAATAGATACTGTGTGATTACCTTTCTGTACTATTAAATTGAAATCGCCGGAGGAAAATAATTAGCTAAGCATTGTTCAGAATTTCACTTCCTACTTCCTTCTCTTCTCAAGTTTTTCAACTAAAACACTTTTTCGGGTTCTTTTGAATTCAGCTTTCGTTTTTCACCCATTTTGATCACAGGAACAGCCACTCTCTCAAAACTCTTCGGGGCATCTAAGTTTTCCGCAGCTGGTGCTTAGTTTTTTGATACAATCCTAAGGTTAGGTACATATATCGATTTTACTCTACGGTTCTGATTACTATCTATACAGCCATAACTCAGAATTAGAAATGAGCGACTGCTCCTAGCTTTAGATGCAGAGGATGTTCACACATTTTCAGAATGTTTTCGATAAAAAATTATAGAAAATGAAAGAGGTTCAAAGGATTGAAACAGGCAGCAGCATGTTAGATGAACAGGAAAGAAACATCGGCTGCAGTTAGACATTGTATGCTGAGAAAATGGCGTACGTAAACAACCTGTGGATCGAAAGCTTTGTTTTTGTTCTTTACGAAGAGAAATATTCGCATTCTGTAAATAAAAAAAGCTGCGAAAATCATGGAATTAGCATGTCTCGATGTAAAGTAAGCAATATTATTAATAACAAGGAGAACATCGTCAAGAATTGATTTTAACAGGAAAAAGAACACTAAACGAAGTCTCTGGTTTTAAAAGAAAATCCACCGACTCAAAGAACAATCGTTAAGTCCTTACAAATATCTGTATCAACTGTAAACAAGATTTGAATCTGGAAGAAAAACATAATATTCACCGAATTTTGCCTAGGCACGTGTCCGAGCTCAGAACACAGTGTACACTTCTTTATGAAAATCACTTAGCCGGAGACAGATGGAAATTTCTCCTGATTATTCATGATGCATGGATCTACTTAAACGACTGTAACAAAAAGTGGTCGATTTACTATCACAAAAGAGCAGAAAAAGGCTTACAAATTTGGTTCCAAGTATCCAAAACAAGTTACAGTAAAGGATACATGATTATTGCTGGTTTATGTTAGACTGGGGAATTAAAGTTATGAAAATTTGAAAGGAATGTTAAAATCCATTCGACATACACTCACGGACAATGAAATTTGCTCACCAAGAAGGAAGCATTGGATTGAACTGAAATTTTATGGACGTAATGGTACAGAAGAATGATGCACATGATAGAAAAAGCAGAGCTGCAGGACAATTACAGAGGGATATGTGGCACGCAGTGGGGTCATTTTCAATAGTGTGTCGCACCACCTCCTGCGGCGATACATGCTGCAATACGGTCCAGCATGGAGGCGAATAGAAGTCTGATGTTGTCCTGCGGCAGCCTGGCCCACATGTGTTGGACGGTGTGCCTCAAATTCCTGGGTAGTGCGGCACGGCGGCAGCTGGCGTTTCAACTGGTCCCACACATACTCAATAGGGTACATGTCCGGGGAGCGGGCAAGTCATGGAAGGGTATGTACATGACGTAGGCAGTCCTGGGCAACCCAAGCCGTGTGCGGGCGGGCATTATCCTGCTGGTATAGGGCACCCGGAATTCCGATCAGGAATGGGAGCACATGGATCTCATCCACATACCGCGGGCCCGTCAATAATCCACGTACCACTACCAGGGCTGATCGGTTATCGTAGGCTGTGGCTCTCCAGACCACAATGCCTTCAGTGGGGGATATGTGGCGCTTGATACTAAGGTTGGGATTGAGCCGTTGACCCGGAGACCACCACACCCGTACACGATGATCATCTGTCTCGAAAGCGAAGCGAAACTCATCGCTAATCACCAAACGTCGCCAATCTGTGGCGTTCCACGTCGCTCTGGCGTGGCACCATTGCACACGGAGCCGGCGATGTTCCAGTGTTAATGGTAGCACACGTAAGGGGCGCTGGAATCGCGGATTCGCTTCCGCGAGGCTTCGAGATATGGTTCGTGGGCACACAGGAGCCGCTACACATGCCTGTATAGTGGAATGGGTTTCCGTGGGATCCCTTCGTGCCTGGCTCACGATCCGTCAATCCTCTCTACTGGTGGTACTCCTGGTCCGTCTGGAGCCGCTTCGCCGTGTGGAAGTGCCGTCACGTGTCCACTGCTCCCAACACAGTCGGACGGTATGGGCAGAACGATCCACGTGGCGGGATATACGGCGCGCCGACCACCCCGCGGTTTTCATCCCAATGATCAGGCCTCTCTCAAAGTCCATAAGTTGCGTAAATCGACGTCTCTGGCTTCTACCCGGCATTCGTGTCACTCTGTACACTTGCTTGCGTCGGCCGGTGTTTTTCGCTTTCATAAGGCATCGACTACACGCAGGTTTATAAAGCTGTCGTTTCGTGATTGCAGCGACACTACAGGGTGTGCGGTCATGAGTAATCTCATCGAACGTGGGTCATTTGCATACCATCACGCACTCTAGCTATTTGCAAAGTTTCGGGTTGTAGCATTTTTTTTTAGATGCGAAAATTTCATTGTCCGTGAATGTATTACCAAAATAATGTTTTAACTCCTATATTTAAAGAACATTCCTTTATCCACAGAGCCTTGAAAGAATAGAACTTCATCCATCCTTTTAGACTACCTGTCATACATTTTAATGCACCACTCTATTTCTTGACAAAAAGACAATAGAAATGGGTATGAGGTCTATACAGTTTGCTCATATCCCTTTAAAGTCCCTTGATGTGTCTCCAATGAACTACTTTGCCTTCGGACTGCTAAAAAGCTGTTTCTAAACGCAGACCTAAAACAATGATTGGAATATGGAAAGCAGTGGCAGAAGAGTGGAATGAAATACCACTACCGATTTTAAGAAATGCCTTGTTACCTCGGTAATCTAGATTCAGCCTCACATCCAGAGAAAGGGCTGTCAGGTAGAACATTTAGGAAAGAAATAATTTTATTTTAGACATTAATTATATTGCTAGAAAATCGCTTTAGGAATGTGTGAAGATCCTCTGTACTCTCTTGCAGTTCTATAACCCTCAGAGGTTTGGAGGACTACAAGGAAAATAAAATCTTCTATCTGTAAACACTCTACTGATTGGTAAAAATTATCAAAATACTGAGTGTTATAATTTGCACCCGATTTATCACACTCATTGCGTAATTCTAGTTAAAATACTGCACTGCACTATAATTTGTACTGGATTTATCAAACTCATTAACCAAATTCTTTTCAATCATTCGTGAGAATTGCCTTGTACACAATGCACTCTAATTTGTAATATACACTATATTGGCAAAAAGTCACCAGACACCCCTTCGAAAGCAAATCAACAGATACGCTGCGTTGTTAAGAAGCGCGGTACAGCTGCAAACGATACAAAAACAAGCCTGCAGCTGACCGCGATCATATCGCACTGTGAGGGTGAGTGAAAATGTCGCGGCGGGAGAGAACTGACTTTGAGAAAGGAAAGATTGTTGGGTGTTATATTAGTGGATTGTCCATAAGAGAAAACGAGAGGCGTTTAAACGTACCCAAGTAAACTGTTTTGGATGTACTGGATAAGAGGAAGACACATGGCGTACCTGCAGCAACTAAACGCACCGACAGACCAAAGAAAATCAGTGATAAAGGACGTCGAAGCCTCAAGAGAGTCGTTAAAGCTAATGGACAGAGTACTGCACAAGACCTCAGGGTATAGGTGAGTAAAAATGCTGGAACCTCGGTATGTACATGTACCATTCGCAGAGAACTTTATTCCATGGGTTACCGTGGTCGTGCGGCTGCTCACAAGCCTTTCATCTCCACTCGGAATGCTGCTCGTCGTTTAGCATGGTGTAAAGAACATTTATCGTGGACCGTAGATCATTGAAAACGGATCCTATGGACTGATGAATCCAGATACACGATCCATCGGTCTGATGGCCGTGTGTGGGTATGCCTGCAGCCGGGGTAACGCTATTTACCACAGTGTACTATTCCTACGGTTAAGTTTGGAGCTGGCAATGTACTCATGTGGGGGTGTGTTTAGTGGTATGGTCCCGGCCCATTGATTAAGATGGACAAACCTGTTAACCAGCACGTCTACCTTGATATTCTGGACAATTATGTCCTATCAACTCTGTGGCAATACTATGGAACAGCATGGTGTAAAGAACATTTATCGTGGACCGTAGATCAATATATAAGCATGGTGTAAAGAACATTTATCGTGGATCGTAGATCAATGAAAACGGGTCCTATGGACTGAAGAATACAGATACAGGATCCATCAGTCTGATGGCCGTGTGTGGGTATGACGGCAGCCGGGGTACCGCTATTTAACACAGTATACTGTTCCAACGGTCAAGTTTGGAGTTGGCAGTGTAAGTGTACTCGTGTGGGGGTGTTTTTAGTGGTATGGTTCCGGCCCATTGGTAAATATGGACAAACCTGTTAACTAGCATGCTCGATATTCTGGACAATGATGTCCTACAAACTCTGTGGCAATACTATGGAACCGAACCTTGTTGGTACGAGCATGATAATGCACCGAGCCATAAAGCAAGGACTATTACGGCGTGGTTTGACGATAATTTTATATCGTATGTGGACTGGCTAGCACAGAGCCCTGATTTTAATCCCAAAGAACACCAATGGAATAAATTAGAGCGCCGCATAAGAAGTTTGGAACCGAGGCCTACTACTAAGCAACAGTTAGCTGCAGCATTATGTACTGAATGGAAGCGCATAACTATCGCTGTGTTCAAAACCTTGTCGTAAGCATGTCTCGAGGGGTCAGTGCATGTATTAAGTCCAAAGGTGTACTGACACCGTACTAATGTATGTCAATAAAAGCTATGTTGTGTTTCTCTTCTGGGTGTCTGGTGACTTTTGTCATTATAGCGTATTTGTCGATATCACTGAGTAATACTGTACATTGGTGAAAATGTCCTAAATACAGTACACAAAAAATTTACTTGATTGATCATACATATCGAGTAAAGTCAATTAACACTCACCTAACATAGTGGTGAGTGCTACTTTTGCAAATAGTCAGTTTCCTTGCGAGTTCTTCATCTTCCAATATTATGTTTGGGCAAGGAGGCAGATCGTGATGTTTCTTCCATATTTGAAGAGGGCCACAGTGGTCTCCATGATAATTCATAAAATTCCAGAACTCTGAATACCTCTGATCAACTTGATCAAAGGATAAGAGGAAAAGCATCAGTGTGATAAGTTATGACGATCAGAAAAAAATGGAATACTAGCAGAAAAAGTTAAACAAACTAATATACACACTGAGAGCACAATTTGTTACACACACCGCATATCTACAAAACTACCCCACCGCGCAGCAATAACGCAGAAATTCCTTCCGTTTTAAAAATAGGTCGGATATTTCTCTGCTATACAGATTACGCGCGCCTGTCATCATCATCATCATTGTCAACCATTATCAATCCACTGCTGGACGAAGGTCTCTCCAAGTTTCCTCCACAACGGTCTGTCTTGTGCCAGTCTCCTCCATGTCACCCCTGCATACTTTCGAATTTCATCCACACATCTCCCATGTGGTCTTCTTCTGGGTCTTTTCCTGTCCCTTGGAATCCAATCTAAAATTTCGGCTGTCCATCGATGATCTGTCCTTCTGGCAGTATGTTCAGCCCATTGCCATTTCAGGGATTTAACTCTGATCATGATGTCTTCCACTCTAGTCATTTTTCGGATCCACGAGTTCCTCTTCTTATCTCTCCTGGTTACACCAAGCATGCACCTCTCCATGCTTCTTTGAGTTGTCTGCAGCCTTTGTATGTCTCTTTTAGTTAAGGTCCACGTCTCTGCACCATACGTAAGCACTGGAAAGGATGCATTGATCAAACACTTTTCTTTTAAGACATAATGGCATATTGCTCTTGAAAATTATGCTGTTTCTTCCAAAAGCTCTCCAGGCAAGTTTTGTACGCCGATTAATTTCTTCATCAATGTGACCCTCACTTGATATCTGCTGTCCAAGATAAACGTACGTGTCTGTTATCTCCAGCTTTTCTCCATCAATCGATAAATCTTCATTTCTTGTAAAAGCATTGAACATCACTTTTGTCTTCTGAAAGTTCATTTTTAATCCCACTTCTTTACTCTTGTCAGCAAGTTCCTGGATCATACTCTGCAGCTCTGATGGGGTAGTTGCAAAAATGACTACGTCATCAGCAAAACGAAGGTGGGTTAGATAATCTCCATTAATCTTTATCCCCTTGTTTTCCCAGCTCAGCGACTGAAAAACACCCTCCAATGTGGCATTAAAGAACTTCGGAGATATGGTGTCACCTTGTCTCACTCCCTTTCCAATTTTTATGTGTGTTGTATTTTCAAACAGCCGAATCTTTGCACTTGCATTTTTATAGATGTTATTAATAATATTAATGTATGCATCTTCCATACCGCAGGTTTTCAGAGCCATTGCAACTGCTGATGGTTTCACCGAATCAAAGGCTTTTTCATTATCGATAAAAGCCATGCACAATGGAAGTTCATATTCCCTCGCTCTTTCAATTAGTTCTCTCAGCACGTGGATATGATCTATTGTGCTGTAGCCACTCCTGAATCCAGCTTGTTCTCTCGGTTGAGCCATGTCCAGTGTTACCTTCAAGCGGTGTGAAAGAACTTTAGTGAAGATTTTATAAACTACTGATAGGAGGCTGACAGGTCTGTAGTTTCCGAGATCCTCAATGTCACCTTTCTTATGTAGCAGGATCATTGTAGCGGTGTTCCAATATTCAGGAATCTTTCCTTCATTAAGCAATCGAGTGAAAATTTGGGCGAGTACTGTTTCGATTTCTCCACTTGCTTCTTGTATGATGTCTACAGTAATTCCATCTTCTCCTGGAGCTTTTCCTCGCTTCATGTTCTTGATTGCATGTGCAACTTCTGCTGGAAGGACTGGAGGAACTCTGGTACTGGTATCTTTCATGATGTCTGGAGTGCATATATCATCCCTTTCATATAATTTGGAGTAGAAATCTTTCACTCTTGTCAAAATTTCGCCTCTATTTCTTGTTACAGAACCATCTTCTTTTCTCAGTGCCATAATCTGTTTTCTTCCCTTACTGAGATGTCCCTTTGCTATCTTTAGGCTTTGGTTGTTTTCAATTGCTTTCCTCACTAGTTCACAGTTGAATTTCCTTACGTCTTCAGTGATACTTTTTCTTACTGTCTTGCATAGCTCTATATATTCCACTTTGGAAGTCACATCTTCTTTAGTTGTCCTCATCTCTCTACTTTTTTGCATCAACATTTTGGTTTTTCCTGATAATTTGTTCACATGCAACTTGTTCTTAGACCCAGCTAATTTTGTTGCTGTTTTCATAAGAGCTTTGGTTACTTTTCTGTTAACTTCAGAGATGTCCACTTCTTCCGATGTTAGGCCTTCTAAAGCAGAGAACCTGTTCTTCAATTCTAACTTGAAGGTATTATGGTGTTTTTTGAGGTTGGTTATGTCAATAGATTTTGTTTGTCTTATGAGCTTGCCACGTTCAAGTTTAGCGTTGAGGTGCATCTTACATCTCACCAATCTATGGTCACTACCTGTGTTGAACTTGTTTAGCACACTGCAGTCTTCTATGACGAATTTTTTGTTACACATAATAAAATCAATTTCATTTGTCGTCCCATTTGGATGTCTCCATGTCCATTTCCTGTGTGGCTTTTTCTTGAAGAAGGAGTTCAAGATGAAAAACCCTTCTGCCTCTGCAAACTCAACGAGAGTATTTCCACGCTGGTTTCTGTTGCCGTGACCGAATTTACCTACTGAAGTTTCATTCTGTTGCCGTTGCCCTATTTTTGCATTGAAATCTCCCATATTTATTTTCAAGTGCTGCTTACCTTTATTATTTAGATGACAAATTTCCTCATAAAATTCTTCAATTTCTTCTTCAGGATGACTTGTGGTGGGTGCATAAGTTTGAATAATCTGAGCCTGGTATCTTTTCGAGAGTTGGATAACAAGTCGTGCAGCTCTGTCAGAGGAACTTTCAACTTCTACAACTTTATCCTTCAGTTTCTTGTTTATTATAAATCCAACACCACTAGTTCTGCCAGTATCTGTCCCACGATAGTAGAAGAGATGTCCACTTTTCAGTTCGATGAGATCTTCTCCTTTTCTTCTTACCTCACTTAGCCCCACGATGTCCCACTTGATCCTTTGTAATTCCTCTTCCAATTCAAGAAGCCTTGAATCAGAAGATAGGGAGCGTCCATTGTAAGTAGCCAAGGTCAGCATCAGATGGCAGCCTAGTCCGGTCCTCCGGGGATTCTTAGCACCCTCTGCCTTCATGTCGCACTGGCCGCTGCCTTGGCCAGGTACATTGCAGCTGCCGGAGACTGAGGGCCAAGATTTAAGTTGGGCGGAAGTACGACGAAGATGAGAAGATCCATCACCACGACTGCAGAATGTCTAAGATTTCTATGTGCGACAGTCGCACGTGTGTACCAAGACAGGCCTCTCTGTAAAATGCGGCAGCAAAATGGATCGTTGATGTTCGAGATGAGCGCCACCTCGAACAGAAGACAAGAATGAAGATGATAACCACAGAGTACCTACGACAGTTTACGCAAATTCTATTATAAGTATCATGGCACTATTGGAGTATGACAGGCGATATCCACATCGAGTATGCTTATTAACAGCACGTCACCTAGCTAAAAGACTGCAGAGGGTGGAAAATATTCTCGTGGAAGATTGGAAACGGCTATCTAGCTAAGAAGAACTGAGATCTCAACTAAAACACGCCGACTGGAGGGTACACGTGTAGCGTCGAACACACGAGTCCATGGATTCCAAGGATGCAAGTCAGGGTGACGACCCAGAAGTCACACCGGTGGTGGTGGTGTAATGTTCTGGGACGCGTTTATGTGGGTCACCTTGGAGCTCTTTCCACCCGTTGAGATCATCATCAACACATAAGGATGTATCGACGAAGTCGGCGGTCGCGTACACGTGTTCTTGGCTATCCATTTCCAACAGCAAGATGCCTTTTTTCTACAAGACAACTCGCAGTCTCATCGTTCCCCTTTGACGAAGGGCTGCTTGCAGGAGCATTCCAATGAGTTTACAACCATCGAATGGCTCTCAGATTCTCCGGACTTAAACTCAACTGACCATCCGTGGGACGAAGTGCAGCGATGCATTCTATCCCGAAACACTTCACCGTTAACCTTAGACGATTTACAAGTGGCTATCCTGTAATTATAGGTCGTAATATCACCCAAACCTTTCCAACACATGGAAGAATCTGTGCCACGATATATTGCTGTTTCTGTGAGAGCCAAAGGTGGGCACACACTTTATTAGAATGATAAGTATAACAAATTGTCTTTTCTGTGTACGTACACATTATAGCCAATTACATAGCTGAAGCGAGTAATTTAGAATATTATTTCTCAAACAAAACTGTTGTAATTTATTAAAATAATGCTAATTGCAAAACCAATTAACATATGCATCTCGAAAATGATAGCGATTTTTTATTATTTGCATAATCACCGGGGGACAAATCCTATTTTCAATAATAGTTCTTGCATTCAAACAAGCAGGAACTAAACAATTTTGGCTCCAATTGAGATGCAATTATTTGAATTGGAGTTCTTCAAAGATGTAAAGTATATATTTCCGAGAACTAGCCTTTCCAGGTAGAAGGGAAGTGTTTGCAAGACGGACAATCACCATAGACGAACTAGTAACGCAGCATTCATTTTTATTTCTTCGACCTATGTATATCCCACAAAGGGACGATGAGTACCAGAAGACGACAGTGGCGCACCTTAAGCTGGATAACTAATATTAGTCATGAATGAAATACGGGATTACACCATATAATAAAAATTTTGAAAATCAGCTGGTTCAATTCTCGCTTCAGGACGACGAAATTTTCAAATTTTCGGATATTATCTGACTTACCACTATTGTCATATTTACACCAAAAAACGGATTGTCATCTTGAAAATTTGTATTATATGGTGTAATCCCGTATTTCATTCGTGATTTACCTGCTCCTCCGGACAATCACGGGATAGGATTTTAACCTCCAGATTGGCTAAACATGAATGCCGGTTGTTTCGACTACCGAATACTCTGATGGTTATATTCAAATTAATCAGAAACTTGAGACTTGGTCGTTTTGTGTGGTGTAGTGGTTAGCATACCCAGACGCTATCTGGGAAACGCGATATCGATTCCCGCTCGGGGACGACGAAATTTTCAAGTTTTCGGATATTATCTGATTTACCATCCATATCATATTTACACCAAAAAAACGGATTGTCATCTTCAAAATTTGTAATATTAGTCAGGAACTTAATCTATTGATAAGCGACTATTGCAATTTCAGCATGTCTAGAATCATTTAGCGAAAGCAGTCAAGTCTGCAACGTAACTTCCTGATCATTGGGGTTAGTTAGATGTTCGATGGATTACACAGAATGAAGCCACATTATGTACGGAATTCAGAGTTTCATCTTAAGGTGACCCTAGCCTAATTTCTCCCAATTCTTTTCATGTTTTCTTTTAAATTATTGTATGTGTGTGTTCAATTTCTACTTTCTGTTCTTTTAGAAAAGAAACTGAAGAAAATAACGGTATTGTTTATCAGCAAGTTATTTACAGGATTTAGGGAAGCTTGGTTTGTGGTAGGGAGAATAAGGAAAAAGTCTCCTTACAACTTACTTTTGAATTGGTTGATTTCCTTCTTTAAAGTATCTGTACTTGCGAACACAATACCCAGTTGGTATCATTAAAAATATATTTCTCAATTTATTAAAATGAGTGAAGTAAGGACGAATGACACAGATGATGCCAATGGTTCGATCATTTTGCAGCATTTTCTAGATAATATAAGAAGAACATTGTTTGTTGCAGATAAAGACATGCGTGGGCCTTAACTGAGAAACACTAGTGCTGTCCAAACAGAATAGTTCAAAGTATGGGTTATTAAAGTGTCATGCACTAAGTCAAATTTCTGTTGTATTCACAACAAAGACTTGAATCCTAAAATCCACGAATACCTAACTAAAGCCATGCAATTCTTGATAACTTGAAAGCTTGGCACAATTCAGCTAGAGATATAGAGAACGAGGTACAGCATCTCAGCGCATAAAGGAACAGCCAATGCTGAAAGATTATTCATGCCATGTATTCCAGTTTAAGTTGCTACTCTTGATTTGTTGTCAGCAGGCAGAAAGAAAGCTGGGTTGGTATCATAGGAGAACAGAGAAACAGATCCTGTTGCGTTAAAGGCACTTTCCATTTACTGGCTTTAAGGAGCTCCAGTTCTTTTGGAAGAAGAGAATATGAGGAACCTTAGGTTCTGGAATACTTCAGCTTTCTTTTGTGTGCTGGTTATTTGGTTTCGAAACGGCAGGGGCAAAACACTTTTTCTGATTATTTTATACTTCAAATGATGTATTTAGAGAGAAGAGCACTCTGCCGGAAAGTTTTATTTTAGTATTGATGGAGAGCTCACTCGCATCTAATTTGCTTAGACTGTTTACCTGCAACTCACAAAAAACGTGGTGTAGAGCCTGCTATAGATTCGTCGTTAAAATGCAAGAGGGAACCTTCCTTACAGTTTTAAGCTGTAAAATAAGAAGCATTCCTCCAGAATTTCCAAAGAGGCTAGACCAAGCACACCTTTAATTGTGGATGTTTCTTCTGCATTGGCATCATATGATGTGGAATTTTATGAAACACTGAGGAAGGTTCCAGTATTTTTAAGTGGTTGCTTTGTTCAGATATTAAAGTTGAGTCTCAGAAATCATCAGTGGATGAGATCTTTTAGCTGCCGAAGAACTGCAATTGGTGATTCAAAAACTGATGTACGATCTTAGGATGTTCTACACATACTTTTGCATAGAAGGCAAAGAAAGTAATCAGCCACTGATAGCTACATGTCTTACCGGAAGGTTTTGTGATGAATTAACTTCAAGTGTAAAGAACTGATCATATACATTGGAATCGCAAATCAGTCTAAGTAAGTAATGAATCACAGAGACGGTTATGAAACTTCAAACACTACTGTTTTAAAGAGTTGTGATGCCTTCCAAAACTTTTGTTATATATCTCAAGATATACTTATCCATGCATTTCTTTTCACATGCTTACCTACATAATATATATAGAAGCATCCAAAATTAAAATTCGGAAAATTTACGTGAAATATTTTTTACTTCAGGAAGCAAATTAAGCTCCCGAAAACCTGACCAGAGTTCGTACATTTGACTTCAGGGAATTGCAAAATTGCAAGGCTTAAGAAAGGCAATCACGTATTTAAAATACCATAAATGCCTCTCGTTTATATTTATTGACCTAGTAGAATCATCAAGGAACTCATGTTGTTTGGAAATTCTGGTATTTAAGAGAAAATTCATTGAACGTGCTCATGCGTACTCACCTGTGGGAACTTTCTGCTCAGAGACGGGAGACAACACATACGAAATGTACCAGATGTACCACAACGTTGTTATTCCAAGAACCAAGAAGCCTATTAATGAAAAAGAAGCGTTCCTCTAATGAAATTTCTCTAAGTATTGAAAAAGAATAGGCATCTAAATGGTTCAAACAAACGAACAAATACAGCGAGCAAACATAAATGAAAACTGTCGTACATTCAGTGCTTGAAGTGACTTGTAAGAAATCACGTAAATTAAGCAAAAAGATATACGAATGATCTGGTTCTGCAATAAGAGCATATACATATTTTATTTCTTTTTGTGAATCTACGAAAAGGACTTACATGTTTCGTGATGTTTACGTCATGGGAAGTGGAAAGCTACTGGATGATACTCTTAGTAGTCGAAATACGTTCTGAAATCTTTTTTAATCGATTTTATTTTGATGATACAACAATATCAACGGTATATGTGAACGAAACAGTTTTTGCGAACGAATTTCAACACATGAAGTAAATGTGAAAAGTTCTGAAAGCAGAATTCCTTTGCGCACCCTTCGATTCACAACTGTGTTTTCATTTTCAGGAGATCGTAGGATATGAGACGGTGGCTAAGCCGTCCCTTGGGCCATTGGATGTTTAGTTACTATGTAATAGGACCTCACATCGCTTCCTCAGAATGTTAAACGGGCTTCTTTTAATGCGAAGAAATCGTGACGTCACGTTTTGAGTGAACACGTGATAATGGGAACTAATCTTCTTTTTTTTTTTTTTATTGGAGGCTTAACGACCACCGTGAGCAACTCAATGGGCTATAAGCAGTTGCCCGTTCCTAATTTAGGGTCACTGGTTTCAGGGAAGGAAGAGAGCCATTGCCGTAAGACAAACACAACACCCATGCCTCACCGGGATTCAAACCCGTGCCCATCTCGGACGAATGATCAGAAGCCATAGCTTAGACCACTGCGCCACCGGGGCGGCGACTAATCTGTTTCCTTATAAATTCATTTTGGCTGAAGCCTATGCGTTATACAATGTATTTCATTTTGGAGTTATATCTCATCTATGCAACGAATCTCATTTTGGCTGCGATTTGGTTCTAGATCTTTTCGAGTACGAAGTGCTTGGCAAATCTATTCCAAGATATTTGATCATATAAAAGAGTTGTCCATTGCTGATAAACGGAAAATGAACTTTGTTTTAGCAAAATAAACACTCACAAGCAGATGTAAGATTTACTTTATCGCTCACTTTGTACTTATGTATGTTAGTACAGTTAATCCTGCCTTTCGTATATGACATTTGTTTTGACGATGCAATGCTACCAGAGGTACTGGTAAATAAAGCAATGTTTACAAGCGTACTTTTATTCCTGAAGTCATTGTACAACAATTTATACCCCTAAAGTTATAGCATAGCATTTTATGCCGGTAAAGTGACTGTACAGCAGCAGAAATTCTGCATAAAAGAATAACTAACCTTTCCACTTAAAAAAAGCGCGAGGCATACCTTAGAATGAGAAAGTATTGACGTACAACTCTGGACAATTGGAGAGTCAGAATCTCAATTGCATGCAGGATGTACAGACAAAAAAACAACAACAAGAAAGATGACACCAAATTTTCGGGTGTAATAAGCACGTCTTTTGAATACATTCTGACGCAAATTAAATTTATCAAAGCTGTTCAAAGTCAATGGAACCGGTATGGAAAACAATAGTATCTGACGGAAGAAAGAAGTTTTTCAATCGAGATTTTAAAACCCTCAGATATTGCTGTAAACGGAATCGTGAGCTTACTCCCTCAGGTTGCAGACTTGTGCATTAAGAAAAACATGCATTTATATGAGAAACATTTCGCACCGAAAACACTGTCCAACACAGAAATAATTTATCAAATCAGACTCTTGGAAACAGAGATATCGACAAAAATAAGATGTGACTTTACGTCCCCTGGCGGGAAAGCCATGCATTATTTTAGGAAGAAAGTATTCTCAAAAGGTTTATCCATATGAGCGGTATCGGTCCAAGAAAAGAAAAATTAGTCGAGTTTTCAGAAGCCCAGATTTTGGTACAAATACATCAGAAGCAGAAATTAACACTTATTCCCTCTGGTGGCCAAACCATTCTTTACCAAACATTAGAAATTATGTGAAAAATATTTTCCATCAGGTCTTGTATGCGATACAGGAAGAATTTTTAAAATAGGAGTTTTAGAAGCAGAAATAACGCAGAAAACGCAATTTACCTTACTGTCCCTTAGCGGAAAGTCTATGATTTACTTGAAAATTTTGAATTTATAGGGAAAATATTTGCATCGGAAACACTATCCAAACAAAGAAGGAATTTTTCCAATCGGACTCCTAGATGTAGAGATATTGACAAAACTAATATATACATCTACGCCCCTGGCGTAGAAACCGTGCATTATTTCAAGAAGAAAATGTTCCTGAAAGGTTTGTCGACACGAGTATTATCGGTCAACAAATGACTTTTTTTCAATCGAGATTTTAGAAGCTCATATTTTACTGCAAATATATCAGAAGCGGAAATTAAGATTTACGCCCCCTAGTGGCCAAATCATTTTTTATTACAAGAATTAGAAATTATGTGCAAACCATTTCCCATTGTGCGCTGTATCCCGTGCGGAAAGAATTTTTCAAATCGGAGATTTAGAAGCAGAGATATAGGGGTAAACGTAATTTACCTCTACGCCCCCTAGCGGAAAGTCTATGAAGTACTTGAAAATTTTGAAATTATATGAAAAAAATGTCACCCTGAGAACACTATCCAACAAAGAAGATTTTTTTCAAATCGGACTCTATAATCACTCACATCGATAAATAGATTTATCGATGTGAGTGGCATCAGTCCACGAAAGAATTTTTTAATCGATATTTTAGAAGTTCAGATTTCATGGCAAATACATCAGAAACAAAAATTTACATTTATCACACGAAAAAAAAAAAAAACCCTAAATCTTAAAAATCGCCCCCTGGTGGCCAAAGTATTCTTTACCAAAAATTTGAAATTCTATGCAAACGATTTTCCATTAGAAGGTGTATCCGCTGAAGAAAACATTTTCATATCGGAGTTTTAGAAGAAGAATTGTCGGGGAAAATGTAATTTACTTCTAAGCCCCCTAGCGGAAAATCTATGCGTAATTTGAAAAGTAACTATATCTAAAATACTCTTTGACATAAATGGAATCGAAAGATAAGAGAATTTTTTCAATCGGATGTTTAGAAGCAAATATGTGGAATAAAACGTATTTTTGAGTTCGACATCATCTGCATTTTCGCCCTCTAGCGGCGAAATTGTACATCGTAAAAAAAAACCGAAATGAAGGATCATCATTCGCTTATTATAAGCTTCCCAATGCAAAAATAATTTTTCAAATCGGACTAATAGTTGCAGAGATATCGTGGGTACAGGCGGACGGACGGACAAACCGGTAACATAAGCATGATCTTTTTTTACAAAAGCCGTGCTAAAAAAACACTCCCGTAACTTTGGAACCGTTTGCCGCATATAAACAAGTAAGGTACCATTGGAAAGGACTCGCAGGGAACTATCAGATGATGGGAAGAAGCATGCTAATTAAGCTAATTAACACGCTAATTATCCCGCTATCTCCGAATTTTTCCATATAAAGGATATGTTATTTTATGCGCATTTCGTTTAGCACATGAAAAAAAAACCCCTAAATCTTAAAAATCGTCCAAATCGGATGATTCACGGTGAAGATATTTGCAAACAAAGAGTGACCACCCATAAATCTGCATCTGGGAAACACACCTGGAATGCTTACTTACCTGCAAGAACTGCAACAATGATGGGAAGTCTGCATGTTGCCTGAATCTCCGACAAATTGAATACAGAGTACAGATGCGAACAGGATCATGACCATAATCTCTACAATAACTTGGGCACAGCCCATCTAGGGACGGAGTTCATTTACTCTTGTTGTTTTCTCATAACAACTTCATTTATTCGTGTTAATGATTGGAATTAGTGTTAGAGTAAACAGTATATATTTTTCTAATGATCGAAACCCAAATTTGTGCAAGCTGAAATTTGTTTCGAATATTCTTGTTTCCGGTCATTACATTTTCTCGAGGCACTGAGTATTCACTTATCACTGAAAGGTTTTTTCATTATAGAAAATTGAAGCAGAACCACGAAATCCGATTTTTTAGCGTCTTTTGTAAAAAAGATCGTGCTAATGCTACGTACTTGTTTGTCCGTCCGACAGTCTGTGGACATCATATCTCTGCAAATATTAGTCCGATTTAAAAAGTTATTTTTGTATTGGAAAGCTTGAAAAGTGCGAATGATGATCCTTTATTTCGGTTTTTTTTATGAAGAAGAATTTCGCCACTTTCTATCAATTTCTAGCGAAGACTATTTTAGGTATAGTCACCTTTTCAAATTAAGCACTGATTTTCCGCTAGGTTGCGTAAAACTAACTGCGTTTTCTCCGATATCTCTGCTTCTAAAACTCTGATTTGAAAAATTCTTTCTGCTGTGGATACAGCTACAGATGGGGAATCTTTTGCATATGACAACTAATTGTGTGGTAAAAATGGTTTGGCCACCAGGGGACCTAAAGTTAAATTTTTTGCTTCTAATGTATTTGCAGCAAAATCTGTGCTTCTAAAATCTCGACTGAAAATATTCGTTCGTGGACCGATACCACTCACATCAACAAACCTTTTCGGAATGCATTCTTCTAAAAATAGTGCACGGTTTCTCGTTCAGGGAGAGTAGATGTACGTTCTATTTTTGTCAATATCTCTGCTTCTAAGAGTCCGATTTGTAAAATTCCACCTTTGTTGGATAGAATTCCCTGGGCGAAATGGTTTTCATATAATTTTAAAATTTTTTAGTAACCGATAGACTTTCATCTAGGTGGCGATACGATAAATTTCGTTTTCCCCATATCTCTGTTTCTGACACTGCGATTTGAAAAATTCTTCCTGTATTGCATACAGCTCCCGATTGAAAATGTTTTGCGTATAATTCCTAATGTTTGGTAAAGAACGGTTTGGACACCAGTGGGCGTAAATGTTAATTTCTGGTACGATGTATTTGCAGCAGAATCTGATCTCCTGGAAACTCGATTGAAAAAATTATTTCGTTGACCGATACCACTCACATTGAACCTTTTGAGAATACTTTCTTGGTAATATAATGCATAGTTTTTCCGAAAGAAGGTGCAGTGTATATCACATATTTGTCGATATCTTTGCTTCTGAGAGTCCGATTTAAAAAAAATTATTTCTTCCTTGGAGAGCCTTTCCACTGCGAAAGGGTTTTCATATAATTTCAAAATTTTCTTAACGCACAAGTCTGCCACCAGAGAGTTCACATTTCGTTTACAGCAATATCTGCGGGACTAAAAAACCCGATTGAAAAATTTCTTCTTCGGTAAGATACAACTAACTATACAAACTCTGTGTGCGTATTTTCTTCCCAAAATAATGTCGCCTCTAGGGGACACACATATCTGCTCTATTGTTCTCAATATCTCTGCTTCTACATGGGGAATTTTAAAAATTTCTTTCAACACCGGAAGCCATTTACTTTGTAGAACACTTTAGTCTAGTATATGAGGAATTTTACAATTCACAGTTCAGTCGGTAGGTTGTATTTGTGTACTTTTGTTTGGAGCTGTATCTTTGCTTCTAAATACCCTATTGAGAAATAACTTTTTTTACTGCATGCCATTCACAACAACTGGGATGTAGACCATTATCCTCTTTAAATAAAGCACAGATTTCCTCCTAGGTGGTGTAAGGGTCAATACATTTATCCTTTTTTCTCCTTCTCTGTTTGCGGGAGAGGTAGCTAAAAAGTTATTTTTCCTTAGCGTAGCTTTTTCCATGAAGAAAATTTTAAGCCAGTTTCCAACATACCCATTATGCAAAATTCTTCCGCTAGAAGGCGTAGAGTTACATCACGTTTCTTTCTGTATTTGTTCTTTTAACTGTTCGATTTGAAAATTGGTTTGCCTTCGATCATCCCATGAAAAAGTTTTGTGCGCCATTCGTTAATTTTTGAAGCATACGTTTTAGCCGCTGTTGAAAGTAATGTAGCTCTTTCTTTTCTGGATGTTTTATCGACTGTAAACATCCGGTTGACTTTTTTTAACTGGTTGTATTGACTTTGAATAACTGAAAAATTTGATTCGCGTCAGAAAGGATTCAAAATATGTGCTCACTACAGCTGAAAATTCGGTGTCATCATTATTTTTATTTCAAATATTTGGAAGGCACAAATATCGAAAATGAGGATGTATTAGGTGTACAAATAAGTTTTGAAGCGTTTTAAGACAAGGCAACATGTAATTTGAGAGAAAACAACAATACCTTTACGATACAAAATATGCACCGCCATTACCAAACACCTTCCGCTAGAGTAGGACAAATGACGAATTCCAGCCATGAAGAATGCTTCGTCGTGTGACGCGATAAAGTCATGAACCCATTTTTGTACTTCGCCACATGTCCGGAACCATACAGCAGACAAACCAAGTTGCATCGATCGGAACAAAGGATAGTCTGAAGAGGCTATATCGAAACTATACACCGGGTGCTCCAAAACTTCCCAGCCAAGCGGCAATAACGTTTCCTTGACCGATTTCGCGACATGCGGCCTAACGTTGTCGTGCAGTAAATTCACAGGACGCAATCCATTGGCTGTGAATGGACCTTTCCGACAGATTTCCTGATTCAATCGCAGCAACTGATGCTTGTAGCGATCAGCAGTAACAGTTTGGCTCTGTTCCAATAGTTCATAATAAAGCGCACCCTTTATATCCAACCTGAGGCACAGCAGAACTTTCTTGGAGTGAAATTGCGTTTCGGTGTCGACGTCGTTACTTCACAGGAGTCTACCCAGTTTTTTTTCTCATTTGAGATTGTCGTACTATATCCACTTTTCATCACCCGTAACGATTTTCCACAGGAAAGAATTTCTGTGTTGTTTATTAAACAGATTCAAACACTTCATGACACGCACATCCTTGTTCCTCTGGCTCAGGTCATGTGGCACCCATTTTCCTTCCTTCTGAATATTTCTCATTAAGAGTAAACGATTGGAAGTGTCTTGTTTTGTTACCCCAAGTTGTTCAGTTAGTTCTTTTTGCGTTTGAGACGAATCTTCATGGAGCAATGCTTGCAGTTCCTCATGTGCAACCTTCTGCGGGGCGCCGCTACATTCTCGATCGCAACATCAAAATCACCTGATTTAAACCATCTAAACCAAAACTCACACGTGCTTTTAGATACAATATTCTCCCCCAGAAGAGAACAGATCGATGCACATGCTTTTGCAGCACTTTGGTGCAAAAGCATGTGCATAAGGTTGACAACTCATTCGGAACACATCGAGAAAGTAATCCTATAAAATGCGTTCGCAGTGTGTTACGACAGTGCTCCATGCTTTTCCCACGAAGTGTTCCGAATGTGTTATGTAAAAATATTGTCTTCTATCATAAAACATTTTGTGGAGGAGAGAGCATTGTTAATACATGCGGAAAGCATCGATAACACATACACATTCGAAACACCTTGGGAACATATGAGGAACGCTATGATCACTCATTTTTTGGAAATGGCTTTCACAAAATGCTACGAAAGTGTGCCATCTATTCGAAGTGATTTGTTTCCTGGTTTTTCCACCTCAAAAACTCACTTTGCTTTCATAGTTATTTGATTTGATTTGATTTGATATAAGGTTTAACGACCACCGTGAGCAACTCAATGGGCTATAAGCAGTCGCTCGTCCCTAATTTAGGGTCACTGGTTCCAGGGAAGGGAGAGAGCCAGTGCTGTAAGACAAACACAACAGCCATGCCTCACCGGGATTCGAACCCGGACCCTGTTTAGACGAATGATCAGAGGCCATTGCTTAGACCACTGCGCCACCGGCGCGGCTCATAGTTATCGGGCTTAACACGCGAAAAAATGGGAACCGCTATGCATTGTAATTAAAATCTGCACCCTGATATTAATTCCACGTGACAATCTAAAACAATATAATTTTCTTTGTTTGAACGTATGAACGTTTGTCTCATTTTGTCGCGTACAGCGCAAGTGTGTACCACTTTGCTTTGTTGTCATAGAAACAAAGACTAAGTTTTAACAGCGTCGGTTGTGACGCCACCTCATCTAAATCATTCTGACATGACGCCATAGATGCATTACGTCCCATGATAAAATCTTTTGAAACAGAAAAACGCTACGTCAGGAATTCTGGATCTATTTTGTCGTTCATAAACGAAATATAGAATTTTTCATTTAGAATCCTATCGTATGAAATTTAATTTTAAGATTTCCCTTGCGATCCTAAAATGTTTATTTTAGGTTGTAACACTAGTTTATTTTCTCATTAAATCTAAAAATTGAGAATTCTAATGGAATAGGTAACAGTGTCTTTTTATTATTTCATGCGTATGCTAAAGATACATGATTGGGAACTTTCTTTTCCTTTTTCCTTAAACTACGAAATTCTCAGAACAAAACTAGATTTTTTTTCGCAGAGTATAACCAGATATTATTTTATTTATATTTGTAGAAGAAATGAAAAAGAAAGAAAAAAGGAAAGAAAAGAAAAATTATTTTTGTGGTCCTGCGCATGAACTACCATAACATTTTAACACCTGTAACTGCAGAGTTCTAAGTTTCGGATGATGCTTTTATTATTTTAAAAATTTTCTGCTATCTGGCAAGAGCAAGAACAGGAGCGCAATTGCTGGCCATCTGCGTATTTCTTTTTTTTTCTTTTTTACAGTTCATGAAACAATGAGCGCTTTAGGGCCACTGTACCTCTTATGAGAGGTTTCGAAATACGAGAACCACTAAAAAGGCTTGTTTTCAAACTATTTCACAGAAAATTGTCAGAAATATTACAACTGGCTGTAGCTTTTGTTTTTCATACATTTCATGAGGTGCATATAGAAACATCTGATGTGCGGCAAAGAAACACTGAGAAAATGCAAGCGGTTGCCGATTTTAATTGTCGAATCCCTGCCTGAACCGATAATGCTTTTTTTCTCCAAATAGCATAACTATACTAATTATCCGAATTTCTTGACGTATAATAGAAATAAAACTTTCCAGTTTTACTTCTATTCTACACAAAGAAATTCGGATTATTAGTATAGTTATATTATTTGGAGTAAAATTGGCGTACGGTTGCTATTTATTAATTGCTTTTTTTTATTGCTGCAATGTTCATGAAACATACTTTCACAGTTGGACATCACAACCAAAAAAGCAATATCTGATTATTAAAAAAATACACATCTTATTTTCCACCGTTATTATTGACAGGCTTACACCAAGTCAATTATAATTGATTTGTAACATTGATACTGGTTTCTGTAGTTTCTGTAGTTCACTGAGATATATTTAGTTAAAAGTAAAAACCTTATTTCTACGAAAGTTATATGTCCACACATTCGTCTACGGAAATGTAGCATAACATCTACACTGCTGGCCACCCAAAATGCAACACCAAGAAGAAGAAGGAAGCATCCGATTGGGCGGAAATTCGCAGCATGCGTCGCCTGCGAGAAGACATGCAGACGATTAGCATTGCAGTGCATATGCAAATCATGTGCGCCCGGCACGCCCCCGGGTGGCACTATAAGAAGGGTGCACAGAAGGCGGGGTGTAAGTAGTGGAAGTGTGTTGTGCTGCCGGACCTGTGCGTGAGAAGCTTCCTGATGCCTCGCCGCAGAATACGGCAGTGATTCCAGCACGTTTCGGATTTTGACAGAGGACGAATAGTGGCTTATCGCGATAGCGGTTTATCGTACCCCAGACATCGGCGCCCGTGTGAGTCGACATCCAGCCACAGTGAGGCGAGTATGGATTCGGTGAGTGCAGGAGGGACGGACGGACCGACGTGAGCGATTGCCGCAACCGCGGCACACCACCGAACGAGAGGACCGACATGTTGTGCGGCGGGCATTTACGGCTCGCACCGCCACATCATGAAGGTTAGCGCAGGAATTAGGGTGTGTTGCGCAACAACCTGTGCAGCACGTACCGTTCGCCGTCGTCTGCAGGAGCGGGAACTTGTCGCACGGCGCCCATTGCTCCGATTACTATTGACGCTACACCACCGGCGAGTGCGGCGGCTGTGGGCCGTTGAACGCCGCACCTGGATTATGGAATGACACGACATTGTCTTTTCCGACGAATCCTGCTTCTGCCAGCAACACCACGATGGTCGGATCCGCGTGTGGTGGCACCGCAACGAGAGGCTGTATGATGCCTGCATTATGCATCGCCACACCGGTCCGTCACCTGGCGTTATGGTTTGGGGCGCGATTCGATATGACACTCGCACCCCTCTGGTACGCATCGCCGGTTCACTCAACAGCCACCGCTACATCTCCGACGTTTTGAAGCCTGTAGTCCTCCCTTACTTGCAGGACCTGCCAGTTGCCACGTTTCAACAGGACAATGCGCGCCCTCACGTGGCACGCATCGTGCAACAGTTCTTCACGGCCCACCAAGTGTCATTGCTGCCGTGGCCCGCCGGTTCTCCCGATATGTCGCCCATCGAACACGTCTGGTAGCTGATCGGCAACCGAGTGGCCCGGCAAGCACCACCCGCGGCTACGTCTGATGAACTGTGGCAACGTGTGGAAGCAGACTGGACCGACATATCCCAAGCCCACATCCAAAGCCTCTTTCGTTCGAAGCCGTGGCGTGTAGCAGCCATTATTGCCAGCCATGGAGGCCACACGAACTATTGATGTCTGCGTGTTCCGCAAGTCGCACGGGCCTGTAAGCTCAATCGTTTCTTCTTTCTATCTGTTGTTATGTGTCCAGTAAATCTGGCTTTGCTATCTCGTGTCCTTCTTGGTGCTGCATTTTTGGTGGCCAGCAGTGTAGTTTGACCTGAAGCTGGAATTAAACTAACGGTAGCTCTGCTGAGGTATTCGCTGTATTTTTTCCTGAGGAGACATAGCACTAGACATGTTCTGCGGCATTGGAAGACACCAGGAACAATATACATGAGTCGGCTATGTAACTAATAAAAAAATTAAATATGTAACTTCACGAACTACATCGTAAGTTAAGTTAGAATTGTGCAAAATCATAATTTATAGCGTTCATCATTAAAAGTTGCAATTTTGAATTTAATGGTATAATAACTGATTCCACATCCCATGGTTTCCTTCATTGCAACCAAATTCAGTATCAGAGTCACGTAGAAACACTTTCTCCTAAGCGTTTTCAAATACTCCCTTTTACAGTAAGTTGAGGAAAATATGTTTTTTATGCACGGCACCTTAATCGATGTATGTTTAAATTTTCGCTTATATCTCAGCAAGATTTTATGCTATCACGTTGTAACTTTGGATTTAGGAGTTCAAAAATATTTCGCATCGAATGTGCTATTAAGCAGACATGGTCATTATACATTTTTTTTCATGATCATATTCCATAATTTATAATTCCCTTAATATACCAGTTCTGTACTTGCATACCGTCTCATATTATCTGGGTATCTTTGTGTTCAACTGTTGCAACACCGAATCATTGTATATGTTCTCGATTAAATGACACAAATCAGAAAGGAATTCCGCAGTTTAACATTAGCGGCACCTTTTTTCTGTAACTCACTGTACACGTATTCACTGGTCGATTTGTATGAAATTTGGAATTTAAGGGTTTTACTATGTGATGAATAAAATGCGCGTAAAATAACATACCTCTTATATGGAAAAATTTGGAGATAGAGTGCTAATTAGTATGTTAATTAGCCTAATTAGCATTTTCTTCGCATCATATAATAGTTCCGTTCGAGTCCTTTCCAACGATACCTTATTTGTTTATATGCGGCAAACCTTTCCAAGGTCATGAAACCAGTGGCCGCTCGTGGTTGGAAAAATAGGTGAAGAGGTACAAGAGCAGTATGAAAATATATCTGCTGTCTACAATGAAAATCCCTTAATGAGGACTTACTTATTTTTTTTATATTAAATCAATTTTTCTTCCTTTTAAAGCTGCAGATTTGTCGATTATGTCGTCATAAGATGGTTAGATGGTTGTTTCTTCGTGAGCATCAATAAACTGTCTTCCTGAATAGAAATATTTGCCAGAGAAGCAAGTCTATCTTGGGAACTAGTGTTTCTTGAGCAAGTTTGTATTCTTTTAAGAAAACTTTTTTCCACTGGCACACTTGTAGATGGAATTGTTAAACTGAGGAAAACCAATTTATAATCTTCTGTAAAAATGTCTTTGTCTCCGTGAAACACTCGAAGGAGTTCTTGAGTCAATATATTCCTTAATTTTTCATCGGCATATACAAGACTCAGTTCATTTTAAGGCGCTGTGTTTAGTAAATATGTTTCCGTAAAAATGTAGATTTTCAAGAGCGCGAGAGGGAAAGCATGCATTAAATTATTCGAATTTGGTTGTGTCTGCAGTATACAACCAAATTCGAATAATTTTAATATGCATTAAACTATTCGAATTTGGTTTTGTTCTTTCAGTCTTGAAATCTTACATCCAAAAGAATGTGGTCCAAAATTTTAAAATACAATTGTTTATAATTTTGAAAAATTGTTTCCTGTGTAAGAGCAGCATATTCTCGTGCTTATTTCTGTGATTTTGCTAGCTTTTCTAAACTGTGCTTCAAATAACTCATCGTTCCTTTTATGGCTCAAAATTTCACGAGTTTTTTTGTTGTTTTTGTTTTAATTTGAGTTACACAGTAGTTTATGTTTAGTTATTTTTTCTTCAAACGTTCGAATAATAGATCGGTGGAGCCAAAAATGTAAATTCGAAAGTGTTAATATCATTCAAAAATCCCTTGGCAAGGTGAATTGATTTTTTGTCTGATTATTTGCTATTCGTCAGAAATCCGAACACTTCCTTCAATTTATTCCAATCTTCAACAACTACACTTACTAATTTCGAAGTGGAGGACCATCGAGTTTCTGCTATTGTTGGTCTGCATCTTACGGTTTTGCCGCCCCGGTGGCGCAGTGGTCTAAGCGATGGCCTCTGATCATTCGTCCGAACGGGGTCCGGGTTCGAATCCCGGTGAGGCATGGATGCTGTGTTTGTCTTACGGCACTGGCTCTCTCCCTTCCCTGGAACCAGTGACCCTAAATTAGGGACGGGCGACTGCTTATTGCCCATTGAGTTGCTCACGGTGGTCGTTAAACCTCCAATCAATCAATCAATCCTCTTGCGGTTGTTGATATAAGTGTATAAGACCGCTTCGCAGAATGGTGAACAAACGAAGCAATTCCACTGAGGCTTGCAAAAGTATTCGACACTTAGAAATTTTAGAAAAACTCTAGTGTAATACAAGATTCAAACGATGAACTAAGCAATGGGCAAAAACAGCTTGAGAAGTTTTATCCTTGACTTTTTTTTCTGTAGTCCATGTAAGTGTCCAGACATTATACTTGCCCCATCGTAACATTGTCCTATTTATTTGTGTTGGTAATCAGACTGTTCCAAAATTTTGTCTAGCATTTTGTATAAAGCTCCTGACGTTCCATCTTCATTCACATCATGGAAACCCAAAAATCCTTCAACCAATACACCTTCCGAATCAATAATCAAAAATTATTTAATTTTTGACGTGATCGTTTATATATTCAGAAATACATTCAATTAATTCATTTTGAATAGTTTTTTATCCTTTCGTATTGATTTTCAATTTCTGAAGAACTTTTTCATATCAACAATGAAAGTAATTCAATGAAATTTCCACGATTTATCGAGCCCATGCTTTCGTCATGGCCATGGAATGCTAGTTCTTGTTTGCTCAAATACAGAAATACAGTACAGACTAATACTGCATCAATCACTGTCTGTAAGAAAAGTCTATTTAAAGGAACGTTTCCGTTAAAATGCGTTTTCAAAAGCCTAGCATTTTCCTCAGGGAATGGGCAATGGTGTTTTGAATTTTTTCAAAATTCCTTAACATTAATCCGCATTTCAGGTGTTCGCAAGAATCACGATGTTTATGAAGTGACCGTGTTACGCTTAATTAATCTGAGAATCCGTCTTTATTCCACGCCGAATGTTTATTACTAAAACGTAAGCAGGGCCAAAAAAAAAAAAATTAACACCCACTCCACCGTGATCTCTCACGACTTTACGCTCAAAAACTGAAAGATGCAGAGGTAAGGCGCGTGAAGCTGAAACACTTCACTTGAGCAAGCAGATTGGAGAGGGTGTCGTCACGGTTACCATGGCAACTCGGCGAAAAACTCCAGACTTCCAAGCATTCTCATGTCAGCTCTTCACTTGCACTGTTTTGCGTATAAGGATTTGTTTTCCGTATTGAGCGTGCCATGTGAATTAATATCTAATCAAAATTTTGAGTATTTTGGAAATGAACAAAGGCAAAAAAGAATATATTATACAAAAATACTGAATAAAACTTTATTTTGAGTAAAATAGGTGAAGAGGCACTTCACCTACTTCACCTGAGAAGCCGCCACTGCATGAAACGAAACTCTATCTTAGACTGTAGACGGTTTTTGGAAGGGGTCGGTGCCCGAGGGTCAAAGCCCCCATACCAAATTTTCGTAGAAACTACAGTTTTCATTTTAGAACACCAAAATTTGGTATACTATCTCATGAAACTGTAACTTAGACCTCATGTGGTTTTTAGAATGGGTAGGTGGCCCCATACAAAATGTTCGTAAAATCTACAGCTTTCAATTTAGAACCACCAAATTTGGTATACTATCTCATGGTTCTTTACCTTAGACTGAAAACGGTTTTCGGAAAGGGTCGGTCAGGGCCTGGTATTAAAGTGCCCCTACACAAAATTTCTCTGAAATCTACAGTTTTTCATTTAGAACCAAAAACCATCTACAGTCTGAGTTAGAGTTTCATGAGATAGTTATACTATCTCATGAAACTCTAACTCAGACTCTAGATGGTTTTTGGGAAGGGGTAGGGGCCAACTGGCCCCCATACAAAATATGAAAACTGTAGATTTTATGAAACTGTAACTTAGACCCCATGTGGTTTTTGGAATGGGTAGGTGCCCCCATACAAAATTTTCGTAAAATCTACAGCTTTCAATTTAGAACTACCAAATTTGGTATACTATCTCATAGTTATCTAACTTAGACGGTAGACGGTTTTCGGAAGGGGTCGGGGCCCGGGGTCAAGGGGGTCGCATACAAAATTTCCGTAAAATGTTCCATTTTTTACTCATAAGATCTGCAACACAATTCAGCACTCCAATACCCTATCTACGTTCTAAGGCATTTTTTGGTCCTTTGAGGCCCTTGCGCCATAAACACCAACTAACCAACCAACTAACCAACCTACGGTCTAAGTTAGAGACCCTGAATAACAATAAAGTGCAAAAATATGTGATTAATGGTGTATTAAAATCACAAATCAAGATAGTTTAGCGTTCACTACCAACGGGCGGCTTATCAGGCAGAAATATAATGTAATGCAAATAGAGAGTTCCAGATATTCAAAATTCAAAACGGTAAGAAAAAGATGATCAATGCCAATGTCAAGTCGCATGCATGCGACATCACATAGGTACATTGCATTTCTGTGTGGCGGGATTCTCAGATGCACACGCGAGATGTTCGGCAGTTCTGTAGATGTCTCCTCGAAGGTAAGAATTCCCATTCCTTTTTCTTTATTTCTCTGCTTCGTAAAATTAAATCAACTAAATCAAAAAAATTAAAATAAGTTTACTGGAAAATTACAGGAATATCTTTATCATTCATTAACTTTCACCTGCTGAACTTGGTGATTCCACAAATAGTAATATGTACCTGGCAAATACCTGGCATTCCCGCTAGTACAAATTATATTAATGATTTCTTTGCGTTTAGTTCAACCTAGTATGTCCATAGGAGCGTTTGGGGCCGTATGAAAGATATATTTCAAGATGTGCCGCTACGGTGGCGGAGCGATCTAGGCGCTCGCTTCTGACCACTCGTCGAAAAGGATGCTGGTTCGAATCCCGGCGAGTCATGGACGTTGTGAGTGACTTCTGGCACTGGCTGCTGGCTGTCCCCCTTCCCAGGAACCAGTGGCCCAAAATTAGTAACGGCCGACTGCTTATAGCCTACTGAATTGATGGTGTACCGTCAAATTAACCCGGAAAAAAATAACCCGCGTCGTAATAACCCAGTCAAAACAACCCGGCGTCTAAATAACCCAGCGTTAAAATAACCCGTGACAAAAATAACCCAACGTCACAATGACCCAGCATGAAAAAAACCCGTTACCAAATAACCCTGCGACACAATAACCCCATGTCGCAATTTTTGTACGTCAGAATAACATGCGTCATAATTACCCACGACTTAATAACCAGCGTCATATACTATCTCATGGTACTGAAACTCAGACGGTAGATAGTTTTTGGAATGGGTCGTGGTCAGTTAGAACTACCAAATTTGATATGTGTATGTCATGAAACTAAGTCAGTCCATAGACGCTTTTTGGAAGGAGTCGGCGTCCAGGGTCAGGGGTCCCCCCATACAAATTTTTCGTAAAATCTATTTTTTAATTTAGAACCACCAAATTTGGTATACAATTTAATGGTACGCTAACTTTGACGGTATATGGTTTCGGGAACCGGTCGGGGCCCGGGGTCAAGGGGCCACCCATTCAAAATTTTCGTAAAATCTACAGTTTTCAATTTAGAACCACAAAATCAGGTATACAATTTCATGGTACTCTAACTTAGACATTAGATAACGTGGGACCGAATCGGGGCCCGGTGTCAAGATGGCCCCATACAAAATTTTCGTAAAATCTACAGTTTTCAATTTAGAATCAACAAATTTGGTATATAATCACATGGTACTCTAACTTAGACAGTATATGGTTTTGGGAACGGGTCGAGGCCCGGGGTCAAGGGGGGCCCAATACAAAATTTTCGTAAAATCTACAGTTTTCAATTTAGAACCACCAAATTTGGTATACAACCTCATGGTACACAAACTTAGACTGTAGTTGGTTTTTTGGAACGGGTCGGGGTCAAGAGCTCCCCCCCCATACAAATTTTCGTAAAATCTACAGTTTCTAATTTAGAACCAATAAATTGGTGTACTACCTGATGGTACTCTAACTTAGACGGTAGATGGATTTTGGAACAAGTAGGGGCCCGGAGTCAAGGGGCCCCCATAAAATTTGTTCGTAAAATCTACAGTTTTCAATTTCGAACCTCTAAATTTAATATACATCTCATGGAACTCTAACTTAGACGGTAGATGGTTTTTGGAACAGGTCGAAGCCCAGGGTCCAGGGTCCCCCGACACAAAATTTTCGTAAAATCTACAGTTTTCTATTTAGGACCACCAAATGTGGTATACAATCTCATGGTACTATAACTTAGACGATAGATAGTTTTTGGAACGGGTCGGCGTAAAGCCCCCCCCCCCATACAAAATTTTCGTAAAATCTACAGTTTTTAATTTAGAACCACCAAATTTGGTATATAATCTCATGGTACCCTAACTCAGACATTAGATGGTTGTGGGACCGAATCGGGGCCCGGTGTCAAGATGGCCCCATACAAAATTTTCGTAAAATCTGCAGTTTTCAATTTAGAATCAACAAATTTGGTATACAATCTCATGGTACTCTAACTTAGACGGTGGATGGTTTTGGAAACGGGTCGGGGTTCGGGGTCAAAGGGGCCCCCATACAAAATTTTCGTGAAATCTACAGTTTTCAATTTAGAAACACCAAATTTGGTATACAACCTCATGGTACACTAACTTACACGGTAGATGTTTTTTGGAACGGGTCCCAATACAAAATTTTTGTAAAATCTACAGTTTTCAATTTAGAACCAATAAATTTGGTATACTACCTAATGGTACTCTAACTTAGACGGTAGATGGACTTTGGAACAAGTTGGGGACCGGGGTCAAAGGGGGCCCCATACAAAATTTTCGTAAAATCTACAATTTTCAATTTAGAACCACCAAATTTGGTGTACCATCTCATGATGCTCTAACTAAGACGGTAGATGGATTTTGGAACAAATAGGGGCCCGGGGTCAAGGGCCCCCTATACAAAATTTTCGTAAAATCTACAGTTTTCAATTTAGAACCTCCAAATTTGGTATACCATCTCATGATGCTCTAACTAAGACGATAGATGGATATTGGAATAGGTAGGGGCCGGGGGTCAAGGCGCCCCCATACAAAATATTCGTAAAATCTACAGTTTTCAATTTAGAACCACCAAATATGGTATACAATCTCATGGTACTATGACTTAGACGGTAGATGGGTTTTGGAACAAATAGGGGCCCGGGGTCAAGGTGCCCCCATTCAAAATTTTCGTAAAATCTACAGTTTTCAATTTAGAACCACCACATTTGGTATACAATCTCATGGTATTATAACTTAGACGGTAGACAGTTTTTGGAACAGTTCGGGGTCAAGCCTTCCCACCATACAAAATTTTCTTAAAATCTACAGTTTTCAATTTAGAATCACCAAATTTGGTATACTATCTCATGGTGCTCTAACTTAGACGGCAGTGGATTTTGGAACAAATAGGGGCCGCGGTCAAGGGCACCCCATACAAAATTTTCGTAAAATCTACAGTTTTCAATTTAGAGCCTTCTAATTTGGTATACATCTCATGGTACTCTAACTTAGACGGTAGATGGTTTTTGGAACCGGTCGAGGCCCGGGGTCAAGGGGCCCCCGATACAAAATTTTCGTAAAATCTACAGTTTTCAATTTAGAACCACCATATTTGGTATACTCTCTCATAAAACCGTAACTTAGACTGTAGAGGGCATTTGAAACAAATAAGGGCCCGGGGTCTAGGGGCCCCCATACAAAATTTTAGAAAAATCTACAGTTTTCAATTTAGAACCACGAAATTTGGTATACAATCTCATGGTACTATAATTTAGACGGTAGATGGATTTTGGAACAAGTAGGGGCCCCTACAAAAAATTTCGTAAAATCTGCAGTTTTCAATTTAGAACCACCACATTTGGTATACAATCTCATGGTACTATAACTTAGACAGTAGATAGTTTTTGGAACGGGTCGGGGTCAAGCCTTCCCACCATACAAAATTTTCGTAAAATCTACAGTTTTCAATTTAGGACCACCAAATTTGAAATACTATCTCATGAAACTCTAACTTAGAATGTAGAGGGATTTCGAAACAAGTAGGGGCCATGGGTCAAAGGACCCCCAAACAGAATTTTCGTAAAATCTACAGTTTTCAATTCAGAACCATCAAATTTGGTATACAATCTTATGGTACTATAACCTAGACGGTAGATATTTTTTAGAACGGGTCGGGGTCAAGCCCCCCCTACAAAATTTTCGTAAAATCTACAGTTTTCAATTTAGAATCACCAAATTTGGTATGATATCTCATGGTGCTCTAACTTAGACGGTAGTGGATTTTGGAACAAATAGGGGCCGGGGTCAAGGGGGCCCCATACAAAATTTTCGTAAATCTACAGTTTTCAATTTAGAACCTTCTAATTTGGTATACATCTCATAGTACTCTAACTTAGACGGTAGATGGTTTTTGGAACCGGTCGGGGCCCGGGGTCAAGGGGCCCCCGATACAAAATTTTCGTAAAATTTACAGTTTTCAATTTAGAACCAAGAAATTTGGTATACTCTCTCATAAAGCTGTAACTTAGACTGTAGAGGTCCTTTGAAACAATAAGGGCCCGGTGTCAAGGGGCCCACATACAATATTTTTGTAAAATCTACAGTTTTCAATTTAGAACCACGAAATTTGGGGTACAATCTCATGGTACTATAATTTAGACGGTAGATGGATTTTGGAACAAGTAGGGGCCCCTATACAAAATTTTCGTAAAATTTACAGTTTTCAATTTAGAACTAAGAAATTTGGTATACTCTCTCATAAAGCTGTAACTTAGACTGTAGAGGGCCTTTGAAACAATAAGGGCCCGGGGTCAAGGGGCCCACATACAATATTTTTGGTAAAATCTACAGTTTTCAATTTAGAACCACAAAATTTGGGGTACAATCTCATGGTACTATAATTTAGACGGTAGATGGATTTTGGAACAAGTAGGGCCCCTATACAAAATTTTCATAAAATCTACAACTTAGACGGTAGGTAGTTTTGGGAACAGGTCGGGGTCAAGGGCCCCGATACAAAATTTTCGTAAAATCTACAGTTTCCAATTTAGAACTACCAAATTTGGTATACTATCTCATGGTAGATGGTTTCTGACTTAGAAGGTAGATGTTTTTTGGAACAGGTCAGGGCCTGATGTCCAGGGGGCCCTCATACAAAATCATGACAAATCAATTTAAAGTGTTAAGGTTATTAAACATTTTTAAAAGGCTTAGGCCTAGCGGCTGATAATTAATATTTGGTGCCTAAGTAAAAGCGCAACATTATAAACTTGATATATTATGCAAACCTTATAAATATGAGCACAGCGATTAAAAGTTACTAAAGCGTCCTTGTAAGTAATATTTTTTGACCGAGTGCAAGTGCAATTTACGAAATGTTGACAGGTCAAAATATCTAAAGTAACAATCGAATTTGGGATATTTCTTTTTTCTTTTTGTTTCAGTTTTGACACTTGTATTAAGTTCTGAAAACATGTATTTTACCTATTTTTTATCTTCATTATGCTTTAAACAGAATTTCTTACCAATGTTTTGGGCATTTCACTTTGTGTGGTTACTTGTTTTTATGTTTTGGGCATTTTACCTTGTATGGGTATTTTTGTTATGTTTTGGTTATTTTATTTTCTGTGGTGGTTGTAATTTCCACAGGATGAAAAGGGAAAACTGTTAACACTCACGATGCCTACTTGCTTACATTTTTTTTAAAAATACAGTACATGTTTTTGTATTGATTTATACCACTTACTCCTTAAGCAACTTCTGGTTTCTTTAAATATTAACTTTTTCTCAGAGCCTTCTGTTTCTTCTACCCAGCTTTTTCGGCTCCGCAATTTCTTTTCTTGGTTTTAGAATATTTTCCTCATTATTACTCTATTTTCTGATGTAAATTCTTTATGTAAGGCATGTCTATTGTATCGAAGGATTTCGCAGTTATATATGAAGCCCTGTTGCTGAAGTTAAACAATATTTCCTGCTGTTAACTGAAAAACTGAAGACAAAGACACTAAATCTGGGCAATGGTTGAGGCATCAGACAGTACTTACTAGTAACCAGGCAACGGTTTTAGGAAGAATGAGCTTAGGAATTTCTAACTCCAACAAAAAAGACCAACCGCACTGTATCCCTTCCGATTCCCTAGTGCCGGCCTTTGGAAGTCTTGAAAGAGAAGTCCTAAGGGCACATCTGTATCGTAATTGTCTGAGAATCCGTGACAAGTTTCCAGGTGTCGTAGTAAAAGAACACACTTCCTACTTCGCGTAAATTACTTGGATGGTAATGTCAACGAACGAGGTTCTGCTCTGGCATTGGATTTCTGTTGCTTTTGATGGAATACCTTTCCTCTGGGGTTCACCGCTTTCAGTATAGTCTTCATGACACACGGGAATACGCGCCTACGTAAAACACCCGTTTCACGGCAATTAACAACAATTGGCGAAAGCGATGTGTGGTACAGGAATTAAGTCAAGCGAGACAGATCTGAACTTAGAAATTCGGGGGAAGGTGTTGCACGAAAAACTGTGTTTGGCTTACAGACCATTTAGCACGTAGGGAAGTAGGTCTTCTTTTTTAATAAGTTACGGGTAAACAAATTGTATTTTCAGTATAACATTTTTCTTTCATACGCATGGTGCAGCACAGAAAACAATTTGAATTATATATTTAGAGTTAGCATGGCGCCTACAGGCCCTGAGTACAGCGGCCCAGTCCGCGCCTGCTGCCGCGCTTGGTACCTGGCGCCCGGGTGCTTGGCATCCTTTGATCCCCCACTTGGAGCGTCCCTGCTGTAAAATACATGTACGTCTACGTTTTGGGAAAACATAGGATAAGATGCCGATCCCGAAACTTAACCTCTTCTTGTGACCGCCGGTACGAAATCTTGAACTTCGCCTTAAACCTTACTGGAGGAACAGGCCTCACGTGATCGTCTGTATTCTGAGTGTTTTATTGAATGGTTGCTCATCAGTTCGTATTTGACTGGCGAACAGAGAACTTGCTTGTTGAAACCTTTGTTGTGCGTTGTCAAGTGATAATAGTGGATATGTCATTCTAAATATTTTGGAAAGAGAAAGCATTGTTTTCCGAAGGCATTATGTAGGTGAAGTATGCAACATAGTTAACTCACAACAAAGAAATGATTTGCTGAAATGGAAAAGGTATTTATTTTGCCATAACAGAGTGCGGGGTGATTTATGGCATTGGCATTGTATTGAAAAAAATTATGGAAACTGTACTGGCTTTGCTAGTACTATTTTATTGGATATGAACACAGAGGCACAATGAGAAACCACATAATCATGATCCAAGACTGGAGAAACGTGATGTTGCTGTTGCAAGACCGCATGTAAAAGAACAAGCGAGAAATATGGACGAAGCCCCTGCAGAAATGATACAAACCGTGACAACGTCAATGGCTACAGTAAATGCAGGTTACATGCCTAATATTGATGCACTAAGGCAAAATGTAAAACGAATAAGAAGAGAAGACATGCCTGCGGAGCCTACGACTTTAGAAGGGATCAATGTCCCAACAGATTTACAGGAAAGTGGTGGTGCAAAATGTCTTGGCAGAGACAGCGCACTTGGAGATTAAATAATTATTTTATTTTTAACAGAAAATAATTTACGAAAGCTTAAAGAAGCACCCCTCTAGATTTCGGGAACTTGTCCAACCCTATTTAGGCAATTATATACCATTCATGCTATGTTTGGAAAGAATCCAGAGAGGCAAAGATTTGTCCCACTAGTTTATGGGTTACCTTCCAGCAAGAATGAAGAATATTATATCATACAAGATTTTTGCAGGATTTACAAGACTGTGCATCAGATTATGATATTCAGCTTGTACCACTATACGTATAATGATAGATTTTGAAATAGCTATCATTATAATGCTGTCAAAAAGGAATTTTTGAATAACACAAAAATGTTGTTGGTTTCATCTCGGAAAAAATGTGCGGAGGAATATCCATCCCCTGGCATAGCCTCGGAATATAGGGGAACAGTGATTTTGCTCTGAAATTCAGACATTTGCAAGCACTCGCATTTCTTTCATCTGATGAAATTTCAGCTGCTTTTGAAGAAGTGAAATAAATTTTACTAGAACATGCAGATTCTGTAGTTTAGTGGTTTGAGGAAAATTATGTTCTTGGAAAATTTCGTGGAAGCAGAAGAAACAATCCGAGCAGAAGCCCTCCGCTTTTCCCACCAACAATTCGGTCAGTAAGTGAAAACAATTTACTTGGCTTTCCCAGAACACGAAGCAAACTTGCAGGATGAGACAGTCTTGTAATTTTAAGGTTTTGTGACAGAGTAAAACTGCAACATTGATAACTTGACATGTTGTGTTAACGTTGTCAATATGAGCACGGCTGATTAAAGATTTCAAGAAATAGCCTTTGGGATTAATGTGTTGTAACTGTGTAAAAGTGTAACATTATGTTTATTTTCTATATAAACCAAACTACGTGCTGAAATGGCCCATCTATGTATACGTATACTTCAACCATATACCGAAGCGCAGACAAGGTGAAAACAAAAGTGCAATTTTGTACTGTCCCCCTAACATTTTATGGCCAGCCTACATGGAAGTGGACACGTTGATATCAAAAACGTACTTTTCACACGGCTCCATAACAAATAGCAATGTGCACGTAGCAATCTTTTTTTTTTTTTTTGGTTGAGGGTTTACCGACCACCGTGATCAATTCAGGGGGCTATAAGCAGTCTGCCGTTCCTAATTTTTTGCCACTGATTCCTGGAAAGGGGGAAAGCCAGTGCCAGAAATCAATCACAAAGTCCATGACTCACAGGGATTTGAACCAGGATCCTTCTCGACGAGTGGTCAGAAGCCAGCGCTTAGACCTCTGCGCCACCGTAGCGACTCACGTTGAAATGCATTCTTCATACGGCCCCAAACGCTCTTAGGAACATATTAGATTGAACTGGACGCAAAGAAATCATTAATATAATTTGTACTAGCAGGGATACCAGGTATACGCCAGGTACATATTACTATTTTTGGAATCACCAAGTTCAGTGGGTGAAAGTTAATGAATAAAAAAGATATGCCTGTAATTTTCCTGTAAATTTATTTTAAATGTTTTGATTTAGTTTATTTAATTTTACGAACCAAAAAAGAAAGGAAAAGGAATGGAAATACTTACCTTCGAGGAGACATCTATAGAATTGCCGTACATATAGCATGTGCTTCTGAGAATCCCGCCACACAGAAATGCAATGTACCTATGTGATGTCGCATGCATACGACTTGACATTGGCATTGATAATCTTTTTCTTACCGTTTTGAATTTTGAATATCTGCAACTCTCTATTTACTTTACATCATGTTTCTGCCTGAAAAGCCGCCCGTTGGTAGTGAAAGCTAAACTATTTTAATTTGTGTTTTTAATACATTATTAACCACATATTTTTGCACACTATTGTTATCACATTAACAATAATGTGCAAAAATATAATATTGTTATCACATTATTATGCCTTAGACCGTAGATAAGGGTATTGGAGTGCTGAATTGCGTTGCAGATATTAACGGTAGAAAATGGAATTTTCACGAAAATTTAGTATGGGGCCCACTTGACCCCGGGCCCCGACCCCTTCCAAAATCCGTGTACCGTCTAAGTTAAAGTACCATGAGATAGTATACCGAATTTGGTAGTTTTAAATTGAAAACTGTAGATTTTACAAAACTTTTGTATGGGGTCCCCTTGGCCCTGGGCCCCGACCTCTTTCAAAAACCGCAGAAGGTCTAAGTTAGGGTTTCATGAGATAGTATACCAAATTTGGTTGTTCTAAATTGGAAACTGTAGATTTTACGAAAACTTTGCACGGATGGGGAGGGGGGCTCTAACCATCCGGGTACCGACCCCTTCCACAAACCGTCTACAGTCTAAGTTAGAGTTTCATGAGATAGTATACCAAATTTCGTGGTTCTAAATTGAAAACTTTAGATTTTACGAAAATTTTGTGGGGGGGCCCTTGACCCCGACACCTTCCAAAAACCTTCTACGTATTAAGTCAGAGTACCATGAGATAGTATAGCAAATTTGGTGGTACTAACTTTAAAGCTGTAGATTTTACGAAAATTTTGTTTGGGGGCACCTTGACCCCGGGCCCCGACCCCTTACAAAAAACACATACGGTCTAAGTTAGAATTCCATGAGAAAGTATACCAAATTTCGTGGTTCTAAATTAAAAAACTGTAGATTTTACAAAAATATTGTATGGGGGCCCTTTGACGCTGGGCCCCGACCCCTTCCAATAGCCGTCTGCTGTCTAAATTACAGTACAATGAGATAGTGTACCAAATTTGGTGGTTCTAAATTCAAAACTGTAGATTTTACGAAAACTTTGTGTAGGGGGCAGCTTGATCCCGGGCCCCGACTCCTTCCAATAGCCGTCTACTGTCTAAGTTTGAGTACAATGAGTTAGTATACCAAATTTGGTTGCTCTAAATTGAAAACTGTAGATTTTACGAAAATTTTGTATGGAGGCCACTTGACCCCGACCCCCTTCCAAAATCCCTCTACAGTTTAAGTTAGAGTTTCATGAGGTAGTATACCAAAATTTGTGGTTCTAAATTGAAAACCGCAGATTTTACGAAAATTGTGTATGCGGGGTGTGGGGCTCCGACCCCTTCCAAAAACCGTCTCAGGTCTAAATGGGAGTACCATGAGGACATTTTCTGGACCATGTCGACATTATGACCGTGTCGACATTATGACAATGTCGACATTGTGACCGTCGACATTATGACCGCCACCGCACAAGCAAATTTAATTGACAGAAATGTTTCCTCACCCCTCGTACCTCGTAGCGGAAGTATCTGTCCCTCACGTAGTGACGTCACTGTAAAGGACGGGTAGACCGTCGATACTTCGTCGATACAACTGAAGCACTTGCGGGAGAAGTGTTGTGAACAATTTTAAACTCAAATTCATTTTGAATTTGAAAACTTACAGCCAAGATGGAATGCAAAAAAACAAAAACAAAAAAAACAGCGTCAACAATACACGCAGGAAAAACTGACATCCATGTGAATATTTTATTTATTGTAAACCAAGATTTTAAAGAAAATAAGTATAATTTTTTTTTAAATCTATTTAATCTAAACAGGATGTTTACTGGCTTAAGGAAATGTGCAAGGATTGCGATCATAGCTTTTAAATTTAATTATATGCAACTGTAGCACTGTCTTCTTTAAATAAATTCGAGAAAAATAAAAAACACCATAACATTATGTTAGTAGCACCTCATAAAGAAATCCCTTTATGCCGAACAAATCAAAACTTCAGCAACATTAAAGGAACTCGCTTAATTAAAATGCTGGAAATTAATTCTATTAAATGTTCCACTGTTATTTGTAATTAATCGCTTAATAGAAAAGTTAAAATTATATATTTTCAAATTCTTTTCCTTTCCTTCCGTTATATTTTAATCGCTAAATTTTGAGAACTTTAAAAATCGGCACCTTATTTAATGCAAAGAAATGCTTCCCTCACTCACTTTGCCATGTTCCTTAAGTAACTAGTTTAACCGGTATTCTCTTCTTGGGTTGATAAGACATTTTTTCCTGAGGATTTGGAATTTAGTCCAATACTGAAGTGGAAAACAAACGTCTCAAGTGGAAAATACATTCATTTTGCTTTTCGTTGCTATTAGAAGAAAAAAAAAACGAGTTTTTCCAGATTTTAACTATGGGTTATTTTGACGTACACGTTATTTTTGCCCCGGGTTATTTTGACGCCGGGTTATTTACGTTGGGTTATTTTGACGCCGGGTTATTTTGACGCCGAGTTATTTTGACGCGGGTTATTCTTTCCGGGTTAATTTGACATGTAACCAAATTGATCACGGTGGTCGTTAAATCCCAACTTATACAAAAAAAGATTGCGACGTGTCCATTGCTATTTGCTATGGAGCCTTATGAAAAGTATGTTTTTGATATCAACGTGTCCACTTCCATATAGGCTGGCCATAAAATGTTAGGGGACCGAGCAAAATAGCACTTTTGTTTTCACCTTCTCAGCGCTTCGGTACATGGTTGAAGTACACGTATATGTACATTGCTGTTTACCCAAAATGCAACACCAAGAAGGAAGTATCCTATTGGCCTCAAATTCGCAGCATGCGTCGCCCGCGAGAGGACATGCAAACGATTAGAATTGTAGGGCAAATGCAAATCATGTGCGCCCGGCACGTCACCGAGGAGCACTATAAGAAGGGTACACAGAAGGCGGGGTGTAAGTAGTGAAAGTGTGTTGTGCTGCCGGACCTGTGCGTGGGAAGCTTCCTGATGCTTCGCCGCAGAATACGGCAGTCATTCCAGCACGTTTCGGAGTTTGACAGTGGACGAATAGTAGCTTATCGCGACAGCGGTTTATCGTACAGAGACATGGGCGCCCGTGTAGGACGAAATTCAGCCACAGTGAGGCAAGTATGGATTCGGTGGGTGCAGGAGGGACGGACGGACCGACGTGAGCGATTGCCGCAGCCGCGGCACACCACCAAACGAGAGGTCCGGCATGTTGTGCGGCGGGAATTGACGGCTCGCACCGCCACATCACGAACGTTAGCGCAGGAATTAAGGTGTGTTGTGCAACAACCTTTGTCAGCACGTTCCGTTCGACGTCGTCTACAGGAGCGGGGACTTGTCGCACGGCGCCCATTGCTCCGATTAACATTGACGTTACACCACCGGTGAGTGCGGCGGCAGTGGGCCGTTGAACGCCGCACCTGGACTACGGAACGGCACGACATTGTCTTCTCCGACGAATCCCGCTTCTGCCTGTAACACCACGATGGTCGGATCCGCGTGTGGCGGCATGGCGAGAGGCTGTATGACGCCTGCATTATGCATCGCCATACCGGTCCGTCGCCTGGCGTTATGGTTTGGGGTGCGATTGGGTATGACACCTGCACTCCTCTGGTACGCATCGCCGGTACACTCAACAGCCACCGCTACATCTCCGACGATTTTTAAGCCTGTAGTCCTCCCTTACCTGCAGGACCTGCCAGCGGCAACGTTTCAACCGGACAATGCGCGACCGCACGTGGCACGCATCGTGCAACTATTCTTCACGGCTCACCGGGTGGCACTGCTGCCGTGGCCCGCCAGCTTTCCCGATATGTCGCCCATCGAACAAGTCTGGTCGCTGATCGGCAACCGAGTGGCCCGGCAAGCACCACCCGCGGCTACGCCTGATGAACTGTGGTAACGTGTGGAAGCATCCTGGACCGACATACCCCAAGCCCACATCCGAAGCCTCTTTCGTTCGATGCCGCGGCGTGTAGCGGCCGTTATTGCCATCCATGGGGGCCACACAAACTATTGTTGTCTGCGTGTTCCGCAAGTCGCACTGGCCTGTAAGCTCAATCGTTTCATCTTTGTATATGTTGTTATGTGTCCAGTAAATCTGGCTTTGCTATCTCGTGTCCTTTTTGGTGTTGCATTTTGTGTGACCAGCATTGTAGTTGGGCCATTTCAGTACCCAGTTTGGTTTATATAAAAAATAAAGATAATGTTACATTTTTACTCAGTTACAACACATTTATCCCAAAGGCTATTTATTGAAATCTTTAATCCGCCGTGCTCATATTCGCAAAGTTAACATATTACTCTGTCACAAAACTTTAATTACAAGACCTTAGGCGTAACCTTTTTTAGGAATTTTTGTCCGACGTATTCATAAGGTTTCGATAACATGCCAAAGTTATGGTACTGCGTTTTGACAAAGGCACAAAAATTAATAAACAGGCCTTAAGCCTTTTTATCAGTTTTCAATCAACCGTGCTCATATACATAAAATTTTCAGAGAAAGTCAAGTTTATTATGTTGCGTTTTTACTCGAGTACAAACCTTATAAACATCCATTAAATTTCACCCGCTGAACTTGGTGATTCACCAATTCATCCATTTAACAAGTCTATTTAGTAATTGTATGGCATGTGCCATGATAATGTTTGATGACAAGTTAGGTTAATGATGTTGCGCTTATTAAAGATTTTTAAAAAGGTACAGAGGCTAATATATATTGTTTGAAAGCCTAAGTAATAGCTCATTTTTAACTTGACTTGTCATGCAATCCTTATGAATATGGCATTTATTCTATTTTGTACATTTTACATAGCGTGCACATTTTTTTTATGTTTTGGCATTTGTTTTATTTTGTGTTGTACTTGTTACATAGCGTTTCGCATTTTGGTTATGCTTGTGACTTGTGATTGCATTTTGAATTTTTATTTGTTTCACATTTTGGATTACTTTTTCACATTTTATGTTTTTGACATGCTATTTTGAAAATTTTGTCTTTTTTAATTTTGCGTTGTGTTTTACATTCTTGCATCTTTGGCGGAATTACATTCTTGAAAAAATTCAAATACAAGTTAATAAAAGGTATAATTCAGTTAGTGAAAAATACCAGCATATTTCAGTAAAGGGTAGAATTAAAAGAAATTCCTCTTAAAAAGTCTAGCACGTTAACATTGTTTCTGTGCGCCAAAGAAGTTCGAATTCCTTTTTATCTTGCCAGCGTTTCTCTTCTGTGTGGATTTGTTGGAATCTGTGCTATCACTCTTTCGATTTTAGCCATAATTGTTCTCTGCTCTTTCGCAATTTCACTGATTATTTTGTACAGTCACAGTTTTTTCTCTCCCAGAATTGTATTCCACCGCCTGTCCCATCCTTCATGTTTGTTTTGTGTTCTGAGAAAACCAAGTAAATTGTTTTCTCTTACTGACCAAATTGTTGGTGGGAGAAGCGGAAGGCTTCTGCTCGGATTGTTTCTTCTGCTTCCACGAAATTTTCCAAGAACATAAGTTTTTCCCAAACAACTGAACTACAGAATCTGCATATTCTAGTAAAATTGATTTCACTTCTTCAAAAGCAGCTGGAATTTCATCAGATGAAAGAAATGCGAGTGCTTGCAAATGTTTGACTTTGAGAGCAAACTCACTGTTTTCCCCATATTCCAAGGCTATGTCAGAGGATGGATATTCCTTCGCACACTTTTTTCCGAGATGAAACCAACAACATTTGTGTGTGCTACTTCTTTTTGGCAGCAATATAATGGTAGCTATTTCAAAATTTATCATTATGCGTATATTATGGTGCAAGCTGAATATCATAGTCTGATGCACAGTCTTGTAAATTATGCAAAAATCTTGTATAATAGTATAATATTCGTCATTCTTGCTGGAAAGTAACCCATAAACTAGTGGGACAAATCTTTGCATCTCTGAATTCGTTCCAACCATAGCATGAATGGTATATAATTGCCTACAAAGCGTTGGTCAAGTTTCAAATGTCTCATCCATAATCCAGAGCGGGTGGTTTTTAAAGCTTTCGTAAATTATTTTCTGTTAAGAAAAAAATTCTTTTATCTCCAAATGCGCTATCTTTACCAAGAAATTTTGCACCACCTCTTTCCTGTAAATCTTTTGGGGCATCGATCCCTTCTGAAGTCGTAGGCTCCGCAGGCCTGTCTTCTCTTCGTATTGGTTTTACAACTTGCCTTAGTGCATCCATATTAGGCATGTATGCTACATTTACTGTAGCCATTGACGTTGTCACGGTTTGTATAATTTGTGCAGGGGCTTCGTCCTTATTTCTCGCTCGTTCTTTTACTTGCGCTCTTGCAACAGCAACATCATTTTTTTCCAGTCTTGGAGCATGATTTTATGGTTTCTCATTGCGCATCCTGTGTTCAGCTCCAATAAAATAGTACTAGCAAAGCCAGTACAGTTTCCATAATTTTTTTCAATACAGTGCCAATACCATAAATCACCCCGCACTCTGTTATGGCAAAATAAATACCCTTTCCATTTCAGCAAATCAGTTCCTTTTTGTGAGTTAACTATGTTGCATACTTCATCTGCATAGTGCCTTCGGAAAACAATGCACTTTCTCTTTCCAAAATATTTAGAATGCTATATTTCCACTATTATCACTTGCGAACGCACAACAAAGGTTTAACAAGCAAGTTCTCTGTTCGCCAGTCAAATACGAACTGATGAGCAACCATTCAATAAAACACTCAGAATACAGACGATCACGTGAGGCCTGTTCCTCCAGTAAGGTTTAAGGCGAAGTTCAAGATTTCGTACCGGCGGTCACAAGAAGAGGTTAAGTTTCGGGATCGGCATCTTATCCTATGTTTTCCCAAAACGTAGACGTACATGTATTTTACAGCAGGGACGCTCCAAGCGGGGATCAATGGATCCGAAGTACCCGGGCCCTAGGTTCCTGGGGAAGCAGCAGGCGTGGACTGGGCCGGTCTGCTCTGTGCTGGTAGACGTCATGCTAATTCTCAAAAATAAATTCAAATGTTTTTCTGTGCTGCACTATGCGAATGAAAGGAAACTGTTATACTGAAAAGACAATTTGTTTACCCGTAACGTATTAAAAAATACCTACGTACCTACTTGTCAAATGGTCTGTTAGCCAAACACAGTTTTTCATGCAATACCTTCCCTCGACTTTCTAAGTTCAGTTCCGTCTTGTTCGACTTGTTTCATGTACCACACCTCTCTTTCGCTAATTGTAGTTAATTGCCGTTAAACGGGTGTTTTACGTTGGGGCGTATTCCCGTGTGTCATGAAGACTATACTGAAAGCTGTGAACCCCAGGGGAAAAGTATTCCATCAAAAGCAACAGAAACCCAATGCCAGAACAAAACTTTGTTCGTTGGCATTACATCTAAGCAATTTAGGCGAAGTAGGAAATTTGTTTTTCTACTACGACACCAGATATTTGTCACAGATTCTTAGGCAATTACGTAACAGATGTGTCCTTAGGACTTCTCTTTCAAGACGTCCAAAGGCCGGCACTAAGGGATGGGAAGGGATACAGTGCGGTTATTCTTTTTTGTTGGAGTTAGAAATTCCTAAGCTCATTCTTCCTTAAAACTTTGCCTGGCTACTAGTAAGTACTGTCTCATGCCTCAACCATTGCCCAGAACTGTTGTTTTTGTTTTCATTCTTTGAGTTAACAGCGGGAAAATATCTGAACTACGTTGTTTCAGTTGAAAATATTTTTTTGCTTCAGCAACAGGGCTTCACGTATAATTGCAAAATCCTTCGATACAATAGACATGCCTTACATAAAGAATTTACATCTGAAAATAGAGTAATAATGAGGAAAATATTCTAAAACCAAGAAAAGAAATTGCGGAGCAGAAAAAGCTAGGTAGAGGAAACAGAAGGCTCTGAGAAAAAGTTCATATTTAAAAAAAACTCTAGTCGCTTAATGAGCAAGTGGTATAAATCAATAGAAAGTCATGTGCTGTATTTGAAAAAAAAATTGTACGCAAGTAGGCATCGTGAGTGTCCACAGTTTCCCCTTTTCATTCTGTCGACATTACAAGCACCACAGAAAATAAAATAACCAAAACATAACAAATATACCCATACAAAATAAAATGCCCAAAACATAAAAACAAGTAACCACACAAAATGAATGCCCAAAACATTAAAAACTGTAACCACACAAAATAAAATGCCCAACACATGGTAAGAAATTCTGTTAAAAGCATAATGAAGATAAGAAATAGGAGATATATATGTTTTTAGAACTTAATACAAGTGTCAAAACTGAAATAAAAAAGAAAAAAAGAAATATTCGAAATTTCATTGTTACTTTAGATATCTTGACCTGTCGACATTTCGTAAATTGCACTTCCACTCGGTCAAAAAATATTACTTACAAGGACTCTTTAGTAACTTTTAATCGCTGTGCTCATATTTATAAGGTTTGCATAACAAATGAAGTTAATAATATTGCGCTTTCATTTAGGCACCAAATATTAATTATTGGCCACTAGGCCTAGGCCTTTTAAAGAGTTTTTAAAAAGCGTTATACTCTTAAATTGATTTGTCATGCAAACCTCATATGATTACAGCATTATAAAAATTACTAAAAATGCATATGCCTAGGCCTCGGGCGTATCTAATAATGCTTTGTGCTCGAGTAACATTTCAACAGAATTAATTTGATTTTCTATGAAAACTTTATAAATATCAGCTCAGAGGACTGAAAACTAGCAAAAAGCCCTAGGCCTAGGGTCTGCTTAATAGTTTCAACCTCAGTAAAGCGCATTGCTAAAATCTTGGACTTCTATGCAAACCTTGTGAAAATTAGCACGGCGGACTGAAAATTGCTAAAAAGGCACAGGCCTAGATCTTTATTATTATTATTTTGTACCTGACTAATAGTGTAACATTATCTTTAGTTTCTACTAGCAGGGGTACCCGGCATTTCCCGGGTAAATATTACTAGTTGTAGAATCACCAAGTTCAGCGGGAGAAAGTTAATGAATTAAAAAGGTATTTCCGTAAATTTCCAGTAAACGTATTTTACATTTTCCGATTTAGTTAATTTAATTATACGAAACAAAAAATAATTTACATTATTTACATTACATTGTATTTCTGCCTGATAAGGCACCCGTTGGTGGTCAAAGCAAATGTTTATTAATTTGTGTTTTTAATACACCATTAATCGGATATTTTTGCCCTTTATTGTTATCTACGGCCTCTAACTTAGACCGTAGGTAAGGTGCAGGAGTTCTGTATTGGGCTGCAGTTCTTAAGAGTTAAAAATGTAATTTTTACGAAAATTTTGAATGTAGCCACTTTCACACCTGGCACCGACCCTTTCCGTCTGCAGTCTAAGTTAGAATACAATGAGGTAGTATACCAAATTTGGTCGTTCGAAATTGGAAACTGTAGATTTTACGAAAACGTGTATGGGGGCCCGTAAACCCCGGGCCCCGATCCCTTCCAAAAAAATCTACCGTCTAAGTTAGAGTATCATGAGACAGTATACTAAATTTGGTGGTTCTAAATTGAAAACGGTAGATTTTAGGAAAATTTTGTGTGAGGGCCCTTTGACCCCGGGCCCCCAACTCTTCCAAAAACAGTCTACCGCCTAAATTACGGAACTATGAAATATTATACCATATTTGGTTGTACTAAATTTAAAACTCAAATTTTACAAAAATTTTGTATATATTGTATATATTCCATATACTAAATTTAAAACTGAAATTTTACAAAAATTTTGTATGGGGGCCACTTAACCCCGTGTCACGACTCGTTCCAAAAACCAAGTACCATCTAAGTTAGAGTACCATAGATAGTATACCAAATTTGGTGGTTCTTAATTGAAAGCAGTAGATTTTACGAAACTTTTGTATGGGGCCCCTTGACTCCGGGCCTCGATCACTTCCAAAAACCATCTACAGTCTAAGGTAGAGTACCATGAGGCAGTATATGAAATTTGGTGGTTCTAAATTAGAAACTGTAGATTTTACAGAAGTTTTGTATGGGGTCCCCTGGCCCCTTGACCCTTTACAAAAACAACATATGGTCTAAATTAGAGTTCCATGAGATAGTATACCAAATTTGGAGGTTCTAAAGTGAAAACCGTAGATTGTACGAAACTTCTGTATGGGGGCCCGCTGCCCCTTCCAAAAACCATCTACCGTCTAAGTTAGAGTACAGTGAGATAGTATATGAAATTTGGTGGTTCTAAATTAAAAGTGTAGATCTTACGCAAATTTAGTATCGGTGCTCCTGTCCCCGGGCCCCGACCCCTTCCAAAAACCGCCTACGGTATAATTTAGAGTTCCACGAGATAGTATATCACATTTGGTGGTTCTGAATTAAAATTAGCAAATTTTGAGCTATTTTTCACGAGGTATGGAGGACCCTTAATATACGGATACCCCAAGTCTAAAAGCCTGAAAACCCCCAAAAATAAAAAATGAAAAAAAGTCTAAATTACGGTTTTAGAATATTTTCTGCTTGAATTTTTCTACCACTTTTGAACCTAAAACGTCTGAAAACCAAAAATTCAAAAGGGTGCCTTAGCTTTGCTTTTCAACATGCTGTTGGGTCTTAAGGTCCGGATACCTAGAAATGTCGAAAACAAAAAAAAAATCAAAATGATGGCTTTCGAATATTGTCTGATTAAATTTTTTTCTACCAATGTTACACCTAAAAAGATATGAAAACCAAAAATTCAAAAGAGTGGTTTTGCTTTGTTCTTCAAAATGCTGATAGGTCTTAAGGTCCGGATACCTAGAAAATTCTGAAAACCAAAAAAATCAAAATGGCGGTTTCGAATATTGTCTGCTTGAATTTTTTACCACTTCAACACTTAGGAAAGTCTGAAAAGCAAAGAATTCAGAAGGGTGGAGCTTTATTCTTTAAAGTGCTGGTAGGTTAAAAAATAATTATGTCCGAAACGTTGAAATGCTGTAAAAATTCAATGAAATTTTTATTTAAAACTAAGAGACGCCGAAGGCTGCTACCGCTTTGGGTCAAACTGTATGCATTGACGTTGCGACCCAGTTCTAAATCGTAAAACAGTTACTTTGCTTTCCCTTAATTGCTTTTTCCTTTCTTTAATTTTATGTTCAAAAGATGAATTTATAGCTTCACCGTTCATGGAACGGACATGACTGCTTGTGTAAGTATAACGTAAGACATGCGCCAGGTAACTTTTAAAACAGTTCATTTCTGAATGCAGATTGGCAGACAACATAATCACAAAAGTATGTAGCGTCAATATTTGATTGCTTCAATTTTACTAATTTGTACAATTTATTTTCTAAACTGGTGAGCGATTTAAGACTGATAATTCTTTAGAGTAGGCCCAAGTTCGAGTTCCGGTGAGGCAGGGTTACTGCGCTTGTCTGCGGCGTTGTCTCTTCCCTGGAGCTATAGTGGCCGCAAATTTTTTTTTTTTTTGATTGGAGGTTTAACGTCGCCCGTCCCTAATTTAGGGTCACTGGTTCCAGGGAAGGGAGAGAGCCAGTACCGGAAGACAAACACAACAACCATGCCTCACCGGGATTCGAACCCGGACCCCGTTCGGACGAATGATCAGAAGCCATCGCTTAGATCACTGCGCCACCGGGGCGGTTCCGCAAATTAGGATGTGCCACTGCTTATAGCACAAAAAGTTGCTCATAACGTTTAGTACCCCCTCCCACTTCCTGCAGAAAAAAGAGAAAAAGGTTGAACTATTCTAGCGCATGAGATATTATATCAGGAAACTAGGAATGCAAAAGACATGTCGAAATTGTAATCCGGTACCTAAATTGAGAGCTTTTTTCACTTCATCGTTACTACCTGTGTAACAGACTTTGAGCTGATGAATTTCAGATGTGTATTTCATGTCAAAGAAAAAAATTCTCGAACACGCGCCTATCATTGTAGTGTAACTAAAAAAACCCCTTTTTAATTTAAATAATACTAATTAATAACGAGGAACTGTACACCAACTATAGTTAAAGTAGTAAAAGTACAGCAGTAATACGAATTTATTGGGGTAAAACAGAATTAGAATTTTCCAAGCTTTCGCACATCAGATAGCTTTTTCAAGAAACGCAGATAGCAAAATTGCTGCCTACTTTCCTATCTACCCTGCTTGAAAAATCCAACTGGTTGATGTGCGAAAGCATGGGAATTTTAAATTCTATTTTACGCTAATAAATTCGGATTACTAGTGTAGTTTTACTATTTAAACTAATACTTTTAATATAATTGTAATGTAACTAAATTATTTTTATAGTTTAAAGTTCTCATTAAATCTTATTTCTTGTAAAATACTACTAGGCCTACTTAAGTGGCATGCAGTACTCTCTCTTAAAACCTTCGGAACACTCATCAATTTGACATTTGCGTTAGTGTCATTCACCGGCAGAGCGTGTCAGAAATTCTATCTTTGCTATGGCACAACACGCAGCATCCTCCCTTCAGTATTCGTTCAACACAGCGGTATCCACTTCATCAACCGCTATTAGGCGCGTTATTTTGATCTCTGACACAGGTAAAATCGAAATTCTCCACATTCATATCCATGAAATAAAACTGTAATAGCACCTGTAATTTCAGGCAGCGTTTAACTATTGAAACAAAAAAAGCAACATGAGATGCCACACTGCAGGCAGCACACATATGAGTTTCAAAATTGGCTTTCCACTTATGCTTCCAAACACAGTCACTAAATTTCTAGGCCATCTCATGGTACACCCAGTTCTATGCCAACACATATAAACTTCCTTCGTAGCACAATGCTTTCCGTCTGCAGACTTCTACTACACATCATTACATCCACTTAAACGGACAGAGTATAGCGTAATGGACGTAAACAGTAAACTGGTTTGAGCACCGTTTGCTCTTTTTTGACAGCTGCTAGTGGTCGGTGATGCTCGGCTTCTAAGCAGCCTCTCTCTCATGCTAAGCGATGTTGTGGAGCTCTCTATACTTTGTATTTTCATACTGACCTCAGTTCCTGTTAACACCTGAAACTCCAGGTTTATGTTTTGCAGGGATCATCTCATAACATGCTGAGATCACACAAGGAGGAGTTCCATGTCGTTCCAGTGCGTCATTGGATGGTAGTAGTACTTAGCCCTTCCATTTTTAGCAGATTATCGTATTGGCTTTCCAATGGGCTCAAGTGGGAATTCTCTTTCGTAAAATCGAGAAACGCAGATAGCAAAATTGCTGCCTGCTACGAAGGAAGTTACCGGCTTGCCCGTCCGTCCGTCCGTCTGTACCCACGATATTTCTGCAACTATTAGTCCGATTTGAGAAATTCTTTTTGCATTGGGAAGCTTGAAATGTACGAATGATGATCCATCATTTTGTTATTTTTTACGATGGACAATTTCTCCGCTAGAGGGCGTAAATGCAGATGATGTCGAATTCAAAAATACGTTTTATTCCACATATTTGCTTCTAAACATCCCATTGAAAAAAATATTTTGTCTTTCGATTCCATTTATGTCGAAGAGTATTTTAGACATACTTACTTTTTCACATTACGCATAGATTTTCCGCTAGGGGGCGTAAAATTAAATTACACTTTCCCCGATAACTCTTCTTCTAAAACTTCGATTTGAAAATTTTTTCTTCTTTTTTTCTTCAGCTGATACAACTCCTGATGGAAAATATTTTGCATATCCTTTCAAATTTTTGGTAAAGAATACTTTGGCCACCAGGGAGCGTAAGTGTTAATGTTTTCTTCTGATTAATTTGCCATAAAATCTGAGCTTCTAAAATATTGATTGCAAAAAAAAGTCGTTTGTTGACCGATACTACTCATGTCGACAAACCTTTTAGGAACCTTTTCTTCTTGAAATAATGCATGGTTTCTACGCCAGGGGGTGAAGGCGTAAATCTTATTTTTGTCAATATCTCTACTTCTAGGAGTCCGATTTGAAAAATTCATTTTTTGTTGGATAGTGTTTCCGATGCGAACTGCTTTCCCTATAAATTCAAAATTTTCAAGTAAGTCATAGATTTTCCGCTAGGGGGCACAAAGGCAAATTGCATTTTCTGCGTTTTTTCTGCTTCTAAAACTCCGATTTGAAAAATTATTCCTGTATCGCATACAAGACCTGATGGAAAATATTTTTCACATAATTTCTATTGGTAAATAATGTTTTGCCCACCAGGGGGCATAAGTGTTAATTTCTGCTTCTGATGTATTTGTAGCAAAATCTGGGCTCCTGAAAACTCGACTAATTTTTTTTCTTGTACCGATACCGCTCGTATGGAAAAACCTTTTGAGAATACTTTCTTCCTAAAATAATGCATGGTTTTCCCACCAGGGCACGTAAAGTCACATCTTATTTGTGTGGATATTTGTGTTTCTAAGAGTCCTATTTGAAAAACTCTTTCGGTGTTGGAGAGCGTATCCGGTGCTAAATGTTTCTTACATAAATTCATGTTTTTCTTAACGCACAAGTCTGCATCCAGGGGCGTAAGCTCACGATTCCGTTTACAGCAATATCTGAGGGATTAAAACCCCGATTGAAAAACTTCTTTCTTCCGTCAGATACTATTGTTTTCCACACCGGTTCCATTGACGTTAAATAGCTTTGATAAATTTAATTTGTGTCAGAACGGATTCAAAAGACTTGCTTATTACATCCAAAAATTTGGTGTTATCTTTCTTGTTCGGAAATATCTCTGGCAAATGCACAAATCGATATCCCCCCAAAAAAACGCACATTACGAAATCCAACAATTCGATCCACCAGCTGTAACAAATGTAAAAATTCTGTGTCTCATACCGCTTTCCTACAAATTCCGCTCTGAAGTATGCTTTTCGACGCGAAGGTACGTTGGAATATGACAGCGACAGCAGTGGCGTGCACACACTTTTGAAAAAATCGTGTTAGTTCCCTTCACTCATATATTGGCCAAACAGTTGACGTTCGAAAGATTGGGCACCCGCGAATGTGTCAGAAACTAACATTTCTCTCCCTAAAGTTTTAAGTGCAGATCATTGAGATACTAGATATCGCCACTGGTAATATTGAATCTCATTAGCGCTTGGCGTCAGATAACACATCAACAAACCTTTTGTTTGCAGGGAAGTAAATTGAACTTCAGTGGCACCTTTGAGAAATACTTCTGAGTAATGCTCTTTTGTATAGCTAGTACTTTTTCACTGTGATATAGCTGCCACCTCAGCTTCTCGAAAGAAATCTACATAAATCGATTTTACAGATACCCTACATCAGAACTTTTATTCATAAATTTTGTTGTAGTATAATGCGGCAAATTCTAATGGGAATGATTTGAAATCGAGTGTTTCAGTTTAATTTTGATACCTATCACTGCATCTATAGTTTTTCTAAGTACCTTGTTTTTCGAACCATTAGTGGCCATACTACACAGATCTGTTCAATTTAAATGAGAACGACGGACAGTTTAGTAAAGTTTAATGAAAGGGCAAAAAGGATTTCATAAATCGTTTCTGCTTTTAGATTCTAAAGTAGAGGAAGTTTCTTAGATAGAGATTTCCATTTTTTTTAATTCCTCGAACGAATACATTATATTAATCAAAAGGATTTTCTGTATATTGCTTTCATCAAGAGAAAAGATTGTTAAATGAAAGAATGACAATTTTTTAAGTCACTAATAATCTCCCTGTGGCTATACATACAAAGAAGAAAGACCACTCATCTCTATTCTGCGTTTAAAAACAGTACATTTGAACCAAGGAGGTTAGAAGAAGAGGAGGTGAAGGGACCCGTTTTGAAGACAAAACAGATCAGCTCTTTGTCCTCTCTCTGAGGTGGTGGGAGTCTGAACTGTGAGAGTTCGGGAACGTGACGTCACTTCCTGTGGCTTAAGCAGTTTTGCTTAGCGCATGCAAACCAAGGATGGAAAGAAGGAATAATTCGGACTTCTTATTTCTTAACATTAGGCTTTTGGTTATATTCTAAACATGGTTACTTGTACATGGGCAGTATGGACAGTAAGTAACCACGCGCACTATGCACTTCCGCTCAAAAATTTATTATTTTGTTCAATTTTTTAAAGAAATACCACCACATATTTTCCTGCGTTTTCTGGAATTTTTTTATTATGGAAACGAATATTTCAGCCTCAATTTTTTTTCATGCCTGTATAGGTAGAGTAAGGGTCCTAAAAACCCGTTAAAAATCGCGATTTTCCCATAGAGATATACAGGAGATTCTTAGGTTGGGCGCATTGGCGTAGTCAGCTGATAAAAAGTGGCGTCACGCCAGAAGCACAGTGAGATGGGCTGCTGCCACCTCCTCTTACTTCTAACCTCCTTGATTTGAACCCACTGTTTATCAAAGATATAAGACGCATTGAACCCATTGTTATTGAAGATATACGACCCATTTCTCAAACATCTCTTGAATGGGTTTTAGAGTGACATATCAGCTCTTGTCTGTTTTAGAGTGACATATCAGCTCTTGGGTTTTAGAGTGACAGCTAACTCCGAAGATACTAAACTGACCCGCAAAAAGAGATTCTGAATAAAACTGCTCCCGTTCTTGAAAGTGTTAATATTCAAAGTCATACATTGCACAACTCTAAGCGCTATAAATGCAGAACTATCACAGTTTTACATGAATAACAAGTTGTACAGATACGTAAAAGTAACTGCTGTGTTATCTTGCATGAGTCCGTGTATTTTGCTGAGATGTCATTGAAACTGGTGGGAACTCGATCTTGCGGGATTCCATCACATCGTAAAGGAGGGTGTGCGTGATTGCAGTGGCAACAATTAATCCATCTTTAAGTAGCTGTTAGGTACAACTTTGTCAGGAACAGTGTGCAAAATGTTAATTGGTTCCAAGGTTAGGATTAGAAATCTTCTTTAACGGATACTGCTTCTCCTTACTATTTTTGGGAATGTTTCAGATGTGCCAGACAAAACCACAGTACAGTAGCTTATTCATTACAGATTTCACAAAAATGTGGTTAATTGCTATTTCTCACAATGAATTATATGAAGATAATCGGATTTTCTTCTTTCCCACGTCTTCTGAAAAACAAATACGTGCTTATGTTATAGCGTTACTTTGTCCGTTCGAAGGCAGATAAGATACTAAGGTGTCTATAAGTCAGTTCGAATCATTATTTTTGAATCGGATAGGGCTAACTATGGCAATGATGATTCGAGAACTTTTGAGCTCTTGTGATCGCAGTATTTCGCTAGGTGACATACAGGTATTTTTGACTTTGGCACAATATTAGCGTTCCTAAAAGTTAAACTGAAACAGCGATGAAACTGTGAATCATACATTGCAAAAAATGCCGCGGAAATTTTGAACGCAGACTCAACTAACTTATGTTGATAGAATTTATTTAATTCTACTTTTACAAAGGTTGATATTACGTGCAAAGCATAAAAATAATTTTACTTAAACTGACTGGAAAGAAGCTATAAATCGTATCATTCGAAAGTGAATCGATGATAGCTCTCGAGGTTAATGCCATCCCATGTGAAAATATTTTTTTAATCCGATTAACATATCCAGGGGTTGTCCAAGATAATGGAAACACTTTGAAACTATAAGTGTTAAGCACCTAATATGGTGTGGGAGCACCCTTAGCATTTAAAACTGTGTGAATCATCCTTGGAATGACGCATAAAAGTCCTGGATGGTGGTAAGTTGTATGGTGTACCATTCTTCCTGCAGAATCTGCTCCAATTCCTTGAGATACGCCGGTGGAGAAAAACGGGATCGCACTCTGTTTTCCAACACAGACCACAGGGGCTCAATGATGTTTAAGTACGGTGATTGTGCAGGCCAGGGAAGGTGTGCAAATTCATCCTCGTGTTCCTCAAACCATGATTGAACAGTTCGACTTCTATGAATCGGGACATTATCATCTTGAAAGGTGCAGTCCCCTGACGGGACAATGCCTGCGCCATTGAATACACAAGTCGGTCAAAAGAGTGACATAGTCTCCGCTAGTGATCCGTCCGTGCAAGGTGATAATAGGACCTCCTACAAACCACGAGATTATGGCCGAAACCATTGCGAAACCGCCCCTATGCTTCACTATAGGAAGGAGACAGCCTGGGTTGTAGGCTTCTGCGGGGGTTCTCCACACGTAAACCCGTCCTGTGGTGGGGAATAGTGAGAAACTTGATTCATCGGAAAACCAGACTTGTTTCAATTGATCCGCAGTCCATGTTTTATGCTTCTGGCACCACTGTAGTCTCCGTTTCATATTCCCCTGTGATACCAGGGATTTTGTAATCGCAGCTGTGCCGTAAATATTGTGCTTATGCAATTCCCTTCGCAGGTATGGGTCGACACTGGGTTTTGGAGACGTGCATTAAGCTCAGCAGGTCTTCCTCCTTGCGGTAACAATCCTCTTTAATGCCCTCCTGTCTCATGCAGTTAGTTTCGTTTTCCTTCCACAGTTGTGTTTCGCAGATGGTGTTGTGCCGTGAACAGTGTATGCTGCCATCACCTTCGACACGGTACCTCTTGATACCCCCAATACATGTGCCACTGTGATTGCCGACGCACGAACCAGACGGGCTCGTACAATCTACCCTCTTTGGAATTCCGACAAGTCACTCATTGTGCCTTCACCTGGAACGAAATTATGAAACACCGATTTACAATGCAATCACACAGACCCTTGAGAATATAAGCAACACTTTCTTACAAAAAACATTGTAGCTACATGTTCGTTTTACTCATAATGCAGCACATACCAAAATCACTGTTTTCAGCGAGGTGTTTCCATTATTTTGGACAACCCCTGTACGAGGCGTGATGAATAAGTTGTCCGTCCGCGCAAGTGTATTGCCCATGATTCGTTGCCTAGCAACCAGTCAGACGGCAAACGATTCTTTTGGCCATTAACTTCATTTTATTGAGCAATAAAACATCGTAAACCGATTTGTCGTATTTAATTGTGCTTAAAATGGATGGGGTCCTTTTTCAACTGTGTCGACGGGTGTCAAACAACGATCAGTTATAAAGATTTTAGCTCATGAAAATTTCCCTATCAAAGAAATTCACGCTCGACTAGTGGCAGTTTATGGTTCTGGAACTTTGGGCATAAGCACTGTTCGTCGTTAGGTAAGAAAATCATAGGATATGGAGAAATGTCAGCCGTAAAGGATCGGCCTCGGAGTGGGAGACCCATGATCGCACCGTGCGATTTGAATTCAATGAGCACATCAGGGTAAATCGAAGAATAATCCAAAGAACTCCAGTAAGTAAGCTCAACACTAGTTTAGGTAGTGTCAATGACATTGTTAACGTTTTAATATAAAACAAAGTGTGTTCTCGTTAGATACGGCGTCACCTAACGACTGAAATGAATAAACCAAGATATAAAACATGCTAAAGGTTACTTGTTTGCTATGAAACATGTGGAAGTGATTTTCTTCAAAGCATTGTGACTGGTGATGAGAGTTGTATTCACCATTATGACCCAGAAATGAAAAAATCAATCGCTGTAATATCGACACCCATCTTCTTCTACAGCGAAAAAATTCAAAACTCAAATTTTTGCCGGTACGTGCATGCTCACTGTGTTCTGGGACTGCAGAAGCATTATTCACCAGGAGTACATGATCAAAGGTACGACTATCAACTCTGTGAGCTACGTGCGTACGTTAAAAAAGTTAAAGCAAAGAATAAACCGCGTTCGGGGGAAGCCAATGATTCTGCAACACGATAACGCCAAACCCCACCAGTGCTCTCGCTTCAGAGGCCATACAAAAAGTCGGATTTGAAGTTCTCGAATACCCTACCTACAGCCCAGATTTGGCGCAGTTCGACTTTTGCTTGTTTTCTGCACTTAAGAGACATCTGAAAGGAATTCAGTTCACTTGTGACGAAGATGTTTGAGCCGCTACGAGGAGGATTCCCAGAACAACTTCAAGATTTTTACAGAGATGAGTTTAAAAAATTGGTTAAATGTTGGCGTATCTGTATTGAGCGTGAGGGGACTACGTAGAAAAATAAAAAAATGTGAATTTAAGTAGAAATTCTGAGCTCTGTTCTTGTTTTCTTCTAATTTGATACCTTTGTATGTAAAAATGGAGACATTATTCTCTGAACATCCTCTGTGTATAGATATCGTGAATACAGACGAGAAAATTATGTTACGCTATAAACAACAGCTGTTTTTGAAAAGGCGTGTTAAAAACTAACCTAATTCTCTGCCGTGATAGAATTCAAAGAGAGGAAGCATGCCCTACGGCATCATTGGTTAACCTTATTTCAAGCCACACAATACGTTTGCCTTTAGTGGAGTTTTTTAACGAAATTGATTCGTAACACAAAAAACAACCTTCGCAAATTTTGTTCAGGCGAAAACACTTTTGACATAGTTTGAAATTACTCGCTATGTGCGGAAATTCATAAAATGTATGACTCATTAGAGTTAAAATACAAAATTGCCAAGCGTGAAAAGAGACAGAAAATGCACGCTGATTAGTAGAAAACCAAATTTAAATCATTATCGAGACTGTTTTTCGCTGTTTTCGACAAGAGAGACGCGAATATGAAAAAAACCCCAGAGGATTAAAGTTAGCAGATAGTGATTTCAAAACTCTCTGAACAGCGATTTAATTAAATTTCTTTCGACTGAGACAGATGGAAATATTTATCGCCTGGAGTTGGGAGAACGGAATTGATAACTTGATAAATTTCCTTTGGGATGATATATTTTATTTCGAGAGCAGGATCCTGAAAGGAAATTTTCTATCCATGTGATGTTCGATACTGGAACAAATTTAAGAAGTGTATCCTGAAGAAGAAAGAATTGGAGAACTTCGCGTAAAAACGACTTAAAGCGGAAAACAGAGGTGTAAAGAAAGGGGCCAAAATTACAAGCTTACCTCAGGAGAGGAAAATTATATTATTTTTGTACAGCGGTACAAATGATCAGAGCGTGGCATTTACTCGGTTTAACTTGAAACCCCAAAATAGCCAGGAAAGGAAGCTTCATATTATGTGCAGTAGCAAGATACTTTTATATTCACGACAGAGTTCATGAAAAATTCTTCACTCACTCACTCAATCAATCAACCAATAAATAAATACTGTACATGGGATAAAGTGCAACAGAATAAAGTAGTGGGATTCTTAAATCGCAAATATCATTAAAATTATCCTCGAGTTCTAGGAAAACACACTTTCATAATACTTCTTTTTTCCATTTCTTCCCTAATTTCTAATCTGATTTATTTAGTACTGGATAACGAAACCGTTGTAGGAGACTCCTAAATAACAAAGCACAGATAAAAAAGCGTACCTTCACTCCACGCAGTAGTCCCCATACTTCTTTTTTCCATTTCTTCTCTAACTTCTAATCTGATTTATTTAGTACTGGATAACGAAACCGTTGTAGGAGACTTGTAAATAACAAAGCACAGATAAAAAATGTACCTTCACTCCGCACAGTAGTCCCCATACTTCTATTTTCCATTTCTTCTCTAACTTCTAATCAGATTTATTTAGTACTGGATAACGAAACCGTTGTAGGAGACTCGTAAATAACAAAGCACAGATAAAAAATGTACCTTCACTCCGCACAGTAGTCCCCATACATTTCTATTTTCCATTTCTTCTCTAACTTCTAATCAGATTTATTTAGTACTGGATAACGAAACCATTGTAGGAGACTCGTAGATAACAAAGCACAGATAAAAAATGTACCTTCACTCCGCATTTCCATTTCTTCTTCCATTTCTTCATTTCTTCTTTTTTCCATTTCTTCTCTAACTTCTAATCTCATTTATTTAGTACTGGATAACGAAACCATTGTAGGAGATTCGTAGATAACAAAGCACAGATAAAAAAGCTGTACCTTCACTCCACGCCGTAGTTCCCATACTTCTATTTTCCATTTCTTCTCTAACTTCTAGTCTCATTTATTTAGTACTGGATAACGAAACCGTTGTAGGAGACTCGTAAATAACAAAGTACAGATAAAAAAATGTACCTTCACTCCGCATTTCCATTTCTTCTTCCATTTCTTCATTTCTTCTTTTTTCCATTTCTTCTCTAACTTCTAATCTGATTTATTTAGTACAGGATAACGAAACCGTTGTAGGAGACTCCTAAATAACAAAGCACAGATAAAAAAATGTACCTTCACTCCGCACAGTAGTTCCCATACTTCTTTTTCCATTTCTTCTCTAACTTCTAATCTGATTTATTTAGTACTGGATAACGAAACCGTTGTAGGAGACTCGTAAATAACAAAGCACAGATAAAAAAATGTACCTTCACTCCGCACAGTAGTCCCCATGCTTCTATTTTCCATTTCTTCTCTAACTTCTAATCTGATTTATTTAGTACTGGATAACGAAACCGTTGTAGGAGACTCGTAAATAACAAAGCACAGATAAAAAAATGTACCTTCACTCCGCATTTCCATTTCTTCTTCCATTTCTTCATTTTTTCTTTTTTCCATTTCTTCTCTAACTTCTAATCTGATTTATTTAGTACTGGATAACGAAACCGTTGTAGGAGACTCGTAAATAACAAAGCACAGATAAAAAAATGAACCTTCACTCCGCACAGTAGTCCCCAAATTTCTATTTTCCATTTCTTCTCTAACTTCTAGTCTCATTTATTTAGTACTGGTTAACGAAACCGTTGTAGGAGATTCGTAAATAACAAAGTACAGATAAAAAAATGTACCTTCACTCCGCATTTCCATTTCTTCTTCCATTTCTTCATTTCTTCTTTTTTCCATTTATTCTCTAACTTCTAATCTGATTTATTTAGTACTGGATAACGAAACCGTTGTAGGAGACTCGTAAATAACGAAGCACAGATGAAAATATGCACCTTCACTCCGCGTAGTAGTTCCTATACTTCTTTCTTCCATTTCTTCTCTAACTTCTAATCTGATTTATTTAGTACGGGATAACGAAACCGTTGTGGGAGACTCGTAAATAACAAGGCACAGATAAAAAATGTTCCTTCACTCAGCACAGTAGTCCCCATACGTTTTTTTCCATTTCTTCTCTAACTTCTAATCTGATTTATTTAGTACTGGATAAAGAAACCGTTGTAGGAGACTCGTAAATAACAAAGCACAGATAAAAATATGTACCTTCATTCCGCACAGTAGTCCCCATACTTCTTTCTCCCATTTCTTCTCTAACTTCTAATCTGATTTATTTTGCACTGGATAACGAAACCGTTGTAAGTGACTAGTAAATAACAAAGCACAGATAAAAAAAATGTACCTTCACTCAGCACAGAAATCCCCATGTGCGGCCACAACCTTTCATTCAGCAAGAAAATAACATGCGTATGCCTCGTTAAAGGAATCAGTGTGTTTCAGAATTGGTGTTCAGTTCAGAACTCCTGTCCTTTGAGGTAGTGTAGGCTTCATTCTGCATACTGCTTCCACATCTAATGCACGGAAAAGGGAAAGGGTAATACGAGAGAGGTGTAGATATCTGGGGAATATGCTGGCTGGTAATCCGAGAGAGGTGGAGATGTCTTGGAATATGATGGTGGAAATCCGAGAGAGGTGTACATGTCTGGAGAAAATGCTGGCTGGTAATCCGAGAGAGGTGTAGATGTTTGGGGAATATGCTGAGAGATACAACGTTTCGCATACAAGACGCTTCCGTTTTCAGAGTCCTGTTCGTTATGTGCCTTGTGACATTACCTTGCAGAAATAGCACATTTTCCGATTAACCAGTGCTGGATCCTCGCTAATCAATTCATTCTGAACTCGTTACAGCTGACAGGATTATAGGCCCTCTGTGATGGTTTTTCCACATGGGAGAAGTTCATAACGCACATGCCGGTGACAGTTCCCAACACATATGCGCGCGCGCACACACACACACACAGCAAAACCTTATTTGCTGCCGAGACGCCTTACTGGTATGCGGTATTTTTCACTTCGTGGCTATCAGCGTCGAATACGTTTAGGAGTACAAAACTGAACCCAGATGTCATCACAGATGTTCACACAGTTGAGAAAGGGTTCCTTGTGCTAAAGTGAGAAGAGCGAGATGTATAGAGCTAACTGCTGCTGCTTATTCTCATCTGACAAATGATGTGGGACATAGAAGCTTCGTCAGTATGGCTTTCTCGTGGCATGTAATCACAAGTGAATGGTATCAGCAATTACAATGAATCTTTCTGAAAGCTGGTAACACGATTGAGCGGTATTTTCCTCAATCGCGGTGCGCAGCTGGTTATTATCCAGTGCATGTGGTCGTCCACTGCGTGAAACATCGTCCAAAGATTCGTCGTCACAGCGAAATTTCTGGAAATACTGACCGCTGATTCACTCACTTACCACACCGGCACCAAATGCTGTGTATAACCGTTCGCTGCTTGAACTGCGGTTGTTTCTAGTTTATAGTCGCAGAGCATGCACACTCTTGTTACCATTTTCGAAGGCTCCATTCTGCTCACCGTTTTCTCAGAAATGTACAGCCAAAGCAGCCACGTGTCAGATACCCTATAAATGATCACCTCCTACATTTGAAGCATTTCTGAACAGTAGCAGTTCTCGTTTCTCGTTCTGCTTATATGTCACCTTCTCTGTTACCATTCGTTAAGCGGAACGAACTTTTTTGTTTACCCAATAATATGCCAGGTTTTCTTTATTTTATAAACGGTATCCTGAATTGTACTGTTCAGGCTTTGTAAAATAGAAAACTGAAAATCTTCCTCTCAAGTACATGAAGTTCTATCAAAAGAAGGAGAGTAAGTTGCAAAATTGGCTTCACTGAGCGCACATGTAATGTCTCAAAAGCGCTTTCTTGTCTCGTACCCAAGTTAAATGTTTCTTTGTGGACCCTAAGCAAATATAAATCTCCTCCCAAATAGAGTTCTGTCTAAATCAAATAGGAGTCTCTCTAGTTTGAAGAGATGAGTTTCTATACTCTCACAAAAGTAAAGAATAAATTGCTGTCATTCACACAGTCGAGTCACACTATTGTGATCACCTCCTACGTTTGACGTCAACAGCGCGTAGCCAATAAAAGAAGGCACGTGTCGAGAGATGGCATGGAGGGTATATACGGTGTACTGTTGGCATTCTGAAAACATATCACTCGTTGCTGTAATGGATAAAAGGAGAGATTTATCATATTTACAAAAAGGGATGATTACTGGCTTTCGGGCCAAGGATGGCGTATTTCTGAAACAGCGTAGTTTGTGAACTGTTCGGGTGCTGCTGTAGTTAAAGTGTATCGTGATTGGAGAAATGGCACCATTGCGAATAAGCGATGTGGAAACTGTGGAGCACTACGGGCCATTGTTGTGAGAAGTGAACGTCAACTTCGAAGGTGCGTGAGGGCCGATCAACACGCTACAGTAGAGCAACTCACTGGCCGAGTGAACCAGGGGGCTACCGGAACAGTGTCTAAAGCGACAGTTCAGAAAACCCTGCTGCGTGTGGGGCTCCGATGCAGACGGATGGTCCCTGCAGCTATGCTAAAGAAGGTGCATCGGCAGAAAAGGCTTATATTTGCACGGCAGTATCGGAATCGGACCTCCGCTGAGTGGCAAAGGATTGCCTTCTTCGATGAGTCACGTTTTCTGCTCCATCGAACGGATGGACATTGGCGTATAAGGCGAGAAACGTCGGAGAACAAACACTCTTCAACGATTGCAGGAAGTACACAAGCTGGTGGGGGCAGCGTTATGGTCTGGGGAATGTTTTAGTGGAATTCCCTGAGTTCACTTATACCTGTAGAAGGCACTATGGACCGAATTCGTTATGAATCCATCCTTGCAGACCACGTTCACCCGTACATGCTGCTTGTCTTCCCGGTGGCGGATGGGATCTTCCAGAACGACAGCGAGAGGTGTTACAAAGGTAGAAATGTCCGAGAGTGGTTGGAAAAGCACGATGAAGACTTCAATGTACTTCCCTGTCCCCCTGATTTCCCAGATTTAAACCCAATTGAACATCTGTGGGATCACCTCGATCATGTTGTTCGCTCTATGGATCTTTCACCAAGCACCCTCCAGCAGCTATGAGATGCACTGCAGTCAGCATGGCTCCACATACCTGTGAAGACGTGAAGACCTTCCGGCACCTTATTGAGTAACTCCCAGCCCGTCTAGCTGCTGTCCGCGCTGAACACGGCGGTTACTCTGGATATTAGCTGGTGGTCACAATAATGTGACTCAGTAGTGCACTTGAAAGTTACATGGTAAGTATGATACAAATCGGAGTCTAGCGGTCAAGAGCTAGAGCTTATGAATCCTTTTAGTGATAATCCAGGATTCAAATCCTGAGTAAAACTCCAGTGTTGTACATGTTTTCACGACAGTAGTTCATAGGAACAGGCGACTCCTAGCTTGATGGGCATGCGGACTGTTAAACTCAGAACAGTAATAGAAATCGAAAAAAAACTGTCTTTGGGATCTGCTGCAGTGTAAAAACACGTGGTTTTGTAATTTGAGAGCGTCAAAAAGTGATAGATCTGGCCCAGAACATTTACAAGAACTATTTCAGAATATTTCTTATGCTATAACCTCCTTCTAAATGACATTTTAAAGAAATTATGTGAATATTTACTTTATCTTTTGCGTTTTTTAACTGCAAATCGATATTTAGATGTTGAGTTCCTGAACCGCTCCTTCGTTCTATCAGCAGAACGTGTCGTGTGAAAATTGCACGAGTTTCACCAAATATGAATTTGCGGCATCCCAAAGGGACTAAATCAGCTTAACACATTTGCTGCGTTACGACCCGTGGGTCGTAACTCGTTAACTTTTAAATTTTTCAGAGGAAAAAAGTTTATATACATAAATCTGTAGTGGATATCAGTCACTTTATGTATATATCTTTAAACGACCCACCGGTGTGTCGTACAGCACTGTATTGAAACAGTTACGACCCACACCGGTGGGTCGTAACGCTTACTACAAAAAAATCGCCGAAAAACATGTTAAAATTGTTGATATTTATTAGATATTCAAGAGAAATTCGTCCGGTCTATTTCTGCCGAGCTACTTCTGTAACTCCTATATGGCCATGTGTACGTTATTCGAGTAAATATTTATCAGCATTGAGTTCTTTCAATCTGTAAAAATCAAGTGAGCAATCCATTCACTAGCTAATGAATCAGACAATATAACAGGTAGACATCCCTTAAGTGGTGTACTTTTCTTCCCTTCAAGCAACAGCTGGACAAAGCAGCAGAGCAGCAGTAGTTCTACGGAAGCCTTAACAATTAAATTTATGACAGTAAATAAATAGTATTTTTAGTATTTTGCCAGCAGGCACTTGACATACTGTACGCATAAAGATGGACATTTTAGAATACGCACACGAAAGATGAGTCTCTAAAATATATTTAATAACTTTTACCAAGTGATATGTTGGGTCCACAAAATTTAAAATGTCCGCAACGTTTTATCGTGAATACGAACAGAAGATATACCACACTGACAACAATGGCAGTACTTCCGCCCAACAGAAAAATCTTTAGAAAATATTAATTTAATTTTATTAAACACCTACCTTTCATTTATATGTATTTTGAATGCTCATAAGCACCAAGATAGGTAAATTCCAAAATGCTTGCAAGAAATTTTTGATTTAGTTTCCTATATTATAATTTAACTTTCAGAAGTTCCGTTTTTTTTACGCTTTCCAACCGTAGGTTGAAGAAGCGTATATGCTCCAGCTTTGTCTGTCCGTCCGTCCGCACGATAACTGGCGTAAAAATGGTTCGATTTCAATGAAAGTTTACTATGTGGTAGGGGACCACCTGGGGACGAACCCTATTGAAAATGGGACAAATGGGGTCAAAGGTCACGACGTAGGAGCGGGATCATTCCATTGCCCTTATGCGTCATAACTTGCGTAGATATGATTCGATTTCAATGAAAGTTTACTATGTGATATGGGACCGCCTGGGAACGAATCTTATTCAAAATGGGTGAAGTGGGTCAAAGGTCAGGACATAAGAGCGGGATGCATTCCATTGCCCTTATGCGTCATAACGTGCGTAAAAATGGTTCGATTTCGATGAATTTTTTTTTTTTTTTTTGATTGGAGGTTTAACGACCACCGTGAGCAACTCAAATGGGCTATAAGCAGTCGCCCGTCCCTAATTTTGGGTCACTGGTTCCAGGGAAGGGAAAGAGCCAGTGCCGTAAGACAAACACAACATCCATGCCTGACCGGGATTCGAACCCGGACCCCATACGGACGAATGATCAGAGGCCAGCGCCTCAGACCACTGCGCCACCGGGGCGGCAATGAAATTTCAGTATGTGGTAGGGGACCACCTGGGGACGAACCCAATTGAATATGGACGAAATGGGGTCAAAGGTTAGGACATAGGATTGCGATCCATTCCATCGCTCTTATCCCATATTATTAAGGTGGACGTCAAGTAATTTTGCTTCCTATACTTCTAATGGAAAAACTTTTGTACACGTTTCATTCACAATTAATGTGTTCCCAAGAATGAAAATTTGAACATCGAATAAAATAACCTCATTATAACTTGGAATACTTAATATTTTCTAAAACATGACCATAATTATATTAAAAATCAATAACTTTTCCTTTGGTGATGTTGAAACCAGAAAAGGGATGGCGCGACCTGTACTTTGATGACGTCAGTAGACAAACAAATGTTAGATTTCATAATTATGGTTATGTTTTAGAAAATATTAAGTATTCCAAGTTATAAAATGAAGCTATTTTGATCGATGTTCAAATTTTCATCCTTGTGAACGGATTAATTGTCCAGGAAAAAGATGGCGCGACCTGTATTTTCATGACGTCAGCAGACAAAAAAATGTTGGATTGCATAATTATGGTTATGTTTTCGAAAATATTAAGTATTCCAAGTTATAAAATGAAGATATTTTAATCGATGTTCAAATTTTCATCCTTGGAAACGCATTAATTGGGAAAAAAATGTGTACAGAAATTTTTCCATTCGAAGTACAGGAAGCAAAATTACTTGACGTACACCTTAAAGTATCAATTCTTGTATGTATGTAAATTTGATTTTGAAAACGGCTCTAAGGATTTTGATGGAAGTCGTTAACCTACCGTTTTCTGGTAAACTAGAAATCGATTTAGCTTGATCTCGACTTTAAGAAAATTAGTTTAGTGGGTTAAATAACCACCCCGAATGACCAAGTTTGTAGTGTGGTGTCATGGCATCGCCCCATTAGATGTTGGCGCGCGGTCATGCCATCTGTCTCATTACGTCACGCGTTGTTTGTGGATCCTTATAAAGTTTTATGACGTCACACCTTGATAGCAGATGGTCGATTCCTATCGGCCTCATTACGTCACGCGTTGTGTGCGCATGTTCGTCCGCACGATAACTTGCGTAAAAATCGTTCGATTTCGATGAAATTTTATTATGTGGTAGCAAAACACCTGGGAAGGAACCCTATTTAAAGTGAACAAAATGGGGTCAAAGGTCAGGATATAAGAGCGGAATCACTTCCATCGCCATTATGAGTCATAACTTACGTAAAAATATTTCGATTTGGATGAAATGTTGGTATGTTGTAGGGACCTGTCTGGAGACATATCCTATTGCAAATGGGCAAAATGGGGTGAAAGGTTAGGACACAGGAGCGGGATCTATTCCATAGCGCTTATGCATTATAACTTACGTAAAATTGCTTCGATTGCGACAAAACTTTATCATGTTATTTCGGAGATATACTGAACCAGTTCAGTTGAATATCATCCAAATAGATCAAAGGTCAGGGCACAGAGGTGAGATTTATTCCACAGCCATTTTCCTCATAACTTGAGTAATAGCTTGAGTAATGATTTCTAGTATACTGGAAAGCGTATCATAATCAATGCATTGCATGATTTTACTAACTTGTTTTAATCCGTTGGTACTTCTCCTGAGAATCGACATAAATAATTTTAGTAAATATCATGTTCGTTTGACCAAGGCCGTCTAGAAAACACAAGGCCATGACATTAGAGAGATGAGTTTCATCTTTTAATGACAACACGCGAAATGCAAAGTTGCCGATATGTTTCCAACGCTGTCGTGCATGACGTCAAACACGACAACGACGCATCAGGCCGGGTAACATGAGAATGACGTCAAAAACAGAGGAACTCATCTCTATAATGCCATGTCCTTGTACTCCGTAGATGGCTTTGCTTTGAATCACCGTGCTTTTCAATCCAGATGCCCTGGTTTTAGAAGTTTGAACTGACCTAAAATTCTGTGGTAAGATCTTTGATCGTATTACGCTTCCAGTTAATTTACTGTGTAAACAAAGAGTAGTTAACGATATTGGGTGTTATACTGTTAGTACAGTGCTCTAAGAGCTGGCTGACTTCTCACCGATCGATCGTTAGAGTGGGCCCTGGCTCAGGACCTACATGAGGCATGGGTGGGTCACTTGTCCAATGGTGCTGGCTTTCTACCTTCTCTGGAACCACTGGATCTAAATTAGAGATAGGCGGCTGCTTATAATCCTTCAAGTTGCTCGCAGTGGTTGTGAAACCCCAAATTAAACAAGTTAGTAAAATCATGCAATGCATTGATTATTATAAGCTTTCCAACATACCAGAGATCATTACTCAAGTTATGAGGATAATAGCTGTGAAATAAATCTCGCCCCTGTGTCCTGACCTTTGATTCCATTTCAATGATATTCAACAGTACCGTTTAAGTATATTTCCGGAACAACATGGTAAAGTTCTGTCTCAATCGAAGCATTTTTAGTCAAGTTATGACGCATAAGGGCAATGGAATGGATCCCGATCCTATGTCCTGACCTTTGACCTCATTTCGCCCATTTTCAAATGGGTTCGTCCCGAGGTGGTACCCTACGACATACTAAAATTTCAACGAAAGCGAACCATTTTTACGCGAGTTATGACGCATAAGGGCAATAGAATGGAATGGATCCCTCTTTCTATCTTCTGACCTTTGACCCCATTTCGCCGTTTTCAAAAGGATTCGTCTCCAGGTGGTCCACTGCCACATACTAAAATTTCATCGAAATCGATCCATTTTTACGTAAGTTAGGACGCATAAGGGACATGGAAGGGATTCATCTCCTATGTTCTGACCTTTGACTCCATTTCGCCCCTTTACAATAGGGTTCGTTTCCAGTGGTCCACTACCACATACTGAAATTTCGTCGAAATCAAACCGTTTTTAGGTAAGTTAGTGCGCATAAAGGAAATGGAATGGATCCTTCTCCTATGTCCTGACCTTTGACCCCATTTTGCGTCCATTTTCAATAGGTTTCGTCCCCGGGTGGTCCCCTGCCACATACTAAAATTTCATCGAAATCGATCAATTTTTACGTGAGTTATCGTGCGGAGAGGCAGACATACACACGGACAAAGATGGAGCATATACTCTTCTTCAACCTACGGTTGGAAAGCTTAAAAAAGGCAAACCTTGCTGTACAGATACATCTATCCATTAATTTCTTGGCGTCATTTTCAGAACACGAGAGTTTTTCTTGTGTTTTTGCTAACCTTAAAATTTTGTCCACAATAGTTGTTTCGTTCCTTGGATCTTTCATAACATTCTGTTGCAATTTCTTCTAATGCCAAACTTAAAACAAATAAATAAATAAACTTTCGGTACTTCCCTTGACGCCATGACGTTCCGTATATTGAATGATCTTTGCTTTTTTTAAGCTTCTAAAATTGTGTAAGGCAGCTGAGATTTACTAAGATTTTTCAGAATGTTTTTTTAATTGGAGGTTTAACGACCACCGTGAGCAACTCAGGGGGCTATAGGCATTTGCCCGTCCCTAATTTAGGGTCACTGGTTCCAAGGAAGGGAGAAAGCCAAGTGACGTAAGACAAGCACAACATCTATGCCTCACCGGGATTTCGAACCCAGACCCATCTTGGACGATTGATCGGAAGCCATCGCTTAGACCACTGCGCCACTGGGGCGGCTATTTTTCAAAAAGGCCTACATGCCATGTTCATTCTGGAGTTCGAAGAGCATACCAAACTAAAGCAGAATCATTAAAGTAATCTTAAGGCTCTACGAGACCCGCCATCTTGTATTGCTGCCTTCTCTTATTAACCAACGGGCAAGCGTATTTCACAAATTGCTCTAGCAATTTTGCACATTTTGGAACACCGTTTGTATCTAATGCAAGATATATGATAAATAAAGAGTTCCCTGGTTTCAGATTTTCATTTTGGACCCTTTAAGTATTTTTTATTAATTAATAAGGCTATGGAAGACGCCTTGGTACTACTTTCGCTGCAGATAAAAAATGAAGGGAAAGGTCAATAAAAATTCTGAAACCAGGGAACTCTTTATTTATCATATATCTTGCGTTAGCCACAAACGGTGTTCCAAAATGTGCAAAATTGCCTGAGCAATTTGTGAAATACGCTTGCGCGTTGGTTAATAAGAGAAGGTAGCAATACAAGATGGCGGGTCTCGTAGAGCCTTAAGTCAAGTGCTCTGTGTCACGGATTTTATTTCTCCAAACAGCACAGTTGAAGGCTTAATACCACTGAAACTAGTCCTATAGACTTATCTCATAATAATCACAAATTCATTAACAAAGATTCTTCATCATAGGAAAAAGCACTTTTGTAGACGTGTAGTAAATACTGGTGCGAGTAAGAAGCCTAATCAGTCAACCCTTTTAATTGGATGGTTCTTGTATTCACAGCGATCTGCATGACCTGGCTGACTGGCAGTCATAGCCTAAGAAGGAAACAAAACAAAAAAAAAAAAAACTCATGAGGACGCAGGAGTGACGTTCAGTACCGGAGAATAACCAGAAGTGACCAAAATTCACAGAATTGAGATGTCTAGAAAAAAGAAGGGTTAAAAGGCATTGAACTTCACGATGACTAAAATTAGTCATTTGTTTTTGGAAAAATAGCTGAAATTTAAACAGGATGACGACATGAAAAGTGATGCTAAATGACATTTGCGAAGGACGGGAAAATTCAAAAACAATTTGCAAATACAGGAGAACCGGAAAGCAGATTATCTCATTTTTAGCACGTCTTTTGTAAAAAAGATCGCCGCCCCGGTGGCGCAGTGGTCTAAGGCGCTGGCCTCTGATCATTCGTCCGTAAGGGGTCCGGGTTCGAATCCCGGTCAGGCATGGATGTTGTGTTTGTCTTACGGCACTGGCTCTCTCCCTTCCCTGGAACCAGTGACCCTAAATTAGGGACGGGCGACTGCTTATAGTCCATTGAATTGCTCACGGTGGTCGTTAAACCTCCAATCAAAAAAAAAAAAAAAAAAAAAAAAAAAAAAAGATCGTGCTTCTGTTATCGGTTTGTCCGTCCGTCCGTCCGTCTGTACCCACGATATCTCAGCAACTATTAGTCCGATTTAAAATTTTTTTTTTGCATTGGGAAGCTTGAAATATGTAAATGATGATCCTTTGTTTTCGTTTGTTTTACGATGTACAATTTCGCCGGTAGAGGGCGTAAATGCAGATGTTATCGAATTCAAAAATACGTTTTATTCCACATATTTGCTTCTAAACATCCGATTGAAAAAAAAAATTTATATCTTTCGATTCCATTTATGTCGAAGAGTATTTTAGATATAGTTACTTTTTTCAAATTACGCATAGATTTTCCGCTAGGGGGCGAAAAAGTAAATTACATTTTCTCCGATAACTATTCTTCTAAAACTCCGATTTGAAAAATGTTTTCTTCAGCGGATACATCTCCTGATGGAAAATCTTTTGCATATAATTTCAAATTTTTGGTAGAGAATACTTTGGACACCAGGGGGCGTAAGTGTTAATTTTAGCTTCTGATGTATTTGCCATAAAATCGGAGCTTCTAAAATATCGATTGAAAAAATTCTTTCATGGACTGATGCCACTCACATCGATAAATCTTTTTGGAATATTTTCTTCTTAAAATATTACACGGTTTCTCCGCCAGGGGGCGTAGATGTACATCTTATTTTTGTCAATATCTGTACTTCTAGGAGTCCGATTTGAAAATTACCTTCTTTGTAGGATAGTGTTTTACGTGTGACATGTATTTCATATAATTTCAAAATTTTCAAGTAATTCATAGACTTCCCGCTAGGGGCGTAGCGGTAAATTGCGTTTCACCCTATATCTCTACTTCTAAATCTCGGATTTGAAAAATTATTTCTGCACCGGATACAGCTTCTGATGGGAAATTGTTTGCCTATAATTTCTATTTTTGTAAAAAAAAATAGTTTGGCCACCAGGGGTCCTAAATACTAATTTCCGCTTCGGTTGCATTTGCAGCAAAATATGAGCTTCGAAATTCTCGATTGAAAAAAAAGTCTTTTGTTGACCGATACTACTCATGTCGACAAACCTTTTAGGAAAATTTTCTTGTTGAAAAACTGTATGGTTTCTACGCCAGGGGGCGTAGATGTATATCTTATTTTTGTCAATATCTCTACTTCTAAGAGTACGATTTGAAAAAATCCTTCTTTATTGGATAGTGTTTCCGATGCGAAATGTTTTTCCTACAAATTCAAAATTTTCAAGTAAATCATACACTTTCCGCTAGGGGACACAAGGTAAATTGCGTTTTCTGCATTATTTTTGCTCCTAAAGCTCTGATTTGAAAACTTCTTCTTGTATCGCATACAAGACCTGATGGAAAATATTTTTCACGTAATATCTAATGTTTGGTAAAGAATGGTTTAGCCACCAGGAGTCATATGTGTTAATTTCTGCTTCTGAAGTGTTTGTTGCAAAATCTGGGCTCCTGAAAACTCGACAAATTTTTTTCCTTCGACCGATACCACTTATACGGATAAATCTTTTGAGAATACTTTCTTCCTAAAATAATGCACGGTTTTCCCACCAGGGGACGTAAAGTCACATCTTATTTTTGTCGATATCTCTGTTTCTAAGAGTTCGTAAGCTCACGATTCCGTTTACAGCAATATCTGAGGGATTAAAAACCCGATTAAAAATCTTCTTTTTTGGTCAGATCTATTGTTTTCCATACCGGTTCCATTGACTTTGAATAGCTTTGATAAATTTAATTTGCGTCAGAAGGGATTCAAAAGACGTGCTTATTACACCCAAAAATTCGGTGTCAACTTTCTTGTTTAGTATGAAAGCGATTTCATCGTGGAAAGTACTCAATGCGTCATTTATAAATAATTATGGATTTTTTTATTTTTGTCGGTTAGAGATTGAACGACCATCATGAACAACTGAATGTGCTAAAGCAGTCGCCCATCGCTAAAAATTTAGGGCCACTGGTTCCAGGGAAAGGAGAGAACCAGTGCCTTAAGACAAGGACTACATTCATGCCTCACCGGGATTCGAACCCAGATCCATCGTGGACGAGAGGTCAGAAGCCAACGCTTAGACCACTGCGCTATCAGGACAGCTAAACCCTAAATGCAAAAGTTTTGGGTACAGAAGGCTATAAAGAGACTAAAGTTGGTCTAAGGAAGAAAACCACAATTGGAAATAGTCTACAATCTTTAAATTAATAGATGCATGGAAACCTGTCGCTCCTGTGGCGCAGTGGTCTAAGCGCTGGATTATGACCATTTGTCCGTGTAGGGGTCCTGGTTCGAATCCCGTTAGGCATGGATGTTGTGTTTGTCACTTACGGCACTGGCTCTCTCCCTTCCCTGGAACCAGTGACCCTGAATTAGGGACGGGCGACTGCTTATAGCACATTGAGTTGCTCACGGTGGTCGCTAAACCTTCAATAAACAAGTTAGTAAAATCATGCAATGCATTGATTATGATACGCTTTCCAATATACTAGAAATCATTACTCAAGTTATTACTCAAGTTATGAGGGAAATGGCTGTGGAATAAATCCCACCCCTGTGCCCTGACCTATGATCCATTAGGATGATATTCAACAGAACTGGTTCAGTATATCTCCGAAATCACATGATAAAGTTTTGTCGCAATCGAAGCAATTTTACGTAAGTTATGATGCATAAGCGCTATGGAATAGATCCCGCTCCTGTGTCCTAACCTTTCACCCCATTTCGCACATTTTCGACAGGATTCGTCCCCAGGAAGTTCCCTACAACATACCAACATTTCATCCAAATCGAAACATTTTTACGTAAGTTATGACTCATAATGGCGATGGAAGTGATTCCGCTCCTATGTCCTGACCTTTGACCCCCATTCGCCAATTTTCAACAGGGTTTGTCCCCAGGTGGTCCCCTACCACATACTAAAATTTAATCGAAATCAAACCTTTTTTACGTTAGTTATGACTCATAAGAGCAGTGGATTGGATCCCGCTCTTATGTCCTGACCTTTGACCCCATTTCGTTCACTTTCAATAGGGTTCCTGCCCAGGTGTTTCCCTACCACATACTAATATTTCATCGAAATCGAACGTCTTTTACGCAAGTTATCGTGCGGACGAACATAGGCGCACAACGCGTGACGTAATGAGGCAGATGGGAATCGCGACCATCTGCTAGCAAGGTGTGACGTCATAAAACTTTAATGGGATCCACAAACAACGCGTGACGCAATGAGATAGATGGCATGACCGCGCGCCAATATCTAAAGAGGCGATGCCATGACACCACACTGCAAACTTCGTAATTCGGAGTGGTTATTTAACCCACTAAACAAATTTTCTTAAAGTGGAGATCAAGCTAAATCGATTTCTAGTACCAGAAAACGGTAGGTTAACGACTTTCATCAAAATCATCAGAGCCGTTTTCAAAATAAAATTTACATACATACAAGAATTGCTCATTTAAGGTGAACGTCAAGTAATTTTGCTTCCTGTACTTCGAATGAAAAATCTTCTGTACACATTTTCTTACCAATTAATGCGTTCCCAAGGATGAAAATTTGAGCATCGATTAACATATCTTCATTTTATAACTTGGAATACTTAATATTTTCGAAAACATAACCATAATTATGCAATCCAACATTTTTTTGTCTGCAGACGTCATGAAAATACAGGTCGCCCCATCTTTTTTCTGGACAATTAATGCGTTCACAAGGATGAAAATTTGAATATCGATTAAAATAGCTTCATTTTATAACTTGGAATACTTAATATTTTCGAAAACATAACCATAATTATGCAATCCAACATTTGTTTGTCTGCTGACGTCATGAAAATACAGGTCGCCCCATCTTTTTTCTGGACAATTAATGCGTTCACAAGGATGAAAATTTGAGCATCGATTAAAATAGCTTCATTTTATAAATTGCAATACTTAATATCTTCTAAACCATAACCGTAATTATGCAATCCAACATTTTTTTGTCCACTGACGTCATCAAAGTACGGTCGCGCCATCTTTTCTCTGGTTTCAACACCACCAAAGGAAAAGTTATTGATTTTTAATGTAATTATGGTTATATTTCAGAAAATATTAAGTATTCCAGGTTGTAATAAAATTATTTTAATCGATGTTCAAATTATCATCCTTGGGAACACATTATTTATGAAGGAAATGCGTACAAAAGTTTTTCCATTGGAAGTATAGTAAGCAAAATTACTTGACGTCCACCTTAATAATATGGGATAAGAGCGATGGAATGGATCGCATTCCTATGTCCTGACCTTTGACCCCATTTCGCCCGCATTCAATAGGGTTCGTGCCCAGGTGGTCCCCTACCACATACTGAAATTTCATCGAAATCGAACCATCTTTACGCACGTTATGACGCATAAGGACAATTGAATGCATCCCGCTCTTATGTCCTAACCTTTGACCCAACTTCATCCATTTTGAATAAGATTCGTCCCTTAGGCGGTCCCCTACCACATGCTAAAATTTAATTGAAATCGAACCATATTTACGCAAGTTATGACGCATAAGGGCAATGGAATGATACAGCTCCTACGTCGTGACCTTTGACCTTATCTGTCCCATTTTCAATAGGGTTCGTCCCCAGGTGGTCCTCTACCACATAGTAAACTTTCATTTAAATCGAACCATATTTACGCAAGTTATGACGCATAAGGGCAATGGAAGGATCCCGCTCCTACGTTGTGACCTTTGACCCGATTTGTTCCATTTTCAATAGGGTTCGTCCCATGATGATCGCATAACACATACTAAAATTTCATCGAAATCGAACCATTTTTCCGACAGTTATCGTGCGGCCGGCCGGCGGACGGACGGACAAAGCTGAAGCATATACGCTTCTTCAACCTACGGTTGGAAAGCGTAAAAAAGCAAAACAAAAAAACATGGAATTGAAGCATCTTGGCAAGACCATCGAGAGATCTTCTTCAACAAGATAGATTTTTCATTCGTAACAATATCCAGAAGTTTACATATGCCCAAAATAAGCAATTTTCTTGAATCACAAATCAGGCAACTTAGCTTTGCTTATCACAATCTCGAAGACGGAAACTCCTCTCCTTCTTTCGGAGTTTTAGATCCAAGGACTTACATCTAACGACTATAACACCACTGCCGCTAAAAGTACGAGTGTAATTATTCTACAAAAGTAACATTCTAGATTTCTTTGAGATATTATCTTATTGGCTTCTGTAAAAAAAAAAAAAAAAGGAAAAGGAATTTTCGGAATGTTTAGTTCTTAGACAACTAGTAACAAAAAATTTTCTTGTACGAAAATAAAATTGCTGTTACTGAACAGTAGCAGAAAAAAAGATATGCTCCTCTATTTGTCAACATGACCCGAATTCCTTTTAAATTTGCTTGGACGAAAATCAAAAAGAGCAATTCTAAGTTTTTTTTATAAGCCAAGTTTAATATTAAATGTTATTCGCTCGGTAATGCTTAAACCACTGTTTCTGTAGGTGTTTGAGTGATAACTTGTAGTCGCTGAGTTACAATACCCGCGTAATGTGCACGTGTGCTTTGAAATTTCAAATGTTCATACGTAATCATTCGAAAAAGTCTACATTTAATTTTTACAAGATCAACATTATGCGTCAAAATGTTAACAAAAGGTGGGCTGCTTTGTGAACTGTCAGAAATCAAACTGAAAAGACAGTACTTCCTTTTATTATTTACCTACCTAATATTTAGATATTTTTTTAATGCGAAATGTCTCGCAGTATTTAAGAACGATAATAATAAAAGCAAATCGCACTCTTGCAAAATTTCAGAATAAAAACTGTGTCATTTGACTAAACATTTTCAGTTAAATATATTTATAGAGTATTTAGTAAAATCTGCAATAAATGCTTTGTAAAGTTCCAGACTATAATATCCTTAAGTGAGTTGACTATATAATAATGTTCAGTTTCTAAATTATCTAGTTAGAAATACATCTCAACGAAGAGAAAAAAAGCAAGCGTTAGAAATTAAATTCTTACATATTCTGGTCGTACAGAACCTCCGAGAGTTCGCCTTCATTTCTGGTGGCACAGAGGATCACAATTACGGCAAGTTGAAGCGTGCCCCTAGAAACATAACGTACTTGTATGCTAACTGGGGTTTCAATGGAGTCGCTGTCTGATGTAAACAAGTTGGCTGTTGCCAAATCCTGAACATAAATTTGGCCTGTCTTTCTGCGCGTTTCAAAGCATGACGTCAACATTTCAAAAGTAAAGCTAACGAACAGTGACAATGTAAGTGAACATCTTCTAAGGAAACATGAATAAATATTGAACTTTTTTAACATATGCTTTTAATAACTTATAAAATTAGTGTGCGTTCAACACAGTTTGCAGCGGTGCTTACATAATTAGCTGTTGCTGCAAAACATTACCAGCTAGAAAGTCATATGATCTGGGGATCTTGAACGCGTGAACGCCGCCCCGGTGGCGCAGTGGTCTAAGCGATGGCCTCTGGTCATTCGTCCGAAAGGGTTCCGGGTTCGAATCCCGGTCAGGCATGGATGTTGTGTTTGTCTTACGGCACTGGCTCTCTCCCTTCCCTGGAACCAGTGACCCTAAATTAGGGACGGGCGACTGCTTATAGCCCATTGAATTGCTCACGGTGGTCGTTAAACCTCCAATCAAAAAAAAAAAAAAAAAAAAAGAACGCGTGAACCACAAGCAATGTTATTTAGCGTATTCTGACAAATGTACAAACAAATATGTTATTATATATCACAGGATTAGTGCGCAAAAAATACTTCTTCCTTTACCTTCGCATTAGTTTCTTTTTTAGCACGTCTTTTGAACAAAAAGTACATGCTTAATAGTATCACTTTGTCCGTCCATCTATCTGTCAGTCTATCAGTCCGTTCACCTGTAAACACCATACCTCTGCAACTATTTGTCCGATTTGGAAAATTCTTTTCACATTGGGAAGCCCAAAATGTGAGAATGATGATTCTTAATTTGCGGTCTTCTTCCTAGCATAACTCTGCCGCTGGAGAGCCTAAATGCAGATGCTATGGAATTCGAAATACATTTTATTTCATATTTTTGCTTTTAAATATTCAATTGAGAAAAAAAATTCCCTTCGATTTAATACATAAACTCTTTCGAGTAGCATTTCTTTTTCAAGTAACGCACAGTTTTTCCGCTAGGGGCGTAAAGGTAATTTACGATTTCTCTGATATCTCTGCTTCTAATATTCCAATTTGATTTTTTTCCTCTGATAGAGTCCCTGCTGGGAAACGCTCTGAGCCCAGTTTCTAATTTTCGTGAAGAACTATGGGCATCAGCGTATATTTATTAGGGACAAAAATGTACATTTATAATGTAAATGTATATTTATGGGGTGTAAGAGTTTATTTTTTCGCTGTATTTGCAGCAATATCTGTGCTTTTTAAAACGCGATTAAAACGTTCCTTGGCGGTGAGATGCCGCTTACCACAGAAAATATCTGTCCGTATTTTCTGTTTAAAATGATGCACAATGTTTTCGCCAAAGGGCGTGGATGTACATTTTATTTTTTTCGATATCTATGCTTTTATCAAGCCGATCTCAAAAATTCTTTCTTTGTCGGACAGAATATCTGATGCGAAATATTATACTTCTAATTTAAAATTTTCTTTAACGGTTTGCCACTAGAGGGCATTAACCACTATTCCATTTCAGCCTGATCGGAAAAATATGTTTTCAGTGGGATTCTAATAACTACAAAAAAATTTCATGGGCATTTTCAGTACAAAATAATGCTCATTTTCCCCGCTGGGGGCGCAAGAATTTAATCTGTTTTGCTACTGTATCTCCACCTCTAAGAATACTACTGCATAATTTTTTTAATGCATGCCGTTCACTACAGAGAATATTGAGGTCATTATCCTGTTTTACGCTTTCCAACCATAGGTTGAAGAAGCGTACATGCTCCAGCTTTTTCCGTCCGTCTGTCGGTCCGTCTGTCTGTCTGTCGGCACGATAACTAACGTAAAAATGGTTCGATTTCGATGAAATTTTAGTATGTGGTAGGGGACCACCTGGGGACGAAACTTATTGAAAATGGATGAAGTGGGGTCAAAGGTCACGACTTAAGAGCGGGATCCATTCAATTGCCCTTATGCGTCATAACTTGCGTAAATATGGTTCGATTTCAATTAAATTTTAATATGTGGTAGGGGACTTCTTGGGGTCGAACCCTATTGAAAATGGGTTAAATGGAGTCAAAGGTCAGGACATAGGAGTGGGATGCATTCCATTGCCCTTATGCGTCATAACGTGCGTAAAAATGGTTCGATTTCGATGAAATTTTAGTATGTGGTAGGGGAGCACTTGGGGAAGAACCCTATTGAAAATGGGACAAATGGAATCAAAGGTCAGGACATAGGATCGGGATCCATTCCATCGCCCTTATCCTACATTATTAAGGTAGACGTCAAGTAATTTTGCTTCCTGTATTTCCAATGGAAAACCTTTTGTACACATTTCCTTCACAATTAGTGTGTTTGTTCCCAAGGATGGAAATTTGAACATCGATTAAACTAACTTCATACTACAACTTGGAATACTTAACATTTTCTAAAACATAAGCATAATTATATTAAAAAACAATAACGTTTCCTTTGGTGGTGTTGAAACCAGAAAAAAATGGTGCGACCTGTACTTTGATGACGTCAGTAGACAAATAAATGTTGGATTGCATAATTACGATTATGGTTTAGAAAATATTAAGTATTCCAAGTTATGAAATGAAGTAATTTAAACGATGTTCAAATTTTCATCCTTGGGAACGCATTAATTGTGAAGAAAATGTGTACAGAAGTTTTTCCATTGGAAGTATTGGAAGCAAAATTACTTGACGTCCCCCTTAAAGTAGCAATTCTTGTATGTATGTATGTACATTTTATTTTGAAAACAGCTCTAAGATTTTTGATGAAAGTCTTTAACCTACCGTTTTCTGGTTCTAAAAATCGATTTAGATTGATCTCGACTTCAGGAGAATTCGTTTAGTGGGTAAAATAACCACCCCGAATTATAACGTTTTTGGAGTCATGGCGTCTTTCCATTAATGTTACCAATGCTTAGAAATCTTATGACGTCACAATCTCGCGTTCGAGAATGTTGGCGCGCTGTCACGCCATCTGTCTTATTACGTCCCGCAGTCCTGCGGTGTGTGTAGATCCTATTAAAGTTTTATGACGTCACACTCTTGCGAGCAGATGGTCGCGATTCCCATCTGCCTCATTACGTCACGCGTTCTGCGCGTATGTCCGTCCGCACGATAACTCGCGTAACAATCGTTCGATGTCGATGAAATTTTAGTATCTGGTACGGGATCACCTGGGAAGGAACCCTATTTATAGTGAACGAAATGGGGTGAAAGATCAGTACATAGGAGCGGGATCCATTCCACTGCTGTTATGCGTCATAACTAACATAAAAAGGGTTCGATTTCGATGAAATTTTAGTATGTGGTTGGGAACCACCTGGCGACAAACCCTCTTGAAAATGGGCGAAATGGGATCAAAGGTCAGGACATAGAAGCGTAATCTCTTACATCGCCATTATGCGTCATAACGTACGTAAAAATGCTTCGATTTGGATGAAATGTTAGTATGTTGTAGGGGCCTGCCTGGGGACGAATTCTGTTGAAAATGGGCGAAATGGATTCAAACGTTAGGACATAGGAGGGGGATCTATTTCATAGCTCTTATGCATCATAACTTGCGTAAAAATGCTTCGCTTGCGACAAAACTTTATCATGTTATTTCGTTGGTGTACCGAACCGGTTCTGTTGAATATCATCGAAATGAGATCAAAGGTCAGGGAACAGGAGTGAGATTTATTCCACAGCCATTATTCTCATAACTTAAATAATGATTTCTGGTATGTTGGAAAGGGTATTATAATCAATGCATTGCATGATTTTACAAACTTGTTAAATAATTCAGTCTTTCCGCTAAGAGGCTAAAATATCAAAACTTATTTTCTCACTATTGCTGCTCCAAGACAGCTTATTTGAAAAATTATTTTTCCTTAGCATAGCTTTTGCTATGAAGAATAATTTTCACAAAATTTCTGCTTTTTCATTTTCAAAATTCTACTGGGACGTCAGCGTATATTTTTATGTTAAAAACTTTATTCGATTTTGAAAATCCCTTATAAAAATTCTGTTTTTGGTTGGGAAGTCTCCATTTTGAAGAGTATTTTTTACCCATTTTCTTCTTTAAGTAACGCACAGCATTTCCTCTAGGGCGCGTAAAGCTATATCACGTTGTACTTTATATCTCATCTTCTAATTGGTCAATTTGAAAGACCGTTTTGCCTCTGATATCTTTTGCTATGAGAAATATTTTGTGCACAATCAGTTAATGTATCAATTGCATAGATGCGGGTTTTTTTAAACAGGTTCCATTCCCTATAAATAATCCCGCTCATATTGCCTATTTTCAATTATGCGAAATTTTCCTCTAGGTAGTGTAAGTGTATTTCTTTTTTTTTCAGCTGAATACTTAGGTTTTCTAAAAATCTGCTTTGAAATATTAGTATCGTATTGGAAACTATTCAAAATACGTGCTCAGTACAGCCGAATATTCGGTAATATCAGTGGCGCACTCAGTGGCGATGGCACAGAAGCCCATGCCCTTTGAATGAGGTAACACTTGATCCTCTGTTCTTTGTTATTGGACGCTGATTTTTAAATATATTTATACATGTTTTCAAATACAGTATATTTTACAAATAATTGGAGCCTCCGCGATAGCATGGTAGTCTAAGCGCTGGCTTGTGACCATTCGCCCGAGAAGAGTCCAGGTTCGAATCCAGTGATGGATGTTTTATTTGTCTTGCGGCACTAGCTATCTCCCTTCCCTGGAACCAGTGGCCCTAAATTAAACAAGAAAGATGACACCGAATTTTCGGGTGTAATAAGCACGTCTTATGAATCAGTTCTGACGCAAATTAAGTTTATCAAAGCTATTCAAAGTCAATGGAACCGGTATGGAAAACAATAGTTACTTACGGAAGAAAGAAGTTTTTCAATCGGGTTTTTAATCCCTCAGATATTGCTGTAAACGGAATCGTGAGCTTACGGTCTCTGGTTGCAGACTTGTGCGATAAGAAGAACATGAGTATATATGAGAAACATTTTGCACCGGGAACGCTGTCCAACACAGAAATAATTTTTCAAATCGGACTCTTAGAAACAGAGATATCGACAAAAATGAGATGTGACTTTATGTCCGCTGGTGGGAAAGTCATGCATTATTTTAGGAAGAAAGTATTCTCAAAGGTTTTTCAATATGAGCGGTATCAGTCCAAGAAAAAGAAAATTTAGTCGAGTTCTCAGGAGCCCAGATTTTGCTACAAATACATATCAGAAGCAGAAATTAACACTTATGCCCCCTAGTGGCCAAGCCATTCATTAACAAACATCAGAAATTATGTGAAAAATTTTTTCCATCAGGTCTTGTAGGCGATACAGGAAGAGTTTTTCAAATCGGAGTTATAGAAGCAGAAATAATGCAAAAAACGCAAGTTACCTTTGTGCACCATAGCGGAAAGTCTATGATTTAATTGATAATTTTGAATTTATAGGAAAAACATTTCGCATTGGAAACACTATCTAACAAAGAAGGAATTTTTCAAATCGGACTCATAGAAGTAGAGATATTGACAGAAATAAGATATACATCTACGCCCCCTGCCGTAGAAACCATGCATTATTTCAGGAAGAAAATGTTCCTAAAAAGTTTGTCGACATGAGTAGTATCGGTGAACAAACCACTTTTTTCAATCGAGATTTTAGAAACTCATACTTTGCTGCAAATACATCTGAAGCGGAAATTAAGACTTACGCCATCAGCGCTCGGATGTGCAAATAATAGGGCTTTCGGGAGCCTTATAATTGTTCCAAATGCAAATACATAGTACAGCGTTTAAAGAGGAATATAGTGCAATAGTGCACGGGAAAAATCAGAATTCATGTAAATAATATTAATTGCTGTTTGAGCTAGCAAGTGTTAAATCAATTTTTCATGTGGGTCCATCCAAATTAAAATCGTCGAACCAAAAGTCGAAATAACGTACTCCTGAGAGGAATCTCACAAGGGAAAGTGTGAGAATAGAACGAACAATTGCCCTATTTGCTACAGTATTCTAACGCAAAGATTATTTTTAAAACGAACTTTTAGAAGCGCGTGTATCACATTAATAGCGTAGTGCTTACCAGTTAAAACTTAGATAATATATGAATTATGTCGATCAATTCTGAATCTAGCTATTTCTTTTTTATGCTTTGGGGATTAATGACCTCCATATACAACTTATCGGAGTAAGAAGAAGTTGCCCGTCCGTACTTTAGGTCCACTACTGCAAGGAAAGAATAGAGCCAGTGCAACCAGACAAACACACCACTTATGTATCATCTCGGACCCGAACCAAGGCCCATACGAAAGATGAAAAGACAATCTTACCAATATCAAAATGTTTTGTCCAATTCAACAAGTAGAAGTGGATATATTGTTGAATTATAATTCTGAATTTACTCCACCTAGAGGTAGTATGTTTCATCAAGAAAGATGTAAAATGCAATACAGACTTTGTTGACAATTAGATCTATATTATTTTGAATCATTTTTTTTTCGAATCTGTTATTTCGGAGAGAGGATGTAACGTCAAACACAGACGTCTACATTTACATCACGCCGCCGAAACGTAATTCCCATGTAGCGAGGAAATTTGCGTACAAAACAAAAAATGATCAGAAGTTTAAGGTACAATTCCAGACATCGAATTCCAAAAGAAGTGTTCAATTTGCCTTTTAGGAATGCAAGCAGCATGCAAAACATAAAAAAATTCTAACGAAAAACTGTGCTGTTCATAAATTCACAAGTTTACAATTCGTCGTTTTCATGGTACTTCTGGCTATGCACGAAACAAAGAGGAGGTTTTGAATCCGACATGTAAATAGTTACCGATAAATTGCTGCAAGAGTCAGACAGACAGACGTACAAAGTGACCTGTCGATCCACTGGCCTGTAGACACTTAATTTATGCATTTACAATTCGGATTCCAATACTCCTCTTTGTACTCCTTTCATTCACGCTCATGTTTTTTTTTTTTTTTCAAAAGGCGCTCTAAAATCGAAGTATTATAATCTTCAATTGCGCGAAAAAATGAATGCAATGGAAACTTCCTAGTAAAGAGAGGTAACTGATAAAAACAAAAAGGCGAATAAGTACGTACAGACCTAAAAAAAAAACAAAAAAAAAAAAAAACGAGCCACCCTCCTTAACTTTCGAACCGTTTGTCGCATCCAAACAAGAAAAGTACCGTCGTAAAGAACTTGAAGAGAACTATCATGTGATGTGAAGAAACATGCTAATTAAGCTAATTAACATGCTAATTAGCTCTCTATCTCCGAATTTTTCCATATAAGAGGTATGTTATTTTATGCGCATTCTATTCGGCACATAATAAAACCCTTAAATTCCAAATTTCATACAAATCGAACAATAAATACGTGTACAGTGAGCTACGAAAAAAAGATGCCGTTAATGTCAAACTGCGAAAATCGTTTTTGATTTTTATCATTTAATCGAGAACAGATATAGTGATTCGGTGTAGCTACAGTAAAACACAAAGAGGCCCAGATACTATGAGCCGCTATACAAGAACAGAACTGGTATATTAAGAGAATTATAAATTATGAAACATGATCATGGAAAAAAATGAATTATGACCATATCATATAAATAAGTCATGTGATTTCAAATATTTTGAATCCTTTAAATCCAAATTTACAGCGTGATAGCATAAAACTTTGCTGAGATATAAGCGAAAACTCAATCATACGTCCACAAAGGGGCCGTGCATAAAAAAGACATACATTCTTCTACTTACTGTAAAACGGTTTACCCCACAAACTAACAGACGCTTAGGAGAAAGTGCTTCTACGTGAAGTTGGTTGAAGGAAGCAGTAACAATGTTATACCCCAAATTCAGAATTGCAACTTTTACAAAATGATGAACATCATAAGTTATTAATTTGCACAAAAATGACCTAACTTACGATATAGTTCGTGCAATTACATATTTCATTTTTTTCTATTGGTTACATAGCTCTTGTATATTGCTTATTCAAAAATGCAAAAAAAAAAAAAACCAACAGTACGTTACACAAAACGAAAGCTTCGTATGTGTTTCTGTATATTTTTTACATAAATACCGGTATAGCTTCGTTAAATTATGAAACTGTGGTCATGAAAATGAAAACTGCAAATTGTTTCCTGGGAGAGTGAATCAGTGTGCCTGATATTTTTGCACTTCTTTTCTGAAAAACGATCGTGCTTATGTTATCGGTTTGTCCGTCGGTCCGCCTGTGGACACCATTTCTCTGCAACTATTAATCCGATTTGAAAAATTCTTGTTGCATTCGGAAGCTTATAATGTGCCAATGATGATGCTTCATTTTATTTTTTATTACGATGCTCAATATTGCCGCTACAGGTTGTAAACGCAGATGATGTCGAATTCAAAACACATTTTATTACATATATTTGCTTCTATGCATCTGATTGAAAAAATTATTTTATCTTTCGATTCCATTTATGTCGAAGAGTACTTCAGGTTTACTTACTTTCTCAAATTACGCATATATTTTCCGCTAGGGGGCGTAAAAGTAAATTACGTTTTCCCCGATATCTCTTCTTCTAAAACTCCGATTTGAAAAAAACTTTCTTCAGCGCATACAGCTCCTGATGGAAAAGCTTTTGCGTATAATTTCTAATTTTTGGTAAAGAATACTTTGGCCACCAGGGGCCGTAAGTGTTAATTTTTGCTTCTGATGTATTTGCCCAAATATCTGAGCTTCTAAAAGCTCAATTGTAAAAAAATTCGTTTGTAGACCGACACTACTCACGTCGACAAACCTTTCCGGAACATTTTCTTCTTAAAATATTGCATGGTTTCGCCACCAGGGGGCTTAGACGTATATCTTATTTTTTTCCCCATATCTCTGCTTCTAACGGTCTGATTTGAAAAATTCTTTCTTTATTGGATAAAGTTACCGCTGTGATATGTGTTCCACGTAATTTCAAAATTTTGAAGTCATTCACAGACTTTCCGCTAGGGGGCGTAAAGGTAAATTGCGTTCCCCCCGATATCTCTGCTTCTAAAACGGCGATTTGAAAAATTCTTTCTGCACCGGATACAGCTCTCATGGGAAATCCTATGCATATAATTTCTAATTTTTTGGTAAAAAAAATGGTTTGGCCATCAGAGGGCATAAATCAGCATTTCCGCTTCTGATGTATTTACAGCAAAACCTGAGCTTGAAAATCTCGATTGAAAAAAATCGGTTGTGGGCCGATACCGCTCATGCCGACAGACATTTTAGGAATATTTTCTTGTTCTTAAAATAATGCATGGTTTCTACGCCAGGGGCGTGGATGTATATCGTATTTTTGTCAATATCCCTACTTCTAGGAGTCCGATTTGAACAATTACTTCTTTGTTGGATAGTGTTTCTGGTGCGAAACGTTTTCATATAAATTTAAAATTTTCAAGTATATCATAGACTTTTCGCTAGGGGCGCAAGCGTAAATTGTGTTTTCCCCGATATTTCAGCTTCTAAAACTCCGATTTAAAAAATTCTTCCTGTATCGCATACAGCTCGTGATGGAAAATGTTTTTCATATAATTTATAATAGTTGGTAAAACATGATTTGGCCACCAGGGAGCATAAGTGTTCAATTCTGCTTCTGGTGAATTTGCTGCAAAATCTGAGCTCCTGAAAACTCGATTTAAAATTGTTTTTTCTTGGACCGATACCGCTCACATTGAAACATTTTTTTAGAATACTTTCTTGCTAAAATAATGCATGGTTTTCCCGTTAGGGGTCGTAGATGAGTATCTTATATTTGTCCATATCTCTGCTTCGAAAAGCCCGATTTGAAAGATTCTTTGTTGGAGAGCGCTTTCGCTCCCAAATGTTTCTCACATTAATTAAATTTTTCTTAACTCATAAGTCTGCAACGAGTGGGCGTAAGTTCATCATTCCGTTTATAGTAGTATCTGCGGGATTAAAAAACCTATTAAAAAGCTTCTTTCTTCGGTCAGATACTACTTTTTGTCAGACTGATTCCATTGACTTTGTATAGCTTTGATAAATTTAATTAGCGCCAGAACGGATTCAAAAGACGTGCTCATTACACCCGAAAATTCGGTGTCATCTTTCTTGTTTTTTATATTGCAGATTTGCTTTTGTGTCCATTCCGTCTCGAATTATGGTATAATACGCATATAATTGCATATTGTTTCGATTCATTATATAATCCATTGTAGTTATACTGCTTAAGCTGTCTGTAATATACAAAACCAAACTGCCTTTCGCTGCAATACAAAAGCCGAATCTGCGTGTATAGCTTTGATATGCACGCAAATTGCCTCTTCTGCGTTAGTCGTTTTCGACTACGGGTTAAGAAAATAACCGTAACCAGTAGCGTTTGGAGCATTAAGCTTACTTAGTGTAGTTTAATACGGATCTAATTGCATTTTTTGTTTCTTTTTCTTTTCTGTTTCATTTCTTCTACAAATATAAATAAAATAATAACTGGTTATACTCTGCGAAACAAAATAATGGTTATATTCTGAGAATTTCGTAGTTTAAGGAAAAAGGAAAAAGAAAGTACCCAAATCATGTTTCTTCAGCATGCGCATGAAATAATAAAAACACACGGTTACCTACTGTATTGGAGCTCTCAATTTTTAGACTTAAATGAGAAAAGAAACTGGTGTGACAATCTAAAATAAATATCGTAGGTTCGCAAGGGAAATCTTAAAATTAAATTTCATACGACAGAATTCTTGTCGGTGGATCGAATCTCGGACCTGCCGGCCAAAGTATGCGGCTTTTCCGGGAGTTTCAACTGCCTCCCTGGGCTTGGGGACGCCAATGCGTAGATGGTTCCCTGTCAAGTCGTTCCCGGATGCACTTTGTCTGTTTCTCCTCATGCTGTCAGTAGCAGAAAAAATGCATTTCCCAAGCCGTCTGCTCAACGTGGGAAATTAGACAATTGCCCTTCCGAATAAAGAATTGGGAGATCCCTATAGTCAGAAGTGGCTATAAAAAGGGTTAACAGACAGAGAGACAGACCATAGGATTCTAAGTAAAAAATTATGTATGTCGTTTATGAATGATAAAGTAGAATTAAAATTCCTGACGTAACGCTTTCCTGTTTCAAAAGAGTTGATCGTGTGACGTAATGCATCTCTGACATCATGTTAGAATGATTTAGATGAGATAGCGTCACACCAGCAGCTATTGTAAATTGGTCTTTTTTGCTATAAAAAGAAAGCAAAGTGTTATATGCGTCCACTGTGGGCGACAAAATGAGACAAACGTTCATACTTTCGAACAAAGAAAATTTTATTCTTTTAAATTGACACGTGGAATTAATACATGAGAGGTGCAAATTTAAATTACAAGACAGCTGATCCCATTAATTCGTATGTTTAGCACGATATCTATGAAAGAAAAGTGAGTTTTTGAGGTGGAAAATAACAAATCATTTGGAATAGGTCGCACAATTTCGTAGCATTTTGCGGAAGTCATTTCCCAAAATTGGGTGATCATTGCGTTCCTTATATGTTTGCCAAATTGTTCCGAATGTGTGTCAATCTGTTCCGTGTGTGCTTTCCAAGCTCTTTCCACCATAAAATGTTTTATGATGTAAGATGCCAGTAGTTTTACATAACACATTCTGGACACTTCGTGGCAAAAGCATGGAACACTCTCGTAGCACATTGCGAATTCATTTTCCGGAGATACTTTCTCAATGTGTTCCGAATGAATTGTCAACATTTTCTCAATGTGTACAACTAAGAACACATTGATGTGCTATATATTCCGAAATGCCACGAGGCCAGAAAAGAAATTTTCGATATAGGGCATGGATCAAGTATCTGCATCAATTTAACTGTACTAATGCCCTAATTTACTTAAATAGGGGATTTGGGGTAAGTGAAACTTGATTTCAAACATGTCATGTGTCTTTTGTAACACATAGATGTTAATCTGTAACCATTCAATAGGTTAACAGCAACGCCAGACCTTATATATTCAATGGTATATTGGGTTGGTGGGAATGAAATGTCCGGCGCATTTCATTTCATTTTATTGGAAAGTTCATCAGTGGAGACAGGCCCACACCACAGAGGAATGGAACCACCCACAGGTGTTGCGGGTATTACGTCACAGAGTCACTGTAAATAGCAAGCATGTGTGTGCAGAGCAAGGTTCATACGTGGTTTGTTTGAACGTAACGTGACTTGCAAAGGAAACATTCGGACGCCCTGATTTGAGAGTCATCTTCCTCTATGAATTTAATCTTGGCCATTCTGCTGGAATTGCCGTTCGAAACGTTAACAAAGCGTTTGGGCGGACCAATGACAAGCGGCATGAGTTTTATACGTATTTCCAGTTATATTTGATATTTACATCCTAGTTCTCTATATTTGTGCGTTCAAAATATTTGAAATAAAAAGAATGATGACAACGAATTTTTTGTTGTAATCAGCACATCGTTTGAACCGTTTCTGACGCGAATTATATTTTTCAAAGTTATTCAAAGTCAATGTAAGCATTTACAAAACATCAGCCGGATTTTTGCAATCAATAAAGCATACAGAAATGGAAACAGCTCCATTTCTTCTAACACCATCTAAAACGTACGTTACAAAAATTAATTAACAAATAGCGCACAAAACTTTTCTCATAGCTGCAGAATATCGGAAACAGATTTTCAAATCGAACAGCTAAAAGAACAAATATAGAAAGAAACATGATATAACTCTAAGCCTTCTAGCTCAAGAATTTTGCATAATAGGAGAGTTGAAAGTAGGCTTGGAATGTTCTTCGTGGAAAAAGCTATGCTAAGGAAAAATAACTTTTCAAATTTTCAAATACGTCTCCCGCAAAGGTAGCGAAAAAAAAAGCATTGGCTCTTACACCACCTAGCGGAAAATTTTTGTAATATTTAAAAAGGATAATGTTCAACATCTCTATTGTCGCGAATAGCATACAGTAAAAAAAACAATTTCTCATTCGGGTTTTTAGAAGTTATGATACAGCTGCAAACAGAAGTACACGAGCACCACCTAGCGACAAAACTGTGAACTATAAAACTCTTCAAATACTATCCTAAAGTGTTCCACAAGTTAAATGGAATAGAATGTTGAACGAATTTTTTAAATCGCATATTTAAAAGCAAAGATATTAATAAAAAGGTTATCGTGCCCTAGCGGCGAAATTTTGCATTGTTTTGGTAAGAAAATACGCTCACAGAGTTTGCGCATTTAGTAGTATTTGACCGAAGGAAGAAGTTTTTCAATCGGGGATTTAGTCCCTCAGATATTGCTGTAAACAAATACATGAACTTAAGCCCTCTCGTGGACGACTTCTTTGTTAAGAAAAATTTGAAATAACATCATTTCGCAGCGGATATGCTCTCGAACAAAGGAATAATTTTTAAGATCGAACTCTTAGGAGCAGAGCTATTGACAAAAATAAGATATGAATCTACGCTTCCTCGCAGAAAAACTATACATCATTGTAAGAAAAGAGTATTCTGAAAATGTTTCCCAAAAAGAGCGAAATGGGTCCACAAAATAATTTTTCCATTCGAGTTTTCAGGATCTCAGATTTAAATGCAAATGCATCAGAAGCAGAAATAAACCCTTACGCCCGCTGGTGGTCAAACTATTATTTACCAAATATAAGAAATTATATACAAAACATTTCCCATCAGTAGCTGTATATGACACAGGAAGAATTTTTCAAATCGGAGTTTTAGAAGTAGAGATATCTGCGAAAACGCATTTTACCTTTACGCCTCCTAGCGGAAAGTCTATGAATTACTTGACAATTTTGGAATTATATGAAAAACATTTCGCATCACAAACTATATGCAACAAAAAATAAATTTTTCAACTCGGACTGTTAGAAGCAGAGATATTAACAAAATTATGATATACATCTACGCTCCCCGGCGGAGAAACCACATACATTATTTTAAGAAGAAAAAAATTCCAAAAAAAAAAAAAATATCGACTTGAGTGGTATCGTTCAAAGAAACCTTTTCAATCCAGATTTTAAAAGCTCAGTTTTTGCTGCAAATACATCGGAAGCAGAAATTAACACTTACGCCCCGTGGTTTTCAAACCGTTCTTTAACAGAAATTAGAAATTACATGCAAAATATTTCCCATCAAAGGCTGTATCTACCGAAGAAAGAATTTCTGAAATCGGAGTTTTAGAAATACAGATATCGGGGAAAACACAATTTACCTTAACGCCCCCTAGCGCAAAATCTATGTATAACTTGAAAAAGTGGCTATACATGAAATGCTTTTTGACATAAATGGAATTGAAAAGTAAAAGAATTTTTGCAGTCGGATGTTTAGAAGCAAATGTATGTAATAAAATGTGTTTTGAATTCGATATCATCTGCGTTTATGCCCTCTAGCGGCAAAATTGCACATCGTAAAAAAATAAAAATAAAAAACGCCATGAATGATCATCATTGGCACATTTCAAGCTTCCCAATGCAAAAATAATTTTTGAAATCGGACTAATAGTTGCAGAGATATAGTGTCCACAGACGGACGTACGGACAAACCGATAACACAAATACGATCTTTTTTTACAAAAGACGTTCTAAAAAATGGGATTTCGTGGTTCTGCTTCAATTTTCTATTGTGAAAGAACCTGCTAATGATAGGCGAATACTCACTGCCCTGAGAAAGTGTAATGATCGGAAAATTTGTAATGATATTAAAAACAAATTTCAGCTTGCACAGATTCGGGTTTTCCATTATTAGAAAAATACACACTGTTTATTCTAACACTAATTCAAGTCATTAGCACGAATAAATGGAGTTGTTATAAAGGAAACGGCAAGAGTAAATGAACTCCGTTCCTGGATGGCTGAGGTTATCGTAGATGCTCGCGGTCCTCTGCTTTCGATCTGTCGGAGGTTCCGTTCAAGATGCAGACTTTCCTGCATTATCACTCTTCTTGCAGGGAAGGAAACATTCAAGGTGTGTTCCCCAGATGTAGATATATGGATGCCCCCTCTAACTTTATTTGCAAATATCTTCGCTATTAATCATCCGATTTGGATGATAGTCAAGATTTAGGGGTTTTTCCTTGTGCTAAATAGAATGCGCATAAATTAACATACCCCTTATATGGAAAAATTTGGAGATAGTGAGCTAATTAACATATTAACTAGCTTAATTTGCACTTGTCTTCACATCATATGATAGTTCCCTTTGAGTGCTTTCCAACGGTACTTTACTTGTTTATCTGCGGCTCATGGTTCGAAAGTTAAGGGGTGGCTCTTTTTTTTTTTTTTTTTTTTTTGATGTCTGTACACTTCTCAACATGGAAATCGCATGTTGCAATGGTCTACATAAAAGTTGCATATACTTAAAGTTTAATGGCGATAGGACATGTGGATGCCGTCTGAGCAATTAATGTATTCCTAAGGATAAAAATTTGCACATCGATAAAAATGACTTTAAATTATAGTATGACATAATTAATAATTACTAAAACTTAGCCATAATTATAATAAAATCAATAATTTTCCTTGGATAATGTTGAGACCTTCTCACATCTCGTTCTTTCATCGTTTGGATGTCTTCTTCAGTTCTGTGCGTCCTGGCATTTTTTTTACTATAGGTTAACTCCTGCTCGATGTTGAGCTTTATATCTTGAGAACTGATTACTGGAAGTGAGAATGAACTGCTTCTACAGAGATGCAGTGAACATCGTATTTTGGGATTCCATGGTACAATTCAGAATAAAAATAGGATTCATTTCGTTTTAACAAACTGGCGCATATTTTAGCATCTGACCAAGTATAGTATAACGAAGTAAATTTCTCTTTCAATTTGGTCCACGCCGGGAAACGAGCCCGAGTCCTCTTATTCCGAAACAAGTCGATCTACCAACTGAGCTACGCAGACGTTCGTTCTTGCTGCTATCTACCTTTGTGTCGTGTGCGTCCTAAAATTCATTCTGCTCTGTTAAACCGAGTGATGATTACAGTAAGATAAATTATTCCATATTCCATTACCACTTATAGATATTTCCAAGTGAAGACACACATTCTATTTAACAGAAGTGAATTTCGGAAGTATCATTGGTATGGGAGATATTTTCTTAAAACTCCTGTAGAGAACAAAATCTTGTTATTATAACTTTCAGCATCAGAGTGTGTACCAAAGAGAACCAAAAAACGCAACAAACTAATTGCATTTGTCAAAGAGAAATCTCTCACTGCCTTAGAGGTGCTGCAGAACAAAGGTTACGTGAGACTGCCAAAATTTAATTAAAGAACTAGACTTCACATTTATCGACTGAGAGGTGATTTAGTCGATATTGAGAAGGTGCAGTTAGGAGAAAAAAACACGCGATGAACATGAACAGTTAGTTATGCCGAAACTCTTTCGAAACAAAGATTTAATTAAATTTTTGCAACTATGGCGAATGGAAATATTAATCATTAAAATTAGCCGTCTCTAGGGAATTGATAACTTGATAAATTTCTGTTGGGATGAAGTACTTTTGTATCATGTGCAGCTATAACAAAGAAAATCTGTTTAATCTGCGTAGTGGTATTGGTTGTGAAGACTTCTTAAAAGCGAAAAGTGAAGAAAATTGGAAAGAGCAAAAAGTCCGAAAGAAATCAGAAATGTATTTTATTTCACAAAATGAAGCAACTGAGCATCGTAATCTGTCTGTTATCAGTAAAATAAACATAGTTTAAGTCTAAACTGAAATTTTCATCAACTCGGTGATTCTCTTCTCTTCAAATAAGATTTTCAGTGAACTGCACTTTTCTAGTTCGTTTTATTCTGTTCGTCCAAGTTGAATCAAGGAATGAGAAAAAAATTAGTTCAGTTGCTAAACTTCACCTCAAAAGTAACAAAATTTTCAGGTATTAATTACTACAGCACTAATTTAAGAATGAAAGAAAAACGAAAATGATCTCTGTACAAAATGAGAAATGAAATACAGTTTTAAATGGGAAAATATAGAGTAATAGAATCAACTGCAATGGATTTATATTTCAGCAGGAAGCAAAAATGTTTCTTAATAAAGTCTATGAATCAGCAATGTTTGTTGACATGTGTGTAGACAAGGCTCTGTATAACACGCACATGCGCATACGAAGAAAAACTTTTTTTTTCACAGATACGTCAGAATCATAGTAACTCTGTCTTTTAGAGCTTCTTCTGTTCGTATGAACATTGCAATAAGGAGGATGAAATCAAATTCTAGGGCACTTCATTGAAATCTTTTCCGACTTTAAAAATGTTTTTGGAAGATTTTCAGGAAAAGTAAAGAATAAGCAAAAAAGAGAAACTCTAAGATAGCCAGCAAATGTATAATTTTGTATGTTTAAAATATGGAATTAAGTATACCTACCAATTATATGTCATTATAAGACATTATGTTTCAGTAATCAAACGGCACGTACACCACAGAAAAACAATATTGTGGATATTTCTGGCTTTCCTTATTTTTTAAATAAGGTCCATTCGACTTTCTCAACACGTTTAGCGTAAAGCACGTTACATGAGTAACTTCTAGCTGCGTTGTTGAAGATCTAGACACGCAAAAATATCTGCAAGACTTTCTGCTTAGGTTAACAAAATTTAGACTGAACAGGAAGAGCCACATGCTGATACACTCCAAACACGCAAACACAGTTTCCGCCGCTGTTTCAAGTACAAAAACGACAAGAAACCTTCCAGAGGTTTCTTTTTCATCAGGAAAACTCCTTGTTTCTTGATTAAAAACAACAACCAAGACACAAAGAAATAAAAATATTTTTTTTTTCCAGAACGGAATGACCCAGTTCCATTCTCTCTCAGTTGGATGACATTGAAAACACAAACTTCGCATCAGAAATTTTTGCGAAAGCTTTTTTTTATTAACGCGCGTGAGAAATATTTGATTCATTCTTAACGTCTGGAATATATGCTTCCAACGGATTACGTTTTCCCAGTATCAACTAGGATTCGTATTGTTCTTCGTAAAACATGCCTTGCAGTAAAAGAAAAAAATTGTCTTGAGCTGTACCTATGTACAATGTAAATACACATAACATAAAAAAATAAAATTGCAAATTATTGGATTGCTTCTTTTCAGTATAGAATAAAATATGCATGCCAATATCTGAGCACTGAGAGGCAAAAATAAGGGCTGCCCCGGTGGCGCAGTGGTCTAAGCGATGGATTCTCATCGTTCGTCCTTGATGGGGTCCGGGTTTGAATCCTGGTGAGGCATAGATATTGTGTTTGTCTTACGGTGCTAGCTCTTTCCCTGTCCTGGAGCCAGTGGCCCTAAATTAGGGACGGCCGACTGCTTATAGCCCATTGAGTTGCTCACGGTAGTCGTTTAACATCCAATAAAATAAAATAAAACAAAATAAAATCGTATTAAAAGAATTCCGTCTTGTTGCACGATGGTATTTATTCAGCTAGAAAACGAAATCTATGTACATGTTAAAAAGCACATGAGCACTTTCGGTGTCACAGTGACACCTTCATCAGATGTGATTCCACCATATGGTTACATGCTGGTCTTAAATACGTGGAGGAGATGCATCAATGGGAAAGGTAATGTCAGTGTCACATGATATACCAGATAACAAGACAGTCAAGAAAGCATAATTAGCAAATGAAAATTACTCAACAGAAACAAAAGTTATAGTGCTGTCATTCCCAACAAGATTGCTACAGGGTTCAGGCAAAACACAAGGATAACAGTCCTTACAGCAACGTGTATTATAAGCCGAAATATAGAGGCTTTCTGTAAATAACAAGGAACAAACAGAGTCAGGTGTGTTTATGATCTTAGCGTTGTCCCAGTCTGGGATGAATTTCCAGCACTTACAGTTTTTGCAAAAGAGGTGACTTGGTGATTCATTTTTAAATCATATCTGTGTTCATTTAATCTCAAATCCAAATTTCTTTTGGTTGAACCCACATAATGATTATTTAGTTCACCAGAAATAGTGTCGAGCATAGGAATAGCATACACACCCCATTTTTTTCCCTTTGTTAATTTTGTCACGATCGTTGCGGATAATGGTATATAGATTACAGATCGTATTCCAAATTGTATTTTATGACGGGAACAAATGTTGGTAAGTAGGTTTACAATATGTGGATTAAAATAAACAGATCCAACATACTTTTTAGGCACTTGTTCACTAATTAAAGCAGTTGACATAGCAAACCGTACTTTATTGTGCACCCCCTTAACAACGTTGTTCGGGTAACCATGGTTTTTAGCAAGGGATGATATCCATTGTAGTTCTTGAGCTCTGGCAAAATGGCTAGAAGAATGTGAATATGCTCTTCTAAATAGGAAGTGCAGAGCAGAAATTTTATGCTGAAAAGTGTGAGCAGAATTGTACAGAATTAGAGTGGGTGTGGAAGTGGGTTTTCGATAAACGGCAAAAGACAAGGAATTGTCAGAAGGGTTACGAGTAATTTGAAAATCTAGATAAGGTAAAACAAAATTATTTTCAAATTCCATCGTTAGTTTGATGGAGGGGTATTGAGAAGACATAGCGTTGACAAACTGATGTAACTGATTTATGGTATATGGCCAAATTACCAAGATATCACCATCGTAACGGATACATAAACTAGGTTTTTGTGGGAATTCTTGTATGACTTTATTTTCAATACGCTGAAGAAGAATTTCTGCTAAGACTGCAGATAAAGGCGAACCCATGGCTGTCCCGTCGGTTTGTCTGTAAAAAATGTTCTGAAATTTGAAAAATGAACGCCTTTTAATGAGATGAAGAACATTCATTATGAAAGAAATATCATTGGCAGAAATATTAGAATCAATGACCATAGCCTGAATCAACTGAAATGTAGCTTCCATAGGTACTTTCGTGTATAACGAAACCACATCTAGGGACGCCAAAAAATAGGAGCCTATGTGATTCATAGACTCTACCTTCCTTTTGCAGTTTTGAAGAAGAAGACACTTTATACACTGGTGTGCAAAAATTAAGGCCGAAGAGGAGAAATTACCATAACAGCGGAACGAGCAAGCAGAACGGACCAAAATACCACTCAGGAAATAGACTAGGGTCCGGTACGGTAGGGCATGCGCATATATGCAGCATGACGTAGGGGGGGGGTTCGGAAGGGTACAAAGCACACGGGCGGTGTACGCTCAGCAATTCGGTGAAAGCTATTGCACGGTGTACATCGGTTTGAACGACGTCGAGTTGCTGCCACCATGTGATGTGGCCAACAGGCAGTTAGGTAGACGACATCTGGATGACGTTACCCGAGGTCGCATCATTGGGAAGTTGGAACAAAATCGAAGTGTGGCTAGTCTGGCCGAGGAGTTCGGGATCGCTCACAGCATCGTTTCACGAGCTTGGAGAGCATTTCAAACGACAGGAACAGCTGTCCGAGAGTTTAGCAGTGGTCGTCCACGAGCAATCCCAGCGGCGGACGACCTTTATTTTGTCCTACAGGCGAGAAGAGACAGACGGCAGACAGCAGGAGAAATCGCCAGGCACGTGCGTCAGACAACTGGACGTCCGTTATCGCGTTTTACCGTGGACAGAAGGCTGCACAGAGGTTGTCTATTTGCACGACGACCAGCACGGTGTGTGCCATTAACGCCTGCTCATCGGAGACGGCGGTTTTTGTGGTGCCAGGAACACAAGAAGTGGACACATCAGCAATGGGGTCGAGTTCTCGTTACAAATGAGAGCCGATTTAGTCTGATGTAGAGAGCACGGAACACTCAATCACACCTCCAACATCATCGAAAGGGACCGGTTTGAAGGAGGCGGAGTTCTCGTTTGGGGCGGTATCATGCTTGGTAGCCGTACTGACCTCCACATCTTCCAAGGAGGCTCAGTCACTGGTGTCCGCTATTGTACCGAGGTTCTCCTGCCTCACGTGCGTCTGTTTAGAGGTGTTGTGGGTCCTGAGTTCCTCTTCATGGACGAAAGCGCTACACCTCCTCGTACAGTGGCTGTCGCAGAGCTGTTGGAGAGTGAAGATATTCAACGTATGGATTGGCCCGCAAGGTTCCCGGACCTAAATCCAATCGAACACGTGTGGGGCCTTCTCGGGAGACGCTGGCAGCGCGTCACCAGCCGCCAGCAACGATTCCGCAGCAGCGATCGGCGCTATTGGAGGAATGGGCTGCGATGCCTCAACAGCTCCTTGACAACCTCGTCCTCAGCATGAACAGACGTTGTAAATCCTGCATTGCAGTCAGGGGTGTTCATATCCTCTACTAAAGACTGGATTTTTCTTGGAAGCCGCCTGTCACATGGACATTTCTGTCTTCTGTCCACTTGTGCTCGAAGCTACCTTTTCAATAAAGTGCCTTTGTATCCTTTGGATTCCTTGTTTGAACGGTTTTGCTCACTTGTCCCAAATTCTTTCATCTTGGGGATCTTATGGTATGATTTGAGTCGATGTGGAGCACTTCTGCACGACCTTACATTCGAAAAACCGTCTCGTCCTTAATATTTGCACGCCAGTGTAGTAATTACCCATTGTGACGGTCCATCCATCCGTCCCACCTTCTTATCAACAGACTGACACTGAGCAGAAAGCAATTTTTCGGCAGAGATATTCAGTAATCCGTGTGCTACCTACATTTAACTTAAAAGAGACAAAGATCTATCGGTACTGGTTCATGGATCAATGTGATGATTTATTCATCAGATTAATGGGTAGACTTACAAAATACGCCCACCGAAGAAGGAGGTACCAATACCATAGAGCTGTAGGGGATCAGTAACCAGATAAATGTAAAAATTAATTGCTTAGGGCTCTCTCTACCTGCCCCGATGGCGCAGCAGTCTACATACTGGCTTAACACAATTCACCGGATGTGAATTGGGGATCGAATCACGCTGAGGCATGGATGTGGTGTTTATTTTACAGCACTGACTTTATCTCTTCCCTGGAACTACTTGCCGTACATTAGGGACGAACGACTGCGTACAGCCTATTGAAACGCTCTTGGTGGTCGTTAAGCAACAGCTCCTCAAAAATTGAATACTCCGGTATGGCATTTGCACATGTTATCTTTCAGAATGACTTAACTGGAAATGGGGTCTTCAAGAGACTCGTGATTTTGTCAAAAGCATATTTTTCAAAGGAAAAGGATTATCTGATGCAAACCTAGTTTTGAGCGGCGCTTGATGATACATTCAATCATGAGATAATTTTTGAAAATTCTTTCGCCGTTAAATTGTTCAAATTTCCTAAAGACTGAATTCGTTTTACAATGCATATACATATTACAACAGTTCCCTTTCATCCAGAAACTTACAGAATATTTTTCATGAGAGGATTTAAGAAGTACGTATGTTTTCGTAGTGGACCCCAAGTCTAAAATTCCCGGCGTGATTTGGTCGTCTCACGCCTAACCTGACTTTCGGTTTCGTAATTTTGTTGAATTATTCATTGGAGTGTCGTGTATGCTATTTGTATTGCTACTAAAATTTAATTTTCCAATGAAACGCAAAAAAAAAATAAAAAAAAAAAAAAAAAAAAATAATGTACAACTTCGCGTACGGAAAAAGGGGAAATTCACTTTTGAAGCCGTTTAACTCATCAGGTACTGCCAACATAAAAAAAAATCACGAGATTTAATCCAGACTTTTGGACAAGCAATAACAGTAAGTAAAGTTTGTACTGCCTTTGCGCGACACTCTTACGCAATAGAACCCGCTTATAGCTAGGAGTTCGGAACTGACGGAAATTCTGGTTAATTTCCGGAGCTCGCTAAATTTGTTCTATGTGAAAATTCCCACCATGTAAAAATATATATACGGATAATATGCATATACGTTTTTGTTATACACTATACTGACAAAAGTCACCGGACACCTAGAAAAGAAACACAACAAAGCATTTATTGACATATATTATTACGGTGTCGGTCCACATTTAGCCTTAATGCATGCACTGACCCTTCGAGACATGCTTTGGACAAGGTTTTGGAACACAGCGATAGGTATGCGCTTCCATTCAGTACACAATACTGCCACTAACTGTTGCTTAGCAGTAGGCCTTGGTTCCAAACTTCTTATGCGGCGCTCTAATTCCTCCCATTGGTGCTCTATGGGATTAAGATCAGGGCTCTGTGCTGGCCAGTCCACTATATCGAAGTAAATTTCTCCGTCATTTTTGTCCACGCCGTGGCTCGAACCCGGGTCCCCTCATTCCAGAATAAGTCACTCTACCAATTGAGCTACGCGGACGTTCGTTATCGCTGCTATCTGTCTTTATATCGTGTGCGCCCAGCTGGGCAGGCACGTCACAACTCCCCCTCCCGAAAGAGGGCCGGGGCATGACCCACTGGTCAGCCGTGACCATGAATTATCGTAGGCAGCCATCCTCTGTAGTACGTGCACTTGAGAACTCCCAGTCAATCTGGTGTGTGGAATGCAACATCACACACATATATTTTTCGAAGCGCTCCAGAAGGGATTCTCTTATTTTTCCTATTTCGCAGTGTTGAAGGAACATCACACCATTGCGAGATCTTGAACGGGCGGATCATCCGGGAAGTTCGGGCGCCATTATAACGAACTAAATTTCTCCGTCATTTTGGTTCCACGCCGGAAATCAAACCCGAATCTACAAATTCAGGAACAAGTCGCTCTACCAACTGAGCTACGCAGACGTTCGTTCTTGCTGCTATCTGCCTTTATGTCGTGTGCGTCCTGCGGGACAGGCACGTCCCATCTCCCTTCTCCCTCGAAAGATGGCCGGGTGCATGGCCCACGGGTCAGCCGTGACCATGAATCGTCGTAGGCAGTCATCCGCTTAAGAACGTGCACTTGAGAACTCCCAGTCAATCTGATGTGTGGAATGCAACATCACACACATTTATTTTTCGAAGCGCTGGAGAAGGGATTCTCTGATTTTTCCTCTCTCGCGGTGTGGAAATAACATCACACCATTGCGAGATTTTGAACGGCCGGGTCATCCGGGAAGTTCGGGCGCCATTATGATGAAATAAATTTCTCCGTCATTTTGGTCCACGCCGGGGCTCGAACCCGAGTCCCCTCATTCCGGAATAAGTCACTCTACCAATTGAGCTACGCGGACATTCGTATCGCTGCTATCTGCCTTTATATCGTGTGCGTCCTGCTGGGCAGGCACGTCATACCACACACGATACGATATTATCATCAAACCACGCCATAACAGTCCTTGCTTTATGGCTCGGTGCATTATTCTGCTTGTACCCACAAGGCTCGGTTCCATAGTGTTGCCACAGAGTTGGTAGTGCATAATTGTCCAGAATATCGAGGTAGGCATGCTGGTTAACAGGTTGTCCACAATAACCAATGGGCTGGGACCATACTACGAAAAACACCCCTAAATGAGTACACTGCCAGCTTCATACTTGACCGTAGGAACAGTACACTGTGGTAAATAGCGTTCCCCCGGCTTCAGCCATACCCACACACGGCCATCAGACTGATGGATCATGTAGGATTATCGTGTGCACATATTCGGTAATTATGCGTGTTGGCAGATCAATGTAACGAGAAATGAGCTTCGTCTGTTCACAGTATACACGGTCGAGTCACATTATTGTGACCAAAAGCTCATATCCAGAGTAACCGCCGTGTTCAGCGAGGACAGCAGCTAGACGGGGTGGAAGTGACTCAATCAGGTGCTAGAAAGTATTCACATGTATGTGGAACCATGCTGACTGCAATGCATATGCCAACTGCTGGAGAGTGCGTGGTGGAGGATCCAGAGAGCGAACAACACGATCGTGGTGGTCCCACAGATGCTCAATTGGGCTTAAGTCTGCGGAACTAGGGTAACTGGGAAGTACGTTGAAGTCTTCATCCTGCTGTTCCAACCACTCTCGAACATTTCTAACTGTGTCACACATCGCATTGTCGTGCTGGAAAATCCCATCTGCCCCAGGTAATATAATCAGCATGTATGGGTGTACGTGGTCTGCAAGGATGGATTCAGGACGACTTCGGCTCATAGTGCCTTCCATAGGTATGAGTGGACCCAGAGAATGCCACAAAAACCTTCCACAGACCATAACGCTGCCCCCACCAGCTTGTATTCCTCCAGAAATGGTTGAAGAATGTTTGTTCTTCTATGCTTCTCGCCCTATAAGCCAACGTCCATATATTCGATGAAACAGAAAACGTGACTTATCGGAGAAGGCATTCCTTTGCTAATCAGTGTAGGTCCAATTCCAATACTGCAGTGCAAATGTAAGTCTTTTCTGCCAAAGCACATTCGTTAGCATAGGTGCAGTGATCATCCGTCTGCATCGGAGCCCCATACGCAGCCGGGTTTGCTGAACTGTCATTTTAGACACACTTCCGGTAACCCCCTGGTTCATTCGGGCAGTAAAGTGCTCCACTGTAACGTGCCGATCGGCCCTCACACGCCTTCGAAGCCAACGTTCACCTCTCACAACCATGACACGTGGGGCTCCGCAGTTTCCACATCGCTTATTCGCAATGGTTTTATTTCTCCAATCACGATGCACTTTCACCACAGCAGCACACGAACAGTTCACAAACTGCACTGTTTCAGAAATACTGCCACCCTTGGCACGAAAGCCGATAATCATCCCTTTTTGCAAATCTGATAGATCGCTCCTTTTATCCATTACAGCTAAGAGTTATATGTTTTCAGAATGCCTACAGCACACCTTATATACCCTCCAAGGCAGCTGACGACACGTGCCTTCTTTCATTTGCTACGCACTGTTGACGTCAAAAGTAGGAGGTGGTCACAATAATGTGACTCGACTGGGTATAAACATAATGCTGGAAATAGTTCAAAAATTACGTACACAAGGCGAGAAAATGCCAGACACCCACTTAGGTGCAATTTTACTTAACAGTCTGCCAAATTCTTATGAGAACTTAATTGTTGCACTTGAAGCTAGAGATCAAGACGATCTAAATTTCGAATTCATAAAATCTAAATTACTTGACGAGTACAATAGATGGAGAGAAAATTCACAAACAAGCTAAAATGATTCAACTACAAGTACAACAGTGTTAAAAATTAGTTTTGGAGGTAAGAATCGCAACATGAAACAAAGTAAGTTTTGTACATAGTGTATGTAAGGTGACGGAGTTGGGCCCCGCTGATTATTTGCATACAGTAATGTTTTCTGTAATTATTTCTCATTTCAAAGGCAATGTAATGTAAATTCAAACGCACATGTTGGCACGTGGCACATTTCCTTTGTATGACAGATTGTGTAACACCGAACGAAGCAAGTGACTAGCAAGATCCGTTGACCTCGACGGGGTCCGATGTATAGGTCAAAGGTCACCACTTCCGGTGAACAGCTAACTCCAAACAAATAGGATTTCCAGAGGCGAAAAGGGCGGGGGGGAGATTAAGGATATAAAAGGAAGCGACACGGTCACTGAGGAGGCTTTTCGCGTTTCACCTTCCACGGAGTAAGAAGGGTTTTACAGAGATAGTGTCGGTTAGACCTCTCAGGGTTTTTTCGTTTTCACTGACGGAGGAGTCAGGGTTTTTCGGCGATAAGAGATCGGCTGAAGTTTTAGACGGAACGAATCAAGTCCACGTGGCGGAGGGTCTTCCGGGATATCAGTGAGAAAGTGGAGTGTTCACTAGTTGGAAACCTGTTGGCACGGCACGTGGAGATAGCCAATCGAACGGAATTTATTCTTTCATGTATTAAATTTTGTTTCGTCTAACCAAGGACTTGTTACTGGAGTTCCTCAGTATCGCAGATCTTAAGAACTGCTGACTACACGTTCCAGTTTTTTTTTCAACGATCGAGTTTAACTCGACTGCTCTCAAAAGAACCTACGTCAGGCCCGTTTGAGAGATTCGGATTCCGTAAGGCCTAGTGGCACATTGAACTCAGCGGGACCTGACAGTGTAACAAAAGGAATCATACCAAAAATGAATGTTGACATTATAAAAGAGATAAGAATAAGGGAAATACAGAGAAAAGGTTTCACAAAGTTCAATCCCCATCTATCCAGCCTCACAACCTAGTAAAGACTGCAACAATAAAATCAGAGGGAAAGGAAATTGAAATAAAAAGCGAAAATGAAATTTTTTCTTTAGAAACAAAGTCATTATATGCCGAAATTTCTGAAAATTTGACAATCGATAGTGGAGCCATAGTACACACGTCTAACAATATTTAACAAGGTTTAAAGAACTTTCCAATGATATATCAGAATTGATTAGTACAGCTCATGGCACTCAGATAAAGTCAGAAGGAATAGGAAATATTTTCCTAAACTGTAAAACTGAAAAAATGAAATTGGAAATAAAGGATGTATTGCATGTTTCTAAATTGGAAACAAATTTATTGTCAGTTAGAATGATTATGGAAAAAGGATATGAACTGTCATTTAAAGATAGACAGTGCATAATAAAATATGGAGAAACTACTGTAACAACAGGAATAGTAGACAACTCAAACAATTTGTATAAATTACAGGATACAATTAAAAACGCTAACTTAGTTAATGGAGGAGAGTATTGCGGAGCAAAATTTAAAAATTATTTAGCAGAACAGGGAATAGAACATGAAACCACTGTTCCATAATAACCTCAAATAAATGGTATTGCAGAACGCAGAAATAGAAGCTCAAAAGAAATGACAAAAGCTATGCTTTTAGATGCTGAAATAGATGATAAATATTGGGCAGGAGCTGTATTAACTGTACATATATACAGAATGGGATGTAAGGTCAGGTGATGCGTAATATCACAGAATCTCCTTGATAAATGTCAGCCCCGCCTTTTCGTGGTGCATCCTGTTCCCACTAAAGGGGCTCTGACGAGCGCCAATAGCGGTATAATTATACCATCGGGTTTAGAGGAAATGCTATCCCACACTCACCAACCCGCTTGGCCAGCGTGGTGAGTTACGGCCAAACCCTTCCAAAATGATTCCACAACTTAAATCTTGGCCTTTGGTCTCCGGCAGCTGGAATGTTCCTGGCCAAGGCAGCGGCCAGTGCGACATGGAGGCAGAGGGTGCTAAGAATCCCGGAGGACCGGACTAGGCTGCCATCTCATGCTGACCTTGGCTACGTATAATGGACGCTCCCTATCTTTTGATTCAAGGCTTCTTGAATTGGAAGAGGAACTACAAAGGATCAAGTGGGACATCGTCGGGCTAAGTGAGGTAAGCAGAAAAGGAAAAGATCTCATTGAACTGAAAAGTGGACATCACTTCTACTATCGTGGGACAGATACTGGCAGAACTAGTGGTGTTGGATTTATAATGAGCAAGAAACTGAAGGATAAAGTTGTAGAAGTTGAAAGTTCCTCTGACAGAGCTGCACGACTCGTTATCCAACTCTCGAGAAGATACCAGGTTTAGATTATTCAAACTTATGCACCCACCACAAGTCATCCTGAAGAAGAAATTGAAGAATTCTATGAGGAAATTCGTCGTCTAAATAAAAAAGGTAAGCAGCACTTGAAGATAATTATGGGAGATTTCAATGCAAAAATAGGGCAACAGCAACAGAATGAAACTTCAGTAGGTAAATTCGGTCACTGCAACAGAAACCAGCGTGGAAATACTCTCGGTGAGTTTGCAGAGGCAGAAGGGTTTTTCATCTTGAACTCCTTTTTCAAGAAAACGCCACACAGGAAATGGACATGGAGACATCCAAATGGGACGACAAGTGAAATTGATTTTATTATGTGTAACAAAAAATTCGTCATAGAAGACTGCAGTGTGCTAAACAAGTTCAACACAGGTAGTGATCATAGATTGGTGAGATGTAAGATGCACCTCAACACTAAACTCGAATGTGGCAAGCTCAAAAGACAAACAAAATGTATTGGCATAACCAACCTCAAAAAACACCATAATACCTTCAAGTAGGAACTGAAGAACAGATTCTCTGCTTTAGAAGGCCTAACATCAGAAGAAGTGGATATTTCTGAAGTTAACAGAAAAGTAACCAAAGCTCTTATGGAAACAGCAACAAAATTAGCTGGGTCTAATAACAAGTTGCCTGTGGACAAATTATCAGCATAAACCAAAATGTTGATGCAAAAAAGAAGAGAAATGAGGACAACTAAAGAAGATGTGACTTCCAAAGTGGAATATATAGAGCTATGCAAGACAGTACGAAAAAGTATCACTGAAGACGTAAGGAAATTCAACTGTGAACTAGTGAGGGAAGCAATTGAAAACAACCAAAGCCTAAAGATAGCAACGGGACATATCAGCAAGGGAAGAAAACAGATTATGGCACCGAGAAAAGAAGATGGTTCTGTAACAAGAAATAGAGGCGAAATTTTGACAAGAGTGAAAGATTTTTACACCAAATTATATGAAAGGGATGATACATGTACTCGAGACATCATGGAAGGTACCAGTACCAGAGTTCTTCCAGTCCTTCCAGCAGAAGTTTCACATGCAATCAAGAACATGAAGCGGGGAAAAGCTCCAGGAGAAGATGGAATTACTGTAGACATCATACAAGAAGCAAGTGGAGAAATTGAAACAGTACTCGCCCAAATTTTCACTCGATGCCTTAATGAAGGGAAGATTCCTGAGGATTGGAACAATGCTACAATGATTCTGCTACATAAAAATGGTGACATTGAGGATCTCAGGATTTACAGACCTATCAGCCTCCTATCAGTGGTTTATAAAATCTTCACTAAAGTTCTTTCACACCGCTTGAATGTAACACTGGACATGGCTCAACCGAGAGAACAAGCTGGATTCAGGAGTGGCTACAGCACAATAGATCATATCCACTTACTGAGAGAAGTAATTGAAAGAGCAAGGGAATATGAACTTCCATTGCACATGGCTTTTATCGATTTTAAAAAAGCCTTTGTTTCGGTGAAACCATCAGCAGTTACAATGGCTCTGAAATCCTGCGGTATTGAAGATGCATACATTAATAATATTAATAACATCTATGAAAATGCAAGTGCAAAGATTCGGCTGTTTGAAAATACAACACACATAAAAATTGGAAAGGGAGTGAGACAAGGTGACACCATATCTCCCAAGCTCTTTAATGCCACATTGGAAAATGTATTTCAATCACTGAACTGGGAAAACAAAGGGATAAAGATTAATGGAAATGATCTAACCCACCTTCGTTTTGTTGATGACATAGTCATTTTTGCAACTACCCCATCAGAGCTGCAGAGTATGATCCAGGAACTTGCTGACAAGAGTAAAGAAGTGGGATTAAAAATGAACTTTCAGAAGACAAAAGTGATGTTCAATGCTTTTACAAGAAATGAATATTTATCGATTGATGGAGAAAAGCTGGAGATAACAGACACGTACGTTTATCTTGGACACCAGGTATCAAGTGAGGGTCACATTGATGAAGAAATTAATCGGCGTACAAAACTTGCCTGGATATCTTTTGGAAGAAACAGCATAATTTTCAAGAGCAATATGCCATTATGTCTTAAAAGAAAAGTGTTTGATCAATGCATCCTTCCAGTGCTTACGTATGGTGCAGAGACGTGGACCTTAACTAAAAGAGACACACAAAGGCTGCAGACAACTCAAAAAAGCATGGAGAGGTGCATGCTTGGTGTAATCAGGAGAGCTAAGAAGAGGAACTCGTGGATCCGAAAAATGACAAGAGTGGAAGACATCATGATCAGAGTTAAATCCCTGAAATGGCAATGGGCTGGACATACTGCCAAAAGGACAGACCATCGATGGACATCCGAAATTTTAGATTGGATTCCAAGGGACAGGAAAAGACCCAGAAGATGACCACATGGGAGATGGGTAGATGAAATTCGAAAGTATGCGGGAGGGACATGGAGGAGACTGGCACAAGACAGACCGTTGTGGAGTAAACTTGGGGAGACCTTCATCCAGCAGTGGATTGATAATGGTTGACAATGATGATGATGATGATGATATACAGAGTAGAGTTCCGATAAAGGCAACAGGGAAGTCACCCTTTGAAATGTGGAAAGGATATATACTCCATATTTGGTCACATCAAGGTTTTTGGTTCAAAGGCCTATGGATACATAATAAAACAAAAAAGGAGAAAACTGGAAAATAGAGCTCAAGAAGGAATTCTGATGGACTATGATGAAAGATCTCGAGGATACAGAGTATCCATTCCTGAAACAAATGAGCTGGTCATAAACAGAACAGTAAAATTTGATGATAGGAAAATTGTGGAAACATTTTGTAAGCAAAATGAGAAGAAAATTGAAAGTAATCATGAAATTCTAATTGAAAATAGTAGACATTCATCAGGAAGTATAGTTAAAGAAGAAGAAGAAACAGATGAATCTAAAAATCGACCAAGGCGATCACCAAGAGAAAATAAAAGTCAACCACTAGAAAGACTTGCATATGTAGCAAAAATGCCATATAGAAAAGATTAACAAAATTTGGAACATATTCAAGAAATGGAAAATTCAGAAAAGGAAAAATGGCTGAATTTAATAAATGAAGAATTAAATGCACTAAGAAAAAACGACACTTTAAGTTTAGTAGATCTACCTGAAGGAAAAAGACCGATCAAGAATAAATGGATATTTAAAAGAAAATACAATGCTGACGGGTGATATAGAAACTTATAAGGCAAGATGAGTTGCAAAAGGATACACTGAACAACCAGGAGTAGATTTTGAAGAGACATTCTCACCAGTAGTAAAATACCCCACCTTAAGAACTCTCTTGGCAGTTGCAGCAAAGAAAAGGCTAAAGGTTCATCATTTAGACATTAAGACAAACTTTGTTCATGGAAAATTGGAAGAAGACGTATAAATGGTTCAACCAGAAGGACTTAAAACATCGGGTAAAGAAAGTAAAGTATGCAAATTGAAAACGAGTATATATGGTTTAAGACAAAGTACAAGGAATTGGAATAAACCCATTTTTATTAAAATTCGTATGCAACATAAATAAACATTTTATGCGACATAGGTTTTATTCAAACTACAACAAATTCATGCTTATTATTATTGAAGAATAAAGATAAACAAACTTTTTCGGCTACTTATGCCAATATTAATAGCATCAAACAGCCAAGAAGATATTGCAAGGATTATAAAACTTATGAAAAACCAATACGAAATAAAGGATTTAGGCCGAGTTACATATTATCTTCGTATACAAGTAGAAAGAGAAGAAGTTGGAAGTTTTCATTTTAACCAAGGAAACAAGATCATGGAAATTATTCAGAATCATGATACCGAACCTAACAAAGAAAGTAAAACACCAATTAGTACCAACTATAGAAAAAGCATTGAAGAACCAGAAAAAATTAATCAAAATGGAGGCTATGGAGAAGTATTAGGAGCGATTATGTACCTCTCTACTGTGACAAGACCAGATATTTCCACAGCCATAGTAATACTGAGTAGAAAAGTGGAAAAACCCACAATTGAAGATTGAAAAGCCATGATAAAGCTAATTGACTATTTAAAGGCAACTAATTGTTTAAAACTAAACCTAAGGGCTGAAAGTCAACTCATCCTCACAGGATATGCAGAATTTGACTTGGCAGGCGATAGAATTGACTGGAAATCCACATCAGGATTTGTTTACATCTTGAGAAACAGTGAAATATCCTGGGCAAAGTCGTAAATAGTCAACGACAGCGTTGTCAACTACAGAAGCTGAATTTATTGCTACAGCGGAGAGCAGCTAGGGACTTATACGGCTAAGATAACTTTTCAGGGAGTTAGGATGTCGACAACAAAATGCGTCTATAATATTTCAGGATAATAAATACACCATACAGTTAATCCAAGGTGAAAAGAAAAATGCAAGATCCAAACACATCATGGTGCAATTCCAATTCATACGAGAATTACAGGGTACGATTCTCAAACTGGATTATTTTAGAACTCATCAAATGGTAGCAGACATCCTGACAAAACTATTGGCCAAACCACAGTTCGAGAAATTAAGGGCATTCCTAGGTCTCGTAGGCCAGAATTGTTCCAGACAAGTGGGAGTTTGTTCGAAAAACTATAAAGATGTATCTGTTGCAGTTCGAGGATAATAAATGGCGCTAATGCACTGGACGATGCTCTCTCTCTCTCTCTCTCTCTCTCTCTCTCTCTTACTCCTCTCCGAGCAAAGCGAAACTGCTGACCTTCCTCTTCTCTCTCGTCGGCAACGAAGAGAAAAATGGCGTTGTGTGTACTTGTCTTGTCATAAAACAATATCAACTTATGTGGTGTGCGTTAAACCAATCTGCAGTTATCAGTGAGTGATTGTCCAAGTCATTATGATGGTATGATTAAAATTAATATGAATAACTAAATTGGATTATTTATAAATAGTGGTAAGTACCCTTTTCAGTCTCTCCGTTCAGTGAGTTGGAAAATTTTAGTTCTTTCGTTAGTCGTCATTTGAGATCAATGCGCAAAGCGTTATTCAGTGAGCATTATAGAGTATTAAATCACTAACAAGTTTCTGATAAGAGGCATAGCCATCAAACTATGTAGAACAAGACCCATGCATCTTCTAGGATTCAAGCCTAGGCCCGTCTTGAACGAGTGTCATCACTTCAGGCCACTCAGCCAAATAGGTGGCTTCTTGTCTTGCGTGTACAGCTGCAGTTACTGTGACTTGAAATGAAAGGTCCTCCAGCAAATGAAAATTTGGGAAGAACTTATTGTATTTACCTAAATGATGTCTGGCAGCCTTCTAGAGTTATTGCTAATACTCTTCGTTGAAAATGATGTTCTCGATAAAATCGATATTATTAAGTTAATATTAGGATGGACCATGTTAAACCAACGGCGTCTCCAAATACCGTATTTATCGGCGAATGACACGCACTTTTTTTCCTAAAATTTAAGGCTGAAATTCTACCTGCGTGTTATACGCGTATACTACTTCTTTTTATTTAAACTTAGGTAAAATGAATACTGCTGCAGAGTGCGATGCATCCCGACGTTGCCAAATGTAAACGGTTTGGTATCACTTTACTCTAACTGCAGACGCTTCTCTAATGCATATCTCTTCTGTTTTCTCTCGGATCTTGTTAAAAGTTTTATCAATACAACCTTCAGTTCTTCGGAAAGAAGATGTGTACAAAACAAAACGGCGCTTTAAAAATGATTTACTTTGTTTTAGCGCTCGAAAGTAACCTCACTCTCTTCAGCAGTAAACGCGAGCTGCCACGTTAAGCCTAAGCGTCTGCTCCCGTTAAGTTGCTTTTACGGCACGACCTTCTTAAACAGCAGCTGCTTGGGGAAAATATTATTATTATTATTATTATTTTTGATTGGAGGTTTAACGACCACCGTGAGCAACTCAATGGGCTATAAGCAGTCGCCCGTCCCTAATTTAGAGTCACTGGTTCCAGGGAAGGGACAGAGCCAGTGCCGTAAGACAAACACAATATCCATGCCTCACGGTATTCGAACCCGGACCCCTTTCGGACGAATGATCCGAGGCCATCGCTTAGACCACTGCGCCACCGGGGCGGCGGGGAAAATATGACGAAACTTCCAGTGACGTCTGAGCTCCGTGGCTGACGGTTGGTTACAAAAATCGTTAGTGTATGCACGGTCTTGTCGTGTTCGAGGGTATTAATTGCCGCGACGATGACCATGCATTATTGGCAAACGGCGTCGGTTAAAAGAACCCAGACTTCTGGCTGTTCTTAATTTTTTCGTCTGTCTCATCACTTTCCAAGATAGCAGTGATCCTGATTAAAATTTTCGTTCGAACAGATGCTTTTTCTTTTGTATTATTTGCCTTATAAGTGGTATAAATATTAATAAACATGTGTGTTGAGTCATCTAAAAAACGTTCAGACCTCCCAAGTCATTTATTTTAAATTTAAGTTGTTTTTTTTACTCAAACGTCCTTCTTAAAATTAGGGTGCGAGTTATACGCCGATAAATACGGTATTTTAATGCTCTACTTCCGAATCGTACCACCGGATGAGAAGTGAAATATGTCTTCAAAAAGGTTATGTTCATTTTAAATTATAACCGGATAAGGATATTTCATATCAGGCAATATTTTAATTCGAAAAGCCTTTCAGCACGATAAGATATATTTAATAGTACAGTCTGTACTAAAAAATAGACATTTATAAGGCACAACAACTTACAAGATCTTTCAAAGCACCATGTGCTCCATCGTCAGGTATTTCAATATACATAAACAAAACAACGGATAAAAGCAAGAAGCATTTTCAAATTACGCGAGCACGTGATAACAATAACGATGTTTACATTAAATATAGTAGAATTTTTGTCATGCGTTAAAGGGTTTCAACAAATGATACTATGAATTGCTATTACATATGCGAAGAAAATATATACACAGAGGATAATTAATAAGTTGACATTATTAGTCAAACTGTAAATGAATTATTAGGAGTTAAGTGTTGCTGGATAGGAGTATGCTGTTCTGGCCGCATTAACATGGCCCAAGGCACTGGAACGAAACGTGGAGTTTCTTCATTACAGCAGTCAGAGTTGTGCGATAATATACATAAACTCTCAGCGAATCGAAGAGATCGCTTTGTACGATTTGAGCTCAGCACACTGGCATTGGTCCAGTCTGGTCGGTAGATACCTCTATTAACTAATCGTGCAAGAGAGGTAGCATCAGAGTTATTAGTAATTGAGTACTTGTGCTCATATATTCTTGTTCGCAATGGGCGTGCAGTGGATCCAATATATGCAATTGCTGGATCTTCTGGGTCAATAGGAATTAAGGGTATTTTGTAAACCCCATGTCTGTTGAGTGTGGAAACTTGGTCACGGTCTTTTTGCACGATGGCTCGAATACTTTTCGTACTTTCACCAAACGCAATGTGGTGTTTTTTGCATATGTTCTTTAGTATTGTAGTGACTTCAGGTATATAGTCCATAGTGCCAACATATTTTGTAATTCTGGTTTCCCTTTGTAAGGTACTTTTGTGTAGACATTTCACTGATCGAGCAATTTTTTCAACGATCGTTTTATGGTAGCCATGCGCCATCGTAATCATCTGGATATGATTTAACTCATTTCTTCTAGCCTGGATATTGGAGGAGTGGGTGAAGGCTCTTCGGACCATGTACTCTATAGCTCCTAGTTTTTGTTTTCTTGGGTGCGATGAATTATGCGGAATAATAGCAGATTGTGTTTCAGGCTTTCTGTACACTGAATAGGATAAACAATTGGTATCTGGGTGTCTTTTTAGTAATATGTCCAAGAATGGAAGAGTATTATCATTTTCATGCTCAATGGTAAAATTTATGGAACTGTAATGTTTTGAGAGCTCTTTAGCAAACTCTTCAATTATGTTTTTATGATGCGGCCAGAAAACAAGCATGTCGTCTACATATCTAATGTAGAGATCAGGCTTAAGTTGGAAATATTGTAAAACATTGTTTTCTAGGTCTTGCATTAACAATTCAGCGAGCACCCCTGAAAGTGGGGAACCCATCGGCGCACCTCCAGTCTGGCGGTAAATGGTTCCTTCATACCGGAAGAATGTGTGTTTCTGTACAAAACGTAGAGCATTTATAATTGCTTGGATTTCATTAATAGTATAAGAATTCAAAGCCAATAGACGGTTCTCAATAATGGAGTGTACATCTCCAATCGGCACATTGGAGTACAAAGAGACAACATCGAGTGATGCCATAGCAAACGGCTTTCCCTTTCGTAAGAATGGCTTAATGTTGTCAATAGCCTTAACAGAACTATTAACTGAGTTGGAGGAACCTGTAGTTAATGGTTTGAGGAATTTTGCCAGAGCACTTTCGAGCTGGCGGGTTGGGCTTGCATATCCTGATAGAAGTGGGCGTACAGGAAGACCCTCCTTATGAGTCTTTACTTGGCCAAATAACTCAGGTATTCGAGGGCCTATAGTAGGGTATATATCCTTAGCAACATTTGCAGGTAAGCCTCCATGGTTTCTGAGTTTTGCCACTGCTGATACTGTAGATGAGGTTGGATCCGAAGATAGGATCTTGTGCGGTATACTCGCAATGGCATCATTCATCTTATTAACATAGTCTGCTTTGTTTAAGATGACAATTTGTTGCGTCTTGTCAGCTTTTAAAATGGAGATAGTTTCATCAGGCTTCAATAACTTCAGCTGTTTAATCTCATTACAAAATTTACGGTCATCCGGTGTTCTAGACTTATTGGCTAACTTTTGTACGGATTTTGCCAGTTTATATCGTACGTGTTCTCTTTCAGTTTGAGGAATGGTTTCAACGATATTTTCCATCTGCGTAATAAGGTGACATTTATTAACTTTGTTTGTCGGGTAAGCAAACTTTAGTCCTCGTTTTAGAGCCTCAGACTGTGTGGGGTTAAGGACTAGGTTACTCAGGTTTAAGAATTGTGTCTGATATAGACCATTTGCATTTTTGCTCATATTCGATGGTTCTCGTTGAGATTCCACCTTGTCAGCAATGAGATTTCTCAGTTTTCTAATGTGTCTTTCTTGCATTGTAGCAACTCTCTGAAGAAGTTTAGACGTAAATAAAACCATAGTTCTATCTTGAATAATAGGGTGAGTGCAAGCCATAAAAATTTTGTAGGCAGAATACGTGTTACGTTGCAGAATATTTATATAAGACCGCTTTCTTCTTATTTCGGCCGTTAGTCGTTTATATTCTGCTTTTTGAATAACAGTTCTATCGCGTATAGAAACTATATGGCATCTTATCCATAAGTACTTAGGAATAATTTGAAGGTCTCGGCAATTTATTAGAAAAGCAAGATGGGCTTCTTCTGTTACCAGGCGTCGCTTGCATTTGAAGAACATTTTTGCTTTCTCATCCGTCATTACAAATAGTTCGAAAACGAAGCAAATGTAAATAGAAGTTTTACAAGGCGTTAACTTTAATAAGGATTCTTCGTGCGCTAAACAATATTTTAATTCGAAAAGCCTTTCAGCACGATAAGATATATTTAATAGTACAGTCTGTACTAAAAAATAGACATTTATAAGGCACAACAACTTACAAGATCTTTCAAAGCACCATGTGCTCCATCGTCAGGTATTTCAATATACATAAACAAAACAACGGATAAAAGCAAGAAGCATTTTCAAATTACGCGAGCACGTGATAACAATAACGATGTTTACATTAAATATAGTAGAATTTTTGTCATGCGTTAAAGGGTTTCAACAAATGATACTATGAATTGCTATTACATATGCGAAGAAAATATATACACAGAGGATAATTAATAAGTTGACATTATTAGTCAAACTGTAAATGAATTATTAGGAGTTAAGTGTTGCTGGATAGGAGTATGCTGTTCTGGCCGCATTAACATGGCCCAAGGCACTGGAACGAAACGTGGAGTTTCTTCATTACAGCAGTCAGAGTTGTGCGATAATATACATAAACTCTCAGCGAATCGAAGAGATCGCTTTGTACGATTTGAGCTCAGCACACTGGCATTGGTCCAGTCTGGTCGGTAGATACCTCTATTAACTAATCGTGCAAGAGAGGTAGCATCAGAGTTATTAGTAATTGAGTACTTGTGCTCATATATTCTTGTTCGCAATGGGCGTGCAGTGGATCCAATATATGCAATTGCTGGATCTTCTGGGTCAATAGGAATTAAGGGTATTTTGTAAACCCCATGTCTGTTGAGTGTGGAAACTTGGTCACGGTCTTTTTGCACGATGGCTCGAATACTTTTCGTACTTTCACCAAACGCAATGTGGTGTTTTTTGCATATGTTCTTTAGTATTGTAGTGACTTCAGGTATATGGTCCATAGTGCCAACATATTTTGTAATTCTGGTTTCCCTTTGTAAGGTACTTTTGTGTAGACATTTCACTGATCGAGCAATTTTTTTCAACGATCGTTTTATGGTAGCCATGCGCCATCGTAATCATCTGGATATGATTTAACTCATTTCTTCTAGCCTGGATATTGGAGGAGTGGGTGAAGGCTCTTCGGACCATGTACTCTATAGCTCCTAGTTTTTGTTTTCTTGGGTGCGATGAATTATGCGGAATAATAGCAGATTGTGTTTCAGGCTTTCTGTACACTGAATAGGATAAACAATTGGTATCTGGGTGTCTTTTTAGTAATATGTCCAAGAATGGAAGAGTATTATCATTTTCATGCTCAATGGTAAAATTTATGGAACTGTAAATTCAAAAAGCAGAACATAAACGACTAACGGCCGAAATAAGAAGAAAGCGGTCTTATATAAATATTCTGCAACGTAACACGTATTCTGCCTACAAAATATTTATGGCTTGCACTCACCCTATTATTCAAGATAGAACTATGGTTTTATTTACGTCTAAACTTCTTCAGAGAGTTGCTACAATGCAAGAAAGACACATTAGAAAACTGAGAAATCTCATTGTTGACAAGGTGAAATCTCAACGAGAACCATCGAATATGAGCAAAAATGCAAATGGTCTATATCAGACACAATTCTTAAACCTGAGTAACCTAGTCCTTAACCCCACACAGTCTGAAGCTCTAAAACGAGGACTAAAGTTTGCTTACCCGACAAACAAAGTTAATAAACGTCACCTTATTACGCAGATGGAAAATATCGTTGAAACCATTCCTCAAACTGAAAGAGAACACGTACGATATAAACTGGCAAAATCCGTACAAAAGTTAGCCAATAAGTCTAGAACACCGGATGACCGTAAATTTTGTAATGAGATTCCACCTTGTCAGCAATGAGATTTCTCAGTTGAAACAGCTGAAGTTATTAAAGTCTGATGAAACTATCTCCATTTTAAAAGCTGACAAGACGCAACAAATTGTCATCTTAAACAAAGCAGACTATGTTAATAGGATGAATGATGCCATTGCGAGTATACCGCACAAGATCCTATCTTCGGATCCAACCTCATCTACAGTATCAGCAGTGGCAAAACTCAGAAACCATGGAGGCTTACCTGCAAATGTTGCTAAGGATATATACCCTACTATAGGCCCTCGAATACCTGAGTTATTTGGCCAAGTAAAGACTCATAAGGAGGGTCTTCCTGTACGCCCACTTCTATCAGGATATGCAAGCCCAACCCGCCAGCTCGAAAGTGCTCTGGCAAAATTCCTCAAACCATTAACTACAGGTTCCTCCTACTCAGTTAATAGCTCTGTTAAGGCTATTGACAACATTAAGCCATTCTTACGAAAGGGAAAGCCGTTTGCTATGGCATCACTCGATGTTGTCTCTTTGTACTCCAATGTGCCGATTGGAGATGTACACTCCATTATTGAGAACCGTCTATTGGCTTTGAATTCTTATACTAATAATGAAATCCAAGCAATTATAAATGCTCTACGTTTTGTACAGAAACACACATTCTTCCGGTATGAAGGAACCATTTACCGCCAGACTGGAGGTGCGCCGATGGGTTCCCCACTTTCAGGGGTGCTCGCTGAATTGTTAATGCAAGACCTAGAAAACAATGTTTTACAATATTTCCAACTTAAGCCTGATCTCTACATTAGATATGTAGACGACATGCTTGTTTTCTGGCCGCATCATAAAAACAAAATTGAAGAGTTTGCTAAAGAGCTCTCAAAACATTACAGTTCCATAAATTTTACCATTGAGCATGAAAATGATAATACTCTTCCATTCTTGGACATATTACTAAAAAGACACCCAGATACCAATTGTTTATCCTATTCAGTGTACAGAAAGCCTGAAACACAATCTGCTATTATTCCGCATAATTCATCGCACCCAAGAAAACAAAAACTAGGAGCTATAGAGTACATGGTCCGAAGAGCCTTCACCCACTCCTCCAATATCCAGGCTAGAAGAAATGAGTTAAATCATATCCAGATGATTACGATGGCGCATGGCTACCATAAAACGATCGTTGAAAAAATTGCTCGATCAGTGAAATGTCTACACAAAAGTACCTTACAAAGGGAAACCAGAATTACAAAATATGTTGGCACTATGGACTATATACCTGAAGTCACTACAATACTAAAGAACATATGCAAAAAACACCACATTGCGTTTGGTGAAAGTACGAACAGTATTCGAGCCATCGTGCAAAAAGACCGTGACCAAGTTTCCACACTCAACAGACATGGGGTTTACAAAATACCCTTAATTCCTATTGACCCAGAAGATCCAGCAATTGCATATATTGGATCCACTGCACGCCCATTGCGAACAAGAATATATGAGCACAAGTACTCAATTACTAATAACTCTGATGCTACCTCTCTTGCACGATTAGTTAATAGAGGTATCTACCGACCAGACTGGACCAATGCCAGTGTGCTGAGCTAAAATCGTACAAAGCGATCTCTTCGATTCGCTGAGAGTTTATGTATATTATCGCACAACTCTGACTGCTGTAATGAAGAAACTCCACGTTTCGTTCCAGTGCCTTGGGCCATGTTAATGCGGCCAGAACAGCATACTCCTATCCAGCAACACTTAACTCCTAATAATTCATTTACAGTTTGACTAATAATGTCAACTTATTAATTATCCTCTGTGTATATATTTTCTTCGCATATGTAATAGCAATTCATAGTATCATTTGTTGAAACCCTTTAACGCATGACAAAAATTCTACTATATTTAATGTAAACATCGTTATTGTTATCACGTGCTCGCGTAATTTGAAAATGCTTCTTGCTTTTATCCGTTGTTTTGTTTATGTATATTGAAATACCTGACGATGGAGCACATGGTGCTTTGAAAGATCTTGTAAGTTGTTGTGCCTTATAAATGTCTATTTTTTAGTACAGACTGTACTATTAAATATATCTTATCGTGCTGAAAGGCTTTTCGAATTAAAATATTGTTTAGCGCACGAAGAATCCTTATTAAAGTCATATCAGGCAGATCGGCAAATCATTACGTGTATAGCGTATTTAGTCGCCACTGTCGGTGTCTTGAACTTCTGAAAGCAAGGCAATCAGAAAGGACAGCATGTGGCAATCAGAAAAGATTGCCCATTTGAAAGTATCTGCGAAAGCTATTACAAGCACGACACTCTGGTAAAAATATGCTTGGGAGAAAAAGAAATTATACGTCATGACTTTCCGATCTGTCTAATCGGAAGGTTGGTGTAAGCGTAACTGCTGCATTATACAAGATGAAGCTGATTTTAGCGGCTTCAGCTTAGACCTATGTGTGGCTAAATAGAACTATACCTATATACTAATACAGACATGTAACGTGGACTAAGAACATCAAATAGAGGTCATCGCTCTTTCCACATTTATAAGTGAGTCACGGAAAAATTCTTATTGGCCGCCACCGGGAATCGAACCCAGGGTCTTCTAGTTACGCGCCGGATATGCTCCCACTGCACAACAGCGGCCTCGAATTCCTCCAGACTCACATACACTAACTGCCAAGCCAATTTGGCAGGTTGCTTCTTGGAGCCCCGCACAATGCTGGGGATTCACCAAAGATGATAAGCAGCAACTGAACAAATAATTAGAAGGCGAATGAATAATTAATACAGACATTTGACGTGGACTAGGAACATCAAACAGAGGTCATCGCTCTTTCCACGTTTATAAGTGGGTTACGGAAAAATTCTCATTGGCCGCCACCGGGAATCGCACCCAGTGTGATGACCTCTGTTTGATGTTCCTAGTCTACGTCAAATGTCTGTATTAATTATTCAATCGCCTTCTAATTATTTGTTCAGTTGCTGCTTACCATCTTTGGTGAATCCCCAACATTGTGCGGGGCTCCAAGAAGGAACCTACCAAATTGGCTTGGCAGTTAGTGTATGTGAGTCTGGAGGAATTCGAGGCCGCTGTGGTGCAGTGGAAGCATATCCGGCGCGTAACTGGAAGACCCTGGGTTCGATTCCCGGTGGCGGCCAATGAGAATTTTTCCGTGACTCACTTATAAACGTGGAAATAGCGATGACCTCTGTTTGACCTATATACTAGATGGAAAACTGGCGGAGTATAACTTGCCATGCCACACATTGCAAATAATTATCTATGCCACAAATGAAATTTACGCGGATCCTTGATTGTAGCAATATCATTAACTACGTATTTCGTATGATGCCCCTCAGTAGACAAATTCCAGTTACCAGCAATCACCATAGAAAATCACTTGGTAACTGCGGTGTTCTTTTTTTAGTGGAGGTTTAACGACCACCGTGAGCATCTCAATGGGCTATAAGCAGTCGCCCGTCCCTAATTTAGGGACACATTGCAAATAATTATCTATGCCACAAATGAAATTCACGCGGATCCTTGATTGTAGCAATATCATTAACTACGTATTTCGTATGATGCCCCTCAGTAGACAAATTCCAGTTACCAGCAATCACCATAGAAAATCACTTGGTAACTGCGCTGTTCTTTTTTTAGTGGAGGTTTAACGACCACCGTGAGCATCTCAATGGGCTATAAGCAGTCGCCCGTCCCTAATTTAGGGACACTGGTTCCAGGGATGGGAGAGAGCCAGTGCCGTAAGACAATCATACCATCCATACCTTACAGGGATTCGAACACGGAAACTTCACGAACGAATGATCAGAAGCCATGGCTTAGACCACTGCGCCACCTGGGCCGGACGCTGATTTCCAGATCTGTCATATGCTCATAGTATAAATAGAAAGCAAAATTGTGTATGTCGAGCATTTTCTCACAGAACTTCAATTCCGCATTCCATACATTCCTATTAGGGCATCCCAAGCCATTAACACATCTACCTTCCTCATGCACGCAAACGATTGGTAACAAAGCCCCAAGTTTTGATGGGGATAGAGAAGCCGCCGAAATTAAGAGGATACTCTGTATCGCTTGTTGTGAACATACGTACATAAGGGACACTATGTAACGTAGTCAATTAAATATTCTATGTAATTAGTCACATTAAGCAGATACTATGTAAGGTGGTCTACTATAAATTAAGTGGATGCTATGTATCGTCAGTATCATATCTATAACGATACTAACAATAGGTATGATATTTTTCGTCATCTAGAGTTATTTCGATGACGAGTCTCTGCATTACGAAACGAATTTACATCCGTACTTCCTGAATACTATTTTAGTGTGCAAATTGAAATTGAATTTTGCAAACACAGGAAAGACTATCTTTGAAACAACGTTTGTGTGTGTGAGCGGGTGCATTTAAGGTTTGCATTTTATATTTTTTAACCTTTTTTAATAATTTCAGTGTTTGTCCGCTTTAGTCGGCAGTTTTCGTTTCATCATCGCCTCCCCAAGCCCTACCACTGATTATACTTCGAACCTAGCCTGTATGAAGCATCTTTTGAAAAAGGAAAAAAAAAACACACAACTTTCTGGAGACATTGGCAACACACCCCTGAAGTTTATCAATTATAAATAGGGATACGTTAATTTCGCCAAAAAAAGATTTTTAAATCAAAAATTCGCATTTATGCCCAAAAACTGAAGACATAAACAAATTTTTTTTCAAAGTTTACTTTACTCAGTTTACACTTTTTCAAAGTTTACATAGAATGTTTTTCAAAGTTTACTTTACTCAGTTTACACTTTTTCAAAGTTTACATAGAATGTTTTTCAAAGTTTACTTACTGGTAGGCTAAGTACCAAAACACTTAGTTAAAAGCTAACATTGTAGTAGTCTCTATATTATCTTCCTTTAGCCTTTGCCTTCTGTCAGTAATAACGATGTTGTACATATTGAAATATCTCTCAGCATCCACGCTGTTAACGATGGAGGCTTTGAATAGCTGGCTTTTGCATAGTTTAGGTAGCAGCATTTTGTTGCTTTTAAAATCTGTATGACGTCAACAGGAGTCTCTTGGTTGACCACTGTAAGTAGCTGTCTGTGAAAATGATTGTTTCCATCGATGAGCTCATCCCGTGGTATGTCTTTAAAAAATGGTATTTTTAGAGAAGCTTTCCAAAAATAACACACCTCCTTTGTTTTTCGGATGTTTCATCGGCCACCACAACTACTGGTTTATTTTTCAGCTGCTCTTTTATTGCCTCTTTTTCCGAAATTCCGCAAAGAAGTACGTATTTACGTCTCAAGGTATCTCCAGGAGGAAGGTTATCTGAACCAGGCACATATTTTGCGAAGTGATCGCGAACAGCTGGAAGATCTAGTTTATGCAGCATGGGAATATTGGCTTTTAAACACATTCTTACAGTGTCTTCTGCAAAATAATCTTTTTCCTTTTTGGCACGTTTTTGCGCTTGAAAACCACCGACGATTGTAGTCTGCCGTTGAGCTCCAGATGGGCCTGGCTGAGCTACATTTTTCTTCTTTAAGTGAGTAGCAGAGGTCGTATGTTTCCTTAAAGTATATCTTTTCTGTCCTTCTAGACCAACATTACAAAATTTGCACATCACAATATTTGTATCGCTTAAATACGTGGTCAAACTCTTTCACTCCATCAACTAATTTCTTCTTAGGGTGGCCCATATTGATATACGTCTATCAAACGGATTGCTAGCGTTGTAGTTTGTAGTCTACTAGCGAAATGAAAAAAACGAACATGTACTCACTCGTATTCTTTCTAGGCCAGCCAGCCAGTGTGACTGAGCGGTGCTGGTTGCCTCACCGAGACGGAAAGAGGCGTGGCCTGTGGTTTCCCGGGTAAGGCACGCTGAGTAGGACACGCACGGCGCAAGTGCTGCATGAAATTACGTCCTATTTTTGCTTAAAAAATTGGTAATTACCGAGATGTCGCGGAACAGTAGTTAAAATCAAATTTTCGTATTTATTCGCTTATATTGGCAAAATTCTCATTTATTCGCATTTATTTCGTAAATACGAAAATTGCGTATCTCTAATGATAAACGATGCTGTCTTGGTGCTATACACAGTACATACACAAGTCATTTTTTTCGCCACGGAAAAAATAAATATTTAACTTTAATTTGTTTTCCTGATGTTTGTTTTTGGGGGTGAGCAATTCTTAGTGCTACAACACACTGCTAATTTTTTTATATGTTGCACCGAAAAATGGTAATGCAATAAATGTATAAAACAATATAGGTGGTTTTCTAAAATTTTGTCTCTTTTTTTGTCACCATTTGCACCATTTTTAAGTGCAAAGTTAAACAATTGTATGTAAGATGAAACATACAAAAACAAGGAAAATTTATCTAACATGTTATGGTATCCTACTTGACTTTGATGCGAAGTTACACCCATTGCACCATGTTTTTCGGTGTTTTACGCACCACTCAAAAGTGTACCTCAACCCCAAAAAGGTAGTGCAATGCACCTGGTGTAGTATCACCTTTTGATGCTACCTTCAGCAAAAGTTTTAACATTGTAAATTACGGTCACTGGTTCCAGATGCTGGCACCATTAGACAAACACGCCACTCAGAATTCATCCTGGACTCGAACTCAAGAGCATCTCTAACGAATGTTCATAAGCCATCGTCTGTGAAATTTCTTTGTAAATAATTTTACTCATTTGGCATGTTTGCGCGAGTTATTATTCATTCTCTATTTGACCAAGTTCACCGAATCAAAGCCAAAACCAGAAATTTAAAGACTTATTCCTTATATGGAAAAGCAAATCATTTCAATTTCCATTTTGTTCATATTAAGCTTTCTTTTAGAGCTCGCAATTATTTCCTTGAAGAAATAAAAAGAAAAAAAAGTGATAACCATTCAGTAACTTTAGTCTGCAATTATGTGAAATGGTATTTGATGGCACGAGGAGGAAAAATCGTAAAATGCTCGATTTTGTTTATTCTGAGGGAGTGAATGACGCTGAAGTGAATGGGAAGCAGATACTTAGGGCAATACTTCAAGTGTTCGTGACAGAAATTTTGGAAAAGATTTGCCTCAGAAATTGCTTTAAAATGGGGAAATCGTGAGCGTAAGTTCACAGAGGAGTTTTTATTACGGCAGTATAAGTGCGAGTTACACCATGAAAGTGTAGACAGTTCATCCCTTTGGAACCATCTAGGACAAGATCTGCAGGCGATGTTTTCGGAGACTACTGAATATAAATGTACAACGCTTGAGTTGGATATTTTGTGTTATGTTGTCCATGTGAGTCTTTAACGAGCAGTCAATTCCCAATAATTTTAACTTGCATCTGAGAGAAACTGCAAATATTTGCCCTGTGACAAATTTGCAGAGTGAAAACACATCAGTTGAAAAACGTAACATAATAAACGAGAAAGATGACACCGAATTTTCGGGTGTAATAAGCACGTCTTTTGAAACCGTTCTGACGCAAATTAAATTTATTAAAACTATTCAAAGTCAATGGAACAGGTACGGAAAACAATAGTATCTGACCGAAGAAAGAATTTTTTCAATCGGGTTTTTAATCCCTCAGATATTGCTGTAAACGGAATCGTGAGCTTACGCTCTCTGGTAACAGACTTGTGCGTTAAGAAAAACATGGATTTATATGAGAAACATTTCGCACCGGAAACGCTTTCCAACGCAAAATGATTTTTTCAAATCGGACTCTTAGAAACAGAGATATCGACAAAAATAAGGGACAAATCTATGCTCCCTGGCGGGAAAATCATGCATTATTTTAGGAAGAAAGTATTCTCATAAGTTTTTTTCATATCAGCGGTATCGGTCCAAGAAAAAAAATAGTCGAGTTTTCAGGAGCCTAGGTTTTGCTACAAATACATCAGAAGCAGAAATTAACACTTATATTCCCTGGTGGCCAAACCATTCTTTACCAAACATTAGAAATTATGTGAAAAATATTTTCCATCAGGTCATGCATGCGATACAGGAATAATTTTTCAAATCGGAGTTTTAGAAGCAGAAATAACGCAGAAAACGCAATTTACCTTTTTGCCCCCTAGCGGAAAGTCTATGATTTACTTGAAAATTTTGAATTTATAGGAAAAACATTTCGCATCGGAAACACTATCCAACAAAGAAGGAATTTTTCAAATCGGATTTTTAGAAGTAGAGATATTGACAAAAATAAGATATACATCTACGCCCCCTAGCGTAGAAACTATGCGTTATTTTAAGAAGAAAGTTTTCCTAAAAGGTTTGTCGACATGAGTAGTATCGGTCAAGAAACAATTTTTTTTTCAACCGAGAATTTTGAAGCTCATATTTTGTTGCAAATACATCAGAAGCGGAAATTAAGTCTTACGCCATCTGGTGGCCAAAATAATTTTTACAAAAATTAGAAATTATGTGCAAAGGATTTCCCATCAGGAGCTGTATCCGGTGCAGAAATAATTTTTCGAATCGGAGATTTAGAAGCAGAGATATAAAGAGGAAATCAATTTACCTTTACGCCCGCTAGCGGAAAGTCTATGAATTACTTGAGAATTTTGAAATTATATGAAAAACATGTCACACTGGAAACACTATCCAACATAGAAGGAATTTTTTCAAATGGGACTCCTAGAAGTGGAGATATTGACAAAAACAAGATATGCATCTACGCCCCCTGTCGTAGAAATCATGCATTATTTTAAGAAGAAATGTTTCTAAAAGGTTTGTCGACCTGAGTGGTATCGGTCTCCAAACGAAGTTTTTATCAATCGAGAATTTAGAAGCACATATTTTGCTGCAAATACATCAGAAGCGGAAATTAAGATTTACGTCCCCGGGTGGCCAAACCATTTTTTTACAAAAATTGGAAATTGTGTGCGAAGATCAGAAGTTGTATCCGGTGCAGAAAGGATTTTTCAAATCGGAGATTTAGAAGTAGAGATATAGGAGGAAATGCAATTCACCCCTACGCCCCTAGCGGAAAGTCCATGAACTACTTGAAAATTTTGAAATTATATGAGGAACGTGTCACACAGAAAACACTAGCCAACAAAGAAGGAATTTTTCAAATCGGACTTCTAGAAGTAGAGATATTGACAAAAGTAAGATATACATCTACGCCCCCTGGCGGAGAAACTATGGAATATTTTAAGAAGAAAATATTCCGAGAAGGTTTATCGATGTGAGTGGCATGAGACCACCAAATAATTTTTTCAATGCAGATTTTAGAAGCTCAAAGTTTATGGCAAATGCTTCAGAAGCAAAAATTAACTCTTACGCCCCTTGGTGGCTAAAGCATTATTCACCAAAAATTTGAAGTTATATGGAAACGATTTCCCATCAGGAGGTGTATTCTGTAAAGAAAAAAGTTTTCAAATTGGAGTTTTAGAAGAAGAGTTATCGGGAAAAATGTAATTTATTTTAACGCCCGCTTGCGGAAAATCTATGCGTAATTTGAAAAAGTAACTATATCTAAAATACTCTTCGGTATAAATGGAATAGAAAGATAAAATAAGTTTTTCAATCGGATATTTAGAAGTAAATATTTGGAATAAAACGCATTTTTCAATTCGACATCATCTGCATTTACGCCCTCTAGCGGCGAAATTGTACATCGTAAAAATAAACGAAAGAAAGGATCATTATTCGCATACTTCGAGATTCCGAATGCAAAAAAATTTCAAATTGGACTAATAGTTGCAGAGATATCGTGGGTGCAGACGGATGGACGGACGGACGGACGGACAAACCGGTAACATAGGCACGATCTTTTTTTACAAAAGACGTGCTAAAAAGTATTCGTAATCAAATGAGAACGAAAGTTCTTCTCAGAATAACATTACCGGTGGGTTTTTCTGAAAACCTCAGGTGCTATGGATGGAAAAAGCACCTGCGGTTGTAATAGAGCCCAGCAATATTGGCACTTGAAGCTCCTAATGTGAGTTGCCTCTTTCTTTATATATTCTGAATTTAATTACGCGGGCAGACCGCTTAAATGCTCTCACGACTTCCGTTGCTTCTTCAGTTTTTATGAAAAAGGCCATTCCGTTACATGTAAGCCGTTCTGTAATTTTTTCTCCGTCTTGAACGGTGTCGAAGTGAAAACCGCTATATATAGTCACCAGTTTCTAACTAAGTATCATCTAGATACATCATGCAAAATAACATGCATCTAGGGAATATATGCGGCGGTATTTAAGGGTCTACGGAATCAAAAATGTGGTTTTTGCAAAACATTTCTTGTTTGAACCAAAAAGTTTTGTATGAAAATCTTGTACCAGGTACAACGAAATTTTCTTCTGTGAGCTTCCCGTATTTTCAAAACAAATGTTCTGCCCCATTTCGTGTATTAAGTCATTCAGGAAGTACGCAAATACTTTCATTAACGTACACTTCCGATTATGGAGAACAAATGCTCTCCCTCTTTTCGTGCATTGGGACATTCGGGAAGTACGCAGTACATGAATACTTTCATTGGCATACATTTCAGCAACCTGAACAGGCAACACAAGCAATGTCCTGCGGTTGGGTAGTGCGTATCTCGGGAACGGTTCGTGCTTAGCGATAGGCAGTGTTGCTGTTGTTGTTGATTGGAGGTTTAATGACCACCGTGAGCAACTCAATGGGCTATAAGCAGTCGCCCGTCCCTAATTTAGAGTCACTGGTTCCAGGGAAGGGACAGAGCCAGTGCCGTAAGACAAACACAATATCCATGCCTCACGGTATTCGAACCCGGACCCCTTTCGGACGAATGATCCGAGGCCATCGCTTAGACCACTGCGTCACCGGGGCGGCCGATAGGCAGTGAAAGGTGCAATAACGATGGAGCAGCTGAGATGATCAGTGATAGTGGAAGAATAGGGTGGTTTAACCCTCTTAAGAAAATGGCTGCGCACGATTGAATGAAAGGATATAAAGAAGAAAAGATGTCTCACAAAGGTACTGCAAAATGAGGTCAATCGATTTCGACTTCCAGACAAGAGACCAAGCCACGTGTCCACCAGGTCTTCAGCAGTAGTATAGAGTGAGTGTCAGTGACCTTACCACACAACTGAGTATCCCTTACACAAAGTTTGACACCTTGCTGAAAAAAAAATTAAGCCTAGTACGCAAAGTGGCGATGTGGGTACCGCACGCAATAACTACGACACCAAAGGAATTCGGCCTCAAAACTGCACGGACTAACTTTGGGTGATATCGTCGCAATAGCTGGGTGCTCAAAAAGCTGCTCTGCTTAGATGAAAGTTGAGTGGACTTTTTGGCTCCCAGGAAACGACATCTACAGTGGTCCAGGGTTAAATCCGGTACTTCCGCAGCGCTTTTACCCCTCAGGGAGTTCCACGAGCGTAAAAGCTTACTGGTCGTTGGGATGGATGTTTAGGGTGTAGTGTTTTGCAAGACGCATGTTAAAACGTCACTACGATATCGGAGCAGCATTAATAATGTAAGTGGAGCACATTCCAGTATGGACACGGCGACACATGCAAATTAGCGCATTTATGGGTTCCCTGATATTTCTGAAACAACATTTAGATGACACGTGGTATCCAAATATCACCGATAACCAAGCACACCCTTACGTTCTCATGGTGTTTCCTCATTGAGGGAGCTACTTCTAACTGGAATATGCTATTCTACAAGAGTAGGATCGTTCCATCGCGGTACCAGACGTACAACAGTGATTTCAAAGTACTAAAATGACCAATGTTACAATGGCTTCTGACCATTTGTCCAAGATGGATCTGGTTTCGAATTCCGGTGAGGCATGGGTGCTGTGGCTGTCTTACAGTACTGTCTGTGTCCCCTTCCGGGAGAGAATAGCCCTAAATTAAGCCCCATGAGGATGGGTGACTGCTTACATCCTTATGAGGATGGGTGATTGCTTATATCTCCATGAGTAGCTCAAGGTAGTCGTTAAACCCCAAAACAGAAGAAATCAACAAAAACAAATCCACGTCACATCAAATCGAGGCCATTTTAAAGGCCAAGGGTGGCCCATTAGGCTATTAGGTAGGTGGTTCTAATAATTTGCTGCATCATTGTAGGATGTAATTCAACTTACATTCTCAATGGGTGTTGTACACCTTAAAGCCAAACCACAATGACCAGCGCGTCTTTATGCAACTTCAGGTAAACAACGGCGTGTGTGAAGATCATGAAACGGTATAAACAACACCTGAAACTAAGCTCTGTTAATACGGTTATTCTTGTTCTTTAGATTGGCAAGTCAATGGACTTAAGGGAGTTTGACAAAGGTCAAATTGTCATGGCCAGACGACTGTGTCACAGTATGGGTCACCGCAAGGCTTGTGGGGTGCTCACGGCTAGCCGTGTGCTCTCCCCAAGCCTTGCAAAAGTGGTTCCATGAGGGAAAAACCAATAACCGCTGCCAAGGTGTATGCTGACTCTGATTCATCGATGCTAGCTAGATGTGAGCGAAAGCTATTCTGGATGGTATGAGCTAAGAGAAGAGATTCTGTTGCGCAACTCACCGGTAATTTGAATGCTAGTGACGAGCGTAATGTGTCACAAGACAGAGTATATCGAATTCTGCTGAAATTGTTGCTCCGTGCGGCCGGAGGTCACTCTGAGTTCACCATCAAAAGCGTCTACACCGTCGTTCACCGTCTACAATGGCCACGCGAAGGCGAGAACACGAAATGGCAGGTTTAAGCATTTCAGCAGGGTTCGATATACTTGGTATTGGTGGTGGAAGTGTATGTAACCTTTGAGCACTGTTTTGATTGAAAACACTGGGCCCATCATGAGCAGGAAACTATGACGTCTGCCACCTACTAAAACATCATTGCAGATCGGGTGCATCTTTTCATAGCAACGGTATTTTCCTCTAGAAGTCACCTCTTTCAGCAGGACATACTGTCCGGATTGTTCGAAAATGGTTCGCGGAACATGAAGAACATTTCCATGTATTACCCTAGCTTCCAAATTCCCCAGGCATCAGTTCAATCGAGGATATGTGCTTTGTGTTGGAACACCAAATCGGATGTGCGCTGGCTCAACCCTGTAACATACAAAAGTTAAAGGATTTACTGGGAACGTGTTGGTACCAGAAACCACAAGGTATCTTTATTAGAAATCTTGTAGCGTCCATGATCACTGGGTAACAGCTGTTTTGGCTGCACGCGAAGGAACAACATTATATTGGGCAGGTGGTTATAATGTTTAGGCTCTTCGATGTATGATACCGATGTATCATTAACAGCATTTGCTTGACAACCTGCGTCAGACAGATAATTTAATTTAAAATGTGCACATAAACGAAATAATGGTCCCATTAAAGGGGAAGTAATTCTAATTCAACTGAAAATTATTGATCAAAGAGTTAATTTTAGATTTCTCTTTTCTTTAATTATTCACGACAGGTATGTGTGACAGATTTATAAATTTCGTATCGCTGTTCGCTTTTTATCGAAACCTTTGGAACATAAAATCCAATCTCTTGCAGTTCTTGATAAATATGTTGACAACTTTTTCGAAATCACTTTTAATGCCTTGCTCCGTGTGCAGTTAGGCGTGGCCCATTAATCTGTCTTTCGACGTTCTTGTCCACATCCATCTCTTTAAGCGTCTTAAAGAAGGAAAACAGCTTTCTCTGTGGATGTTAAGCATGTTGGCAGAGAAGAGAAGATTTAACAAAATCCGTAGCGCGGTGACTATGTTTCCGTACACCCATCAATTCTTCAGCCCCGGTGGTAAACATTACATTTTCTTCCTTGGAACTGCCAGAGAAAATTTTAAAAAGTTTGTTCTGGAACGCTTAGTTTCTAGTAGCTGGTGCGACACTTGTTCTCACAGAAACGAGAGTAATAAAGTCTCAAGTCATAACGCTCATCATAAAAAGATTAAAAAAAATTAAAAAAATCATCACGGTGGTATTGAATGCACATTTTTGAAACTAGGATTTTGTGAAAAAAAATGCAAAGAAATGAATCTTGACCAGGTCAAAATTTCATACAAATCACGTTTTCCTGGTATCGATCTTTTAGCCAAATAAGCAAGCGTGGGAGTTTGAATATGCGGAATAAATCTCTAAAAGGAAACGATTTTTTACAGTTTATCGATAATGAAGAGCTGAAGAAAACTCAGCATATTTTACCTCCATAATAATTTGCTCTGGCGGGCTTTCGTTTTTATTTAATTTGCAAAATCAGTTCTTGACCGTGAAGTTCCAGCTTTCCAATTAAGTGGCTTTATATTGATTTAAAATGATGAATAACTCATGCTGTATTTAACTGCGTTGCATCTGGTGTTTCCAGTTACCGTATATTCAATTATGATTTGAAAGAAGAAACTGGATTGGAATTTTGAATATTTCTGAGCATTGAATATTCTTCAACGAGCAGAGTGTGGCTCTTACCTCTTTTTCTAAATGAATGCTTGCAATTTTTTTAAATATGAGCGATAGAAGAAAAGGAAAACGATGCTCTTAAAACATATTGTTCGAGAACATTGGTTTTTTACATTGTGGCGCACTGCGGAAGTGATGGCAAAGTAGCAGGGATAAGCCCTTGTCGGCCTAGCTAAATGGGAAAGCATTCGGCTTCGAAGCAGAAGGTTGTGGTTTCGAGTTTCGCCACCGGAAAATGCGGGTTTTCACATTGGCGCTAGAATGCAAAAATGGATCTACCGGCGGTTAGGTTCTTCGGATAATGTGTGATGTTCCTTTCACACATTGTCTGGAATTGATGATAGTTCTTTTTTCGCTTTGAAAAATGCATGATGCTTCTTCCACACATCTGTAATTAGCGAGAATTCCGTCTTCTAGAGAGTGTTACTTCAGGCGATTTCGTGTCCCCGCCTTTTTTCTCAAGCGGGGACATATGTGACGCTCTACAGAGTCAGGATGGCCGACCATGTGGCGCAGTGGTCTAAGCGCTGACTTCTGATAACTGAGCAGTCGCACTTTTCGGAGCTCCCGAGATTATTTTGGGATTTCGTGTTTTTTGACAGTTTTATACTAATTGCTTCGTGTTCTTGAGTTTTTTGCTTACCTTATAGTTCATCAGTTGTGTTAGTGGATCACTACAATTACGTGGTTCATTTCCTTTTTTTGGCTCTTGTGGCTGATGCGAATTGCAACACTTAACTTTGTTAGGGCTAGAGGCTGAGATGGCTTTAGCCCAGCTTCCAGTTTCGTCTTCGTCTAGTGTTTCTGCTGCATGTGGATCATCAAGTGTTTCTATTTCTACTGCTCCCACCAACGTCAGGCTTGTGGGTAGGTCTACTGTTCGTCTTTCTATTAATCTTGTGTACAGTGCTGTGCCGCAAGTTTTGGGTGTTGGGGTTGGTGTAAACACTCCCCTCCCACACTCTGTTTCTTTATACACTGCCGGACAATTGCTAAGGACGGATGACAATAGCAACGATAGCAACCTTAAAATGGAAGGCAGGAAAATGTGGAAATTAGCATAAGTGCGGGATACAGTAAGACGTGTTGTGCGTATGCAAATTTTGGATTGCCGAACTTGTTCGTGACGTCATAGCGCTGATAAGAGATATAAAGGATTTGACGCGTATTGACCGTTGTTGTTCAAACGCAAAGTTGAAAGGGAAAGAATCAATTGACGAACTTGCAATTTTCAGTATGTCTTCCCGACATCACCTAGATGATTTTACGCGTGGCCGTATTATTGGCAAGATTGAAGAAGGGCGAAAAATAACAGATGTTGCCATGGAGTTCGACGTCAGCCACAGTGTTGTTTCAAGGCTTTGGAAATCATTTCAAACAAATGGAGAGTGTAGCAAACGTCACGGGGGAGGTCGTGTTCGCAGTACGATACCTGCAGAAGATCGGTTCATAGCGCTATCAACAAAAAGACACCGGCGCAGCACAGCTAGTGAGGTAGCAAATCAGTTTATGGCTGCTACTGGCAAGCGGATCTTCCGAAAAACTGTTGCCAGACGTTTGCATGAAGGAGGACTATACGCCCGCCGTCCTGTTGTGTGCATCCCATTGTCCAGACGTCACCGTACCGCCCGTTTGCAATGGTGCCATCAACAGCGCAATTGGACTGATAACGACTGGTCTGCTGTTCTCTTCTCAGATGAGAGTAGATACAGTCTATCGTCTGATTGTCGACGACAACTGATCTGGCGTGATAGTGGTACTGCATATTGTCCAGCAAACATACAGGAAAGGGACCGATATCCGACATGTAGTGTCATGGTATGGGCTGGCATCATGATCAATGACCGTATGTCCCTCTATGTGCTTCCAACTGGGACTATGACTGGCCAACGATACGTTAATGATGTTCTGCTACCTCATGTTCCCATATCCCGTGGTGCTGTCGGTGATAGATTCATTTTCATGGACGACAACGCAACATGTCATCGAACAGTCGCTGTCCAGGAGTGTCTTGAGAGCGAGGATATTCAACGCCTCGTATGGCCATCACGTTCTCCAGATCTGAATCCCATTGAAAATGTGTGGGATGCTTTGGGGAGGAGTCTTGCTGGTCGCCAATGCCCTCCAATAAACAAGGACACCCTCATCCGTGCACTGACAGAGGAATGGGATAAATTACCCCAACAGCTGCTTGATAATGTTGTGCAAAGCATGACACGACGTGTGTAATCTTGCATCGCCCTCCATGGTGGCCATATCCCGTATTGACATCTTACGCCGGAACGCCTGCGGACGGTAATTGCATTTTTTCACGTTTACATATTCTGCACAAAATGGCCTGTTTGTCCCTTGAACACGTTCCAAAGCCTTCTGGATTTCAGAGCACAATAAATTGTCTTTCTTGTAATGTCCTGGCATTCTGAAATTATTTTATTTCACTTGGCATCCAACCACACTTACTTTTTTATGCGCTATATAGCCGTTTATGATCCGTCCATAGCAATTGTCCAGCAGTGTATGTTGCAGCTGCTGGTAATAATAGTGCTCCTAATGTGCATTCTATGAAGGCTGCTTCCACAACGGTGATAATTTCTCGTGATGCAGCTGTACTTAAAGTCAAAGTTCCAGAGATGTCTGAAGAAGGTAAGAGCTACTCTAATGCTTTACTTTTGAGCGTGTATTTTCCTACATTGCGTGACACCCACCTCACATTATACTTTGGTGCTCTTTGCCAGCATGTTACGTCTGTAAGTATTGTTTCCGTGATACGTTTGGGAGGGGAGTGATTGCTCACTTCAAGGTTCGACCTGCTGTTGAAAAAATCTTACTCTTGGGCATTGACATTGGACCAATTCATCTTTCAGGTATTCCTTGCATACAGCGACCGATTACGGTCACGCTTTCACCAGTTCCTACTGCCGTCCCGGACTCAATCCTCATCACTGCTTTCGGGTCACTGGGCCGTATTGTTGGCCACACCAAGACTCTGTCAGCAGTTGGGAAAGACTCCCCCTATGAGAACGTGCAGGGGGGGGGACGACAATACCGAGTAGTGTTTCCCAGCGAATACCTTTTTTTACGGAGACGCTTTTGTTGGATTTTGGCTCGCATAAACTTACAATCAATTTATTTGCAGGAGTCCAATATTTCAGCTGCAAAGCTGGAAGGGCATGTAGTACGAGAATGCCCACGACGTTTCTTTCCAGCAGCTAATAGTTTTGAAAATCCTCAAGCCATCACCCCTGCTCCTAAAACTTTATTTCCTGACCAGCCAGTTTCTAATCTACATAATTTCACCCCTCCAGCTCATGAAGCCAGTCCTGTTTTAACTGCTTTGCTCACGGAGGTCGCGACCACCACTGAAGTTTTCTTTGAAAAACCTCAACCGGGTCCGGAACCATTATCTCCAACGTCTGCAGTGCAGCCTATTGCTTCCATGGACACTGAATTTACACTCCTTCCACTAAGAGATACCTCTACTTTTGTTATCCCAGATAAACGCTCTGTGCAGCCAGTTTCACCTCCACAAACCCAGTCCCGAACCCTAACTAGAGGTAAAAAAAGGCGCAACAAAGTTAATTCTTCTTCACGCAGTTCTGTTTCTTCCATAGCTGACAGCGATTCTTCAAACTTAACCACTTCCAACAGATTTACCCCACTTAGTGATGCTGATGACTGTATGGACATTACTTCTGTTATTTCTGATACTGAACTTACAACGAGACAACGAGTATGCCAGAGGAAGACACAGGGGAATGTGTTCCCCCGCACGAGATCCTGGAACTTTCCACATATTTGGAAAGTTCCACAATTCCTGTCTCACCATTAAATCTTGCTGAATTGATGTCTTTGTATAGTTGTCCAAAAATGCTCTCTAATCAAATCTACATGCATTAGAAAGCATCTAAGTCATTTACCAGAAGTCATTCATCAATTATCTTTTGTTGATGAATTGTTTGACAATACTGAACTGCCAGATTGGTCGGTTCAATATGGTCGTCGAACCAAATATGTTTTAAAAGTGATCAACCGGTATGTTGATAGTCACTTACAGCCACCGTAATGGCGAACATAATTACTGTTGTTACCTTCAGTTGCCGGGGTCTCGCTGTTTCGGCAGCGAATGCTCTGGTTTTTGAGGATGTCAGACACTTGAAGGCCAATATAATCATGTTCCAAGAGACAAACGTCTCCTCTACCACCAATACCTTCTGTTTGCGACGTTGGCCATATCAATTCTTTCATAATTACCGTTCTCATATTGGTTCTGATACATCTATTGGCTTCCATACTCGTTTCCTTTTTTTAATCTCTGATATTCATGAGTCACAGAGCAGGCTGGGTATTTTTTAATGTATTTCCTTTCGTCTCCAATCAGTTTCTTTTTATTTGCTCAATATTCATGTCCCCCATGTGTTCCTGTTAAATTAGATCGGTTTTATGTTTCTTATTTTCCCCATTCTGTTATTAGTTCCGTTTCCCATATTCCCAGTGTTTCTTCAGATCATCGGCCGGTTGTTCTCGTCTTTTTCCCTAATATTTCCGTCACCCCGCATCCTCATGTTTGGACTTTTGATAATTCCCTTCTTAAAGACCCAGTTTTTGTTCCAGCAGTTAAGACTATTATTTCGAATACCGTTTCCGTTCTGTCCTCCATCGATGACCCAGCTGCTCTGTGGCTTGCCACGAAAAATCAAATTGTTTTATTTTCTCGGGATTACTCTTTTCAGCGTCGCACGCTTCAGTCCATGGAACTTGCTTCTTTGAACCAAGAACTACTTCAAACCATATTAACGTCGCCAAATCATGAGATCCTCAAGGCTAAACTTCGTCTTTTTCATAATTCTTATGCTTCATCTGCCCTTACCCGACTCAAGTATGCTACCCTTCGTTTTGATGATAACCCCTCTGATAATCTTCGCCAGTTGGAACGCTCTGCTGTTAAAAATAAAACCATTACTTTTCTTACTCTTCCCTATGGATCCGAATCAAATGACCAATTCAAAATTTGTGAAGCCATCCTTGATTTCTACAGACAACGCTTCAGCCCTAATTTGACTTCTTCTGCAGTCAGTTCTCCACTCATTCAACATCTTCCGCAAGTTCCTGATCATTTCACTACTCAACTTTCTTCTCCGATTTCTCCAGAGGAGATTGGAAATTCCATTTACAGCCTTAATGACAGATCTGCCCCGGGAGAAGATAGTCTCCCCTTCCTTTTTTTAAATTCTTTCTTCCAATCCTTCTTCCTTTGTTGGTTGCTGCTTATAATTTTATTTTTTCTACTCCACACTTTGATTCTTCGAATTTTTCTTTTGCAACTTTCCGTCTTATCCCCAAATCCGGTAATCTCAGCTTTCTAACTAATTGGCGGCCCATCTCGGTTCTCAATACTAATTACAAAATCTTTGCTAAAATTCTTGCCCTTCGCCTTATTCCTGTTCTTTTTGACATTATACACCCAGACCAAACTTACACGGTTCCGTCCCGCTCGATTTCTTCTAATATCCTCATTATACGTAACCTTTACTCACTGACGTCCAGGCTTTCGGAACCCCTGGCAATTTTCTCTCTTGACCAAAAACAGGCTTTTGACTTAATTCATCATTCTTATCTATTCACTGTTCTACGCCACTTTGGCTTTCCTCCTACTTTAATTACTGCTATTTCTAATCTCTATACTGACGCTTCCTTTCGTGTTCATACAGCCAATTTTTCTACTTCCACCATTCCGTTTACTAACGGTATCAGGCAGGGTTGCCCCCTGTCTGGTCAACTTTTTCCTCTTGTTTTTGAACCATTGTTGATTGCTCTTCGTTTCCACATTTCTTCCACCATTCCACGAAATATATCCACCAAGCGACACCATCATATTGTTTTAGCAGCTTATGCCGATGACCTCACGATGTTTCTCCGTTAGAAGTATATATATGGATTTACGAGCGCAATCAGAGGGAAACGCTCAAAATGAACGAAAATCATAAAACATACCCACATTTTTAACATAAAAACAGTCAAAATCAATCAAAAATCATTAAAATTGAAAAAAAAATGCTCGTTTCAATATGGGAGAAATAACGTAAAATGAAAAATCAACATTTGAGGATCATCATAATATTTATTGATGTTCATAAAAAATGCATTAAAAAAAGGGGTACCCAAAATGGATACCCCTTATAGGAAGATTAAAAATTGTTGAAGATTAAAGAAATTTAATTATATAAGCAGGATCTCGTTTTCCACAGTCTTTAGTTCCTCTATAAATCATTTTCAAATCACCCATATCATTAATGGCTTTAATTTCTTTATTTGCCATATTCTTAGAAAATCTTTCAGAAAGAAATACTTGAAATTCATTATATTCAGAATCTATTACGGCAGCTAAAATTTTATTTCCAAATTTTGTATGCACTAGTTTAAGTTCAACGACTTTATATTCATAATCATTTTTCAGTTCACTAATTTTAATTATTGGACTAGTTTGAAGTGCTCCAAGAGAATTAAGCATTTCAGTGTCTCCATTTATTAGGAAACATTTTTATAAATATTTTTAAACTATATTTGTCACAAATGTAATTTGTTTTGTAATCTCATCAAATATTTCTAATCCTTTATTTTTAACCTCTTCATTTGTTCTTATTTTCAAAATTAGTTTATGCATCTTTTTAAGATATTTAGCAATCAATTTAATAAGATCAGGATATTCATTATTATAATCTTTACTCACATATATTAAATCTTCACATAAATGAGATAAACATCTTATATCATAACTATATTTGATTCTATCTTCTAATAAATCCATTTATGAGGTTTCATTTTTTTGAAATACAATTCTTGTAAAACATACATATACACATAGAGCATCCAGTACCTAAAATTTTTGCACATTTAGTTAATTCAAGATCTATAGAAGGAATTTCTAACTCATCAAATATTTGTTTTTCCATTATTCCTCCTTTATATACAAACTTACCACCATAATATTCATACAAGTTTTTTATATAATTTTTAATCTCATCAGTACTTATCCACAGAGATTTTTGATCTGGAAGTCTTTTAAATTTTAATCCATGAATATCTCTTGTACATTTATATATAATTCTTCACTCTAATGAGGTTCAAATACTTGAATTGTTTCCCCTACAGGTTGATGTAAATGACACCAACTTATCTCTCTGATTATACTTTTTTTTTATTAGGAAGAATAAATTCTTGAAAATTGAATATCAGTGTAATGTCATCCATTTATATAGAATAATTTTTATAAATACTTTTAAAAGATTAAAAATTCAAAAGATAAGAATTTTAAGAATAAAAATTCGAAGATAAAAGCAAGATTTAAACAGTTTTATAATGACCTAAAGCTAATGTATGTATTCCATCTTCTAATATATATCTCTTATCATCATTAGGTGATAAAGCTATCTTATTCACTTGAACTGAATATATTTCATGTTTATAACTTCTAACTAGATTCATAGTTCTATACTTTTCTTTTTTATTAAATAAACAGTCTTTGTAGTCATCAAATGTTATTCTATTTTTAACTACACATTTTTTAACTCCTTTAGATTTTTTAGTTATTTCATTATCTACTTTTAAGGCATACATTTTTGCTCTTAAACCTCCAAATTCTTCCATAATTATGCCATTATTTTCATCTTTCATTTTACCTAATACTTTCTTATTTACTCTTTTAATACCATAGTGATTACCCTCTTTATAACCTGAAGTATCAAAATAATTAATCATACTTTTCATATCTTCATAGAAATCATCAGTTTTAATATCATAAATAAAGGAATCAGTATCTTGATATAACAGTTTAATATTTTCACTATATTTAGGTTTCATCACATCATAATGAAACTCATTCATCAAATATTTTGATAGATCTAATATACTCATACCAACATAAATTGGTTTATTAAAATACACTTTTGTTTTATTCATATGAATAGCAACCAAGTTTTCATCAAATATAGTTCTGTCTTTAAAATTTGGTTTAGCTATTAATTTCTGAACTTTTTCGCATCACAACATAATCTTACATCAATTTGTTTTCTTATATTTTCCATAGTTTTACCAAATACAGAATTATTCATTAATTTATAAATTTTTTTTTTTTTCATTAGTTGCTTTAGTTCTCATTTCAGTATTCAAATCTATATATTTATTTAACCAATTAGACTGTTTGAATTTTAAAACTTTATGTATCTTTTCTAATTTAATTCCCATCTTTAAATACTCTTTCAGATTTCTATAGTGAACCACATAATTCTTTTTATCATATAATGTAGTTAACAGTTTTGATTGTTTTGATCCATCAGGAATTCTATTTTCAGGAGCTAGAGGTAAATCAGAATGTTTTTTATGCAACTTTTTAGGATATTTTAAATCTACTTCTAATATATATCCAGTTTCTGAATCATCAGGTATTTTAGTTACATCAATATCAGTATTTGACCATTTAAACTTATCATATGGTAAATTTTGGCTCATTGCCCAACCATATAAATTGTTGGCATTTAGATACATTAAATAATTTGATTCTTCATTCTTATCATAATCTTTCATATATTTATTATTTGCTTTCCCATATCTATTACAACATTGAGATATTCCGCCTCTAGTTCCTTTTTCTAACATAAGTATCATATCATAATCATTTAAGAGTTGTAGGTTTATATCAGTTTTCTTTAACATAGCATCCCAAGGTAACCCAGGAGATGTTGAATACCAAGCAGGATCTAATTTATAAGTTTTCATACATACATCTCTAAAATTCTTAAAGATATCTGCTAGTATTAAGATATCTGATTTTACATACAAATCTGAATATTCTCCCATATTATCTATTTTAAAAGCTTTCCATACATTTTGAGCATGTTTATAATCTTCATCTGATATATCACATTTATTCAGTTTACTATAAAATCCTTCTTTAGGTGGTAACTTATGTTCTTTGCATTTTTCCCATGAATCCATATAATCATAAGGATATACACCTTTTCTAATTACTAGATCTAATAAGTGTTCTGAAAAATATTTTGAAGTTTCTCTAAGTTGTTCTTTCTTTAAATTACTTGATAATTTATCAATACTACTTGCCATAAATCTAAATGAGTCTATAAATTTTAAATGTAGATTTCCAACTTTTTTACCAAATGTTATATATTTTTCCTCAGTATTTGGAATTATATTAATATCTTCTTTATCATAACCTAATGCTTTTATAAATAAATGAGCATCATATCCAGTTAAATTATGTATAAATACTGGAACAAACTTGGGATTTTGATAACATAAATTACATGTTTCATGAGCAGGTCCTCTATATTTACCAGTTAAATGATCATGATCTCTTACTTTTTTACCATCAAATTTAACTGAACCATATTTTTCAAAATTTCCTTTATGAATAATAATTTTATCACATATGTGACATATGTCAGTATTTTGGAAATGTTTTTCATCTTCTTTAGTCATATTCATAGGTTTAATATTTTTATATATCTTTTCAATTTCTTTAGTTTCTAGTTTCAGCATTTCACAAAATTTTCTAACAGCATTTGGACCTCTATAAACAACAGGATCTTTATAATCTTCATGTTCATATTTTATATAATAACTAAAGCTCATTGGTTCATGTTTCTGATATTTTATAGTGTAAGAATTTTCAGGATTTGGTTGACAAGTATCTATTTTTCTGGTTAAACATTCAAAATCTGCATATATAACAAATGGAACTCTTAATGAATTATGATCATGTTCAAAGTAAATATACTCATGTTTTCTTGGCATTTCTACCTTTACTGCCTTTTTATTTTTACAGTCATTTTCATGATTCTTTAAATATTCTGCTGAATAATAATATGTTAAGCATCTTTCACATGGATAGATTTTAGTTTTATGACCAGTTATTTGAGCTTTTATTAATCTAGATAAGTCTTTTATCCAACAGTAGTGATCATGTTTTTCATCTTTAATATAGAAGAGATTTACATGTTTTTCTAATTTATTTTCAGTAATTCTTGGAGGGTATATTACATCCTTTTCATCAGAACTATAAACATTAACGGATATATTATTTAATCGAAATCGTTTAAGAGTTCTTGATCAGCAGTATGTCTCTGTTTAGTATCTTTAGTTTTACTATAAGCTACATCATGTTTTTTACAAGCTTTATCAACTCTGTTAATTCCTGGATCACCTCTTTTTAATCTATTTTCTAATTTTGTAAATGGACCACAATACTGGTACCCAGGTATATGCATTTCAGGTGGATTTAATTTATCTTGTAACCATCCTACTATATCACCTCCTGTTATTACCCTTACATAACCAGTACCTTTAATTTCTTTGAATATATGAATATTCCGCACCATTTATTTATCTGTAAATCTATTTTTTAACTACGTATCTATAACCAATTAGCTGTGTTTGTTTTACATATTTTTCTAAAGGAAAATACTTAATATTTTTTATAAAATCTTCTTCTCTAATGTAAGCATCCTGTTCTGAAATTGAATTAGCGTTTATTAAATTTAATATCTGTTTATAAAATTTGTAAGCTTGTTTATATTCTTCTTTTCTTTCTGAAATATTTAGAGTTTTATCAACAACTTCAATGACTCCTGCTCCTAAAGAAAGTGCTGCTAAAGGAATAAATGCAAAAGCTGATAAACCTGAAGCACTAAATATAAATTTGCCTACTGATAATGATATACTAATTTTATTATAGTAATTAAAACTTTTTCTGTAAACATACATTCTCTTTTCTAAATATTCTTCCATTTATATAGGATCAAAGTTATGTCTGTATCTCATATGAGGATTTTTCAAATCTAACATGAAGAAATCGTAAGGTTTTTTAATACTTTTTTTGATAAGGATCTATATTAAAATCACCATCAATTTCTCTAATAATTTGTTTAATTTCTCTGTGCTGAAGTTTAAAAAATATAAAGTAATCACAGTTTTTTCTTATATCAATAGGTGTTGAATAATAGGTCTGTGATAAATAAATAATGGATGCATTTTCTTCCTTCCTCTTATAAACAATTTTTCAATTTCGTTTTGATCTTTTTCTTTTACACAGTCATCAAAAATAACTAGATTTTTAAACGAAGGATCTAAGTCATCAACAGTAATAAATTCATTTATGTCTGAACTAAATTTTTAAATAATTTTAATAACTTATTTTTATTCTTTCCCTTTATTTTTTAAATATCTTCCTCTTCTATATCATCAAACATTGAGTAATTTTCTTGTAATTTAGAGTATTTAGGTTCGTTAATATCTTTTGCACATATGAATAATGCATCAAAATTTAAATGATCATATATTAAATTTAATAGTAAATTTGTTTTTCCACATCCTGAAGATCCTGTTATTAAAAGTTTAAAAGGATGAATAGGTAATATTGGATTTTGATTTGGATCTATAAATTCTTCAGGTTCTGAATAATCTTTTAGTTTAAAGCTGCAAGCTTTCTGCTTAATCATATTTATTTAATAGAAATTCAGCATCTTCAATAAACATTTCAGCTTCAAATAATAAGTCTTCAGCTGATAATCCTTGAGATAAATAATATTCAGCTAGATCTAAAGCCATTTTAGCAAAAGATAAATATTCCTCAAGTTGTTCAAAATCTTCCATTTATATAAGTAAAATAATTTATTTGGTAGTAAAATAATTTGCTTGGAAGTAAAATAATTTGCTTGGAAGCAAAATAATTTGCTTGGAAGTAAAATAATTTGCTTGGAAGCAAATTTTCAGTTAAATAAATGAGTAAAGTGATACAAGATTTATTAAAATTAGCAAAAGTAAATGCTGAACTAAGAAAACGAAATAAGGAAAAGCAATTAGAAGATTTAGGATATGAAGAGGCAATCACAAAATTTCATAAACCTATAGTTGAAAAATTAGAATATCAAGATGTGTCTAGAAAAGGAAATTTAAAAGCTATTTAAGATGCAATTAAAGAACTTTCATTTCAACCAATTGCAGAATCTTCAAGAATTCCTGCCTTAGAAGATGCTGAAGAACCTATTTCAGATGCTAAAGAAATGTATGAGAGAAAAGCAGGAATTCATAAAATTAACTTAAACAAAAACTTGAATATATCACTTATTAAAAAAAGTTAGGATTTCATTTACCTTCAGAATTAGTTAATAAATCTGATGAAGAGATTGATGAAAAAATAAATCAAGCAAATGAAAAAAACAGTGAACTCGGATGTCTAAAAGGTCCTCAAGTAAAAGCACTTAATAATGCTAAAGATGAAGAAAAAAAGAAAAAATTACAAAAAAAAATTGATCGTTTCGATTATAAAATGGCTGAGGTGCGAAAATATATTATAGCATTAGAAGCTCTCAAAATGGGGTATTACTATATGGGTGAGGGTCTTAATATTTTAGATAAATTAACAGATAAAATATGTAAGGGAACTAAAAATAAGAAAATATATAACCAAGTAGTTCAAATATTAGATATATGAGGGTAAAATGACTAATGAGCAAGTAAAACAATATTATTCAAAGTTTAGGTTAGTTAGCACAGCATAGGTTAGTTAAGTGCAGACTTAACTAACCTATGCTGTGCAGAGTCCTGCAGACTTAACTAACCTATGCTGTGCAGTCCTGCAGACTTAACTAACCTATGCTGTGCAGAGTCCTGCAGACTTAACTAACCTATGCTGTGCAGAGTCCTGCAGACTTAACTAACCTATGCTGTGCTGAGTCCTGCAGACTTAACTAACCTATGCTGTGCAGAGTCCTGCAGACTTAACTAACCTATGCTGTGCAGAGTCCTGCAGACTTAACTAACCTATGCTGTGCAGAGTCATGCAGACTGAACTAACCTATGCTGTGCAGAGTCCTGCAGACAGTCTCAGTAATCTCGCACAAGGCTGGCGTGATTTGAGGCAATTTTCGTCTGCCTTCTTAGTGGACAGTGGTTTGCAAAATTCTCCTGTCACGTTTTGCTAACTTCGGAGTTTTACTGGGTCGTTTCTAGGCAGATTCAGCTCTTGTGTCTACTTCTGTTTACTAATCACATCAACAATGGTTGATCTAGATAATCTAGAGATCTTTAGTGAAGCTGAAATGTCACGTATGGAGCAATTGCTTATGTGGTTCTCTATTATGAATTGGCGCTGGAAATCAGTTAAGTCTGTCCATCGAGGCAATTTGCATTCATCGTTGTTCTATTGTTTCGTGATGCTTGCGTAGGACCTAATTCACCCTCAATAGAGGGGTGTCCGGATTTTAATGTACCGCAGTGTATATCAGTTAGTATTCCTGAATTTTAATAAATATGATTTTAACTAAACATTGAAAAAGATATTTTTCTTTGATTTCTTTTTTCATCTCTTTCTGCCTCCAGTGTAGTAATTTTCTCAGAAAATCCACATTTAGTCTTGAAACGTGAATTCTCCAAGCAAAATATTTGAGAATATTACTGTATTAGTAAATTTTCAAGTGAAAATGTATGTATGCATGTTCCAGTATGTTGAAACAAACAAAAACACTGTTTAGCATAAATTTTACCGAGCTACTATTTGTTAACAGTAAATAATATCGCTTATGGGATATACGCAATTTTATAGCTAGTTATCGTTGCTATCTGCATAGACAATTAGAACATATACGAGGTTTTCAACCTTCGTCCCTTTTTTTCTGAATTTATTACATCTTTAGGAAGTACACAATATGCACTTCATTAAAAAACAATAATAAATGAAACAAAAGAAAACCTCCGATTTTAAAGAAGATACAAATAACCAGACTTGCTCAAATATTCAAAATCTCATAGATTAATATTCTAAAGTGCACAAATGTTTGCGCATTAGTATACTGAAATGTGAGGTATGAAGTAGCAATGGCATGCATTTTCCAATTATTAACACACACATTCTCGATTTATAATGAGTTATTACACATTTCATTTCATGGAATTTGTACAGCAATTCAACTTCCTTTTAGAGAAATAAATAATGCATCAGCTGCTTTGGGTCTGCAAATAACGATTTTTTTCCACTTTGGAACTTAGCGCAAATATTAATTTTTCATTAATTACCTTAAAACCGGCGTTTTGCTATCCGATAAGTTAACCCAGATACAGATTAAACCAAAGTTTGCTTTGAAATGGTAAAACTTTGTGGGGTGGATGACTAATCGCTCCACATGTATAAAGTGATGAATTGACAAAAAGAGAGAAATAACCTTTGCTTCTAGTAACGAGTAATTTTGTTGCATAACCTTGAAAAGCTGAATTTACCTTGATATTTGCGATAATATGATCTTCCATGTGATACATGTACTTCAGAAGCAAAATACCTATACTTTACGTTTCATCCTTCTTGCTTTGATGCTGAACTTCAGTAGGAATTGGGTTTTGCAGAATACTTCTCATCCATATAAAGTTAACTGATTTAAAAAGAAATAATTCTTTGTCTATGGAACTGGGTATTTCAAGTTCGGTTTAATGAAAAGATAGGCAGCAACTGTTTCTTGTTTACACAACACAAACTAAAAACTGGAGGATAGTACGGATATGAGGCATGAAACCTAAATTGATATGAAAATGTCGCTGTTCTGATAGCTGAGTAGTCAGAGGCGCTCGCTCCTGGCTAATGATTCGATTAAGTCTGAGGATGCAACCTCGGACAAATGGCTGGAGTGTATGTGTGTGTGTGCGTTTGTGCGCCGCAGGGCACTGGTTCTGTTCCATATACCTGGAACCAGTGACTTTAAATTAGGATCGAGGGACTACTCTTTTACATCACACGGAGGACATCAACCCCTAACCGTTCGTCCGAAAGGGGTCCGGGTTTGAATCGAATCCCGGTAAGGCATAGATGTTGTGTTTGTCTTACGGAACTGGCTCTGTTCCTTCCCTAGAATCAGTGACCCTAAATTAGGGACGGGCTACTGCTTATAGTCAATTGAGTTGCACACGGTGGTCGTTAACCCCTTAACCGGCTGGAACGAATTAACTCGGGTTAACAAAATGGTTTAAATTCAGCTCGAACGAATATATATTTATATATATACATTCGCTGTCTAAGAAGAGGGCCGAACTCGACAGGAACAAGTTAATCCGCACATCAGAAGGCCTTGCTTTTCCCTTTGGTTTGTCATTTAAAGTGGGCATTTTCGGAGAACTATTTTCAATAATACTACCTGTCGTATTACTTTTTCTCCAGAAAATTCTACAAAAAATGGCGAAGAACCTAAGAAAGGACATAAAAGAAATGTGAGTAACTTGTTTCTACGAAGTGGCATGATGTCCGTGTCAGGGGAAGTAGCCCTGCTGAATCATTCCTTGGGTCATTGAGCATAGAATAAGGGAATCAGACTATAAGACAAAGGACTCTGAGAGAGCACTTATCACTAGCTAGTCGATTTTGCTCAAATGAGAGAGAGAAAGAAATAGTTTTGCCATAACTTTGGTATAACTCGGCCACTATGCCAACAGTTCTGTTTCAGGAGGGCAAACAATTTTGAGCACTATTTGGTTCAGATACATCAGCCGCTTAAAGGGTTAAACCTCCAATCTAAAAAAAAAATACCCTAACCTCCTCCTCCAATCACAAAAACAGGATACATTTAAAAGGTGATGTTATGGATGAATAATACCGTGTATGCTTTATCTAATCAGTAAAAAATTAGCGAGTTTACTACAAACGATAGCAATTTGAGCAGAATATGTTGATTTTTATGTATACTGCGGTTTGGTTGAACAAATGCCAAAGTGACTCAAAAGTTCGTCCCGTTTCAGGTACACATAATGTTTGGTCTCCATTGCTATGTGAAACTAGCGCCACCGTGGATTGGGTACCGCGATGACGTGAAACATACGAGACTGACGACGTGAATTTGGCAAGGAGAGATTTCGCCAGCCAAGGGCGAGCGGAGACATCGCTGCCGTGTTCATAGAACCAGACACGCACTCCCTTAGCGGCGTGGCGGGGCGCATTGCCTTGTTGGTAGACACCATCACCACCAGGGTAAACGTCCAACATGAAGGGATGCATGTTGTCAACAAGGGTGGACAAGTAGCCATTGGCGTTCAGGGACCCATGCAGTGGTACCAGTGGTCCCAGGTCATACCAGGAAAACGTACCACAGGCATGCACCACTGGCACAATAGGTCTGTACTTGACCGACAAGCGTGTCCAGGTGTTGTTTCTCGTGTGTCTGACCCCGTATCCGCCACAGAAGTCACTTCTGTAGAACAGAAACCTCGATTCGTCAGAGAAGGCAATCTTTTCTAACTCTTCCACTGTCTAATGACGGTAGTCCAATGTGAACTGCAGGCGTCGTTGCCGATGGACCTGGGTTAACATGGGCGCCTTGACGCAGCGTCGATTCTGGAGACCGATATGTAACAGGGTTCACTATACTGTTATCAGGGACACGTACCTGTGTGCCACAGCGTTCATTTTCGTGGTCAATTGCTGCACTGTTGCGCGTCGATTGCCCTTTTGCCAGTCGACGAAGGCGACGTTCTCCTCTGGTGTCGTGGCCTTTGGGGCTTCACAGTTATGTTTTCTAGAGGTACTCGGTGTGCCAGCGGTCTATTCTTGTTGCACCCTTACTATAGCACCTCGTGAACAGCCTACGAAGTCTGCTGCTTCTGAGATACTTCCACCCTTGCGCGGAAGCCGATGATCATCCCTTTTTGAACGTCAGTCAAATCACTAACTCTACTCATTGTGCTCAAGCGAAGTACTATTACTCATCTGTCCTGGCCGGCTGCTTATATCCACGTGTAGTCTAACTCTGTGACGTCCCTGGGCGGGTGCACTGTGATTCCGGGAGCGCTCATATTATTTTGATACGACCGTGTACGTGCAACATTAGAACTACCGTATATTCAGAACAAAATAACGATCGGTGCTTTGCCATAGTACATATGTATTTACAATCGACAGACTTAAGAAATAATAATACTATTACGTTTGGATTACTTTTCTCTAGTTATTTATTCCTGAAGATTCATACGATGGCAAAAACACTAATCTATATTTCACTAGTAACGAAAACAAGAATACATTAATCATAGGACTAAAGGGCTGTCAATCAACACGAACTGTGTCCATTTTATATTACGGCGTATTAATGTTTTTTCTGCTCCTTAAACTGTAAACGTACCGTGATTTATATCTGTATCTCATAATAGCTGGTATCGTGGCTTTCATACTTTGGAACAACACGACTCAAACACAAAGAAAAACATAAGATTACATTTTCACGTCCCTTCTTTTAGAAATTACAATTTACACGCACACATGTTTCTTTTAGAAAGTTTCTCCGCCGAAGCAATAAAAACATCCAGGGGTCGTCCCAGAATTCCTTGCAGCTAGGAGCTCGGTATTCATTGTAACAAGTTCGCAAACGAACACGCGTATAGGTGTTTAGACGACAGTTACAAGGACGCTACACCAATAGTATACACTTGCACTTACTGTATTTTAATTATTTATTACTTAAAATAAATAATTGTATTTTAAGTAATAAGTATATATTCACTTGTATTCCAGTATTCACTTGTACTCGTTATTAAACCTCCTGGAAATAATTTTACATCATCCTATTTGACATGACCAGATGAGCAGACGAATGAATTTCCACGTATGCCCTTCTGTTCAGGACTCAGTATGAATTCACAAGTACAACGAATTCTGTTATGTAGTATTGTTAAAAATAACTCTTAAAGAATTATGGAAGCGCTTTCCTGGGTATTATCAAAAGTCTGATAATCCACTCTATGGAACTGGATCAATAGCTTGGGAAAATAAACGTGAAACGTAAGGTAACCATAATTTCATTACTGGTTATAAGTGATTCAACTCCGCAGATATCCTTTACTCTTTCATTTTACTCAACGGAATGTCGATGAAATTAATCACATCTAAAATATCTTCAAAAATTAGGTGAGAAGACAAATCTGTTGATTGCAGTTTAAAATTTAGGGTTGTAGTCTGAAGATAGACCACCAAATTAATTAACCGACTGACTAAGTCAAAGCAAAATTGTTCATTTTCTCGGAACAGTTTGTTCTACAACTGTTAGGAAACGGAAACCTGTAAAATTCAATTTATCAAGGAGATTTTCACATTCATCGAGGGAAAAGCGATTCAGGATTTAGTTTGGAGGTACTGACATTAGAAAGAAAAGTTAAAACAAGATGAAAAGGGAAAGTTAGTTATTCTGAAACTGTTTCGAGACAACGGTTTAATTAAGTATTTGACGACACGAAGAATCGAAGCATTAATCATCATCAGTGTGCCAGTGGTCTATGTATAATTTCGTACTGCAGAATTTATAAATTTCCATTGGTGTGAAACATTATGCAGGATAGGAAAAATAGTAAAGGAAACCTACTTGTTATACATGACATTCGCGTTGCAATAATTTTGTGAAGTACTGGGTGACTCAGAATTTCGTTTAAATTTTAAAACTTTATATCAAAAGAACAAATGCCTGTGTTACAGTACAGTTTGTGAGAAAAGCGTCGCTAGTAGGAGTATTTTATTAAGCAACGGAGAAAATTTTAATTCGAAAATGCGACGAGGCGAGCCTCTTTACATTCAGGCAAACCATTAAAGATGTGCAAATTTGATGCTTTTTTAGCACGTCTTTTGTAAAAAAAGATCGTGCTTCTGTTATCGGTTTGTCCGTACGTGAGTCCGTGAGTCCGTACCCACGATAGCTCTGCTACTATTAGTCCGATTTGAAAAATTCTTTTTGCACTGGAAAGCTTGAAATATGTAAATGATGATCCTTCTTTTCGTTTTTTTTACGATGTACAATTTCGCCGGTAGAGGGCGTAAATGCAGATGATGTCGAATTCAGAAATACGTTTTATTCCACATATTTGCTTCTAAACAACCAATTGAAATTTTTTTATCTTTCGATTCCATTTATATCGAAGAGTATTTTAGATATAGTTACTTTTTCAAATTACGCATAGATTTTCCGCAAGGGGGCGTAAAAGTAAATGACCTTTTTCTCGATAGCTCTTCTTCTAAAACTCCGATTTGAAAATTTTTTTCTTTAGCGGATACAGCTCCTAATGGAAAATTATTTCCATACAATTTCAAGTTTTTGGTAAAGAATAATTTGGCCACCAGGCAGCGTAAGTGTTCATTTTTGCTTCTGATGTATTTGTCATAAAATCGAAGCTTCTAAAATATCGATTGAAAAAATTATTTCGTGTACTGATGCCCCTCACATTGATGAACCTTTTCGGAATATTTTCTTCTTAAAATATTACACAGTTTCTCCGCCAGGGGACGTAGATGTACATCATATTTTTGTCAATATCTCTACTTCTAGGAGTCTGATTTGAAAAAATTCCTTCTTTGTTGGATAGTGATTTCCGTGTGATATGTTTTTTATGCAATTTCAATAATTTAAAGTATTTCATAGACTCACCGCTAGGGTGCGTAGCGGTAAATTGCGTTTCTCCTAAACCACTGCTCCTAAATCTCCGATTTGAAAAATTCTTTCTGCACCGGATACAGCTCCTGATGGGAAATCGTTTGCACATAATTTCTAATTTTTGTAAAAACAAATAATTTGGCCACCAGGGGGCGTATATAATAATTTCCGCTTCTGTTGTATTTGCAGCAAAATATGATGTTCTAAATTCTCGATTGAAAAAAAACATCGTTTGTTGACCGATACTACTTATGTCAACCAACCTTTTAGAAACATTTTCTTCTTAAAATAGTGCATGGTTTCTACGCCAGAGGGCGTAGATGTATATCTTATTTTTATCAATATCTCTAATTCTGGGAGTCCGATTTGAAAAATTCATTCTTTGTTAGATAGTGTTTTTAGTGTGACATGTGGTTCATATAATTTCAAAATTTTCAAGTAATTCATAGACTTTCCGCTAGGGGGCGTAAATGTAAATTGCGTTTCCCAATATATCTCTGCTTCTAAATCCCCGATTTGAAAAATTCTTTCTGCACCGCAACAGCTCCTGATGGGAAATCGTTTGCACATATTTTCTAATTTTTGTAAGAAATGGTTTGGCCACCAGGTGGCATAAGCGTTAATTTCCGCTTCTGTTGCTTTGTAGCCAAATATGAGCTTCTAAAATATCGATTGAAAAAAAAATCGTTTGTTGACTGATACTACTCCTCATGTCAACAAACCTCTTAGGAAAATATTCTTCTTGAAAAAATGCATGGTTTCTACGCCAGGGGGCGTAGATGTATATCTTATTTTCGTCAATATCTCTACTTCTAAGAGTACGATTTGAAAAATTCCTTCTTTGTTGGATAGTGTTTCCGATGCGAAATGTTTTTCCTATAAATTCAGAAATTTCTAGTAAATCATAGACTTTCCGCTAGGGGGCACCAAGGTAAGTTGCGTTTTCTGCGTTATTTCTGCTCCTAAAGATCTGATTTGAAAAATTCTTTCTTCATCGCATACAAGACCTGATGGAAAATATTTTTCACATAATTTCTAATGTTTGGTAAAGAATGGTTTAGCCACCAGGGGTCATAAGTGTTAATTTCTGCTTCTGAAGTATTTGTTGCAAAATCTGGTCTCCTGAAAACTCGACTAATTTTTTTTTATTTGACCGATACCGCTTATATGGATACACCTTTTGAGAATACTTTCTTCCTAAAATAATGCATGGTTTTTGCACCAGGGGACGTAAAGTCACATATTATTTTTGTCGATATCTCTGTTTCTAAGAGTTCGTAAGCTCACGATTCTGTTTACAGCAATATCTGAGGGATTAAAAACCCGATTGAAAATCTTCTTTTTTTCGTCAGATCTATTGTTTTCCAAACCGGTTCCGTTGACTTTGAATAGCTTTTATAAATTTAATTTGCGTCAGAACGGATTCAAAAGACGTGCTCATTACACCCGAAAATTCGATGCCATCTGTCTTGGGTGGTTTTTTTATTTTTTTTTATTAGAGGTTTAACGACCACCGGGAGCAACTCATTGGACTATAAACAGTCGCCCGTCCTTAATTTAGGGTCACTGGTTCCAGGGAAGGGAGAGAGCCAGTGACGTAAGACAAACACAACATCCATTCCTCACCGGGATTCGTACCCGGACCCCGTTCGGACAAATGATCAGAGGCCATCGCTTAGACCACTGCGCCACCGGGGCGGCAGGGACTCCTTTATCCTGGTTTCCCTACGCGGAAAAACCAGGGTAAAGGAAGTTCGTTCGAATGCTATAGCATCCCAAATGGACGAACTAACAGCTCAAGCGACAAGTGGAGCACACAGTGCTCATACAGCTGCAAGATGTTTGGGAATACCGACTGCATGCGTGAATCGTATCCTTCACGGTGTGTTCAATTTGTACCCACAAAAACGGCAAATTTTACACATGATGTTACCGCCAATACGTCACGAAGTGAGGAATTTACCAAATGCGCTCTTACAAAAATCACTGAGGGCTTCAAATGGGTGCTAAATATGTTATTGACAAGCGAAGCTCATTTTTCGCTACATGGGTCTGTCAACAAGCATAATTGGCAAATATGGGTACAGGATACTCCACATGGGTACCCAGAGGAACCACTGAACTTACCACAAATTAGGGTGTGGTGTGGATTAACTGCATCAGTCATTTCTGTTCTTTTATTTTTGAGAAACCGTTGCCAGAAACGGCTGGAAGACTTGCTCAGTAAATGCCAAAGGCTACGTGAAAACGTGATGTCATGTTTCCAAGAAAAGAAGCTGCTGCAAACAGACATGCTTATGCAGGATGGTTTGTCAGCTCACGTTACATCTCCAGTAAATAATTTTCTTGTCGCCACAGCTGATGCAAAAATATTAATCAGCTGATGCATAATATTGGTCTCCAGTACTGGCACACAGGATTTCTGATTGTGGGTATTTACATCAGGAAGATGGCTGATAGTTAAGTTAGAGGTTAGAACATTTTCCGCAACTAAAGAAGTCCACAACAGTGGTCCAACTACCAGTACATGTTTTCATTCTGTAGTCACTGGAGCTGGACACTCTGAAGAACCGTAATATCTTGAATGAAGGTCAAGTGTTGAGCAAGTACTTTGCTGATGGTGTTAATGAAAAATATGAACAACTCTTCGTATATGTTCAAGCAGTGCAGTCATAATAAACTGCCGTAATCAAAGGTGCTCAAAATTCTGCGTACACAATTGTAAGATAAAAACAAGTATCGCCGAAAACCCCTAAACATTCACTTTTTTACACGCATACTCATAAGCATTTCTTCGCATAAATTGTGACTCTATCTACTATTAATGCTGTAGAGTGGATAGCTTAAAACTCATAACTTTCCATCGAATGACGTCTGAATATTCTTCACTGACAGCGATGAGAAACAAAGGCTCTGAATGGGAGAAGACAGTAAGCTGCTTCTTCTGTATGTGTAGATGTGAGTTGAAAATTTCAAGTCAGTCAGTCTCGATGGCGAATTTCTACAGCCGAAGGAAAGTGACCGAGCCACATAGCCCGAACAAATATATTGTATTTATCACAGATGTGGATGGTGAATCATCGTCGGTGTGCAACTGACAAATTGGCCAATACATACACAATGTATTATGCTTACTGCTACGTAATGTGAGTTGCATTTAATCCCAGTGATGAAATGTATCAAGTTTAAAGTTAACACCGAAAGCATTTCTAATGTTTATAGAACAAATGGCTGAAAAGATTAAGAAAAACTTAATAGAAAGATACTTGGAAAACTTAATAGAAAGATACTTGGAAAACTTAATAGAAAGATACTTGGAAAACTTAATAGAAAGATACTTGGAAAACTTAATAGAAAGATACTTGGAAAACTTAATAGAAAGATATTTAAAAGAAAACTTAATAGAATTTGTTTTTAAAAACTTTTGGAAAGGTTAAAGGAAACGAAAAACTTTTTGGTGATATTTCGTGTTAGGCTTTGCTGTTATTTGTAAGGTCGGTATCATTTAGGATATGTTTTCTTGCCGTCCGTTAAGTCTACCAAATATATGAATTCGTGGTTCTGCACTCACGAGTGATTTGTCGCAGCCTAAAGTTGCCTACCAGAATCTGGTTAGTGCTGCAGTTCAAGACATGAACCACTAAACATCCAAAGGAACTTTCAAATTAGTTCATGTAAACAATCAACTTTAATCATGGTCATATGCGTTGTAATAAATTCATCAACAGCAGCACTGGCATTTACGATCGGTTCTTTTATGTCCTTTAAATCACTTACCTTGGTGCGCTCGGTCTTTAACAAATTTCGATTTAAAAAATCCAATTGGGTTATGTCAGGTGAGCTACCTGGCTACGAAATCGGGCCATCTTGGCCAATCCAGCGTCCTAGGAGCACAGTATCGAAGCATTCGCGAACACTTGTTCCTTAGTGGGGAGGAGTTCCGTCTTGTTGAAAGATAACTGTTGGCTGAAGATCTTCGACTTGTAGAACAGCAAACTTTTGCAGCATATCTACGTAGATATTTGCATTGATAAATTTTTCCAGGAAGAAAAAAAGCTCAAAAATGCGGTTCAGCATGAGCCCACACCAAATATTAACTTTGGAGCTATCACGAATATTAGTTTGCGAGACTGTGGCGTTATGTCAACTTACTGATCCTGAACAAAAAATATATCACTAAAATCACCGGTTGAAAGAAGTGTTCTCATTATCTAGGCGATCCATTACGTTACAGGCTAATTCGAACTGCGAGGCCTGTCGTCTTCTTCCACATGTTGAACAATCTGGACACTGTATGAATATAACCGCAGTATTTTATGAAAAATTAACATTATTGTTGCGCATGACAATCCCAATTCTGCAGCAGCATGTCGGGTCGACTACCTCGGGCTCCGGGAAAATGCTTCCTGCATTCGTTCCACGTTGCCATCCGAAACACGGGACTTCTGGGCTTGTCCAACGATTTTCAGCTTTCTATGAACATACAGTATCTTTCCAATACTTTTAGCATTAGCAGGATTTCTGCCGAAATGTGAACGAAAATTTCTTTGCACTGGAATTAATTATTTTAATTTTAAAAACCACGCCTCACAAGTCGATTTTTCTTGTACATTCGTCATTGTTGCTTGGAGCTATGAACAGAGAGAACAAGTAGCGCCATCTTAATTCAATGGCTATTTTAGTTATTTTTTATATATTTTCTTAAACTGAAGCATGACTTTTCGACCCTCCTGTAACACTGTCCTTGAGGTATTACATTACAGACAAAGCATGATTCCTGGGAAGCAGGATATGAAACACTATCGACAAAAAAATTTTTCAGCACACGAGGTAAAGGAATGTTGGTGTGGACTGTTTCCGAAGTAACGAGTTTCATGTATGATATCCATATGAAACCACTGTTCTCCAAGCAGTAGCTTTTAGTGATTGACAGATGCAAATTTAACTTAAGCGAAAAAAGTGGGTCTCGAATAAAGGAAATTTCGGAAGAACCAAGAAGGAAATGAAAGCATTTAAGTCACTGAATTCTCAGGAAGTTGAAAATAACTGAGCGTAACCTTTCCACATCTTAGTTTCTAGTGCGATCACAGAAATTATAGCTCTTGAACAATATGTAACGCGTGCTTTGAATCTCTAGGAATGTTCTTAACAGATGAGAGAGATCCCACGCGAAGGTATAATATAGACATGTGAACCTGAAAGAAAATACTTGTTTACTACAGAATTGTGCATTTCTAGATAAAGTCGATAACCAGATGGACTGCGAAGAAACATAAAGAAAGAAAAACAAGAGTATGTACTCATTACCTGATGAGCTCGGAGTTTAAAGGTTGCAATTTCCGTAAGGAATGTATTGGGAAAATCAGAGCTCGTGTCACCGAAATACCACTGCTCCATAGAGAAAATGAATGTGGTGTGTCTTTTGAAGGAAAGCAGATTGTTTGCTGTTGCTTTAGTAAAACGTTCTCTGACAATGAAGACATCAAGGAGAATAACAATGCTAAGAAACGTGGAATTGTATCTCTAAGCTCGTAGCATTCCAAGTATCCTTGATTATGACTGTTACAACACTACACAATGCAGAGCAGTTATTAGATTGTAGAAGTCGGAAAATCGGGAACCCAGACAGTTCTGCCAAGACGCTCAAGTTTCTACCAAATAGTATCATATCATTACTTACCAAGATTTACAGCGATGTTTAATAGATATGTGGAAAAATGGTGATGCAATAGCTCTTCCCAAATCACGAACAAACGATTTTCTGTCACAAACTTTGGTTTACTTGGGCTCTTGTAACTTTTTCCAAAGGCTGATAATAATAAGTATTTTTTACTTATATTTTTACTTCATTGTATGGTAAAAGCGCTTGTGCATCCCATCAAAAACTAAACTGGTGAAATCGGAGAAGGCTAAGTAAATAGAGCTCAAGTAGGGCTGTGGCAAATTTTACATAGCGGCATTCTTATTTGTTCCTCTGTCACCAAGGGCTGCATTTTTAACAGAAAATCACTTGGGACACAGAGTGGCCATGCACAAAAAGACCCCTAGGCATGTACTAGAGCTTAACCCTTCCCAAGGAATCGCATGATGACTACAACAAAACGTGAATCGAGCTGTGTATTGCAAGTGCTCCTTTGTACAAGACTCAGACTTTTGTGAACGAGGCACTAATAAGAAATGACGCCAAGTAAAGCTCCGCTGACAACATTGAGCTCTGTTTAGTATTTTCTGGTTTTCCCAGTTTCTTCATGGGACCGTAGACGTTTTTGTACTCTGGAATTTTGACTGTTTCATAATGACTGGAAGAAAACTATCGAAATTCAGGAAGATATTGGGGTGGGGTGTTACAAATAAGTGAAGAATAAAGTTCCGGAGTAAATCAGTTATTCTGTCGTAATTTTCAAATAACGTTTTTAAGGACACATATGGAACTTAATTATGTACATTTATTGATTCAACCCAAATCGGTGTACAGCTATAGAAGAAATGAAAGAAGATACCTTGTTTATTTAAGAATCCATTTATTTCTCTCTGAAAGATTGTTTCTTTTGATCGACGACTCAGAGCTGTAGAGTCGAGAGGTCAAATTTTGCTTTCCGCGTTTCTATGCAAGAATTCAATTGACGCACCTCTGTATAACAGGGTGAGATTGCTTTGAATGTGTGACGTAACACATTCCTGATGTCCTGTAAGCTTACAGATAAAAAACAAACCTCCTTAATGTTATGCAAACATCGTTTGCTTAAGCCATTGTGATAGAAATTGTGATGTCCTACAAAAAAGGTGAGAAAATGGGATATATGCATTTCGAATGCAATTATGTATACCTAATGGAGTTTAGTAGTACATTTGACTTATAAAATGTGAAGTTGAATCATCTAGTTCTGTGAATGAAATTCCCATAACTCAGCAAACTTTGAAGCTTTCATCCTACAATTTTGTAGGCTCATTAGCGGGAACGCTGACAACTGTTGCATTAAAGTTGATACCAGTAGGACAATTCTTAGGTGAAAAAGACCAGCAAAGGCTAACATTGGCTATTTTTCGGCTAGAGTATAATCAATTTTAAGAACTTTTAACTTTTACCATCGAAGCTCTCAATAACTCCGCCAAAATCTTTTCAAAGCTCCATCAATGACGACTGCATCTTTTCTGTTTTCTGCTTCGTTTGTCACCAGTTGCTACGACTTGTCTTTCTTTAATAAGGTTTAACGACCGTTTGAACAATTCAATGGGCTATAAACGGAAGCTCGTCCCTAATTTGTCCGCCAATTTCCCAGTACTAGACATAGAAAAAAAAAAAAAGATAACCACAGTTAACTAAAGGCAAAACTCCTCTTTCATTCCCAAAGAAATTATTGCATGACGGCACGGCGGAAATTTTCTCAGCAGATCCTAAAAAACGCCCATCTGGATCACTGTAGCATCGAATCAAAGACAGCCAGTTTGCGAAGCGGACACTTTAGCCACTCCACTAGCTTGCCACGCACGAGCGTTTGGTTGAAGGTGAGCCTCTTTCCTGTGTGATGTGAAACGAAGGGTTCTGTTTTAATTATACAATATTGCGAGTTATTTTCATAAGTGCAATATAATTCATAAATTTGTTTTTTCAACGTAACAATTGTTTTTTTCTTAACTTAAGGGAACTTCACTCATTTTCAACGAGTGTACCAACTTAAAGACGTTTTCCAAGGTGTTTTGCTGTCCTTGTGGTTTTGAAAGGCTATTATTTAATTATTATATTTACCCGTTCATGCCACATTCTGTTACGTTTTTAACGTTGTATCCTTTTTTCCACGGTCCGAAGCTACATTTGTTCTAATCAGCAAGGATATTTTATTTTACTTGTCGTTATTTTTGGCAGCGAATTCTTCCTTCCAATTTTGTGTATTCAACCCATGGATGAAGTATATTATACCTACATAGGGTTGCTTTTTATTTTCAAATAATTGATAAGTTTTGTACGCGTGTAATTCTTATTATTTTCAACATAACGATTTTTTAATGTCTTTTTGAGACTTTTGTTTAAGCGGTTTAGTGTGTGTAAAAATGAAAGATTATACAGAAATTATTTCTTGTTATTCATGGGAATAGAGTGGGTGTGTTTCATGGCCGTCTATATTCTCGATTCTTCGTGTGTTAGTGCAGGAGTTTTTATAAATACATGGGAGTAATTGACTTTTTCTTATAGTTTATTAATTATTTATATAATTTTCTTCGGACGGTAATCATCGTCGACCTAGCATTTCATTAGGAAATTAATTCGCCTCTCTACGTATGGCTTTTTTTTTAACATCCACTAAAATAACATGATGGTGTCGTCTTCAACTAACTGGTACCACGAAAGACTGCGCACGTGTTGCTTCTGTGCATGTTCAGTGCCGCTGCTTCCACCTCGTGTTGGGGTTGCTTCGGTTGCCAGCTACGAGCCACTAGTGGCGCTTGCTGAATGTTTAAAAGCCACTCGTATCGCTCGGCTAGTGGGACAACTGACTTGTCTTCTCCAAAATAGGAAGTGAAAAAACGAAGTAACCTCTCAAAACTCACTGGAGCGTTACCAATGACATCTTTCATATATTCTCGGGCTTAGGAGTATACCTTATATACCAAATTTAAAGTTGATTTATCCTCCTATTCAAAAACTATTGAAGACCAAAGATCTGTGTTTACTGACATATTCTGTTGAGCTCTAATAACAGGAGCAACATCATCAAATGCATTTTCCTCTTATCTATAGTTAGAATTATTCCAGTCGACAACATTTCTTCTTTTTTCTCTACATAACGATAATGAACTGGGTAATCTGATCAAGAACTTGAAGTAAAGTAATAGGTATTCTTAAGAGAAAGCAAAAGGAAGACGTTAGAACACTCTAAAATTAAAATCATCAACATATAACTAAGTCCCCGTGACAAATCAGGCGCGTTTTATGGTAACTCTCAGCAAAATGTATAATGTACTTGACATTTAAAAAAATTAAGCTTAACACTCGAAATGAAACAAAGTTCACGTAGTTTTATGGAAATGTACGTATTTCGCATTAATGAATCCGAACTCCTCTCTGGAATCCGGTTTTAGAGTGGTCAAAAGAGTAAAGCTGTGTTAGCTGAAAGTCTAATTAGCGGGCCATTTTCTTTTCGCATTAGCATCATGCACAAAGACGGAAAAATCAAATGAAGAAAAACCCAACGATTGAGTTATATCTTTTTGCTTTTGTACCGCACTTAAAAAAAGCAGCCGTTATTGATGCCAGGTAAAAAAAAATAAAAGTCATTAGGGACAGGCAAAAAGACAAGATGCTAGATTCAATTAATTTTAGTGTAGTAGATCGATCACACAGTCATAAGAAAAAACTACTTATTCTTTAAAACGTAAACATACTCACAGAAAAGCATAAATCTTTGTTCTACATTTTAATTCATTTTCCTAGCTTCTTGGCATAAGCAAGCATATCTCTTCCGCTTTTCTCATTCTTCTTTCTCAAGTCAGAACTCTCTTCGTGATTTAATCAGTGAAGCATTAATTTTGATTACAAGTACACGGAATTTTATTTATCTCAAGAGGAATGCAAAGTGGGACTACTTCGCTTTAAAATGAATCTGACATATGGAGAGAAGAACGAAGCCTCAATGTGTTTTTAGAGTTTCAAAACGCATAAGTTCGAAGATAACAAGCGTTTTCGTATGAGTTGAATCGAAGGAAGCGTAAAATCAAGAAAAAGAAATCCTTTAAGAAGCCACCGCGATCAAATACTAATAAACTGAGGAAAGCAAACAGAACTGGTATTTATTTACAGAGTCAAGATAAAAAGAAGGGATTTTTTCTTTCTTGATTTTAAATGTACGCAAACTTTAGAAACTTTAGGTGATGTTCGTAGTTTTTCTGCTGCGATGAATTAGAAGTGTGTTAGAAGGTGATATTCCTAAACCCTCTACTCATACTTGGTAATAATTGATGTTATGAATATTCCTAATCTTGATATATTATAAATTTCACTAAATTATGGGATTTACTCAGGAATAAAAGGATTTTATTTAAAGTCGAATTTTCGGGTAGTACCCTTATCCTTCCTCAGGACAACACTATGTTAGGTGTTGCCATTCGTGAGCTAAATTCCAATGTTTCAAATAACTTTTCGTCTCTCAATTTCCAGTCTTTCTAAAACATTTCTCTTGAAAAAGTACTGTTGACGTGTCAGAACTTCTACGGTGTCCCACAGAACCTTATGCCTAGTATTTTGAATATGTCTGTCCAAACCTGTGTTGTTTGTCAAAGTTTTAATTGCAGCTTTATGTTCTGCTAATCTGGTATTAAGTTGTCTGCCTGTTTCTCCCACACAGCTGAGACCACATTCACATTTTATATTGTAGACCACACCTTCCTGTAAAAGGATGTTTTATTTGTTCTTCTTTCTATTTGTTTACACAAACTTTAGAATCCTTTTCTTATATATATATATATATATATATATATATATATATATATATATATATATATATATACGATATACACTATATATCTTCTGATCTTCTGATTCAAGGCTTCTTGAATTGGAAGAGGAACTACAAAGGATCAAGTGGGACATCGTCGGGCTAAGTGAGGTAAGGAGAAAAGGAGAAGATCTCATTGAACTGAAAAGTGGACATCTCTTCTACTATCGTGGGACAGATACTGGCAGAACTAGTGGTGTTGGATTTATAATAAACAAGAAACTGAAGGATAAAGTTGTAGAAGTTGAAAGTTCCTCTGACAGAGCTGCACGACTCGTTATCCAACTCGAGAAGATACCAGGCTCAGATTATTCAAACTTATGCACCCACCACAAGTCATGCTGAAGAAGAAATTGAAGAATTTTATGAGGAAATTCGTGATCTAAATAATAAAGGTAAACAGCACTTGAAGATAATTATGGGAGATTTCAATGCAAGAATAGGGCAACGGCAACAGAATGAAACTTCAGTAGGTAAATTCGGTCACGGCAACAGAAACCAGCGTGGAAATATTCTCGTAGAGTTTGCAGAGGCAGAAGGGTTTTTCATCTTGAACTCCTTCTTCAAGAAAAAGCCACACAGGAAATGGACATGGAGACATCCAAATGGGACGACAAGTGAAATTGATTTTATTATGTGTAACAAAAAATTCGTCATAGAAGACTGCAGTGTGTTAAACAATTTCAACATAGGTAGTGACCATAGATTGGCGAGATGTAAGATGCACCTCAATACTAAACTTGAACGTGGCAAGCTCATAAGACAAACAAAATCTAATGACATAACCAACCTTAAAAAACACCATAATACCTTCAAGTTGTAACTGAAGAACAGGTTCTCTGCTTTAGAAGGCCTAACATCGGAAGAAGTGGACATCTCTGAAGTTAACAGAAAAGTAACCAAAGCTCTTATGGAAACAGCAACAAAATTAGCTGGGTCTAAGAACAAATTGCATGTGAACAAATTATCAGGAAAACCAAAATGTTGATGCAAAAAAGAAGAGTGATGAGGACAACTAAAGAAGATGCGACTTCCAAAGTGGAATATATAGAGCTATGCAAGACAGTACGAAAAATTATCACTGAAGACGTAAGGAAATTCAACTGTGAACTAGTAAGGAAAGCGATTGAAAACAACCAAAGCCTAAAGATAGCAAAGGGACATCTCAGTAAGGGGAAAAACAGATTATGGCACTGAGAAAAGAAGATGGTTCTGTAACAAGAAATAGAGGCGAAATTTTGACAAGAGTGAAAGATTTCTACTCCAAATTATATGAAAGGGATGATACATGTACTCCAGACATCATGAAAGGTACCAGTACCAGAGTTCTTCCAGTCCTTCCAGCAGAAGTTGCACATGTAATCAAGAACATGAAGCGGGGAAAAGCTCCAGGAGAAGATGGGATTACTGTAGACATCATACAAGAAGCAAGTGGAGAAATCGAAACAGTACTCGCCCAAATTTTCACTCGATGCCTTAATGAAGGGAAGATTCCTGAGGATTGGAACAACGCTACAATGATCTTGCTACATAAAAAAGGTGACATTGAGGATCTCAGGAACTACAGACCTATCAGCCTCCTATCAGTGGTTTATAAAATCTTCACTAAAGTTCTTTCACACCGCTTGAAGGTGACACTGGACATGGCTCAACCGAGAGAACAAGCTGGATTCAGGAGTGGCTACAGCACAATAGATCATATCCACCTACTGAGAGAACTAATTGAAAGAGTAAGGGAATATGAACTTCCATTGTGCATGGCTTTTATCGATTATGAAAAAGCCTTTGATTCGGTGAAACCATCAGCGGTTGCAATGGCTCTGAAATCCTGCGGTATTGAAGATGCATACATTAATATTATTAATAACATCTATGAAAATGCAAGTGCAAAAGATTCGGCTGTTTGAAAATACAACACACATAAAAATTGGAAAAGGAGTGAGACAAGGTGACACCATATCTCCGAAGCTCTTTAATGCCACATTGGAAAATGTCTTTCAATCACTGAACTGGGAAAACAAAGGGATAAAGATTAATGGAGATTATCTAACCCACCTTCGTTTTGCTGATGACATAGTCATTTTTGCAACTACCCCATCAGAGCTACAGAGTATGATCCAGGAACTTGCTGACAAGAGTAAAGAAGTGGGATTAAAAATGAACTTTCAGAAGACAAAAGTGATGTACAATGCTTTTACAAGAAATGAAGATTTATCGATTGATGGAGAAAAGCTGGAGATAACAGACACGTACGTTTATCTTGGACAGCAGATATCAAGTGAGGTCACATTGGTGAAGAAATTATTCGGCGTACAAAACTTGCCTGGAGAGCTTTTGGAAGAAACAGCATAATTTTTAAGAGCAATATGCCATTATGTCTTAAAAGAAAAGTGTTTGATCAATGCATCCTTCCAGTGCTTACGTATGGTGCAGAGACGTGGACCTTAGCTAAAAGAGACATACAAAGGCTGCAGACAACTCAAATAAGCATGGAGAGGTGCATGCTTGGTTTAACCAGGAGAGATAAGAAGAGGAACACGTGGATCCGAAAAATAACAAGAGTGGAAGACATCATGATCAGAGTTAAATCCCTGAAATGGCAATGGGCTGGACATACTGCCAGAAGAACAGACCATCGATGGACAGCCGAAATTTTAGATTGGATTCCAAGGGACAGGAAAAGACCCAGAAGAAGACCACATGGAAGATGGGTGGATGAAATTCGAAAGTATGCGGGAGTGACATGGAGGAGACTGGCACAAGGCAGACCGTTGTGGGGGAAACTTGGGGAGACCTTCGTTCAGCAGTGGATTGATAATGGTTGACAATGATGATGATGATGATACACTATATTGACAAAAGTTCCCGGACAAACCTTCAAAAGCAAATGAACGGATCCGCTGCGTTGTTAAGATGCGCGGTACAGCTGCTAACGGTGTAAAAAAACCTGCAGCTGACCGCGATCATATCGCGCTGTGAGGTTGAGTGAACATGTCACGGCGGAAGAGAACTGACTTTGAGAAAGGAAAAATTGTTGGGTGTTATATTAGTGGGTCGTCCATAACAGAAACCGAGAGGCGTTTAAACATACCCAAGTCAACTCTTTAGATGTACTGAATAAGTGGAAGACACATGGCGGGCTTGAAGCAGCAAAACGTTCTGGTAGACCAAAGAAAATCAATGATAGAGGACGTCGAAGATTCAGGAGAGTCGTTACAACTAATCGACGAAGTATTGCACAAGACTTCAGTATACAGGTGAGTAAAAATGCCAGAACCTCGGTATGTACACGTACCATTTGCAGATAACTATATTCCATGCGTTACCGTGGTCGTGCGGCAGCTCATAAGCTTTTCATCTCTACTCGGAATGGTACTCCTCGTTTAGCATGGTGTAAAGGACATTTATCGTGTACCGTAGATCAATGGAAATGGAAACGGGTCCAATGAACTGATGAATCCAGATACACGATCCATCAGTCTGATGGCCGTGTGTGGGTATAGCGGAAGCCGGAAGAACGCTATTTACCACAGTGTACTGTTCTTACGGTCAAGTTTGGAGCTGACAGTGTATTTGTGTGGGGGTGTTTTTCGTGGTATGGTCCCGGCCGATTGGTTATCGTGGACAATCCTGTTAACAATCACGTCTACTTTGATATTTTGGACAATTATATCCTATCAACTCTGTGGCAACACTGTGGAACCAAGCCTTGTTGGTATCAGCAGAATAATGCACCGAGCCATAAAGCAAGGACTGTTACGGCGTGGTTTGAAGATAATTCCTTATCGTGTGTGGACTGGCCAGCACAGAGCCCTGATTTCACTCTCATAGGGCACCTATGAGATGAATTAGAGCGCCACGTAAGAAGTTTGGAACCAAGGCCTACTACTAAGGCACAGTTAGCGGTAGCATTATGCACTGAATTGAAGCGCATACCTATCGCTGTGTTCCAAAACCTTGTCGAAAGCCTGTCTCGAAGGTTCAGTGCATGCATTACGGCCAAAGGTGGTTTCAGAATCGCTTTAATGTAACAAAACAGAGGAGACGAGCAACATGGAATCGTCTCGAAGAAAAAAAGAAAAGGAGTGATACAAACTGATAAAAGCGATGATATGTACATTGAATGAATAATGACAAATTTACAACGTGATACAAACAGAAAAATGCTTGAGGAAGAACAAAATGAACACAGGCAGGGCACCGCAGTGTGAAAAAACATCGAAAAGTTAATGCAGAGTCTTAACTCACCGTGAGATGCAACAGATCTGTTGTAACAGCGAACCACGGGATCACTGGCGACCACGTAGCATAGAAAGAGCTTTCACGGCATGCGGAGATGGCAGACTGATACTCCTGCTGTATCACCGTGCACAGAGCAACTGAAAGCATGGTGAAAGGAGAAGTTCCTAGTGTGCCATCTATGAAAGAGTGTCGATCAGTGGCAGTTCGTCTCTTGCAGAAGGAGTAAGTCGGCCCCAAGGAGCGAGAGATCTTCCAGAACGAGAGCTTCAGCAAGGGGGTTGGCACACCCCTACAATTCAGAGTGGCGACCTTGAATGGGTAAGTCCGACGTCGGATGAAAGGCAGCTATGGCAGCTTTCTGGAATGTGTCGAGACGATTGATGATACCACGACATCACAAGACGTAGTCGGGTTGCTTGGCATTATGCCGGAGGAATTTGAGGATGGAAGTTGCTTAGTCGAAGACCTCTGGAAGAACTGCTTCAAACTGCTGTAAAAAGAAGAAAGAAGCCTCCCGATTTATTTTATGAGTGAGTAACTCGTAAAGATCTTCAAAAAAAACAGATTCTGAGGGAAGAGAGGCATTGGTAAGAAGAGTCGAGACATTTTCAAACGTCGGCAGAGGACCCTTGAACTTTGAAGAGGAAGAACTGGAACGTGACATGGGTGACTTGGAGCCTGCTATACGGGTGGAACGATGTGGGTGGCCAGTCGGAGAAGGTGACTTCTTCTTTTTCCTCCGGGCCTCGGTACTGGTAGTAGATCGACGTTTGCCGTGGATCGATGACACACCAGATGTGGAATCAGAGGAAAGGTCCACCTCATTGCCGGAAGCAAAAGTGCCGACGGTGATTGAAGCTTGAGCATCAGCCGTGATATCCTCTGATGAAGAGAGAACACGGGAAGGCAAGGAGAAGTCAAGCGGAGGAAAATCCGACAGAGTGGAGAAAGCAACATCGGAAGACGTGTGCTGATCGAAATCTTTAATCAGATTTTCGGCAGAACTGGGTCCAGAAGGTGCAGACGCAAGAGCAGGCATGGCAGCAGAAACGGAGGAAGAGGTAGAATGCTGACTTGGAGCTGCAGGAGTCATTGGCTCTGCATGGGGTCGATGAGTCTGCTGATGGCCGTAAGCCTTGCAGCGTTAGCAATGAGCAGAGCTCAATCCGGCGGCGCTCGTTACCGCAACTAACATCGAGGAACCGTGGAAAATTTTTGAGATGCTCTTCAGACGGGAAGCTGATGCGAGAAGTACTACGGAAGCCACAGATATGTTTATCATCGGGGTCAGAGGGGGAAGAGGAGAAAGTCTTCGCTGGGCCGACTACTCGGCCATATCGACTAAGTGCAGCACACAGCATATCATCAGAAATCTCCGGGGTTACCGGATTCAGAGAGACCAGAACAGGACGCTGGGCGATGGATTCGGCTAAGAGGTGACGATCGCCAATTGATAGGCCCCGAGACAAGACAAGTTCGGTATATTCTTTCTTCGAAAGATAAACAATCACAGTTCGTGGCTTTCGGGTGAGGTGGGTGATGGCCCCAGAAGAAAGCATCTTCTTGAGAGCAGAGCTGTACTGCTTCAAAAGAGTGTTGGGAAGAGCATTAAAACAAACCTCCAACTCGAGGGTCGAATGAAAGCGTTGACCAGCAGGAGCGTTCTCGGGAATGTCTAATAAGATGGTGTCACCGTTGAGAGCAACGTAAGAATCCATAGAGGTCAGACGAGACGAGGAGGAAGCCGGTGGAATACCAGAGGTAGCCGCAGAATACGTGCGTGCAGAAGCGCCTCCTCTGGAAGGCATTGACGCAGCATGAGACAATGTACTGGAAGAAGAGGCAGTAAAAACTGTATAGGGCAGATTAGCGACGACATCAGAGACGTCCATCAATTCATCATTACCAGCAGAGGCCAGGGACGTCACATCCACGTTCTCAATGGCAGCGTCGGAGACCTCAGCAGGAGAAGACGTGCAAATGACAGGAGGAAAATTAAGAGGCTCTCCACTAACAAGCAAAGAAGATTGATCGGCTGCGTCTGACGTTGAAGAGGCGACGCGAGGATCTGCAGCGATGCGGACGGGAACAGCGCCCTCATCGGCAGAAGCCATAAACAATGGCAAGGGTTACCCAGCAAAAACAGTATTGCTGGCCCAGCACTATGTTCCCGCTGCCGAACCGTCAATAAAATGTCCGGGCGGACAACAGAAGGGCCAGCGGTTCAGGCCAACAGTTGGCACCCCATCAGTTGTCATATGCCACAACAGGGCCATCAGTGGTCCATCACAGGCCACAAGTGGCCCTTCAGTAGCCCTGCAAGTACTTGCCAGAAATGATGGCTAGCCTAATGTGGTCCGCTAGTGGGCCGTTAGTGGCAGCCAGCAACCACGTGACGTAACTGGTGGCTTGCCGAATCTTGTCCGCCAATTTCCCAGTAGTAGCAATATTTAAAAAAAAAAAAGCTAGGATAACCGAAGTTTCCTAAAGGTACAATTTTTTTTTTCTACCCTTACGAAGCTTGTGAATTAACGCACTGTGCTGGGGAAAGTTTCTCGACAGACCGGAAAAACGCCATTTGCATCTGACTAGATTCGATCCTGGGCCGTTAACGTGGAAGCCGCGCTTGCTACCGACCGGACTAATTCACAACGCTGGGGCAAGTGCTGGAAGCTGTCTGTTTGTGGAAGCCGCGCTCGCTACCGACCGGACTAATTCACAACGCTGGGGTACGTGCTGGAAGCTATCTGTTTGGTATGCAATTTGTAATCGAATGCTTCCCTCTTTCATTTTATAATATCGCGAGGTATTTTTCATAAAAGTCAGTTTCATATAATTGATAAATTAATTTTTTCAGCGTAACGACAGTTTTTTTTTTTTACCTTAAAGGAACTTCACTCATTTTCAAGGCGTGTACATACTTAGAGTCACTTTCCAAAGTTTTGTACTGTCCTTGCCGTCTTGAAAAGAGATTGTTGAATAAATATACCCAGGTTCATGTCACATTCTGTTACATTTTTAACGTTGTGTCTTTCCTTTCCGTTGTCCGAAGCTACGTTTGTTTTAAAGAGTAAAAGATATTTTATTTTACTTCTCGTTATTTTTAGAAGCGAATTCCTCCCACTCTTGTGTATTCAACCCATGGATGAGTACACCACATAGCGTTGCTTTTTTTTCTTTCAAATAATTAATAAATTTTGTACGCATATAATTCTTTTTTTTTCCCCAACAAACGCTATTTTAATGGTTTTCCAGGATATGTGTTTCAAGCGGTTTCAAATTGTTTCTTGTTATTCATCCACTCCATTCCATGAATTGTTATTCATGGGAATGGAGTGGGTATATTTCATGGCTGTAATCTAGTATTTCACGGCTTAATCTGATATCTTCGTCGACGTAAAATTTCATTAGGAAATTAATTCGCCTCTCCACATATGGATTTTTTCTTAACATCCACTAAAATAACACGATGGCGATAGCGTCGTCTTCAACTAACTGGTACCATGAGAGACACAGCAAGTGTTGCTTCTGCGCATGCGCAGTCCCGATGCTTCCACCTGCTGTTGGGGGCTGCATTGGTTGCCAGCAACGGGCCACTAGTGGCACTTGCTTGCAGGCCCACAATTCACGGCGATGCTGCAGGGCCATCAATGGCTCGCCAACTGATAGCGCTGCCACCAACGGACCACTACCGGGTCGTGAGCGGCAGATTTCAGCCAGCAGTGACCCATCACTGCCAGCTGGTGGCCAGCAGTTTCCCAGCACTTGTGTTTTTGCTGGGTAACGAAGAAACCTAGCAGCTCGGTGTGGAAATTAAAACACTGATAATGAAAAAATGAGCACTCACCAACTCTTGAGGGATCTTAAACGAAAGCACAGACCTTTAACGTCGGCATACACACAGTAGAACAATGATGGGACACACCACGTACGTGAAAGCACTCACATACGGAGTTCGTGAAGACACGTGCAGGCCAAAGGTGGGCCGACACCGTTCTAATGTATGTCAATAAATGCTATGTTGTGTTTCTCTTCTAGGTGTCCAGTGACTTTTGTCAATGTAGTGTATGTCGGAACGGCGATTCGGTAATATTTCCAACTTCAATTTTTTTGTTTCTGTTTCGAGTGAAACATTAAGTGATATTTCTGTGAACTCGCAAAATATTAGCAGCTACTCAACATCTGCCTTATACTCTACAGGACATTCGCCCGCCCTGCTACAAATTTGAACATACCGTGAGCGATCATCCCATGGTGCGCGAGTGTTGTTCCAGCTGATATGTGCTGCCAAACTTCCTATAAACATACTTTCTACTTATCGGGAAACAACATAAGGCAGGAACTAACTCCCTGTGTCTCAAGCCTTTTCGTTTGGGAAAATAAAAAATCGGTTGAGGGGGCAGATTTCTGTAAGATTCTAGATACTTAGTGGCACCTGTGGCCAGATCGGCTGGAGGGGCATTAAGGTTCTGAAACATGACGTGTTGCATTAGAAGTATAATACCTATTTACAAAAATCTGGCAACATAATTCTGGGCTATCCGAGCGCTTTTCTTAAATGCTAATGCGAATTGCGGTGTGCGATATACCTAACATAAAAACATAATGATAATCTTTGAAAACTCAGTCTTTCATTACAGTATTATTTGTCTTGGGATTTAACTGCCACCATGAGCGTCATGTTGTGATATAAGCAGCCGCTCGTCCGTAATTGGCGGTCACCGGTTCCAGCGCTATTAGACAAGCACACCACACATGCATCATCCGGTATTCAAACCAGAGCACATGTCGGTCGAGTGGTCTGAAGCTAGCGCCTCTAACCACTAAGCCACAGGCGCTACCAGTAAGTCTTACATTCTTTCCTAAAATAAATTATTTAATTTTTCATTATCAAGGGTCTCTGTGCAAAGTTCATAAACTCCAGTTCTGATATGCATCGAGCAGGGGAGTAATATTTTTTACCCATGATCTGTTAAACACAGTATCACTTGAACTTCTTCATTTAGTCATAAACAGAATTCGAACATGACATAATGTCATCATTAACCCAGAAAATGCAGAAAATATTAAGGCAAAATATCGTTTTCGTCTCATGGATATACAGTATTAGGAATATTAATTGTATATGTAAATATCTGGTTAAGTCAACGCAGATCGGATTTGCTATTCCAACACAAACAACAGACGTTCCATTGTATTGATGTCAGGGGAATTTGGAAGTAAAGGCAATACCTGGAAGTCTTATTAATATTCCTCAAACCATTCTTGCACAATCTGGGCAACGTGGCATGGCACATTATTCTGCTGAACGTAGGCACTACTAGAGCGGACTACCGTTGTTATGAAAAGGACGAACACGGTCTACAGTGATATTTAGGTAGGTGGCAGACATCGTAGTTTCCTACATATGAATAACTGGACCCAGGGTTTCCAGCAGAACATTGCCCAAATCATTATACTTCCACCATCGGCTTGTTTTCGTTCCATGGTGCATCCTGATGCCAACACTTTCCCAGATAAACCATGCACACATTCCCGGCCTCACACATGGTGCAACAGAATTCGAGATTCATCGTAGCACACGACGTTCTTTCAAGCATTCAAGGTCTAGCTTTGTTATTCCCGTGTCCATTTGTATGTAGGTGGTAGATGTCGTAGTTACCTACACACGAATAATTTGACCCAGGGTTTCCAGCAGAACATTGCCCAAATCCTTATACTTCCACCATCGGCTTGTGGTGCCAACACTTCCTCAGATAAAGCATGCACACGCATCCGGCCGCCCACATGATGCAACAGAAATCGAGATTCATCGGAATAGAAGACCTTCTTCCAAACATTCAAGGTCCAGTTTTGATATTCGCGTGTCCATTTGTACATAGGTGGTAGACATCGTAGTTTCCTACACATAAATAACTGGACCCAGGGTTTCCAGCAGAACATTGCCCAAAGCATTATACTTCCACCATCGGCTTGTGTTCGTTTCATGCTGCATCCTGGTGCCAACACTTTCCCAGATAAAGCATGTACACGCACCCGGCCGCCCACATAGTGCAACAGAAATCGAGATTCATCGGAGCAGAAGACGTTCTTCCAAGCATTCAAAGTCAAGTTTTGATATTCGCGTGTCCATTTTTAGATAGGTGGTAGACATCAAATTTTCCTACATATGAATAACTGGACCCAGGGTTTCCAGCAGAACATTGCCCAAAGCATTATACTTCCACCATTGGCTTGTGTTCGTTTCATGCTGCATCCTGGTGCCAACATTTCTTCAGACAAACCATGCACACGTACCTACCGCCCACATGGTGCAAAAGAAATCGAGATTCATAGGAACAGAAGACCTTCTTCCAAACATTCAAAGTCCAGTTTTGATATTCGCGTGTCCATTGTAGCCACTTTCGACGATGAAACGAGGTTAGCATGTACACTCGGTGTGGCCTGCGGCTACACAGCCCCATTTTCAGAAGGATGCGATATACTCTGTGTTGTGACTCAATACTTCCGTCACCAGCATTAAAATCACCAGCAATTTGCGTCACAGTATCCCTTCTGTTTGCTCGTACTGTACGGGATAGTATTCGCTCACCTCAACGTGGTAGGGACCACACCTTACCGGCGGTTCGTTGTTTTTCCAACTCGTACAACATTTTGAAAGTACCAACCACGGATGACTGTGAGCACCCGACAAGCTTTGCCATCTCGAAAATTCTTTGACTCAGTTGTGTAGCCATTACAATTTGATTTTTGTCATACTCATTTAATCAGTTAAGTCAGCTTTCCATCCCATCGGAAAAACAAGACCAACACTGAGCTTAGTATCATAAGTTGTATTTATGATTTTTCATGACCTTCACACGCGCAGTCGTTTACCTGCAGTTGTTTCGATTTGTATAAAGACACGCTCGTCAATGTTTTGGCTCTCCGATGTACTTACATTAATCAGCTGGATGAAATTCTTCCTTTACCTGAAAACAAGTTTTAGAAACGGTTCTGAAAGTTTTAAGCCTCCTTCAAGCAAGTCTTGAAATGTGCAACCAAAAATTTAAAGAATGAAATGATGGCAAGCGTAGTAAAGACAAGGTTTTTCATCGAGTCTGCACAGTGAGAACAAAGATATCATTACCACGGAAAATTTTACGTGTACGTTTCTGCTGATAAGTATTAAAGGGGTATGTCTAGGAACCAATAAATATGTCATCTGTTAATGGATGACTATGGTCATCGACTGTAATCTACAATTTGTGAGGCACTAAAATTTTCCGCCATCGGAAGTAAATCTATTAATTTTTACTGAACTTTCTGCATCAAGATCATTTCTGAAATTTGCCTTAAATTCTAGAACTGGAACGGAGCATCAAAGTTAATGATCTTTCACAGAGCAGGATAAGTAAAGCTTAGTGTCAACAGTAGCTTCTGTTTACTTTATCTTCAGAGATCAGACACTTCTACAGAGTTTGTTCATTGCTTAATCCTAGGTGTTCTTCATTCTATTAATATAACAGAAGGTGAATAATAATCATTCCTTTTACGAGTTCGTTCAAGTAAGGCATATATTCTCCATATATGTCTTACTTGAACGAGCTAGTAAAAGCGTCTTCAGCTGAAATCTCAGAATTTAGTTATTGGGCTAATGGTGATTAAATTTAAGTTAGTTTCACTGCACGGAAGTACAGACCTCAAAAAAAAAAAAAAAAAAAAAAAAGACGCCACCCCCTTAACTTTGGAACCATTTGCGCAGATAAACAAGTAAGGTACCGTTGGAAAGCACTCGGATGGAACTATCACGTGATGCGAACAAAAATGCCAATTAAGCTAATTAACATACTAATTAGCTCACTATCTCAGAATTTTTTCACATAAGGGGTATGTTATTTTATGCGCATTCCATGTAGCACATGGAAAAACCCCTCAATCTTAAATATCTTCCAAATCCGATTATTAATAGCGAAGATATTTGCAAAAAACGTTAGGGGGCATCCATACATCTACATCTGGGAAACACACCTGAAATGTTACCTTGCCTGCAAGAAGAATGACAATGCTGGAAAGTCTTCGGCTTGCCCGATCCTCAGACAAATCGAATGCACAATACAGACGCAGAAAGGCCCTGACAGTGATTTGTACGATAGAATTCCTTTACTCTTCCTGTTCCTTTTAAAAAAACTTCATTTATTCGTATAATGACTTGAATTAGCGTTAGAATAAACAGTATATATTTTTCTGATAACGGAAAACCTAAATCTGTGCAAGCTGAAATTTGTTTTGAATATTCTTGTTTCCGATCAGTACACTTTCTCAAGGCACTGATTATTCGCGTATCACTGAAAGGTTGTTTCATACATAATAGAAAATGAAACAAAACCCCGAAATCCGATTTTTTGGAACGTTTTTTGTAAAAAAAGATCGTATTTGTGTTATTGGTTTATGCGTCCGTCAATCTATGGACACCATATCTTTACACCTATTAGTCCGATTTGAAAAAAAATTGCATTGGGAAGCTTGAAATGTGCCAATGCTGATCCTTTATTTTTTTTTTTTACGATGTGCGATTTTGTAACTAAAGGGCGGAAAAGCAGATGTTATCGAATTCAAAACACATTTTATTATATTACATTTATATTTGCTTCTAGGCTTCCGACTAAAAAAATTCTTTTAACTTTCGATTTCAGTTATGTCGAAAAGCAGCATTTCACTTTTTTCAAGTTACGCATAGATTTTAGGTTAAGGGACGTAAAAATAAATTACGTTTACCCCGATATCTGTACTTCTAACACTCCGATTTGAAAAATTCTTCCTTACGTGGATACAGCCCCTGATGGGAAATTTTTTCGTATATTTTCTAATTTGTGGTAAAGAACGGTTGGCCACCGAGGGACGTAAGAATGACTTTTTGCTTCTGATGCATTTGCAGCAAAATCTGAGTTTTTAAAATCTGGAATGAAAAAGCTCGTTCGGTTACCGATACCATTCACATGTTGTCGGAATTTTTTCTTCTTAAAATAATGCATGGTTTCTACGCCAGGGAGCGTAGAGGTATACGTCATATTTTTGTTAATATATCTGCTTCTAAGAGTCCGAACTGAAAAATTCCTTTTTTATTGCATATAGTTTCTGATGCGAAATATTTGTCATATTATTCCAAAATTTTCAGGTTATTCATAGACTTCCTGCTAGGGGGCTTAAAGGTAAATTGCGTTTTCCCAGATATCTCTGCTTCTAAATCACCGATTTGAAAAATTCTTCCTGTATCACATGCAACTACTGATGGGAAATGTTTTGCAAATAATTTCTTATATTTGGTAAAGATTAGTTTGGCCACCAGGGGGCGTAAGTGTTTATTTCTGCTTCTGATGTATTCGCCTCTAAATCTGAGCTCCTTAAAACTCGATTGAAAAAAATATTTCGTGGACCCATTTCGCTCTCTTTAGGAAACATTTTCAGAATACTCTCTTCTTACAATAATGAATAGCTTTTTCGCCAGTGGGTGTAGATGTATATTTTATTTTTGTCGATATCAATGGTCCTAAAAGAGGTATTAAATCTCCGATTGAAAAACTTCTTTTTTCGGTCAGATACTACTAAATGTGCAAACTCTGTGGGTGTATTTTCTTACCGAAATAAGTCAAAATTTTGCCACTAGGGGACGCAAATGGTTTTCTTAATATCTCTGATTTTTAAAAGTGCGATTTAAAAAATGCGTTCAACATCGGATGCCATTTACCTTATGGAACACTTTAGGTTAGTAATTGAGGAGTTTTATAGTTCACAGTTATGAGCTAGGCGGTGCTTTTGTACTTCTGTTTGCAGTTGCAAGTTTGCATCTAAAAACCATATTGAGAAATTGCTTTCTTTACTGTATGCCATTCACGACAATAGAGATGTGGAACATTATCATTTTTAAATAATGCAAATAATGCGCATATTTGCCGCTAGGTGGTGTAAGAGTCAATGCTCCTTTTTTTTTTTTTTTCGCTGCGTCTGCTTACGGGAGACGTAAATGAAAATTTGAAAAGTTTTTTTTCCTTAGCATAACTTTTTACATGAAGAATATTTTAAGCCAACTTTCAACTTTCCTATTATGCAAAATTCTTGAGCTAGAAGGCGCAGAATTATATCATGTTTCTTCCGATATTTGTTTTTTTAACTGTTCGATTTCAAAATCTGTTTGTCTCCGATATCGTTATCTGTTGATTTTTGTAACGTACGTTTCAGACGGTGATAGAAGAGATGTAGCAGTTTCCATTTCTGGGTTTTATTGATTGCAAAAATCCAGTTGCTACTTTCCAACTGGTTGCATTGACTCGGAATAATTTGAAAATTTTAATTCGCGTCAGAAACGGTTCAAAAGATGTGCTCATTACAACAGAAAATTCGGTGTCATATTTTTTATTTCGAATATTTGGAAGGAAGAAATATATAAAACGAGGATGTAAATATCAAATATAACTGGAAATAAGTATAAAACTCTATCTTGCTTGTCATGTGAAAACGTTTTTTGTCATAATGATTAAAGTCGTCAACTCTTATATGTATACCATGGAATACTTGTACATAAGGACTGATGCTGCTGTTAACCTACTGAATGAATACAGATTAATGTCTATGTGCACCAAAAGACACATGACATATTTGAAGTCAAGTTTCACTTACCCAAAACCTACTACTTAAGTAAATTGGGGCATTGGTACAGTTAAAATGATGCAGATGCTTGAGCCATGCCCTATTTCGAGAATTTCTTTTCTAGTCGTCCGTGGCATTTCGGAATATATAGCACATCAATGTGTTCCCAGTGGAACACATTGAGAAAAGGTTGGCAACTCATTCGGAACACATCAGGAAATTAATTCCGGAAAATGTATTCGCAGTGTGCTACGAAAGTGTTCCATGCTTATGCCACGAAGTGTCCGAATGTGTTATGTAAAAATACTAGTACCTTCTAGCATAAAACAGTTCATGGTGGAGAGAGCTTTGATAACACATGCGGAACAGGTTGATACACATTCGGAACACTTTGGAAACATATAAGGAACGTAATGATCATTCAATGTTTAGAAATGGCTTTCGCAAAATGCTACGAAAGTGTGCGACCTATTCCAAATGATTTGTTATTTTCCACCTCAAAAACTTCCTTTTCTTTCATAGTTAACGTGCATAACATAAGAATTAATCGGAACAGCTATGTCTTGTAATTTAAATTTGCACCTTTGATATATTAATTCCACGTGCCAATCTAAAACAATACAATTTTCTTTGTCCGAAAGTATGAACGTTTGTCCCGTTTTGTCACCGACAGCGGACGTATAGATTCGGCTTCTGTATTGCAGAGAAAGGCGGCAGTTCTTTGCTTTGTTTTAATAGCAAAACAAAAAGGGCCGATTTTAAATATCTGCTGGCGTGACGCCATCTCATCTAAATCATTCTGACATGACGTCAGAAATGCATTACGTCCTACGATCAACTATTTTGAAACAGGAAAGCATTACGTCAGGAATTTTAGTTCTATTTTGTCGTTTATAAACGACATATGGAATTTTTCATTTAGAATCCTATCGGCTATCTGTCTGCCTGTTTATCTGTTAACCATTTTCATAGCCACTTCTGACTATATGTATCTCCCAACTCTTTATTTGGGAGGGTAATTATCTAATTTCCCACTTTCACCAGACGGCTTGGGAAATGCATTTTTCTGCTTCTTTTTTTTTTTTTTTTTTTTTTTTTTTGATTGGAGGTTTAACGACCACCGTGAGCAACTCAATGGGCTATAAGCAGTCGCCCGTCCCTAATTTAGGGCCACTGGTTCCAGGGAAGGGAGAGAGCCAGTGCCGAAAGACAAACACAGCATCCATGCCTCACCGGGATTCGAACCCGGACCCCTTTGGGACGAATGATCAGAAGCCATCGCTTAGACCACTGCGCCACCGAGGCGGCATTTTTCTGCTTCTGCCAGCATGAAGAGAAACAAAGTGCATCCGGAATCGACTTGACAGGGAACCATCTACGCATTGGCGTCTCCAAGCCCAAGGATGCTGTGGAAAACTCCGGAAAAACAGCAGACTGGTTGACCGGCAAGTCCGAGATTAGAACAACCGACAAGAATTCTGTCGTATGAAATTTAATTTTAAGATTTCCCTTGCGAACCTAAAATGCTTATTTTAGATTGTCAAACGAGTTTCTTTTCTCATTTAAGGCTAAAAATTCAGAGTTCCAATAAAGTACGGAACAGTGTGTTTTGAATATTTCATTCACACGCTGAAGAAAAATAATTTGGGACTTTCTTTTTCCTTTTTCTTTAAACTACGAAATTCTCAGAATATAATTAATTTTTTTTTCGCAAAGTGTAACCAGTTATTATTTTATTTATATTTGTAGAAGAAATGAAAAAGAAAAGAAAAGAAAAGAAAAATGCAATTAGATCCGTATTAAACTCCACTAAGTAAGCTTAATGCTCCAAACGCTACTGGTTACGGTTATTTTCTTAACCGGCAGTCGAAAACGTGTAATGACGAAGAGGCGATTTGCGTGCAGATCAAAGCTACACACGTAGAGTCGGTTTCTCTATTGCAGCGAAAGGCAGTTCCGTTTTGTATATTACAGACAGTTTAAGCCGTACTACAATGGAAAATATCAATGAATCGGATCCATATGCAATTACATGTTGATGATACCGTAATTCGAGACGGAATGGACACAAAAACAATTCTGCAATATAAAAAGAATCAGGCAAACGGATTCACTCGGGCAGAAAAGAATTTGCAGTTTTCATTTGCATGAACACAGTTTCATAATTTAACGAAGTTGTAAAGGTGTTTATGTAAGAAATATGTAGAAAACACATACGAAGCGTGCGTTTCGTGGAACGTACTGGTTTTTTTTTTGTTTTTTTGCGATTTTGAATTAAACAATATGCAAGAGTCAGCTATGTATCCAATAGGAAAATATTAAATATTTAATTGCACGAACTATTTCGTAAGTTAATTTATTTTTGTGCAAAATTATTAACTTATGATGTTCATCATTAAAAGTTGCAATTTTGAATTTAGGGGCATAACTTTATTTCGCATCCCATGGTTTCAAACGCTTCATATTACTGCTTCTTTCAACCAACGTCACGTTGAAACACTTTCCTCTAAGTGTTTTAACGTACTGCGGGGTAAACCGTTTCACAGTAAGTAGAGGAAAATATGTTTTTTTATGCACGGCTCCTCAATCGATGCATGCTTGAGTTTTCAGTTAGAGCTCAGCAAGGTTTTATGCTATCACGCTGTAAATTTGGATTTAGGGGTTTAATAATATTTCACATGCCATGGATGGCCATAATGAATTTTTTTGCATCCCAGATATGGTCATAATTCATTTCTTTCATGATCATATTCCATAATTTATAATTCCTTTAATATAACAGTTATGTTCCTGTATAACGGCTCATATTATCTGGGCCTCTTTGTGTTTTGCTGTTGCAACACCGAATCATTGTATCTGTTCTCGATTAAATGTTACAAATCAAAATCAACTTTCGCGATTTAACATTAACTGCATCTTTTTTCCGTAACTCACTGTACATGTATTTATTGGTCGATTCGTATGAAATTTGAAACTTAAGAGTTTTATTATGGGCTGAATAGAATGCGTGTAAAATAACATACTCATTATGTTGAAAAAGTCGGAGATATAGAGTTAATAAGCACGTTATTTATCTTAATTAGCATTTCCCTTCGCATCACATGATAGTTCCCTTCAAGTGCTTTCCAACGGTATCTTACTTGTTTACATGTGGCAAACGGTTCAAAGTTAAGGGGCGTGGCTTTTTTAATTTTTTTTATTTTAAGGTCTCTACCAATTGCTTTTCTGTTATTCCATCGTTGGGTATTTTCATTTGAAAATCTTTCAACATTATTGCAAACCCCTTTCGCGAAAAATATTTTCACAAAAGCTTATTATTAACAGCCCATTGGGATGCGAAATATTATTATACCCCTACATCCAAATTTAAAGCATGCAAGCATAAAATTTTGCTGAAATATAAGCGAAAACACAAGCACGCATCGATTAAGGGGCCGTGCATAAAAAAACATATTTTTAACGGCAACATTTAGGAGAAAGTGTTTCTATGTAAAACTGTTTGATACTGAAGAGCAGGATAGTTGGTTGCAAGGAAGCAATAATGCAAAACGGAAACCATGAGATGAGAATTATTATTATACCCATGAATTAAAATTTGAATTTTTTTATGATGAATAATATAAGTTAATAATTTTGCACAAAAATAACTTAACTTACGACACACCCAGAAAGAGAGAAATACAGTTCGGAATATAGTTCGGTGCAGTTACATATTTAATTTTTTTATTAGTTACATCGCTGACTCCTGTATATATTATTTAATTCAAAAACACAAATAAACAGTACTTTCCACAAAACGAAAGCTTCGTATAAACGTGTTTTCTGTATATTTCTTACATAAATACCTTTCCAGCTTTGTGAAATTATGGAACTGTGGTCATGCAAATGAAAATTGCAAATAGTTTCCTGCGCGAGTGAATCTGTGTGCCTGATTATTCTTTATATTGCACATTTTCTCTCGTGTCCATTCCGTCTCGAATTATGGTATAATCAGCATTTATTTGCTTATTGTTCTGATTTATTGAAAAATGCCTTTCGCGGAAATACAGAAGCGGGATCTAAGTGCGTAGCTTTGATCTGTACGCAAATCTTCTGTTCGGGAATAGACATTTTCGACTACATATTAAGAAAATAACCGTAACCAGTAGCGTTTGGAGAATTAAGCTTACTTAGTGTAGTTTAATAAGGATGCCATTTTTTTCATGCCCATCTACTACATGATGTCTACCCATGCATCCGAAAGCTTGAAATGTGAACTGAATAGTCAGTCGGCTGCAGCCTGGGGAGTCTGTACGACAGGTGGCAGCCGAGTTACCATAGCTAGAAGCAGAGTTTATCGGTGATATGACAGGTAAGTATTTAGAAGTTGCATTCTCTCTCGAAATAAATTTTGTAGAATAGCTTAAAAAGATATTTCATATTGCATATTTTTTATCGGATAATGCATCAAAAGACACAAGTAATGGACATACACTGACGGAAAAAAAAACCAACACCACGAAAAAATAGTTGTAGAAATGAAATGGCGGCAATACATTTGTATAGGTAACATATTTAATCGATTAAGGTTTCAAGATCACAGCTTAATGTAAGCGCGAGAAGAGCCATTTTAAATGTGAATTGCTGGTACATTAATAACCGGTGTAACCACCAGAATGTTGACTGCAAGCACGCAAACGTTCATGCATTGTGTCGTACAGGTGCCGGATGTCAGTTTGTGGGATGGAGTTCCATGCCTGTTGCACTTGGTCTGTCAATACAGGGACGGTTAATGCTGGTTGGGGGTGACGCTGGAGTTGTCGTCCAATGATGTCCTATACGTGCTCTATTGGTGAAAGATCTGGTGATCTAGCAGGCCACGGCAACATGTCGACACTCTGTAGAGCATGTTGGGTTGCAACAGCGGTATGCGGGCTAGCGTTATCCTGTTGGAAAACACCCCTGGAATACTGTTCATGAATGGCAGCACAACAGGTTGAATCACCAGACCGACGTACAACTGTGCCGTCAGGGTGTGTGGGATAACCACGAGAGTGTTCCTGCTGTCATAGGAAATTCCTCCCCAGACCATAACTCCAGGTGTAGGTCCAGTGTGTCTCTGCCGCAGACAGGTTGGTTGCAGGCGCTCACCTGGCCTCTTTCTAACCAACACACGGCCATCACTGGCACCCAGGTAGAACCGGCTTTCATCAGAAAACACAACAGATCTCCACTCCGTCCCCCAATGAGCTCTAGCTTGACACCACTGACGTCGCAACGGCAGTGGTTTGGAGTCAGTGGAATGCACGCTACAGGGCGACTGGCTCGGAGCTGTCCTTCAAGTAACCGATTTGTAACAGTTCGTTGTGTCACTGTGGTGGCAACTGCAGCTCGAATTGCTGCCGCAAACGCGGTACGATGCACCACGGCCACTCGCCATACACGGCGGTATTCCCTCTCAGTACTGCCACGTGGCCGGCCGGAACCCGGTCTTCTTGAGGCAGTACCTTCCCTTGACCACCGCTGCCAACAATTATGCACAGTGGCTACATTCCTGCCAAGTCGTTCTGCAATATTGCGGAAAGAAAACCCACCTTCTCGTAGTTGATAATGGCTTCTTCGTCTTCTTAAAGGCATTCTTGACTAACATCAACACACTACGTCGAATCTCAACGATAACTAACGCTCACGAACGTAACAGCGCGTATTTACAGCAAACCTGCTTTGCATGTTCCGAGGGGCGCTACTAGCGCCACACGTATGCGCCGAGCGCGAAATTTGCATTGACGTCATCTTACAGATGTACTCTCACCGCCTACCAACTGTCGTTTATCTAACACAACCCCTTCTTGGTGTTGGGATTTTTTTCCGTCAGTGTAAATTAAATGCTGAACGTGGGTAAAAGGAATTTCAAAGTATTCAAAATGATTTAGATAGCGAGGCTCTGATAACCGAATAGAGCCAAGCTCAGGTACTCTAGTTCCCAGGTGTCCCAGAATGCCGCAGGACATATTTACTGCTAATGTCTTCTCAGAGTTAAAATACAGTGAATATGTAAGCAGAGCCACCTTTAGTTGAATTCTAGCTTCAGGTCAAACTACATGTCACTCTACATTTACTGAATGTATAAACAGATAACTGACGCAGAAATTGGGTTTTAGTTAAATATATCTCAGTGAACTACAGAAATCAGTGTCTATGTAACACACCAATTATAAACGACTAGGTAAAAGCCCGTCAATAATGACGGGAAGGGGGATAAGATGAGTAATTTTTTTAATAACCAGGTTTTCTTTTTGTTTGTGATATCCAAATGTTAAGTATGTTTCATGAATATTACAACAATAATAAAAAAATTATTGGTTGAGACAGGGATTCAACAATTAAAACAGGCAAACGCTTGCATTTTCCGAGTGTTCGTTCGCCGCACATCAGATATTTCTATAAGCATCTGATGAAATATCAAAAACAAAAGCTCAGCCAGTCGCAGTATTTCCGACAGTGTTGTTTCATCAAATCGTTAGAAAGCAAGCCTTGTCAGTGGTTCCCGTCCTTCAAAATCCCTCAAGAAATGCATAGAGGCCCTAACGCGCGTATTGTTTCATTTACTGTCAAAAAAATCACGCAGATGTCAAGAAACTACGTTCATTTGTTCCTGATGTTGCCAGCTAGCAGAAAAGAGTTAAATTAGTAAATGGATTTTCGGAAACTTAGAATTGCGCATTTGCAAATGTTAAAACGTTATGGTAGTTCATGCGCAGAACCACAAACACTGTTTTTTCTTTTCTTTCCTTTTTTCTTTCTTTTTCATTTGTTCTACAAACGGAAATGACAGAACACCTGGTTATATTCTGCGAACATTTTTTTGTTACATTCTGAGAATTTCGTGGTTTAAGGAAAAAGAAAGTTCCCAAATCATGTTTCTTCAGCATTTCTTTTTATGATTGGAGGTTTAAAGACCACCGTGAGCAACTCAATGGACTATAAGCCGTCGCCCGTTCCTAATTTAGGGTCAATGGTTTCAGGGAAGGGAGAGAGCCAGTGCCGTAAGACAAACACAACATCCATGCATCACGGGATTCGAACCCGGACCTCTTCCGGACGTATGGTCAGAAGCCATCGCTTAGACCACTACGCCGCCGGGCGGCCATTTCTTCAGCATGCGCATGAAATAATAATAACGCACTGTTACTACTCTATTGGAACTCTTAATGTTTAGACTTAAGAGAGAAACAAAACTGGTTTGACAACCTAAAATATTCATTCTAGGTTCACAAAGGGAATCTTAAAATTAAAGTTCGTACGATAGGATTCTAAATGAAAACATCTATATGTCGTTTATGAAAGAAAACATAGAACGAAAATTCCTGACGTAACGTTTTCCTGTTTCAGAAGAATTGGTCGTGTGACGTAATGCGTCTCTGACGTAATGTCAGAATGATTTTGATGAGATTGCGTCACACCAGCAGCTGTTAAAAATCAGTCTTTGTTGCTATGACAACAAAGCAAAGTGGTATACGCGTCCGCTGTGCGCGACAAAATGGGACAAATGTTCTTACGTTAAAACATAGAAAATTATATTGTTTTAGATTGAAACATGGAATTAATGTCGGAGGTGCAAATTTAAATCACAAGACATAGCTGTTACGCATTAATTCGTATGTTAAGCACGATGGCTGCGAAAGCAAAGTGAGTTTTTGAGGTGGAAAATGCTAAGTAACAAATCACTTGAAATAGGCTGCATACTTTCGTTGCATTTTGCGAAAGCCATTTCCAAAAAAGCGTGGTCATTGCATTCCTATGTGGTCTCAAAATATTCCGAATGTGTATCAATGTGTTTCGCATGCGTTATCAATGCTCTCTCCTACACAAAATGTTTTATGACAGAAGACACTATTTTTACATAACACATTCGGGAGGTTTCGTGGCAAAAGCATAGAACACTGTCGTAGCACACTGCGAACCTGCGGCCGCATTTCCAAAATTACGTTCTCCATGCGTTCCGACTGAGTTGTCAACCTTTTCTCAATGTGTTCTCAGTGGAACACAGTGATGTGCTATATATTCCAAAATGCCACGGACGGATTAAAAAGAAATTCTGGAAATAGAGCATTGATCAAACATCAACATCATTTTAACTGTATTGATACCTTAATTTACTTAAATAGTGGGTTTCGGTTAACTGAAACTTGACTTCAAGCAAATAAATCTTGTGTCATTTGGTGCCCATAGACATTCATCTGCTATCCATTAAGTAGGGTATATAACAGCAGCGCCAGTCTTTGTATATTCCATGGTATATGACAACTCTAATCCATGTAACGAAAAGCCTTTTCAGAGTTCGATATATCAGAGTAGAACATAAACCATATTTGAGGGTTTATTTAATTAGGTCGAACCAGCCCATGCCCGATTTTGGACTATTTGGACTCCTTGTTCATGCGTGGCTGTGCCCGGCTCAAATGTGAGCTTTTCAGCTGGTTTTCGTAATACGTGACCAATGACAAGCAATATAGAGTTTTATAGGTATTTCCAGTTTTATTTGATATTTGCATTCTCATTTTCTGTATTTGTGCTCTCTAAATATTTGAATAAACAAGAATGATGACACCGAATTTTTGATTTCAATGAGTACGTCTTTTGAATCCTTTTTGACGCTATTCAATTTTTCAAAGTTATCCAAAGTCAATGCAACCAGTCAGAAAAGAACAAACCAGATTTTTACAATCGATAAAACATCCAGAAATAGAAACAGCTACATTACTTCTAATAGCTGCTAAATTGAATGTTACGAAAATGGACAAATGGCGCACAAAAAATTTCTCATAGCAGAAGAAAGTATCGGAGACAAACAGATTTTCAAATCAAACATTAAAGAAATATACATGTAGACGGAATCATGATATAATTCTACCCCTTCCAGAAAATGTTTCTTAATGGGATTGTTGGAAATAGGCGAAAAATATACTTCATGGGGAAAGCTATGCTAAGAAAAAATAACTTTTCAAATACGTCTCCTGCAACCTGAAATAGCGACAAAAAGGGTATTAACGCTTACACCACCCAGCAGATAATCTGTGCATTATTTAAAGAGGATAATGTTTCACATGTCTATTGTTGTGCATGGCACATAATAACTAAAGTAATTTCTGAATTTGGTTTTTAGAAGCAAAGATACAGCTGCAAACAGAAGTACATAAGTACCGCCTAGAGACAGAACTGTGAAGTGTAAAACCCCTCAAATACTAATAAAAAGTGTTCCACAAGGTAAATGGTATCCGGTGTTGAATGAAATTTTTAAATCGCAATTTACAAGCAGAGATATTAAGAAAAACAAAATAAACATTGGCGTCCCCTAACGACGATATTATGCATTCATTTGGGAAGAAAAGGCACACAAAGAGTTTTGATAGCTAGTAGTAACTGACCGAAAAGTAATTTGTTATATCGGGATTTTATTCCCGCAGATATTGCTGTAAAAGGGAACGTGAACTGTCCCTTCTAATAGCAAACTTGGGCGTTTAAAATTTTAAAAATGCACGAGAAAGATTTCGCAGCGGAAACGCTCTTCAACAGAGTAAAAAAAAATTCATCGGACTCTTAGAAGCAGAGATATCAACAAAGATGCACTGCCGGAAAGTGAAAAAAGACACCAAGAAGGAATTGGCGGACGATCATGAAATTTACATATGTTAATGGTGTCGGGTGTACGTAGGTGTGATGTTAATTTCGGGACCAACCGGTGAGCGCTTACGCCACAGCACGGCATAATATGCAAATTATCGTCGGTGGTATTTAAGGAGTACGGCGAAGTGAATGTAATCAGTTCTCGGCGTACGGACACGTGCGAAGACCCTGAAGAAGCCGCAATGCCTGGACATTGAAAACGTGTACGATTTCAGAAGTTATCGGACTTTGAGCGAGGTCGTTTAGTCGGACTCCGAGAGGCCGGGTGGTCGTATCCTCGTACTGCGGAGCGAATTGGACGGGAAGAATCGGTGGTGGTACGATGGTGGCGTAGATGGTCCGAGGAACATTACCACACGAGAAGACGTGGAACCGGGAGTCACAGACAGACTGATGAGCGGACCGATCGACGCATAAGAAGAGCGACGTTGTCAAGCAGAACATCCACTGCGACGCCAATCCCAGCTGCCGTTGCACCTGAAGTGACTGTGCGAACAATCCGCAACCGTCTACTAGATGCAGGACTACGTGCACGTGCACCTCTGACTCCAGCCCACCGTCAGGAACGGCTGCAGTGGTGTCGCCAACGTCTGCACTGGAGAACGCAATGGCGATCTGTCGTGTTCAGCGGTGAAAGCAGATTCTGTTTGGGAGCCACCGATGGCCGTATGCGTGTCGCAGACGCACAGGGGAGCGTCTCCACCATTCTTGCATCAGCCAGCGACTCACAGGGCCTACACCTGGTCTCCTGGTGTGGGAAGCTATCATCTATCACTCCCGTACACAACTAGTGTTTGTACCGCATACGTTAAACAGCACCTCCTACATCAACAACATCATTCAGCCCGTTGTTGTGCCATTTGTAAGGTCGGTCCATCGTGGTGTTTTCCAGCAAGATAACGCACGCCCACACACGGCACGTGCAACGCAACATGCACTTCAGGGTGTGAGACAACTTCCATGGCCTGCACGTTCACCGGATTTGTCCGCTATTGAGCACATGTGGGATTTTATGGGACAACGACTCATCCGGTCTCCACGGCCAGTCACGACCATCCCCGATTTACGCGTCCAGGTTGAGGATTCTTGAAACTCAATACCCCAAACTTACATCCAATCTGGACGACAGACTCCATGCCAAAATTGCGCAGTGTGACGCAGTTCATGGCGGTTCAACCTCGTACTAACCATGTTACATGGAAATGTTATTTTTCAGTTTACCAGCAAATACAGCTGTATTTTGCCTTAATGTTTTGATCACGTTATCCTCTGTATTCCGTTATTATGTTGTATAAATTTCGTTGGTTTCAGACGTCTCCTGCTTGGTGTTCTTTTTAGCACGTCTTTTGTAAAAAAAGATCGTGCTTATGTTATCGGTTTGTCCGTCCGTCCCTCTGTACCCACGGTATCTCTGCAACTATTAGTCCGATTTGAAAAATCCTTTTTGCATTCGAAAGCTTGAAATATGCGAATAATGATCCTTTATATCGTTTTTTTTACGATGCACAATTTTGCCGCTAGAAGGCGTAAATGCAGATGATGTCGAATTCAAAAATACGTTTTATTCCACATATTTCCTTCTAAACATTCGATTGAAAAAAATCTTTTATCTTCCGATTCCATTTATGTCAAAGAGTATTTTGAATATAGTTTCTTTTTCAAATTACGTATAGATTTTCCGCTAGGGGGCGTAAAAGTAAATTGAATTTTTCCCGATAACTCTTCTTCTAAAACTCCGATTTGAATTTTTTTTTCAGCTGATACATCTCCTGATGCACACTCTTTTGTACATAATTTTGAAATTTTGATAGAGAATACTTTGGCCACCAGGGGGCGTAAGTGTTAATTTTTGCTTCTGATGTATTTGCCATAAAATCTGAGCTTCTAAAATATCGATTAAAGAAAATTCCTTCGTGCACTGATGGCGCCCACATAGATAAACCTTTTCGGAATATTTTCATCCTAAAATATTTCACAGTTTCTCCGCCAGGGGGCGTAGATGTATATCTTATTTTTGTCAATATCTCGACTTCTAGGAGTCCGATTTGAAAAATTCCTTCTTTGTTGGGTAGTGTTTTACGTGTGACATGTTTTTCATATAATTTCAAAATTTTCCAATAATTCATAGACTTTCCGCTAGGGGGCGTAAAGGTAAATTGCGCTTCCCCCTATATCTCTGCTTCTAAATCTCCGATCTGAAAAATTATTTCTGCACCGGATACAGCTCCTGATGGGAAATCGTTTGCACATAATTTCAGATTTTTGTAAAAAAAAATAGTTTGGCCACCAGGGGGCGTAAACCTAAATTTCAGCTTCTGATGTATTTGCAGCAAAATATGAGTTTCAAAAATCTCGATTGAAAATAACGTCGTTTGTAGACCGTTACTACTCATATCGACAAACCTTTTAGAAACATTTTCTTCTTAAAATAGCGCACGGTTTCTACGCCAGGGGGCGTAGATGTATATCTTATTTTTGTCAATATCTCGACTTCTAAGAGTCCGATTAAAAAAATTCTTCTTTGTTGGATAGTGTTTCTAGTGTGACATGTTTTTTCTATAAATTCAAAATTTTCAAGTAATTCATAGAATTTCCGCTAGTGAGCGTAATGGTAAATTGCGTTTTCCCCTATATCTCTGCTTCTAAATCTTCGATCTGAAAAATTCTTTCTGCACTGGATACAGCTCCTGATGGGAAATCGTTTGCACGTAATTTCAAATTTTTGTAAAAAATGTTTGGCCACCAGGTGGCGTAAGTCTTAATTTCCGCTTCTGGTGTATTTGCAGCAAAATATGAGCTTCTAAAATCTCGATTGAAAAAAAGTCGTTTGTTGACCGATACTACTCATGTCGACAAACCTTTTAAGAACATTTTCTTCTTGAAATAATGCATGGTTTCTACGCCAGGGGCTTAAGATATATATCTTATTTTTGTCAATATCTCTACTTCTAAAATTCCGATTTGAAAAATTCCTTCTTTGTTGGATAGTGATTCCGATGCGAAATGTTTTCCTATAAATTCAAAATTTTCAAGTAAATCATAGACTTTGCGCTAGGGCGCACAATGGTAAATTGCGTTTTCTGCTCCAAAAGCTCTGATTTGAAAAATTCTTCCTGTATCGCATACAAGACCTGACGAAAAATATTTTTCACGTAATTTCTAATGTTTGGTAAATAATGGTTTGGCCACCAGGGGTCATAAGTGTTAATTTCTTCTTCTGATGTATTTGTAGCAAAATCTGGGCTCCTGAAAACTTGACTAAAATATATTTTCTTGGACCGATACCGCTCATATGGATAAACCTTTTGTGAATACTTTCTTCCTAAAATAATGCATGGTTTTCCCACCAAGGGACATAAAGTCACATCTTATTTTTGTCGATATCTCTGTTTCTAAGAGTTCGTAAGCTCAGGATTCCGTTTACAGCAATATCAGAGGGATTAAAGACCCGATTGAAAAACTTCTTTCTTCCGTCAGATACTATTGTTTTCCATACCAGTTCAATTTTTTTACAAAATTTAGAAATTATTTGCAAAGGATTTACCATCAGGAGTTGTATCCGGTGCAGAAGGAATTTTTCAAATCGGAGGTTTAGAAGCAGATAAATAGTGGGAAACGCAATTTACCTTTACGCCCCCTAGCGAAAAGTCTATGAATTACTTGAAAATTTTGAATTTATAGGAAAAATATGTCACACCAGGAACACAATCCAACAAAGAAGGATTTTTTTAAACAGGGCTCCTAGAAGTCGAGATATTTGACAAAAATAAGATATACATCTACGCTCCCTGGCGCAGAAACCATGCACTATTTTAAGAAGAAAATGTTTCTAAAAGATTTGTCGACACGAGTATTATCGGTCTGCAGACGCGGAAATTAAGGTTTACGCCCCCTGGTGGCCAAACCATTTTTTTTTACAAAAATTATAAATTATGTGCAAATGATTTCTCATCAGGAGCTGTATCCGGTGCAGAAAGAGTTTTTCAAATTGGAGATTTAGAAGCAGAGATATAGGCAGAAACGTAATTTACCTTTACGCCCCCTAATGGAAAGTCTATGAATTATTTGAAAATTTTGAAATTATATGAAAAACATGTCACACGGAAAACACTATTCAACAAAGAAGGAATTTTTCAAATTGGACTCCTAGAAGTCGAGATATTGACAGAAATAAGATATACATCTACGCCCCTGGTGGAGAAACTGTGGGATATTTTAGGAAGAAAGTATTCCGAAAAGGTTTATCGATGTGAGTGGCATCAGTCTACGAAAGAATTTTTTCAATCGATATTTTAGAAGCTCAGATTTTATGGCAAATACATTAGAAGCAAAAATTAACACTTACGCCCCCTGGTGGCAAAAGTATTCTTTACCAAAAACTTGAAATTATATGCAAAAGATTTTCCATTAGGAGATGTAACCGCTGAAAAAAATATTTTTCAAATCGGAGTTTTAGGAGAAGAGTTATCGGAAAAAATGTAGTTTACTTTTACGCCCCCTAGCGGAAAATCAATGCCTAATTTGAAGAAGGAACTGTATCTAAAACACTCTTCGAGATAAGTGGAATCGAAAGATAAAATAATTTTTTCAATCGGATGTTTAGAAGCAAAAATGTGGATTAAAACGAAATTTTGAATTCGACATTTTCTGCATTTACGCCCCCTAGAGGCGAAATTGTACATCGCAAAAAAAAAAAAAAACGAAATAAAGTATCATCATTTGCATATTTCAAGCTTTCGAGTGCAAAAAGAATTTTTCAAATCGGACTAATAGTTGCAGAAATACCGTGGGTACAGGCGGACGGACGGAGAAACCGATAACAGAAGCACGATCTTTTTTTACAAAAGACGTGCTAAAAAAAGACGGAATGAAAGGATCATCATTTCCGCATTTCAAGCTTCCCTAATGCAACAATATTTTTTCAAATCGGACTGATAGTTTCAGAGATAGGGTGTCAACAAACGGACGGACAAACCTATAACATAAGCACGATATTTCTTTTACAAAAGACGGGCTAAAACCACTGTTTTGCCAGGAATTAAAACATGGAAGCATCACTGACGACAGCAAAGTAAAATAACTACAGCAATTGACATAGGAACTCTAGGAATATTGCCCATGGTAACTGGCCACGTTAGTAATCCTGCAATCCTTTTCTAAAAAAGCAAATTATTCCCATAATCATCATGATATATCACAAATTTATTTAATTGTAGAATCAAAAATTATTATCCTCCTATTTTGTTCATTTACTAGATATGTTTTCAAACCTGCATGGCGAGTTTGTTTTGTGTTTATATTTATCTACAGTACTAAAATTTTATTATATTTTGAGGATCTTCTGGAACCTGATTTAATCCGAAAAAATTGGATTTCGTGGTTCTGCTGAAATTTGCTAGTATGAAACAAACTTTCAGTTATACGCGAATACTCAGTGCCCCGATAAAATGAATGATAGGAAACAAAAATATATTTAAAACAAATTTCAGCTCACATACAACCGTGGCCAAAAGTCCTGCAACCAGAAGACCGAAAGTCAATTTTTGATGTTTGAAGTAAACTTATACAGTATAATAGTAAAGTCAAGAATACATATTATACAGCATTTTAAAGGAACATTTATGCTGAATTCAAATATTTTTACAGAATGTTTTTACCAGTAATAGAAGTGAAGTTACAAGCAAAAGTACAGCACCTAGTCATAAAAAACAAAAAAATTGTGGAATTTGCGAAATTAATGTACAATGCATTTAACGTAAAATTACTGTACAGTACATTCTTGAAATTTGCAGGACACTCGAAATAACTTACCAACAAGCAAAATACGCTTTAATATTTAATTGGATAACCACGATTTCTTAGTAACAAAGCGCACCTTCTTGACATGGAACTAATGAGCTTCTCTAGCTGTCCATTGGTGATAACACGGTGCCATACGGCCTTTACGAACTCAATTAATGCTGCTTTAGATGTGGGTCCCTGTTCATGGATCTTTTGCTTCAATCTCACCCACAGATTCTCTATGGAATTAAGATCCGGGGACTGTGCCGGCCACTGAAGTTTTCTTATAACATTTCGATTAAATCACTCGTCAAGCAACTTTGGCCGATGACATGGTGCGTTATCGTCCTGAAAGATAAAATTCCACAAACCCAAGTCTTGTGCAGAGGGTAGCAGTTTGGACTCAAAATATCCTCATATTTCGATCCATTCAACGTGTCATCAACAATGTGCAGACGGCCAACACCACTGACTGAAATACAGGACAATAACATCCCCAAATGTGGGTGCTTGATTGTTGGCTGGGTGTAGCATGCCTTATATGTTTCACCAGCCCGACGACGTACATAATTATTTCCATTATTAGCGAAAATGGTAACAGTTGTTTCATCACTGAAAATAGCATTTTTCCATTAATCAACATTCCAATTCTTGTGTGCTTTGGCCCAAGCATTTCTTTTGAGCCGTTGTTGATCAAGTAAGGAAAGGTTTTCGTGAAGCTTTTCGTGCAGTCAGTTCATTTTCTTGCAGCCTACGACGAACTGTACGTGCAGATGCAATAATGCCTACTTCATTCTCCCACGCATTTCTGAAATCAGTGACTGAAACCTTGATTTCAAGGAACGACGAATCAGCATGCGATCACGTTCAGTACACAGCCTTGGTCGACCTGTTCTTTTTCTGTTTCCCACACATCCAGTTTCTGCAACTCTTTTAATGGTGCGCAACACACTGGAATGATCACAGCCACATTTAACGGCAATTTTGGCACCGTGTTACCACTAATGGACAACTAGAGATGCTCATTAGTTCCATGCCAAGAAGGTGCACTTTGTTACTAAGTAACCGTGGTTATCCAATTAAATATCAATACGTATTTTGCTTGTTGGTAAGTTATTTCAAGTGTCCTGCAAGTTTCAATAATGTACTGTACAGTAATTTTACGTTAAATGCATTGTACACTAATTTCACAAATTCCACTATTTTTTGCTTTTTATAACTAGACGCAGTACTTTTGCTTGTAACTTCACTTTTATTACTGGTAATAACATCCTGTAAAAATATTTGAATTCAGCATAAAATTTCTTTAAAAATATGTATAATATGTATTCTTGACTTTACCATTAGTCTGTATAAGTTGACTTCAAACATAAAAAATTGACTTTAGGTCTACTGGTGCCGGACGTTTGGCCACGACTGCATATTCAGGTTTTCCCATTGTTAGAAAAATACATACTTTTTATACTAACACTAATTCAAGTCATTAGCACGAATAAATGAAGTTGTTGTAAAGGAAACGGCAAGAGTAAATGAAACCCGTCCCTGGGTGGAAGGTGTTCCGGTTATGGTACAGATCACGATCAGGGCCTTTGCTCATCTGTACTCTGTATACAATGCATCGACAAACAACTGGTATTGAATATCGCAAAAGCGATGAAGATTTATGGAAGGTTCCGGGAAGATACTGTTTTTCCAGTATCATCGCTCTTCTTGCAGGGAAGAAAACATTCCAGGTGTTTTTCCCAGATGTAGATACAATATATGGGTGCCCGCTCTAACTTGGTTTGCAAATATCTTCGTTATAAATTATTCGATTTGGATGATATTTAAGATTTAGGGTTTTTTTTCATGTGTTAAATAGAATGCACATAAAATAACATACCCCTTATATGGAAAGACTCAGAGACAAAGAGCTAATCAGAATGTTTATTCGCATCACGTAATACGTAGTTCCCTTGAAATGCTTTCCAACGGTACTTTGATTGTTTACATGCTGCAAACGGTTCTAAAGTTAAAGGAGGTGGCTTGATTTTAATTTTGAGGTCTGTATATCTGTATAAAGGTTTCTAATTCAGTGGTCAGTGTACACACACACACACACACACATATATATATACACACCTGGGTATATTCCCGCAAATGATTTACTTCAGTGGATTAATTAAATTCGGAAATGTACCAGTCAGAACAAACTGTGTGACACAGAAATTTATGCTGATTTCTTTAGTGTTTGATTGCATATTGACACTTGAGACAAGGATTTGAAGCTGCAGTGGTTTATTTGAAAAGGACATAATTGTGCTTAGCGGAAAAAAAAACTCGATGGAGATACCGAAACGAGAAGGTTAAGCGCATAGCTGTTCTCGAAGTAAAGATGAAAATCAAGATCAGGGCATTTGTGGCCCGAACAATCGTTGGGAGAGGTGGGCCATTCTTCTGTATATTTTCACTCACTGTGATCTTGACAACAAATGGCTTATGGGTCCGCTCAATGTCGTTTTTAACATTACACTTTGGTTTAGCAAAAGCAGATGGTCTCGACTTATCAACCTACTTCACTGGTAATTTATCAGTAACTGTATGGACAAATTTTCAAACACCTATTGCTCCTTTTTTGTTTCGGTGCAGTGTTCCATATTCACTAAGTTCATTTGGAGCTAAAAGATTCATTAAATGAATCTTTCAAGCTGCAATGAACAGGAATAAGCACTACATGCTGTTTTAAAACGCATGTATTACTTTGTTTTCATAAAATGCGTGAAGTGTAAAAGAGTTAAGGTAAATAAAAAAATTAGCACTAAATAAGATTGCCTAAAAATAGGATTTACGAAATCAACGAAAGTATGCGTAAGTGAAGCATTTTTTATGATTTCATGCGTCTCTTATTTCTGCGAAATATCTGAGGTATCTTTCACATCTCAACAGAGCAGCTATTACATGAAATAAGCTGCTGGAATCAATAGAGTACTAATTACAAAGTAGAGAAAGGACAGAATGTTTACTTCTCTACTTTTTTTAATTGCTTTAAAGAGCTTATGTTCGTGCAATGCAGCAGAAGTTCTGCACGATACCAGAACAAAAATATAAAAAAGAAAGGAAGGTGTTTAGGATTTTTTCTTGTTCGCTTAGAGTCGCGGACATTCCAGCAAATTGAAAAGAAAACAAGGCCAAAATACAAGGAAACAGAAGAAACGTGTCTTTCGATGTTAGGTTTCCCAGACAGTAGAGAAGCACTAAGCAGCTTTCACTTGTTGAGTTTTTCCTTCTTCACGGGTAATTGAATTTAATGGGAAATGCGTTCAAAAGCTTGTTCCGGGACTACAAGAAGCGAAGAAGGCAACGTGTGTAACCAGGGAAAAGCATCAACGCCGTTCTTGAGTTCTTGGAATTAATGAAATTTGCAAAGGCACGTCCACCACTTCTTTCAAAAGCCATTATGCTTTAAGAATTAATAAAACTGAAGAACAGCCACCCACTTGGCTCGAAATATTTTATCCCAGTATTAAGAAATTAAAAAGTGAGAACATGCGTTCTTTGCTCCGCTTCGAACAGGAGAAGAAAGGGATCGGATATTTTTATAGAGGCCATAAAAGTAGCAGGTCGGAAAAAAAAAACGAAAATAAATATAAAAGATGAAAGCAGAAATGTATCTTCGCTTCAAAATACAGTAGGGCAAAAAGAAAGGAAATGACGGAGTGAAAAAATTGTTTGAGTTCCATTAAGGCGGACAGATTTCGAATAACAATATTATTTAGAGCCCAGTCTTTAATTCTCTGGATTTATCGCATGATTTACGGGTTGGACGAGCTGGTTGGATTCCGCTGCAACCGGAAAGGGGAGGCAATAATGGCTGGCCATAAAGAAGCTCTGCAAAGTCTTGGGAGTGAACGGTAAACACGTCCATAAATGGAACGCATGGGTCCCTTTTGAACACACTGTGAAATCAGGGCCAGAGATTTCGGGAGAATTATTGCCGCAATATGTTTTGGAAGTCTTTTCATAAGCCTGTTATTCTGAGAAGTCTTCGCGCATTCTCCGGGAAACTCAGCGGAACGGTGAGCTGACTCTCTCTCTCTCTCTCTCTCTCTCTCTCTGTATCTCTCTCTCGCTCTCTGTCTCTCTCTTTCTGCAATACTTAATGGACAAGAACTTCCAAACTGTGGTTAAAATGTAGGCAGAAGTCATGAACAGGCTACAGTGATGAATTCTGGAATACTTGATAATGCTAGTTCAGAATCTACATACCGCTAAGAATATATATATCACAAGTTTACAGTTCACCCTAAAGCTATTTAAATAAGGTCTTATCATTTTGTTTACGAAGCATAACATTCTGATGAAGCAGCGCTTAAATAAACGCCTTCACAGAGCCATTTCACGAGCTTTGAACAGCCATTTACGTTTTCCACCTCTGAAGGTCATGCGCGCTTGGGATCAAGTTGTACATTAAGGAATTAGTGGGAATATCGCGGCAAGGAAATATCATTTCATTTTGATTAAAGTGAATGCTATCAAGTTTAGCCATATTTATTTCTTTTGCAACTTGCTTCACATCAAAGAAAATTTTGTTTTTTTGAGTTAGAAGCAAGGTTTTGAAATAACAAATTATTTTTATTACCATTCTAAACAGATGTAATAAAATAAGGTATTTCCACTGAGACATGCAGGTATTTTCGTTCCATTTGTTTCAAAAACCCAAATTATTCGAAAACCCCATTTTTGGTGATCTAATTAAGTAATTCTCAGTAAACATTTAAACGTAACGGTCCAAAAACTGGGATATTAGAAATGACTTATAGTTTCTTTTAGATAACCACTTTTATTTTACTCATTGCGGAATGTCACACTATTAGCACAATGGTGACAGGATCAGTTATTAAATGCATCTCTAAACTTCCACAAATAACACAACATCAAGTTTAAAGACTTTACAGCACGTAGATTTACTTAATAGTGACAAATTAACTTCAACAGATGTTATGCACTTTTAAATCAAATAATTACGAACTTGTAACAAGCAGAATATCGTCGTAACAATCAAATAACAAGTTAGCCTAACGCTGATAATATCTGACCACCTATCATGCTAAGGTACAGCGATACCTGATTTGTCTGTTTCTTCATCTCTGACCTGCTGCCACATCAAAAAAAACTATTGTGAGCTTTCAGATGTGACGTGAAGTTAGGAAAGTCTAATCGAGGGACACACAAAAGTTGCATTACGAGATGGCAACAGAGACGGAAAGTAAAATAGGTTATATATGTGTCATAAACTTATATTTTTTTAAGAAGGAAAGCTCGACGATATGCAAATAAACTTATTTGTTTCATTGTACACTTATTTTGAAATATGAGCCTAAGTTTTCATTTCGACAGCATTGACAAAAATGCACTGTTGTAAAGCATGCTCACTACGCATTCTATAAACACTGTTATGCCTTAACCTTTTAAGCGGCCGATGTACCTGTACCAAACGGAGCCAAAAATTTTCTGCACAAAAATTTGGACCCCATGAAATATTCACATAGCGGCCGGATTTTACAAAAGCTCCCATAAAACAATTCCCCTTCCGCTCAAATCTCAGCGGTACTAACCATAAACCTGTCACTGGTGAGAAGAGCTTGCCAAATCTTTTATTGTCTGTTCCATGACCTAAGGCACGATGGGGAAGGGATAGTTATCCTGATACTTACATCATGATATTGCATATAAACAAGTAACTCAAACATCTCTCTAATTTTTTAGGTACATCCCCATTGCTATAGTACCTTTGCAGGTAATCAGTTAGAAAGACTAGTGTAAATCCTTTCCCTAAACGATAACTTCGAATGGCAAAGCAAAGAGGCAGAGCAACGCTTTCTGACGGACTGGTCTTGCAGGTTACTCATTCGAGAGGCATTTGGATCATTAAACGTTCTTAGAATAAATCCGTTCCAACCTTCTTCGGCCCACTTCTTAGGCAGCATATACACTATCTACCAGCAAGTAATTGGACACCCCTGCAATCGACGATATCTGCGGTCCTGATACACGTCACGGGCGCCGCCGTTAAATATCGTGTGGGAAACAACACCGCAACCAGTCGCATGCATGGTGCCACGCAGTTCGGAGCTCTCTGATTTCGAGAAAGGTGTAATCGTCGGGTATCACAGAAATGGCCGATCCATACGTGACATATCCAGCAAGTTGAAGTACCCAAAATCTACACTGGCCTACGTGATTGGCAAATAGAAGGTGAGAGGTGACTGTCGGAATGTGCCCCGACCCGGCAGAGCCACAAAACTGGGAGTTAGAGACCGACGGGTGCTGGCCAGAGAAATTTGGAAGAACCGCACCGAATCGATGGCCCACATCCGCGAGGAGTTTCAACAGGCATCCGGGAGTTTACTTTCGATGAATACCAACCGTAAGGAAGCCCATCTGCTTGGTTATCATGGACGTGCTGCCGCCCACAAGCCTTTGATCACCAAGTCCAATAGCGCTGTTCGGCTAACGTGGTGCAAAGAACGTCGACAGTGGACCATTGAACAGTGGAAACAGGTTCTCTGGAGCGACGAATCAAGGTTCACCCTCTATCATTTGGATGGCGGGGTGTGGGTTTGGCGTCTGCCTGGAGAACGCCTCCTGCCGGAATGTATTGTGCCAACTGTGAAGTTCGGCGGCGGTGGAATTATGCTATGGGGGTGTTTCTCCTGGCATGGCACGGGACCCATGTTTGCAATTCCTGGTAGACTCAACGCCGAGACCTACTGCACCATTTTGGATGACCATGCACTTCCTACGTTGTGGCAGTTTTACGAGTGGACCCATGTTACTTTCAGGATGACAATGCCACCTGTCATGTTACGAGGTCCACCATATCTTGGTATGGTGGCAGTGGGGTTAATCGAATAGGCTGTCCTGCACAGAGCCCGGACCTTAACATTATCGAGCACCTCTGGGACGAGTTGAGCGTCGACTTAAGGAGTGCCCCCACCATCCGAAATCGGTGAAGGAACTGACCTGTCTTCTCCAAGCCGAGTGGAAGAAAATACCGCTAGCCGTCGTACAACGCCTGGTTGATAGTATGCCCCGCAGGTTCGCAGCTGTAATCGCCGCTCGTGGAGGCTCCACTAACTATTGAAGGTGAATAAACTTCGTTTTTTTTTTGCTATCACAGGTGTCCAATTACTTGTTTGTAGATAGTGTATATACACACACACACATATATATATCATCATCATCATCATTGTCAACCATTATCAATCCACTGCTGGACGAAGGTCTCCCCAAGTTTCCTCCACAACGGTCTGTCTTGTGCCAGTCTCCTCCATGTCACCCCTGCATACTTTCGAATTTCATCCACCCATCTCCCATGCGGTCTTCTTCTGGGTCTTTTCCTGTCCCTTGGAATCCAATCTAAAATTTCGGCTGTCCATCGATGATCTGTCCTTCTGGCAGTATGTCCAGCCCATTGCGATTTCACGGATTTAACTCTGATCATGATGTCTTTCCACTCTTGTCATTTTTCGGATCCACAAGTTCCTCTTCTTATCTCTCCTGGTTACACCAAGTATGCACCTCTCCATGCTACTTTGAGTTGTCTGCAGCCTTTGTATGTCTCTTTTAGTTAAGGTCCACGTCTCTGCACCATACGTAAGCACTGGAAGGATGCATTGATCAAACACTTTTCTTTTAAGACATAATAGCATATTGCTCTTGAAAATTATGCTGTTTCTTCCAAAAGCTCTCCAGGCAAGTTTTGTACGCCGATTAATTTCTTCATCAATGTGACCCTAACTTGATATCTGCTGTCCAAGATAAACATACGTGTCTGTTATCTCCAGCTTTTCTCCATCAATCGATAAATCTTCATTTCTTGTAAAAGCATTGAACATCACTTTTGTCTTCTGAAAGTTCATTTTTAATCCCACTTCTTTACTCTTGTCAGCAAGTTCCTGGATCATACTCTGCAGCTCTGATGGGGTAGTTGCAAAAATGACTACGTCATCAGCAAATCGAAGGTGGGTTAGATAATCTCCATTAATCTTTATCCCCTTGTTTTCCCAGCTCAGCGACTGAAAAACACCCTCCAATGTGGCATTAAAGAGCTTCGGAGATTTGGTGTGACCTTGTCTCACTCCCTTTCCAATTTTTACGTGTGTTGTATTTTCAAACAGCCTAATCTTTGCACTTGCATTTTCATAGATGTTATTAATAATATTAATGTATGCATCTTCAATACCGCAGGTTTTCAGAGCCATTGTAACTGCTGATGGTTTCACCGAATCAAAGGCTTTTTCATAATCGATAAAAGCCATGCACAATGGAAGTTCATATTCCCTCGCTCTTTCAATTAGTTCTCTCAGCACGTGGATATGATCTATTGTGCTGTAGCCACTCCTGAATCCAGCTTGTTCTCTCGGTTGAGCCATGTCCAGTGTTACCTTCAAGCGGTGTGAAAGAACTTTAGTGAAGATTTTATAAACTACTGATAGGAGGCTGATAGGTCTGTAGTTTCCGAGATCCTCAATGTCACCTATCTTATGTAGCAGGATCATTGTAGCGGTGTTCCAATCCTCAGGAATCTTTCCTTCATTAAGGCATCGAGTGAAAATTTGGGCGAGTACTGTTTCGATTTCTCCACTTGCTTCTTGTATGATGTCTACAGTAATTCCATCTTCTCCTGGAGCTTTTTGTCGCTTCATGTTCTTGATTGCATGTGCAACTTCTGCTGGAAGGACTGGAGGAACTCTGGTACTGGTGTCTTTCATGATGTCTGGAGTGCATATATCATCCCTTTCATATAATTTGGAGTAGAAATCTTTCACTCTTGTCAAAATTTCGCCTCTATTTCTTGTTACAGAACCATCTTCTTTTCTCAGTGCCATAATATGTTTTCTTCCCTTACTGAGATGTCCCTTTGCTATCTTTAGGCTTTGGTTGTTTTCAATTGCTTTCCTCACTAGTTCACAGTTGAATTTTCTTACGTCTTCAGTGATACTTTTTCTTACTGTCTTGCATAGCTCTATATATTCCACTTTGGAAGTCACATCTTCTTTAGTTGTCCTCATCTCTCTTCTTTTTGCATCAACATTTTGGTTTTTCCTGATAATTTGTTCACATGCAACTTGTTCTTAGACCCAGCTAGTTTTGTTGCTGTTTCCATAAGAGCTTTGGTTACTTTTCTGTTAACTTCAGAGATGTCCACATATATATCAAGCCTTCACACATTTTTGTGAGTTTTTTTGACAACGTTTTTCTGTTTTTTGTGACAGATGATGTGTATGGGTTGGGCCAGGAAAGTGATAGATGTATGCTAAAACGTTTGCTAAATTATTTTTTTCCGCACCATTGAGGGCAGTTATGTTAATTAAAAATTCTTTTTGGGGACTTATACTTGCATCTATGGCTTTGCAGAAACCCATTTACAACTAGGTTTTTGTGGAAGTGAGAAAATGCAGAGATTTGCTGGTCCTTGATAAAGCCAAGGCTCGGCATTCTCGACACTTTCTGCATTCAGATTTTGCTGTTTATTTATTATTTTTTTTACTCTTGCCTGTTGGGTTTTGAGTTTTAATTCGTAGTTTTTGTCTTCGTTAAATAGCCTTTTTTGTTTCAGACTCTGCTTTGTAGTTTGTAATTTCTGAATATTCGTCATTGCTGCGTTGCGCGTCATAATCTTCAGAATGTAAGTTCAAAAAATTTTGTTTTTGAATTTTGTCTTTCACTCTGCTTTTGGATATATGTATACTGTATATATATCAATTGCTTTACTCCATCTCAGAATTCTGCAGTTGTTAATCGTTCTCCAATGCTGCAAATGGTGTTCGCAGCCAGCTGCTGTTTGGCTGTTGACCTTGCATAGGACTTGATGACAATAAATTACGTATAAACGAAGCACCCAGAAGATGCCGGTGATTTTCGCTGGGCAGTGGTAGGTGGCGGAATGACCCCTTGAATGTAGTCCCCGTGCCGCAAGTCGTCTGGCAACGGTCCGGATGTCCACTTCCGTACCTGTAGACGACGCAACATCGCCAAGGAAGGTTGAGATCGACCAATTCGGTTCTGTTCGTGTGGCTCAAACCATCGGCGTTCAGCCGTTGCCCTCGGCCGTCCACTGCCCGCGTTACATTAGGTTGTGCCCTCCTCGACCCACTGGCGCTAACACTGTCTTATTGCAGCGTCCCTCCGACCCAAATGCCTGGCGATACGGCGACTTGACCAACCGGCCTCACTGAGCCCAATTATTCGTATTCTCTCAAACTCGCTCAACTGCTCGTACGTATTGTGCATGAATTCGATGTCGAGGCACTCTCACTGTCTGTAGAGGTTAATGCAACCGCAATTCGCTGTCACAATTGTCCGTGCGTTTTAGATTTGTTCTTGATATACACTCCTCGCTGCGCGGTGCCCACGCGCTGTGGAGGGCCACTATTTAGTCATTGGTAGTTATTTTTTAATCATTTGCGTATTCGGCCCTGAGGTACTTGCATGGAGTTTCATCAGGATCGAACAACTTTTTCGTGGTGCTTCGGTTGTTTTCTTCATTTGCAAAGAGTGCAGTAGCTTCGCAATTATTATAAAACAAAAAAATAATTGGTCGGAATAACATTATGCTATTTAGCGTGACGTTCGTCACATGAAGGAGTCAAGGAGTCAGTCGTTAATTAAAAATATTTGCTATCAAAAATTGCGTTAAAATCTAGAGATGTCATTTTTTGGTTAAAAGGTGGACCGAGATGTCATTTTTTGGTAAAAGGTGGTTGCTTTATGAAAGGACCACATGATAGAAAATGAAGTATAACATGATGTTTGCCACCGAATTTCAGGAAGTAATGAGTACATTTTTCAATCCGAAAGTGGGATATTTTTAATCATAGTGAATATAAACTCTTTTGGATTCAAAACACCGTTTCTTTAAGGTTTAAAGTTAAAAACATTTTCCCCATACGTAATGATGAGATTCTCGCAAAAAGAGATGTTTTAATAAACTTTGTAGTACAGATATACATGTATATCTATAAGATAATTTCACTCAGACTTAGGACAGTTTTATTAATTTCACTCAGACTTACCCAGTTTCGAAATGGTTTGGACCTTACATTGTTTCTATGATTGATGTATGATATCATCATCATCATCATCAACCATTATCAATCCCCTGCTGTATGAAGGTTTCCCTAAGTTTCTTCCACATTTGTGTGTCTTGAGCCTGTCTCCTCCATGTCACTTCGTCATGCTTTCAAAATTTTCATCCATTCATCTCCCATGGGGTCTTCTGGATCCTTTTCGGTCCCTCGGAATCCAGTCTAAAATATCGGTTGTCCATCGGTGCTCCGTTTTTATGGCAACATGTCCAGCCCATTGCTCGTTCTTGACAGACGTTGTGTTGGAAGCTCCTACAGCCGCCCCGGTGGCGCAGTGGTCTAAGCAATGGCTTATGATCATTCGTCCGAGAAAGGGTCCGGGTTTGAATCCCGGTGAGGCATGGGATGTTGTGTTTGTCATATTGCACTGGCTCTATTCCTTCCCTGGAATCAGTGGCCTTAAATCAGGCATGGGCGACTGCTTATAGCCCACTAAGTTGCTCACGGTGGTCGTTAAACCTTCGATTAAAAAAAAAAAAAAGCTCCTACGTTTTATGCATTCTAGTGTGATATACCTCGTCCAGCACTCACCTGTTGCGTGCCCCTTTTATTTAAATGTACTATGTACGTCTTGAGCTACTTTTCTGGCAATATCGTCTTTGTATTTGTTCATTTTCCTCCGTTTTCATATCGTTAGCTGGTTTGTTTACGTTCGGAAGCTGCCAACATGGCAGCTTCCAGTCTATCCTTATCATCTCTGGGCGGCCGCCCCGGTGGCGCAGTGGTCTAAGGCGCTGGTCTATGATCATTCGTCCGTAAGGGGTCCGGGTTCGAATCCCGGTCAGGCATGGATGTTGTGTTTGTCTTACGGCACTGGCTCTCTCCCTTCCCTGGAACCAGTGACCCTAAGTTAGGGACGGGCGACTGCTTATAGCCCATTGAGTTGCTCACGGTGGTCGTTAAACCTCCAATCAAAAAAAAAAAAATCTCTGGGCGTGGCGGATGCACGTCACGTCGTCCTTCCTACGTCCATGGAAATTGACGTACTCTCGTCCTCAGATGCGTCGGCTCAGGTGCCTTCCCATCTTTCTTATAATCATGCTCCTGTGCCTACACTGAACTTGGCTGCGCCTCCTTCTTCTGCTTCTGCCTCTGCCTCGGTGCCCTCCTTGGGTACTACTACGACTACCGCCTTGACTTCTGCTTGTGCTCCTCTTCCCTCACTGCCTTCTATGCCAGCTGGCTCAGCAGAGACTTCTCTTCTGAGGATGTAATTTTTACTCTACGGTGCAGCAAGGCGCTGTGCCAGCTTCTTCTCAACCTGATGGCCTCTTACAATCAACACCTATTATTCAGGTATCCAACGACAAGGTGAAGATAACGACTGATGAAAATTCACAGATTGGTCAAGAGTTCCATAATCTCCAGGAGAGAGGTGTGGGTTTTAATGGCTTAGCGAATACTCCTTTGCCACGCTACATGGAGCACCTCTTAGGTCATGAGTCGTCAGCGTCTATTGCCTTAATTTTCGGTATCCCTCGGGGTATCTCAGTGCAGTTCCAGCGCAAGGAGGATGCCGATTATTTTCTTGCACACGGACTTTCGATTGGAACAAATCATCTCATCCCTGCGCCCCTTTCCAAGCGTCCGGTGACCATCACGTTCTATCCTGTACCACAGGAAGTGCTTGATAATGCGTTTCCTCTCCTTGTCAATTATTTTTGTAAAATTGTTGGCAAGGTGCGTCGCCTTTCTGACACTCCACGCGAAACTCAATTTGCACATGCTACAGCACCTCGCCGTCAGTTGTTTGTCGCCTTTCTCACTGAGACAGCCTTGGCGGATTGTCCTACAGCAGCTACTGTTGAAATTGGCTCACGCACGTACGGTTTCAATGTTTTTACCACATACTATTTTACTCACTGTCTTACACAGGATCACACCACTGCCTGCTGTGTGCGCATAGGCAGTGGGCTTTCTTCCACATCGCATCCCAATGCTGATCACATTGGTCCTACTACCATACCCTCTTTCAGTGCTTTGCCTGACGCGATCTCCCCTTCTCTCCATCAAACGCACATTCTAGGCAAGGACAATGATCCCTTTGCACCTTTTCCTCACCGTACGGTAGTCCATCCTCCTTCTCGGTTAGCAGAGATGTCTTCCACTCCTGATGTGTCTCCGGCGGAGTGTTCCGACTCAGATGTGTCGAATGGTGCTTCGGCACTATTGCCGACAGGCTCTCCTCCGTGTCTCTCGCATATAGGATCTCCAACTATAACCATGTCTGCTGTCCCCCTGTTGCCACACCTTCCTTCTGCCTCGGATGATGTTCCAGTGTCCACCGATGCTGATCAGGTTCATATTGATTCCTCGGCGCAACTTGTATTCTCGTCTCTCGTTTTGGCTGTTCTTCCAGAGTGGTGACTGGACCGTGTATTATGACATACGACGACTCACATTCAAAAATTTCCTTTAATGGATTAAACACAACACTCAATATATGCAGAGCTCTCGCAATCTGCTGGGAGTGATATACACTGCTGGACAATTGCTAAGGACGGATCATAAACGGCTATATAGCGCATAAAAACGTAAGTGTAGTTGGATGCCAAGTGAAATAAAATAATGTCAGAATGCCAGGACATTACAAGAAAGACAATTTATTGTGCTCTGAAATCCAGAAGGCTTTGGAACGTGTTCAAGGGACAAAGAGGCCATTTTGTGCAGAATACGTAAACGTGAAAAAAATGCAATTACCGTCCGCAGGCGTTCCGGTGTAAGATGTCAATACGGGATATGGCCGCCATGGAGGGCGATGCAAGATTCCACACGTCGTGTCATGCTTTGCACAACATTATCAAGCAGCTGTTGGGGTAATTTATCCCATTATTCTGTCAGTGCACGGATAAGGGTGTCCTTGTTTATTGGAGGGCATTGGCGACCAGCAAGACTCCTCCCTAAAGCATCCCACACATTTTCAATGGGATTCAGATCTGGAGAACGTGCTGGCCAACGAGGCGTTGAATATCCTCGCTCTCAAGACACTCCTGGACAGCGACTGTTCGATGACATGTTGCGTTGTCGTCCATGAAAATGAATCTATCACCGACAGCACCGCGGAACATGCGACCATGAGGTAGCAGAACATCATTAATGTATCGTTGGCCAGTCATAGTCCCAGTTCGAAGCACATAGAGAGACATACGGCCATTGATCATGATGCCAGCCCATACCGTGACACTACATGTCGGATATCGGTCTCTTTCCTGTATGTTTGCTGGACAATATGCAGTACCACTATCACGCCAAATCAGTTGTCGTCGACAATCAGACGATAGACTGTATCTACTCTCATCTGAGAAGAGGACAGCATACCAGTCGTTATCAGTCCAATTGCGATGTTGATGGCACCATTGCAAACGGGCGGTACGGTGACATCTGGACAATGGGATGCACACAACAGGACGGCGGCCGTATAGTCCTCCTTCAGGCAAACGTCTGGCGACAGTTTTTTGGGAGATCTGCTTGCCAGTAGCAGCCATAAACTGATTTGCTACCTCACTAGCTGTGCTGCGCCGGTGTCTTTTTGTGATAGCACTATGTACCGATCTTCTGCAGGTGTCGTACTGCAAACACAACCTCCCCCGTGACGTTTGTTACACTCTCCATTTGTTTGAAATGATTTCCAAAGCCTTGAAACAACACTGTGGCTGACGTCGAACTCCCTGTCAACTTCTGTTATTTTTCGCCCTTCTTCAATCTTGCCAATAATACGGCCACGCGTAAAATCATCTAAGTGATGTCGGGAAGACATACTGAAAATTGCAAGTTCGTCAATTGATTCTTTCCCTTTCAACTTTGCGTTTGAACAACAACGGTCAATACGCGTCAAATCCTTTATATCTCTTATCAGCGCTATGACGTCACGAACAAGTTCGGAAATCCAAAATTTGCATACGCACAACACGTCTTACTGTATCCCGCACTTATGCTAATTTCCACATTTTCCTGCCTTCCATTTTATGGTTGCTATCGTTACTATTTTCATCCGTCCTTAGCAATTGTCCGGCAGTGTATTTACTTCATTAAAGGAAATTTTAGACTTATGTGAGTCGTATGTTATAGCATACACACTGAAGTGCCAGAAAAACTGGTACACCAGTCAAATACTTGGTAGGTCCCCCACGGGAGCGCAGGACTGCAGAACTACGACGGGGAATGGACTCTACTAGCTTCTGGAAATATGCTGTAGGCAATGTACACCATACTTCCTGCAGAGCGTTCCACAATTCGGGTGTATTCCGAGGTCTCGGATTCCTGTGTTCGATAGCGCTTTGCATGCCATCCCAAATGTGTTCTACTACGTTCAGATCTGGGGACTTGTGTGGTATTGGCAACCCCCCAAACTCAGATGAATGCTCCATTAACCACAATATGGCGTCCCGACACTTGTGTGGATGTGCGTTGTCCTGTTGGAACAGGCCCAACCCATCAGCTGAATGCAGGACATGAATGGGTGTACCTCGTCAGAAAGGATGCGCACATTGCGTTGGCCGGTCACAGACGTTCGTAGACGTACCAGGGATTCCATTGAAGTCCATTTAATGCCGCAACGGTGGCGCAGTGGTCTAAGCGATGGCCTCTGATCATATGTGTTCGAACGGGGTCCGGGTTCGAATCCCGGTGAGGCATGGATGTTGTGTTTGTCTTACGGCACTGGCTCTCTCCCTTCCCTGGAACAAGTGACCTTAAATTAGGGACTGGCGACTGCTTATAACCCATTCAGTTGCTCACGGTGGTCGTTAAACCTCCAATCAAAAAAAAAAAGAAAAAAAAAAGAAGTCCACCTAAATAAACACACCCCTTACCATTACGGACCCCCCCCCCCCCCACCGGCAGGTACGGTTCCCTGTTGACAGGAAGGATCAATGGCTTTATGAGGTTTGCACCACACACGAATCCTTCCATCTGTCCGTTACAGTTGGAAACGGGACTCGTCAGACCAGGCTACCTATTTCCAGTCATCAAGTGTCCAGTGGCGGTGTTGCCGTGCCCAAGCGAGGCGCATAGCTCTGTGTCGTGCACCCATCAAAGGGACTCGAGTTGGGCGTCGGCTTCCAAAAAAGCCCATATCGTGCAGTCCGGACGCTGATGCTTGTTGAGGCGCCAGCATTGAATTCCGATTATACCAGCGAGAGTGTTGCACGCCTATCGCGTGAAACGATTCTTGACAGCCGACGATGGTCACGTTCACCGAATGTCTTTTTACGGACACACTGGTATCGTACGTTGGAGGTTTTGCCGGAATTCTTGTAATCACAGTACATCCTTGCAATGGTCGTCCGTGAAAATCCGAACTTCGTTTCTACCTCCGAATTACTATGGCCCATCTCACGAGCGCCAACTATGACACCGCGTTGAAAATCGCTTAAATCGTTATTACTTGTCATAGTCATGCCAAAAACAACTCTGACAGCTGGCAAGGATATCTATCGCTTTATATACGCACTGGCGGACGCAACCGAGTACGCGCATAGGTGACGTTGCTATGTATTTTGAATAAGCTCGTATGTATCAGTTTTTCTGGCACTTCAGAGTAAATGGTGTAGAGTTTTTGGTAAAAAATAAAATAGATGGTTAAACACTAGGAGCTGGTTCTTTTACTCTGGTCACCCATCGAGAAAGGAATTTTTATTTAGCTAAGTACAGGAAAGATATGCCCCATTCTTTATTTTGGGATTCCGAGCGTAGCTGCTATCCACGTTTGGGTGATATTTCCGTCATTTTGAATGAATTCATCAACTGGTTTTCGGGGATTTTCTTCAGTCACCGAAATAGGTATTCCACTGCAAGGTTCGTCTACAAGATTGGTATGGCACTGTTGATACTGGCGAAATTTAATGGCCCAACGACTTACTGCATTTCTGTCAACAGTGCTTTCACAATACATAGCCTTTAAACGGCGATGCATTTCAGTTAGAGTTACGATTTCAGCCCTTAAAAATTGATTCACTGTAGTTGTTTGAGTTTCGTTGACATATCCTCATCACACGACACCATGTTAGCAGGCACTGATTCACAACCGCAGCAAGGAAAGGAATGAAACTTGCCACCGTTATTGCTGAAGGTAGCGGCTACAGGGTCACGCTGCGTGCGTGTACATTAATTGCCACTGTCCTGCGTAGTTATTACAAATATAAAATATATATTCAACAAAGTTCTCTACGAACATTATCTAGTGACATAGTAAATCACGCAAACTAACAGGTATTTGAAGCTATAAAATTTATCCTCCCCTATGTGAAAACCGGAATTTATCGGTGACAGGTATTGAAACTGCGCCTCCTCGCTCCGGAGGGAGTTGTTCTAACCGACTAAGCTACACCTACGGAATGTGTCGCTGCGAATTGGTCGTTGTGACACGTGCCTCTCCTCCGCAGTACGCCAGACCTAATGGAAAAGCAAACTTAGAAGCAGAAATTAAGGAAACATGATGCGAAAGAAAATTTCTGCATTTGCATTTCAGAAGCTGCGCATTGGAAGAAATACCTTTAGTGTTCACAGAGTTGCACGTTAGGAAAAAGCTAGAAAACATAAACGAAACGTTTTTCATGCAGGATGATATCCGAAGCAAAAATAACTTTTTCGAATAAAGCATTTAGAACAGAAGATAATTTACATAAATATTCATTTGCGCCTTGATACGAAAAAACTGCGGAGTATATGAAGAAGATAATAAGAGTTCAGTGTTCGATCAATCAGTTTTTAAGAACCGGACATATGATTACCGATAGAAATATACACTTACCCTTCATAGAAGCAAAATTGTGCGTTATGCAAAAGTAGAATACATACGCAGAATATTCCCCATATTGGAAGCTATCAGACGCAAAAGAAACTTTTCAAAACGAACTTCATGAAACGGAGGTAACGAAGAAATATAATAGAATACCCATCTATGCTACCAACGAAAAACTGCATTATCTGAAGTGGTAAATGAACACAAAGGTTTCTTCATGGTTGAAGATCTCCCACAATTTTTTTATGTCGCATATTTAGATGCAGGATGCATTTGCTAATAGAAATACATACACACGCTCCCTTTTGGTTGACATATGCGTTGTGAAGAAGGTAAAGTAAGCACAACATATTCCTCTTAGCCTAAACTTTCAAATAATAAATAGAATTTGACAAAGTAAAACCAAGAAAATGGAATGTGATTTCAAGCCTTCTCCCCAAAAAAACTGCTCATAATTTGGAGCGAATAAAAAGTTAAAAAGCGCGGTAATGTTTTTTGTGGTCAAAGAGAGAGAGAGAGAGAGAGATACAGACAGACAGACAGACACAGAGAGAGCAATTTGATAGAAAATAACTTCTTCCGAAGACGATTCATTCATCATGAAAGAGCTCTCTCTCTTATGGCGAGTTTACCCGGAAAGAGCTGTGTCTTTGAAGGCGCTTGGCTGTAAACACGAGATCCCTACTACGAATGATTTACTCAGTGAGTGCAAAGATAAACTAAAAATTGAATGGCCATTCGTTTGAATGATCCTTCATGAATAACCCTTTTTTCGTGAATGATGAATGAACTTCCAAGAGGAATGATTTATGCTATCACTAGTGTGTATATGTAGAGGTTAATGGTGAAAATGCACTGTTTATTAGCGTCCCTCAGCAGAAGGGTTTTCATAAGAAGAGAACAAAATGCCTGCCCCATCTTTCTTGCACTTCAAGCTACTCGGAAAAAGAGAACAGAAAAAGAGCGTTTTCTTCAGATCGTACTTTAGGGACAGAAAGACGAAATTCTAAAGGACATTTCATTACTAACAGCACGAGTTTGCTTTATACTCCTTCTGTCAAAAAAGGATGAAATCATGACTGTTGTCATTTGTTTCCAGAGTTCAGAAAATTTTTGTGTGACCATCGTGAGGCAGCTTTTAAGAAAATGCCAACAATTGTTGACATTTTTCAGTATTTGGAAATACTATGCAGTAATGTTTGCAGTACTATACTTTAGTATTTTATAAATACTTAAGGATTTACAAAGTGTTTGTACTGGACATCGAAACAGGTCACTCATTTCAAAAAAGATATTGATCATTTATAAACAACATTATGACTGTTTAAAAATTACTTGGGAAAAACGCTTATAAAGAAATTGCCGCAGGTATTTCATACATTTAATTTGGGGGAAAAGAATATTTTTACTTTTTTTCTGGTTATATATTTTTACTAACATTTGAACAAGATGGAATGATCCCATTTTCGGGAGAATATTTTCTTACATCTTTTGAGAAGGAATTTGTGAACGCTTTTGTCTTTGATCAAAAATGACAGTTCAGCGTTCTTATAATTCATGCATAATCAAAAGGATGAAATTTGCAACTTCTGTCTCCCTACGGAAAAGACCGAAATGAAAAATAAATGTCTTGTAATCAGTTGCATCTAAAAGTATTTCTCAGTCTCTTTTTCAGGTAAATTTTTTTCCTGTTAGGTGGTTGACGGAACCTCTTGCCGCATTGTTTCAAGAAAATTGTCTAGAAAATTGTCTTAAATTGTCTTGGGAAGAGAGAGAAAGAGAGAGAGAGAGAGAGAAATATGTGCATCGAAAGAAAGAAACCGCCTTATCTGATACCAGCGTTCATAGTTGGAGAATATTAGAATATTTCGACATCGACAGAACAACATAACAGTAGGAGGGTAACTCCATTAATAAAAAAATGACAGAGCATTTTTGTACTTGTTAAACAAGTTGAATGCATAAAAAGTTTTCCCATAACTTACGCGTAGATGCTGTCATTTGGGGATTTAACGACCACCACGAGGAACACGATGGGTTATAAGCAGTTGCCTGTCCCTAATTTAGGACCAATGGCTCCAGAGAAGGGAAAGAGCCAGTGCCTTAAGATAAACACAGCATTCATGTCACACTGGTTTCGAACCCGGACCCATCTCGGACGAAAGGTCAAAAGCCTGTGCTTAGACCACTCCGCCACGGGTGCTGCGTGCATAGATGCAAGGAGAACAGTAGAAGTCTCTTTCTCATTATACTACGCATCTTAATGTTTGAAGTTAACTACCCTTCCGCATTCTCTTAGGTACACCACACATAAATTTTTAGGTAAAACACGAAACACGACACCGAATTCTTTGGTGTAATGAACACTCCCGTTGGGTTTTTACCGCCTCAAAAATAATTTTTAGAAGTGGAAATTTAGATAAAAAGCATATTGTTTGGAACACGTATATTCTTTGTAGTGAATGGAACCAGTTAAGAGAAAAATCTTTTCAACTGGAGTCCAAGAGCGGTAGAAATATGCTATGCGAAAAATTGCACAAAGTGCTCCACACTAGAGATGAGCTCAGGCCCGGGGTCTGAATTACACGTCTTGCATTTCATTAACGCAATTAATTCAACACGTGTAATTCCGAGCCCTGTTGAATTACACGTGTTGAATTTCATTGTGGATTTGTTACCATTGTGGAAGGATTTTCAATTTCGTAAGCTAGCTGCCATTGCAAGACAAATTTTGCTTAGCAAGACTTGCATTATGCATTGTCCAAAGCTATGGCCCAAGCAAGGATTAGTTTAAGGAGGTCTAGTATCGAAAAACTGGGAAAAAATCACATTTCCATTTTTGTATTTTATTAAAAATCAAGAATCTTATTTTTAAAATGATGTATTAATTTCCAAAATTGTGCAGCTAGAAGTATTGTTATTTACTTTTTAAAATTCCCTCACTCCCGCGATTTTTGGGGTGACGTTGGTTTTTAGTGCAGCAGCTTGAGGTTTAGAGAAAAGAAGATCAAGTTGAAATGCTGGGGCATTAGAAGCAATTCTCTTTCTCTCTCTTTTTTTTTTAATGATGAACTTGATCTGGAAACTGCACACACATATGATAATATTGTGATAATTATACTATTAAGCGTAAAGCTTTGTTAGTGTTACAAACTGCAGAATAATCTAGTGTGGAATGCTTTTACGTTCTTTTTTTTTAATTTTGGAAATTTTCCTACATGCTTTTTTTATATTCTACTACATCACCCTAAACTACCTTTACCAATTAGCATATATGTAAATTATATTGCAAAGATTAGTTTTCTAGAGTCAAAATTTCAAACACTTGCAACTGTCTGTACGGCGTTGTACGTTTTATAATGCAATTTATTCAAAATAAAAGTAAATTTAGAAATAAAAAAAAGAATAACGAATGGATTTTTTTTGTTTCTAAACGATTTTCTTTTCTTCAGCTTTTACCAAAATTACTGATTCCCCTGATACAGTCGAAGGGCATGTTTATTATTTATTTATTTTCAAATCCACATTTTAGAACATTTGGCTTTATGCGTAGTATTTCTAAAAACATAATAATATTGTGAAGTAGATTAACTGAACTAAACGTTTTAAACAAATGATTTTTAAACTAATCCTTGCTTGGGCCATATCTTTGGCCAGTGTATAATGCATAAATGCAAGCTTTGATAAGCACAATATTTCAAGAATCCGGGCCCGGGCTCAGCAAACACATGTAATCAAAGGAAGCGGACCGGACCCGGGCTCCTAAAATTCAGCCCGAACTCATCTCTACTCCACACAGAGGAAGGTACTTGAAACAAAAGTAATTTTTTAAATAGATAAATTAGAAGCTCAAATATAGAGGAAAACACAATTTAAATTTACTCCCCGTAGTGGGAAAACGCTATTTAAAGAAAAAGTGAGCGCAAAACTTTCTTCATAATCAATGGTATCCGGCCAAGAAAGTGTTTTTTTTTCAATCGAAATTTTAGAATTGGAGTTACTAAAAATGGAAGGTATGGCCAACCAAGCTGTGTGTAGTGCGCCCCTCAATGCAGGTATGGAGGTGATTGGCGTATCCATTTGCCAGATATGCCGTTTTATAATGTCTCACAAGTACTTTATGGGTTTGATACTGTGGGGACTACCGTGCCAATCGATATCCAGGTACTCTGAACTGTGTTCTTCGAACAATTTCTGCACAACATTGGACCTGTGGCTTGGCGCATTGTCATCTTGGATGACACCATCGCCATTCAGGTAAAATGCTACACGTGCAGAGTCAGCAAGAAATTCACGATTGTGGGCACCAGTCACACGTTGTTCCACATGCACCAGGGGTTCAAGTTCTTGCTAGGTAAACATGCCCCACACCATAAAACGACCTCAACAGGCTTGCACTATGGAGATCATGTAGGATGGATTGAGTGCCCTATGTTGTTTCCGCCAAATACGTACACGACCACCTACGGAGTGGAGTAAAAAAGAGGACAAGGATGACATGCATACTTTTTCCCAGTCATCCAACGTCCGAGTTGAAGGATCTTTGCACCAGGCGATTTTGCGCCCATGAAACGTGGCTAGGAAAGGATGTGGTAGGAGTCGTCCGCTGTTATAGCCCATACGCGAGAGCGTTCGACTTATGTTCATGATGGATTCTCTATTGGGTAGTCAACTGTTGACCAGTGCTGCGTTTATTGGCTTGTACGAGTCTTTGGATCAGGTGTTCCTCTCTCGCATCAGCCATTCGCTGGCCTGTGCAGTTTGGCCTCTGGGTCGTTGTTTGAACATTTTTTCATCAGTCCTGATACACTTTAACTACGGCGGTTCGTGATCAATCCACCAGTTCAGCCGTTTGAAAAATCAAAGCACCCGCTCTCCTAGCTCCCACAATTTGTCCTTCCTCAAAGTCCGATAAGTCCTTCCGTTTATCCATCACGCTCCGAATGTTAGTACCTACTGCTTCAGTCACATCGTATAAATGCTAAGTCGGTCAACTAATTGCGCCCTCTCGAAAATCACATGGTTAACAGTCCGCATCCCCTTTAGATAGGGGTGGTCATAATTCAGTGACCACTCGGTGTATTATTTTCAGTGATCACTCGGTGCGTACGAGGTCTGACAATTAAGTAATGCAACTGGGTAAAAAAAAAAAACACATTTACTTACGCTTTTGATCAACTACAAAGTGATCACCTTCGAAGTAGTTCCCTTGAGCTTACACACACTTAATATATATCAAATACGTGGAGATAATGTAAATGGACGATGTCATCGCTCTTTGCACGTTATTTTTAAACAACGCATAGCGACTGAAAAATTGTGTTCCGGCACCGCTGGGATCAAACCCCAGAACACTCGATAACTAGTCGAGTGCGTTCGAATTTACGTTACGGCGCCAACAATTCTCAAATTGTTGGCGCCGTAGCGTAAATTCGAACGCACTCGACTAGTTATCGAGTGTTCTGGGGTTTGATCCCAGCGGTGCCGGAACACAATTTTTCAGTCGCTATGCGTTGTTTAAAAATAACGTGGAAAGAGCGATGACATCTTCCATTTGCACACACTTATTCCAACGGTGCGGCCATTGCAGGTTGCAGCTGTGGAACTCATCAGCTGAGACACTGTTCAAGGCCTGCGTCAAAGCCTTTTGGACATTTTGACTGATGTGTCAAAATGGCGTCCTTTCACAACTGATTTCCGTTGTGAACAAATTTCAGTTGTGAAAGGACAACTGAAACCAGTATGAAAGGGCAACATTTGTTGTGAAAAGACAACTGACAACTGAAATCATTTCGCCGTTCTTCTCGCTGTTGTTCTGTGAGATATTTTGGAACCAATTTCACACGAATTTTTTTCTCATTCCCAGATCTTCAGTCAGCATTTGGCGAATACTTTCGCGATTCATGTTCAGTTCTTCCGCTATCATTCTCACTGTTAATCGGCTATCACGTCGCACAACTTCACTCACCCGGGCTGTGTTGTCCTCTGTCCGAGTTGTTGTTGGTCGCTTAGCCCGGTGTTCGTCTTTCACATTGGTTCTGCCCTCAAAAAACATTTTGTGCCAGCTGAAGGCTTGCGCACTATACATTACCTCATTGCCGAAAGCCTGCTGCAGTTTTCCGTTCGTCACCACCGCATTTTCACCGAGTTTCACACACACACACACACACACACACACACACACACACACACACACACACACTCACACACACATACACAAAATAAAATGGCATACCACTGCGCAATATTCCGCGAGTCCATTTTTCTGACGAAGAGCACACACACACAACTTCACGAGCCAAGCAGCTACAACACACTGAGTCCTTCCGGGGTGCTTCCACTTGGACTACGGGTGGGGGAAAAATCAATATCACACATATGTGACGTACGAGGCTGCTTCCACTTGAACTACGGATAGTGGAAGAACCAATATCACACATATGTGACGTACGAGGCTGCTTCCACTTGAACTACGGATAGTGGAAGAACCAATATCACACATATGTGACGTACGAGGCTGCTTCCACTTGGACTACGGGTGGGGGAAGAACCAATATCACACATATGTAACGTACGAGACTGCTTCCACTTGGACTACGGGTGGGGGAAGAACCAATATCACACATATGTAACGTACGAGACCGCTTCCACTTGGACTACGGGTGGGGGAAGAACCAATATCACACATATGTGACGTACGAGGCTGCTTCCACTTGGACTACGGGTGGGGGAAGAACCAATATCACACATATGTAACGTACGAGACTGCTTCCACTTGGACTACGGGTGGGGAAGAACCAATATCACACATATGTGACGTACGAGACTGCTTCCATTTTGACTACGGGTGGGGGAAGAACCAATATCACACATATGCAACGTACGAGACTGCTTCCACTTGTACTACGGGTGGGGGAAGAACCAATATCACACATATGTGACGTACGAGGCTGCTTCCACTTGGACTACGGGTGGGGGAAGAACCAATATCACACATATGTAACGTACGAGACTGCTTCCACTTAGACTACGGGTATGCAAAGAACCAATATCACACATATGTGACGTACGAGAATGCTTCCACTTGGATTACGGGTGGGGGAAGAACCAATATCACACATATGTAACGTACGAGACTGCTTCCACTTGGACTACGGGTGGGGGAAGAACCAATATCACACATATGTAACGTACGAGACTGCTTCCACTTGGACTACGGGTGGGGGAAGAACCAATATCACACATATGTGACGTACGAGGCTGCTTCCACTTGGACTACGGATATGCAAAGAACCAATATCACACATATGTGAAGTACGAGAATGCTTCCACTTGGATTACGGGTGGGGGAAGAACCAATATCACACATATGTGACGTACGAAGCTGCTTTCACTTGGACTACGGGTGGGGGAAGAACCAGTATCACACACATGTGACGTACGAGGCTGCAGCGTTGCCACAGAATTCGCGACAAAATCAGTCTCATGACTCAATTCAATTCATTTATTTTGCTGAGCTAAAAAAAACAGATTTACAGAAACATCAATTGAAACAATGCACAGCAAGGAAGCAGGAGGAAAAGGCCAGACAGGCCTGACAGGGTCCCATGCTCCCTAGGCTAGGTTTACACTGAGGCAAGTAGTTGTTGTTACAATTATAAACAAAGCAGTGTTTCACAGTGACAAAATAATAAACAAGAAAGATGACACCGAATTTTCGGGTGTATTAAACACGTCTTTTGAATCCGTTCTGACGCAAATGAAATGTATGAAAGCTATTCAGTCAATGGAACCGGTATGGAAAACAATAGATCTGACGAAAGAAAGAAGATTTTCAATCGGGTTTTTTATCCCTCAGATATTGCTCTAAACAGAATCGTGAGCTTACGAACTCTTAGAAACTGAGATATCGACAAAAATAAGATGTGACTTTACGTCCCCTGTTGGGAAGACCATGCATTATTTTAGGAAGAAATTATTCTCAAAAGGTTTATCCATATAAGCGGTATCGATCCAAGAAAAAAATTAGTCGAGTTGTCAGGAGTCCAGCTTCTGCTACAAATACTTCAGAAGCAGAAATTAACACTTATGACCAATGGTAGCCAAACTGTTCTTTACCAAACATTAGAAATTATGTGAAAAATATTTTCCATCAGGTCTTGTATGCGATACAGGAAGAGTTTTTCAAATCGGAGCTTTAGGAGCAGAAATAACTCAGAAAACACAATTTACCTTTGTGCCCCCTAGCGGAAAGCCTATGATTTACTTGAAATTTTTGAATTTATAGGAAAAACATTTCGCATTAGAAACACTATCCAACAAAGAAGGAATTTTTCAAATCGTACTCTTAGAAGTAGATATATTGAAAAAAATAAGATATACTTCTACGCCCCCTGGCGTAGAAACCATGCATTATTTCAAGAAGAAAATGTTCCTAAAAGGTTTGTCGACATGAGTAGAATTGGTCAATAAACGACTTTTTTTTCAATCGAGATTTTAGAAGCTCATATTTTGCTGCAAATACAACATAAGCGGAATGTACGACTTATGCCACCTGGTGGCCAAACCATATTTTTACAAAAATTAGAAATTATGTGCAAACGATTTCCCATCAGGAGCTGTATCCGTTGCAGAAATAATTTTTCAAACCGAAGATTTAGAAGCAGAGATATAGGGGGGAACGCAATTTACATTTACGCCCCCTAGCGGAAAGTCTATGAATTACCTGAAAATTTTGAATTTATATGAAACACATGTCACACTGGAAACACTATCCAACAAAGAAGTTATTTTCAAATCGGACTCCTAGAAGTAGAGATATTGACAAAAATAAGATGTACATCTACGCCCCCTTGCGGAGAAACTGTGGAATATTTTAAGAAGACAATATTCCGAAAAGGTTTATCGATATGAGTGGCATCAGTCCACGAAAGAATTTTTTCAATCGATATTTTAGAAGCTCAGATTTTTAACATTTAAAGTTCTGCATAAGGGTTACTCATGGTGCTTCTTTACATCGGTGAAAAAAAAATTATAGGTTGTGAGAAAAATTTTGCTACGAACTTGCGTTAAACCTTTTTCTGTTATTTGAAAATATTAATTTTGTTCCCTGAATTTATTTAGCATAAAAGAGTATATTTTCTAAAAGCAGTTTTAGATTTTAGAGTTAATACCTCGCATATTTTCTCGTCCCCCCTACGATTTTAAATCTTTACCCAAAATCTAAGAAATGTGGATGCCTGTGCTTCCATCATGCGAGCATCTCTTGACGTTCATGGAAAAATAATTTCATACATGCACATCACATTGTCGAGTTTTATCGTTTTAATTTAAACATAAATAGAAATACATAAATTGACACACAGTCTGCCGACAGACATTTATTCTGTTTTTTGAACACAAAACTACTGTTTAATATTTGATTAGATTGCGTTATTATCTTTTCCATAGTCAAATGTATTCCTGATATCCTTCAGATTTTCTCGCTTTCAGAAAGCCTTTTCTTACATAGTGTCCTCTAGACGTGTCCGGCTTCTATAAAACCACATCGCATACACATATCCCCAAAAGAAGTATTGTAAATAACACAAGGGCTGTTTGCTATGCAACCCTAAGACTCTACGATGTATTTGCTCTGCGCTTGTGAATGAAGGTTATGTTTTTTCAGCAACCGAATTCACATGTGGTTTCTGGGTTTAATAAAAAGAAAGGAATAACAAAAAATTTACGAAAAGAGGAATCCAGAGCCATCAGCAAGAAATCTGTTTGAAGATTCACTAGCCTTGAAAATATTTCCCCGAAATGTTTCTCAGCGTAAAATATCTTTCAATTTCTTTCATTTTCGGTATTCCTTCTTGCAGTGGTGTTTCTTTTTTTCTTTTCTTTTTATTTTGCCAGGCTGCTTCCAACACGTGAGTGTTGTCCACAATATAAAAAAAAAACATTCATGACGAAAGAGAAGTCCCAATATACTAAACAATCCTAAGCCACCTGTAATCATACCCGTCGGAATCGACGGTTAATTTTCTTTTTTTAAAGAATAAACTCATGTGAGACAGCATATGTAAACTTTATTTGATTGACAAATTCATTCAACCACTTCAGTAAAAGCAATAGTCCAGGTTCGTGATTTTTTTTTTTTAGACTGAAGGGTCACTGGCTCCAGGGAAGGGAAAGAGCTAGTGCCGTAAGACAAACACAACATCCATGCCTCCCTGGGATTTCGAACCCGGACCCTTCACGAACGAATCATCATGAGCCAGCTCTTAGACCACTGCGCTACCGGGTCGGCCAGGTTCATGATGAGCATTACGACTGCACCCTTTTTCAGTCGTAAAATATGAGACGGAAGTCCACTCATGTCGATAGTGTACAAAAATTGAACTGGATAGCGCACTCTTTTACTCTCATCTTCAGTCACAACTGTGTTTGTAAATCTTGATGGAATTAGATTCGCGTAGCGAATACTCTTCACCCGGCGGAATCGACAGTTATTTTTTTTATTTACTATTTTTTTTTTTGACAATGGTCGACGGGAATATTTATTTACATCTTTACGTAATGGGAAGCGTCTTATCTACGTGAATAAATTGGATCGAATGAATATTAAATTGTATATATACATCAGACAGTCCAACGGCATAACGCAATCAGGTCTTCGAGAGTGTTCGCTGTTCCGATGAGAAGAACTTTGATATGAATGTCTGCTAGCGTTGCTTTGCGCAACGGTTCCCTCAGAAAAGAGAAGACTTCGGACTTTAGACTACCTCAGTCCCTCCATGCTACCACTTTAAACAGCGCGTGAAACAACCGCAGGCGATCGAATGTCAACCGCACGCATCTCCCATAGACTTTACATGGGAACTTTGCTGCCCCTCAACGTCCAAACCATTGCCCCAATCTCATGTTTCTCTTCGACTGGCACATCTACGTAGTAAGACCTTAATGTTGATACCTCAACCATATTTTTAAGTTCAGCCGTTCTCTCAAAATAGGACTCACAGTAAAAACCTTACAGAATTAATATACACTGAGGAAAAAGGTTTGTTTGAAACAACAAAATAATTTTGTTCAGCTGTTTCGTCAATTTATTTTGTTGCTATAGCAAAACTCCATCGGAGTTGTTTTCTTGGCAAAACAAAATTATTTTGTAGGCTATGTTTTGTTAATTCAACTATATATAGAGGTGCACTGAGAAAAAAAGTTTGTTTGAAACAGCAAAATAATTTTGTTCAGCTGTTTTCTCGATTTATTTTGTTGCTTTAGCGAAACTCTGTCGGAATTGTTTTGTTGGCAACACAAAATTATTTCATTGGCTATATTTTGTTAATTCAACTATATGGAGGTGGCATCGATCTTACGCCAATGCGCACGTGATTACTAGCTACTCCATACGGGCACTACCAGACTACCACTGACCAGAAGAACCTCGTTTTGCGCTTAAGATTTGGTTTTGAATTATGGCTGACTACGAAGTGAGTGCATTGTTAGAAGACTGGGAACTGTCAACTCTGACAGAGATATTCAGAAGTAAGAATTTCTAATATATCTTAATTCCGACGTATTTTTATGCTAGTGTTTATTGTGTGTTATTTCGGTTGGATTCAGTGAATTTTAGTGATAATTTGGCTTCGCTTTGTAGACTCATAATTACAATGAACACGATAGAATCCGCATCTTATTAGATGCACAGGGGCACGTATTAAATTTAAACCCAGATTTTTGATAAAGCAATAATATATTTCTTATAACGACTTGCGGTTCCTGATCGCAAATAAAAATTTGCACATGAGGTAATGATAAGAGTTGTAATTTATGTATAGAGCTTGATTTCATTTATAGGCGATATATGCAGGGTGTTTGAAAATTCATGCGACTACCAAAGATTGCATGGTGATAGTAGCCTGGAGCTTATAGAACGTTAAAAAAATATTACGATTTTTTTTGTCAAACCAAAAATGTCAATAATTTGTTTCATCAAAAAACTAAGCAAAACATTTAAAAAGAAATCGTATTTTGAAACATGTTACACACGCACCAAAATAGTGTCAATACATCGTTATGTCACGTACAAAACGTCCGTGAACATTCCAGAAGGTTTCGCCAACTTGCTTGCATTTCGAAAGACCTTTATTAAAACCTAAAACATATCACAAAACAATTACAGGCACCGGGAGAGCAAAGTGCACATAGGGTCACCGGTTAAGAAAAAAAAAAAACGACTCATTAGAGGCCATACATAGCACGAAACCGTTAAAAAACACTGTAACAAAACTACAGAGGCAAAAAGAAAAACTAGTTGCAACACAATACCGAAAAAGATTCGCGGGGCAGAATCAAGTGCGTCGGCCAACGTTTGTGACCGACGTGAAACAACTAATGGTAAAATAAAAACCACAAGGCAGCAATAGATCGCCACCCGCTACACAAAAAATACCGAGAGAAGTGCATTGACAAACTCCGACAAAACACAAAGAACCTCACTGAGACACAGTAACGCGCACATATAAACAACACCACAAAGAACGAATATAAGCAGCAAATACACTAGACACACCACACAGTGCAAAAAAACAAAAAAAAACAAAAAAAAAACAAGGCAGCAGCAGTTGAAACTGAAGGGCACACAAAGCAGAGGTATTACAAGAAAAAAAAACGAAACCCGTTAAGCCAATTTCGCAGTAGAACACACCAATCACATTACCATCGTACCAATGGAAGTAGGCTGCCAACCCGGCAGATCACTGGAAATGAAATACGCACACATTCAATACAATTCAACACAATGCAGTACAGGAAAGAAAATACTCATTAGGAACAACACATTTGCAAAACACTGAGTATAATAACAGCGGAAGGAGGTTGGCCTACCTCGGAGGCCAACGGGAAAAAGAAAGCGCACACAAAACGAGCTATACGGCATGCCACAGGGACACGGAGTCCTGAGCAACAGACACTGTAATCCTAAAAACAAATAAAAACTGCACTAAGAACGGCTTTGGCCACCGTCTGCAATTAACCAATTTCAAGAAAAAACACAAAGACAAGCACAGCAAAGGACAAACATTAACACACAATTCAATAACAAGGGGAGAAAAAAGGTGATGTCACTAGTCAAAACCGCACGGAACAAAAAAAATAAAAATCCGACAGCTTGTTGAATTAGACAAAAATTGAGGTACACACACAAAAGCAAACACTGCTAAATAAGAAAAGGGGAACCGACAATCGAATTCCACTGGAGAGCATATAAAACACAAGCATTACACACACACACAAAAAATCCATACAGTCAAATCACAATCACCTGCTGAACGCAAGGATAAAACCCCGCATACTGTCAAAATAATAGAGCACAATTCAAAGAGGGAGAATAATAATACAAAGTAGCACACCTAACTGCACTACACTTAATAAAAAAAACTACGAAAGGTCGGCCACTCTCTGGATCCGATTAATAAGGGAGAAAAGAAAAAACCCCACAGAGCACAGCCGATACAACAATGCAAAGGAAAGCCGGAAAGGGAATCCGTAGCACACTACACTATGAAACGAAAAAAAAAAAAAAAAAAAGAAAGGACAGCACAGAAGAAAAGCGCCGACCAACGGCTGTAGCCGACTAAAAGCAAAGGGAGCACACTTTTGAGGTAAAACAGCACAGTGACACACAGGTAAAAATGATAAAAGAAAAAGGTGATTATACATGGCAAGAACTAAAGAAAACAAAAATAAACAGTGGGTCGGCTAACATTTGAAACCGACAAAAAGAATTAAACACACTGCAAAGGGGCAGGACAAAAGGGCAATGGAAACCAAAAACAGAATCCAAAACGTATGTCACGGGAAAACGAAAAACAGGAAACATCAAAATAAAGGTTACAAAAAAAAAAAAAAAAAACGCATTAAAAATACAATACAGCAGCCAACAATTCTGGTTAAGGAAACACAAAAATAGACGCATACCAGCCAACACAGTAACATAGAGTGCACAACTACAGGAACAGTGAAAGCAGATCAAGGTGGCAAATTGCACCCTGAAATGAAAATCAGGGGAATGCTGAAAACCTAAAAACTAATTAGGAAAAAGCCAAACAATTACGAAAAGAACAACCAAGGAAAGGGAAAACAAAGCAAACAGAACTTGAAACAAACCAACAGGAAATTAAAAAAGAAACGTACGGGGAGAAGGAAAGAAACCAACCAAGCAACTAGTCAAAAGAAAACAAAAAGAAATCTGACGTGGAAAACAAAAAAGCATGACTGTACACAAAAAACATAAAGAACAAAGGATATGTCCCTAATGTGGGACCTGACGGGAGACCCCACCGAACGGAAAAGAAAAAGAAAATGAAGAAGAAGCATATGCAGATATGGAAGGGAAAAAGTATTTGGCAGCAGATCAACTGCACCATTCGAAACACAAAACCAAGACAAGTGTGACGACCAGGTGGAAAAGAAAGCAGGAACATCCAACCGAGACAGGGCCATCTCGTACTCAAGTTGGAGTATAAATTTGAGTGAGGAGCGGTATCACCGACCCAGAAAAACTCTGGCCGGGGAGTACTGCCGGGTAACACTAGAATGGTAAAACAAATAAACAGTTAACTTAGCCTGCAAAATTAAAAAAAACGCAAACGGGATTGTGAGTAGAATCAGAAGGGTAGTGACTACGAAGGAAGTAATAATTGGACATTGTATGGGACTGGGGGCAAACCCTGCAGAGAAGAGAGAACATGAAAGAAAACAGGGGTTGCAAAACCAAAGAAGAATCGAATGCGTGAGAAACATCACCGAGAGTAGAACAGAAAAAACAAGAAGGGGATGGCAGGTGGCTGAAACGATGAAGTGTACGGGGAGGGGGGGGGTAAGAAGCCAGCGATGAAGGTGGAGCAAATGGACATCCTTCACCTTAGGCGACGCCAAGGAAGTATGAGGGTCTGACCAGGTGCGGGAAAGCTCAGCAGAGGGAACTGAAGGAATGCCGAGCGGAGCTAAAATATAAGTTAAAAAATGGAGGTATAGGAGTTTGGCTGAGATCTGATGCAGAAAGAAAGGGGAATCGTTGAGAAAAACAAGAAACGGAAGGCAAAGGGACGCCGAAGAAGAGGGAATGAGGCCGAAAGAAGAGACAAGAGACGAATATAGACGTTGCAGACAGGAGTGAATTAAACGGAGTTGATCGCGATGGCGAGGTGTATCTGCGAGAGGAGGTGAGAGTTGAGAAAAATATTTCCATCGGAGAGGAGAATCAACAAGTTGAGAGACCTGCACCACTCCACTGACGAACCAGGTGGAGAAGTGCTGGTACTCGGAGGTAGGAAAACGGATAGCAGAAGAAAAGGAAAGAGGTTCCGCGTGAAGATCGTTAGTCGAAGAGGGGGGGGGAGAACTGGACATAAGGAGTGCCAGAGGGAGAAAATGGATTGATAAGTCTCGGGAAAATGGTCGGGAGTAAGGGGGAAGAGGTCCATGCTGATGAAAGTAGCAAGTGAGAGGAAAGGGCTGCGAGGAAAGAGCAAAGTATCAACAACAGTCATAGCAGTAGTGAGAGGAAGGGAAAAGTTACGAAGAAGGTGCTGAAGACGGAAAGCGTTTGATTTGAGAGAAAGGTCAGGAAGAGAAAAGCCACCATAAGAAAGAGGAAGAACGAGCGTGGAGCGATGGACCCAATGAATGACGTCCCAGATAAAATCTGTAAATGTTCGCTGCACGTGACGGAGAAAGATGGGAGGGGGAATATGGGCAATCCATGAATGGGAAATAACTGGGAAAGAAAGGTGGAAACAAGATGCGCTCTGCTGAAAAAAGAAAGAAACGGTTTAAAGCGGCGAAAAGGAGCCAGACGGTGATTTAACTCGTGAACCGAAGGTGTCCAAGTAGAAGCCACAACTGCCACCGGCCTGCCTTTGTAAACATCCAGAAGTTTAATTGCCATGCTCGACCAGCGGGCTCCACAGGGGCGATCACCGCGAGCCAACCACGAGCCGGCCCATAAGCCGAAGGCTTTTGACGTGTTGAGTTCAGAGCCTGAAATGGCAGCATACTCCTGATAAATAGATAAAACGATACCGAATGCCCGCTCAGACCGCAAAAACAAAGTTAAATCGTCCGCAAACGCTGACAACACCGTACGGTGGTGGCGTGTGGAGGCAACGCCTCGAGGAATGCTGGACAGCAAACGAGAGCGAATTGAAATCAGGAGAGGTTCAAAAGAAAGTGCTATCAGTTGACCCGACGGGGGACATCCCTGCCGGATCCCGTTCGCAAAAGGGATGGCAGCAGTCATGAAGGAGGAAGTGCGGACAAGGAAAGATGAGTGAGAATAAAGGTTGGAAAGTGCCTGACAGAAAAGGGAAGGAAAGCCAAAGTGACGAAGTACAGCGAAGAGATAAGAATGGTGGATAGAATCGAATGTTTGTTTCTGATCGAGGTTAAAGATAGCTAGCGGTTCAGAAAGACGAGAAGCAAGAGAGTATAAATCGCGGATGGTAGCAATGTTAGTAACTATCGAACGGGAAGGGATAGTGTAAGTCTGGTCAGGATGAATAATGTACTGTGAAACAGGGTTGAGGCGAAGGGCCAGAATTTTAGCAAAAATCTTGTAACCGGTATTAAGAATTGAGAAAGGGCGCCAGTTAGAAAAGAGTCCAAGGTTACCAGATTTCCGATGAGTCGAAAAAGTGCAAACGTAAAGTCCGTAGAATGGAAAGCAGAAGAAAAAGAGATAGAGTTGAAACAAACAACGAGAAAAGGAAGAAGAGCAGGAAGAAAGGTAATGTAAAAAGATAGCGGAAGACCGTCCGCATCAGGGGCGGAACAATCATTAAGACTGGAAGCGGCTGAGCAAACTTCAGATGATGAGATAAGATAATCTAAGGAGTCAAGGAAACAAGAAGGAACCTGAGGAAGATTGAATAAGAGAGGGGAACTAGCCGCTGGCGGCAAGACCCGAGATTAAAATCGTTTAGTGTAGTGCTGAAAAGTCAAATCACAGAGCTGAACCGGATCGGTAACTGTAGAACCATCTGGTAGCGAAAGAAAGGAGAGGGTAGTACTCTTAGCACGGCGAGTTTCGAGGTGCCGCAAATTCTAAAACGGGTCGTCATGGAAACGCAAATGTGAGAATTTCAACCGGTTGAGAGCCTAAGAAGCGAAAAAGTCAAAGTACTATGAAGCTGGGATTGAAGGACGGCATACGAAGGATCAGACGGTGACAGGAATTGTAATTTACGACGAAGAGAATCTAAATCATGAAATCGACGCGACCGGGAAGAAAAAGAAAATTGGCAAGCAAACGAAATGATGTAAAGTTTTGTGAAAAGCCACAGGCCTGCTGGGTTGTCGGAGAAAGGAAGCTCGTAAATCGAAGAAGAAATAATCGACTGGATTTCAGCCTTAAAAGCAGGATCAGATAAGCGAAAATAATCAAGAGACTAGACCGGGGAATGGGGGACAGTGGAAGAAGGCAAAAAGACAACGCAGAAGAAAGGGACGGTGATCAGATGAAGCAGAGGGGCGATGGGTGACTTCAACGAGGGACGAACGGAGGAAACTAGAGACATAAAATCGGTTAAGTCTAGCTGCAGCACGTGCTGAAGCCGCAGGGGGAAACCAAGTGAACTCACGGGACTGTGGATGGAGAGAACGAAAGGTATCGATAAGGTCAAAATTACAGACGAGTTGAGAAAGTTGGGAGGAGAGGTCAGGGCGGCTCTCCACGGAACCATCACGGTCAAAGCCCGATTCGAGAGTGCAGTTGAAGTCACCCGCAACAAGGACAATTTCAGAAAGTGGGATAAAAAAGAAGCCAGATAAGATGTTGAAGAAGAGCGTCAGCATCGGCAGAAGATTGGGGAATATGGATATTGAATATATGAATACGAGAAGAAAGATAACAAAAAGAGATACCTTGAAAAGAACCCAGCAGACTCTGTGACTCAACGATGTCAGAAATAAGAGCGTGAAAGCGAACATGAAAGGCAATTGCTGAACCGGAACCAATGTAGGACCGGTAATTATGGTAGAAAGTGTAGGGTCAGCGCCTGCAGCGGGAATATTCGGTCGCCAAGGTACAGTTCCTCTCCTGGAGGAGGAGGATATTAGCCCTCAGGAAACGAACGTCCTCGAAGACCAAATCATTCGCAGCTGAAGACGCTAGTCCTCGACAGTTGAAACAACTTATTGACAACTGCGACATCACTAGGTGGTTGCATCCAACCCTCCAGTTCTGCTTTCAGAATGTTAATCAAATAATCAAGTCGGCGGGAGCACTGCTCACTGTCGACTGGCAAAGCAGCTTTAATAATGATCTCGTGAAACTCTGTTAGCTGACGTATCATTTCAGTTAACTGGGAAAGTTTACTCTTAATACATGGTAAGGTGAGCAATTTAGCCCATCTAGGACGGGAAACCAAGACTAAGAGGTCGGTATAAGTGCGGGGTAATAATGGTACATCAAGATTTTCAAACATAGACACTATCTCAGGTAGAGTAGGGGAGGAGTCGTCGTCGTCTGAATCTGCAAGCTGTAAGTCGTCAGAAGCTGGAACGAAGGCATCCATCAGGTCATCGGTTGTCAGGCAAGCAAATCGGTTTGAAATAGAGACCGGAAGCGTGGTTCCACGCGGTCCGGGGAGACCGAAGATGAAGAAGCAGCCTTCTTAGAGCGTAGACGGTCAGATGAACGTGCCTGGTGAGTCGACGCCCCTGGTAAATTTGGGCGCTTGTTCCTCTGGGGTTTGGGAGCTGCTAGCACCCCTCCCCCACCCCCGAATGTAGCAATGGAGGAAACTGGCGGACATCATCAGAAGACGGTGCAGGAGCAGCAACAGAAGGTTTCAGATTGACGACCACTGTTGAGTCTGCAGGAACATGTTTAGAGGGGAGGGTGCGGCTAGAAGCTGGAACTGCAGGCGTAGTAACCACTGGGGCGGCAGCATGGAGGCAACCAGTTTCAAGGTGTCCCTCACCCTTGCTGCAAAAAAACTGGACACCAGCAAACAGGTTGAACATGTATGTCCTCGCCTCGGTGACCAAATGTAAAGTGGCGAGTCTGTTGGCAGTGGCTTTGGGTGTCGGAAAAATCACCCTATATTGTCGGCGCCCGTTCTGATCATGGGGCAGGGGGAGTCCCGAGCAGCAGCTGGCAGGTACTTAGTGGTGCCCACCACAAGCCCCATGGTGTTAAGAGCATCTATCAAAATAGAATCGGGAATAGCTGTTGGCACTGGTGAAAGGGCTGCAGTCACGGGTCTTTACGCAGCAGCAACAGGCTGAAGGTGAATGGAGCCAATGCCAAAGGCTAGAATTTTGTCCATGGCTTGTTGGTGGGTGAAGTGGACCACCACACCCCCTCCCAAGCGTAAAATTGATCCAATACTTGTGCCAAGAACTACAGCAGAAACATTAGACAAGTACTGGGGAAACGGGGGGGGGGGCACGCAAAGCCCGGATGAATACACTCAATAATAAAGCAGATGAAAGTTCCTTTCCTTGAGGACAGTCATTTGGAATGGTAATCCGTAAAGAAGAAGCCACGCGCTCGAACTCGGGAGGCGAAGGCCCCCGTAACACCCGAAGGAGTCGAACTCGTACCAGTAGCAGCAGCAAACGATTTAGACACAGCTTGAGAGGGGCGGGGTATACTCGACCCAGTCACCAACCATGTGGAAGTCACATTCGTAGTAGTCGAAGAAGTAGCACTATTTGGTGAAATACCAGACATATTAATCGCAGAGCTTGAAACAGACGAAGGCGAAACACCAACAAAAGAGTACTCAGACGAAGGAGTAGCATTCATCGATTCACTGGTCGTAGCCAACTCGGCCACTAACCCTCGTTACTCGTGTGTTGCAATTTGCAACACACAACATAAAAAAAAAAGCGAAAAAATAGATGCACACTTGGCACACAGCCTCACTCCTTGTGAGGAAGACAGCACAGAACACAACGTAAACTCACTCGGGTGCGAAAAAAAATGCGATCGCTTCCAAGGGCAGGTGTAGATGAGTGGTTAGCGTGCCTAGCTCTTAAACTAAAGGTCTCCGGTTCGAATCCACTCGGTGAGGAAGTACTCGCTGGCTCTGAAAAAACTTCTTCGTGACGTAACCCCGTCCAAATTCATTTGAATACCATTTAGAAAGTAAATACGGTGGGGAAAAAAATGGCTGACACCCAGGGTCAAAGGGCACCTACTGAAGTTATGGCACTAGCAAAGTGTTGCCATCGGAAAAAAAGTTTGGGGACAAAGTGGCCTAGCTACATAACTCTAAATTTTGTTGGAGCAAGAAATTACTGTGTCACGATAACAATATGTTTGGTTGCAGCAACGAAACGTTTTATCACGATAACAATACGTATTCTTGGATCAAAGAAATTCCCAAAAATCAACAATTTCTTTTTGTTAAATGAACAAAACGTTTTGTCATGATAATAATAAATTTTGTAGAATCAATAATAATTTTCAACAAAATAAATTTGTTAGTTCAACAAACATTTTTGATGACTGTATATCGACAAAAGGTTTTGGTTGATTCAACAATTTTTTTGCTGAATTAACAGAACGTTTTTCTCAGGGTGTAGATCATACACATGCACCGCTAATCATACACTATTTACATAGAAGAACAAACCGAGGCAGCGCTAGAGTAACGCCACCTGTCTTTCGTTCTTTTATGTAAATGTTGCTATATTTATGTTGCGGATTGTTTAACGGAATAGTCTCTATGCTGATTTTGATTATGCTCAACTCAACAAAAGTGTGTATGAAATCAATGCTTGATCGATATTAAGCAACAGAAAATATTTTACAGACACTGCTTTTAGACCGGCATTTTCAGTGGCTAAATGAATCAATTAGTCACAATAATGATGATGTGCTATTCGTAGTGCTATCAAAACGTTCCGAGCCTAGATATGTAGCGCGCCAAAACATGGCAGTACTCGGATGCGCGAGCAGCGGTCGAGGGCAATGACTTTCATGAGTCATTGTGCCAAGTCGCGTCGTTATGTTAACATCAGGAGCAGTGCTACACGATATTTGGTGACCACGTGCAGAACACAGCTGCGATTTCGGTATGGAATGCAAATTAGAACAGCGAGAGAACATCAAATTCTGCGTCAAACTCTGCAAATCGGGAACGGAGACGCATGAAATCTTACGGCAGGCTTATGGCATTGAAGCAATGAGTCGTACGAGGTGTTTTAATTGGCACTCGCGCTTCAAGATCGGCAGAACGGCACTGGAAGACGACGAGAGATCAGGGCGACCGTCCACGAGGAAAACCCCGATAATGTGGACAAAATTAGGGAACTGGTGCATCACTGGTGCCCGTAACCGCCTTTTTTACTGCGATGTTCTGCGGCGTCTTAGGGAGGACATTCGCTTCAAACGACCTGAAATGTGGCTCAAGGGCGATTTCCTGCTGCTCCATCACGACAATGCAGAAGCTCACAGAGCGTTAGCAACACGCCAGTTATGCAGCCGCAAGAGCATGACTAGCCTTCTTCACCCGCCTCACTCGCCGGATCTGCGACTTCTTTCTGTTCCCGAAGATGAAGCCGAAGCTCAAGGGTAGCCGTTTTGAAACCGTGGACGAAATCAAGCGCAAATAGCAGACGGTGCTTGACACGATTCGCAAATAGGACTTCCAGGAAGCGTTCCAACAGTGGCAAAAATATTGGCAATGGTGTATCGCTGCCCAAGGAGATTGCCTTGGGGGAGATCATAGCCAGACTTAAGTAACGTAAGTACTTTGTTGTAGGCCTATATCAACCTAGTCTGGGAACTTTTTGATCGGACCTCTATTTCATGCAGGTGAACAACACTGCATTTCATTCAATACGGTTGAACAAAGAATACATAATGCTGCGGCACATATCATTTGCAATAAGGGTTCGAACGATATTTCCCATTTTTAATACAGTGCATGCACTAGTTAAACACATGCACGCTTCCTTTCGTTTTTCAGAAATTGGAAAATCGCAGCCTGCTTGAAACATTGCTGCGTTGAATATTACTCAGCGATAAAATGACACCCAGAGTTCTTGTTCTAAACGGTACTATTGCTGCGACGGCAGCGAGTTTTATCTCAACTTTGCAGGAAATTTATTTTCTACATGGATGTTGAGGCTCACGCACAATTGTGGTTTGCTTAAAAAAATAAAACAAACAAACAAATGATAAAACAGAATTCATTTCCCTACATAGTTGTTGTGACAACGCCCTATTGTGGATTGCTCAGAAAAACTAAAACAAAAACAAAACGAAACAAAACAAAACAACAACAAAAAAAAAAACCCCACACACACACACCGAATTTCTCGGTGATATTGATCAATCACTTCTGCGACTGAAAAAGCAAATCAAAGTATGATTCAGCTTCATTTACTCTGAAGAGCAATTGAATTAGAGATACCTGTCTAGTAACGTGTAGCACCACCTTTCGCCCTGATGACGGCGGCGATTCGTCTCGGCATGGACTCGACAAGACACCGGAAGCGTTGGGAAGCCATACGGACCCACGACCCCTGAACAAGCTCTCACAGTTCACGAAGATTTGACGGAATGTGGTCAGAGCCTCGAACATCTCTCTCGATGGCATCCAAGATGTGCTCGATGAGATTTAGGTCAAGGGACCTAGCTGGCCAAGAAAGCAAGGTCACGTCGGTGGAGTGTTTTTTTTTTTTTTTTTTTTATTGGAGGTTTAACGACCACCGTGAGCAACTCAATGGGCTATGAGCAGTCGCCCGTCCCTAATTTAAGGTCATTGGTTCCAGGGAAGGGAGAGAGCCAGTGCCGTAAGACAAACACAACATCCATGCCCGACCGGGATTCGAACTCGGACCCCTTACGGACGAATGATCAGAGGCCAGTGCCTTAGACCACTGCGCCACCGGGGCGGCAGGTGGAGTGTTCACCCAACCATTCGGATACAATTCGGGAGCGATGGCATGGTGCATTATTTTGTTGCACGATGAGGTCCCCAGTGGGATGTTGAAGACGCACAAACGGGAGAATGGTTGTCCAGGTTATCCCTGTAACGTTGACCTGTGAAGGACAATGTCACACGTACCAGGGATCCCATTTCAGTCTACGTAAACAGTCAACAGACGAGAATGCCACCCCCACCAGCTTGAAGAGTACCCTGCTGGCAAGAAGGATCCATCGCTTCATGTGGTTTGTGCCGTACTCGTATCCTGCCATCCGCACGTACCAACGTGAATCTCGACTCATCAATCCAAGCAACATTTTTCCACATGTCTAGGGTCCAGTGGCGATGTTTCCGCTCCCATGCTAATCTTTGCGCCATGTGATGTGTGGTCAACAGCGGTACCCTCGTGGAACGATGGCTTCTGTACCCCATAGCGAGGAGGTGGTTCTGGATGGTGTGGCTGCTTACACGTTTTTGTGCACCACCGTTAAATTGCCGAGTGATTTCTTGCACTGTGGTCCGTCTATCCGCTGTTACAATGCGAGCTAGCCGACGATGACCCCGCTCATCCACACGCTGTTGTCCACGGCAGTTGGACCTTTCAGGGATGGTTTTACCGGATTCGATGTACTAACGGTGCACCCGTGACACAGTGGCTCGTAAAAATACCAGTGCCCACACGACTTCCGAGATGGAGTGACCATTCGTCGGGCCCCGCCAATTTTCCCACGATCAAATGCGCTTAGATCCTTCGTCTTACCCATACTGCGTCCGACTCTTACTGATTTCCGTCGCATCACTCCTTATATTGTCGGATCGCTGCATGCGTCATGTCGTTTCCGTTTACAGAGCCGCCCACAGCGCCACATTTGCATAACGCCAGCTGTCTGTAATTCAGTTGCTCTTCAGTGTAGAGCTGTTATCATTGGTCGGGTATTAAAATCATTACTACCTTTCCTGTATGTGATTGAAGCAGAGTATCATATGTTCATTAGCGTGAATACAGAAGGAACTACAGGAAAGTTTTGTATGGAATTTATATCTAATTAAAACTAAGTATTTTGCACGTGGGACTTCCATAGGGTTATCCGAGTCATCCATCTCTAACTTAGAGCTAATGGCCGCAAATCTCATACAGGCTACTGCGTAACAAGTATTTCATCAATATACACTACTGAACATAGAAAATGCCACACCAGGAAGTATATATGTCGGAGTTCCAGAAATATTGGTTGGTATCTGTTGAGAGATGAATTATGTAAATTGTGACGTATGCAGAACTTAAATTCAACCTTCTTTTTGAGCTTTTGTATTCTGATGCAAATTTAGTTTCTCCTCATAAAATATTTTCTGACTTAACATCACAAAATTTTTTCAGACGAGCTTGAAGTTGGCAACCTGACAGTGGGTCAAAGTGCAATCGAATTCATAAGAGTTGATGTTTAGAAGAGCAATTTGGAGATAAGCAAAGAGCGTCATTCAATGTGCAGATTGTAAGAACAGAACTATATTCGTTGAGCAGATCATATTTAGGCTTGAGAATGATATTGTCAGAACTTAATTACACTGATTGTCGTTATAGAAAGCCCTAAGCTATATGAAGAGAGTTCAGGGGCTACGTATTGCGTCCAAAATCATTGAGCGAAATCTATTCAATGTGCTGTTAGAAACGAAATGGTTATTAAATACTGATGTGCTTAGAAAAAGGATGAAACGAATTGGACATAGTAAGTGGCATTCCGTTGTTATTTCTCCTGGCAGCTATTTTGGAGTGCTTACTTAAAAAATGTTTCACGCGTAGTTAAATTTTTAGCTGTTACGAACAATTGGGAATAATCGGGGGTAACAAATTAAAAGCTAATTCATCAAGTGACATTTACGTTGCAGTGAAGATAACCTTAAAAATAATAGTTCTGCACTAGATAAATACTATTATTTCATAAAGTGATTGCAGTTGCGAACCACTCACGTGATAAGTGAGAGAGGTGAAGGGGCAAAACGGCTTAACCGCGTTGCTAAATTTGGTCGCCATTTTCTGAGAGTGTACAGGGCCGCCCACAATGATCACACCGCAGTGATTTTGAGGACGAACAAACATGTAAGGAACTGGAATGCTGGGTAAACATAATCGGAAATCCTACCATCACATGAACACCTTTACGAGAGGCTTCATCATAGGATTACGAACGGCTAGTTGATCCTTGCTTCGCATCACGGCGTAAACGCATTGGGATTTAACAACTGTCTGCTCAATGTGGCGACAGTAGTTGGAGAAAGGTAAGGCGCGTTGCCACAGTGAGACTAGCACACGAAGGCGGGCATTGGAACTGTTCGATCGCAACATTCGACGGCAACCTGTAGCAGCCTCACAATCCCAGTAGGACGATATTCGAAGAAGTGTAGAGACAGCTATGGACAAAGTGGACACCATCGTACCGACGATTACTATGAATCGTCGCAGAATCATTGAGGCATGTTTGCGTTCTCGGCAGCCACTGCTACGACTGCCACTCACCGCAACATATCGTCGTGCAAAGTTGCCGTATCAAAAATGTGTGGTGGGACGATTGGAATGGTGTAGTGTTCAGAGACAATTTTCGCTTCTGTTTTAGCTGCAATGATCGACGATTCATAATCTGGTAACGGCGTGGTCACCGGGTTGATCTTGTTGCTATCTTTGAGCGTGACACGGTTCTTCAGTCTGGTGTCAAGGTTTGCAGCGCTATCAATTTGAACATTCGTCCAACGCTCGTACGCGTAGTGGGTATAATGAGTGCACGATGTTACGTCGATGGGGGACTGGAGACCGTTTTGTTGACGTGTCTGCATGGTATCCTTGATGCCCAGGTTCCACCAGGTAAAGTCCGTTAGCACACTGCCACCATCCACAGTCAATGCCGTCAAGGTGTCTCGCTGCAGCCCTGGCTAGCGCGATCCATAGACTTCTCCCCAATAGAGAACGTGTGGGACGTCATTGGAAGACTATTTACAGCCTTCGCACGATCCCCTCTCAAATGTCAATGAATTTCGGACAGAGGTCAATGACGTGTGGCCAGCGATACTTTGGGGCACCATTCGGGGGATTTTCCACTCGATGCCATGCAGTGTTTCCCAATGCGTAGTGCAGCATGGCGGTCATAAGACATACTGACTCAGACCACGTTACAGTAATCACACAGAAATGACATATATCATTTTTTCCCCCACCTGTTAGTTTACATTGTAGTAAGTTTCGTCTTATTTCATGCATTTCTTCATGGTGTACCATTTCCTACGTTGAGCAGTGTATTACCGTGGATTCGGCATTGTTTGTGAGATATAAAAGTAAGTACTCATTTTCATGATATCACAGATTATCATTTTGAAATTCTGCTTCTGCTAAAGCATTAAGTGCAACTCAGGAATAGTAACCAAACATTTTATTTTATTGCTATTATTACGGTCATCTGAAAGAAAAAAATTATCCCTATAATAAAGCAATCATTTTAGAGTTGCAATGGAATAAGTTCCAGTAATCTTCATCACAAAATTTAGCGGTCTGCAGATCCAGAAACGAAATTAGCCCAAAGACGTTCAACGGCAATGACATGATGTGCGATTGGACTTGGTGTCTTGTTCTCATCAAGACATGGAAGCTGTATTCAAACCTTTATCAATCTAATGCTAGTGTGAATTCAGAGGAATACACTGGTGTGCAAAAATTAAGGACGAAGAGGAGAAATTAGCATAACAGCGGAACGAGCAGGCAGAACGGACAGAAAGACCACTCAGGAGACACACTAGGGTCCGGTACGGTAGGGCATGCGCATATATGCAGCATGACGTATGAAGGGGGGGGGCGGAAAGGTATAAAGCACACGGGCTGTGCACGCTCAGCAATTCGGTGAAAGCTATTGCACGGTGTACATCGGTTTGAAAGACGTCGATTTGCTGTCACCGTATGATATGGCCAACAGGCAATCCAGTAGACGACATCTGGATGACATAAACCGAGGTCGCGTCATTGGGAAGTTGGAAGAAAGTCGAAGTGTGACTAGTGTGGCTGAGGAGTTCGGGATCGCTCACAGCATCGTTTCACAAGCTTGGAGAGCATTTCAAACGACAGGAACAGCTGTCCGAGTGTTTAGGAGTGGTCGTCCACGAGCAACCAGGGCGGCGGACGACCGGTATATTGTCCTACAGGCGAGAAGAGACAGACGGCAGACAGCGGGAGAAATCGCATGGCACATGCAACAGACAACTGGCTGGACGTCCGTTATAGCGTTTTACAGTGGCCAGGAAGCTGCACAAAGGTGGTCTATATGCACAACGACCAGTACGGTGCGTGCTATAACGCCCGCTCATCGAAGACGGCGGTTTCTGTGGTGCCAGAAGCATACGAACTGGACACATCAGCAATGGGGTCGAGGTCTCTTTATGGATGAGAGCCGATTTAGTCTGACGAGCGATTCTCGAGGTATACACATCTGGAGAGAGCAGGGAACACACAATCACATATCCAACATAATCGAAAGGGAACGGTTTGTAGGTGGCGGAGTTCTCGTTTTGGGCGGTATCATGCTTGGTAGCCGTACTGACCTCCAGATCTTCGAAGGAGGTTCAGTCACTGGTGTCCGTTATTGTACCGAGGTTCTCCTGCCTCACGTGCGTCTGTTTAGAGGTGCTGTGGGTCCTGAGTTCCTCTTCATGGACGACAACGCTACACCTCATCGTACAGTGGCTATCGCAGAGCTGTTGGAGAGAGAAGATATTCAACGTATGGATTGGCCCACAACGTCCCCGGGCCTAAATCCAATCGAACACGTGTGGTACCTTCTCGGGAAACGCTTGGCAGCACGTCACCAGCTGCCAGCAACGATTCCGCAGCTGCGATTGGCACTACAAGAGGAATGAGCCGCGATGCCTCAACAGCTCCTTGACAACCTCGTCCTCAGCATGGACAGACGTTGCAAATCCTGCAATGCAGTCAGGGGTGATCATATCCCCTACTAAAAACTGGATTTTTCTTGGCAACCGCCTGTCACATGGACGTTTCTGTTTTCTGTCCAATTGTGCTCGAAGCTGCCTTTTCGATAAAGTGCCTTTGTATCCTTTGAATTCCTTGTTTGGACGGTTTTGCTCACCTGTTCCATATTCTTACATCTTTGGGATCTTATGGTATGATTTGAGTCGATGTGGAGCACTTCTGCACTACGTTACATTGGAAAAACCGTCTCGTCCATAATTTTTGCACTCCAGTGTATATACGAGGATTAGAAAACCATGTATGAACAACTCATCCTTGACGTGGACAGCATTTTCTGCTCTCAAAAAGATACCAAACCCCACATGAGGGGAGTATCCCTCAGAAGTAATACCTGTGTCACCAACGGGCGCTCAACAAATACACAGACAGCACCGGTGCAACGTATCAGTTAGAAATTACGAAGTTCCAACATTGTGGACAGTAGAACAAGAAACGATAATCTGACGAAGAAGTCGGGAGCAAGCATTAGAGTAAGTAGGCATTACCAGCTGTTCGACGGCCGTGGCAGTAAAGATGTGGTCTAAAGAGGAATACTTATTCCTTCAGCGTGCCTGAAAAGAGGACCACCTCTGGTGGACAACCGAGTTGAAACTTTGTTGACGTGCTGTTTCCTATTGTAACAGATGGCGCTCGAGCCCTCAATTAACGACATATTACGAGGACTGGTAAACAAATGTTTCCGAGTACACAATCTGGCGAATGCTCTTGAGGGTGGGTTTAAAGGTTCTACGGCCCGTTGATGAGCCCATGTAGACCGACAGTCATTGATAGTTCCACTTGAAGTAAGCACAGGTATATACTGCCTGCAATTTGGACGGCTGGAAAAATGTCTTTTCGTCTGATAAGTATAGGTTTCAAAGCTAGAATATCAATAGTCAGGTCTGTATTCGACGCCCACCGGTTGTACAAAAAAGGCTGACGACGATGTCAAAGTATGGAGATAGTTCTCATGGAAATCAGAGTCTCTCATCCCAGTTTAACATACACTCTCGTCACCCCCACCCCCACCCCCGATCGTACCTAGGCATTGTTTATGTCAAAGTGTTGCCTTTCATGGTGACCGTGTATCCTGATGGCATTTATCACTTCCAGAAAAACAGCACTTCCTACTATAAGCTCCGAATGTGTAGGAATGGTTAGATGTTCATGTTCAAGCATTTTAAGTGCTGCTTCTCTCCGCCGAATTTCCTCCGACTTTAATTCCAAATAGCATTGTTGTAATGCAGCTTTAGAGGCCCACGCCACTGCCTCATTTCGGGACGTAGATTCTGGGCAGTTGCAATAGACTATCAGTAGACACCTTCCTCGATCTATTGGGGTCGATGTTGCACCGGGAGAAAGAAGTAACCGCAGCGAAGGGTGGCGCTGCATGATATTATGTAGGTACTTACAATGTTATGTCTCATGAGTGTACATACAACGTTCAGCAAATAGTAAAACTGGAAAACTGGAGGGAGGATAATTTGTATGAGCAAGGATGGGCAGATGAGTGAGGTATAATAGTTGAACAAGATTTGTGTTTTCTGTAAACTGAACAGTATTGGTAGCAGGAATTTTAACTAAAAACTGGAAGATGGAGGAGGAATTGGACAACTCCGCTACTCTATTATCCAGCCAGTTTCCTGCCTTAACATTCACAGTTGAAGATGATACAAATTTTTTCTCCCATATCTAGATATTTGTTAGTTAGAAATCCTGCTGCCAATACTATCCAGTTTTCAGTTTACCGAAAACCCAACTCTTGTTCAACTATTATACCGTACTCATCTGCCCCATCCTGGGTCATACAAATTATCCTCTATCCAGTTTTTAATAAGACGTGTATTCACCCATTCTTCCAGCTGTCGCCTGCGACAACAAGAAATTAACAAAAATACACAAACTACCATTCATCACGGTTAACCGGAACAACTACGTAGTAACTCAAATTCTCAGGAGGCTACGGAGAACGCAACTTTTGTAACATTGAAGAATGTTGTTTGGCAATGCATACGTATTTTTAGTATTAAATAATTCAATTCGGCAATTTATAATTGTAAAATATATTTGTACAAAGTTAAGAAAATTTGTATATTGGGTTACTCACACAAAAAGGGTTGAAAAGCATTGTTGTAGAGGAGAGGACGTTAGGATCAAAGGAGGTGGTGTCTAATCTCAGATCTGAAACAGCTCTCAGAGATACGAAGTTAGAGGATTGAGGCTGGAATGCCTAATGGAGGCTCAATCAGAAGGGGTAGGAAGATATGGCCTTATATGTAGAGTGGGTCGAGTACCACGAGGCCGCCCCAGTGGCGCAGTGGTCTAAGCGATGGCTTCTGATCATTTGTCCGAGATGGGTTCGGGCTCGAATCCCGGTGAGGCATGGAAGTTGTGTTTGTCTTACGGCGCTGGCTCTCTCCCTTCCCTAGAACCAGTGGCCCTATATTAGGGTCGGGCGACTGCTTATAGCCCATTGAGTTGCTCACAGCGGTCGTTAAACCTCCAATAAAAAAATAGAATACCACGAGATCATCATTGTCGTGTTGCTCTCTGAGGCACGGCGAATATTTGGGATCGAACATCCAACCATTTGGTTTGGAGTCGGTTACTTTAATCAAAAGGCAATCTGAGACCTCTATTATTTATTTGTTCTTTCTATTCTTCTTGTATGTACATTTACTTTCTGTTCTTCTTATATGTACATTAATGTTCTGTTGTTTTGATATGTACACTTAATCACATACTTATTTTCCGTCATCCTGCTCAACAGCGCAGTTTTTAGTGATGCATATTTTCTGCGGCAATTATCCATTAATTTAAATTTAAATATATAACCTTTATCTTAGTATTTAGGCTTAACGAAATGAGCGTTTTAAGTCATGTATTTCATCCTGTTTAATGAAAGCATTATTAATTTATGTTCCACACTTTTCTAGAAATTATCAGTCCAGTCGGAAATATTATTAAGAGATTATTCGTGTGATCTGGGTAATGTATAATTCTCTGTTAAATAGCTTTTCCTTTTGGCTTATGTTATCCTTCATTTATAATCTTATAATGGCGTTTCTCTTAATGGAGTTTCTTTTGTTATAGCGAGATCAATGCGTTTTCTTTTAGTGCACACAGAATCTGATAATGACTTTATTTTCTTAAATCTCACTTTATGAATTTTAAATCGCATTCATTTAGTTCCATTACAACATTTTGCCTTTGTTGCTTAAGATGATTGACCAAGACGTAGTAAAACATTCCGTTTAGCAAACTGGTGTTGAATTTGTAAAATTAACGCATAGGTCAAAATTTTTATGACAATAAATTCGTTTCTATTAAAAAACCGTTTCACTTTTAACAACGTTTCATTAAATCACATCAAACATTCGATGGTAGTGCTGCATTGGGCCAAACAATTCTGGTTACCAGACAGTCAAGGAAATACAGTGGTTTCCAAAATTATCATGACAAACACAAAATCATGAATAATGTAAAATCCACACGACAGAGTTTAATGACAGCTCGTACGGACACACGTAAATCGATAACGCAGCAATACACAACATAAAAAAATGCCGCCACCGTAAGACGAGAAGAATGCACATAGCAGCATGGTAGTGCAAAGGTGATGCAAGTGGGGCTGATTTCGAAGGACTAATAGGGAGTATGATTACCAGGAACAGCTATACAACTCGCACAATGAGCTCTCATGCTGTTTACAAGGCTGTGAATGCGAGTTTAGGGCAATAAGTGCAGTTCCACGTCTCCACCAAGCCGCATCGGCGTCCTCGAAGAGGGTTGTCGGCTTGCAATTGCCCTTTCCAGAGCATTCCAAACATGGTTGAAATTGCCCTTTCCAGAGCATTCCAAACATGCTCTATCGGGTTCAGGTTCGTAGATCTCGAGGACCACTCCATCCTATAAATATCATCACTCTCCAGGAGTTCGCAGATTCTTTTGCTTCTTCTTCTTAACCTGCTGACACCCACTGCAGGGTATAGGCCTCCCCAGTCTTTTCCAACTTCCTTGATCCTTAGCTTCAGTCTACCATTTAGCACCTCTTAGTTTCTGTAGGTCATTTCTCCATCTTCTTCTCTGGCGTTCTCTTCATCTCCGTCTGTCTCTTGGTTACCATTCTGTTATTAATCGTGTTCATCTTTCACCTTTCAGTCTTCCTATATGTCCAGCCCATCTCCACTTTGATTCTCTTATTATTTTTATAATATCTATTATTCCTGTTCTTTCTCTTATAATATCATTTTTAACTCTATCTCTTCCTGTTATTCCTAACATTCTTCTTTCCAACTTTGTTATCGATGCTCTTATTTTTTTACATTGTCACTCTCTGATACTCCATGTTTCACTCCCATAAGTAAACACGGGGCTAATACATGCATTGAAGATTTTTCTTTTCAAACCCAATGGAAGATCACTGGTTAAATAGTCTTTAAAGTAACCAAAAGGCTCTATTACCTTGGATAAGTTTTCTATTGATTTCTCTTTCTCGTCTTACTTTAAAACGGATTACTTGACCAAAATAGATGTATTGTCTACTTTTTCAATTTCTTTTCCTTCCATCAAACTCTTTTCTGTATCTTTTTCTGTATTGTTCACATATTTAGTTTTTGCTGTCAGACCTTTTTTAACACTTTCCATCCATAAATCCTTAATCATATTCTGCATTCCCGTATTGCTAGTTGCAATGATGACCATGTCATCAGCAAATCTTAAGTGATTTAGGTACCTTCCATTAATATTTAATCCCATTTATTCCCAGTTAAAATTTCTAAAAATATCTCCTAATACAGAGTTAAATAATTTTGGGGAAACTGGGTCTCCTTGTCCAAGTCTTCTCTATATCTTGAAAACCGAACCTTGGTTCTCTAATTTTATTTCTGCTGTAGCCTTCCTATATATTTTATTTATTAAACAGACCTAGTTTCCTTCCAATGTTTGCCTTTTTATTGAAGAACTCATTTCCTTTTGAAATATATAATCAAAAGCTTTGGTATAGTCTCCAAAACTAAGTGAATTTCTTTCTGATATTCATTTGTTTTTCCTATGAATTGTTAATTGTGTGTAGATGGTCTATTGTAGAATAACAAGACCTAAAACTCGCCTGTTCTACCGATTTCGCATCTTCTAATTTTGAAGTTCATCTTTTTAATATAATTTTTGTGAAAAGTTTATACACTTGTTTATACACTCAGAAGATCCCTATGGTAACTGACATTATCATCTATAAAAAAGAAAGTGGGGACCACCAGCTCAACTGATTCTAGGATGTCATCCCGGTAGAGTAGAGTAGTCCGGGTGCCTCCTGGAAACATATGCACCTAGTGCACCGATCCAACAAGAGCCCAACACAGGAGACTTCCATTACCGCAATGGTGGGTTTCCCTTATGTTGCAGGAAATATTTCAGCTTCCTGCTTTTCTCCAAATGCACACACGTTGAGAATCGGTGTTTAGGCTGTACCTGAACTCGCCACTGAAGAGAACACACAGGCTCATTGATCAGGAGTCAAGCGATAATGTTGTCTGTCTTAATTCAGACGGACCCTTCGGTGCGATACGGAGAATGAGATACATACCATTGGCTCTCCTAGCATACAGACCACTTCCGTGGAGTCTTCTGGAAACTGTTTCCCTCGATATCGAATTGCGTAAGCACAGGAGAGTTCTTGCGAGAGTTGCCTGGTTGTCGACTCCACATGGCGGCAAGACAAATACCAGTGGAGTTAATGCATACCTATTGTTGTCCTTTTGGAAAAAGCATCTTACTGTTAAGTTTAAATTCTCGCCAGTTATCATGCTCAGGAGGAATTTTTAATGGCTTAGGCTAGCCTTCAAGTTCCAGTGGCAGGGAAACTAAACGCTGGGCCTATAATGTCATTACTATCTACAATTCTGTGCTCTCACCATTATGGCAACAGGCCAGTGAAGGTCCTTTCCTTTACTAACAAAACAATGCCTACGTCCACAAAGCAAGGTCCTCGCAATAATGGTTTGATGAGATGGGAGCGAAAGACCTGACTGGCCAGATCGAACTACCCGACATCGGTGGCTGGTCTGCTCTTGTGGAAGAATGGAAAGCAATTCCAGCAGCAAGCTTAAAAATCTAGTAGAAAGCTTTTCCAGCAGAGTAGGGGCTGTGACATTGAGAGGTGAACCAAATCGGTATTAATTCTTTACCTATTACACGGAGTGTGCGATTAGGCAAGGGTATGGACATTTTTTATAAAGTAGTGTATTGCATTTATCGTCAGCATGGATTATTCTCTGTCACGAGGAAATGGTCAATCAATAATTCTCTACTTGTTGCAAACATTCATCTATTTATTATATCGTGACAACATACAACTTCAGTAATTTCTAAAAAGATTTTCAAGTGCAGAAATTCTAATGACACACACATTACGTTTGAAGACAAAAGAAGAAGAACGGTGTTACAAGTGACTAATAAATTCACTAAATAGCGGCAAAATAAATTCTGTAGCGCTACATGTCTACGTGCTGTGTAAATGTGCAAAAATTCTACAGCACGTTGACGTTATGAATCCTAGAGAAACAGAAAACCTTCCGAAAGATAAGTATTGGATTTTAGTTTCTTATTTCTTCTGAAACCTTTATTTAGAATTGTTTTCGACGTTACATCCTCTTCTGTCATGGTTGGATGAAAAAGGAAAAGCGAAACAAGATGCTTCACACGACTTCTCCTCGATGTGTTCTGCAACTTCCGATAAACGTTATTGGAAATAGTTTATCTAATGCTTTATCACATAAAGTTTGTTTTGGAGCCTCTCCTGTAGCATAGTGTGAAAATTCTCTTCTCTGGTTTTGCCACTCATGCAAAAATGGCATCACTAAACTCATTCATGGGGCCGTTCTGGCAACTGCTGAAGGCATTCATTGATCTCACAAGAAAGCGATCGACAAGGAGAATATGCGAGTCACATCAAACGACAGGATTTTCACGCAGTTGTGCAGGAAGGAAATGTTTGACACTGAGCAATTTTTAGCAGTCAAAAACACCTTCTCCCCCAAAAAACTGACTGAACTTTTAACAGATGTGACTTCATTGTTTTTTTATTTAGGAAAATTTTGTCCTTCAGACGTCTATACCTTTTCTAGAACGTTCTCTTGTATAACTCTTTCAAAATGTTCAGCACTGGAAATAATCCAAGTATTTAATGCCTGAAAATTGTTCAATTAAATAAGTACAAGAAAAATATAATATTTTCAAAATAAGGAGAGTATGAAGAATATGGGAAACTAATAAATTTTACAGATCAGATTGATTAAGAAAAATAAAACAAATCCCATTAGAAACTGATTGAGGCTTTTATGTTAAAAAATCCAGAGAGGTACTCTGGTACGTTTCGTTTATAATGATAACTCTTACTACGTACTCCTTGTAGATTGGTACTTTTCGATTATAATGATAACTCCTACTACGGCACTCCTTGTAGATTATGATAGATTATGTTATGCATCTTTCGTATGTCAGGACCATTACGGATGTGAAATAAAACGAGTAATTCCAGTGTGCATATTCATTTACATAACAACAAACAATAAAATTAACTAATTCCTGACATCGAGCAGAACTTAGGTAGGTGGATTAATGAATGTTATTGTCGTAAAACCATTGAAAGATGATATGTGAATCATAGAAGTAAATATTTACTGAGCTGTGGCGGCTGCGGCGGCGATGCCATACATCTTCCCTGACTGTAGTAAAAGACTGTCAAATACTACTGTCAGTAGTTATATTCCGGACAGTACTATTTCGACTGTTATATATCATTTTAAAGCTCTCGTCAAGAGCAGGTAACCCTCCGCCCAGGGGGTCCGAGAGGAAGCCAAATTTTGCTATGACGCATACTTTACTACTGTCAGGGAATATGTATAACATCAAAATGCATTTTTGTAATGGCTTTTATCACATTTAGCATGAAGTTCTAGTAATTCACACAAATTACAATGAGATATTGCTACGTTTATGTAAAACTTTATGAAATAATGTTCGGCGATAGTTTAGTAAAATATATTGTTGATTAACATCATCGAGTTACTCCCGTCAAGCTCCCGTCAAGAGCAGGTTTAAAGCTCCCGTCAAGAGCAGGTAACACCCTTTTCCAGGGGATCCAAGTGGAAGCCAAATTTCGCTACGACGCATACTTTACTGCTTTCAGGGAAGATGTATAGCATCAAAATACATTTTTGTAATGACCTTTATCACATTTAGCATGAAGCTCTCGTAATTCACCAAATTACAATGAGATATTGTTATTCTTATGTAAAACGAGATGAAATAGTGTTCGGCGATAGTTTCGTAAAATATATTGTTGAGTAACAATGAAATTAACTATTGTTGCATCACTTCATGGGATAGCTTTCAAAAATTAGATTTCAACAATGGTTTTGACTACTTCCGTTACCCATTTTTGTTATATCGAAATTGTACGCATGTGCACTGGCGTGTAAAAATTAAGGACGAGACGGTTTTTCGAATGTAACGTCGTGCAGGAGTGTTCCACATGGTCTCAAATCATACCTTAAGATACCCAAGATGTAAGAATATGGGACAAGTGAGCAACACCGTCCAAACAAGGAATCCAATGGATACAACAGCACTTTATTGAAAAGGTAGCTTCGAGCACAACTGGAAAGAAGACACAAACGTCCATGTGACAGGCGGCTGCCGTGGCTGCCCTGTAAGGGATATATTCACCCCTGACTGCGTTGCAGGATTTACAACGTCTGTCCATGCTGAGGACGAGGTTGTCAAGGAGCTGTTGAGGCATCGAGGCTCATTCCTCTTGTAGCGCCAATCGTAGCTGCGGAATCGTTGCTGGCGGCTGGTGACGTGCTGCCAAGCGTCTCCCGAGAAGAGCCCACACGTGTTCGATTGGATTTAGGCCCGGGGACTTTGCGGGCCAATCCATGCGTTGAATATCTTCACTCTCCAACAGCTCTGCGACAGCCACTGTACGCTGAGGTGTAGCGTTGTCGTCCATGAAGAGAAACTTAGGACCCACAGCACCTCAAAACAGACGCACGTGAGGCAGGAGAACCTCGGTACAATAGCGGACATCAGTGACTGAACATCCTTGGAAAATGTGGAGGTCAGTATGGCTACCAAGCATGATACCGCCCCAAACGAGAACTCCGCCACTTCTAAACCGGTTACTTTCGATGATGTTGGAGGTGAGATTGCCTGTTACCTGCTCTCTCCAGGTGTGTATACGTCCAGAATCGCTCGTCAGACTAAATCGGCTCTCATCCATAAAGAGAACTCGACCCCATTGCTGATGTGTCCAGTTCTTGTGTTCCTGGCACCACAGAAACCGCCGTCTCCGATGAGCAGGCGTTAGTGGCACACACCGTACTGGTCGTTGTGCAAATAGACCACCTTTGTGCAGCCTCATGGCCACGGTAAAATGCGATAACGGACGTCCAGCCAGTTGTCTGTCGCATGTGCCTTGTGATTTCTCCTGCTGTCTGCCGTCTGTCTTTTCTCGCCTGTAGGACAATATACCGGTCGTCCGGCGCCCTGGTTGCTCGCGGGCTACCACTGCTAAACTCTCGGACAGCTGTTCTTGACATTTGAAACGTTCTCCAAGCTCGTGAAACGATGCTGTGAGCGATCCCGAACTCCTCGGCCACACTAGTCACACTTCAACCGTCTTCCAACTTCCCAATGACGCAACATTGGGTAAAGTCATCCAGATGTCGCCTACTGGATTGCCTGTTGGCCATATCATACGGTGAGAGCAACTCGACGTCGTTCAAAACAATGTACACCGTGCAATAACTTTCACCGAATTGCTGAGCGTACACCACTCGTCCGCTTTATACCCTTCCGACATCCCCCCTTCCTACGTCATGCTGCATATATGCGCATCCTGAGTGGTCTTACTGTCCGTTTTGCCTGTTCGTTCCGCTGTTACGCTAATTTCTCCTCTTTGTCCTTAATTTTTGTACATCAGTGTATTTACCTTACTGTTGTCGAGAAAGAGGCATAACATAAAAAAACATTAGAAAACATCACTCATGATTTGAAATGTGTAGAAACAAAAAGAGATAATACACTTGTAAATCCATAAAGATTGCTTGATGACTATGAAATGTTTAAAGTTTTGAGCAAATTTTAGCAGTTCGGTTTCTTCACATGCTACAATGCATACGATTCTTTACCATTAGATCATTATTTGAAGCATACAAATCTTTTTACGAAGATTTCCTCAAAACTCGACCGTCTTAGAAGAGCAGCAATCTCTGATGGTTAAAGGATCGCGTATGATTTGCAGTTCACCCGTTCCAGATGGATTCTTTCAGAACCTGCTTTTAGTTGTGGCATTTGAATTTGATGTGTAATGGTTATACACACTGAAGTGCCAGAAAAACTGGTACACCAGTCTCATACGTACTTGGTAAGTCCCCCACGAGAGCGCAGGACTGTAGAAATACGACGGAACATGGGCACCACTAGCTTCTGGAAATATGTTGTTGGCAATGGACACCACACTTCCTGCAGAGCGTTCCACAATTCGGGTGTATTCCGAGGTCTCGTATTCCTGTGTTCGATAGCGCTTTGCAAGGCATCCCAAATGTGTTCTATCACGTTCAGATCTGGGGACTTGTGTGGGAATGACAACACCCCAAACTCAGATGAATGCTCCTCTAACCATAATGTGGCGTCCCGACACTTGTGTGCTGGTGCATTGTTCTGTTGGAACAGGCCCAACCCATCAGCATGAATGCAGGACATGAACGGGTGTACCTCGTCAGAAAGGATGTGCACATAGCGTTGGCCGGTCACAGACGTTTGTAAGCGCACCAGAGGCCCCAGTGAAATCCAGCTAAACACATCCCATAACATTACGGACGCCCCATCGGCCGGTATAGTTCCCTGTTGACAGGCGGGATCCATGGCGTCATGGGGTTTGCGCCCCACACGAATCCTTGCATCTGCCCGATACAGTTGGAAACGCGACTCGTCAGACCAGGCTACCTGTTTTCAGTTATCAAGTGTCCAGTGGCGGTGATGCCGTGCCGAAGTGAGGCGCATAGCTCTGTGTCGTGCACCCATCAAGGGGACTCGAGTTGGGCGTCGGCTACCAAAGCCCATATCGTGCAGGGTACGTGGAACAGTCCGGACGCTGATGCTTGTTGAGGCTTCCAGCATTGAATTCCGATTATACCTGCGAGAGTGTTGCACGCCTATCGCGTGAAAGGATTCTTGATAGCTGGCGATGGTCACGTTCACCCAATGTCTTTTTTCGGCCACACTGGTATCGTAGGTTGGAGGTTTTGCCAGAATTCATGTAGTCACGGTGCACCCTTGCAATGGTCGATCATGAAAATCCAAACTTTGTTTCTACCTCCGAATTACTATGGCCCATCTCACGAACGCCAACTATGACACCGCGTTGAAAATCGCTTGAATACTTATTACTTGTCATTATCATGCCGAAAACAGCTCTGACAGTTGGCAAGGATGGCTATCGTTTTATATATGCACTGACGGACGCAACCGAGTATGCGCATAGGTGATGTTGCTATATATTTTGCATATACTCGTTTGTACCAGTTTTTCTGTTTTTTTTTTGGCACTTCAGTGTATTTTTCCTTGACGATGCTTTCGTACCTAAGATGATGAGATCAGTTTCCTTAGTAAACGTTCTGCGTAGTGTGTGACTACTGTACTTCTAGCTTACAACTATTAGAAATGTAGTTATACAAACAACTTTTCGTTACCCGTTACTGAATTTTTGTCCTCTATCTTGAGAATTAGTGAACAGGCTTGAAAATCCTTGTTGCTGCAGCATTTGTTGTTCGCCTCGAAAAAAAAATATCTGGATCATATCATCGTGTCTCTGTGCACATTTGAGATAAGAAGTTAAAATCGAAATTCTGTTGTACTAAAGATTCAGAAATGAAAATCTGTAGACTGTATGAAATATAGGTAGACAGTTTAGCACATAAATAATGTACCTTTTCTATGTTTCATTAATTAAAACTGAGTGAAAATATTTATTTGGTGTTTAGTTTTTATGAACAGCTTTGAGGAGAATCAAGACGAAATACGGTTTTTGGGGCCTTTCCTTTCTTGAAATCCTTAATAATCTTGGGAAAATACTCAAATAACTGAAAAACGCTGTCCATTGAATTTTATTTTAATTTGACTTGACAGGAAGACACCAGTTAACACTTTAGCTTCCGATGTTCTTTGGTATTACGGTTTTAAAAATACAAGAGGAATTACAAGGAAGTGTGAAAAACAAATCTTAATGGTTTGAAGGTATGAATCTTCACAAAGCAAGGGAGCCTCATTTTTAAATAAGGCGCTTTCTTTTGGAAATTCAGTTGCTTTTTTTAAATCAATTCTAATTTCTATTACAGACAATTCTAATTTCGATTCTCGTCCCAAAGCCCCGCGTAACTTTTAATGTCATGAGTCAAACTAACCATTCTGATGTTCAGCGGAAAAGAAAATGACTCTCACTTTTAGTTCATAAGAATGGTCAATTCAAAGCTTTTCACTTTTGTCTTCTTTTACTTATGATTGGGTTTACACATCGCTCACCTTCGAGAAACGTAATATTGGGTTTTTAAAACACCGTACGTAACAACAACATAGAGTATAAGCTTATCGTAGCCAGCAGCATATTTTACCAGCAAAAAGTAGATTATAGGCAATTCTAATTTCAGTCCTGTCTTGACGCACAGCTTCAAGTCTTTTGGAGTTTGGTGGGCTTAACGAGCAGCAAGTTTATTCTTTGCCTAGAAAACGGACCCTGTTATATTATGGTAAAACACCCTTTGAAAACCTTTTCTTCGAACAAGAAGAAAAGTGAATCTGAAACAGCCAAAACTCAGAGGGTGTCTTTGTACCTTGTTCTTCTTTCGGCAGACTTAGTTCACCACTTTTCTTACACCCAAATTTCGAACCATTTCTCCCTGTCTTGTGCAGCTTTCGTTTTGCTTTGACTTCGTTTACGTCCATCGCTGTTTCCACTAGATTTTCGTAGTCTTCCTTCTCTCCTATTCTCTGAAACCACTGATATCCTTTACCTTTCTAACTGAATTATCTTCCCCTCTTCTCTACATATGTCTAATGCAGATGAGAAGACTATCTTAATTTTTCTCCAACTTTACCAGTTCCAAGCTCTTTAATATTTTCTCATGTTTTCTGCATTTTTTCACTGATATCTTTTTCATCCATCTAAGCATCCATATTTCTGTTCTTTTCAATTACACTCGTCTACAAGGTTTTTATAACACGAACAAATGTAGCTGTTTTTAACAAATTTTTGTGTTGATTTCAGATCTGACCTTAACAAATCGCCACCACGTCACGTGTTTTTGTTACGTGGCATTAAATATGTATTATAGTTCCATATTAGCGTTTGTTGGCATGCAAAATGACACTAGATCTTTTTATTGTCATATTTCATCACAGGACATGTTATGGGTGGCAACACTGATTTTTTCACATGTAGAGAATATGTAACCGCAACCCAACCGCCATTGCTGTTTTTTACATTGAAGGAGAAACACGTGCTGCATGTTTATGAGCAAAAGTTGGCGAAACGGAGAAAATGTTCCACATAAGTTTTGTTATGTGTGAGGACAGTATATTATAAAATCGCAGAGTCGTCCATTGGCAAAAACTGTAAGGAAAGCGTGCTATTTGCACTTGGGATGCCGTGCTGGAGATCAAAATAAATCGTGGGCTCCAGATGTCTGTTGCCTTTCCTACTTTGTTGGCCTGAGTGAATGGTTGATAGGTAAGCTGAAATCCATGCCTTTCGTATTTCCGATGATTTGGCGTCAGCTAACTGATCACATGGAAGATTGTTATTTTTGTTTACCCAAAGTGAGTGGCTTTTCAAAGAAGAGTAAAAGTAAAATACAATATACAAATTTGCCATCAGCCTTAAGGCCTGTTCCATATGAGAAAGATCTTCCTATACAAAACCTCCATTAAACTGTGAAGAGATAGATTCAAATTCATCGAATGAAGATATGGACGCACATGAATATCCGGATCCTAAATACATTCCTAAACACTTAGACAAGCTCCACTTGATCGAGCAAAATGAACTGAATGATCTCGTTCGAGACATACACCTATCCAAACAACAAGCTGAACTTTTAGGTTCCCGACGACAAGAGTGGAACCTGCTAGCGAAGAGTACACATGTGTCTGTGTTCAGAAATAGATATTTGGGTCTATGTCCTTTGTATGAAATGCAGGATGGTATGTGTTTTTATTTAGATATTCTGGGGAAAATGACAAAATTAGAAAAATCTCATGATACTACGGAATGACGCCTATTTATCGACTCATTCAATGTTAGTTTAAAAGCTGTCCTTTTGTCCAACGGGAACCCGAAGCCTTCCATTCTAGTAACACATGTTGTAGGAATGAAGGTGACGCACGGTATGAAAGCATGGACAGAACTCTCACTGTAATACAATATGACCAGTTCAGGTGATCAATATGCGGTGATCTGAAAGTGATATCCCTCTTGTTCGGGCTTAAAAGTGGCTTCACCAATTTTTGTTGTTTTCTTTATATTTGGGACTGTAGAGCCCAGCAGAACACTACGAACGGACAGACTGGCCTAAACGAGATATTTTCATTCCTGGAGAGAGTAACGTTCGCCACAAGCCCCTAGTTGATCCTTCTGATATTGTGCTTGAGCCACTTCATACCAAACTGGGGATGATGAAAAATTTTGTAAAGGCTATCGATAAATCTGGCCCAGGTTTCTTGCACTTAAAGCAAACATTTCCACAATTAAGTGATGCAAAACACAAAGAAGACATCTTCGTTCGTCACAGATACGGAAACTAGTACGTGATTCTGTTTTTACCGAACAGCTAAACAGCACCGAGCTCGTCGCATGGCAATCTTTTACATCTGTGTTCAAGAGATTTCTGGGTAACCACAGAGATGGCAACTACAAACAGCTGATTCACAACCTCCTCAAGAACTACAAAACCCTTGGGTGCCGGATGTCCTTAAAAATATATTTCCTCCATTCGAAATCTGGACTTCTTTCCTATCAAACTAGGAGCAGTCAGTGATGAACAAGGAGAACTGTCCACCAAGATATCCGAACGATGGAGGAGAAGCATCAAGACAGTTGGGATCCCTCAATGATGAGTGATTCTTGCTGGTTTTTGCAGGAGGACAACACGACACATAAGAGAAAAAAAATGAACTACTTGTACAGGTATACGAGTATGTGTGTATACACTTATATTTGTGTTAATATTGTTTACTCTATTTCTTTTCTCTTTTGCTGTCTCATATGCAGTGATATATGAATATGGTATTTATACTTTGTAACACTAATTCTATAGCTAACAAGACACATAAATGATGTAATACGTTACAATGAGAAGCCCTAATATATCATAATGTGAAACTGCAATGTGTACATCTCGCATTGTATATATGTATCTGGAAATATAGCAAATATTCATGCACAAAAAAACTGTACGGGATGGAGGGTTTTTACAGTCATATTTGAATTCGGCATCCCGAAATTAGTTAAAAACACCTTATTTCACCCATTTTATGAAAACAAAGTTTTAAAATGTTGACTAGTGTTATTTTTCTTTTTTCTCATTTGACCAAGTTTCTACTCCATCTAAAAGAGCAGGTCTCACAGCTGTGCCTTGTATTTTTAGCACGTCTTTTGTAAAAAAAGATCGTGCTTATGTTATCGGTTTGTCCGTCCGCCTGTACCCACGATATCTCTGGAACTATTAGTCCGAATTGAAAAATTCTTTTTGCATTGGGAAACTTGAAATATGAGAATGATGATCCTTTCATTCGTTTTTTTTACAATGTACAATTTCGCCGCTAGAGGGCGTAAATGCAGATGATGTCGAATTAAAAAATAACGTTTCATTCCACATATTTGCTTCTAAACATCCGATTGAAAAAATTCTTTTATCATTCGATTCCATTTATATCGAAGAGTATTTTAGATATAGTTACTTTTTCAAATTACGCATAGATTGTCCGCTAGGGGGAGTAAAAGTAAATTACATTTTTCCCGATAACTCTTCTTCTAAAGCTCCGATGTGAAACATTTTTTCTTCAGCGGATACACCTCCTGATGGAAAATCTTTTGCATATAATTTCAATTTTGGTAATAAATATATTGGCGACCAGGGGGCGTAAGTGTTAATTTTTGCTTCTGATATATTTGACATAAAATCTGAGCTTCTAAAATTTCGATTGAAAAAATTGTTTCGTGGACTGATGCCACTCACATCGATAAACCTTTTCGGAATATTTTTTTTAAAATATTCCACAGTTTCTCCGCCAGGGGGCCTACATGTATATCTTATTTTTGTCAATAACTCTACTTCTAAGAGTCCGATTTGAAAAATTTCTTCTTTGTTGGATAGTGTTTACAGGGCGACATGTTTTTCATATAATTTTAAAATTTTCAAGTAATTCATAGACTTTCCGCTAGGGAGCGTAGTGGTAAATTGCGTTTCCCCCTATATCTCTGCTTCTAAATCTCCGATTTGAAAATTTCTTTCTGCACCGGATACAGCTCCTGATGGGAAATCCTATGCACATAATTTCTAATTTTTGTAAAAAATGGTTTGGCCACTAGGTGGCGTAAATCTTAATTTCCGCTTCTGATGTATTTGCAGCAAAATATGAGCTTCTAAAATCTCGATTGAAAAAAAGCCGTTTGTTGACCGATACAACTCATGTCGACAAACCTTTTAGGAACATTTTCTTCTTGAAATAATGCACGGTTTCTACGCCAGGGGGCGTAGATGTATATTTTATTTTTGTCAATATCTCTACTTCTAGGAGTCCGATTTGAACACTTCCTTCTTTGTTGGATAGCGTTTCGGATGCAAAATGCTTTTCCTGTAAATTCAAAATTTTCAAGTAAATCACAGACTTTCTGTTAGGGGGCACAAAGGTAAATTGCGTTTTCTGCGTTATTTCTGCTTCCAAAACTCCGAATTAAAAAATTCTTCCTGTATCGCATACAAGACTTGTTGGAAAATATTTTTCACATAATTTTTAAGGTTTGGTAAAGGATGGTTTGACCACCAGAGGAGCATAAGTGTTAATTTCTGCTTCTGATGTATTTGTATTAAACTCTGGGCTCCTGAAAACTCGACTAATTTTGTTTTTCTTGGACCGATACCGCGCATATGGAAAAACCTTTCGAGAATACTTTCTTCCTAAAATAATGCATGGTTTTCCCACGAGGGGACGTAAAGCCACATCTTATTTCTTTCGATTTCTCTGTTTCTAAGAGACCAATTTGAAAAATTATTTCTGTGTTAGAGAACGTTTCCCGTGCGAAATGATTCTCATATAAATTTATGTTTTTCTTAACGCACACGTCTGCAACCAGAATGCGTAAGCTCACGATTCCGTTTACAGCAATATCTGAGGGATTAAAAACCCGATTGAAAATCTTCTTTCTTCTGTCAGATACTATTGTTTTCCATACCGGTTCTATTGACTTTGAATAGCTTTAATAAATTTAATTTGCGTCAGAACGGATTCAAAACACGTGCTTATTACATCCAACAATTCGGTGTCATCTTCCTTGTTTATTTTTCTTTTATCAGTCCTTTCTTGTCATAGTTTACTTCCGGCACCTATTTTCATTTATTTCAACTTGCTGTCGCACTCTTTCCCCAACCATCTTTTTGCAGCTTCCATCATTATGTGAAACTGACTCCAAGTGCACTGGTGTTCAAAATTAAGAAAATGTGCACATTTTGTCGATTTTCACAAAACGTAAGGAACCAAAGGTACAAATTATGCAGCCGAAATAGAATGCAAATTTTCAGTGTCGAAGAATACGTAAGCGTACACGTGCGTGTGGGCGGAGCTGTGACAGCGGAGGGCATGAAAAGCACACGTGTCTTTCTGCGATTAGTTCGCTCGTACTCCTCGGCGACATTTTGTGTCTCTTGCAGGAGTTGGTTCAATTTCATAAGCAGTCAGGTAAAATGAGTTGCCACGAATGTATTGATGACGGAATGAGGTGGAGAATCGTCGGTAGATTGGAGGAAGCGCAATTGCAAGTGCAGGTGGTTACAGAGCTCAATGTAACACCCAGTGTCATCTGCAATTTGTGGAAACAGTTTAAGGACACCGGATCTATATCGAGAAGGCCTGGGCAAGGTCGTCCAAGAGCCACGATGGCCAATGAAGATCGTTATTTGCCACTTTCAGCGAGGCGCCACAGGACTGCTACAATTGCACAGCTATCTCGTGAGCTGCATGCCGCCACTGGAACCCGAGTTTAAAGGGTTGCTCTTTCCCGAAGACTTCATGTGAGAGGGTTTTTTGCCAGAAGGGCCGCTGTTTCCGTCCCGCTCACTTCAGCACACAAGAGAGCGCGTTTAGCATGGTGCAGACAACATCAGCCTTGTACCACACTTCAGTGGGGTAACGTTCTCTTCACAGACGAGTCGCGATTCAGCCTGCACACTGATTCTCGACGTGCCCTCATCTGAAGAGAACCTGGGACCCGATATCTTTCCTCCAACATCCGAGAAAGGGACCGCTATGGCAGCGGAGGTGTAATGGTCTGGGCAGGCATCATGTTGGACGGCCGTACACCTCTTCACGTGTTTGACAGAGGCTCCCTGACTGCTGAGAGGTATAGGGATGAGAACTTACAGCCCTATGTTTGACTTTTCAGGGGCGCAGTTGAACCTCGGTTCCTTTTCATGGACGACAATGCTCGTCCCCATAGGGCTGACCTGGTCACGATTATCTTGAAAGTGAGGATATTCGCCAGATGGATTGGCCAGCCAGATCGCCAGACCTAAACCCTGTCGAACATGTCTGGGACGCTCTTGGAAGGGCAATTGCAGCTCGCCACCCTCCTCCGAGAACCATCCAGGTGCTGAAAACTGCGTTGCTGCAGGAGTAGGACCGACTGCCACAGGGACTCATCAACTGCCTTGTTTCCAGTATGACGTCGCGCTGTGAGAGCGCTATGACTGTGAGAGGGGACCATACCCCATATTAGAGACATTTTATGTTCGATCTTGCAACGTGGATTTTGGACATTCCTCCGCTGATGAGCCTTACTGATGAACATGAGTGCGTACCATGACTGTTGTATGGTATAATATTTTCTCTTATATAACTGTGTATCCATACCAAATTTCATTAAAATGTGTCCATTAGTTTTTCAGAAATTTGACAAAATGTGCAAATTCTCTTAATTTTGAACATCAGTAAATTTTTAAACTGCTCTACTTCCATTATATTTGTCGTTTACATTTTGCACCACGTACTAACAAATCTTCTTGTTCAACCCTTGAACTGATCATCGTCTTTGCTTTTGCGACAATTTCTTCATGTCAGTCTTTTGTTAAAGACCATTTGCCACTCGGTAAAACTTTCTAGCTATTTTCAGCTGACTTTGACATAATATATTAAAATATGGTTATTATAGTATGGATGGAATATGGTGAAAAAGTAACTCAAGATTCTCAATGTTTGTTTCTGAAAGAGCGGCTAGTTTCCTTTGGGGATTGAAAATACTGATATTATCAATACCAAGTTCATTTGAAAACAAGTTTTTCAGTTCCAAAATGTTACACAATAAGTCTTTGCAGACCTGAAAGAATCTGTGAAATTTTCATTTTGGCGCTAACATTTGGGTTCGTTTGTTCACGAGTTCAAAAGGTTTTTTTCATCGAGTTCATACCATGATTTATTCAAGGTGCCTTTCCATTAAGAAGTCGGGTTAGTGTCAGAGTGTCCAGATTGTGTGAGCTGATCGCCACTTTCATCAGCTTCTGAAATTTTTCAGTTCAGTGCCTTTATTTTCCTTATAAAATTTCTTGAACCTATGCACTAAAAAGACATGTACATAATCTTGTCCTCCAAAGAAGGTGTTGAATTGTTTTGCATTTGGTCTCATTTTCTCTCAGTGCATTCAAGACAATTGCAAAAATAAAAGGACTAGGAGCTGATCCTTGGTAAATACCAATTACTTTCTCATCAATTCTAGTTTAGTTTTAGCAATTGTGTCTGGGTTTTCGAAAATTCCTTGCACAGTCCTTACAAACATTTCAGATGCAGTTAGTTTTCTTTATTCTCAGTGTATGATCCCACATGGCACTCCATTATACATTTTCTCGAGATCTAAATATATATTGTAGAGTTTCCTGTTCTTTTTCAAATGTCTTCTTTGTTCCATGGAACCTGCAAGGATTGCCTTCAGGTGTTTCGGGATTTTGAGAAGGGATTTAATATTAGGGCAAAAATATCAGGTTTAGTTTCCTAAGAATTCAAATGTTCTGACTTTGATTTTTGTATCTGTTATGAAACAGCTGTGAGATTTTCTCTTGTCTCATTTAATGAATCACAACAATCAGTCCATAACTGTCATCTGGTATAACCAAACTCCAAGCAGCAACAGAATTTCCGATACTACATTATTTGTGTAATTACCGCACTTTTAAAAAAATTCTTCCGGTTTTAAATGAAAATCTAATGGTAATTTCATTTTACCTCCTCAAATATTAGATGTCATGTGTTCTCAGCGAACGTGACATTTAGAATTCTGAAACACTTCATAGTTATTGGAGTTATTGGAATGGACTAAATTTTTTAGTGTCCTTGCGCCCTCGGATGAAACAGCCTTCAATGTTTGTGCCTTTTTATTTACCGTCAAATAGATGATGCAGCAAAATCATATTTTTTAAACATTGTTTTGCATTGCAGTAATAGATCTTAGTAGCTTTCTGACGTAGGATACACATTTTTTAAGTTACAAATGCGCAATTTAATATTTATCATCTTATCTGCAAGTTTCTGACTCTCAAAAATTGCAGATTCAAACATTAAGATTGAATAAAAAGAGTGGAAAAGATATTACAGAATTATTTTGCTTAATTCTATTTTCTCACAGATAAAAAATCTATTTATTAAAGTTTTTATTTATTTTATTTTTCACGCGATGTTGATCTTGGCATTTCTTCTGATTACAGCTTGAATCACTCTTATTCAGATAAAAATCATTCTCGTTATTTAGCTGGAATTTTGGGGGCTCTGGATGATGTTAGAGTTGTACAAAAATATATTTCAGTTCTTGCTAACATATCTGAGGAAAGACTTTTTGGTTTGATTGAAATGATTTGAAAAGCTGGAGTGACAAGAAAATGCAACTTTTTCTTATAAAACTGAAATTATTTTCCCATTGCTTCAGTATTTTGGATTCTGGCCTTACGATGCTCAATTTTTCTTGCAACGTGACTTATGCTGAATCGTGGTACTCTTGCATTTTGGAATCTCGAAATATGTTTCGACAGGAGAGGAGACGGAAGAAAAAGAAAGCAGAATGAAAAGATAACGGGACGGTTCTGCAAAAACGAAAGGGATGCGCACGCGATATGTACCGTTCTATTTCAGATAGCATTGAATTGTCTTAGACTGGTGGGCGAAAGTTTCGATGTGCTCGGAATCTGACAAAAAAAAAAACTGACATCTTTGATTGTAGTTCGGTAGCTCAGTGTTTTTTGTTGTACTAATCCAATGTTTGATGTTAAAATAGAATTAAGAAGGAAAACAAGAATATAATACCTACCTTTATATAATGCGGCTGTCATTAGCACTTATAGTATATTTATTCCTATGGGTTCATGGCAAGGTGGACATACGAGGATTGTACCGAAAGTACAGACGTGTGCAATGTGCACATTATTAGACCCAAACAACATTTTTAGTATTTTCACACTTTATTTACAAAATTAGCCAAATAATAATGATATTATAGGATGAAACTGATATTCTAATATTTAGTGAACATTCCTTTACACTTTAACAGACATTTTACTCTAGTTGGCTTGCTGTGAAACAAGGTTTTGCACTTTTCTTTGATCTCATTATTGTGGTGCCACACTCTGAGTTCTTCGATCAAAATTTGCTTGCTGATAATCTTTTATTTTCTTCAATGCCTTCTTGACAATGGACCGCAGATTTTCAAGGGGATTTATATCCGGGATGTTTCCTGGCCATGGCAGTACTGGAATGCTTTTTTCTTGAAGAAGTTTATAACAGTTTCGGCATTATGACATGGGGCTTCGTCGTGCATGAAAATTCCATCACCATTCGGAAACCACTTTAGGAACTGCAGAATCATACTGTTTTCCAGTGCTTTTATGTACTGTTCTTAGCGTATTGTACCCTCTACGATGTACAGGCGGCCTGGAGCATGAACAGAAAAAACACTACACACCGTGACTGACGTCGTTTGGTTTGATTGAAATGATTTGAAAAAGTGGAGTGACAAGAAAATGCAATTTTTCTTATAAAACTGAAATTATTTTCCCATTGCTTCAGGATTTTGGATTCTGCCCATACGATGCTCAATTCTGGCCTTACGAGCTTAACCAACTTTTTAAAAGTTTCAGTAATTATCCACAGTTCGCGGTTTGCGCCACACACTCTAGCGGAAACACTTCTCCTGGGCTTCTCCGTATATACTGGCTGCATTCATCAGAGACTTGAAATATTGTTTCATCGCTGAAAGATACCTGAAACAATTCCATGCATTATTAGTTAAATATTTTGAAATACTGTACAATACAACCGAGTTTGTTTTGAAATAAAAGTGGTATAAAAAAAAATAAGAAATCCACATTCAACATAGCCCATTCAAAGTGGTACTTAAAATGAATTGAAAAAAGAAATTCTGTAATGGTTTTGTGCTAACCTTTTCCCAGTCAATTGCAGACATGTGTTCCACACTCTGCGCCCACAGAATTCTTGCTTTTGCTATCCTTAGAGTAATTTTTGCCTTTTATCTTGGACGTCGTGCTGGTAGCCTTGCTTTGATAATAACTTTCCTGACAGAACTTGGCGCGATGTCTGTTCCATCTTGCTTCATTTGGTCACTCAGGTCCATAGAAGTAAGGTTTCTATTTTGCAAACTCAGAGAGACCAATTTCCTTTTGGATTTGGGGGTAAAAATTGGCTTGGCCCGGCATTTTTTGGCTCTGTTGTTTCCATAAGTTCCATTTTCTTGCAAGGACACCTTTATTCTACTGACCGAGTTTTGTGATATTTGCAATATACTGGCTATTACTCTTTTAGAATAATCAGTTACCTTAAGAAGCTAAATTTCCTCCCGTTTTTGGGGAGACAAGTCACTTTTCTTCCCCATAACCTCTAAATTTCAACACTTGTCCAAAAACACTATTTGCATGTGTTACGAGCTTAACCAACTTTTTAAAACTTTCAGTAATTATCCACAGTACACGTCTACTCACATTTTTACTAAATTATAACAACAAACTACCGTAAGATGCACATAACGTACCCTCGAAATGAACGTGCAAACTGACGCAATGACACTCAACAGCTCGTGATGTGCAATCTTACTTGCAAACACAAAATATATAGTCTCACCAGTGTTGCCATATCACTAAATCAAAGTTCAAGTTTGCCATCTATGAAATACAAAAGAATTATGTAGATAAAACAATAATTAAACTAAAAAAATCTTATTGTAGGACGCATGTTATACACATTTATGGAGTCTAATAATCTGCACACGTCTGTAATACAAAAGTGGGCATAACGTTTTTATTAACTGACAGAGGTTAAAATCACATGTTGGTAGAGTAACTCTTCCTCTATAGTAACCCTTCTTCTTCATTGCAGATAAATAATGGATTCCAAGGAGAAGCAACGTGCCGCCATTGAGTTCTTGACGAAGTAAGGCTGCAGGCTGTCCGACATCTACAGAAGGCAACATAACGTTTACGGAGAAGACACGATTGACAAGAGCAAGGTGGAAACGTTTAAAGAAACGTTTATGGATGAAAACGTTTAAAGAAACCAGCGTTGAAGATAAACCACACAGTGAGAGACCATCATCTGCGACCACTGACACGAATCGTCAGTGAATGGATGAATTGATTCCCGCGGAGAGACGGGTCACAATCTGTGAGCTTGTCGCACAACTCGACTGTGGTCACAATGCCATACAGAAGATGGTGGAAGACTTAGGGAATCGGAAAGTGTGTGCAAAGTGGGAACCTCAGCAGTTGACACCCGATTCGAAGAAGAGAAGGGTGGAAGTCTGCTCTGATCTGCTGGAAGCGTTTGAAACCAATGAAGACTCGTTTTGTTTGATATAGTGACAGGGAATAAACTTGGAAGTATCTGTACGATCCGGAAACGAAGAATCAATCCATGGAATGGCATCACACCTCTTCACCAAGGCTTAAGAAACTCACGGTGACTGTTTTTGGGGAGACAGGGTGGCTTTCTCTTTAATGTTGTGGAACATGGCCATACTGTGACCAGCGAGCGATACATTGAGACACTCAAGAAGCTTAAAGAAGCCATAAGGAGGAAGAGACCGAACAAGAATCTGAAAAGGATCCACATTCACCATGACAATGCAACACCACACATATCTTTGGCAACAAATCAGGCAATCAGCAAATTAGCCTGGTCGCTGGTCTCTCATCCACTGTACAGCCCAGATCTGGCACCTCCCACTTCCACCTGTTCGGTCCAATAAAGGACACTCTCCGGGGACAGCAATTTGATGACACAGACGAGTTAAAAGTGGCCGTGAAGAAGTGGGTACAACAGTCGAAACCTGAATTTTTTCAAAGAGGATTCGTGAGTTGGGTTCAACGATGGCGCAAATGCTTCGCTTCTAATGGACACTATGCTGAGTAGTACCTTTGTATCGAAAATAAGTTACTCTATGGTTCTACCAGCAAGTGCAATTTGAACCACATCTGTCAGTTACTAAAAATGTTATAACCACTTTTGCATTACTACCGTACAACGCTCGTATCATCATCATAATCATCACTGGCAACCATTATCAATCCAGTGCTGGACGAAGGTCTCTCCAAGCCTCTTCCACAACGGTCTGACTTGTGCCAGTCTCCTCCATGTTACTCCCGCATACTTTCGAATTTCATCCACCCATCTTCCACGTGGTCTTCTTCTGGGTCTTTTCCTGTCTCTTGGAATCCAATCTAAAATTTCGACTGTCCATCGATGGTCTGCCCTTCTGGCAGTATGTCCAGCACATTGCCATTTCAGGGATTTAACTCTGATCATGATGTCTTCCACTCTTGTCTATTTTCGGATCCACGAGTTCCTCTTCTTATTTCTCCTGGTTACACCAAGCATGCACCACTCAATGCTTCTTTGAGTTGTCTGTAGCCTTTGTAAGTCTCTTTTAATTAAGGTCCACGTCCCTGCACCATACGCAAGCACTGGAAGGATGCACTGATCAAACACGTTTCTTTTAAGACATAATGGCATATTGCTCTTGAAAATTATGCTGTTTCTTCTCAAAGCTCTCCAGGCAAGTTTTATACGCCGATTAATTTCTTCATCAATGTGACCCTCACTTGATATCTGCTGTCCAACATAAAGGTACGCATCTGTTATCTCCAGCTTTTCTCCATCAATCGATAAATCTTCATTTCTTGTAAAAGCATTGTACATCACTTTTGTCTTCTGAAAGTTCATTTTTAATCCCACTTCTTTACTCTTGTCAGCAAGTTCCTCGATCATACTCTGCAGCTCTGATGGGGTAGTTGCTAAAATGACTATGTCATCAGCAAAACGAACGTGAGTTAGATAATCGCCATTATTTTTTATCCCTTTGTTTTCCCAGTTAAGTGATTGAAGGACATTTTCCAATGTGGCATTAAAGAGCTTGGAAGATATGGTGTCACCTTGTCTCACTCCATTTCCAATTTTCATGTGCGCTGTATTCTCAAACAGCCGAATCTTTGCACTTGCATTTTCATAGATGTTATTAATAATATTAATGTACGCATCTTCAACACCGCCAGATTTCAAAGATATTAAAACTGCTGATGGTTTCACTGAATCAAAGGCATTTTCATAATCGATAAAACCATGCACAATAGAAGTTCATATTCCCTCGCACTTTCAATTAGTTTTCTCAGTACGTGGATATGATCTATTGTGCTGTAGCGATTCCCTGAATCCAGCTTGTTGTCTCGGTTGAGCCATGTCCAGTGTTACCTTCAAGCGGTGTGAAAGAACTTTAGAGAAGATTTTATAAACCACTGATACGAGGCTGATAGGTCTGTAGTTCCTGAGATCCTCAGTGTCACTTTTTATGTAGCATGATCATTGTAGCGTTGTTCCAATCCTTAGGAATCTTCTCTTCATTAAGGCATCGAGTGAAAACTTGGGCGAGTTCTGTTTCAATTTCTCCACTTGCTTCTTGTATAATGTCCACGGTAATTGAATCTTCTCCTGGAGCTTTACCCCGCTTCATGTTCTTGACTGCATGTGTAACCTCTCCTGGTAGGACTGGAAGAACTCTGATACTAGTACCTTTCATGATGTCTGGAGTACATGTAACATCTCTTTCATATAATGTGGAGTAGAAATCTTTCACTCTTGTCAAAATTTCGCCTCTATTTCTTGTTACAGAACCATCTTCTTTTCTCAGTGTCATAATCTGTTTTCTTCCCTTACTGAGATGTCCCTTTGCTATTTTCAGGATTTGGTTGCTTTCAGTTGCTTTCCTCACTAGTTCATAGTTGAATTTCCTTACGTCTTCAGTAATACGTTTTGGTACTGTCTTGCATAGCTCTATATATTCCACTTTTAAAGTCGCATCTTCTTTAGTTGTCCTCATCTCTCTTCTTTTTTGCATCAACATTTTGGTTTTTCCTGATAATTTGTTCACATGCAGCTTGTTCGTAGACCCAGCTAATCTTGTTGCTGTTTCCATAAGAGCTTTGGTTACCTTTGTGTTAACTTCAGAGATGTCCACGTCTTCTGATGTTAGACCTTCTAGAGCAGAGAATCTGTTCCTCAGTTCCAATTTGAAGGTATTATGATGCTTTTCAAGGTTGGTCACGTCAAAACATTTTGTTTGCTTTATGAGCTTGCCACGCCTGAGTTTAGCATGGAGGTGCATCTTACATCCTACCATTCTATGGTCACCTCCATGACAAATTTCTTGTTACATATAATAAAATCAATTTCACTTATCCATCCATTGGGATGCCTCCATGTCTATTTCCTGTGTGGCTTTTTCTTGAAAAAGGAGTTCATGATGAAAACCCTTCTGCCTCTGCAAACCCTACGAGAGTATTTCCACGCTGGTTTTTATTACCGTGACCGAATTTACCTACTGAAGTTTCATTCTGTTGCCGTTGCCTTATTTTAGCATTGAAATCTTCCATAATTATCTTCAAGTGCTGCTTGTTTTTATTATTTAGATGACGAATTTCTTCATAAAATTCTTCAATTTCTTCTTCAGGAAGACTTGTGGGGGGTGCATAAGTTTGAATAATCTGAGCCTGGTATCTTCTCGAGAGTTGGATAACGAGTCGTGCAGCTCTGTCAGAGAAACTTTCAACTTCTACAACTTTATCCGTCAGTTTCTTGTTTATTATAAATCCAACACCACTAGTTCTGCCAGTATCTGTCCCACGATAGTAGAAGAGATGTCCACTTTTCAGTTCAGTGAGATCTTCTCCTTATCTTCTTACCTCACTTAGCCCGACGATGTCCCACTTGATCCTTTGTAGTTCCTCTTCCAATTCAAGAAGTCTTGAATTAGAAGATATGGAGCGTCCATTATACGTAGCCAAGGTCAGCATCAAATGGCAGCCTAGTCCGGTCCTCCAGTGATTCTTAGCACCCTCTGCCTTCATCTCGCACTGGACGCTGCCTTGGCCAGGTATATTCGAGCTGCCGGAGACTAAGGGCCAAGATTTAAGTTGTGGAGTCATTTTGGAGGGGTTTGGCCATATGTCACCACGCTGGCCAGGCGGGTTGCTCGTATATGTGGAGTGAAGTTTTTTGTTAAAAAATCGTAACGTTTTTGAAAGAAAGATTTTATAGAAACCTATGAAGACGCACACACACTCACCCAAGTTGTTCTGAGGGAAACAAAAACTGTTCTGACCAGGTGGGTCGGCGTGAAAAGCGCATCTTGCTTGGAAAATCACCCAACTGAGCCACGTAAGAGATTATCACTTGAAAGCTCCTGTTTTGGGCAATAATGCGTCGTCTCTCATCCACGAGAGGCACATCTTGTTGTGCTTGTATGAGAACTTGCTCAACTTAAAGGTGACGATGTTTTTATTCTTCAGTATGTTTCATTTTTGCCAAGGGCATTTATTGGGAGGTTGTATTTTCTCGAACATTTTTATTATATATACAACAGCTGTCCAAAACGTAAAAGTGAACATGAAACCTGACACGATTGCAGAGGAGCTTGAGGCTAAAGGAAGTTGTTAACACATGCACACCAGTATGGTTGTGACGTATATAACATCCCATCATGCGCAGCCGGCATGCAAATTTGCAGTGAGCACATGACAGCTGCTTAGACTGTATATAGGCAGGAAGCCGACTCCTTTGTCACATGACTTTATTTTTTTCTCATGTGTTTCACCGACGGAGTGAGAAATTGCGCATCTGAGGTATGTAAAGGGTATTGCAGACGTTATTTTGGAGATTTTATCAGAGGCCCGGAAAATCGAAGAACACCGGATTGTGGCAGATGTCGCCAGATACTTTGGAGTAGCACATAGCATAAGGCCGCGGTTCCGATCAGCGTTCAAAAGATACAGAACAATGGCTAAATATTGTGCTGGAGGTCTCCTGGCTGTTTGAGCCAGCGGGATGGCCACTACTTGGCCTTAATGTGCTATTCGTCTTGAAGCAAGAACAGGTGTGCGAATTTCGCCCCAAACCATGTCAATACGTCTAAATGCGGAAGGACTAAGTTCCCTAAAATCAGAGACATCGCAGCTTGCCGTCAGTGATGTACGCCTTACGTTGACTGGTTTTCAGATCAGCGAGCCAAAGAAAGTTTCACAGATTAAAACCACTCTAATTTTTAATCGGATTCCAAGTGCCAATTGATCTGAAGGGAACGTGAAGCAGCATATGATACCAGGAAAATCGTTAAACTGGAGAAATATAGCTGTCGCGGCGTCATGAGGTGGACCGGTATCATAGTCAATGGATGTAGCAAACTGAAAGCACTGAACAAAGAGATAATCACTGGACAACCGTACGGCAATGTTATGATTCTTCGCCCCGTTCGTGTGTTCTATGATACTGTGGATGCAGATTTCGCTTTTAGGACCGATAACGCTTTTCCTCACCGACCAGAAGCTGTGCATGAAAGCTAATGAGGGTATCAGTTGGATGGAGTAGCCAATGCACTCCCTCAATCTTAATCCAATCGAATATGCATGAAAGGCTTTGGGAAGACATGCTGCGCAAAGGAATTTCCCCACCAGAAAACACTCCAAAATATATCAGGGCTTTCCAGCAAGCGTGGAACTATTTGCCCCAGAGCTCATGAAAAACTTTGTGCCAAGCATCATGACCACCGATGCTAAACATAATTTGCGGTGGGGAATGGGCATAACCCTTACTGAGAATTGCGCACTGTAGTCTGTTTGTGCGGTGCTGATGTAAGGGTGTCACTAATGACAGTTGAGCCTGTACCTCTTAAGCAACCGCTTGTTTCGCTACTATCGTTATTACATATCACTCAGAATTTTTAATATTGTGAGTTTCATTTTATTGTTGTTACCACTTATAGCTGTAAGATCGCGTTTTCTGATTTTGACTGGTCAAAATGTACTTCGCCGTTAAGTTTTGTACAGCAGTGCCTTTTTCTGGTGCCATAAATGCTAATCAAAGAAATGATAAATTTCTCCTACTCTTGTCAGTGCTAACGAAAGTGGCTATGTTATCCACACCCTTTAACCGAATGAAAAAGATTTTCATTTGGAATTACATATGCAACAGCAGTAAGTGGAACGAAAATAACAAAGGTGATAACTGTTGGGCCTGAAAAACAAGGAACTCGAGTTTTATTTGCTCAGTAAACTAATCAAGCTCATCAGGTTAAATGGCTAGTAGATTATATGAAGTTCATATGCATATGTATAGCCAAAATATTTGTGTCTGAGATAGAGTTGTCTGATGTAAAACTCATACAATAAAATTAAGTTCTGTTTATCAGATATCATTGCAGGAAGTGTCAATACGCTTGATGCATTATTTTCGAGAATTCTGGGGTAATGTACTTCTTGTGGTAACAAAATATTATTTTAGATTCGTGTATTTCTTAAAAATGCAAAACCAGCTGATTTAACTCGAACATGTGTTTAGCAGCTGCTGGAGTGAACAAATAAATTGCAAAATTTAAAGAAACCATAACAATACCTAACAGTTTTTAACCTAACAAAGAGTCAACAAATTCATCTTTGTATCTTGCAAGTCTTTAAAGCTCATGAACGGATTCCACTTTTTAAAAAGCGAAAAACTGAATAAAGGTGTATTTATGCGTAACGAAGATGTACAGAGCTTATATGTCTGACTTAGAAAATGAAATGAAAGGGAAAATGTAATAAGTTTTAATTTATTCCAAACGCGTGAACATAATTTTGAAAATCTCCTCGATCTCAAAATTCAATAATTTTTGAAAGTTCTAAATCACAGAAGTCTAGGTTAGTAATCGATTTTCTGAGCAACACTGTGACGCCAGGTCAAAGAAAGACACTCTTAGGGAGCGAAAATATGGCGGAAACTGAAGAATCATTTCATATTCTCCGAAACTTCGCTCCATTCTGATAGAAAATGATAAGTTCGTGTGATCACCACCACAAAATTCGTCCGTTAAAGTCACGCTATTGAACTTCATTGTGGCGTATTATGTGTGAAGGTATCTAGCTTTGCATATGCGAAAAGGAAGAGAAGCAAGTAAAGAAAAAAAAAGTAAATTTCCATAATCCACTTTCTTCACAACCTGAATCTCGGTACGAGCAGGCCAGTCAGGGAGGTGGGGTGGGGAGTGTTCGAATCTGTCGCCAGAAACTTACTGTTTCTGCTCCATTATCATCAACAACACCTGCCTACCAGATGAGCTCGTAATCTCCCGATGCTCTTCACTCTCCTCTCAGTGTCCCCAGTCTACTTTCTACATGCCCCAGACTGCCACCTTATTATGCATGCAGAGACCAACAGACTCGCTCACTGGGAGTTCAGTCTTCAAGAGAACACTTTCTCCCACCCCAGCACAGTCGTTTCTATGAAGATACTTTCTCTCTCTCTCTCTCTCTCTTTCTCTGCTTGGGATGTTACTTTTTTTCTTTTTTTATATTCAGTATTCCTGCTGTGATCTCGCCTCTCGCTTCCAAACAACAAAGAAAATACACTCCTCTATGTAACAGCTTGCATGAGGGCTGTAAAGTCATGATGATAGGCGACGTTTTCATTTCTTTAACTGGAGAGTCTCAAGTCGATAAACCTCAGGCAAAGACGGATGGACTCAGCAAACCCTAAAAATTCTTAAACAATTACATACTCTTGCTGAAGTTTCGGTATATTGATTATCGTAGATAGTTTTCTACGCTAACTTTCTTTCAAATGCTGCTTATCATGTATTATAATGGGGGTATTTAATGAATAACTTTTTAAAAGGTTAACAGGGAATGTTATTCACATCATGTTAAAAAAAGAAAAAACGTTTAAGGCTTGCTGGCTTGTAATCTTTAAAATTTCTAGAAAAGATTCAGAAAAGAAAACCTTAGGTAAAATACATGAAATTCGCTGAAGTTAACTTATTTCTTTTCTAGTTTTGCGAAAGTTATGAATTAACGGAACTCAGGACTTTAAATTCAGGCACAACGTAAACTCTTTGGAAGTTACAAGTAATGTGGGAAAGTATAAAAGTAACAGTAGAAGATTTTTGAAAATGTTTTGAGAAAAATGTAATTTCGGTTTGAGGTAAAGAATAAAATTTTCTGTTTTTACAGTGCATGATTTGGACGTTGAAACGGAACAGAAGTTTTCTTAATTTTTGGACTTAATTTTCTTCCCAGAACTTTTGGTAGAAAAGTTGTGCCTTCTTGCTCTGTTATTTTTCATTTCCGATTTTGTCTTAGGGTTTCAACGATTTTCGTGAGCTCCTAGGGCAGCAAGGTGTCACCTATTCTTAAATTAGAGACCCACCAGCGAATTCAGAGAGAAGCGCTGGAAAGAAAATAATCGCATTCATGCTTTTCCCTGGGATTCTAACTTAGAACCAGCTGTACGAGAAACAGACGTGCTCTAAACGTTTCTGTCTCATTTAGTGTCGCATGAACACTTTGCTATGATCTAACTGCAAGATTTCAGCTATAACCAAATGGCATTGTTTTACTTTACTATCTTAAAGAAACACTTAACATAATCTAATGATCATATGACTTTCCGTTACGAAACCTGAACCGGTACTGTTAGGTCTATGCATAAGTTTTTAGCGTTTTGTGGTCGAACAGATGTCGTACTTACACAGGCAGGTCGCATTTTATCATCCCTGATGTATGTCTGCGCTCTTCACAGTCGAAGGAGATCCAGATCTGCCCTCTGCATCACTCCTTTGGTCGTCTGCTACGTTGCAATCAACACATCGGAACATCACAAGCCACTCACGAAACGCTCGTGCACCTACATCATTCTCTCCGCATGCCAAACAAATCCACTCTTGTGATTCTCCAGCAGTTTCCTCGAGATGAAACATGAACAGCAGACAGTGAGGTACGTGCACCTTGTTAGTCGTCATGTCTTAGCTCTACAAACCGCACCACATCGAATTATAAGTGGCTGTAAGCAGACATATACCATTCGGCGAAATGTTACTGCCTTACCCCCATACCACGTAATTTTAACAAAAATTCAATCGTTTCACTTTAACAACCCACTAAGTGTATTATCGTAAACGTTTCCGTAGACCTAATATACAAAATATAATTACTTTCCAGAATCAGAGTGGGCAGAAGGAAGTCATGGTGAACTAGAAGTGAGTATGGCATGCTTCGTAGGTGAATTTGAAAGTTTTATAAAATTTGTTGAATAGCACAGTTGTTCATCTGGCGCACTACTGCTGCGGTATTTCAAATACACTACGTACAATAACACTTTATAAAGGAAGTGAAATCCATATAAGAAGACGGAGAGATGTGTGCTGCTATTATCTGTAATGCCACAGTCTTAAAACCTGAAGACTTTGACTGTGGATTGCAGTATACACCGAGAAGCCATTCCATTATCACCACGTCCAGCCTAGAAAAATCAGCGCGCCTAAAGACCGAATAGTGGTGCAGATGAAGTTCCCAGAGGAAATATTTATATAACCAGAGGACCGGCTTTCGGTTAATATAGTGTTCGGAGTCAGAATGGGCAAAGCTGCCGGTGATTTATCGGAGTTTGATAAAAGACAAATTGCGATGGCACGGCGCTCGGAACTACGATCTGGGTAACGGCGCGGCTTGTGGGTTGTTCACGTGCCGCTGTAATGAGTACGTATCAAAAGTGGTGCACAAATGGCCGAACGATGAAACGTCGTCTAACTGCGTGTCGTCTGCAGCAGCTCATTGATACCAAAGGGGAGCGGACACTGTCGCGCATTGTTCATAGCGACCACAGGGCCACAGTGCTACAAATCACCCGCAGCTACGACAGTGGTGATCACGGCAATGTATCACAGCACACAGTTCATCGCAGCCTTCTGCGCATGGGCCAGCTTAGTCGAAGACCCAGCCGGACCCCCATGCACCCTGCACGTCATCGCCAGCAACGCGTGAAATGGGCCCAAGATCATCGAGATTGAACCGTGCATGATTGGAAGAAAGTGGCCTGGACTGATGAATTTGCTTAAATCGTATTTTCGGATCAGGTAAACCCTTGAATAATCTTGGCGGAATTTCCACTGTGTTTGTAACGTACCAGGAGATGTGACGTACCTGCCAGAAGGACGCACACGACATAAAGGCAGATAGGAATCAGAATAAAACGTCCGCGTAGCTCAATTGGTACAGCAACTTATTCCGGAATGAGGGGATCCGGGTTCGAACCCTGGCGTGGACAGAAATGACGGAGAAATTTACTTCGTTATATGTTTTACAAGAATGTATGGAACTGTTCATACGAATGGGACAGTCCAGTTTAGAGGAGTAAACCTAAACAGTTATCAATCGCATAAAGTGAAATTTTATCAAATTGTTCAGTAATAGGGCTTTATGTATCGAAGAAATCTTTCTCTTGTAAATGAATCACGGGGAATATTCTTAAATTCATGTTGCAATAGATTTTGAAGAGCGAATGTTCCATACTCACATAAAAAAGGAACTGTATTTAGAATACGCAAGATATAAGCCTGTTACAAGCTAGAACAAAATGTACCATAGTAACCTGGACAATAAGGCAAGTGGTCTGCACTGTGCTCTGTAAATATATGGAATGCTTTTATTTGAAACTCGCTTCTAACAGCCGAGTTTCTTTGAACATTTCCAAATAAAAAGCGGTATCACGGTTTCTGTAAACGTCTGGAATTCAAAGTTTGTACCGCACTTTGATTAGTCACTAGAATTATTGTCTAGGATGCTAAGCAACATGTTAGGAGCGCGCAAGCAAAACCAAACATGTACTTTAAATCTAGATTTGCAGTAGGCAGGAAAAACGTTCATTGAGTTATGCGCAATGAATTTCGTACTGTTCAACTATCAGCCACTTTCCTTTTGATGCTCCAAACACGTCTATGGATCTGATTCAGATCAAAAATGTTTTAAAATCAAAATATTAAACTATTTGTTGTTGATATGTTTGTTTTTGTTCTGGCTTCAAGTGACATGTTTCTTTTTGATCAGATGCCCTAGTGACTTGTTGGATTTTGCTTAAACTTATTCTGAATTTAATCTACCTATCTATGCAACCTATCAATTCAATAATCAACCTGCCTTTAATAGAATACCTATTATCTGACAAAATCTCAAGGTTTGAAAGAAAAAGCTGATGGAGAAAGAGAAGCATTTTTACTTTTCAGTTGATATATATATATTTTTTTAATTTTTGTTCATTATTTACCAAAGTTGCTGTCACATGTTGCTATGTCTTTATTTCGCGCAATTTATTAAAAATTAACGAAAATAATAATAGGTGGTATAAAAAACGCTTGACTGAGAAGAACGAATTTTTATTAAACTTAGAAAACAAGTACATTAATAAAAATCAAATATGTAGACCACTGTCGTCCTCCCAGCAGTCCCATTTTTCCTGATGCTCATCATTTTCATTAGGCTGTAAAGTAGGTCCATCAATCAATCTTGCGAACCAAATTCTTCATGGGAACTTCGCAACTTCTCTCCATGAATTTCCAGAAAGGTCTTTGAGAAGGGAATCCACATCCTCTTTTTTTCGCACCTGAAATTCCATGCTCCAATAGTAAAACGTGCGTAATAAACTACATGGCTGCACGCGAAGTAATCCCCTTTTTTTTAGAACAGTCACTGGTGCCTTTTCATGTTAAAATCTATAAAAAAACTGACCAATGACTTGCACGCTGCAAGTGCCTCTTTTACCTCTTACTTTGGATATTTTAACCTTTGCCATGCCCTTCATGCCATCCAAAGTCTTGTAGATTGCTGAATGTGACTTACACTCAATCTTTTCCTAGGGCATCTCACTGTTCCAAAATTGCTATACACTTTCAGGTACTCAATTTGTCGTATAAATGGAAGGAATTTTCTTTTGTTGTTTTTCGGTTCTTCCGAAAACTCTGTCAGCTGGTAAAAAACAATGGCCGTCGCACTAGAAAATGCAAAGTGATGTTTTGGGCAGAACACGTCGGGTTTTTAGCCACAACTTTCATTAAGGCATGAACATTTTTATCTTGACATGGCAATAACTTTTCACGAATGAATAATGCATCACATGGACGATTTCTGTAGCACGAGAACCGAGTGTTCTGATGTTCGGAACCCACAGAAACTTTGGAACCATCTGGTGCACCACAGCGTCCTCTCTTAGCTTTTTCTTTCGCACTTTCTCTTCTCGTACTTTTCCTTTGTCCTTTTGAATCTTCCTTTACCGTTACTAAATCATTTTTGAACTCTTCCATGTCTCTAAAACTATGACAAACGCACGAAAATAATCACCACGTTTTAATAGAACCCGTCGACTGTCTGAAAACATGAATGCCACTTCGTCACTGACCGAATTCTGGAGCTCTGATTGGTTCACTCGACATGTTTGATTTTGCTTGAGCCAACTACTGGGACATGTTCGTTTTTCCTCGAATCGTGCATTTTGCGCCTATAAAATGAGTAGCAGCTGTTTGGTTTGGGTCAGCTTATTATACAGAAAAGGAATCAAACCATCATCCTTTATGATATCCAAATTTACTTGATAATTCACATTTTTGTGACATGTTTGGTTTTGCTTGCGCGCTCCTTGTGTGTGTTTGGAAATATGTTGTAATTATCTTCAATCCTCAACAAACGTGGAACCTCTCTAGGGAAAATTGTATGGAATGTAGGTCTAAATGCAGCCCTGGAAACGAGTTGAGAATGACATTTTTAGTGTGTCTCCAATTATTAACGAGGATAAATTCAGAGCCCTTACTGCTAAATTCATAAAACAATATGGCCTACAAAACCTGACATGATACTGGCAACACGTTAAACTGTGGCATAGGTGGAGTATCTTTAAGTTTTGGGTTTAACGCTTACCATGAGCAATTCGAAGGGCTGTAAGCACTCTTTCGTCCCTAATTTGGGGCCGCTGGTTCTAGAAAAGTCAGAAAATCAGGGACGTAAGCCGACGTAGAACAATTAATTGCACCACCAATGTCTTATCCGAGACTTTAGCCTGAGCCTGTCTCGGGGTGAATGATCAGAAGCCAGCACCTCTGACCTCTAAGCCGCCTGAACTACCTCATGCAACTACAGCCCATAAGTGGAAGGCAAAACAGAAACTGATAAATGATGACGAAAATTCGTTCTGTTCTGTCCATTTATTATGGTTGATCTGAAAATTACAGAATGCACCATTTCTGGCAGAAGAATATCCCTTGATCTCTTACGACATCCGATTTTCTGCTGGATGGGAAATAGCGTGATTATTAGTACTGGTGACACTTCCAGTAGTCACCTGCTGATTCTGCTAATTAAGAATAATATGAATCCTCATCATGAAATTGTGTTACCTATGCGTTACGAAGTGCAAACGCGAGGAAGAGTCAAATAATGATTTAAATATTGGTGACACAGTTAGAAACATGCTTTTCCTTCTGATATTCACAAACTATAAAACGAAATTGCGTACAGGTTCTTCTGTCAGAGAGTTGGATTTTACACATTATTAAAAGCCACTGAAATTAATAAACCACTGAAATTATTTTATTCTGAAGAAGCCACTAACGTCAGCAGAATAGTCTGTCATTCGATCTTTCGTTGTGTGATAGGTTTCGCTAAACAGAGCATGAAGCAATGTAACATGCATACGGTTTTCGTTTGCAATCTAAAGAATGTAAGGTTTTGGAATTGCCAGATGCTGTTTTCATTTTTCACGTGAACGCATGCTTTTCACTGACTACACGTTGCCAAATAGTGTTTCCGGAATAAAATCTGTGAGCTCTTCTGCATAGGAAAACTCAAAAATTAAGATTGTTATTATGTAAAGCCGGTCACGTTTCCCTTTAGTAAATTTGAAAGCATAAGAAGAAGTTCTACTACACATGCCTAATTATTCTTTTTCATATGAAATAGACTTCATTCAGGAAGGGGAGGGGAGGGGGCTTAATGAGCCCCGTGAGCAACTCGATGGGTTACAAGCAGTCACCTGTCCCTAATGTAGGGGTAGGCTTCTGCTTATGGCCCTCTCCCTTCCACCGGTTCCGGGGAAGAGAAAAAGCTAGTGCCATAAAACAAACATAACATACATGCCTCACCGTAACTCGAACCTGAAGCGTATCAGACGTTTAGACCACTGCGCCATTGGAGCGGTATTAAAGTTCGTCTCGAACTGTAGCAATTAGTGAGCGTAGTCAAATTCCGTCAAAGCTGAAACGACTTCGATGATCGGAAAATTTATTGAGGAGTATGTGTACTCAGTTTTTCTGTGTGTGTGCGTGCTTTCAAGATCAGCTAAATGTATTGGAACCATTTCTTACTAGAAGGAGGAAGAACTCTTTGTTTTTACGAGGTTTGAATTCTCTGGTTGCCTTTGTTGAAGACTACGGAGATTATCTGATCCTGTTGAGAACGACGAAGCGTAAATTTCGTTCATGCCTACTAACCCCTATTTTTCTGAGCGCATTTCTTTCAGGATGTCGTCAGCTGAGCAAGCAGTTTCGCTCTTTTTTACTTCTTTTTCCCCTGGGATTTTTTTAAGGAAAATTGCCAGAGCGCCCTTCTCTTTCTTTTTGATTTTAACATTTTATAATGGTGTTTTTTCAGTGCGATGTAGAGCAGCACTATCTGACGTTATTATTTCCGGCAAACACCGTTCTTTCTCTAAATATTTGCATCTTTGCAACTGTTTGCGAAAAAAAATGGTTATAAAAAATAAGTGTTTGAAAAAAATAGTGAGATATTTTTTTTGATAACAGCCGGTTAACTTTTAGCGTAGTGAAGACCTTCGGGCTTTTTTGATGCAGGAATTTTTTAAAAGGAATTTATAAACCCACGTATTTCATTTGTGAAGAAAAATCTCAAATAAAAATGTGCCAAAACCAGTTTCTGAAGCTGTTAGTATAATTTTATGGTTTCTAAAAATAATTTATAAATATAGGTACGACGCATTAAATAAATTAGAAGATAAAATGTCAAACAGAGATACAGTCAGTGACATTTATCCACTTACCCGTTTCCGGGTAAGTGGCAAATGGGAATCATATCGATGCCGTGACACAAAATGATTAGTATTTTGTGCTTAAAACTACTGTACAGAACATACATACTTAGAAAGACCCAGTTAGAGTTTTTGAAGACCTATAAATCTACGGCTCTACTAGCTGTGTGGAAAATTTCTATTTGAACTGGATTGCTGTAGAAACGGAAATGTGGTTATGTGTAATTTTTAATATTCCAAACCCACAGTTTTTGCGACACGATCAATTAAACTACACTGACTAAAAATTACACTACACTGACTAAAAATTACACTACACTGACTAAAAATTACACTACACTGAATAAAATTACACAAGATAAATAAAACTTTACTTATGTAAAACCCACGAAATATATTGGAATTTCAGCTAGGAATGAGGAGTAGTGTATGATCAAAGGACTGGTGGGATTTATAACGAAGTAAATTTCCCCGTCATTTTTGTCCATGCTGGGCATCGAACCCGGGCCCCCTCATTCCGGAATAAGTTGCTCACCCAACTGAGCTAAGCGGACGTTGTCCAGAATAAGTCACTCTCCCAACTGAGCTACGCGGACGTTGTCCAGAATAAGTCGCTCTCCCAACCGAGCTACGCGGACGGATGCTCTAGCTGCTATCTACCTTTATCTCATGTGCGTCCTGCGATGCAGGCATGTCACATTCCCCCCCCCCTCCAAAGAGGGGGCCGGAGGCATGGCCCACTGGTCAGCCGGGACCATGTGTCGCTGTAGGCAGTCATCCGCTGAAGAACGTACATTGGAGAAATCCCAGTCAATTTGGTGTGTGGAACGTAACATCACACACATTTATTTTTCGAAGCGCTGAAGAAGGGATTCTCTTATTTTCCTTGTCTCGCGGTACGGAAAGAACACCACACCATTGCGAGAACCTTAACGGCCAGGTCATTCATGAAGTTCGGACGCCAATATAACGAAGTAAATTTCTCCGTTATTTTTGTCCACGCCGGGCGTTGAACACCGACCCCTCATTCCGGAATAAGTCGCTCTCCCAGCTGAGCTACGCGGACGGATGCTCTCGCTGTTATCTGCCTTTATCTCATGTGCGTCCTGCAATGCAGGCACGTCACAGAGTATTTTGCAAAACAACTGCATTTGTGCAATGTCGAAGACCAACAGTATACAAAGAGTGGTTAACAAACGTGGCAGACTGTACTTCGTCTCTGAATTTTTTCGTTTTGTTTTATTCAGGGGGCTTAAAAACCACCGTGGTCCATTTCAAAGTGTTACAAGAAATCGCCCATCCGTAATTAGGAGCACTAGTTCCAAGGAGGGGCGAGAGCCAGCGTCGCAAGACAAACACACTACCTACGCCTCACTCAGGTGTCGAACCCGGGCCCACCCTAACGAACGGTCAGAAGCTTGCGCCACCAGGACAGATTTCTTCATTTTCTGGGTATGCCGTAGAAAACAAACAGAATACAGAGAAAATGCAGAGAGTAGATCAACCGATAAAACTCCGCTAGCCAGGTCATAAGCTAGAATGGAAACGGCTAGTAGATACCAAAAATTGGATTAGGTCAAGATTAGGTGACACGAAACCTACCTGGGCCAGATTGTTTTGAACTATAAATACAAAAACTTAAATTACTCTTATATGTAACTTACCTACTTGTAGGATTTCCGTCTTAATGAAGGAATAAAGAAAGCCGGAAAGTACATGTATATGTACAATTTTACTCATGGTTACAATTACTTCAGAACAAAATAAGAAAAAAAAAGTTCTAATCTCATTTCCAGAAATAGAGATACGCTATATAAAATAAATATGGAAAAACTGTATGCACCAAATTAAGCAGAGCGTTGTCATTTTGCTCTTAAATGATTCTACCACCCCTCTAAAAAAAACGAGTCAGGTGGTTATAACTCGACCGTCTGACCTGAAAGAAAATTTTGACTCCAGTGACCTGTGTGACCAGTTTCCAACTCTTGTAGAGCACCCCGTTGGCGCAGTGGTCTAACCGCTGGCTTTTGACATTCGTCGGAGATGGTGTGCGTTCGAACCTCAATGAGGCATGAATGTTGTGTTCGTCATACGGCGCTAGCCTTCATCCTTCCCTGGAATTAATGGCTCTGAATTAGCGTCGGGCGACTGCTTATAGTTCATCGAGTTACTGACGGTAGTAGTTACACCCCTCCCAGTTTCTCGAAAAAAATTCTGGCAGTTACCGGAGGTGTTAGAAAAATGGTCAGATTTCTACGGCCAACAGCGCAAAACACTGAATCAAATAGCAGAACATTTGAGTAACAGAAAATACCAAATGACATTCCTCAGCAGGATGAGCTGTACCTTTCGTCCTCTGTATTGCAGCAACAGACCTGTCCGTTGCACTCTGCACATAAAAAAGACAAAACAGCTGTGTGAGCTGAGAGTAAAACACGTTGGCTTTAAGTGACGAAAACGGATCAAATTGGGAGAGCAATCATATTTACATCAGCTTCATTCCCATAGAATGGTAAGCATTTTAAGAAAGTAGCCCAACAGCAAAGTTTCATCTTCCATAGTCACGACTCTCCAGTCTAGGAGAGGCAGTGCAATGGTGTGGGCTTTGTTTTGATGGTAAATTTTAGGTCCTCTGATTGGAGGAAACCCACGCTTGAATGCTGAACCATATTTTAAGCGTCTTTGCTGTTCAGGGTAATACAGCCATGGTCACTATCTACTCTCATGACGACGGATACTTTTAGAAGGGCATTACACCATGTCACAGGGCCAAATTTTCCCACGCAGCCCCGGTGGCGCAGTGGTCTAAGCGATGGCCTCTAATTATTCGTCCGAACGGGATCCGGGTTCGAATCCCGGTGAGGCATGGATGTTGTGCTTGTCTTACGGCACAGGCTCTCTCCCTTCCCTGGAACCAGTGACCCTAAATTAGGGACGGGCGACTGCTTATAGCCCATTGAGTTGCTCACGGTGGTCGTTAAACCTCCAATAAAAAGAAATATATTATCCCACAGAAGTGTTAGGACTTGAAGGGGGCTTTTTCTGATTCATTAGCCTGCGAAGCCCCAAGACTTAGTTACGATACAGAATTTGTGCAACAAAGTCGAAAGGGACATCAGATAACATGATATAATGCTATCAGCAGAGCGGCGTTAATACGAGCTAGCTATGCATTGTAGATGCCAAGAATAGCCCCGTGTAACACAAAAATAAAATTGTTTATCTCGATTTTTTAATGCTTCTTATACAATTCAGAGACGCTAATTTCAACAGTGGACTTTTTTTTTTTGAATCATCAAAACTCCTTTAATTATCTTACATTTTGTGTTTTATTAATACACTGTCATTCCCCTTTGTTACAAGGTAAACATAGCCACGACAAGAAGTTGTAAGCTTTCTTTGGACTCTTTCTGTTATGTTTGTAGGTACTATATTCGTCCTAAGCAAGTCAAGGACAAAATTACTACCAGGACTATGACAGTTTTCTATTGCATATCAAACTTACTACGGATAGCTTATGGGAGACCAAGGCAAAGTTTTGGCACCTCAATTTTGCTGTTGTAGTTGCAATCCAGCTTTGGAAGGAAGGATGGCTTCTTCGTGGTGCAAGGAAAGCAATGCCATTTGCCATTCCTCGAACTTGGAGAAAACTTAAGAGTCGTCTTAATGACTGTTTCTTTTTTATGGTGGGTATTTTCAAGTAAAAGAAGCCTAGTGACTGATATGCCATTACATATCCCGTTGCGATGACCTGATTCTGTGAAATTCACAAATTTGCCAGTGGTGGAGATCGAAACCACGCCACATTGCTCCGGAGCCAATTGTTCCAACTGACTAAACTACACCGATCGAATGTATCGCTGCAGATCTGCCATCTTGATACGTGCTTCACCTCTGTAGTACGTCAGCATTCCACTACCACCAAAAGGTGTGGAGACAGTAGAAGGAGATGTCCAGTTTGGTGGTGGTGATTGTAAGGACGACAAAGATATGAATTCCAAGGTGCATCTTGCAATGCTCTGCCATGTTTAACAAAGCAACAAGAAGTGAAGAATTTACGAAGAGACTTAGGGCTAACGAAATTAAATGCATAACTTCTGAATTCTCGTTTGTAAGGGTGGAAATTATGAAATCCCAGGAATAAATCGGCCACGTACAGAAAAAGACATGAAACTTATCCACACTATTATGTTAAGACTGATGTTCTTTACCATTTGGTTCGATATAAATGTGCTTCTTGAGAACATTGGCAGTCCTCACATACCTGAAGAATGGAGACTCTTTATAGGCCGTTTGGTTAGAAGTCTGAAGAGAGTGTTAAACTACTGTTTATGAAAATCGCAACATCATGAAGGAATGATGGTAATCACGTGAAACTTACAGGATATGCAGAGAAGGGTTGTGCATGCAAATGATTAGAAGCGCAGAGTCATTGCGCATGTCTGGGCTCGGCAGCACCCTCTGGACAGTCAAGTGAGGGGAATAAAGAGATGACTGTTTAAGATACACACCAGTAGTGAATCGCGGTCAGCGTGTAGTAAAAGGGTCTCCAGGATTCAATGATGCTAGATGCAAATATGAAGCATTATTTAATGGTTGCTTTGCTAATAGATTTCACCTAGAAAAAGTCGGTTAGAAGCAGTATTTTCAAAGTAATTTAGACACAAATTTCTACACTTGCATAAGTAAACTGTTTCTGATATTATGCTGAGCTGCGATTCTTTTCTCTTTGAGCATTTTACTGCTTTTCCTTACGAAAACTGTAGTAAAACGTGTTTTAGTACAGCGAATAAAAAGGAACAAACGATGCAGTTTTACTGCATCAACTGAGTTCTAAACTGCGATGATGAATTTTGAGACATCATGTGAAAATCATTAGTATTTTGAAAGCGTTGAAGCATAGCACAAGATTTTTCAACAACAGAAAATGCATTAGTTTCCTGAACAGATGCCTTTGCGTTATTTTAAATATAAACTGAAGAAGCAAATCATTAGGAACACTTACCTAACAACGTGTTGGGCCAAACTTGGATTTCAAAAAAGACTTGGGTGTGGCATGGATTCAACGATCTGTTGATATCTTTCTACAGGTATGTTCAACCAAACAGATGTGATAGCTTCCCTCAATTGCCGAATTTTGCCTGGAGTAGGACTTCTGGTACCAATGGCTCTCCCAATCGTAACCCACAGGTGTTGGTGCCATTTACAACTTGGGAATCACTGTCTTGCAATCACTTTGCGAAGAACCGAGCCATATCACATGCAGCAATATTCTGCAGGAAGTAGCTTTCTCCATCAAGAAACCTCATGCACACATGTACGGGTGTGCTTGGTCTGCACTGATGTTGGGATATCTCGTGGCATACAGATGCTGTCCAATAGGCAATACGAAATCCAGTACCAGAAATGTAAACAGACCCCAGATCATTTCAATGCTTCCGTCAGCTTGTACAAATAACACTCGGCAACTGAGATCCAGTTATTCGTGGTGTTGACGTCATGTGTTTAGTCCGCACATCGGCGTGTGTTAACTGCCGATGGAAAATTCACTAGGTGACTTTTTCCCAGTACCCGAGTGTCCAGTTTTGGTTCTCTCGTGCGCTGAAAAGAAATTTCGTAGGATTTTAGCAGAGACGAGTGTTACACGAAGTGAAGGCCTGCTGTTGTAACCCGTTTGCAGGAATTGGAGCAGGTTGTATATGATGAAAGTCTCCTGTCAAGCACTGTTGTACTATACAGTTAGTTGACGCAATGGAGCTCTTCTGTTAACGTCATACAATCATGCCCAACCGTCGTATCCTCGAACATCGACCAATCGTTCTCGCTCACGGAAAGACCCTTTACTACAGCTTTTTTTATGTTTTTATGCATCACTCATATATACACTGGTTTCATAAATTAAGCAACAAATGGAAAAACCGTGATAACTCAAAAAGTATGCAACCGGTTCGGATGAAATTTAGTGGTAAGCTTTATCAAACCAAATGCAACAAAAAAAGTAAGAACATGTGATACGAAGCATTTACATCTTGTATGAGGGATGCAAATATGAATATACAGATATAGGTATCAAGATGAAATAAGAAAAGGTACTTTAACATGGAGTACGGTTACCTCGAAAAGAAATACAGGCCCGACATCGATGTTCCACGCTGTTAATTATGGTTTCGAGCAGTTCTGTGGGTAGCTGTGTCCATTGCTCGAAAAAAGCAGTGCGGAACCCCTTCAGGGTTCAGAGAGGGGGCTGGAAGCCAGCAGCATGCCTCCCGATAGCATCTCAGACATGCTCTAAGGGACTCAGAATGGGAGAGCGTGATGGCCACTAAATACGGACTAGAGGCTCCTGTTCCAGGTACTGGTGCACTAGGCGAGTTGTGTAGGGGGGGGTTATCAGCCTGCAGTACAAATATATCCAAAACGGCGGCAGCATACGGACGAACAATAGGGTCCAGAATGTCGTCTTTATACCTCTCAGCATTGAGGTTTCCATGTGGCAACACATAGGGGCCAGTACGGCTGTCTAACGATATGCCTACTCACACCAGAACTCTACCACCACCATAAGTGTCCATTTCCTGGATATTAGAGAGAAGATAGCGAGTACCGGCCTGTCTCCAGATGTGAACTCGGCGAGAATCCCTCTGTAAACAAAATCGCGACTCATCAGTGAACAGAACGGACCTCCGATGATTTTAAGACCAATTCACATGCATTCGTGCCTAATTGAAACGTTCCCACCGGGTGAGGGGTGAGGGGCACGCATAATGCCGGTCGTTGAGTATACAGTCCTCCTGCATGAAACCCTCTGCTTACCGTCGAAGCTGATACCGTCCGTCCGGTGGCTACCGCAAGCACAGATCTGAGATGTGTCTGTGTAACCGTCTTGTTCCGCCGTGGGGAAAGCAGCAAATACAGGTCATTCGCGGAGATCATCGCCCTTGGGCTACCATCGCTGTACCTTTGCGAAGCTGCACCAGTGACTTGGAACTTCTGCCACATCCTGCTGACCACAGAACAATCGACGTTGAGCCATCTTGCGACGTCTGCCTGCCGTTGTTCTGCTTCGAGTCGGCCTATCGATCTGTAGCGTAACTTCCCTGGTAAATGACATCTCGAAGCCATGTTAACAAAATCGCTGTCTCGCAATCCTGTCATTCTTTGCCGCACATGAATTGGCCACACCCTCCGAAACAGCTGGTTTTAAGCTCTTGCGCATTTTCATAAAGTGCTTCCAGCGCCACTCATTTGCCTTTCGTACAACGATGCTGTATGCCTTCGCTCGTAACATATGCAAATTTCGTGCAATTAGAACTATATTTAGCTTAATTATTGCGATTTTTCGGTTTGTTGCTTAATTTATGGAAACCAGGGCAATTGTTCTTACATAGTAGAGAAGGTTTTGCGTTTCTTTGATGTTTGCACCTACCCACCTAGCACCCACTGTGTTGTCTTTTTTCAAAGTCGTATAAATCACAAGTCTTTCGCAAATTGTCGCTATCTACGCTTCTCACACGTATGAATCCTTTTGAGATCTATAAAACCATCTCAACGTCATAATTGTGTATGTATGTGAAGATGTTATATCTTTTACCGCTATTGGATGTGCATAATAATTTTCTTCTTTATTGTATTAGTTCATTTTATTCCATTTAGTTACAATGTACGAGGGTGAGGGAAAAATTATCCGCAATGCGGGTGTATTTGTGTTTCTGTTGACAGCACTATCGTTTTCGCGCATCGCTAAGCGAAGATGCTGTCTCATCACTGCTGCACGGTTTGAAGTTGCCATGTCAATTCCAATGTCGCTGCAATGACGTTACCTATACGTCGTCAAAGTCGTGACGTCACGCAATGGCGACTGGGCATAAACAAATGTTGTTTACATCTTAGTTAACATTAGTTTCTTCGTTGTCGGCTGTCGATAGTCCCGTACAATTGATTTTTGAAAGTGAAATTGGATGTAATAGATACGGTGTATGTTTTGCAGCGTACTGTAATTACCAGACTGTGAAAAATCAGTGTTCTTTTTATATATTTCCGAAAAACAAACAGAAACATGCCCTATGGACTAGAATGTCAAGGTAAGGATTTGTGGACTGACTGGTAATCTTGTGGACAAGCATATTTTTTATAATCTGTAAAATATGAATTTGGACCACACATCCCGCCCTTTTTTTTTTGTTAACGTTTTCAGAACCTTGGGTTTTGCCTCGAGAGGCTGTTAGAACAAATTCCGTACCAATTTATGGGTGAACTCGTGCGAAGTTTTTATAACATGCGATGCCTTTGGGAGATTTTACATACCCTGTACAAAAATATAAATATACTAATAGGTGTTAAAATATATTGACACAGTTGAAGAGCATCCATAAAATGTACGCTTTACAATGTAAGCATGTAAATGGACAGGAATGTATGTCATGCACTTTGCAGTACATCTCTTCTTACTGAATGCATATTTCAATACAGTTTTTCAGAAGCTAATTGATTTGGCAGGGGAAATGTTAATTTTATTTGCAGGAAAGGTAACCTTTCACAGCATATACTCATTCATACTGGTGAAAAACGTCATCAATGTGATGCACGTTTCAAGGAATTTACTTGTAAAAATAATCTTTCCAGACTTATGTTTCTTCGTACTAAAAAAATAGGAACACTGATGTATGCTTAAAGATATTTTGAAAATGGGCAATTTCGGGCAGTATATGTGTACTGATAAATTTTTGGAACACTAAAGAATAAGAATAAGAAGAATCATGGGTGGTCAGTTCACATATGATACGTATAAAACTTAAAGAAGTAAGATAAAATAATTTATGAAACATAAACATAAAAAGCAGACAAGACCTCGACGCTATATATCTTATCTTTCATGGAGGCATAAATTTCCCACGTATTTCTTCGCTGTGCGGTTCATAATAAATTGACTGGTTGTGAGATGACTTCACATCCTTTTCACCGCATTGAATTAGCTTCAAATTGTCAGAAAAAAACAAATAAATTGCAAAATATGGGCAGAATTCGCCAATCGCGCTGAAACGCTATGGGAATCATGGAGGAACAGATATTTGTTTATGCCCAGTGCCATCTTGTGACGTCACACTTCGACGACGTATTGCCGCACTGCTTTGTATTTGCACCAAAGAAAAGAAGCTTTCAGTTATCCATTTTTTTATGATCTGAAGTTGTATCAGGCTCCGAAATCCATCGGAGACTTTTAGCATAGTATGGGAACAGTGATTTGCCAGAACGGAGAGTCTACGAATGAATTGAAGATTTTGAAAATGGTCGCACAAGTGTTACGCATGAAGAAGGAGCCGAACGCCCGTCCACAGCCACAACTGATGACAACATTGAGCGCGTTCGTGACATGGTTCTGTTAGACAGACTAATTATTATTGATGAAGTAACAAATCGTTTGTAAAGTGGTCAAGGTTCTATCACTTGTTTCGTTCACTCAAAGAATCCTTAAGGGTCATCGGTTCACCTGGAACCAAGAACTGAAAGAAGTGGTACATGCATGGCTCGCTGTTCAGCTGAAGCTTTTTTCCTGAGGACGTAATGAAGCTTGTGCAACAATTGAAAAAGTGTGCTAAAAAGCAAGGAAATTATGCTTAAAAATAATATCATTGTAAGTTACCTATACTTATTGAAATAAATGCTATAGCTGCATTGCAGATAATTATTGTCTCAACCTCGTATTTAAACGATTAATAGCTCGTTTTCGTTTTGCCAGTACCTGGAAGATATCATCGGTGTATTATTATACGTTGCTGAAAATTAAAATACAGTGAGCAGAATCTGTTAAAAATTAGAAGCTCTTGCTCTAATTTTCATCGATATGTATCATTAATTTTTCTTTTTCATTTATTCCTGAACTGAGAAGATAAAGAAATGGAAACAGCTCTTTTTATCTATAATCTTGTTGCAGCATTTACATTAAAAAGCAGATATTTGAGTAAGGCTTTCGAATTTATTTCATTATTTGAGTGATATAAAAAGAGCTCGCATCACGTAAATGCATCATCTTTACTTTCGCAATGTTAATTCTTTTCAACCGTGATCCTTGGTGATATCTCCATGACATTTCAATTTCTTTGTTTTAATCGTTATAAACGATGAAATAAACAATGTAATTAATTCTGTAGCTGTAAACAAATTCACTAGACAATGAACACTTTAAAACGATTTTAAATTCAATTCAGAGCTTAAGCGATAAATAAACGCATTGTCAGTAAATACGTTAATTATCTTTATTCGGTAAAGCATTCTGGTTTTTTTCGAGGTATGTGCTTTGTTCTTATCTTAAAATAATGAATGTTTCTTAACGCCACCTTTGTCACACGTTTCAGCGGATTTTGCTTCTTTTAAAAGGAAATTTAAGTTTCGGCTATTTAAAATATACGGAGAGAGCCAAAAAATAAATCAAATTTTAACATGAACTTCTAGTTGTGGTAAAAGGGAAAATACATTATTAAATTACACTGTTTTCATGAAGTATCTCAGCGAAAAAGACCGTCTTTAAAATTTTAAATGGCATTTCCTTCTGGAATTTCTGTAGTTTTATGATATTGCATATCCCCAACAAGATATTATCGTTTGAGGAGCCTTTACACCAGATACTTAGAACATGCTTGGAATTCAGAAATCCTTGTAAGCGGTATGCGTTTTACCTTTATTCCTTACTGTAATTCATCATCTCCCATGTTTTGATTAAATGGTATGTGCTATATGATTTTATGCAAGACATATAGAAAAAGCAATGTGCACGAAATTAAGACATGAGTTTCATTATGCTTGTTTTTTCAGGTTTCACTTAGAATGCACCGCATTGTTAAGTATGGGTAGCGGAAGTCATATACGCTACCACGAAATAAAATACTACGACATGGTTGTGCAATTGCGAGTCGCCTTGAAACTGGAGAACGTTGATTCGTTTGACATTACAGGTGAGAGAGAGATATAATTTTAAGGGCATTGGCTAGTTAGAGCAGAATAATCGAAACTATCGAAATACAATGATAGATCATAATTAGCATACATTTGATTTGGCTGTTAATACACAAGTATGGCTATTGAGTAAAAAACAGAAATATGGGCAGGGTTTATCCTACATGCGCTCCTAATCACCAGACAAAGAAAACTGCTTGGAAATTAAAGTTCCTTATTAAAATAGTCCTCAACTCTGGAAATCCGTAATATTTTTCTCGTAGGTAGATAACAGAAAAGTTCTACTTACAGCATGCAGTCTGCTCCTGGAGTTCCATGTTCAGCAATTTTTTAATGAGTTATTATTCATGTTGTAAGCGAATTCACGCACATACATACACACACACACTTGTTGTAGCGTCGTCGGACCCACTCACTTGGGCACCGAAGAATTTCGACCTCTAAAAAGCGCGGGGCCCATGGCACGGTAAATACTCTCTTCAAGAGCTGGATTAAAAGTATTTGAATTTAATCTCCTCTTCTTCTCGCTTTCACCGTTTCTCTGCTTGTCCGTCTTAGCTGGCATGCGAGGGCTGCTGTCGGATATGTACTTCCTCCCGCTGGTGGGTTCAGTGCTCAACGGTCCACACCGTGCTTCGTTTTCGGTGGTCTTGTAATGTAAGAAACTTTGTGCCTGAGCTTCCACGCTTGGTTTCTCTTCCGTGGTGAGACTCCACTCTGATAGTTTCTACTTCTGAGGTGACCCACTCTACTTTCTTTTTGTTACAATACAACTCGTTGCTTAGACACGCACAGATAATAGTATTACGGTCCCAAGTCTCAGGAAGTCCCCTTTCTTTCGCTCGTTGCAGGCCAGCAATGTCTCCATTTCTTTTGGAGCTTTTGACTATTCGAAGACCCCGATTTATCCCGAGTTGCCCTTCTTCCAAGAGACTGCGTGGGCCCTTCAGTATACGTCTGCTCTCTGAGACGGTACCCGACATGCCTAACGTTCTTTTTCTCGATCCTTCCTGTCCCTGTCACAAATACAACACTTGACATAAGAGTTACGAGTCTGTTTTGACTTACCCGCCATCCTAATGGCCTTGATCTTGTCTGGGGTTGCTCTTCAGTGAATTTTTTCCGCATTCTTGGCCAGCTAGGGGTCTTTTTAGGGAATCTTCACATCTGCATGCATTTTTGCTTCTAATTTCTAAAGCAAAAATGTCTATGATCGTAACGGTATGAACAAGCAGGGCATTAAAATCAGGTTACGTTGGATGTAATGAATTGCAGTTGTATTAAAGACATCAAGGAGAAGCAGGCTCAAAGAATTTTGAGAGAACAGCAAGCGGATGCTCTAGGGGCAAAGATGCCTTGTGGTGGACGGCTTTTTAAATTTTATACTACAGTCATCTATTTCATTATCAATCTTTTTTGTCCTAACACTCTCTCTTTTTTTTACATAAACTAATATAATTTGCTGTTTCGTTGTGACTGCACGCTGCTCAAGACGCTATAATAGACCGTCACATTTTTGCCATGTCGTCTTTGGGCACTGTCCGCAATATCATCCTGTTATAATCATGATTACCTTGATTCAGAACCATTTAAGCAATTTCATCATTATTTATTGAGTACATAACTGCAGCCACATTAACATTGTTGAATAGAACTTCTTCGAGTTCCATATCCTTCAGTTCATAAACGGTTCAAGGGTAGCCATCATACCAGTCCAGTACGAGAAGCTCAATACCGATTGGTCAAATGGTCTGTTTGTCCAATAGTACTTCTGGTGCAATATACAATAATCGAATTGCACGATTACTTCACTACAATGTTTCGTTCAATGCTCGTTCCTGCAATGGTATAATCTGTCCAAGGCCATTTTATCTGTTGTACAGGAGAGCTGGCAAAAGTTTTGCGAATGCTGCAGTCAACCGTTAATTTTAGTCAATAAATTATGTGCTAAGTTATTTTCTTCTTCTTGTTTCGGGGTTTAAAGCTCAGCGTGAGCAACTCTTAGGGCTAAAATCAGTCGGCCGCCCCTAATTTAGATCCCTTGGTTAAACGGAAGGAAAAGTATCAGTGCCGTAAGACAAACACGCCCCAATGCTTCGTCCGCGCCTCGAAGCCTTTTTCAGTCGGAGAATGTTTCTTTTAAAAACGTTTCTCTTTTAATTTTTTAAATGAACATCAGGCTTTGATTTCTAACAACTTGCAAATAAACTTCACTAATTGCTAACAATTACAAAACCTTATAAATTTCGCAAATACAAAAAAGTTATTCGCAAAAGTATTTTTCTCCTAATTACATAAAACACAAAGTAAAATTTTCTACGTTTGGTATAGTGTTCAAGCGTCTTTAGTAACAACCTGAAAAAAATATTTCCAATATGAAATCAGTGACCTTTAACACTGGCGTTGACCCTCACCAACAGCACCTTTTCTTCTTCTGTTTTTTTTTTTCGTCTCGTTATCACCCTTTTTTCTTGATAATCCGTTTCGTAACTATTGGGCTTTCCCACAGAAATATCAAACCCAAACGTATACAGTTTAAATTCCTGCTTCCAAGAGGATTCTGAAAATCGGTTATTATACATTGTTCACAAAAAGTTATGGATATTCCATGAAATGAAGGATTTATGTATCTGACTCAAGTAATATGCATTGAAATGATATCAATGAGACTACTTAACACAAAAGATAAAGAGTGAATTTAGAAAAACAATTTGTTTTGCAATTTTTTGCACACAACAAAGCAGCACTGCAATATAGATATAGCGGTAAATTCTGAAAATGTCCACACCTCTGTATTTCAATGCCTGCTAACATCACCTTTGAGTTGAAGAACGTCTTGACATTTACGAGGGAACATTATTGATAAGTTTCGGAGGCATCTCTTCCCATATTTCAGGCAACACGTTACGGAGATCTGTCAGGGTACTGCAGCATGGAACGTGGTTATCCAGATATCGCTATACAGTGTCTTAAATGTTTTCAATAGGATAAAGGTCAGGAAACCTCGGAGGCAGATGTAACGATTCAATCACATGATTATCCATATCCTAAAGCACAGTGACTGGTTGCATTGTCATGGAGAAAAAGGAATTAATGTCCAATAGCAGTGTGAAACAGTGTCTCAATGGGCACAATGATCATGTTTCGGTACAATGAGACACATTCATGTTACCTTGATAACATAGAAGGAAGTACGGCCATTAAAATACATTCCTGTCCAGACCAGAAGTGTTTGCCGCCGGTTACGGTGGACAGACTGCACATAATGTGGTTGCATTGCAGTGCCGGATCCTCTCCATACGTTTCCTCGTTGAGTATCAGGATAAGGAGCTAAACGCGATTCGTCTGTGAAAAGTATATTGTACCTCCCTGTATTCTATGACATGCACTATTGGACCCAAGTACATCTTTGACGACGGTGAACTGATGTCAGTGCTATATATCTCCGCCGTCTCCTTTCACTGAGTCCGTACTCGTGAAGACGGTTTCGTACAGTTCGAGTACACAATGTGATACCAGATGCACCGCGAAGTGATTCTTGAAGTTGACTACTGGTGATATTATGCTTTCTCCGAGCACTTACTGTAAGATACAGGTCTTGCCACCTGGTGGTCATCCTCGGGCGACCTCTCCTGATCCCATCTGCAACATTTCTATGATGTATAAATTTTGTGTGTAGCCGACTTACTACAAAACATAAGGTAAGTACTACCGCTGCTTTGCGAAACTCCTAAAGGAGCAGTCATATCTATCTGCCGTACACCTGCTTGTAACATGCCAAAAGTCCTCTTTCGGTTGTCCATGCTTAAACATCTTCTGGACGTTATTTCATATTAATTTCACACTGCAGAAAATATATTCAGTAAACTCTAGACCAAGCGGTGAAACGATTCCTTCTCTGCTTCTCACAGGATACTTTTATCGGAGCTCGTACGCTACATGCTCTGCCGTGATGATGCTAATTTACGTATGAGGTAGCTACTCATGCTGATCCACGATCTCTTGTAGTAGCTAAATTTGCATAACACCGTATTTCCCCCTCGAAAACGCAATGTCCCAAACATTCTGTGACTAGTGTATTTGCTATTAATGTTGTAAAATAAGTAGAGGCTGTACCCAGTAGGTACCCCGTACATAATGTTTAGCCCGGTATTAAGCTGAATGAAACTCTTTCATTTTGTAGTAAGTGTCATTAGTATGTTAGTTTTCATAATTTCGAGGTAGAATGATAAGCAGTATGTCATCCAATATATAGAGAAATACTGCGTGTCGGCATAAAATACACTCAATGGACTAAACATTAGAGATGCCTACCTAATAGCGTGTTAGTTCTCTTCTAGCGCGAATCGTAGCCTGTACACGCCAAAACATCGACTTCACCAGATGCCGGAGGGTTTTGGCAGGTAATGACAGCTGTGCCTGTTACAACATTGTTTACAACTCCGCCCGAGACGTCGGACCCTGAGGATCCATGGATCTGATGTTCCGGTGCACGGTGTCGCAGAGCGCTTTCATAAGGATTTCAATTGGGGGACCTTGGGGGACACTGGATGTTTTTAAACTCAGGTGAGTGTTCGTCGAGGCATGCCTGGGTGGTTGCTTCCCGGTGGGGCAGCGGATTGTCCTGCTGAAGCAGACCATCGGCCGTAGGATGTACGAAGGTCACGAAAGCGTGTAGGTGATCAGCCAGTACATGCTGGTAGCGCGCAGCGGTCAAGGACCTTTCCAGACACACTAAGGGACCTAATGTTCCCCTTGAGAAGACACCTTTGACCATCACAGAGCCGTTACCGCTTTAAATAGAGCTGACCTTGCACGACGGGGACATGGTCTCAGCTGTCGAAGCCACACCCGCACTCTTGTATTAGCTCGGTACGGCGACGTGGAACTACTCCGCACAGGTCCAATTCTGAAGTTCTCGAGACCAGGTGAGGCGTTATCTCCAATGCCGAACAGTCGAAAATGGCAACGAGAAGGATGTCGGCTCTTGTAGTCCAGGGTATATAAAAAGCACTGCACCATTCGATTTCTGACGTTGGTATGCAGCGTAAGCCGTAGCGTTCGCTCGATGATGCTGCTTGAGCCTCCGACATTTAACCTGGACTCACTCAAGATTTAACCTGAATGTGATTTGCGCCGCCGTTTCCAAATGCTCGGTATCTATGATCCTGAATAGTCTACGTTTACCCCTGTAATCAATGGCATGTGGCCGTTTGCTCTCTGGACGCTGATACGTCTATCGATGGTATACTCCCCGTACAATCTTGATACGGTTGCCCTCGACAATAGGGTTCTTACCACTTGGGCGATAGAGTGAGTGACTCATCTGTCTTGCAGCGGCTATGTATCCACGATCAAAGTCGTTCAGATCACCACGTTTACCAATATTCGTCGATTGTGATACACTATTGGGAAGCTCTGGTGCCCACCTATTTATTGCCAGCTTTTGGTTTGGGTCTGTTCCATTTTGTGCAGAGATAACAATGTTTACTGCCCAGCACCCCTATCTCTAATGTTAAGTCTACGGAGTGATTTGCACGAGTGTTATTAAACCTACACACGGCTCTTGCTAGGCGTACTTAAAAGGCCTTTTACTCATTTTCGTCAATTTTTGAGCTTGATCTTCAGCCTGTTCATGCCGGTTTTGAGCTAAGGTTTTGACCCCTTTTTACGCTTTCCAACAGTAGGTTGAAGGAGAGTATATTCTCCACCTTTGTCCGTCATCCGTCTGTACGATAACTCGCGTAAAAATGGCTCGATATCGATTAAATTTCAGTATGTGGTAAAGGACTACCTGGGGACGAACCCTATTAAAATGGCGAAATGGGGTCAAAAGTCAGGACATAGGAGCGGGACCTATTCCATTGCGTAAATATGGTTTGATTTCAATGAAAATTTAGTATGTGGTAGGGAACCACCTGGGAACGAAACCTATTACAAATGGACGAAATGGGGTCAAAGGTCATGGCACAGGAGCAGAATCTATTCTATTGCCCTCATGTGTCATAACGTACGTAAAAATGCTTCGATTGCGACAAACCTTTATCATGTTGTTCTGGAGGTATACTGAATCGCTTCTGTAGAATATCATCAAAATGGAGTCAAAGGGCAGGGCACAGGAGCGTGAATTATTCCACAGCCATTATCCTCATAACTGGACTACAAATGGTTCTATTTCGACAAAACTTTAGTATGTTGGTCCGGACGTACACTAAACCAATTCTGTTTAATATCATCAAAATGGGGTCAAAGAACAGGGCCCTGGAGTGTGATATATTCCACAGCCATTATCCTCATAACTGGACTAAAATGCTTCTATTTCGCCAAAACTTTAGTATGTTGTTCCGGAGATACAGTGAACCGGCTCTGTTGAATATCATCGAAATGGGTTCAAAGATCAGGACACAGGTGCGAGATTTATTCCACAGCAATTATCCTCATAACCTGAGTAGTGACTTAAGTAATGAATTCTGGTATGTTGTAAAGCGTATCATAAGCAATGCATTGCACGATTTTATTAACTTTTTAATAAATCAGTAGAATTTGAACTCTTGTCTTGTAGTCTCCATGTCATCATCATCATCATCATTGTCAACCATTATCAATCCACTGCTGGATGAAGGTCTCCCCAAGTTTCCTCCACAACGGTCTGTCTTGTGCCAGTCTCCTCCATGTCACCCCTGCATACTTTCGAATTTCATCCACCCATCTCCCATGTGGTCTTCTTCTGGGTCTTTTCCTGTCCCTTGGAATCCAATCTAAAATTTCAGCTGTCCATCGATGATCTGTCCTTCTGGCAGTATGTCCAGCCCATTGCCATTTCAGGGATTTAACTCTGATCATGATGTCTTCCACTCTTGTCATTTTTCGGATCCACGAGTTCCTCTTCTTATCTCTCCTGGTTACACCAAGCATGCACCTCTCCATGCTACTTTGAGTTGTCTGCAGCCTTTGTATGTCTCTTTTAGTTAAGGTCCACGTCTCCGCACCATACGTAAGCACTGGAAGGATGCATTGATCAAACACTTTTCTTTTAAGACATAATGGCATATTGCTCTTGAAAATTATGCTGTTTCTTCCAAAAGCTCTCCAGGCAAGTTTTGTACGCCGATTAATTTCTTCATCAATGTGACCTCACTTGATATCTGCTGTCCAAGATAAACGTACGTGTCTGTTATCTCCAGCTTTTCTCCATCAATCGATAAATCTTCATTTCTTGTAAAAGCATTGAACATCACTTTTGTCTTCTGAAAGTTCATTTTTAATCCCACTTCTTTACTCTTGTCAGCAAGTTCCTGGATCATACTCTGCAGCTCTGATGGGGTAGTTGCAAAAATGACTACGTCATCAGCAAAGCGAAGGTGGGTTAGATAATCTCCATTAATCTTTATCCCCTTGTTTTCCCAGCTCAGCGACTGAAAAACACCCTCCAATGTGGCATTAAAGAGCTTCGGAGATATGGTGTCACCTTGTCTCACTCCCTTTCCAATTTTTACGTGTGTTGTATTTTCAAACAGCCTAATCTTTGCACTTGCATTTTCATAGATGTTATTAATAATATTAATGTATGCATCTTCAATACCGCAGGTTTTCAGAGCCATTGTAACTGCTGATGGTTTCACCGAATCAAAGGCTTTTTCATAATCGATAAAAGCCATGCACAATGGAAGTTCATATTCCCTCGCTCTTTCAATTAGTTCTCTCAGCACGTGGATATGATCTATTGTGCTGTAGCCACTCCTGAATCCAGCTTGTTCTCTCGGTTGAGCCATGTCCAGTGTTACCTTCAAGCGGTGTGAAAGAACTTTAGTGAAGATTTTATAAATTACTGATAGGAGGCTGATAGGTCTGTAGTTTCCGAGATCCTCAATGTCACCTTTCTTATGTAGCAGGATCATTGTAGCGGTGTTCCAATCCTCAGGAATCTTTCCTTCATTAAGGCATCGAGTGAAAAATTTGGGCGAGTACTGTTTCGATTTCTCCACTTGCTTCTTGTATGATGTCTACAGTAATTCCATCTTCTCCTGGAGCTTTTCCTCGCTTCATGTTCTTGATTGCATGTGCAACTTCTGCTGGAAGGACTGGAGGAACTCTGGTACTGGTATCTTTCATGATGTCTGGAGTGCATATATCATCCCTTTCATATAATTTGGAGTAGAAATCTTTCACTCTTGTCAAAATTTCGCCTCTATTTCTTGTTACAGAACCATCTTCTTTTCTCAGTGCCATAATCTGTTTTCTTCCCTTACTGAGATGTCCCTTTGCTATCTTTAGGCTTTGGTTGTTTTCAATTGCTTTCCTCACTAGTTCACAGTTGAATTTCCTTACGTCTTCAGTGATACTTTTTCTTACTGTCTTGCATAGCTCTATATATTCCACTTTGCAAGTCACATCTTCTTTAGTTGTCCTCATCTCTCTTCTTTTTTGCATCAACATTTTGGTTTTTCCTGATAATTTGTTCACATGCAACTTGTTCTTAGACCCAGCTAATTTTGTTGCTGTTTCCATAAGAGCTTTGGTTACTTTTCTGTTAACTTCAGAGATGTCCACTTCTTCCGATGTTAGGCCTTCTAAAGCAGAGAACCTGTTCTTCAGTTCTAACTTGAAGGTATTATGGTGTTTTTTAAGGTTGGTTATGTCAATAGATTTTGTTTGTCCTATGAGCTTGCCACGTTCAAATTTAGTGTTGAGGTGCATCTTACATCTCACCAATCTATGGTCACTACCTGTGTTGAACTTGTTTAGCACACTGCAGTCTTCTATGACGAATTTTTTGTTACACATAATAAAATCAATTTCACTTGTCGTCCCATTTGGATGTCTCCATGTCCATTTCCTGTGTGGCTTTTTCTTGAAGAAGGAGTTCAAGATGAAAAACCCTTCTGCCTCTGCAAACTCAACGAGAGTATTTCCACGCTGGTTTCTGTTGCCATGACCGAATTTACCTACCGAAGTTTCATTCTGTTGCCGTTGCCCTATTTTTGCATTGAAATCTCCCATAATTATTTTCAAGTGCTGCTTACCTTTATTATTTAGATGACAAATTTCCTCATAAAATTCTTCAATTTCTTCTTCAGGATGACTTGTGGTGTATACGACGTAAAATATAAATTGTGGTAGACATATGTGTGTGTGAAGCTATACACTTTGTTGACAATAGTATTCCGACACCTGCACATATGCAAATAAACGAAGATTTGCCGGACAAAAATTGCGAGCGCTGGGTGTTTTGTGTGTTGTATGTAAAGGAAGTTTTGGCATACCTGTCAAACCATACTGGAAGCGACTATGTTGGGGAAAGCTGAACTGACGGAGTTTGAAAGAGGCATGATGATTTGATGCTACTTAAGTAAGCAATCAGTGCTTAGCATTGCGTTCTCCTGGAATATCAACGTCCCCTGTCGCTGATATTCTTCATTGATGGAAGGTAATTGGTGACACTGTAGCGAAGCCGCCTTATGGGATGGGGCCATATATGGATGATCGAGCGAAACGAATATTACTGAGGATATGAAGAAGGCATGCATTTGATCTGCCACCTGAATGTCATCTGGCGATGACATTCAGGTTTGTGCAGCAGCTATTTGCAGCAGAACAGTACTTCGGGCACGGCATGCTATGCTTACAGTTGCTATGTTAGGTCGGCTGCTCACAAACCCCCAATTCCAGACGAGGACTGATATGGTATCTACCTTGCTTTTCGTGGACAACAGAAAATTGCAAAACGTCCTGTAAAGTGGTAAATCACGCTATTCACTCTTTCGTTTGGATGGGCGTATTTAGGTGTGACATTTAGCTGGGAAACGCTGTCAGACGGACAGAATTGTCCATACAGTCAAGTTTTGAGGTGCACTTGTCATGGTGGGAACTGTTTCTACTGCGAATAACTCGGACCATTGGTTATGATGCCCTCTAGTCTACCGATTCCTAAGTACAAAGGAAATTCTGAATAATTCCTCACTACCTACTTTGTAGCGGTACTTCGAGACTTATATTTTATTATTTCAGCAATATTGAGCGTCTTCGCTCTCTGCAAGGTCTATCTACGCCTGGTGTGACGAGCAGGAATTTCGAGTGTTGGATTGGTCAGCGCAAACCCATCCAAATCTGATAGAACATTTCTGGGACAATTCGAAATGCCAAATCCCATTTCTGCCTGTAAGACCTTCTTCTACGGCAGCTGCAACAAACGTTTGCTGGACAAATGGAAGGAAATTCCGGTGCCAGATAACGGGCAAACGAGGACCGACTATGTATTGATATCGGCTAATAAATGCTCTTGTTTTCTTTGGACCTAGGTTTTGTCTATATAGTGTAGACACGTAGGCTAAATCAAATATGCTCTTTGATCATTATCTTCGTCTGAGGAATGCCGTCATCAAATGCTATTAGAAAGTTTCAAAATTATGTCGCCGTGGAACAGGAATCCGAAGTACAAATTGCGATGTTGGTTGTACTGAGTTGATGTCACAAAACACGTGAGAATACATTTAAAAACTAATAATACGTATACATAATGTAAATTTTGAGTAACAACCACGTATCTGTTGGAGGTGAATTCTTCTGTGTAGTGTAAAGGGTTGTGTACTCAGGCGACAATTGGTAAACCCTTGCTTCATTTCCTTTTAAGCACCATAAGTTTTCAGGTATTCTGAGAAGTCCGTCACATGCACGACGAGTTGATAATTGCATTCCAAAGTCGAAAATATCATAGTTACGTGATAGCTGCTTTGGAAATTTAATACCGATTAATATTCGCAACAATTCCGTTCGAATATTTCGTCATCCTTTATTTCATATATGCTGAAGACGTAAACAAATTACTATTCAGCATGACATGTTTTCGAAAAAGAAAAAAAGTGCGATTTATATTTTCGGTAAGTAAGGTATATGTAAAAGTGCAAATAAAATTCTTTTTTTGCTGCTGACCATTCGTTCATGCGTTATTTATATTAACTCTCAAATTATAGGAACCAAATTCAAGAGCAAATTCTTCAGAAAGCTACACTCAAACGCAAAATCTTGTTTAACATGCTATATACAAGTGCGGAAATTGTTGAGGAGGAACGTAAGAATATTTGCTTGATGTATTTCATTAGTAATTATGATTTTAAGATCTCGGTGAAGATGTGGTATCATCACTTCAAGAACAGCGCATGGACGTCATGATTAAAACAAATTAAAGATCTTACGAAGGAAGCTATTAATGCATTAATTCGTGGAAAAGAGATGCAATCATCATTTGTTATTAGATGGTAATTAATCCTCAAATCTGCTTTTAATACAGCGTGGAAAATTTTCTGCTACCTCCTGGACAGCTGAAAATGTTTGATAAATCAGGCAATCATTCTTCCTTTTCAATTTTGAAAGCCATAACTAAAATTAAGAAAAAAAGAGGACTTGATCACAGCGGCAAACGTCAGAAATAATGCAGTGGTTTATCCCAAATTGCTAAATGGAAGAATCTCCTCCTTACTTTAGGCCCATCAATCTTTTTGAACGTCTACGTACGTAAATAAAAGAGACGGGAATAAACAACTCTATACCGATGCTGGCCGAAGTCTGAAAGTTTCCGTCAGTTTTGTTTACTGAGAATTCTGGAGTGGAAATTCTTTTTGTGAAACTGAAATAAAAACTAAGAAGTCTTAAATACTTTCGTTCCATTTTCCAGGAAAACATTCCCTAAATCTTCGCAAAATAAAAAACTATGAAACAATAAAAGTTATCATGATGTGGAGTACGTCTCTTGACTTGAGTATAATCCTCATAATCATTAAATTTCACATCATCTTTATTTTTTGGAATCACACTGTGATACGGAGTCATAATAAAACACAAGGTCCACAATAAAAAAAAATTACATGGCAAAAAATGAAGAACCACACCCCAGGGTGAACATTGAGGGTTTAGAAAAACCTTTTACTTGGCATTCGCAATTTTTCTCAGAAATTTATAATTTTTCAAGTATAATTAGAAATTAAAGGTAAATACGTAGTGCGATCAAAAAGCTCCGAGACTAGGTACGTAGCGCGCCAACAGGTAACAGTACTTGGATGCGTGAGCAGCGGTCGAGAGCAGTGACCTTCATGAGTGATTGTGCCGAGTGGCGTCGTTCTGTGAACATCGCGAGTTGTGCTGCACGATATTTGGTGATCACGTGCGGAACACAGCTGCGATTTCGGTATGGACTTAAAACTAAAGCAGCGAGCAAACATCAAATTCTGCGTCAGACTCGGCAAATCGGGAACCAACGTTTTTGTCGCGGGCCATCACTGGGAACGAAACTTGGGTCTACGGTAACGACGCGGAGACCAAACAACAGTCGTCGCAGTGGAAGAGCCCGGCATCTTCCACGACAGAAGAAGGGCCGACAGGTCCGGAGCGCAACCAAAAGCATGCTAATCGTGTTCTTCGACATTCCTGGGGTTGTGCACCATGAATTCGTCCCCCAGGCCGATACCGTCACCGTCCTTTTTTACTGCAATGTTCTGCAGCGTTTTAGGGAGGACATTCGCCGCAAACGACTTGAAATGTGGCGCAATGGTGATTTCCTGCTCCATCACGACAATGCAGCAGCTCATCGAGCGTTAGCAACACGCCAGTTTTGCAGCCGCAACAGCATGACTACCCTTTCTCACCCACCTTACCGAATTTGGTCTCCTGCGACTTCTTTCTGTTCCCGAAGATGAAGCTGAAGCTCAAGGGTCACCGTTTTGAAACCGTGGACGAGACTCTAGCGCGAATCGCAGGCGGTGCTTGACACGATTTGCGAACAGGACTTCCAGTGGGCGTTTCAACAGTGGCCAAAACGCTGGCAGCGGTTATCGCTGCCTAAGGAGACTACTTTGAGGGAGATCATAGCCAGACTTAAGTAACATAAGTACTTTGCTGTATATCGGCCTAGTCTCGGAACTTTTGTTTGGACCTCGTATTACAGTAGTTAAGAGTACAGCAAACTGGGCAAGTTAGAAACCTTTATAATGCAGTATAAAACCTTTGTACTTACTGATGTAATACGGTGTACAAATAGAGAAGCTTTCACTTAAGAAAGATGGAATAATCGTTGCTTCTAATGAGTTTACACCGAACCAAACCAGGAAAATCATTGGCTTCTTAAATCTGGTGAATAATTACAATTGTTTCAAGTTGACAATTATACAAAAAGAGTGCCAATGGGTTCACCTTCGTTTTCAATCTTTTGCTGAGACACTGCTGAGATTATTCGAAATATCTATAGTAGAAGTAGGCAAATGTAGAAATTTATTTCAAAATTAATTTGGAAGTATGGTTTCAAACCGACTTTTCTCTAGGTTAAATTTATTAATATAGCAACTATCATAAGATGTATTCACTTACAATATAGCAACCATCATAAGATGTATTAATCTACAATATAGCAACCATCATAAGATGTAATAATCTACAACATAGAAGTCATCATAAAACGTATAAAGGAAACTCGTGTATGGATCCGTTCTGCGCACGGCATACGCATTATCCATATATAAACACGCTGCGAGCGTAGTGAAGAAATTGACTGATTTTTTGAACATGATTAACAGCCTACACAATCCTAAAAAGTTAACCATTAAGCTTGAAGGGAACGGAACTTTAAATAATTTTGTAGTCCAATCAGAAGAATTGGAACATCCGGTTTCGATTTCCATCTTCATTCTAAACCAACCTTGATAGCAAACCTCGTCTTTCCCGTTCAAACTGCCCTGACAAGTGCAAAACCACAGCGTTTAGAGGGTGTTCTATTGAGCATATAATACACGGTGGCCAAAAATATACGTGCCAAGTTTAAATCCAGTCTGCTCTGCAACTAGTTAGTATAATTTGAAGAAACTTTGCAGCCTGCAAGCCATCTGTGGCTGATGTGTTTTCTTTTAATTTTTCAGGATATGAAAAATGGCAGCCTACACTATGGAGCAGCGGATATGTATTATCTGGGAGTACATTCGATCATCAGAAAGCCAGTGAAAGGTCAGAAGAGTATTCCAAGTAAAGTTTAGTTTCAAAGTTGGACCGAACAGACACACAATATCAAACTTCGTCAAGAAATTTCGCAAGACAGGGTCAGTGTTTGACGAACACTCTCAAGGCGGCAGGCACTCCACAGCAAGGACTGAACGAAGCATTGAAAAATTTCGAGAAATATTTGAGAGAAGCCGGAAAACGTCTACCAGGTGAGCGTCTAAGAAGATAGGGATCAAACGCAGAAGTTTTCTGCGAATTATCAAAGAAGATCTTCACTTGTTTCTCTATAAAATCCACATACAACAGCCACTCACAGAGGCGAACATGGCAGCAAGATTAGACTTCGCTCATGCAATGACCACAAGACATGATAACTAAGAAATTGACCCTGGTCTCATCTGGTTTTCAGATGAGGCGCATTTTTATCTTGATGAGTTCGTGAACAGGCAAAACTGGCGAATATGGAGCACATGACATTCGCATGTTTCGATTGCTTCAAGTTTTCACACAAAACTGTGTGGTGGGCCTTGTCGAAAGTTGCCATTTGTGGACGTGTTTTTATTGAGGGAACTGTATTAGCAGTGAGCTATTGAAACTTGCCTGAAAGCAATTTCATTCCTGTCCTTTAGGGCATCCATGGTTCTGACCTTACATGTCACTCACCATCTCACAGAATCCATTTTCCGCCTTCTGAATGATCATTTCTGAGAGAATGTCATTGCTTTGGATTATCCAAAGCATAACGGACGCGGACTTGACGGGCTCCGTATTCAACAGACCTCAATCCTTCGGAATTTGTATGGGGGCATCTGAAACACAAAGTGTATCAGAGTAAACCAAAGACTTTGGCGGAGGTGAAATCATCTTTCGAGCGTGGGATCAGGACCATTCCAACAGACGTCATCCACAAGGTGGTCTACAAATTTGGGATCAGACTGCGCAAGATCGAGGTTGAGGACAAACATAATGAACATGTTGTAATATAAACGGCAGAAGATGAATAACATGAAGATTTGAATGCTCCTTGGGTGAGATTGTGTCCTTTTCGTTCAGGAATAGTACAGAATTAAACTTGGTAGGCACGTTTGGATCATCCTCTGTATGCGAGCCCTTCAACATAAATACCAGGGAGGTCGAAATTATCGGTGGTAAAAGTATTAAAACTGGATATATTCGTCACATATATTTTAGGATTTACACGTTGGGTGATGAACCTAGTTCATAAATACACTCTTTGCGAAACAAAAACCAAGCACCCGAAGGAATCATCCGATCAAGATGAAAATTGGTATGTGTAATGCACATGTACAGGAAAGGAAATTATTGTAGTTCGAGAGCAGTTGAAACATTTATTCGGATAAAAACAGCTACACGCGTGGATAGTGGAGCAACCTCTGGCTCAGATACAAGCGGTTACCCGGCGTAGCATAGACGCATACAGTTCACGGATACTATCCTGAGATATAGCATGCCACATGATGTACAAATTGCGGGCCAGTTCGCAAACATTCTGGGATGGGAGTACATGGCGTCCCATCATGTCCCAAACCTGTTCGACCGGTGTGAGGTCGGTCTATCGAGTTGCCTATGGAATGGCGTTGACATTACAGATGCAGGCCTGGGAGAGCCGTGCGGTGCGCGGCCGGGCATTATTCTGTTGTAAAATTGTTCGGTGATGCTGCGACAGGAATGGCAACACCACGGGATTGTAGTCGACGTATCATTGACCAGTATGGGTGGTATGAAGGACTACCAAGTGTGCCCAGCTATCGTAGGTAATGGCTCCCGAGACAGTTATTTCCAGTTCGTGAGCCGTGTGCCATTCTACGGTAAAGTAGGAGCCGGCTTGTGTTCAGACACGTATGCGCTAGTTATAGGCGCCAAGTACAAACCGTAACTTATCACTGAAGATGGAACGACGCCACCGGACACTATTCCACGTTGATGGTGCCCGACATCACCTCTACAACCGGTGCCGGAGATGCTCTGTTGTCAGTGGTAGGCAGCGGAGGGTCCTCCTAGAATGTCGTCCCCGTGCCTCTAGTCGTCTCGCAACGCTCCGGATGGTCACTTCTGTACTTGTAGACGATGAAACAGGGCCACGTATGGTCGAGAGCGACAAATACAGTTCTGTTCATGTGGCTCTCACAAACGCACGATCCTTGAGTCTTGCGGTTGCCGTCGGCCGTTTACTGCCCACGTGCCGCTGGACAATGCTCTTCTAGACACATTGGCGCTAACATCATCTGATTGCTGTGTCGCTCCGACCCAAATGTCTGGCGATACGGCGACTTGACCAACCGACCTCTCTCAGCCCAATAATACATCCTGTCTCAAAGTAGCTCAACTGCTCGTATTGTGCCGTGATCTGACGTCGAGGCATCCTCACAGTCCGTGGAGGTTAATACAACAGTAGTCCGTTGTCACAATTGACCCTGCGTGCGAGCTTTGCCATTGACATACCCTCCTTGATGCACGCCTCCAATGCGCGGTGGGGGGCTACTATTTAATCATTGGTTGTTATTTTTTAATCCTTTGCATATTCGGCCCTGTGGTACTTGCATGTCGTGTTTAATCAGGGTCGTACGACTTTCTCGGGGTGTTTTCTTTTCCTTTTTTTCGGCAAAGAATGTATAACCAATAGCTGTAAAATTACCAATTGCTCTATCATGTATGAAAAATATCTTGTTGCAAAAAGACAAAATGCAAAGATGAAAATGAGGATGTCTGCGAGAGGAAACTCTTAGTGCACAGTGACAACAGAGTGAAGTTATATCGGAATAAAAAATCGTTCTTAGTTGTTATATGTAAAAAATAATAAGAAGTGTCAATCAGGATATGCAAAATACTGCGCTTGCCAGGGAAATATGCACTGCTCGGCCACTCCTATGTGGACTCGGATTCGCACAGTTGACCCTTACACGAGCTTTAAAGAGACAATCATCAGGAGTCAACTGAAATCCTTTCCGTCGAACTAGCATGCGTTGATTGACGTCTATTGAACCTCTGTTGTGCGCCATACATTACTAAAAAGATGCAAACAAATCACAGCACAACATATAAATTTGTTTTATATAACCCGTAATAGTACTCGTACTGACTTTCATTCTATTTTCCAGACATCAACTTTGTTTCATTAGCGTTCCAATTCTCTGTACCTTACATTTAAGCACTGAATTAAAAAAAATATTTCTAATAAAGGGAAGGAAACTTGGCGGTTTGAACACACATTACACCATTAAATGAACGGATTTATTCCACACTAAAAGCGTTTTCAATTTAAACATAAAATTTCAATACGTCCTTAAGATGTGAATATATTTATCCCATGCGATTGAAATTAAACTTATAAATTTGACAAGAAGTTGTTCATGTTTATGAGGTTTTCTTGAGCAAAAATGTATGAACTGGATACCTCGATTAAGGCTTAAAAGTTTTTTTGTTACAGATTTGGTGATTAAGGTCCAAGTTTCAAATTTTGTGATGCTTTTGTTTTTAGAGTTTAAGATGTTACACATTGTTAAAAAGAGTCCTTGAACCAAACTGCGGAAAATGGGTGACCTAGGTGAAGATTTAACCCAAGTTTACCAGACATTATGCAATTAAGATTGAAGATTCGAGTCGTGTGGGCGAATGGGTGTTGTCTTGTTTCTATGTTGCTTCCGGATTCAAAATTTAGTGGTGAACAGCTGGGAAACCCAGGATTTTCATCTAGGTACAATGACCGAAAACAATCCCAGTGAATTTTACATTTGAAGATAATTATACATTTATAAAAAAAGCGACTAACCCGATAAAATCATTCACTAACCGTGAAAGATATCTCTTGACCAGACATTAAAATGACTAAAGTTTCACCGCTAATTAACGTCCAGGTTGTGTTCCCAGAGAGCATTTGAATTACGCACACAACGGCCTTCATAAGTGCTGTCAGACGCTTGCTATCAAAATTCCGGCTGCATTATCCGTTACATTCACCTCAGGTGGCGCTAATCATCCCTCGATGACGCCCCAGAAGAATCTACGAACAACTAAGCACATGTCAGAATAGCCGCATCGTTCAACTACAGGGAAGAAGGCAGAGTTGGAAACGGGTCAAATATTTTGGAACCCGGCCCGACCTTAACCCGGACATCACATAATTGACGCGAGCAGGACCCAACCCGGACATCACATAATTGACGCGAGCAGGACCCGACCCGGACCTGTAAGTGATCCAGATTCGACCCGGACAGAACTGCTTTGAACTGTAATATATATATATATATATATATCATCATCATCATTGTCAACCATTATCAATCCACTGCTGGACGAAGGTCTCCACAAGTTTCCTCCACAACGGTCTGTCTTGTGCCAGTCTCCTCCATGTCACCCCTGCACACTTTCGAATTTCATCCACCCATCTCCCATGTGGTCTTCCTCTGGGTCTTTTCCTGTCCCTTGGAATCCAATCTAAAATTTCGGCTGTCCATCGATGGTCTGTCCTTCTGGCAGTATGTCCAGCCCATTGCCATTTCAGGGATTTAACTCTGATCATGATGTCTTCCACTCTTGTCATTTTTCGGATCCACGAGTTCCTCTTCTTATCTCTCCTGGTTACACCAAGTATGTACCTCTCCATGCTACTTTGAGTTGTCTGCAGCCTTTGTATGTCTCTTTTAGTTAAGGTCCACGTCTCTGCACCATACGTAAGCACTGGAAGGATGCATTGATCAAACACTTTTCTTTTAAGACATAATGGCATATTGCTCTTGAAAATTATGCTGTTTCTTCCAAAAGCTCTCCAGGCAAGTTTTGTACGCCGATTAATTTCTTCATCAATGTGACCCTCACTTGATATCTGCTGTCCAAGATAAACGTACGTGTCTGTTATCTCCAGCTTTTCTCCATCAATCGATAAATCTTCATTTCTTGTAAAAGCATTGAACATCACTTTTGTCTTCTGAAAGTTCATTTTTAATTCCACTTCTTTACTCTTGTCAGCAAGTTCCTGGATCATACTCTGCAGCTCTGATGGACTAGTTGCAAAAATGACTACGTCATCAGCAAAACGAAGGTGGGTTAGATAATCTCCATTAATCTTTATCCCCTTGTTTTCCCAGCTCAGTGACTGAAAAACACCCTCCAATGTGGCATTAAAGAGCTTCGGAGATATGGTGTCACCTTGTCTCACTCCCTTTCCAATTTTTATGTGTGTTGTATTTTCAAACAGCCTAATCTTTGCACTTGCATTTTCATAGATGTTATTAATAATATTAATATATGCATCTTCAATACCGCAGGTTTTCAGAGCCATTGTAACTGCTGATGGTTTCACCGAATCAAAGGCTTTTTCATAATCGATAAAAGCCATGCACAATGGAAGTTCATATTCCCTCGCTCTTTCAATTAGTTCTCTCAGCACGTGGATATGATCTATTGTGCTGTAGCCACTCCTGAATCCAGCTTGTTCTCTCGGTTGAGCCATGTCCAGTGTTACCTTCAAGCGGTGTGAAAGAACTTTAGTGAAGATTTTATAAACTACTGATAGGAGGCTGATAGGTCTGTAGTTTCCGAGATCCTCAATGTCACCTTTCTTATGTAGCAGGATCATTGTAGCGGTGTTCCAATCCTCAGAAATCTTTCCTTCATTAAGGCATCGAGTGAAAATTTGGGCGAGTACTGTTTCGATTTCTCCACTTGCTTCTTGTATGATGTCTACAGTAATTCCATCTTCTCCTGGAGCTTTTCCCCGCTTCATGTTCTTGATTGCATGTGCAACTTCTGCTGGAAGGACTGGAGGAACTCTGGTACTGGTATCTTTCATGATGTCTGGAGTGCATGTATCATCCCTTTCATATAATTTGGAGTAGAAATCTTTCACTCTTGTCAAAATTTCGCCTCTATTTCTTGTTACAGAACCATCTTCTTTTCTCAGTGCCATAATCTGTTTTCTTCCCTTACTGAGATGTCCCTTTGCTATCTTTAGGCTTTGGTTGTTTTCAATTGCTTTCCTCACTAGTTCACAGTTGAATTTTCTTACGTCTTCAGTGATACTTTTTCGTACTGTCTTGCATAGCTCTATATATTCCACTTTGGAAGTCACATCTTCTTTAGTTGTCCTCATCTCTCTTCTTTTTTGCATCAACATTTTCGTTTTTCCTGATAATTTATTTACATGCAACTTGTTCTTAGACCCAGCTAATTTTGTTGCTGTTTCCATAAGAGCTTTGGTTACTTTTCTGTTAACTTCAGAGATGTCCACTTCTTCCGATGTTAGGCCTTCTAAAGCAGAGAACCTGTTCTTCAGTTCCAACTTGAAGGTATTATGGTGTTTTTTAAGGTTGGTTATGTCAATAGATTTTGTTTGTCTTATGAGCTTGCCACGTTCAAGTTTAGTGTTGAGGTGAATCTTACATCTCACCAATCTATGGTCACTACCTGTGTTGAACTTGTTTAGCACACTGCAGTCTTCTATGACGAATTTTTTGTTACACATAATAAAATCAATTTCACTTGTCGTCCCATTTGGATGTCTCCATGTCCATTTCCTGTGTGGCTTTTTCTTGAAGAAGGAGTTCAAGATGAAAAACCCTTCTGCCTCTGCAAACTCAACGAGAGTATTTCCACGCTGGTTTCTGTTGCCGTGACCGAATTTACCTACTGAAGTTTCATTCTGTTGCCGTTGCCCTATTTTTGCATTGAAATCTCCCATAATTATTTTCAAGTGCTGCTTACCTTTATTATTTAGATGACAAATTTCCTCATAAAATTCTTCAATTTCTTCTTCAGGATGACTTGTGGTGGGTGCATAAGTTTGAATAATCTGAGCCTGGTATCTTCTCGAGAGTTGGATAACGAGTCGTGCAGCTCTGTCAGAGGAACTTTCAACTTCTACCACTTTATCCTTCAGTTTCTTGTTTATTATAAATCCAACACCACTAGTTCTGCCAGTATCTGTCCCACGATAGTAGAAGAGATGTCCACTTTTAAGTTCGATGAGATCTTCTCCTTTTCTCCTTACCTCACTTAGCCCCACGATGTCCCACTTGATCCTTTGTAGTTCCTCTTCCAATTCAAGAAGCCTTGAATCAGAAGATAGGGAGCGTCCATTGTACGTTGCCAAGGTCAGCATCAGATGGCAGCCTAGTCCGGTCCTCCGGGGATTCTTAGCACCCTCTGCCTTCATGTCGCACTGGCCGCTGCCTTGGCCAGGTACATTCCAGCTGCCGGAGACTGAGGGCCAAGATTTAAGTTGTGGAGTCATTTTGGAGGGGTTTGGCCATAACTCACCACGCTGGCCAAGCGGGTTGGTGAGTGTGGGATAGAATTTCCTCTAATCCCGATGGTATAGTTATACCGCTATGGGCGGTCGTCAGAGCCCCTTTAGTGGGAACAGGATGCACCACGAGAAGGCGGGGTTGACATTTGTCAAGGAGAGGCTGTGATGTTACGCATCACCTGACCTTACATCCTGATGATATATATATATATATATATATATATATATATATCATCATCATCATTGTCAACCATTATCAATCCACTGCTGGACGAAGGTCTCCCCAAGTTTCCTCCACAACGGTCTGTCTTGTGCCAGTCTCCTCCATGTCACTCCCGCATACTTTCGAATTTCATCCACCCATCTTCTTCCATGTGGTCTTCGTCTGGGTCTTTTCCTGTCCCTTGGAATCCAATCTAAAATTTCGGCTGTCCATCGATGGTCTGTCCTTCTGGCAGTATGTCCAGCCCATTGCCATTTCAGGGATTTAACTCTGATCATGATGTCTTCCACTCTTGTCATTTTTCGGATCCACGTGTTCCTCTTCTTATCTCTCCTGGTTGCACCAAGCATGCACCTCTCCATGATTCTTTGAGTTGTCTGCAGCCTTTGTATGTCTCTTTTAGCTAAGGTCCACGTCTCTGCACCATACGTAAGCACTGGAAGGATGCAATGATCAAACACTTTTCTTTTAAGACATAATGGCATATTGCTCTTGAAAATTATGCTGTTTCTTCCAAAAGCTCTCCATGCAAGTTTTGTACGCCGATTAATTTCTTCATCAATGTGACCCTCACTTGATATCTGCTGTCCAAGATAAACGTACGTGTCTGTTATCTCCAGCTTTTCTCCATCAATCGATAAATCTTCATTTTTTGTAAAAGCATTGTATATCACTTTTGTCTTCTGAAAGTTCATTTTTAATCCCACTTCTTTACTCTTGTCAGTAAGTTCCTGGATCATACTCTGCAGCTCTGATGGGGTAGTTGCAAAAATGACTATGTCATCAGCAAAATGAAGGTGGGTTAGATAATCTCCATTAATCTTTATCCCTTTGTTTTCCCAGTTCAGTGATTGAAAGACATTTTCCAATGTGGCATTAAAGAGCTTCGGAGATATGGTGTCACCTTGTCTCACTCCTTTTCCAATTTTTATGTGTGTTGTATTTTCAAACAGCCGAATCTTTGCACTTGCATTTTCATAGATGTTATTAATAATATTAATGTATGCATCTTCAATACCGCAGGATTTCAGAGCCATTGCAACTGCTGATGGTTTCACCGAATCAAAGGCTTTTTCATAATCGATAAAAGCCATGCACAATGGAAGTTCATATTCCCTCGCTCTTTCAATTAGTTCTCTCAGTACGTGGATATGATCTATTGTGATGTAGCCACTCCTGAATCCAGCTTGTTCTCTCGGTTGAGCCATGTCCAGTGTCACCTTCAAGCGGTGTGAAAGAACTTTAGTGAAGATTTTATAAACCACTGATAGGAGGCTGATAGGTCTGTAGTTCCTGAGATCCTCAATGTCACCTTTTTTATGTAGCAAGATCATTGTAGCGTTGTTCCAATCCTCAGGAATTTTCCCTTCATTAAGGCATCGAGTGAAAATTTGAGCGAGTACTGTTTCGATTTCTCCAATTGCTTCTTGTATGATGTCTACAGTAATTCCATCTTCTCCTGGAGCTTTTCCCCGCTTCATGTTCTTGATTGCATGTGCAACTTCTGCTGGAAGGACTGGAAGAACTCTGGTACTGGTACCTTTCATGATGTCTGGAGTACATGTATCATCCCTTTCATATAATTTGGAGTAGAAATCTTTTACTCTTGTCAAATTTTCGCCTCTATTTCTTGTTACAGAACCATCTTCTTTTCTCAGTGCCATAATCTGTTTTCTTCCTTTACTGAGATGTCATTTTGCTATCTTTAGGCTTTGGTTGTTTTCAATTGCTTTCCTCACTAGTTCACAAATGAATTTTCTTACTTCTTCAGTGATACTTTTTCGTACTGTCTTGCATAGCTCTATGTATTCCACTTTGGAAGTCACATCTTCTTTAGCTGTCCTCATCACTCTTCTTTTTTGCATCAACATTTTGGTTTTTCCTGATAATTTGTTCACATGCAATTTGTTCTTAGACCCAGCTAATTTTGTTGCTGTTTCCATAAGCGCTTTGGTTACTTTTCTGTTAACTTCAGAAATATCCACTTCTTCCGATGTTAGGCCTTCTAAAGCAGAGAACCTGTTCTTCAGTTCCAATTTGAAGGCATTATGGTGTTTTTTAAGGTTGGTTATGTCAATACATTTTGTTTGTCTTATGAGCTTGCTACGTTCGAGTTTAGTGTTGAGGTGCATCTTACATCTCACCAATCTATGGTCACTGCCTGTGTTGAACTTGTTTAGCACACTGCAGTCTTCTATGACGAATTTTTTGTTACACATAATAAAACCAATTTCACTTGTCGTCCCATTTGGATGTCTCCATGTCCATTTCCTGTGTGGCTTTTTCTTGAAGAAGGAGTTCAAGATGAAAAACCCTTCTGCCTCTGCAAGCTCTACGAGAGTATTTCCACGCTGGTTTCTGTTGCAGTGACCGAATTTACCTACTGAAGTTTCATTCTGTTGCCGTTGCCCTATTTTTGCATTGAAATCTCCCATAATTATCTTCAAGTGCTGCTTACCTTTATTATTTAGATCACGAATTTCCTCATAAAATTCTTCAATTTCTTCTTCAGGATGACTTGTGGTGGGTGCATAAATTTGAATAATCTGAGCCTGGTATCTTCTCGAGAGTTGGATAACGAGTCGTGCAGCTCTGTCAGAGGAACTTTCAACTTCTACAACTTTATCCTTCAGTTTCTTGTTTATTATAAATCCAACACCACTAGTTCTGCCAGTATCTGTCCCACGATGGTAGAAGAGATGTCCACTTTTCAGTTCAATGAGATCTTCTCCTTTTCTCCTTACCTCACTTAGCTCGACGATGTCCCACTTGATCCTTTGTAGTTCCTCTTCAAATTCAAGAAGCCTTGAATCAGAAGATAGGGAGCGTCCGTTATATGTAGCCAAGGTCAGCATCAGATGGCAGCCTAGTCCGGTCCTCCGGGGATTCTTAGCACCCTCTGCCTTCATGTCGCACTGGCCGCTGCCTTGGCCAGGTACATTCCAGCTGCCGGAGACTGAGGGCCAAGATTTAAGTTGTGGAGTCATTTTGGAGGGGTTTGGCCATAACTCACCACGCTGGCCAAGCGGGTTGGTGAGTGTGGGATAGCATTTCCTCTAATCCCGATGGTATAGTTATACCGCTATTGGCGGTCGTCAGAGCCCCTTATATATATATATATATATATATATTTAAATACACCGATGAGCCACTACATTATGACCACTTACCTAATAAGATGTAGGACTCCTTTTAGCCCGCAAAACAGCTGTCATACGGCGAGGTATCGATTCGATGAGGTGGCGATAGGTATCCTGGGAAACATGGTAACAAAATGTCAACAACAGGCCCTCCAGTTCCCGTATATTTCGGGGTGGTGGTGATTTAGCGCGAACCCGCTTTTCCAAGTCGAACCACAAATGTTCGATTGGGATCATATCAGGTGAATCTGGAGGGCAGGGCATTTACAGAAAGTCAACAGCATGCTCCTAGAACCACTTCTTGACGATTCTGGCCATGTGGCATAGCACATTATCCTGTTGGTAATGGCCATCACCAGCAGGGAACACAGTTGCCATGAATGGGTGAACTTGGTCGCAACCATATTCAGACACCTGACATCTGTCAAGGATTGCCCTATTGGGATAATGGGGCCTAAAGTGTCTCAAGAAAACATCACCTACAGCATGAAACCGTCACCGCTGGCCTGTTTCCGCCCAACAGTGCTTCCAAGTGTCATAGCCTCCGTTGGTAATCGGCTTATCCGCGCTTGGCCGTCTACGTGATGCACCAGCAATCTTGATTCGTCTGACCAAGCCACTTTCTTCTAATCATACAGGGTCCAATCTGAATGATCTTGGGCCATTTCATGCTTTGTTGGCGATGACGTATAGTGAGCATGGGAACCCGGCTGGGTCTTCAGCTACACAGGCCCATGCGCAGAAGGCTGGGATGAACTGTGGGCTGTGACACATTGCCGTGATCACCACTGTTGTAGCTGCGGGTGATTTGTCGCACTGTGGTCCTGCGGTCTCTGCGAACAATGCGCGACAGTCTCCGCTCCTCTCTGTCATCAATGAGCAGTGGACGACACACATATGGACGACAGTTCGTCGTTTTGTCATTTGTGCGTCAATGTTGATGCGTACTCACTACAGCGGCACTCGATCAACCCACAATCCACGCTGTTTACGAGGCACCGTGCTATCACGTTTGTCCTTTATCAAACTCCGATAAATCGACAGCTTTTTCCATTCTGACTGCGAACACACTACTAACCAAAAGCCGGTCCTCGGGTTGCATATATACTGCTCTACGAACTTCCCCTGCACCACCGTTCGGTCTCCAGGTGCACTTAATTCCCTGCGCTGGGGGTGGTCATATTGTGATGTCTCATCGGTTTATAAATACAGGATAGACGTTAGTCAGTTCAGTGCAGGGAGGTGACTCCAATTCAATTCAGGACTAACTTCTTTTGTAACAACTAAGATAATTTTTAATGGAGTAAAGAGTAATACAGGCGCAGTTAAATTTAAGGGGATGAAACATTACCATCGTCTTAGGCACACATCCTTTAACTCGCGCACACAACAACTTTCAACTTCGTCTCTCTTCGTCGTATCTCCGGCTGAACTGGATCATCTACTCTTCGTATGAAAAGGAGGCGAGTTGCTCCTTGCGTGGTGTTGCTGCGACATCTATCGGCAACAGTTCAAAGAAAGTTTCAAAAGTAAAAACGTTTGTACGGAAAATCCCACAACTCGGCAATTCCAACGGTCAGTCCGTCCTCGGATGGCAACTCCATAGAACCAGTACTGCGAATAACCTAAATACAAAAATGATGACATACTTACCTTTACGACTTCATGGCATCGTCTATGTCCCTTCGTCTGTCAATCCTCATTTTTAACGTTCACAGGCGTCGTCGGCCCATTTTTTCATTTGATCAGCTGAAGACGATATTGTGCAGGGACCTTTATGCTGTCCAATCTTGAAAACATGAAAACGATCACTGGGTCTCACACTGGTAACTTTATACGTTCCTAGAAACTTGGGATGTAACTTTAGTCCGGCTCCAAACTGTGTTCGTTTGATGGGAACTAGTTCCTCTTTCTTTGATTTGTAAGGTCTCTTTCTTTTCTTATCGAATGTTATCAAATTTTTCTCTTGAATCTTCAACATGTTCTTCTTAGCGTCCTTCCTAATTTCCTCTCGATTTTCCATCACATAACTCGTTGTCTTTTCTTCAAGAATCTTTCTTACTTCAAGGTTTTCTTTGTTCCTCATTTTTACTCCTACAAGCATTTCAAACGGCGACCACTTTGTGCTAGGAGGAACTGAAATATTTAGTATCCTTTGCACTGAATCCACGTGCTTAAACCACTTAGTCGGATCATCAAGTGATAATTTTAATAAGGCAGGTATGAGCAGGGCCTGATTTCAGCACGTGCACAGGGCCTCAGGGCCAAAAATCAAATATATTTTTAGGTCCCTTCATTTCAAAGTAATGAAAAAAAGAGACCGCTTTGTTAACAGTTGTCTCGGACAACATTGCAACGAATCAACAAAGTGAGCACTTCCCTCCAATCTTCTATGGGCAATTTGTCATTACTTCTTCCATTATATGAGCCAATTAGTGTCTTCATCCTGAATTTTGTGAGATAAAGCTTCGAACTGTTCGAAAAAAATGCAACCAGTTGCTAGGGAGAGAAATGGATTATGAATTTCCAAGAAAGAAAGAAAATACCAAAGAGCCGACTTCTAGATGATTCATCAACTCCAGATGTTGTTTTTATAATCGAGATTTCTTCATCACTCAAACATTTTACGTAATATGTGATAATCTTGTTTCACAGCTGCAAACCAGAAAGAAGTCATATGTGTAATTAGACTCTAGATTTAGATTTGTCTAAAAGAATGACCTAAGTGATGTGGTGGGAGCCGCTAAATTGTTGCAACAGCAGTATTCAAATGAACTTGAAGAAGACTTTGCTGAACTGTTCCTTCAGTTTCGAATGCTGGCAAAAAATTTTATTGAGAGCACAGATTCCCTCATTTACCTTGGAAAGTTTAATATAGTTCATATTTTTCTCAATGTTGACACATGCCTCAGGATTTTTTAACACTGTTCAAGTGAACTCTCTTTTTCGGTTCTGAAAAGAACTAAGCATAGACTTAGAGCAAGTTTAAAAGAAGAGTCAATTGTTGCTTTTGGTATACTGTCCGTTGAAAGTTATGTAACAGCAGCTTTAAGTTTTGACGATATAATTGATGATTTTGCAGCCACAAATGTTAGAAAAAGCCATTTTTAAATGTCCTGCTGCCCATTCAACAGTTAAAATTAGGAGGTATCCTTTAAATATTTTTATTCATACATTTCTAATGGTTTGTTTAAAAACGGGGTGTGACTTATAATCAAGCTCCTATAATAACATGTAGGTATGGTTCGTTTTTTCTTGAGATCTCCTATCACGGGTGAAGCCTATATTCGGAGCAATACGGTATGTTATACATGAAAAGCATTTCAGCAAAACATGTAGAATTTGCTAAAACATATTTTTATTCTTAATATCAGTTTTGTGAGAACAAGTTTTGTGAATCAATATTCATAATTATGTAGGGTTTATTATTACATAAATAAAAACACGAACAAATTTCTATTTATACTACTTTATTAAAAGGTTGTGATAATTTACATATTCTGCAATAATTTATCCCACAATGCGCGTGGTCAGCCGTAACACTTTGTGAGAGATTACTTCTTACAGCTTAAACTACTATCGGTTCATCATTTCCATTAAACTTATGGTAAACTAGAGGTTGTACATTATATCTCTGGGAGAATAGATATTTGTTTCGTAAATGATACTATAAAACAAAAATAGAATTCCAGAGTAATTAATGTTATACACTGCTGGCCACCCAAAATGCAACACCAAGAAGGAAGCATCCGATTGGCCTGAAATTCGTAGCATGCGTCACCAGCTAGTGGACATGCAAACGATTAGAATTGCAGGGCATATGCAAATCATGTGCGCCCGGCACGCCACCGAGAAGCACTATAAGAAGGGTGCACTGAAGGCAGGGTGTAAGTAGTGGAAGTGTGTTGTGCTGCCGGACCTGTGCGTGGGAAGCTTTCTGATGCCTCGTCGCAGAATACGGCAGTCATTACAGCACGTTTTGGAGTTCGACAGAGGACGAATAGTGGGTTATCGCGACACCGGTTTATCGTACCGAGACATCGGTGCCCGTGTGGGACGACATCCAGCCACAGTGAGGCGAGTACGGATTCGGTGGGTGCAGGAGGGACGGACGGACTGTAGTGAGCGATTGCCGCAGCCGCGGCACACCACCGAGCGAGAGGACCTGCATGTTGTGCGGCTGGCATTGACGGATCACACCGCCACATCAAGAACGTTAGCGCAGGAATTAGGGTGTGTTGCGCATCAACCTGTGTCAGCACGTACGGTTCGACGTCGTCTGCAGGAGAGGGGACTTATCGCACGGCGCCCATTGCTCCGATTACCATTGACGTTACACCACCGGCGAGTGCGGCGGCAGTGGGCTGTTGAACGCCGCACCTGGACTACGGAATGGCAAGACATTGTCTTCTCCGACGAATCTCGCTTTTGCCTGCAGCACCACGATTGTCGAATCCGCGTGTGGCGGCACCGTAGCGAGAGACTGTATGACGCCTTCACTATGCATCGCCATATCGGTTTGTAGCCTGGCGTTATTGTTTGGGCCGCAATTGGATATTACACCCGCACCCCTCTGGTTATCGCCGGTACACTCAACAGCCACGGCTACATCTCCGACGTTTTGGAGCCTGTAGTCCTCCCTTACCTGCAGGACCTGCCAGCGGCCACGTTTCAACAGGACAATGCGCGCCCGCACATGGCACGCATCGTGCAAGAATTCTTCACGGCCCACCAGGTGTCACTTCTGCCGTGGCCCGCCTGTTCTCCCGATATGTCGCCCATCGAACACGTCTGGTCGCTGATCGGCAACCGAGCGGCCCGGTAAGCACCACCCGCAGCTACGCCTGATGAACTGTGGCAACGTGTGGAAGCAGCCTGGACCGACATACCCGAAGCCCACATCCAAAGACTTTTTCGTTCAATGCCGCAGCGTGTAGCGGCCGTTATTGCCAGCCATGGGAGCCGCACGAACTATTGATGCCTGCATGTTCCGCAAGTCGCACGGGCCAGTAATCTCAATCGTTTCATCTTTGTATCTGTTGTCATGTGTCCAGTAAATCTGGCTTTGTTATCTCGTGTCCTTCTTGGTGTTGCATTTTGGGCGGGCAGCAATGTTGTTGTAAGCTCTCCGGGTGCGGGGAAGTACAAATCGTGTGGGTGCTTTTCTATTACAAGCCACATTGGCTGTACAGTTGACCAGTATGTGGGATGTGTTTAAATGTTTTACTACTAGAAAAACTGCTTGCAAAAACAAATATTTTTCAGAAAATACTGTTTTCAACTGTTGACTGAAAATGTTAATCGAGGGGGCACCAGACATAGGATGTGCACAGGGCCTCGACTGACCTAAGTCGGGCCCTGGGTATGAGGGTCTTATGGATTATTTTGACTTAGCCGTTCCACGTGGAACACCAATAGTGATTTGAAGATGCTCTATGCCCTCTTCGAGACAATAAACATTAAACTCTTTTGATAAGAAGGCACTACCTCAATCGGTGTTTATTCTGGTTGGGTTTCCAAAGGCTTTCTGCTGCGATTTTAACTTGTCCAACGCGTCTTTGGCTGTAGTAGACCTTACTGGGTACTACTATGTCAACTTTGTAGAAGCTTCGACAACAGTAAAAATGTGGTTGTAATTTTTGTTGGTGGATCGGAAGGGACCAATAAAATCGGCATGATAGGTACTTAACGCTACTTCTTCCTTCGGAATAGGATTTAAAAACCCTTCTTGCTTCCTTATTTCTTGTTTAACAAGATGCATTTGAAACAGTTCTGTATCATAGATTCAATATGTTTACGGAGGCCTGGTACAAAAAAAACTGTCGCTTAATGATTTCCTTAGTTTTCGCTACCGAAAAATGACCCTTTTCGTGTGTACGTTTGATGACCTCTAGTTGCATGTCCCTCGGAACAACAATTAAGTCATGACCATTTTCATACTTGTAAAGTATATTGTGCTTAACAAAATTATCGACACCACCTTCATTCTATAATAACTTTCTCACAGTGGTAATGTACTCATCTTCCAAATGCGCGGCTGATATTCTTGGCGTGATATCTGCATCAGATATGATCACGACGGGGTATCTACGTAGTGCGTCAACATGTTTCATTTGTTCACCACTGTCGATGTAAAATATCATACTGAAAGTCCTCTGAAAATAAAGCTCATCATGCTACTCTGTTTGCTAGATCCTTTTTGTCCATAGATTTTTTTAAAGCTGAACAGTCTGTCACATTCTTGAACTTCTTCTTTTCTTTCTTCAGCGTTTTCTTTCAACTTTCAGGAACATTGATTTCTGAATATTCAAAATTTCCAAATTCAGAAGTTTGAATACTATCATCCACTGCTACGTTCTCCTTCTTCTTTTTTTCCTTTTTGGGAGAGGTATCAACACCATTGATGTTTATTGTTTTACAGCTAATCTGCTCTTTACCTTCTGCTTCAACTTTTTTACCATCGTCATCTATTTTTTCACCATCTTTTTCTTAATCTTTTTTTCGTCGTCGTTTATTTCACCATCTGTATCTTTATCACCATCATCTTTTTTATGATCCCTGTCATCTTTTTCATCATCCCTATCTTTATCGTCATCACTCAAAATAATTTTCATTTTAATGTCGATTTCTTTGGTCTTAATTGGTCTATATTCTGCAACAAGTTCAGACACCAATTCACTTGTCTGCTAATCCTCAGTGCGGTCAGTTTCAATTAAATTGGATGGTTGGTCTACAACATCAGCGATGTGAATTAAGAAATGTTCGCCATTCGCATTTTGTATCTCTATACCCTCTCTACTAATATGAATTTCAGCTTGACGAAGTATTTCGGTTCCAGTCACCATTTCCATTTTCAAAGCACTTATGGGCACCACATGAAAAAGTAGCTCGAATGAATAATTTTCATTTTAAAGTCGATGCACACAAAACAACCAAGCATAGCAACTTTGTAATCTCAGATTCCCGAAAGAGACACGATCCTATTTTGCAGCAGAGGTTGTCCTATCTTGCGATAAGCATCTTCACGAATAACATTTATTTCGCTTCCTGTATGAAGCAGAGCCACTATGTCGATACCAAAGCATTCGATGCAAAACACTTACGTCACGAAACGCGTCAGAAAGGAGCAATTAGTTGTCACTAGGCACATTTACCGTCGGCGCTCAATGAGCTCTCCGTCAGCCACAATACACATTTGGACTCTAGACTGAATCTCACGCTGCACATTTTGCAGCATGTCAGGTGACACGCTGGAACAAGCATCAGGTATACGGCGTCGAAGGTCCTGCAACGTTGTCGGAGGGGTCTGATACACCTGCTCTTTCAGGTAGCCTTACATGAAGCAGTCCAATGGGGTGAGGTCCGGTGAGTGTGCAGGCCACTCTACGCAACCACAATAGCCGATGATTTGTTTCTCGAATGCTTTTACCAGGTACCTTCTTAGTTTCCTGTCTGGTGAGGAGGGGCACCGTCATATTGGAACCAAACATTCCGCAGTTGAGTCGGGCTAGTGCTTTGCGGAAGGCGATATTATCTCCTTTCTGACGCGTGTCGTGACGTAAGTGTTCGACATCGCGAACAAACAAGCGAGCGTTGTTACCGTTTTATTCTTAGCGTTCATGTTCGGAAGGTGTTTTTTCTTTTCGTACTAAATCGATGGTGCTCTACAACTTTGTAATTGACTGTCTCGTATAGTTTTCGAGATCGGCAAGCTAACTCCTGACTTTTCCGCTAGGAGGCGCTGTAAGCGGTCTAATCGAAAAACGCATAGTCATTTTACTACACCTAGACACAGTTTTTATGGCTATAGCTGTCTGTTTTCGAACGTTACAGGGCTGAGAAAGGATTTTACTGGGCACCCTGTATACGGCGTTCAAAATATCAAAAGTCTTTCCGCAGTGGATATCTTTTTTTGCTTTCTATGGAGATCAAACAAATGTATTATAGCAACGTATAATTCATTTACTTACTGAAACTATTGAAATGATCGTCGTTCATTTGTAAGACATAATCTAACCTTGTCGTCCATGTTTTCAATTACATCTGCGAGGGTCCAAAAGTCCCTCCGCAGTAATGTTAAGGCTGTTACACCTAATTTTGATGGCGCTAGAATAAAAATGTCTGAACTAAGCAACTTATTGTATGTTTAATTAGAGTTTTTAACACCGATTTTCACAAGTTTATGATGATATGAAAGTTTCCAAAATGTATATGTAGATGTTGTTTTCATCATTGCCCCTTAGAAGGAAGGAACATTTTTCCTTCTGTGGACACGCTTCCTTTGTACTTCATGACAAATTATTTTTCAGCCAGCGGGCACCAGTATCTAGCACAAAATTTCACAGAGAGAAACATTTTTTTTTGCTTTTAAAAAATAAAACGGAAATAAAACCGGGTAGAAATTAGGTCAAGAACACTTTGATCCGATCCGTTTAACCCGCTAGAAATTGCCGATTCGTTGACACGCTGATCCTTGATCTGTTTCCATCTCTGGAAGCAGACTGGTCTTATCGATGAATACCTACAACCTGAGTTGTAGTGTTGCAGCAGTAAGACGGTGTTGGCAGCACAACATACGTGAAGTTACTCATATACGCTGAGAAGATTCGGTTCGGAGCAGAAGAACAACTGGGAGAGAAGACTGTCTCATAGTCCAGAAAGCCCTTTCTTCGACGGCATGGCTATTCACCATCCAGTGTGATGTAAAGGCATTTGAGCAGCATCCTGTGTCATTGCAAAACGATTTGCAGGGACAAGAATCCATTTTCGCCGTACTTTCCGACGCCTTCCATTGGCCACCCTGAAACAGTGACTCCATCTGGTGCAGTGCCGTGTCTAGAAATCACGGTCTGCCTCCAAATGCCGTCACATCGTTATCAAGGACTAATCCCGCTTCCGCTCTGAAGCGGAAGACCACCGAACACATGCGGTCTCAGTTACGGGGCGACCCATAACCATCACTACTCATGCTATGGAGTGGAGAGCCATCTTCAGTGCTAGTCGTAACACAGACGCTAAGAGGACAGTAGTGAGTTCAAGAGATCCTGCAACCCGTCGGCTTTCACTGCATGTCACATCTTCCAGGGGCATTTTTCCATCAGGATAATTCTCACCCACATATGACTCGCCTCTCCCGGGAATGTCCCCGGAGTGTTGCAATCATCTCATGGGCAGCCAAGTTTACGGATATTTTTCCAATGGTATATATCTGGGAAATTCTAGGGCGTCAACTGCAGTCATTACGGAATAACGTGGGACCTTGTGCAGCAGTTTCTGAACTCTTGGCGGAATCTGTCACGTGACAATATCAGATTCTTTGTCTGACCCTATGCCACACCTATGTCAGCACGCATTGCAGCCAGAAGTAACTTTGCAAGATATTAATCGGGGACTGCTGTGCTACGACTCATATAAAATAAAAAAGTCTTGCTACTCTGGCACTGTAATCACTTCTTCATCCACAATAAACTTGCTAAGCTTCATTGCAGTGCGATGCTTTCTTTGACGTACGTCAATTTTATGTTTAAAGGTGTAAAATAAATATTGGTATGCGCATAATCTTATACTAAATTTTGAATTCCAACAAATACGTCGAATAGCATTTTCAAGGAAAGCCCACAATGATTTTGAGGGATGGTGTACGACCCCCATGAGCTATTCTATGGGCGGTCGCGTGTCATTAATTTGGTGCCACTGGTTCCGGAGAAGGAGGGAGAGCCAGTATACCAGGAGCATTTATCTGCAGGACAATACTTCCCAGGTAAGGTATGAAGGTGCAGGCATACCTTCGATGCCTCATCCTGGGGACCAATAAGGACCCGTCTTGGACTAAAAGTCAGAAGCTATCGCCTGAGGCCACCTGGCGATAAGTCTGTCCAGAACGCTGTCAGACAGATGTTTAGAACCAGTAGCCAGTGGGAAACTACCAAATAATAAATACAATTCTGTCCATTAAAAGTGCAACACCAGGATGAACGCATTCCAGGAGCTCGAAAGTTGGCAGAAGGGCAGAACACGGGCGCATAACCGGGCAGCACATATCGAAACCATGTTGGACCGTGGCGCTCCCTTTAAGTCGTATAAGAGCGTGAACAAGGAGCCGGTGTTAAACGCTTGAAGTGTGTTTGCTCGCCGTTCCTGGCCACAGAGAGCTGAAGAATGTCCCGTTGAAGACAACACCAGCCAAACCAGCAGGTTTCCGACTTCGATCGCGGGAGCATTCTGGCATATCGGATTTTTTTCTTTTGATTGGATGTTTAACGACCACCGTGAGCAACTCAACGGGCTTTAAGCAGTCGCCCGTCCCTAATTCAGGGCTACTGGTTCCAGGGAAGGAAGAGAGCCAGTGCCGTAAGACAAACACAACATCCATGCCTCACCGGGATTCGAACCCGGGCCCTTTTCGGACGAATGATCAGAGGCCATCGCTTAGACCACTGCGCCACCGGGGCGGCTATCGGGATTGCGGGTTATCACTCCGATACATTGGTGCTTGCGTGGGACGGCACGCGGCCACCGTGGGGAGAACATGGCATCAGTGGGTAGCGGAAGAATAAATACATCGACGTGCGGGATCCTAGCGGGCCCTTCACACCACCGAATGATAGGACTGATATCTTCTGCGCATCGTTCTGACGGATCCCGCAGCCGCATGGACCACCGTAGCTCAACAACCCAGGTAAGTGGCCCCACACCCACTCTCCACACGGACTATTCGACGTTGTCTACAACAGCTGGGCATTTTTTTACGGGGTCCATTGTTTTGGCTACTTTTGACTGTACAATACCGGCGTCTGCGCCTGAAATGGAGACAAGAACGTCGCGCATGGAGGAGCGAATCCCGCTTCAGTTTGCAGCACCATGATGGAAAAATCGGTTTCTGGCGGTACCGCGGCGACCGGCTGAGTGTGTCCTGCAATGCTGCGCCACACCGGCCCGACCCCCGGCGTTAAGCTATTAAGTGCCATTGGATTCCACTCAAACACGCGCATCGTCCGCATGACCAGTACGTTGAACAGCCATTACGTCACTGAGTTGTGGGAGCCTGTTGTTGAACCATATATTTAGGGACTGTTTGGTTCCATTTACCAACAGGATAATGCGTGACCTCATGTGGCAGGTAACGTCCAAGATTTCCTGGATCACCACCATGGGCCACGTCTTCCTTGGTCCGCGCGGTCCCCGGATATGTCGCCTATTGAACACGTGTGGTCTATGATCTCCGGACCACTGGAACGCCAGCGACAACGGAGGAACTGTAGCGCCGTGTCGAAGCTGCGTGGATGGAATTCCCCAAACACACATCCAACGTCTCTTCCTCTCGATGCCGGGCCATGTGCAGCTGTAATTGCCGCCCAGTGTGTCTACATCAGATACCGATTTATATATGTTTCCCTTGTCTCACCGTGCTGTATTTGAAATCGATTCACCCTTGTATCATCTACTTTTTGAACAATAAATATGGCTTTGATGTCTCTTGCTTTTCATGATCTTGCACTTTTAATGGCCAGCAGCGTAACCCGATTTTGGGCAAAACTGAGCAGTTGCATTAAAAAAATCTCTGAGATAGAACACTACTTAAATTGAAATTTTATTAAGATGGCTTTAAGATAGGTAGCAGTTCACTTAAGGCATTTATTGAAATTTGACGTCTTGAACTTTACATCGATGAGCTAAATTCTAGATACCGAACCTTTTGTTAGTGTTATTGGACCTGTTGTTCAAATATTCAGTGCTTGATACCTAATCTGGCAGACTAGTTTTGCTTTTATCACGTCCTGACAACTCTAGATTTAAAACTTCGAAATATTTTTCGGTACATGAAAACACTTCAGGTACTCTAAAGTAAATTGGCGAAGACTAAAATTAAATTGATGCAATTTTTATTTCAAGCAGCATTCCGTATTAATGTTGTGGAATGAGTTCATTTTCGAAGATTTGTTAAACGATGTGACGGGTTATCTTTGAAGTGCTTTTTAATGCGTTTAATATGATTAAATTATTTTTATGGCGTAAAAGTATTCTTTCATGAACCTCTACTTCCTACATAACAGCAAAGCAGGAAAAGGAAGAAAAGATATCCTTCCGAAGCTTTTAGAATTAAAGTGGATGAAGTAACACTGCCTTTTTAGATTTTTTAAAATAAAATACTTCAGTGTACCGCCTTAAGCGTCGAGTCGATGCTTTTTACTTGACGAAAGGCAGCTTTTGAAAGGCAGAATGTATGAAGCGAACAGCGACTATTTTCAAAAGTAAACATCGAAGAAAGACACGAAGAAATTTCCAGCTGACATAGAAGGTCCAAACCCATTTCTTTCTCATTATAAGCAGCATTAGATTACGGCGAAAGAACAAAAAGCTTTTTAAACATACGCGATATATTATTAAGTTTTTATCTCGTCTATTGAAATACGTCAGTATAAGTCTGTCTGTGAGTGCTTCTGCCAGTGAACACGATAATTCGCCTTCTGTTATTTGAATTAAAATGAAATCGCTTTGTTCAAACCATAACTTTAAATGTTACGCAGGAATAATCAAATTTTCGGGACGCACAATTGTTTCGCTAGCTTCTGTAAACTTATATTGGTATTTTAAGAAAATGTATCCACAACCAAAAGCTGTGCTGAAAACGTTTCTTCTCGGATAAATGGAACTACAACAAAAATCCAACTAGTATTCTGGTCTTTTTCTGATGCTCAGTGTTTCAGCAATATGATTAAAATGTATACAAGTGCTAAAAGAAGAGAATTATATTTGGCACGATAACTTCTACACAGCCGAGTCACATTTTTGTGACCACCTCCTACTTTTGACGTCAACAGCGCGTAGCCAATGAAAGTAGGCACGTGACGTGAGCTGGCTTGGAGATATATAAGGTGTGCTGTAGACAATCTGAAAACGTATAACTCGTTGCTGTCATGGATAAAAGGAGCTCTATTTATCAGATTTTCAAAAAGGGATGAGTATCGGCTTTCGGGCCAATTGTGGCAGTATTTCTGAAACAGCGCAGTTTGTGAACTGTTCGGGTGCTGCTGTGGTTAAAGTGTATCGTGATTGCAGAAAGGGCACCATCGCGAATAAACAACGTGGAAACTGTGTTTGACGTGATATTTCCGCTTCTTGTTGACATATTGAGAACCATTTTTTTCGCTTTACCGGATAGCTGTATCCATGAGAAGTAATTTCAAGAATATGCGTACAATGCAATTCTAGAAATCCGGATTTTTATTACCAAAATATGTGGACAATGCAATTCTAGAAAGCAGATCATTTATTACCAAAATATGTGGACAATGCAATTCTAGAAAGCAGATCATTTATTACCAAAAATTTACGAGGCATGCTTATTAAGTAATGCATCCGCGCAAGAGTCTCGCGCATTACTTGCGCCCTAGCAACCAGTCAGACGGTAAATGATTCTTTGTGCCATTAGTTTCATTTTAGTGCGTAACAGAACTCCGTACATATAATTTTTTGTATTTAATTGTGTTTAAAATGGATCATTGTTCTTCAACTGTGTCGACGGGTGTCAAAACTGTTGTACAATTTAATTCTGAAATTGGATGTGTAATTAAATAGACTGGTCCGTAACCCGTGCCATGGACGGTTGAAAAAGCTGTGACGTAATTTTTTTCTCACATAACATGAATCGTAATAAAATACATAACTATAATAAACGGTTGAATGGTTAATGGGCAGTGTATAAGATGGGTCACCAACGACAAAATTTTCGTAATATTCCCATTAATTTTTCCAACTACTCGTATATGAATTTAATGATGACGTTCCTCGTTATTGTATAAACATGTGCTTACCCGTCGTTGATGGGCTTACAATGCAGTACTGAGGTATTATTTCAGTGACCTGAAATGATATCGTGTCTAGATAACTACAAAATGGGGTAAAACATGTATTTTATTTTGCCAGTTTGGTTTTAACAATTCCTTTTTCTTTTTTCGGTAGCATTATATACTACTAATATGTGGACAATGCAATTCTAGAAAGCAGATACTACTAATATGTGTCCCAAATAAGGTTCCCTACTTCAATATCTCGAAAATATACTCACATGTCAAAGCACTTCCTTAAATACTGTTTTCATAGTTCTATGAATTTTCGGCACTATTTGAACTTTCAAATCATCGAACGATCACACTCGGGACTTCGCTACATCTCCATGACAAACCAAAACAATTCCTTACTAAGATTAAGCTTAAACGCATTCACATAGAAAGCAAAGTCAAAGGCGCCGCTGTTCCGTTTGACTTTGAACTTCGATTACTACGTATTTGATAGCAGAGGGCTCAGTTCCTAATCGACCACCGCAGAAGGGCAGATGACGATGCAGATACTGAAGCGAGAACAAACGCCAGAATAACGAACGGATGATTGTGCAAAGAAAATGCCTGGGCAACATAAAAAAAATTACTTATTACAATAAAAATTGGCGATGACAAATCTGTGGGTCACTAGCTCTCACTTAAAAAAATCATGAAAATCGCTCCAGTGGGTAGCGCTGGTGGATTGTAAACAGAAACGGCCTTGTGTTTTGAATTTTTAGATAATATCAACATCCCAATTTGTTCAGTGCGCAGTAGAAAAGAAAAATATTTCGCTAGACCTTCATTCATGGCAGAAGAATGGGAGCTTAAAAATAACAAAGTAAAATCATGCAATGCATTGATTATAATACGCTTTCCAGCATACCAGAAATCATTATTCAAGTTATGAGGATAATGGCTGTGGAATAAATCTCGGTCCTGTGCCATGACCTTTGATCTCATTTCGATGATATTCAACAGAACCGGTTCAGTATATACCTGCGAAATAACATGATAACGTTTAGTCGCAATCGCTGCATTTTTACGTAGGTTATGATGCACAAGGGCTATGGAATAGATCCCGCTCCTGTGTCCTAACCTATGACCCCATTTCGCCCATTTTCAATAGGATTTGTCCCCAGATAGGCCTCTACAACATACCAACATTTCATCCAAATCAAAGCATTTTTACGTAAGGTATGACGCATAATGGCGATGGAAGTGATTCCGCTCCTATGTCCTGACCTTTGACCCTATTTCGCCCATTTTCAACAAGATTTGCCCCCAGGTGGTCCCCTACCACATACTAAAATTTTATCGAAATCGAATCTTTTTTAACGTTAGCTATGACGCATAACAAGAGTAGAATGCATCCCGCTCTTATGTCCTGACCTTTGACCCCATTTCGTTTACTTTCAATAAAGTTCCTTCCCAGGTGTTCCCCTACCACATACTAAACTTTCATCGAAATCGAATGATTTTTACGCGAGTTATCGTGCGGACGAACATACGCACACAGCGCGCGATGTAATGAGGCAGATGGGAATCGCGACCATCTGCTCGCGAGGGTGTGACGTAGTAAAACTTTAATAGGATCCACACACAAAGCGTGACATAATGAGACAGATGGCGTGACCGCGAGCCAATATCTCAGTCGCGAGATTGTGACGTCATAAGATTTCTAAGCATATGTAACATTAATAGGACGACGCCATGACACTAAAAACGTGGTGATTCGGGGTGGTTATTTAACGCACTAAACCAATTTTCCTAAAGTCGAGATCACGCTAAATCGATTTCTAGTACCGGAAAACGGTAGGTTAACGACTTTCATCAAAATCCTTAGAGCCGTTTTCAAAATAAAATTTACATAGATACAAATATTGCTCCTTTAAGGTGGACGTCAAGTAATTTTACTTCCTATACTTCCAATGGAAAAACTTCTGCACACATTTTGTTCACAATTAATGCGTTCCCAAGGATGAAAATTTGAACATCGATTAAAATAGCTTCATTTTATAACTTGGGATACTTAATATTTTCCAAAACATAACCATAATTATGCAATCCAACATTTATTTGTCTACTGATGTCATCAAAGTACAGGTCGCGTCATCTTTTTTCTGGCTTCAAAACCACCAAAGTAAACGTTATTGTTTTTTAATATAATTAAGGTTATGCTTTAGAAAATGTTAAGTATTCCAAGTTATAATATAAAGTTATTTTAATCGATGTTCAAATTTCCATCCTTGGGAACACACTAATTGTGGAGGAAATGTGTACAAAAGTTTTTCCATTGGAAATATAGGAAGCGAAATTACTTGACGTCCACCTTAATAGTATGAGATAAGGGCGATGGAATGGATACCGATCCTATGTCCTGACCTTTGACCCCATTTGTCCCATTTTCAATAGGATTCGTCCACAGGTGGTCCCTTACCACACACTAAAATTCCATCACCATCGAACCATTTTTACGCACGTTATGACGCATAAGGGCAATGGAATGTATCCCGCTCCTATGACCTTTGAGCCCACCACCCATTTTCAATAGGGTTCATTCCCAGGTAGTTCCCTATAGTATATTAAAATTTCATCAACATCGAACCATATTTACGCAAGTTATGACGCATAAGGACAATGGAATGGATCCCGTTCTTATGCCGTGACCTTTGACCCCATTTCGTCCATTTTCAATCGAGTTCGTTCCCTGGTGGTCCCCTACCACATAAAATTTCATCGAAATCGAACTGTTTTTGCGCGAGTTATCGTGCCGACAGACATACGGACGGACAAAGCTGGAGCATATACGCTTCTTCAACCTACGGTTGCAATGCGTAAAAAGAACACAGAATACTTCATATTAGTAATCATAAAACCATATACCGACCTGAGTTGTATGAAAATGGAACCTTTAATTATAACACAAACCATGATACGAAAACACAGTGATATCCAACTTGATGTAATATGTTCACAACACGTAAATGTCCCACCATAACACAATAAGGCATTCTTTATCTCAAAGACTACAGTCTTGTTACGATTATATATAGATTAAGATAATAGAACGTAGTTGTCACAAATAATTATTGTTAAAAGCCAACCATGGTTTTGCTGGGTATTGACCTTGCTTTATCAGGATTTTGCATGAGCTCGTCTGTACCAGTTTTTCTGGCACTTCAATGTACGATTTGAATATTTACGTGTCATTCGTTCTGATGAAGCTAGGTTAAAACCCAGCAAAACCATGGTCGGCTTGAAAAAATAAACATTTGTGACAACTACGTTGTATTATCTAAATCTATATACAATAAGGCATTTCTTAGTGACGACATGTTTGTTGCAGAAGTTCACATCAGTCTTGCGCATAATTGCGTTGCTGTTGGAGAACAGGAAAAAACACATCCTTGAAATAGTGTAGCATATCTGAGTCTATTGAACAGGAATATTACATTTAACAAAGTTGCTTTCTTTATACAGAAACAATTCTATTATCGAACAACACCCACAGAACATCATCGTGAACACACGACCGCGCACAAGCAAAGACCAGAGCATACTGAGAAAAGAGTTCTCTTCTCAACCGCGCTTACATCAGAGAGTAAGAGAGAACCCCGATGTGTATTGTTAAGGTACATGTAGTTCCAGTGAACAAAAGCGCTCCGCCTGGCAGGCAGTGTATGTGGTAATCTATTTAGAGCGGTTATAAATCCTGTCTGACCATCTGCGTTATTATTTTTATTTTCATTTATCGTTAAGAGGCTGTAATTTCAACAAAAACAACGATCGGTTATGGAGTTTTTAACTCATGAAACTGTACCTCTCAAATAAAATAACCCTAGATTAGTCGCTGTTTATGATTCTGGAAATTTGGACATAAGTACTGTTCGTATTTGGCTAAGAAGCTCAACGGACAATAGAGGAATGTTGGCCGTAACAATCGGCCGCAGCGTGGGAGGCCCGTAATCGCAGTTTGCGATTTGAACAGGCAAATCGTTGATGGTTTCATCAGGAAAAATCGAAGAATAACTCAGGGAACCACAGCAGGTACACTGAATGTTACTTTAGGTTAGGTAGTTTCAATGACATTGTTAACTTACTTGACATTGTTAACGTTTGTTTTAGGATACAAAAAAGCGTGTGCTTGTTGGGCACCGCGTCACCTAACGACTGAAACAAAGAAATCAAAACTTGAAACATGCAAATGGTTGCTTGCCCGCTGTGAAAAACATGGAAGTGATTTTCTTCAAAGCACTATAGATGAAAGTTGAATTGAACATGATGACACAGAAATGAAAAATCAATCGGCGCAATATCGATATCCATCTTCTCTTTGAGCTAAAAAATTCAAAACTCAAATTTCCGCCGCTAAGTGCATGCTTACTGTGTTCTGGGACTACAGAGGCAATGTTCATCAGAAGTGCATGGTCAAAGGTGTGATCATCAACTCTTAGAGCTACATGCATACCTTAGAAAAAGTGAAAGCAAGGAATAAACCGCGTGCGCAGGTAAAAAAAGCCAATGGTTCTGCAACACGACAACGACAACGACCACCCCACGCCAGTGCTTTCACTTCAGAGGCCATACAGAAAATCGGGCTTGAAGTTCTTGAACACCCAACCTACAGCCCCCAGATTTGGCGCCGTCTAACTGTTGGTTGTTTCTTGCTATCAAGAGATATCTGAATAGAATTCAGTTAACCAGTGACGAAGATGGCCAAACTGCTACTAAAGAGTTTTATAGAGACGGGTTTAAAAACTTGATAAACATTTAACGTTGGCGTATCTGCATCGAGCGTAAGGGAGGTATGCAGAAAAATAAAATGTACAAATTTGTATGAATTAAAGTAGAATTCTGAGCTTTGTTCTATTTTTTTTTCAATTTGATATCTTGTCACTGGACTTGCATATAAATATGGAGGCATTACTTTCTGAACAACCTCTATATGAGCAATGCAGTATATCCGATTCTATAAAACAGATTGATAATTAAGAATTCGTGGAGCTGGAGTTTATTTAGACAAAGTGAGCCATAACATAATGCGTATTTATAAAAAGTTGTCTCGGCTAGAGAAATCAGACTAGAGTTTTTATTTATGTATTTATTTATTTTTTGAGGTGTTATCCTGAGTGAGATATTCGGTACATTTTCCGATTTTGCTGTTGCAACATTTAGGTAAATGGCATCAGTGCATATCTGTTTTTTATTTTTTTTATTTTTTCCGGACGTCCTTCTGCTAAATGTCACATTAGAAATGTTCTTAGGGTATTGCATACCTTCAACATCGACCCTGATGATTCTTATACTCGTATTTTTCGAATTTTACGATATACTGTTGGGTGGCGTTAAGTATGTACAGGTATTTCATTCAAAGCGGTATGGTACACGAAAGTGAAACAGAAATATCTGTGAGAAATTGTGACTTTTTTGCAACACTTGTATGCTCTTAAAACACCAAAATCAAACAGTAGAGTATTAAATTTGAGACATTTCGTCCAAAGCGCGCGCATCGTAACCGGAAAAAATCTACATTATCTTCGTTTCAAGTACCGACATCAAAGCTTTTTTAGTTTAACAATTTGAGCAAGCAAATGTAAACAAAAATATTTATTTAGAAAAGAGGAATGCTTCGGAAAACCCTCCATTGAACAACAGAAGTCTCTCCACTGAACAGCAGATGTGTTTCTGATGTTTTCCTTCGTTGGCTGTTTCACCGATAAGGAATTTCTTTCTCAGTTTTTTCTTCCACTTTGCAAGAAGAAAAGCTAATAATAACATAGGAAAGACGTTTCTCCAGAATGCAAGATATGTAGTTCTCATGGAACAAAAGCATTAATTAAGCAACCATCTTTTACGAGATTTATTTCCATCTAAGTAATTATCTTTTAATCCCTGGTTTAACGGCTGCCTTTAAAGAATGGAAGCAGTGACGAGAGTATAAGTTTCTAAGGCGATGTGGTCTAAAATTAACATTAGGTTGGAAAACAGCATGTTGCGATAAATCTGTAAAATGAGCTTTGTAAGGATATCCGTTCAACTAAAAGGGATTCAAATATTAAATTCTTTAGACTGCTATTTTCTTTGCAGCGATCCTCAGTGTTTGCTTGACGTACGGAAAACAGGCAAATTCTGGAACCTTATCGGCGTTAGATGGCATTGGCATTGTTTCATTCCTAAGAAAAAATCTAGCATGCACTGCAGATTTTTTTATTTTAGGTGTTCAAGGAATGATTTTAAAAGAGTTGATTCATGGGACTTTTTAAAAGTTCTGACATTAACGCGTTATAACATGAGAGAACAATATATGGAACTCAACTATTAACTGTAAAATTTGAGGATGTAGGTTACGAAAAAGTTCGAATAAACACCACGGGCTTCATGTCAAACTTTGTTCTACTGTCCCTACTGGTTTATGCATGGTGAATTATAACAGTAGCAATATGTTTACAATCCATTAATACTTACAGATGAATCCCGTTTATACGTTTTGCAATCGATATAGTTAAAGTAACGTATAATTGAAAAAAAAGGTATAAAAGGGAACATGACACGTTTCCGTCTGCAGATGGCGGCACGTTATTCTATTGCAACGTATGGTGTAACCGTTAGTGTTATTATATTAGGTAGGCATGTAATATTTCTTTTATGCTCTTGTGTACTGGTATTTTCAGTTTTCCTTTTTTTCACAGCCCTTTTTTTTTATTTGATTGGAGGTTTAACGACCACCGTGAGCAACTCAGTGGGCTGCAAGTAGTCTCCCGTCCCTAATTAAGGGTCACTGGTTCTAGGGAATGGAGAAAGCCAATGACGTAAGACAAACACAACATCGATGCCTCACCAGAATTCGAAACCGGACCTCTTTCGGACGAATTATCAGAAGCCATTGCTTAGACCACTGCGGCACTGTGGCGGCTTACTGATTTCAGTCGCATTGCATAGGCACAACACTTGTAAATATAATACGTGGTACACGTGCTGTTTATGTATAGTATTTAAAGCATTACTATTAATTCATTTTGATTTTTTTGTAAAAGGAATATGATGTAATATATAAAAAAATACCTATAAGTTAACATGGTTTAAAAAACAATTAATCATTGACTGTTGTTTACTTTTGAAATGAAATATTACATCGAACAGAAGGCATCGCTATTTCCACGTTTATAAGTGAGTCACGGAAAAATTATCATCGGTCGCCACCGGAATCGAACCCAGATCTTCCAGTTACGCGCCGAACATGCTACCACTGCACCACAGCTGCCTCGAATTCCTCCAGACTCACATACGACTAACTGCCAAGCCACTTGGCAGGTTGCGTCTTGGAGCCCCGCACAATGCTGGGGATTCAACAAAGATGATAAGCAGCAACTGAACAAATAACTAGACGGCGAATGAATAATTAATACATACAATTGACGTGGATTAGAAACATCAAACAGAAGTCATCGCTTTTTCCACGTTTAGAAATGAGTCACGAAAAAATTCTCGTCGGCCGCCACCCGGAATCGAACTCGTATAACCCGTCTAGTTATTTGTTCAGTTGCTGCTTACCATCTTTGGTGAATCCCCAGTATTGTGCGGGGCTCCAAGAAGCAACCTGGTAAGTGGCTTGGCAGTTAGTCGTATGTGAGTCTGGAAGACTTCAAGACCGCTGTGGTGCAGTGGTAACACGTCCGGCGCGTAACTGGAAGACCCTGGGTTCGATTCCCGGTGGCGGCCGATGAGAATTTTTCCGTGACTCACTTATAAACGTGGAAAGAGCGATGATGACTTCTGTTTGATGTTCCTAATCCACGTCAATTGTCTGTATTAATCAAACATTATGTTTTCAATGCTATTGACAGCCTACATTCTTTTTTCATCAGTGACTATAAAAGAAGCGAGTCCCTTCAGTTCATCGCCAAATTTGGGTGCTGATGCACTTATCTGGGTACCAAACCAGATAAGTGCATCAGCACCCAAATCACTCTTGGCAATGGAGACGTTCTCATTGCATTTTTTGTTCTCAATCATTTCATCAAGAATCATGAGTAATGAAGATGCCAAATGCGCTCCGCAACTGATATAATCTTGGAAGCTAAATTCATTTCCTTTCCAATTACAGCGTCCCCAACAGATAGCGTAAATATGTCTTCTTTAGGTGTAGAATCATCGTGAAGTCCGCATGCCGATATGATATATCGAAATTTAGTTTTTGCGAAATAGTGAAGTATTGTTTCTAATGGGCCGCTGATCAAATACCAATTTCATCCAACACGTTCAGTGTAAATCCTTCGATATCAGATTTATTTTCGAGCGCCAGCTACACCAATCTTTGTTGGTAATCATTTTGAATACATTTGCTTGTCGCTGAATAATCCATTGGTTGAAGACAACTCGTGAAATTTGCAGGCAAAAATTCAACTAGAATGTTCTACTTTTTATGGTTGCGAGGGAAAACAATCGCTAAACAGAAGGATCTTTCGTCCTGCCCCCTTTTTAATTGAAGCATTATTGTTTTTATTCAATCTATGAAACGTACAGCCGTCTTTTATGACTTAGTATTGGTGGCGTAAGTCGTCGGCCAAATTTTCACGTTTCTGAAACACCGAGGTATTGCAAATTTTCCGATGATGAACGGTGTTAGTTTTTAACTTGCATCAAAGTTATAGCTAAACGAGTTAGTAAAATCATGCAATGCATTAATTATAATACGCTCTCCAACATACCAGAAATCATTACTTTAAGTTATCACTCAAGTTATGAGGATAATGGCTGTGGAATAAATCTCAGTCCTGTGCCCTGACCTTTGATCCCATTTCGAAGATATTCAACAGAACCGGTTCAGTATACCTCCGAAATAACATGATAAAGTTTTGTCGCAATGGAAGCATTTTTACGTAAGTTATAATGCATAAGGGCTATGGAATAAATCCCGCTCCTGTGTCCTAACCTTTGACCCCCATTTCGCTCATTTTCAACAGGATTCGTCCCCAGGCAGGCCCCTACGACATACTAACATTGTATCCAAATCGAAGAATTTTTACGTACGTTATGACGCATAATGGCGACGGAAGTGATTCCGCTCCAATGTCTTGGCCTTTGACCCCATTTTGTTCATTTTCAATAGGGTTCCTTCCCAGGTGTTCCCCTTCCACATACTAAAATTTCGTCGAAATCGAACGATTTTTACGCGAGGTATCGTGCGGACGGACATACGAACACAACGCGTGACGTAATGAGGCAGATGGGCATCGCGACCATCTGCTTGAAAGAGTGTGACGTCATAAAACTATAATATGATCCACACACAACGCGTGACGTAATGAGACAGACGGCGTGACCGCGCGCCAGCATTTGATTCGCGAGATTGGGACGTCATAAGATTTCTAAGCATAGATATCATTAATAGGACGCCATGACACTAAATCGTGGTAATTCGGGGTGGTTATTTAACGCACGAAACGAATTTTCCCAAAGTCGAGATCAAGCTAAATCGATTTCTAGTACCAGAAAACGGTAGGTTAACGACTTTTATCAAAATCTTTAGAGGCGTTTTCAAAATAAAATTTACATACATACAAGAATTGCGCCTTTAATAACTGTAGTATAGGATAAGAGCGATGGAATGGACCCCTATCCTATGTCTTGACCTTTGATCCCATCTCGTCCATTTTCAATAAGGTTCGTCGCCAGGTGGTCCCCTTCCACATACTAAAATTTCATCGAAATCGAAAGATTTGTACGTACGTTATGACGTATAAAGGCAATGGAGTGCATCCCGCTCCTATGTCCTAACCTTTGACCCCACTTCACCCATTTTCAATAGGGTTCATTCCCAGGTGGTCCCCTTTAATATACTAAAATTGCATCGACATCGAACTATATTTACGCAAGTTATAACGCAACAGAGCAATGGAATGGATCCCGCTCCTATGCCGTGACCTTTGACCCCGTTTCGTCCATTTTCAATAGGGTTTGTCCACAGGTGGTCCCCTACCACACACTAAAATTGCATCGAAATCGAACGATTTTTACGCTAGTTATCGTGCCGACAGACGGACGGGCAGACGGACAGACGGACGGGCGGACGGACAGACGGACAAAAAAGCTGGAGCATATACGCTTTTTCAACCTATGGTTGGAAAGCGTAAAAAAGACAGTTAGTCGGCTTTTGCTTTTCTTACCACTGTGAAGCGCTCCACTTTTAAAAGGTAATGTTTTCGTTTACGTTCATGCTTCTGCGTCTTTCTTGGCCTTTTCAATGAGCATCAGACCGCTTGTGGGTATTTCAATGAGCATCAGACAACTTGTGGCTATTTCAATGAGCATCATACTGCTTTTTAAAGACACGGTTTTACTCGAAGAATTGGAGAACAATACCTTCAACTTCCGCAACAGTTTTCAACGGGCAAATTTTCCATGCAGTTGAACCTGAACACAATGCTTTGTCTTCGATTCCCTTATTTTTGTGAATTATCATCGTAAGAGTCGAAACTAGAACTCTTATTTTTGCAGCTAAACCTGTTTTCTTCAGCATGTGATTTTCATCAACTTCCTTCAAAATTTCCATTTCGTCTTTTCAGGAAAAAGCTTTACGACATAGTGAACCCATATCTCCAATGCAAAAATGCGAATGGAAACGAAGGTTTCGAGGAAACAGTTCGATGTGATAACGTCAAATTAACGAATTAATCTAAGTAGTTTTAGTAAGGAAGTGTCTGACCCTAAGTTTAAAACTGCCTTTGAGAAATTTGAAGCTAGGAGATTTGTGTTGGTATACCCCACAGGAAAGAAAAATAAGAAGGATTCAGAGACAATGAGAGAATACTCAGAAGTAACCATGCCGTCAGAGTCTGAGGAAGGGAGACAAAGCACCCAGCTGAGAGGACTCTAGCTACCGGGACAACACAACAGCCAACCACCATCAACACCCCCGCGGGAGATGAAACTTCACAAAACCACACCCGGTGCCGCATAAGCCATCCGTACTTGCCATCATAAGCCAACGTCAAGCGAAGTAGGTGTACTGCAAGTCCTAACTGAGCTAACCAATGGTAGCTCAGGAGGAGCTCGAGCATTTCGCAGAGTGAGTCATAGTACAGTTAGATGATAGCAGAGCGAAACGCGGAGGGGACGGAAGCTCTAAAAATGGAAAACGAAATTCGCTGCGAAGGGTAAGGGCGAGGAAAGGATTTGGTAAACGGAATTCGCGTCATTTCAATTTCTAATTCACGACACCACAATTCAACATATAAATAAAAAGAAAGCTAAGTCGATTAACGTATAATTGATAATATTTAACATTAATGGCAATTCAGAATTTCGGAACTGGCGACGTTATATTTAGGAATGAGAGTAACGTATCAGTGAGAAACGAATAAACGCGACTCAACTATATCCGTATTTGTTTGCAAGCATGTTATTTTTGCCACTGAGCCTTTTGTTTGAACTCTTGAGCATTGCAGGAAGATTTGCGTATATCAGCATCACTGAATTTCAGAAAATGAATGAGGAGAATTTTGAGGAGCTCTGAAGTATAAATCACAGTAAAACTAAATGCAGAAAAACATTCGTGCACATGGACCATTTGGATGAGTACCGTCTTCACACGATTTTAATGATTTTAAAATATGAAATATATGTACAATTAAAATACTATAAAACACACTAGCACTTTCAGAGTGACAGTCGCCTCATCATCAGGTGCGTTCGGATCTCCCAAACCGTTCAGTATAAATATCTGTAGTGTGCCATAACTGCAATCGACGTGACAAAATTTTGCGACGTACGCGCCATCTGTCCCGGCAGTTAAACCACGATCAGAGCGACACCACATCACAAATCGTAAACATGATTATAACTGCAACATTAATTATTAAAGTCTAAACAAGGAAGATAGTTCTGTGGATTGTCCAACACTTGTAGACAAAAGACGTCTCCAAATATCTGGTAGATCCCAAGGGCAATTATCATTACAGCAACTTCGTCTGAACGCGGAAATGAACAAACTCTCAGTCACCAGTAGCATGTGTGTAGAGGCTGGGGTTATCAAAATTTTGGCATTGTCCCAATCAGGGATTAAATCTTCTGAATCAATGCACTTGGTAAGGGCTGTACAGATATGGCTTGCTTTTAAACTATATTTATGTTCCTGCAGCCTGAGGCACAGTTTCCGACGAGTAGAGCCTATGTAATAGTTAATACTCTCATGTGAGTCATTGTGCAATAGTGGGATGCAATAAACACCCCACCTGTGCGAAACATTAATTCCTTGGCAGTCTTTCCTCAAAACGGATGATAGGTTGTTAACACCCACGCCAAAATGTAGCCGATTTCTAGAGCACATTTTAGACATTTAAGTAGTAAAACCAGGTAGGAAAACCATTTTTCCAACAAACTTTTTAATAATATGTGGATCACCGACCAAAGTTGACAGAGGTCGACGGGATGCAAAAACTCGACGAAAAATTTTACAAGCAATCTGTCAAGGATAGCTGAACGAGTGGGCTAAATCAAAAATGTAATTGATTTCCTGGTTAAAGAAAAACCTGGTAGATGAATGTGTAAATGCTCTATGAAACAAAGAGTAAAGTGCAGCAACTTTATGTTGCTGCAGAAGCTACGATAGACCAAAAAAGATAAGTGATTCGAGATTCGGTGCCTGTGAATACAAAAATCAAGAAAAGGAATTTCACAGTTAGACTCAAGTTGTACCGTGAGTTTTATAGTGGGATACTTTGAAGAAAGTACGTCGGCGAAACAAAATAAATCACCTTGGGAGTGAGGCCACGTTACCAAGATATCGTCAACGTACCTTAAAAATAAAAGCGTGGGAAGGGGAAATTCACTAATAACTTTGTTCTCAAGATCCCGCATCAGAATCTCTGCGAGAACAGCTGAAAGAGGGGAACCCATAGGTGAACCTTCGAGTTGCTGATAAATACAGCTTTGGAATTTAAAAAACGAATGCTGCTTAATAAATCGCAAAGCATTCATAATAGCCGAAATTTCGAGGGGGAAACGCGGGTATCAGCAAGTTTAGCCTCGATAATTTGATGCGTAGCCTCTATGGGTACATTAGGGTACAATGTTACAACATCTAAAGACGCAAAAATGAGTGGTGCCGCCCCGGTGGCGCAGTGGTCTAAGCGATGGCCTCTGATCATTCGTCCGAAAGGGGTCCGGGTTCGAATCCCGGTGAGGCATGGATGTTGTGTTTGTCTTACGGCACTGGATCTCTCCCTTCCCTGGAACCAGTGACCCTAAATTAGGGACGGGCGACTGCTTATAGCCCATTGAGTTGCTCACGGTGGTCGTTAGAACCTCCAATCAAAAAAAAAAAAAAAAATGAGTGGCCCTGGGTGTGGCTGAAGTACCCTTAAGCCTATCTAAAGCCTCAACGGGACTCTTAATCGAGTAAAGCGAACTCCCGGTAAATTTGGCAAGATAATTGTCCAAGGCTTTTTCTAAAGGTCTGGTGGGGCTAACATAGCCCGATACCGGAGGACGAAACGGGCACCCCTCCTTATGCAACTTAATGCGACCAAACATATCAGGCACACGGTAACCTGGGGGTGGAGTAAACGTAGACGCAAAGCCCTCAGGAAATTCATGAACTTTCTTTAACCTACCTAAAGCACAAACTGTGGACTTCGTTGGATCGACACGCAACTCCTTGTGCAAGATGGTATCAATTAACTCATTCATACCTTGAAAATAAAAACTGCTATTTACAATAACCAACTGCGAAGATTTATCAGACAACACAATAGAGATCTACAGGTCTTTCCTAAGCAGAGCAAGCTGTCACCTTTCCTCAGCAAAATCAGAACGTACGCCAGGAGAGAGAGAGATAGGAAGGTTTGAAAATAACGTGCCAACTTAACACGGACGAACTCATGGTCGGTTTCAGGGAGCCATTTAGCAATTGGTTCAACTTGAGGAATAATAGTAAAAGCATTACCTTTCAGAACCGGGAAAGTGAACTTGGAACCTCGCTGAAGTGCATGGGCTTGCACAGGATTTAATAAGTGACTACTGAGGTTAACGTAAGATGTTGGTGGGCTAGAAAATAAATCTCCATCCCAACTGTTAACCTCATAATCTACTAGATTTCTTAATTTACTAATGTGCACTTTGATAAGAGACTTCACAAAAACATTATATTCCAAAATAGCCATAGTAATAGTCATTTCACTATTAACAGTAAAACTGCTATGTAACCAAAGAAGAAATACATCGTTTGGTGTGCGATTTTAAACTGTGTGACAAAGTGACTGGAAAATACGTGCTTACGTGTCTGATTGCGTAAAATGTTTTGATTGTTTCAGCCATTGTGAAAATTAATGTTTGTAAATTCTCTTAAAGCAGAATATATGTATTCTCTTTCAGATGTTTTCTCCATCCAGAAGACCGATGACAGATCCACACACTGACGAAAATTATTACAACTGAATAGAAGGTACGGCTATGAAATAACAAGACTGTGCTTGGGGCGATTGAAACGCATGGTGCTGGTCGAAACTAAGTAGGAGACCATTGATCTTGAACTGTCCTTTACTGGATATGCAAAGTGCACCTCAGTCCTTGCATTAGTTCTGTGACACGTGTCAATGAAAATAGAAGTGTTGTTTGTCGAGCGTCGGGGAAATGCTGAGTTGAAGAACTGTGCAACCGATAAACGTAAAATTTCCGGTGAAATTAAAGGAAATGCCCACCGAATCATCTTGTATGATAAGACAGGCGAATGGGGAAGAATGGGTGTCCCGTGCGCGTGTTTTTTGCGTACATGTGAGGTTCAGTGAAGTCCGGCAGGATACTGAAAACGACGAGCACTTCACAAACGAAAACAATGTAGCCAAAATCTGCGCAGTCGTTCGAAAGGATCGACGACTTAGTATTATAATGATAGCAGAAATGGTAAACATCCATAAATAAACTATTGGAAAAAGTTTACATGGAAATCTGAACATGGCAAAGTTTTGTGTCAAGATGATTCCAAAGGTTTGCAGTCTGAAGAAAAAGAAAATTGCAAATAAATTTGGACTGATATTCAGGGAGCAAAATAAGGCGAACTTTCCACCTTTTTGGGGAAAAGAAGGTTTAACGACCCCGCGAGCAACTCAGTGGGCCCTAAGCAGTCGGCTGTTCCTAAAATGGGCCACTGATTCCAGGGAAGAGAGAGAAAGAGTGCCTAAGACAAACAAAATATCTATGCCACACCGGGTTTCGAACCCGAACCCATCTCGGATGAATGATCATAAGCCATCGCTTAAACCACTGAGGCGGCTCCAAGCTTTTAGAAAGTTATGAAAATTTGTGATGAAACCTCGAAGTTTTTTTTTTTTTTTTCTTTTTTGATTGGAGGTTTTTTTTTTTTTTTTTTTTTTTTTGATTGGAGGTTTAACGACCACCGTGAGCAACTCAACGGGCTATAAGCAGTCGCCCGTCCCTAATTTAGGGTCACTGGTTCCAGGGAAGGGAGAGAGCCAGTGCCGTAAGACAAAAACAAAATCCATGCCTCACCGGGATTCGAACCCGGACCCCGTTCGGACGAATGATCAGAGGCCATCGCTTAGACCACTGCGCCACCGGGGCGGCCCTCGAAGTTTTAATACGACTCTGAAACGAAAGAAACAATCGATATATTGGAAAACACTAACGTCACGAAGGATGAAGAAAGTACGGCAAAGAAGTCCAAGTTCAAGGCTATGTTACTTCTTTCGAGTAAAAGCCGTCCTTGTACGGAAAATTGAAAATAATAAAACTCGGTTTAGTTTAAATCAAATTAACGCATAGTATGAGATATCAATTTAATAAAACCTTATGATATTTAAAAACAGATTAAAAGACATGAGTACTTTCGGGCCATCACATGGCCCATCCTCAGATTGAACGACAAAATTGACAAGATCCGCATAATACATATAAACACATGAAACGCAGTCAACGTCGGTTGTTGTATATATATGCAAAGAAGGAAGACATTCCTTCCCGGTACATTATCCCACGGTTACGGGTAATCCAAAGCCCCTAGGGTTAGAGTTAATTAATATCTTATAAGCATTGGGGAGCTCATAGCGCATAGAGTCATGACAACAAACACTTTGTGAGTGATAAATGAACATGCTTTTGATAAGAAGTAACGTATTACGATTTTTAGGGGTAACCAGAATTTTAAAATTTTCCCAATCCGGATATAAAATCCCTTCTGTTACTTTTTTAGAAAGTGCTGTGTTGGTACCTCCTGTCTGGATATTATATTTATGTTTCTTTATCCTGCAAGACAAATTCCGTCTGTCTATATAGGATCTACCGGACGGAATTTATATAGCTTGTGCGACTCATCATTATTGGCTATCTCTATCGTTTTCTTTTTTGTTTTGTTTTTCTTGGTTTTTTCTTGTTTTTTTTTTCCCCGCCCCGGTGGCGCAGTGGTGTAAACGATGGCCTCTGATCATTCGTCCGAAAAGGGTGCGGGTTCGAATCCCGGTGAGGCATGGATGTTGTGTTTGTCTTACGGCACTGGCTCTCTCCCTTCCCTGGAACCAGTGACCCTAAATTAAGGACGGGCGACTGCTTGTAGCCCATTGAGTTGCTCACGGTGGTCGTTAAACCTCCAATTAAAAAAAAATGTTTTCTTTGACATTAAGTGTTCAATGTTGGCGGATTGGAATCCGATAGAGCAACAGTGAACCGGTATTATTACAAACAGGTTCTGGTGACTTTGAGAGAGCGAGTCAGAAGAAAGAAGCCAGAGTTCTAAGACAATCGCTTCATCTTACCCCAGGGAAACACGCCAACTCAGACGAGTTGCGCTGAGGAAAGTTTTTAGGAGAGAAACGCACACGGCATGTGAACTCCTTCTTACTCGCCAAATTTTTCTCCATATGGCTATTTATTTTCTTTAAAGTCAAAGAGACCCGTTTTGAGTACGTTACAGAGGGAAGCGTTCACTGTTACGATTGTTTTTTTTTTCTTTTTTGGGGTCAAGGAAGTGCACCAATGTTTCGACCATTGAGACATACTGCTCCAGAGCGTAAGCTTCATTAACTTAAAAATGCGGCACGATCTCCTGAGTGCACTTCATTCATTCCCGCTTCTGATTTGCATTCAGTGATTTAGATACCAATAATCCTGAAGAAATCTACTTCATTCCTAAACTATTCACCATGGTAGCATAAACTCGCTTATGGCACATGCTCAAAGTTGTCCTGTGGTCTTTCATGATCAGGTTATGAATGGCGTCTACTTTTCCAGGTGTCGACACGATATAAAAGGCCTCCCTCCGCGATGTGCATCTTCAAAATTGCCTTTTCCATGTTTAAAGTCTGCGACGCAGCTTTTGACCATGGAATATGAAGGATAAAATTGTTTCATAATTGTTGCATGAGCTTGTGAATTTCTTTCAGCTATATTCCCTTTAAATTGAGATAATCAGTGGCTGTGCTGTGTTCTTGATACTCAAAAGTGTCGCTATCTTCATTCACAATCTAGACTTTAACGCCTCTTATAAATAAGAAAATCGTAGTTCAAACATGAAACTTTCGTGAACACATAGGATGAGAACAGATTGGCAATTTCGTCTTTTATTACATCCTTCGCAATCTGAATAGGGTTAAAAACTTTTCAGCTTCCCTACGTATGACCTAAAAGTAAAAATGTTGATATTTTTATATACGGAAGCATTCTGTTATTGCTTAGCCTCCTTAATACAACTTTATTTATCGCTTTCTATTCCAGACATTTTAACGTGTGTGAGCCTATAAGTTTGCATCACAATACAATTTCAGCTCTTTACGAATTCTCTTCGTTTGCTTGTTGTGGGGGTTTACTTTTTAAATTCGGGATTTAGGGACAACCGTAAGCAATTCAATTTGCATAAGCAGTGGCCCGTCCCCAATTTTTGTCCACTGATTTCAGGTAGAGGGGAGAGTCAATGCTGTAAGACACAAGGGCGCACCAATGCAATATTACCCAGGGCTCCAGTCGGGGTCCTTCCTGACGATCGGACAGATACCAGCACTTAGACCATTCATCACCGAGACGGTCTTTTCGAACTAAAGTTGTATTGAATGAACACTTCGCGGAGCTGTGTAACAGTGTTTCCCAGGTACAACATCTTTCAATATTAAGTTGTTAATTGTTTTTTTAGTATGAAACTCCCTTTGTTGTTTAGGATGTTTCTAAACGGCATTGAATAAGATCATTGCAATGTATTTTCTTCCCCTTTCCGTCTTGTGCATCTTTCGTCATCTGCGAAACAATGTTCGAGATATTTACATGTTTTCCTTTGCTCTATGCTTGTACCATTGAAAATAGTGATCTACTCTGGTACATGTGCTGACTTTGCGATTCTCAAAGATGTTGAATATTTTCAGTTTAAAAGTAGTTAGTGTATTTCATGTTTTGCTTTGGCTTTTTCCAATTATTCATGCAGGTGTCTAAGGTTTTGCAATAAAGTGCTTGTTTTTTAAAAACAATGATTTAATGTTGATAAATATCGTGTCCAATCGCAGATTTTAGTAGCTGATGAGCCAGGGTTGCCACCTTCATATAAAACATTTTAGCTTAATCATTGTAATGACGCATGTAATACTTGCTCTGAAAATATGCCTTAAATTGATAAGCACTCCGGCTACTTCTAATGTTATAATCCTAACAGCTTCTCGTGTTGTAGACATTGCTTTCTTACTTTGGCCTTGAAGAATTCGGAAAATGCATATTACATTTTACGTTGTCTTCCTGCCTTCCCTTAAATGCGCTTATCGTTCCGCAACAGATGCTAAGAACATTGCATTGTCTGCTTCGTCTTCCATTCGCTTCAGTGACATTAAGCAGTCTTCCAGTTTCAGAGTTCTCGGTATTTTCAGTGTGGTTTGCCACTGCTATTTTAACGTGACATTTAAACTGCTTCTCATCCTTTTACTTGATTTAGCTACATCTGTCCCTCGTCCGATCCATTTCACCATCAGGGAAATTCAAGAATAAAATTTTATTTTCATACCCATTAACAGCAGAAGTTTGACGCGTGCTGCTTAACCACTAGTTTCTACACTCGTTGATTAAGAAGAGTTGTCACACAGAATGCCACAGAGTACTAGTGAGGTTTTTCTTTGCAATGAACTCATACATCTTTCCCCCTTCAAACAATCCGCCGGACTCCATTCTTGCGTTGCAGTTGTTTTTCTTTCGGATTGAGTAAGAAGCGTTCTTCTATCTGAGGTATAGATGCTAGTCAAGATAAAAATATGAGCAAAAGGAAGGCAATGGAAATTTTGGAGAAACGAAAACATAGGCAGTCTTAACCGCAGAAAACGAAGGCAAGCAAGTCTTGCATGTCAAAAATCAAGTGTATGAAAAAACAAAAGTTTGCAAAATTAAAAACAGGGAGGAAGTTTGAATTAACGGCCAGATAATCATAGCAGGAACATTAATCGTTAAGAAGCAAAGTACGTATAATGGTAGGAATGGATAAAACGCAATTACTTTGCATAGATGTATTTTAAAAACTTTAGATCATCTTAGAAAATGTTCCAACTCCGTAAGAGTGCAAATATTTTATATTAAAGCCAGCTTCCAGTTTTTATTACAAAATTCTCAATATCATTCTTCAAAAAATAACAGGACAATTGTCCGCTAGCTCTACTATTGGGGGTAAACAAAACGATAAGGAAATAACAAATTTTTTGATAGATTTTGCGAAGTGATTAGAAGCTTGTTGATAGCAACTTGACCGTGACAACCCCTGCTGTGTAGGTCTTGCGCTTTGTACCGGTGCTAACATCAGTCCCAGTAGCCTACACAGAATTTGCCTAATTTGAGACAATGCTGATTTACGTTCTTAAAGGGGCAATCTATTGAGGAGCTCCTCAGTCATGTTGTGTTAGCTTCTGAGATTTTCCGGACGGGTTTTTGGCATATTCAGCCCCAGTCCGCTGCGATTTGCATAAAGCATCGTCTTGAGCTATTATTTGGTGCGACATAATATTAGTTAACGTGTGGAGCTATTAACTATGTGGTACCGAATTTTAATCTGCGCCGGAACTCATTTGACTCTGTCGATCGAGGCATTTTGCATTGATAGTCATAAAGTTTTCTCATCATAGCCCAACGAGCATATTGATAGTTGTGTCTGCGAAGTGATGTGCTTGAGTAGGATCTAATTCACTACGAATAAAGAAATCTCCGGATATTAATGACATGGCAACGTATGTCTACTGGTATCCTGATTGACAGAATGTCTCGCTGCAGTTCCTGTCTCCTTTCTCCTTAAAACGGCGGAAACTTTTGCAAATCCCTAATATAATATATAAATAAAATCCTTGGCGATTAAATGTTTTATTTTTTGTTGTCGTTTCATAGTGAGAAACAATACGTGTGTATACATGCAGTACATATATAGTATTTTCATTTTAAAATACAGTATATTGTGACATACTACAGAGGTGAAAACATGTGTTAAGACGAAAAATCTGCAGCGAGACATTCTGTCCGTGTAGCTCAGTTGGGAGAGCGACTTACTCCGGAGTGAAGAGACACGTTTTCAATGTCCGTCACGGACAAACAAAGAAAAAATATGTGATGTTTCAGGGGTAGCGCTGGCTCTTTTAAAGTTTTCGCCAATTTATTCACCAAATTCAATTTTTTATCACCAAAATGTTATAACAGTACAAAAAGTGTAATCGCCAAAGCTCTTTTTCCATCGCCAAAACGATTTTGTTTTTCACAAATTGCGAAGATGGCGATCGGCAGCGCGACCCTTGATGTTTGTTCCACAAATCGTTTGGAATGATTAAAAAATTCCTACTTCGCTTTAAAGACAAAAAAAAAAAAATAAATAAAATAAAAGGAGATGATGTGAGGTACTACAGACGTGAAAACATTGTTTCAAAACGACAAATCTGCAGCGAGACATTCTGTCAGCGTAGCTCAGTTGAAAGAGCGATTTACTCCTGAGAGAGGGGACACGGTTTCCATGGCCGTCGCGGACAAACTTGTGTTTCCACAATGTACGTACTTAGATGCATGTTAAACCATACCTACGTAACACTTGAATTTTAAAACGCGCGTACTTAACGCACGTTATTTAATGAAAGCAGTCATCAATTTTTTTTGGCTAAATAAATCGAATGAAAGCGTGGGATTTTTTACAATTTGTAGCATGTTTCTCGAAATGTATTTTTAAATTATTCAACAGCGCTAATAACTTTTTAACTCTTCTCTACACTTTACAAAGTTTTAAAAGAATTGCAGATATTTTCTACGATTGCACCAAACAAAAAATAAAACATTTAAGTATATGTATAAAGTTACACTTATTTTGTGAAGAGAGCTATATCAATTGTATACTACGTGGACAAAAAGTGATTGCACACCCCCCACGCAGGCTCAATGGTGTGCTCCGGTAGCAGACACGTGATCACCAAGGTATAACAAGAAAGATGACACCGAATTTTCGGGTGTAATAAGCACGTCTTCTGAATTCGTTTTGACGCAAATTAAATTTATCAAAGCTATTCAAAGTCAATGGAACCGGTATGGAAAACAATAGATCTGACGAAAGAAAGAAGATTTTCAATCGGGTTTTTAATCCCACAGATATTGCTGTAAACGAAATCGTGAGCTTACGAACTCTTAGAAACAGAGATATCGATAAAAATAAGATGTGACTTTACGTTCCCTGGTGGCAAAACCATGTATTATTTTAGGAAGAAAGTACTCTCAAAAGGTAAATCCATATAGGCGGTATCTGTCCAGGAAAAAAATTATTCGAGTTTTCAGGAGCCCAGATTTTGCAACAAATACTTCAGAAGCAGAAATTAACACTTATGACCACTGGTGGCTAAACCATTCTTTACCAAACATTAGAAATTATGTGAAAAATATTTTCCATCAGGTCTTGTATGCGATACAGGAAGGATTTTTCAAATCAGAGCTTCAGGAGCAGAAATAACGCAAAAAACTCAATTTACCTTTGTGCCCCCTAGCGGAAAGTCTTTGATTTACTTGAAAATTTTGAATTTATAGGAAAAACATTTCGCATCGGAAACACTATCCAACAAAGAAGGAATTTTTCAAATCGTACTCTTAGAAGTAGAGATATGACAAAAAAAAAATATACATCTATGCCCCTGGCGTAGAAACTATGCATTTTTTCAAGAAGAAAATTTTCCTAAAAGGTTTGTCGACATGAGTAGTATCGGTCAACAAACGAATTTTTTTTCAATCGAGATTTTAGAAGCTCATATTTTGCTGCAAATACAACAGAAGCGAAAATTAAGACTTACGCCACCTGGTGGCCAAACCATTTCGTACAAAAATTAGAAAATATGTGCAAACGATTTCCCATCAGGAGCTGTATGCGGTGCGGAAAGAATTTTTCAAACCGGAGTTTTAGAAGCAGAGATATAGGGGGAAACGCAATTTACCGCTACGTCCCCTAGCGGAAAGTCTATGAATTAATTGAAAATTTTGAAATTTTATGAAAAACATGTCACACGGAAAACACTATCCAACAAAGAAGGAATTTTTCAAATCGGACTCCTAAAAGTAGATACATTGACAAAAATAAGATGTATATCTGCGCCCCCTGGCGGAGAAACTGTGCAATAATTTAAGAAGAAAATATTCTGAAAAGGTTTATCGATGTGAGTGGCATCATTCCACGAAATAATTTTTTCAATCGTTATTTTAGAAGCTCCGAATTTATGGCAAATACATCAGAAGCAAAAATTAACACTTACGCTCCCTTGTGGCCAAAGTATTCTTTACCAAAAAATTGAAATCTTATGCAAAAGATTTTCCATCAGGAGGTGCATCCGCTGAAGAAAATGTTTTTCAAATCGGAGTTTTAGAAGAAGAGTTATCGAGGAAAATGTAATTTACTTTTACGCCCCCTAGCGGAAAATTTGTGCGTAATTTGAAAAAGTAACTATATCTAAAATACTCTTCGACATAAATGGAATTGAAGGATAATTTTTTTTTTCAATCGGATGTTTAGAAGCAAATATGTGGAATAAAACGTATTTTTGAATTCGACATCATCTGCATTTACGCCATCTAGCGGCGAAATGGTACATCGTAAAAAAAAACGAAATAAAAGATCATCATTTGCATATTTCAAGCTTCCGAATGCAAAAAGAATTTTTCAAATCGGACTAATAGTTGCAGAGATATCGAGGGTACAGATGGACGGACGGACGGGCGGACAAACCGTTAACAGAAGCACGATCTTTTTTTACAAAAGACGTGCTAAAAATGGCAATGGGACTACGCTCAAATCAATCGCCGCTAGAATGTCAATCAAGAGATAGCTCTCCGAGTTTGAAAAGGGGGTTATGAAAGGCTGTTCAATGGAAGTATGAGCATAAGAAGCTGATGTCAGACGGGTCGCTAAATCGACTGTGGCCTTTCTCATCAACAAGTGGAAGAAGACGGGACATTGCAAGAATTCACCTCACTCTGAAAGACCCACTGAACTCAACCCAGAGACTGGAGGGTGCTGCAGAGGGAGATCTGGAAAACCAGGTCCAGACCAATGCAAGGCATAGCAGATGGGTTCTATATGACGACAGGCATTATGATCTCCACCAAGACATTTCGAAGAGAGGCCCATGCACTCGGGTATTATGGCCAAGAAGCTGCCCATAAACCTCTCATCAGAAAGACCTATAAAGTTACGCGGCTACGATGGCGTCAACAGCACAAAATATGGACATTGGAACAATGGCGGCAGTCGTTATGAAGCGACGAATCCCGCTTCAAATAATTTCGATCTAATGGACGTGTCTGGGTTTGGCCGTTAACCGGAGAACGTCTTCATCCGGAATATACAGTACAGTGCCGACTGTGAAGCACGGAGGTGGTGGAGTTATGGAATGAGACTGTTTCAGCTGGTATGGTGGGGATCCACTGGTTGTTATTCATGGCAACTTAAACTCTGCACTGTATAGAAATATCCTAGATAACTTAATGCTCCCAACGTTGTGGCAGTTCTACGGACACGACGAGTGTTTATTCCAGGACGACAATGCCACTTGTCGTGTTTCCATGCGTACGATGGAGCGGTGTGAAGAAAATCAGGTCTCGCCGATGGACTGGCCTGCTCAGAGCCCAGACCTCAATCCCATTGAACATCTATGGGATGAACCTCAAAGACGAGTTAGGTCTAGATTAACACGACCTTCTTCACTGACAGAGTTGGTCGATGTACTCAAGGCGGCGGAATGGAGGAATATCCCGCTCTCCGTACTTCATGGATTTTTGGACAGTTTACTTCGACGGGTGGATGCTGTAATCTCTACAAATAGAGAACCTACCCCGTACTGATGAAAATACAGTACTGTTTTTCTATTTGCTTACAGTGTGCAATAATTTTTGTCCACATAGTGTAAAAGTCGTTGTATTGCTAATTCTACTACACGCAGGAATGGAAAAATGTGAAAAATTTGCACATACTGATTTTATGTGTGCCTTATTGAACTAACACACAACGATTTTGTTTGAATTAGATGTGCTTTGTTTTAGCCCCACGTACAATTTCTTTAAGTATGTAATAATCTCCATTTGTTTTTATGTTGAAGGAGAAATTTTATACAGTGTCAATTTATGTACATGACAAATGATTAACGCTAACTTAAGTGATGTTTAGTATTCCTTCCTTAACATATTCGGAAGTATCGATCGAAGATAATCCGCATTTAATGTAGGGCGACTTAAACTACTTAACCATCGTTTAAACAATTTAACTTTGCCAAATTTAAGCACTTCTATTTCGTTAAATATTCAAGAACCCCCATTTGAAAGAATATCCGTTTCAGACATTTGCTTTCGAGTACGAAAGATCTTCTCCACTTCAGCCTCGTTCTCATCTTTTAAAAGGCGATTTTTTTTTCATTCTTTCTTCAGTCCACTTTGTTCAGTAGAAGTACATGGAGTAATGTCGACTATTTATTGAACGAAGAACTTTAATTACGCACTATGGGGTCCATTCACTTTACCCCTGTGTAATTATCTTGGAATCCCAGAGCTCATCGGCTCCTCGTGAGGAATTTGGCTGGACGCACAGGACAAGAGGGCAGGGCCAACGTGAGCTGAAATATTTATACAGAACGGGACTGAACGGTATCTCCAGTAACCTCGATCTGAATGGTAATGTAATTACTTTACCCTGATCTGTTGGGTTCCGTTTGCGTACTGTCTGGATGTGGCTGTTGTGAGTCATTCTGATATGACAAAACACCGCTCCCCCTCAGCCTTTCCGCCTGTTTTTGTTCGATCTCTTCCGTCGCTCCTCACACTCAATTAAATCTGTCTGAACAGAAGGCGTATGTAAACACTTTCCAGAAAGAAATGGCACACTGAGTTTAGAGCCCGCTATCATTTCTTCAGCTTCAGGTCTGTTTGTTCCTTTTTCCTCCTCTTTCTACAATTTTCTTCATTTTCCACATTTGTTCAAAGCCATTTCTTCAATAACTTTTTTCCGATTTCCTTACCACTCGTTTAAGGTAACTGCGGCTGTCATTTAAATGTCTCTAAAGAATGATATGTGGCTTGAATTCAGATTAAAGTACGAAAAGCGACGAAAGAATAACAGGAAGTTTCGCTTTATCTGCATGAGAATAGCAATGCTTAAATATGAAAACCCAACGCCAGTTTTAACTTAATCAGGAAATCAGAAACAGAGTCTTTAACATATACAACGCCACAGATATTGTTACTTGAATAAATACGTGATGAAAATGCAAGTTAATGATGTGAAAATGACATGATTTAATATACCGGGATGTGAATGAGCAGTGGATGGCAATCCTATCTCCTTTACGAGTGAAGATTGTCAAGAGTAACAGAAAATATTATTTTATTGTCTCAAAAAGGAACTGATAAGTAATTAAGGGAAATTTTTCGTAAAGCTACAGAAGTACTGCATAGCTTTAGCGCATTGTCGATCAGTACTGCAAAACTTCAAGAAAGTCTGATTCGCGCACTTTGCAGTTTTCCATTAGATGTAACATTACAGGAAAACTCAGTTATTCAGATTTCCGTTTGCGTGATTTTTGAACTCCTGCTTATGAAATCTAACATGACAAAACGGAAGTATTCATCAACAGTAATTTTTCTATTACAATGCAAATACTTACCAAAAACATTTGCTCATTTGTATCGTAGGAAGAAGATGCATTAAACAAAATTTAAAGGGACACTCTGCCGAACAATGATTTACTCCTTCTTTCACGTCTACCTACTCTGGATTTCAAAGAAATTGTTAAAAAATAACTCTACAAAGACTTTTCACTTTCGTCGTTTCTTTTTCTTCCAATCATTTCATCGTAATTTCAAGTGTTTTCTCTCAGGTTGTCATCTTTATTATTTTTGGATGAGATAAGATGTACAAAAGCAAAAGAAACAAGTTAGTAAAATCATGCAATGCATTGATTATGATACACTTCCCAACATACCAGGAATCATTACTCAAGTTATTACTCAAGTTATGAGGATAATGGCTGTAGAATAAATCTCGCTCCTGTGCCCTGACCTTTGACACCATTTCGATGATATGAAACAGAATTGGTTCCGTATACCTCAGGAACAACATACTAACGTTTTGTTGCAAAAGAAGCATTTCTAGTCAAGTTATGAGGATAATAGCAGTGGAATAAATCTCGCTGCTGTGCCCTGACCTTTGACCTCATTTCGATGATATTCAACAGAACAAGTTCAGTATACCTCCAGAATAATACGATAAAGTTTTGTCGCAATCGAAGCATGTTTACGTACGTTATAACGCACAAGGGCTGATGGAATTGATCCCGCTCCTATGTCTTGACCTTTGACCCCATTTCGCCCATTTTCTACAGGGTTCTTCCCGAGGTCGTCGCCTACCACATACTAAAATTTCATCGAAATCAAACCATTTTTACGTGAGTTATCGAACGGACGGACAGACAGGCGGACAAAGCTGGAGCATATACGCTTCTTCAACCTACGGTTGGAAAGCGTAAATAAAAAATCTCATGTTTATTACATTGCTTCATACTAAAAGGACACTGAAACGTCAAAAGAGCTTATTCCTTCCCCTGTCCTACGAATAAACAGAACCAGCAGACAGAGGAAGAGGCTTCTGACTAAACTTCGGAGTTTGGCCCGGATTCATATCTTCGGCGAGACCTTTCTGGAGTTTTTGCCTTGCGGTGTTGGTTCTGCTCCTCACTTAAAACTGGCCCCACAAAATTATGAACAGGAACTTCTTATAAGCCCATAGATGCTTCGGGGTGTCATTAAAATTAAGTTTGCAAAAGAAAAGCAAGCTTTTAAATGACAGAGCTACGATAATGTCAAATGCAGAAAATAAGCGAGATCCGAAAATCATTTACGCACCTAGCCTTATGTCGGTGAGGAAATGCCCGTGACTAGAATTATTTTTCACTGCCTTAAACTTTTACCATACTATATTAATTCTAACATCCAGTGTTAAGAATGTGCCTCTATCTTAAGTATGTCACGTATTGTTAAGTAGTTTTGTGTTATTAAAACTGTGGAATGCAAAATCCAGTGGAATCCAATTTAAACTCGGAAACACTATCATCAGCAGTGGTGAACTCTCTTTCACAAGGATGTCTTGTCCCACTTAACTTAACTGAATTTACCACGGATTGCTGTATGCAAGATATCTGGAAAGTTTTAGGAACGAATTTTTTTAAACGGTATTACCAACACCGTCCATCAGTCACTGTTGAAGCTATTCACTATGAATTCTGAACTGGCTTGGTGCCAAGTTTCAGAGCTGTGGAAAGTTTTGTTTACTTTGGTACAGTAAAATCATCTTCTCATATGTAAGTACTGAGCAAAGAATGACAATAAAATTTTCCCTTAAACGTGGAAAAAGTATAATTGAAACAGTCGCATTTTTTATTATTTGGGGGTTTAACGAAAGCCGTGAGCAAAGCAATAGGCTAAAAGCAGTAGTCCGTCCCTGTTTTAGGACCACCGGTTCCAGGGAAGAGAGAGAACGAGCTCCGTAACACAGACACAACATTCATGCTCTACCACTATTCGAACCCGGACCTATCACGGACGAATGGTCAGAAGCCAGCACTTATATCACTACATCACCAGGACTGCACGGGCGCAATGGTGCGCGAAGCTTATGGAGAAGAAACACTATGGCATTCGAATATGTTTCGTCGCTATCGGCGAATTTGTAAAGAGTGGGAATATTTTCATTACCGCATGCGAAGCGGTCTGCCTTCCCAGTCTCTTCAAGACTTTAGCTTGGATAATGCTCTGCAGCTGTCTGTTGATGGAAAATTGTCGCCTGTCCCTCCAAACTACACAAGGATACCGTAAGAAAAATCATGTATCATAAGTCAAATATTTGTAAAATCGATCTTCTGTCACTCGACTTATAGTGTGTTCAGAGTATTGAAAATTTTTACTCCCCCTGTGTGTGTGTTAGATGGCTCTAGGTAGATCTAACGAGTAACACATTTCGGACTGGCATTTCCGTGTTTTTTCTCTTTTCTTAGCTTCACGGTTCATGAAAAACCACACTCAGTTCTGCGGTTAATCCTGAGCTCGGAGTAAACACGCACGACTGCGTCATGAAATTCGTCATATTCGTCTTCTTTCAATTCGATTTGACCAAAACATCCACCTTGTTTTGTTTGTTTCACAAGACAAATCAAATCAAACGAAATAAGACATCCAATTCCCAGTTCCTGTGAAGGTTTTTGTGCAGCCAGAAGAATCACATTATAATCAAATTAATAATTTCATATAATATACGAAATTATTTTCATCCATAAAATCGTTTAAGTGCGTAGCCCATATTTTCTGTTGTAAGTGGAAGTTATTCACTTAAGAAGTTTAATGAACTCAAGCAGCTGGATACCTGCCTCCCTTCAAGCGGTCGATGCACCTGAACAAAAAGACGCCCCAACACTTTCTCAGCTTCTCAAACAAAAATGCTGACATAGCGTCCAGGTTTCATGGAAACTGCGACAAACAATATCTTTTTTCTTTCATATCAGCAATACTGCATTTAAATATGAACCAAGACATGACGGGGAATACCCCTGACACGAACATCGTACCACCGAGTAGAATTAAGTGATACAAATATTTCTCTCCTTTGTGAGGCGTTCGTCGGAATTTTTATAGCCGTTCTAGGAAGAAATCACTCAGAAAGCATTAGGGTCAGTCACGTCGCACTCCTAAATGGCCACTTTGAGAGACAAAGCTACGGGGAAAGCAATGTCTTCTGATGCGCAGCTTCACTCGTTCCAGCCGCGTTCGGCCCTCTTAGTCAGCGAATATATTCGTTCGAGCTGATTTCACCCAAGGCCGTCTAGAAAGTACAACGACGTAGACATTAGAGAGATGAGTTCCCTCCTATTGTGGCGTCACTCTCATATTACACAGTCTGATATGTCGGTGTCGTGTTTGAAGTCATACGCGACAGCGTTGCAAACCAAACGTAAGCCTTCGTTTCAATATGGCGTCACTAAAATACGGAAATCATGCCTCTAATCTCATGGTCTTGTATTTCCTAGATGGTTTGGTTTGAACCCACTTTGCTTTGATGTCATACGCGACAGCGTAGAAAACCAAACGTAAGCCTTCCTTTCCATATGACGTCACTTAAATAGGGAAATCATGCTTCTAATCTCATGGTCTTGTATTTCCTAGATGGATTGGTTTGTGCCCATTTTGCTAACCGGGAATTTATTCGTTCCTGTCTCGGTAAAATGGTTAAATAATACTCAATAAAATTCAATCTTCATTAAATAAACCATTAGATAAAGATGTACTCTGAATAATACTTTTATTGTTTCGTTCAGTTACATTAGTGTTGCCTCCTTTTGGATTAGAAACATTTTTCAAATCAGATCCCGAGAATTTAAAATGTCTTCTTACCATCGAAATAAAATTAAAACTTTTCCATGCCAACTGCTAACATTTCGCATTAGAAAATGTGTAAAAATTCATAAGATGATCTGTTATTGTAATCAAAGGTTTCGAAAGCAGAAATAGTTTTATATCAATCTTTCAAAGTGGAAATATAAAGTTTTATGAATACATAATTTTAGAAGTCTGCCAGATAAAAACGTACACGAAGCTCAAATTACAAAGAATGTTTTGATTATAACTTTAAATCATTGTTGAAAACACAAACATTGTAAATGTTAGAATTGTAAAAACACAAAAATTAGTTTTCGTGGCCTAGGGAGTACACTATGCGTCATACAAAATGGAAGTATATGAATCGTCGTTGTCACGATTTGCGGAATACGGTGCAGAAATAATTTTGAGAATCTAATTTATAGATGTAGATTCAATGCGTCATTGGAAGAATGAGCAAATGGACAGACGCAGGAACAAATTAATACTGTAAGAACGTACATTTCCTAGAAGAACGTGCTAAAAAATTTCTGCGCAGTCGAAAAATTCTTAGAAGAAATTTTATTGAGAGTTTAAACCATTTGATATAAAAATTGTTTTTAAAAATTAATAAATTTAGAATTATGAATCTCACTCGTAAGATGCTACATGGTTTAAATACTGTCTACTACTTCTGTAAATAAATATTTACATAATAAGAAAACAATTAGGATTCCTTCAGAGGTAGCCAGGCAACCCAGAAGAGCTTCTCGAGTTTTGAAATGCATTTTAGAAATAAAATGCATTTCAGTAAAGCTATTGCGCAGATCATGCTTTCAAATGAGACAAGTAAATATTGAGTTGGAAAGAAAGGAATATCCGATGACGAGGTACCCGAAGTCGAAGCCATGGCCACGGCGCACATGGGCCACTGAGATTGCGTAGCACACTGGCATGACATCAGCAGATAGGTGGCTTAAGTCAGTGGCAGTGAGACGTCAGAAGGCGAAGAATGTAATCGCCAGCCAACATGGAACTGGACAAGGAGCACATCAGCCATTGCATGCTGCATGAGTTTCGTCGCGGCAGCACCCACGTAACTGCTGTAAGAAACATAACCAGTATGTATCCCAATGCTATATCATATCATCAGTGCTGTCGTTGGTTCGAATAGCTCAAGAGGGAAAGTCTTGACTTGCCAGACCGTTCCAAAGGTGGAAGACCCGCAGCAGGGGATATGGACATGCTGAAATCCTCAATGGAGACCAACGCCCGTGTGACCACACAGGAGTTGGCCGAACAGCTAGGGACTACACACACGATCATTATCACGCACCTGCGTCGATTTGGGAAGGCATACAAGAGGAAAGTTTGGGTACCACATTAACTCACAGTTAAGCAGAAAGCAAATCGCATGAGTACATGCATTTCCTTGCTTGCAAGTGACCGTTGAATCGTTCTTGGATCGCATTGTGGCAGGTGACAAGAAATGGGCCCTGTATGACAATGTCAGCGCCAGGAAACAGTGGTTAGAACCAAAACAGAAGCCCATGCCGACCACAAATCCGGCTTACACCTACATAAGCTTGTGCTGTCTGTTTCGTGAGATATGTGGGGTGTCGTGCTTTTTGAAACCCTGCCAGACATCACCACTATCACCGCCAATGTGTACTGCCGTCAGCTCGACGACGTACACGCATCGCTCACCTAGAACCGACCAGCACTGCTGAACCTCAAGGGCGTCCTCCTACAGACCGATGGCGCGAGACCTCACACAGCACGGGTGGCATGTCACAAGATCACGGACCTGGGCAGGGAATTGCTGCCGCACCCAACCTATTTCCCGGACACTGCCCCAAGAGAATATCACCTTTACCGGTCGTTGCAGCATTTCCCGGACTGACAGCCGTTCACCAACTGGGACGATGTTGAACTCGCACTTGCTCACTTCTTTGCGTCCAATGTGCCATAAGTCAACAGGGACGATATCCAACAGCTTCCCAGTCGATGGGAGAAGGTCGTGGCAAACGATGGCGACTACATTTTAGGCTGATTTGTACTTGTATGTACGGAAATTAGCACTTTTCCGTTGCCTTGCATTTACAGACATTACTTTCTTTCCAATCCAATAGCTTATAATTAAAACAGCTTGAACGAAATTTGATCAGAAGTGTTTTTCATGCAATGACATCATTATAGGAAGGTACTACCGATATTTTTTTACGCTTTCCAACCGTAGGTTAAAGAAGCGTATATGCTCCGCTTTGTCCGTCCGCACGATAACTGGCGTAAAAATGGTTGGATTTCGATGAAATTTTAGTATGTGGTAGGGGACCACATGGAGTCGAACCCTATTGAAAATAGGACGCATGGGGTCAAAGATCACGACGTAGGAGCGGGATCATTCCATTGCCCTTATGCGTCATAACTTGCGCAAATATGGTGCGATTTCAATGAACGTTTACTATGTGGTAGGGGACCACCTGGGGACGAAACCTATTGAAAATGGGACAAATGGGGTCAAAGGTCACGACGTAGGAGCGGGATCATTCCAATGCCCTTATGCGTCATAACTTGCGTAAATATGGTTCGATTTCAATGAAATTTTACTATGTGGTAGCCTGGGGACGAATCTTATTCAAAATGGATGAAGTGGGGTCAAAGGTCAGGACATAAGAGCGGGATGCATTCCATTGCTCTTATGCGTCATAACGTGCGTAAAAATGGTTCGATTTCGATGAAATTTCAGTATGTGGTAGGGGACCACCTGGGGACGAACCCTATTGAATGTGGACGAAATGGGGTCTAAGGTCAGGACATAGGATTGCGATCCATTCCATCGTTCTTATCCCATATTATTGAGGTGGACGTCAAGTAATTTTGCTTCCTATACTTCCAATTGAAAAACTTTTGTACACATTTATTTCACAATTAATGTGTTCCCAAGGATGAAAATTTGAACATCAATTCAAGTAACTTTATTATAATTTGAAATACTTAATATTTTCTAAAACATAACCATAATTGTATTAAAAATCAATAACTTTTGCTTTGGTGGTGTTGAAACCAGAAAAAAGATGGCGCGACCTGTAATTTGATGACGTCAGTAGACAAACAAATGTTGGATTGCATAATTATGGTTATGTTTTACAGAATATTAAGTATTCCACGTTATAAAATGAAGCTATTTTAATCGATGTTCAAATTTTCATCCTTGTGAACACGTTAATTGTCCAGAAAAAGATGGCGCGGCCTGTATTTTCATGACGTCAGCAGACAAAAAAATGTTGGATTGCATAATTATGGTTATGTTTTAGAAAATATTAAGTATTCCACGTGTGGTGTCATGCCGTCGCCCCATTAGATGTTGGCGCGCGGTCATACCATCTATCTCATTACGTCACGCGTTCTTTGTTGATACTATTAAAGTTTTATGACGTCACACCTTGCTAGCAGATGGTCGCGATTCCCATCTGCCTCATTACGTCACGCGTTGTGTGCGTATGTTCATCCGCATGATAACTCGCGTAAAAATCGTCCGATGTAGATGAAATTTTAGTATGTGGTAGGGGAACACCGGGGAAGGAACCCTGTTAAAAGTGAACGAAATGGGGTCAAAGGTCAGGACATAAGAGCAGGGTCTATTCCACTGCTCTTATGCGTCATAACTAACGTAAAAAGGTTCGATTTCGATTAAATTTCAACATGTGACAGGAGACCACCTGGGGAGAAACCCTGTTGAAAATTGGCAAAATGGGTGTCAAAGGTCAGGACATAGGAACGAAATCACTTCCATCGCCATTATGAGTCATAACTTACGTAAAAATGTTTCGATTTGGATGAAATGTTGGTATGTTGTAGGGACCTGTCTGGGGACGAATCCTATTGAAAATGGGCGAAATGGGGTAAAGGTTAGGACAGAGGAGCGGGATCTATTTCATAGCGCTTATGCATAATAACTTCCGTAAAATTGCTTCGATTGCGACAAAACCTTATCATGTTATTTCGGAGATATACTGAACCAGTTCTGTTGAATATCATCCAAATGGATTAAAGGTACAGGGGTGAGATTTATTCCACAACCATTTTCCTCATAACTTGAGTAATAGCTTGAGTAATGATTTCTAGTATATTGGAAAGCGTATCATAATCAATGCATTGCATGACTTTACTAACTTGTTTATTTATCTGACATGTTTCGTTGTTATGAATAAATACTATGGGACATGCAAACGAGAATTCAGCCTTTGATGTGTTTCTAGTAATTCTTCAGAACAGGTGGCAACAATGCGCACATCCTCAGCAAAGGTGTACTGAAAGAAATCTACATTGCTTAAATTTAACAGAAGAATATAAGAGGGTTAAAAATTTAACATGAATATGAGAGGGTTAAAAGAGAGAACGACCGTGAGAATGCATTAATTACAGAGACTGAGAAACCGTTCTTACCAACATGAATATCGCAGGGTTAAAAGATCAGATTCAGTTTAAGGATGTCCGAACGCTTGCTTGTTGAACTTTTTCGTTAGCTGGGATTCCACATATCCATACTTGCCGTTGGATTCCGTCTCGGATAAGTTAGTGACACCACATTCATTATTCTGTTTGGGGGTTTGACGACCACCTTGCACAACGCAATTGAATATAAGCAATTCCTAATGTAGGGCCACTTATTCCAGGTAAGGGAGAGAGCCAGTGCCCTTAGACAAGCACAAATCCATGCATCACCAGGGTTCGAAACCGAAACTATCTCTGACGAATGGTCAGAAGCCAGCTCTTAGACCTCCGCACCGCTGGGGCGATATAGCATATTTATGGCAGAAGTGATATGCACCTGATATGATAGATCAGTCAGATGATATGCACAATATAGCGAAATTGTAAAAAACAGTGTTTTTGCTTCTGTAGTTATCAAATAAAAATGATGAAATGTGCTGCAAGAAAACCAACGGGGATCAGTGTGAACAGAGAGCAGGAAGAAGAATCACCTTGCTTTTAAAATACATTTAATATTAACTTTTCTTGTGTGTATTCAAATTCCTCGTAAGTGTGCATAAGATTTTTTTCCGTTTTGCTTTTATATCTAATTTTTCTTCGACCGCCTGCCATTTGTTTATATGCCAAAGAAAGTGAGCTTGATATACTGTTCAATTGTAGTCATATTCTAACCTGCTTTTAAAAAGTCTTTAAAATTAACAGTAGGAGAGCCAAATTAAAAATAAGATTTTAATTAATTTCATTTAGGAATAGATTTTTAATTACGATTTTACTGTCTTTTTAATCATAGCTATTGAAAGTTACAATACATTTCTCAAGCTCTCTAAACCAGAAAAGCATATTTTTAGAGCGTTAAATTATTTCTTCCTGTTCAGCTTCAGAAGCCATGACAAGTAGATGCTTAACAGTTATGGCTTTTACCTCAATTCTCATTCCTGTTCTCCTGTATGACAAAACAAATGTTTACTAGTGTGAAATTAAACGAATGTAGTTGCTGAAGTTAACTAAAAATCATGTACTTAGATTTCTTTTTTTCTGGATTGGTGGTTTAACGACCACCGTGAGCAACTCAGTGGGGTTATGAGCAGTCGCCCGTCCGTAATTTAGGGTCACTGGTTCCAGGGAAGGGAGAGAGCCAGTGCCGTAAGACAAACACAACAGCCATGCCTTACCGGGATTTGAACCCGGACCCTTTTCAGACGAATGATCAGAAGCCATCGCTTAGACCACTGCGCCACCGGTGAGGATACTTAGATTTCAAAACATAGTTTGCGTGTGTAAATCCATTTCATTTTGATAGCCTCAGCCGTTTAATAAAATTTCAGGGACTTAGTGTTTTTTAACTCGAAAGTAAATACTGTAAACTTCAACAGCAGTTTCAAGTCCCTACGAAATACATGCTTTCACATTTACTGAATTTATTCTTATCAAAATTTGATAAGAACATTGGGATCTTGAAATTCTTCTGCATGCTTTACATATTTTCAGTGAGCTCTACTTCCCTTTGAGTCGGAGATATATGATGTATGTAAATCTAAGGTTAAATTTATACTGGCTTTTGCACTAGACTTATCGTCATGTGCGACTTTCATCAAAGCTTAGGATCTGAATATCTTTCTATTTTATTTCCTTGTCCTAAGGTTGGCACGATATGCATTTAAAATTTCATTTCCTACATCTCAGCACTGTAAATTATGTGCATGCATTTATTTCTAGCGCATTTTTAATGCTTTGACATTTAAGTTCTATGTACTTGATTCTGATCAACAAAATAAGACCCAACGCGTACGTTAGTGAGAAAAAACTCCAGAACATCCCCAAGACTAGTATCATCCAGAAAGAAAGCTCATAAATATATGTCAGAGCTGATTACATAGGATTCTTCATTAACTTTTACGGGGCTTTGTTTTTTCCTCTTTCTAGCAAAAGTACCTATCATGCTTTTGCCTTTTGCATAGCATAGCTCTAAGAGAGCACCAAGTAGTGAAAACATTTTACGGAACAGTATGGCGCCTTTAAGCGTGTTATGTGTAAGACCCATTAAGATGTAAAAAAATGCATATATACAGACATTAATTTGTTAGCGTGTTGTAGAAGAGTGAGTACATAAAAATCTGAGATTTCTGCTACCTACATAAATGCGGGCACTTACTAATTCAAGGGAGTAGTCAAGTTCTTTTGCAATCTGTATGAATTTTAATTGTTTAAAAACTTCTTTTATTTAGCCTAATTCAAAAATCTGGCATAGAGTTCAGATGAATATTGTTGCGAGACACTCAACCGTACTCACCTTCCATTTTCTTTATATTTGGCTCCAGCCGTATATAAAGAAAATTTCTGCTCGGTGCGTCCATTAATCATGATGCCTCCCCACGTCATGACCTCGATAACGCCGTGTCTGTCCCTTTTCTGCACTTCTCGCGGGTGTACGCAGTACAACTTTCACGCCAGATCAACTGACGTCTTGAATCCGAGGACGGATGGGAACGACTCTCGTCTGTGAAGAATACATAGTCCCACTGATGACGTATTCAATTTCTGTGGTTACGACACCACTGAAAATGTGCGCTACGTTAAACTCTGGATAGAGGGGCGCAGAATATAGGCCTTCGGACATATAACCCTATATGTCGCAATAGCTTGTCAGGATATCCGTGTTCCTGAGCTGGAATGGAGGCGACACGCAAGCTGTTAGGTCGTAAGGTGGCGACTTCGTTTTGCTCTTATAACTAAACAAGTTAGTAAAATCATGCAATGCATTGATTATTATACGCTTTCCAACATACCAGAAATCATTACTCAAGTTATCACTCAAATTATGAGGATAATGGCTGTGGAATAAATCTCAGTCCTGTGCCCTGACCGTTGATCCCATTTCAATTATATTCAACAGAACCGGTTCAGCATACCTCCGAAATAACATGATAAAGTTTTGTCGCAATGGAAGCATTTTTACGTAAGTTATGATACATAAGGGCTATGGAATAAATCCCGCTCCTGTGTCATAACCTTTGACCCCATTTCGCCCATTTGCAATAGGATTCGTCCCCAGGCAGGCCCTTACAACATATTAACATTTCATCTAAACCGAAGCAAGTTTACGTACGTTATGACGCATAATGGCGATGGAAGTGATTCCGCTGCTATGTTCTGACCTTTGACCCGATTTCACCTATTTTCAATAAGTTTGTTCCCAGGTAGTCCCCTACCACATACTAAAATTCCATCGAAATCGAAACTTTCTTACGTTAGATATGACGCATAAGAGCGGTGGAATGGATCCAGCTCCTATGTCCTGACCTTTGACCTCATTTTGTTCAGTTTCATTAGGGTTCCTTCCCAGGGGTTCCCCTACCACATACTAAAATTTCATCGAAATCGAACAATTTTTACGCGAGATATCGTGCGGATGGAAATACGCACACAACGCGTGACCTAATGAGGCAGATAGAAATCGCGACCATCTCCTCGCAAGAGTGTGACGTCATAAAACTTTAATAGGATCCACACACACAACCCGTGACGTAATGAGACACATGGCGTGACCGCGCGCCAATATCTCAATCGCGAGATTTTGACGTCATAAGAATTCTAAGCATGGGTTACATTAATGGGATGACGCTATGACACTAAAAACGTGGTAATTCGGGGTGGTTATTTAACCCGCTAAACGAATTTTCCTAAAGTCGAGATTAAGCTAAATCGATCTCTAGTACCAGAAAACGGTAGGTTAACGACTTTCATCAAATTCCTTAGAGCCGTTTTCAAAATAAAATTTACATACGTACAAGAAGTCAAGAAGTTCTCCTTTAATAGTATGGAATAAGGGCGATGGAATGGATCCCGCTCCTGTGTCCTGACCTTTGACCCCACTTCACCTATTCTGAATAGGGTTCTTCCCAGGTGGTCCATTACCACATATAAAAATTTCATCGACATCGAACCATATTTACGCAAGTTATGACGCATAAGGGTAATGGAATGGATACCGCTCCTATGTCGTGACCTTTGACCCAATTTCGTCCATATTCAATAAGCTTCATCCCCAGGTGGTCCCCTATCACATACTAAAATTTCATCGAAATCGAACCATTTTTACGCGAGTTATCGTGCCGAAAGACAGACGGACGGACAAAGCTGGAGCATATACGCTTCTTCAACCTACGGTTGGAAAGCGTAAAAAACGAAGTGTTCATGTGTCGTATTAGCATGAGATAAATCTGTCCTAGCATGCGTCTGAAACATATTCCATTGGTTTCAAACGCTTCTCAGAGCCTGGGTAAAACACGATGCGCGATTTCAAACTTCCTGGAAACATTACTCACTCGGCGGCCTTCTTCCAGCTTCGTAACATGATCTTCTCTGCGTAACATGATCTAGACTATACCTTTGAGACATGATGCAAATTACACGTTCGTATCACTGTGCCACCACGTCCAGATTTTCCTTCAAACCCATGTCGTCTATCTCGCCCTTTTCTTCTGTATCTGTTTAATTGATACCACGTGACTCCTGTGCACACGATTCGACATTTTGCATGCGCACCGGCTTTCTACTGAACATCCTCAGTTACGGAAATTGCTACAAGCTCTTGCGTCTGATTTTCTGGTTGTAATTTTCGAAATAGCCTTCGTTATACTACCGTTTTCTGGTATTAGAAATTGACTTAGCTTCGAGATGAAGCTAAGTCAATTTCTAGTTCCAGAAGATGGTAGGTTAACGACTTTCATCAAAATCCTTAGAGCCGTTTTCAAAATAAAATTTACATACATACAAGAAATGCTGCTTTAATAGTATGGGATAAGGACGATGGAATGGATCCCGATTCTATGTCCTGACCTTTGACCCCATTTCGTCCATTTTCAATAGGGCTCGTTCCCAGGTGGTCCCCTACCACATACTAAAATTTCTTCGAAATCGAACCACATTTACGCAAGTTATGACGCATAAGGGCACTGTAATGCATCCCGCTTCTATGTCCTGACATTTGAACCCACTTCACCCATTTTCAATAGGGTTCGACCCCAGGTAGTCTCCAACCACATACTAAAATTTTATCGAAAGCGAACCATTTTTACACAAGTTATCGTGCCGACAGACGTACAGACGGACGGACAAAGCTGGAGAATATACGCTTCTTCAACCTACGGTTGGAAAGCGTAATAAAACGGAGTGCCACTTTTTATTTTGCTTGTGTCTCGTCTTAAACATATTGCCAAACAAGTTAGTACAATCATGCAATGCATTGTTTATGATACGCTTTTCAACATACCAGAAATCATTACTCAAGTTATGAGGATAATGGCTGTAGAATAAATCTCGTTCCCATGACCTGACGTTTGACCCCATGTCGATGAAATTCAACAGAACCGGTAAAGTATACTTCCGGAACAACATGATAAAGTTTTGTCTCAATCGAAGCATTTTCACCTAAGTTAAAACGCATACGGGCGATGGAATGGATCCCGATTCTATGTCCTGACCTTTAACCCCATTTCGCCCATTTTCAATAGGATTCGTCCCCAGGCAGGCCCCTACCATATACTAAAATTTCATCGAAATCGAGCCATTTTTACGCAAGTTATGACGTATAAGGGTAAGGAAATGCATCCCGCTTCTATGTCCTGATCTTTGACCCCACTTCACCCATTTTCAACAGGTTGCGTCCCCAGGTGGTCCCCTACCACATACGAAAGTTTCATTGAAATCGAACCATATTTACGCAAGTTATGACGCATAAGGTCTATGGAATGGATGCTGCTCCTATGTCGTGACCTTTGACCACATTTGACCCATTTTCAATAGGGTTCGTCCCCAGGTGGTCCCCTACCACATACTAAAATTTCATCGAAATCGAACCACATACTAAATTGTCCATCTGTCCGTACGATAACTCGTACGGACAGATGGACAAAGCTGGGGCATATACGCTTCTTCAGTTCAACACAATTTTATTAACAAGGTTGGGTTCAGAAGGCGAACATGGGCGTCCTGGTACATATATTGTACGGTAAAGTATACAAACTCTAAAATTCTATGTACATTATATACAGCACGATGTATTGATTAACTAAGAAGCCTCGTGGTAAGAGGTACAGGCATTTTGCACAAGAACAATAAGAGAGATTGTCGAAACATTTTGTCTCGAAGCATAAATATATTATAGTGCTGACAAATAACAGAACGAGAATATTATAATGAAGCACTGTACAAAAGAAGAACTGTAGATGACAAGGTAGACAATGTGAAACCTAAAACAAACGGAATTACGATGTCTTAGTACTGGTAAAAAAATTATAATCAGAGAGAAAACAAGTAAGACTATATACATTTGTACAGTATGGTGCAAATATATTCACATGTGTTAGAAGATATAAGCTGTATGTTGAAGTTTGATTGCGAAAACCAATGGTGAGCATGCACGTTGAACTGAAGTTCAACAGAGCTAGGAGCAACGAGGTTATAAACTACCGACAGTCAGCTGTAACGTCGCTGGCATGCCGGTGAACCAGGAAGCGGCCGGAGACCAGGTGGAACGGAAATGTTGTTCTCTCTGTTGGGCGACGGCCACAAGGTTCTCTAGACGAAGTCTTGAGAGGCGACGCTCCCGAAAGTGGCACAGTAGTTCCACAGAAGCTTGGTGGATGGTATAAGGAAATGAGATATCTCGGCAGCGCTGATGAAATACGTAAATGACATGTTTCACCAGGATGAAAATATATGAGCAGATGGGTGGAAGCTTGACTGGCGGAGAGACCTGCAGGAGGAGTGTCTTATAGGCATCGAAAGGAAGATCAGTTGTGGCTGAACGTTGAGCAATGGAAAATGCAAGATGGAGTAGTGGAAGGAGGATGACACAATGTAGATAAACGTGAGAGACATCAGCTTCTTGAGCATAGAAGGGGCAAAGAGGTGTGTCAAGAATGGTCATGCGGTGGAGGATGGATGGAACGGGAAGACGGCGGTGGAGAAAAAGCCAGTGAGTGTCTATTTCAAGAGGAGCTGAAAGAGGAGAAAGGGTGGCAGACCAGACAGCGGTGAGAGAGGATTGGGAGACATCAGGAATGTGAAGGGGAGAAGGAGAGTGGGATTTTAAAAGTAACCGATAGAGAACTGAGGTTGAAAGAGAGGATAGTGCAAGTGTAGATCTGCCGACTGAAAGAAAGAAAGGAAGGGGGAAGGAGGCGGAAGGAACAAAGGTCAGGCCGGTGGTGGTTGCGAGATGAGGAAACTTAGCAATGATGGTAGAGAGTAGGGAGTCATAGACAGAGCGAGAGGAGGGTGAAAGTAGAACGGTGGGTGGGAGGCTGGCGTAGGGTCGCCAGGACAGATCTGAGGTTACAAGGTTTTTGACGGTTATAACTCCGACTCGGAGCCAAGAAGGATAGGCGAAGCATGAAAGATGAGGGGGTGAAGAAGAGAGGAGAAGAACAGGGGTTCGGCAAGGAGTTCAGTGGTGGAATCGGGTGGGGATCGAGTGAGCGGGAGAGAGCGGAGAAAGGTAAGAGTCTCCCGTAAGGCAGGAGGAAGGCGAGAGTGAGTGGTAGTACGGAGGTCCATTAGAATGAAAGAAGTGAATATGAAATTAGTGTTGCTCGAAGAGGTGATGACATTCCTTGCGGTAACGGCGTCGGCAACAGGTGAGGTATGGAGACGGAGGAACGAAGTAATCCGGAGAGCTTGATAGTACAGTCGTGTATCAATTAGGCCAATGCCACCTTGGTCAGGAGGAAGGCTGAGCTTGGGGGCACTGAGCCAGTGGTGTCCGGTCCAGATAACTGAGGTGAAGCAGCGAGTGATATCATTGAGACGAAGAAGTGGGGATTTAGTAGCAAGCCAGGAATGTGTGCACATGGAGAGAAGATAGGTTTGCGCAAGACGTGCACGTTGAAAATATGAGGTGCAGAACTGCGCTTTTCGCCAAAACGCAGTTGACCGATGAAGACGTGGCTGGATGGTATTCCACGTTGTGCTGGAGGCTTCACCTGGGACGCCAAGATGTACGCCAAGAAAACGTTGAGAGGCTGAGGACCAGTGCGCTCCCCATGGGGAATCCAAACGGTCAACCCATGAGCCGCACCACAGGCCTGTGCTTTTGGTTGTATTAATCGCAGCTCCGGAGCAGGAGGCGTAATAGGCGAAAAGACTTTGGAGCAAAGAGAACTGTGAATCCAGGCGTATACAGAAGGTAACGTCGTCTGCATACGCCACGGAAGTGGTGACATGGTGTCTCGTGCGGGCGATGAGTGGCGGCAGGGTGGATTGAAAGGAGCGTTGAACGGAGCGGAGAAAAGGTTCTAAGGCTATAGCGAAAAGTTGACCGGAGAGTGGGCAGCCTTGCCTCACTCCACGGCGGAAGAGGATTGGTGCTGTAAGAAAGGTAGGCAACTTGACCTGGAAACTGGCGTCCTGGTAGAGGGAGGTGAGGAGAGAAATAAACGGAGATGGAAATCCAAATCGGAGAAGTGTGGCGGAGAGATAAGTGTGGGAGATATTATCAAAGGCGGACTGTTGGTCTAAAGAGAGGAGGGCGAGGGGTTCAGAGCGGGAGCGCGCAAGGTGAATTAGATCAGTCAGGAGATGGATGTTGTGAGATAGGGAACGGCCGGGAACTGTGTAAGTCTGGTTAGGGAGAGGATGTAAGTGAGGATGGGATTTAGTCGTTGTGAAAGAAGCTTGGTATAAAGTTTGTAGTCGAGATTCAGTAGGGAAATTGGGCGCCAGTTCACCAAGTCAAGGAGATCACCTTTTTTGGGGAAAAAGGACAACGTATGCATTTGTGAATCCCCTCGGGAGAGGAGAGTAAGTAAAGGCAGCAGAGAAAGCGGATAGGAGAAACGGAAGAAGAAGAGGCAGAAAAGTTTTATAAAAGCTAAAGGTTAGACCGTCCGGACCCGGAGCGGCACTAGAATTTAGAGAAAATAATGTAGTGTTTAGTTCAGAGGGCGTGGGGGAAAGGAGTAGAGAAGAAGCGAGATGGGGGGGGGGGACCTGAGGTAGATTAGAAAGGAGAGAATCCATTGCTGCAGAGGATGGTTGAGGAGGTTCACTGAACTTCATGGAGAAGTACTGACGGACATGGGAACAAAGCGCAATCGCCTCATCTGATACCTCTCCAGAAGAAAGGCGTAGATGATGAAGTATGGACGAAGCTCGTCGGGTGTTTTCCACAGACGTCAGGAACTCATAGTTGTGAGCATCCGGCGTCAGGTGTTGCAAACGAAGTCGGCGGAGAGCTTGTTGCGCCAGAGGGGTGAGAAGAGATCGAAGCTCTTCTTGAAAGGAGGAGAAGAGAGGATCACTGAGGGCTGAGCATGGATAGCATTGAACGAACATAGTCTAGGCGCATGTTCTGGAGTGTCTTTAGTTGGAAAGAGTAGTTTCGGACATGCAGAACGAGCTGTTGCTTGATCTCCAACCAAGAATTTAATCCGCAGAGTGCAGATTGAAGCTGCGGTCGTCTGTCAATCAGGAATGACCGGACCGAAGAGCAGAATGCCGGGTCGGAGAGAAGTGCATCATCAAATGTCCACGGGCGAATTATCCTGGGTTTGAATGGTGCAGTATGAACTATGATGGCAATGGCGCAGTGGTCAGATGAGGCCGTGGGATGCACACTCGATTCTGTCACGGCAGGAAGTAGAGTACTGGAGGCATAAAACCTGTCAAGGCGGGCTAAGAAAGGATTTTGCGCATGAGAGGAGCGCCAAGTTTAATTAGTCGACCATGGATGAATATGCCGATGTACATCATGAAGAGCGTTGTTCGTGACAACTGTCTGGAGCAGGTTCGCCAGGGCATGGCGGCGCTCTCTATTTGTAGAAGACCTATTCAGAAGAGGATCCAGGGTACAGTTAAAATCCCCACCAACGAGAACATGGTCTGACGGTGGGATACGGTCGAGTGCTCTGCGAAGACGCGTGAAGAGAACTGATAAATGTGTTGTAGTGCTTGGAATATAGATATTGAATAAATGATATCTGGAAGACGCGATGGTAAAGGATGCATGCTGTAAGAGATCTCGACAAATATTTCGCACAGAGAGGGATGTGATAATAGAATTGAGAGTATGACTAATGCCGATGGCAAGACCGCTATGAGATGTTAGTCCATAGGCGTGATGAAACACAAAGTTCCACTGGCGCCATCGAGAATAGACGGTAGATGGTTTGCAATTTGTCTCTTGAAGGAGGAGAATATCAGCCCCCAACGGGTTGAGGTCTTCATATGCTAAAGAGTTGCTGAGGGGGGAAGCGAATCCCCTGCAATTAAGTGACACGATCTTGAATTGTGGGGTTCCTTGCCTCTAGCTGAAGATCTTTCAGAGCTGGAGGAAAAGACTTGAGACGATTATAGAAAATTTGTGCCCACGGATGGGTGGGAACATTCTGGCGGCAGAAATGCGACACATTGAAGATCTGCTCCGGCACAAGTTGGCGAAGCGATGGATTCTTGACTGCTAAAGCACGCGCTATTGCGTAGCTTGTCGGATTCGTTAAGTATGTATGGAGATCAATGTATGAGAGTAGTACGGGAGGTATATTGGCTGTCTGGAGAAATGCAGCGAACTCTTCGACCGTGGGAAAGGAGACTTCGGCTGGCGAGGTGTGTCGAGGAGAACTGCTGGAGAGTGAGGTTGAACGAGGTGAAGTAGAGTTTTGCTTCTTCGCTACTCGCCTGCTGCGGCCAGAGCCGCGGCGCTTCAGTGGAGGCTCGGTCGTCTCATCCTCACACTGCGTCTCTGGACCAACAGACTCGACATGAGCTGTTTCGGAGGTTCCAGTTTTAATAGCTGGTTGTGAACCCTCTGAAAGGGACTCAGTGGTGGAGCGACGACGTTGCGGGAGTGAGGAGGCAATTGTAGGAAAGTCCTCTAGTGAAAAAGAGGAAGCGGCTGTGGGAGCGTTGCGTTGACCAACGTCTGTAAGCGGACGTTTTTCATCATATCTTGGCTCCGAGGCCTGCTGTGCTGAAGTAGATGGTGTAGTACGCTTCGAGGTAGGAACAGTACCTGTAGGAGCGCCAGTTGGAGTCGGTGGAACTTGATGTGGGCAGTGCACGCGAAGATGGTTTTCGCCATGGCAAAGCGTGCAGTGCAAGGAGGTAATGACGTCGAATCTCCGACGTTGCTGGCCAAACCGTACAGTTAGGATCTCCGGGCACGCAAGCAGATGATCGTCCGACGGAAATATGACACGGGCACTTCGACGAAAACCTGCAATGGATTTGTCATCGGGATCTCTGGGCGCCGCCGAAAGGGTCGTTATTGGTCCAACCACTCGGCCAAATTTGCTGAGTAAAGTGCATAGAGCGACATCTGAGACTTCAGGTGGAACTGGGTGGAAAGTGACCTGGATAGGTCGCTGTGCCACAGGTTCAGCCAGAAGATGCACATCTTTGATGGATAAGACAGCAGTCATCACAAGGTCTGCATGTTCTTTACGGGCAAAATTCACTAATACGGCCCGTGGCTTTCGAGCCATATGAGTGATATAAGCTCCTGTAGGAAGCATCTTCTTTAGGGCAATACTATATTCCTTGAGTTTCGTGTCTGGTAATGCATCAAAACAGACACCGAAATCCATTGTGGAGAAAAATTGTTTCCCGGCTGGGGAATCCTCTGGGATATCGATGGTGGCAGAACTACCCTCAACACTGACGTAAGAGTCAGGAAAAACTGGAGCAATAAACTTGGAAGGAACTCACGCTCCGGAGGTCACTGTGGAGTAAGTGAGAGACGTAAAGTTGGCAGCGGAAGGATGCGATACAGTGCTCATTGCTGGTAGCGGCTTGGTAAACTGAGTTGAGCCAGTTGAAGGCAACGCAACCGTGCAATCGGTCACATCCATAGCTTCGGCAAATGAACCAGGGCCGTGCGTCAAGGTGACGTCACTCTCTTGGGCAGGGATATCAGCTTGAGCCTTTGCAGAGGAGTCTCGCGTCACATCTTGTATGCGTATGACGTCTCTGACGTGCATAAATGCTGATTGGTCTCCTGAGAGTGAGGAGGAGGAGGAGGTTGAATGAGCATCACTGATGTGGGCGTGAACATCACCCTTATCAGTGCCTGCCATTGTAAATGGCGAGGATTAACTTAAGGATCGATCAGCTTGATCGAAAATAATAAAACGCCGAATGCAAGCAAAATATGCAACTCACCGACTTGGGAGCTGAGCTAAAAGAATGTACAGATCTTCTTCTTGAAGGGGAACACAAAAATAGGAACAAACACTCACTATATACTTTCAAAAACTGGGCACAAACACAGAGCTCGAAAGGAACGTGACTATATTGGCTATACGCTTCTTCAACCTACGGTTGGAAAGCGTAAAAAACGAAGCACCCAGAAGCAATCATCCAATCAAGATGAAAATTTATATGAGCAATACATCTGTATAGGAAAGGCAATGATTGCAATTCCAGAGCAGTTGGGCTATTAATTCGGATATAACAGCTACACGAGGGTTGTGGCGCCACCACTGGCTTGGATACAAACGGTTACTCGGCGTGGCATAGGAGTATACAGTTCGCGGATACTGTCCTCAGGTATAGCATGCCAGATAATGTTCAAATTGCGGGCCAGTTAGCCAAAATTTCGGGATGTGCGTAGACGGTGTCCCATCATGTCCCAAACATGTTCGATCGGCTAGAGGTCGGGCGATTGGACTAGCTATGAATGGGTGTCGACATTACGGTCACAGGCCTCGGACAGCCGTGCCGTGTGTAGCCGGGTATTATCCTGTTGAATAAAACACAACAGGTCGTAGAATGTCGTCAACGTACCATTAAGCAGTGGGGGTGGTACGGCGGATTACCAAGGGTGTCTGGCTATCGTAGCAAATGGATCCCCAGACAGTCATTCCCGATGTTCGAGCCGTGTGTGTTTCCACGGTAAAGTTAAGATCTGTGAGCTGGCCGATCTCGTCTCCAGAAACGTGTGCACTGGTGCAAATCGTGACTCGTCACTGAAGACAAAACGACTCGACTGGACACTATCCCACATTGATTCGGGACGAACACCACTGCAACTGGTGCAAGCCATGCTCTCTGGTCAGTGGTAGGCGACGGAGTGGTCTCATCGAATGCAGTCCCGGTACCGCAAGTCGTCTGTCAACGGTTCGGATGGCCACGTCCGTACCTGTGGACGATGCAACTTGGTTACGGATGGTTGAGAGCTACGAATTCGGTTCCGTTTGTGCGGATGCTACAATCGCTCGATCCTTGCGCTCTGTCATTGGGGAAGTAACAAACGGGCAGCTGGGTTGTGACCTTCTGGACACACTGGTGCCAACATCGTTCGATTGCCTCGTCGCTCCGACGCAGATGTCTGGCGATGCGGCGTCTTAACAAACCGGCCTCTCTCAGTTCAATTATATTAGGGTTATGCAAACGTTTCCGACGTTTTAAAGAGAAAGGAGAGAAGAACACTCAGGAAACCAGTACACATTTATTTAACGAAATATTGGCCGTTAGAATCAATGACCTTTTGCCATTTTTTGTGCAACAAATGAATGCCCTTGTGATAGAAGGACTCGAGTTTTGAGCTGAAAAACGCAGTAACGAAATTTTCAACTTGTGGACATGTGGTGAACCGCTGTTGCGCTAGGGCCTGCTGCATAGAACGAAACAGATGAAAGTCTAAGGGTGAAATGTCCGGGGAGTAAGCCGGATGCGGAAAAACTTTCCAGTGTAATTGTTAAAGGGTTGATTTCGTGGTGGCATTGACATGTGGTCTGGCATTATCGTGAAACAGGAGGACTGGGCGGCGTCCTTTACCTGTCTATGGGAGTTTTTGCTCGATTGCGGCATTCAGTTTCATCAGCTGATCTCTATATCGTTGTGCAGTGATACTTTCGCCCGGTTTCAACAGTTCGAAGTACAGCACTTCATGCATATCCCACCACACATACAACAGCATCTTTTCCCCGTGAATATCCGGTTTTGCAGTGGATGTTGATGAGTGACTACTTATTATGACCACCCATGTCTACCCAGTATAGCTTGCGTACGGGGTTGTCGCAATAGACTCATTTCTCATCCCCGGTGACATCCTTCCACAAGAAATTATTCCCGTGAAACCTCTTCAGCAACAATATTACGCTCCGTTAAAATATGCGGAAACCACTTACCAATCTTCCGGATCTTCTACAAGGCCTTATACGCCGTTCCACCGTCGATTGAGTCACTTTCAAACGTTTTGCCAGTTGCGTGGTCGATTATGTGACCTCCTCTTGCAACAGCGATTCCAGCTCCTCGTCTGCGAGTTCCTGCGGTCTTCCGGCACGTGTCTTGTCTTCCAAGCTTAGATCACCTTTCTTAAACCTGGCAAACAATTCTCGATACGTCCGCTCACCCATAACCGTTTCGCCATACCCCTGACATATTGAACCGTATGTTTCACTCGCACTTTTCCCTAAATTAAACATGAATAACAAATAGTGCCGCAAATGAACTTTATCAACCGCCATGCTTGGCTTCATGTACAAACTAACATCACGGTTCACCTGCCGGTTAGACCCCTACAGCGCCCTCTAGCGGAGGCGGCGGAAACCTTTGCATATCCCTAATATATCCTCTCTCTCTCAAACTCGCTTAAGTGCTCATAGTGTGCAGGGATGTAACGTCGAGATATCATCACAGTCCGTGGGGATTAATGCAACTGAAATGAGCTAGCACAATTATCCCGGTATGCAAACTTTGCTCTTGATATTCCCTCCTCGACGCGCGGTGCCCATGCGCTGTGGCGGGCCACTGTTTAGTCATTGGTCGTTATTTTTTAATCATTTAAATATTCGGCTCTGAGTACTTGTATGCGAAGTTTTATCAAGATCTAACAACTTTCTCTGAGTGCTTCGTTTTTTTTGTTTTTTTTTCCAAAGAGTGTATACCAGAAATTATCTCTTGAAACAGCATTACGAACTATGCACAGAATATTTTTTTTTTCTCCATTTATTGCTCTTTCCAAGCGAATATTTTTCCACGTATATTAGTGTTCAGAGAGGTATGAAATAATATGTCTCTCTGAATACTAAGTCTTGTTTCTAGTATTATGATACCACCGTCTACAGAGCGCACCCCGCACGGGGATAACTGGTTTTCCAGTTATTTGGGGAGCGGCGCCCCCACGGCCCGAGCTGACCTTGTGACGGATTAATATTTCATTTCGTCTTGAACGATTATATAACCGAAGGGACAGCTGTTCATCCAGCTGCTGGGGGATGGCGTCCCCACGGCCCGAGCCAACATGTACTATATGTGATGATTTTCACATTTTTTATGTTTTTTCACTTGACATGAACCCGCCTCAGTTGTAGGTTGCTGAGGTTGTGATTATGCGCCAGCTCAGGATTTTAGTTTCTCGTTTTCTTTCCTGTCTTCTCCATTTCATGTTTCTTTCTTTGTTTTTCCGAGCTGGTTAGCTAGACCTGCCTGCACGTTTGCCGTGTGCGGTGACCCGTAAGGTGGAAAAGGGGATGCTGGAGGCTGAGGTTTCTGGAGGCCTGGGTGTTGTTGTCGACAGTTGCCAACACTCCTCTTTGCCCCCTGCTTCACCCTAAACGGGCGGCTGGGAACTAACCCACTCCTAGTCAATGAGGTCTGTGGCCGAGTAGAGCCCAGACCTCTAACGGCTTGTCGTCTCGTACGACAGGGTGAGTCTGGGGATAGGGTGGGCATGCCAAAGGGGTGTTCCCCAGGCATGGGAAAGTCTGGGTGCTCGCCGAGCGCATGTCTGCCCTATCAACTTGCTATATCCGCTTGCTATCCCTAGAGTCGTGTCCTGCGTCCACTTGGGCTTGCGGACCTCCGGCTCTCCCTCGTTGGGCTCGATTGTGGGTGGGGAAGTCGGCGGACGAATTATTAATTTTTCTTTATGGATGAAAATAAAGTTTCCCACGAACCAAAAAGCAAAAGAAGTAATGAGGAAGGCTCATCCCCTTCCGCTAAAAAGCATGTGCCTGACTTTTCGAATGCTCGTTTCTTTTTTGTTCATTCATTAGACCCTTCAAAGCCTCTGAGTGCCAAAAGTCCATTTTGGATAAATAAAGCACTTCAATCCATCGCAAGCTCTCCTAAGAGCGTTAAGAAGCTCCAATCTGGAGATCTTCTGGTAGAAATGTCCACTGTGGCCTACAGCTCTACACTTCTTAACACCACCACGCTGCTTGAGACTCCGGTAAAAATAACACCTCATGGATACCTAAATTCATCTCGAGGTGTTGTCTCCTCTCAGGACCTCGTTGAGTGTGCTGAGGAAGAATTACTTGAAGAACTGAGGAGTCAACACGTTACGGGTGTGCGGCGTATTCTATTCAGGCGGAATGGGCAGTCCGTCCCATCCCGGAACATCATTTTAACTTTTGATAGCCCTTCCCTGCCTACATCCATCAAGGCAGGGTATCTCCACCTCGAGGTACGCCCGTACATCCCTAACCCTTTGAGATGTTTTAGGTGCCAGTCTTATGGCCATTCTCAGCAGTCGTGCAGGAGCAATCCCCGGTGTGCACGCTGTGGTGCCACAGAACATCTTCTGCAGGAATGTGGTGGCCGAGGCTGAATTTTGTGTGAACTGCAAGGGTTCACACGCAGCATCAGCCAAAGATTGTCCCAAGTGGAAGGAGGAGAAGGAAATCCAAAGGATCAAAACTGTGGAAAATATTTCCTATCCTGAGGCCAGAAGAAAAGTGGTTCCTGTTACATCTGATCGGCGATCATACGCTTCAGTGGTGGTTGCCAAATCTACGGTTGCCATTCAGACCGACATTGAGATCCCCCTTAAATGTCCATACAATGTAAACGACATCATCGCAGCCGGACTGGAGGCACTCCAGTCTCGAGCTAGGGGTCTGAAAGCGCCACCCACCACTTCGCCGAAGCAGACTCATCCCACCACCAACAAAGGAACTCCGGCCACTTCTTCTAATAAAAAGACCAAAGCCCAGGATAAGAAAAGCATTTCTTCTCCTCCAAAATCTCAGGAAACGACTCAACGTCGTGCGCCTCCCGGTAAGACACTTGGGACAAAACATGCTCCCATCTTAGCCCCTGGTCACACGCCTCCAGATCTGGGAACCCCCAGCAGAGGCGATGGAGCCGGACTTCGTTTGATCATTTTCATTTTCATTTCACTGATAACCATGGCTTCAATCATTCAGTGGAACTGTCGAGGTTTTCGGACGAACTTTGATGAAGTGAAACATCTGCTTTCATTTTACTCTCCGGTGTGCCTTTGTCTACAGGAGACGAAGCTTAAACCATCGGACCTACCTGCTTTCAGTTCGAGGCTACAGTGCATTTCGGACAGATAACTCGTCTGGAAATATAGCCTGTGAGGGAGTCGCTATTCTCGTCCCTCACAGGGTTCCGGTATCTTCCGTCGCGGTTTCCACAACTGTGCAGGCCGTGGCGGTTCGTATTTCTATGCCTGTACCTCTTACTGTCTGCAGTGTCTATCTGCCGCCGGACGAGAACGTGAGCGTCTCGGTACTGGAGAGATTGGTTGATCAGCTGCCTTCACCCTTTCTAATACTAGGTGACTTCAATGCCCATCATCATTTGTGGGGTAGTGTCAGCATCAGCACGAGAGGTCGTCGCATAGAGTCTCTTCTGTCCTCGGCCTCTTTGTGCCTTTTTAACACCGGTGCTGACACGTACTTCCATGAACCGACACGATCCTTCAGTGCGATCGATTTGACCTTGGGATCACCATCAATTATTGCTGACTGGTCGTGGGCGGTGTGTACCGACCTCCACGGGAGCGACCACTTTCCAATTGTCCTCTCGCATCATGCGAACATGCCATCTTCTGCCTCCCGCCCTCCTCGTTGGAGGATGGAGCGTGCGAGATGGGAGGTCTTCACACCGTCAGCTTTGATATTTTCTGCAATGGTGACCCAAGAGTCAATCGACGCAGCGGTTCTTGAAGTCACAAATTGTATTCTTCAGGCAGCTGATCTTTCTATACTAAAAACATCGACGACACTCTCCAGAAGTCCGAAGCCTTGGTGGACCCCTGAATGCGCAGCGGCTAGGAGAGCTCAACATAAGGCCAGGTCTACGTTTCGGCGTTATCCAACCGATGCTAATCTCGTAACATTCAAACGAGCAAAATCCTATGCTCGGTTGGTGCGTCGACGTAGCAAGAGGGAGTCTTGGATCCAGTATGTTTCATCTCTCACTTCACGTGCCAGTTCGAAAAGTGTGTGGGACAAGATTCGTAAGATCCGGGGTAACTACAGCTCTCACCAGATCTCCATTCTCGAGAGTAACGGCTGCACATATGCTGGAGTCGGGGAGACTGCTGATTGTTTGGGGGAGGCGTTTGCCTCCGTGTCGAGTGACCTGGCGTATCCTTCCTCCTTTCTGAGGATTAAATCCACTGCGGAACGCCAGAGAATCTCCTTTGCGCCTTTTCTCGACACTGGATATAACTCCCCCTTCAGCATGGTTGAACTCAGGGTGGCTCTGCATCGGTCCGGCGCTACATCGGTCGGTCCCGATGGCATCCATTATGACATGCTCCGTCATCTCTCGCAGTCGTCTCTCGAGAATCTCTTAATCCTTTACAATCGTATTTGGTCGGAGCACAGTTTCCCGGAGTCTTGGCGAAAAGCTTTTTGTTCTGCCTTTTCCCAAACCTGGCAAGGATCCCAAGTCTCCCTCTAGTTATAGTCCAATTGCTCTCACTAGCTGTCTGTGTGAAGTTCTTGAACGCATGGTTAACTCCCGGTTAATTCATTTTTTAGAATATCATCAGGTTCTTTCACCATCACAAAGCGGCTTTCGCCGTCATCGTTCACCTCACGATCATCTCCTGCACCTTGAGACATCTGTGCGCTAGGCGTTCGTGCATAGGCAGCACCTGGTTTCTGTATTTTTTGATATTGAAAAAGCTTATGATCGAGCGTGGCGGTACGGTATTATTCGTGACCTCCACGCGTGCGGGTTGCGAGGAAATCTTCCAACCTTCATTGTAAATTTTCTTCGCAATCGGGTGTTCCAGGTGCGCCTGGGTGCGACGCTCTCGGCACCGTTCCATCAAGAACAAGGTGTTCCTCAAGGTTGCATTTTATCTGTCACATTGTTCATCCTTCGCATTAATTGTCTCTTAACAAATCTTCCTCCTGCGGTTTCGGCTACAGTTCATGTTGATGATGTGCACATTTTCTGCTCGTCATCAAGCATGCATTTTATTGAAAGGCAGTTGCAGTCTGCAATTAATCAGATCTTTAAAACGGCGAATAGCAATGGTTTCGTTCTTTCTCCCGACAAGACAGTGTGTGTCCATTTCTGCCGGAGGCGTGGCCTCCATCCTGACCCAGAGCTGTTTTTAGACCGTGCAGCCATACCAGTTTTGCCGGAGACCAAGTTCCTTGGTCTGGCCGTCGACCGTGCGCTTACGTTCCGTGCGCACGTTCAGCGGCTCAAGATTTCCTGTCTGCGGGCTCTATCCATTCTTAAGATCCTTTCGAGAGTCTCGTGGGGCGCAGACAGGATGTCTTTGATTCGTATTTACCATTCCTTAATCCGGTCCAAACTGGATTATGGTTGTATCGTGTATGGCTCTGCTCGTCGTTCCGTCCTCCGGCCTTTGGACACTATTCACCATCAAGCACTGCGTCTTTGTTCGGGAGCATTTCGAACATCTCCGATTCCCAGCCTTTACGCTGACGCGAACGAACCATCTCTTGAATTACGCCGTCTGCAGCTGTCTATTCAATTCTACCTGAAACTTAGATCTCTTCCAGGACATCCTTTATACGATGCAGTTTTTCATCCCCAGCATGCTCGTTTATTCGGGAACCGGCCCTCGTGCATTTCAACCTTCGGTCTTCGTATGGCGGCCGTAGCCCGTGATGTAGGGCTCGACTTGTCACTTGTTGGAGAGACCAGGGGCTTTGGGGATCCGCCATGGCACCCACTTGGTGTCATGGTTGATACCACCTTTACATCTTTCGATAAATCCTCAACCCCTGCGTCAGTGTACCAGCAGCTCTTCGCTGAGCACCGTGACCTAAATTCTGATTACACTCCTATTTTTACTGATGGCTCCAAGATGCATGGAGTCGTTGGATCCGCGGCTGTCTGTGTAGATGACGTTTCAGTAGCGCGGATCCCAGCTGAGGCCACGGTGTTTTCAGCGGAGATGCATGCTGTGTATCTCGCTTTTCTCCATGTTCGGTCGAGTTCTCGTCATCGTGCTATGGTCTATACGGATTCCTTGAGTGTCTTGCAGTCTTTGTCATCTGCAGATTGCCGTGACCATCCTTTTCTCGTGAATGTGAGACAGTTACTTCGTCGTTTGCTCGGGGCCGGTTTTCAAGTTCAGTTTTGCTGGATTCCTGGGCATGTTGGAATCTCGGGTAACGAGTGTGCTGATGCGGCTGCTAGATCTGCTTCCTCTTTGGTCGTCACACCCTTGCCACTGTTTCACCGGGATTTCCGCTTTCTGGTACGCGACCATATTAAGCGAATGTGGCAAGGTCTGTGGGACCAACAGGTGGAAAATAAACTGCATCGTATTAAACCTAATCTTGAAGTCTGGAAATCCTCATATCGTCGGAACCATAGGGAGGAAGTGGTGCTTGCGCGTCTCCGCATTGGGCATTGTCGTTTCACTCACCGCTTTTTGCTGTGTGGCGACACTGCGCCGCTGTGTGGGACGTGCAACTGCCGACTCACTGTCACTCATCTTCTGTGTACCTGTGTTCGTTTTCGTGATGTACGTTTTCATTTCTTTCATTCTCATTTGTTGACCGAGGACGCCGCTACACTGCAGCGGCTCCTCAATGACCACTGTGACTCTGTTGCCGTGTTTTCATTTTTTAAAGAAATTGACTATTTTAAACGTATCTAGATTTTAGCCTTATCATCATCCTCATTTTTCAGTTTTACTGAATCAGCTCGATTTTAATGATTGTATCATGCTTTTAATACTGTTTGTTCCATTATCTTTTTTAGCCCTTCCATCGTTCTCATTTTTCAGTTTTACATGATCAGTCATATTTTAAGCTTTTTACCACATTTTTAATACTATTTGTTTGTCTTGTTTCTGGCGCTCTTTGGCCAACCCATGGCCCTTGCGCCATAAAAATCAATCAACCAACCAACCAACCTACAGAGCGCAATGCTTAGTTTTAATAAATCTTTCATTCTAAGTTCAAATTACGACATACATGAAAGATGATTTTTAGCAGCATCTATTTTTCTAAAAATTATCTTCTATTTCTTCGACTTGGTAAAATTCGTGATGTAAAATAGGAAACGTTTTGTCCACAATTGGTCAATTATATCCACTCTGAAAAAAACCACATCTCCAGTTTTTTCAGCAACGTTTTCAACCTGTACTCATTAACCTCGTGGTATAGCATTTATTTTTAGCTACTTTAACTGTATCCGGAGTTGCATGGATATAAGGTTTAAGGTGCAATCTATATATTCTGATTTGGGTTTAGTAAATGATTACGTTCAGAGTATTCCACCCTGACCCCGTTTTGCACAAAAACGGTGGTTTTATATGCACCCTTTTTGTGCAAATCTTAATAGCAGTGCAATAATAATAAACTAGTGCCTAAAATTAACGTGACATACACAAATTCGAGAATATGTCCAAAACAAAACCACCGATTGTAAAGATTTTTCAGAGATATGTGCAAGGGGAAACATTAAGTCAATGTACCCAAGTAACATTGTGCTTGCTCCTACAGAAATACGCAACATCGAAATAGCAGGCAAGCGACCTTGATAAACGTTGTTCTGAGCGGGATGCGGCAATTGAAGCTTCAGTTCGACTGTCCGTGAAAGAACAGCTCCGCACGATCGCTTAGAAGACTCCTTACAGAGGAGAGCGATCGTTAGATTGGAAGCACGGCAATTGCAAACAGAGGTAGCAAGATGACTGAATGTGTCGATGCATGTGGGCTCCAATCTCTGGATACAGTTCCAGGAAACCAGAACAGTAAAAAGAAAGCTAGCACAAGTACGCCCATAATACACAGCAAGTCAAGATTACCCGTAATTTTCTCTAACAGCTCGCCGCCGTAGACAGCCGACAGCCAGGAAACTTTCGCACAAGCTCTCCTCTGCTACGGGGACCGCGTATCGAAGTAAACAGTTTACAGAAGATTCCACGAAAGTGGTATATATGCAAGACGGACAATGCTCCATATCCCATTAGAGACATGGCACAGAAATGTCCGTCAGAATTGGGACCGACATCCTCCCGGGACACTTTAATAATGGGCCAGTGTTCTCTTCAGTGAATGGTCGCGGTACCGCCTAAATATGGATTCTCGAAGTATGCCCACTTGGAGAGACGCAAGAAGCTGAAATCATCCATCCAACATTAGTGAAATTGACCACTACGGTGGTAGAGAACTCCTGGTTTGGGCTGGCCTTGTGCTGGATGGACGCACGCCACTGCACGTGCTTCCTTCCGGGAGGCACCTTGACTGCTACACGCTACGGGGATAACAGAATGCAGCCCTATGTATTGCTTTTCAGGGGAGTTATGGGCCCCCAGTTTCTTGTTATGAACAATAAATCCCGTACCCATAGGATTCGGCTAATCAACGAATACATGGAAAGTGATGATATTCCCAGGATGGAGTGTTGCGTGAGATCTAAGGACCTGAACCCAAAAGAGAATGTCCTGAAGGCAATGGGAAGATCAATTGCTAACGAGCAACCCCCTCCCATAACCCTCCCAGAACTACACCGCGCCTTGGTGGAAGAGTGGCACTTATGCCTGAAACTCTCCTTCACAGTCATGTAAACAACATGAAGGCTCGTTGTGCGGGCTGTATCGCTGTTCGGGATAATCCCACTGCTTATTAGCCCCTCGAAATCAGCGCCAATTGTCGCATCACTTTTAGAGTGGCATCCATCCTGCCCATACGGTGATGGTATTTTTCGCTGTTGTGTATTGCTGCCTTATGGATATACACCGATGAGTCATTACATTATGACCACCCCAGCCTAGAAAAATGAGCGCGCCTGGAGACCGAACGGTGGCGCAGGTGAAGTTCACAGAGCAGTAGATATACAACCCGAGGACTAGCTTTCGGTTAGTAAAGTGTTAGGAGTCAGAATGGGAAAAGCCGCCGATTTATCTGAGTTTGATAAAGGACAAATTACGATGTCACGGCGCCTCGCAACCACGATCTTGGTAAAGGCGCGGCTTGTGGGTTGTTCATGGTGCCGCTGTAGTGTATACATATCAAAAGTGGTGCACAGATGGTCAAATGACGAACCGTCGCCCAGTCGTGGGTCGCCCGCAGCTCATTGATGCCAGATGTGAGCGGAGACTGTCGCTCATTGTTCACAGCGACCGCAGGGCCACAGTGCGATAAATCACTCGCAGCTATAACAGCAGTGATCAATGCAATGTGTCTCAGCACAGAGTACACAGTTTAACGCAGTCTTCTCCACATGGGAAACGCATGAAATGAGCCCCCAAGATCATCGAGATTGGATCGTGGGTGTTTGAAAGAATGTGGTCTGCGTGACGAATCAAAATTCCTGGTGCATCACGTAGACGGCCGAGCGCGGATACGCCGATTGCCAACGGAGGCTATGGCATCTGGATGCATTATGGGGGGAGGCCAGCGGTAGCGGCGTTATGCTGTGAGCAATGTTTTCTTTAGGCACTTGAGGCCCTATTATCCCAATAGAACAATCCCTGACAGCTGTCAGGTATCTGAACATCGTTGCGGACCAAGTTTACCCATTTATGGCAACTGTGTTCTCTGCTTGTTATGGCCATTACCAACAGGAAAATGCTCCATGCCACATTGCCAGAATCGTCAAAGAGTGGTTCAACGAACATGTTGGTGACTTTCTGTTAATGCCCTGGCCTCCACATTTACCTAACATGAACCCAATCGAACATTTCTGGTTCGACTTGGAAAAGCGGCTTCGCGCTGAATCATCCCCCTCCCCCTCCCGAAATGTACGGGAACTGGAGGATCTGGTGTTGACATTATAGTACCAGATATTCCATGATACCTATCGCCACCTCATCCAATCGATGACTCGCCGAGTGGCCGCTGTTTTGTAGGATAAAGTGGTCCTACAGCTCATTAGGTAGGTGTTCATAAGGTAATGATTCATCGGTGTAGGTATGTACGTACCAACAGTTATTAAATCCTATCGGCTGCATTTTTGATTGCTTCTGATTTTGTTTGTCACGTTAATTTTGGACACCAATATATATTTCGGAATCATGAATGCGGAAAAATTGTATGTTATACGTATACGTTCACGACACCTCTACTGTAATAGTCGTTTTTTGTTTTTAATTCGGGTTTTTAACAGTCACCATCAGCAATCCCGTGGGCTATAAACAATCTTCCTCTACCTAACTTTGGGCCGCTAGTTCCAAGGAAGGGGGCGAACCTGCACCGTAAGATAAACTCATCACTGTTGGGGTAATCTAACCAAGGTTCAGCTTAGACAAAAGGTCGTAAGTCAGCTCAAAGACCACTACGCCTCCGGGGTATTCATAAAGTTCGAAAATGTTCCTTTTTCCCTTTTTTTTTCCTTTCGTTTTCATAGTCCTATCTGCATCAATGAATACCTTTTTTCAGTTGAAATATGAAAGGAGTCTAGTTTGACAATCACACCCCATGTAATTTTTCATGTACATCAGGCAAAATAATTTAACAACGTGATATCGGTAATGAAGCTCCGTGGCCCTAAATTAGGGACGGGTGACTGCATAGTGTCCACCGAGTTTCTCACTGTGATCGTTAAAACCCCCAAACAAACGAAAAATCTCCGTAGGCATCGCGATAGCGACGTGAATTCCTTGCTAAGACCAAGTCCAACTACTAAGATAATAACAATGCCCAAATAAGGGAAGCAGCTTTCCGTCATACGCTGTAAACGTGACGGGAACATAGGAGCTTTGTGTCTCACGCTATAAACGTGGCAACGCACTCACGCAAGGCTACATAGGCGTTCTCGGCACTGGCTTTCAAGTTATAATCACCATATGTGCTTGATAAAGTGCATCTTTTATCAAGCACCTATGGTGATTTATTTTGCATAGTTATAAGTTTAGGGGTCAATTATGTGTATCTGCTAATGTTCGTAGCGAACTTTGTTGACATACACTGACGGAAGAAAATTCCCAACACCAAGAAGGGGTTTGTGTTAGAAAAACGACCGTTGGTAGGTGGTGAGAGTACATCTGTAAGATGACATCTATGCAATTTTCGCGCTCTGCGTATACGTGTGGAGCTAGTAGCGCCCCTCGGAACATGCAAAGCAGGTTTGCTGTAAATACGCGCTGTAACGTTCGTGAGCGTTAGTTATCGTTGAGATTCGACGTAGGGTGTTGATGTTAGTCAAGAATGCCTTTAAGAAAACGAAGAAACCATTATCAACAGCTCACGGAGTTTGAACGAGGTCGTGTAATAGGGCTACGAGAAGGTGGATTTTCGTTCCGCAATATTGCAGAACGACTTGGCAGGAATGTAGCCACTGTGCATGATTGTTGGCAGCGGTTGTCAAGGGAAGGTACTGCCTCAAGAAGACCGGGTTCCGGCAGGCCACGTGGCACTACTGAGAGGGAAGACCGCCGTGTACGGCGTATGGCCGTGGCGCATCGTACCGCGTCTGCGGCAGCGATTCGAGCTGCAGTTGCCACCACAGTGACACAACGAACTGTTACAAATCGGTTACTTGAAGGACAACTCCGAGCCACACGCCCTGTAGCGTGCATTCCACTAACTCCAAACCACTGCCGTTTGCGATGTCAGTGGTGTCAAGCTAAAGCTCATTGGAGGACGGAGTGGCCATCAGTTGTGTTTTCTGATGAAAGCCGGTTCTGCCTGGGTGCCAGTGATGGCCGTGTGTTCGTTAGAAATAGGCCAGGTAAGCGCCTGCAACCAACCTGTCTGCGGCCGAGACACACTGGACCTACACCTGGAGTTATGGTCTGGGGAGCAATTTCCTATGACAGCAGGAGCACTCTCGTGGTTATCCCACGCACCCTGACGGCACAGTTGTACGTCGGTCTGGTGATTCAACCTGTTGTGCTGCCATTCATGAACAGCATTCCAGGTGGTGTTTTCTAACAGGATAACGCTCGCCCGCATACCGCTGTTGTAACCCAACATGCTCTACAGAGTGTCGACATGTTGCCGTGGCCTGCTAGATCATCAGATCTTTCACCAATCGAGCACGTATGGGATATAATTGGACGACAACTCCAGCGTCACCCCCAAGCAGCATTAACCATCCCTGTATTGACCGACCAAGTGCAACAGGCATGGAACTCCATCCCACAAACTGACATCCAACACCTGTACGACAGAATGCATGAACGTTTGCGTGCTTGCATTCAACATTCTGGCGGTTACACCGGTTATTAATGTACTAGCATTTCACATTTAAAATGGTTCTTCTCGCGCTTACATTAAGCTGTGATCTTGAAACCTTAATCGATTAAATATGTTACCTATACAAATGTATTGCCGCCATTTCAATCCTCTACAACTATTTTTTCGTGGTGTTGGGATTTTTTTTCCGTCAGTGTATAATTTACTTCAGTATTGACCACAACGGCCACGGTTAAAGTATCAGCACCTATTATTTAACGAACTCTTCCTTTTTACTTTTCGACTCACTGGAAGATCCTATCGGCTTCAATACAGACATCAATCTCACAGTGCTTATATTCTTTCGTTGATCACATAGATATCAATAGCTTTTATATCAGCGTTTCACATCTACTCTCCTATAAGAACGACTCTTGTTCATAAAACCCTACATCTCTGTCGTGCATAAATCTTGACAACTCCACATCAACTACTACTACAACTACCCTGTATACATTCAATTATACTACTACTACTACTACTACCCAACTACCCTGTATATATTCATTATAAGTTGCTCTGACTCACTATCAGTGTTATCAAAAGTCTCTTCAGGGAAGTAATGTATCATTTAAAGAGAAAATGCTTAACCACAAGTAATTATATTTGCATAAGAGAACAGAAACTCAAAAGGAAGTTTTTAGGTGTACGTCGCGTCCCACTTAATAAATTTTGATTACAAACTGTTCACTACAACTCGGACAATAATGAAAAACGATCTGCCATATTTTGAGTGTCTGCCACGATATTCCAATGAGTCGAGCTGCCTCTGACACATAGACATTCTCTCTTATTCTTATATACACTACAAACTGGTGGGATGTATTTCCTTTTGCGTAAACGGATTTCGACAGCATTAAACGTCTCACCTGTTGAGATAGAAGAATCCACAGCAGGAACAGCTATGTTATGTTACTTCTTCGCCAAACGTTTTCATCTAAAGCACTGGTATACCCTGTTTAGCGTGGGAATGCTTTGCCGAAATTGGGAACACTAACTGAATTAGCGCTATACTGGATCATTATAGTAGTATATTCTTTACTGAGATACTTTCTCGAAATACCAATTTATCACTTACCATCAATGGAGTATATGTATATTTGTTGCACTACGTTAAAAATTATACAGAAGAAAAATATTTCACAAGTACATTTACTATTTTCAAATGAATAATCATGAAAGTAAAATTTAATACTTTAATAAAAGTGCACACCACTCAACAGGACATGGTGTAACCCCAAGCAAGCCAACTGGACATTTTTAGAAAAAGGTGGGTTTTTCTGAGGGTAGAGGTGCCAGGTTGTGATATAACCTCCCTCTTGAAGGCATCAAGAGTTGACTGCTTGGCACGAATCTTTTGCAATACTTCTCTCTACATGGAGAACGCAACAACAGCAATTCTTGCCAATGCTACGCTTTGGTCAAATTCTGCTTCATTTTCATTAAACAGAAGCAGGTCATTTACTAATAATTTATGTCTCTGTCAAATTTCTTAGATGAAGTTTCTGTCGGGTGCACTTTCTGTAGAGTCGTCGTCCTCAAAGGCTGCGGTCCCAACACTTTCAGCTGTTCGTTGGTGACACCAGCGTAGTTACTGCATTAGGTGGATGTAAAATTGTTCCAGTACTTGCTTGCTATCAAGCTCACCAGTCACAAGATCAGAGACCTGAGTTGGAAGCTGTTGCAGCACCCAGCCTATTCTTCGAACATCACACCAAGTGACTACTACCGCTTCGGGTCCTTGCAGCATTTCCTGGATGGACAGCTGTTCACCAACCGGGACGATGTCGAACGCCCACGTACTCACTTCTTTGCGTCCAAGTCCCCGCAATCCTACAGGGACGGTATCCAACAGCTGCCCAGTCGATGGGAGCCGGTCGTAGTAAACAATGGTGACGACATTTTATTCTGATTTGTATACACTGGTGTGCAAAAATTAAGGACGAAGAGGAGAAATTAGCATAACAGCGGAGCGAGCAGAGCAGGCAGAACGGACCGAAAGACCACTCAGGAGATAGACCATCAGGGTCCGGTACGGTAGGGCATGCGCATTTATGCAGCATGACGTAGTGGTGGGGTTGCCAGAAGAGAATAAAGCACACGGGCGGTGCACGCTCAGAAATTCGGTGAAAGCTATTGCATGGTGTACATCGGTTTGAACGACGTCGAGTTGCTGCCACCGTGTGATATGGCCAACTGGCAATCCAGTAGACGACATCTGGATGACTTTACCCGAGGTCGCGTCATTGGGAAGTTGGAAGAAGGTTGAAGTGTGACTAGTGTGGCCGAGGAGTTCGGGATCGCTCACAGCATCGTTTCACGAGATTGGAGAGCATTTCAAACGACAGGAACAACTGTCCGAGAGTTTAGCAGTGGTCATCCATGAGCAACCACGGCGGCAGACGACCGGTATATTGTCCTACAGGCGAGAAGAGACAGACGGAAGACAGCGGGAGAAATCGCAAGGCACATGCAACAGACAACTGGACGTCCGTTATCGCGTTTTACCGTGGCCAGGAGGCTGCACAAAGGTGATCTATTTGCACGACGACCAGTACGGTGTGTGCCATTAACGCCTGCTCATCGGAGACGGCGGTTTCTGTGGTGCCCGGAACACAAGAACTGGACACATCAGCAATGGGGTCGAGTTCTCTTTACGGATGAAAGCCGATTTAGTCTGACGAGAGATTCTGGACGTATACACATCTGGGGAGAGCAGGGAACACGCACTCACACCTCCCAACATCATCGAAAGGGACCGGTTTGGAGGTGGCGGAGTTCTCGTTTGGGGCAGTATCATGCTTGGTAGCCGTACTGACCTCTACATCTTCCAAGGAGGTTCAGTAACTGGTGTCCGCTATTGTACCGAGGTTCTCTTGCCTCACGTGCGTCTGTTTAGATATGCTGTGGGTCCTGAGTTCCTCTTCATGGACGACAACGCTACACCTCATCGTACAGTGGCTGTCGCAGAGCTGTTGAAGAGTAAAGATATTCAACGCATGGATTGTCCCGCAAGGTCCCCGGACCTAAATCCAATCGAACACGTGTGGGACCTTCTCAGGTGACGCTTGGTAGCACGTCACCAGCCGTCAGCAACGATTCCGCAGCTACGATTGGCGCTACAAGAGGAATGGGCCGCGATGCCTCCATAGCTCCTTGAAAACCTCGTCCTCAGCATGGACAGACGTTATAAATTCTGCAACGCAGTTAGGGGTGATCATATCCCCTACTAAATACTGGAATTTTATTGCCCGCCGCCGGTCACATGGACGTTTCTGTCATCTGTCCAGTTGTGCTCGAAGCTACCTTTTCAATAAAGTGCATTTGTATCCTTTGGATTCCTTGTTTGAACGGTTTTCCTCACTTCTCCCATATTTTTATATCTTGGCGATCCTATGGTATGATTTGAGTCGATGTGGAGCATTTCTGCACGACGTTACATTCGAAAAACCCTTTCGTCCTTAATTTTTGCACGCCAGTGTACACGGTAATCAGCACTGTTCTGTTGCCTTGCACTACAGATATTATTTTTTTTCCAACCCAATATAAATAGATATCTCTCTACATGAACCTAACGCATTTAACAATAAATTATGTAACTCTAATAATATAAAACGCCCGCTCAAAAGACTGCCTGGTAATATTTACTTAAGGTTGCCTAACAATGCCGAACAATACTGTCCCCAATATCGTTGAACACAATAGCTCTTCTGACTATGTAGATCGTACTTTGACCTGCTGTTAGATTTTGCCAAACACAAATTTGTCGAGCAGGAATCTGTGGCGTTAAGTTTAAAAAATCTTTAACGAAAAGCAACCAAATTTACATAACAATACAGGACCTCAAAAGGAAGATTAAATTAGAGTGTACGTCACAATTGGTAGACTTTAATTACTATACAATTAAGCTTCTAGACTCATCAAACAGAGGTCATCGCTCATTCCACGTTTATAAGTGAGCCACGGAAAAATTCTCATCGGCCGCTACTGGGAATAGAACCCAGTTCTTCCAGTTACGCGCCGAACATGCTACCACTGCACCACAGCGGCCTCGAATTCTTCACTCACATACGACTACCAAACCGGGCGCCAAGAAGCAACTTGCCATGTGGTTTGGTAGTCGTATGTGAGTCTAGAGAATTCGAGGCCGCTGTGGTGCAGTGGTAGCATGTCCGGCGCGTAACTGGAAGATTCTGGGTTCGATTCACGGTGGCGGCCGATGAGGATTCTTCTGTGGCTCATTTATAAACGTGGAAAGAGCGATGACTTCTGTTTGACTCATCTCCGACAACAATTATCAACGTAGAAAAAAATCACCATCGCAATTGTTAAAAATATACCGGCATCCAATACAATTGAAACAGCACTTGTTTTCAAGAAAAAGAAATGAACTATTCGTAAAACTTACTCATAAAGTATGGCATTATTTTTCGCTGCCTTCTTCTTGCTATCGTTGCTATTTATTCGAAACTGCAGGGACGTTTAAGTGACGGAATAACTTTCTTGCTAAGTCATATTAAATATGGAATAAGCTGAGAAGGGAAAGCATTTTCAAAGCTTCATCCAAATAAAAAAAAAGTAAAAATGGATCAGTTCTGGATGTCAGAAGTAATAGCTTTAACGGTGGAAAGCGAAAGCTAAAATGATAAAGGAAGATAAGAAAATGAGTCTCGAATATAGCAAAAATGAAAGTTTCCCATGTTGCATTCAGGTGTCGCTCTGGCGCCAAGTGATTAAAATTCGCTTTGCCTGAAACTCATGAAATATACATAACTTTTAAATTGAATAGTAAACTGAATATAATCGTAGAAAGCGCGGAACCGATGGAATGTGAGAAAAATGAAAGAGTATGCAAGTGGATTTACAAGTATCAAACTCAAATAATGCAAATCTACGCATTTAAGATGTATTCATAACAAGAGTGTCGCAAGAGCGTAGAATTGATCAACTGAATAATCATGGGCTTTGAAAGAAGATTTTCAGATAGATTTAATAAAAATAATATTACACACACAAACGAGGTAAAATAACATCCCAGACTGATTACTAGCATCATCCCCTAGCATAATGAGATAGACATGTTCTTCTGAGGATGTTAGCGTAATCAGTCTGAGTCAACATAAAAGACACGACTAATAAACTCATATTTTTCTTTCAAATCTCGTAAACAAAATATCTGAAAAAGAAGAAGAGAGAGAGAGAGAGAGAGAGAAAGTGAGACGCATGGAAGAAAGGAGAGGAAAGGTTCTGTAGTTTCCGAAATACGAAATACGCACATCAAGTTTCCCTGGGAAATGTTGCATTTTAAATAATCCCCAAGTGTTATAAAAATGTTGAAATTTGTTTTTACTGCGGAGAATCTTGAGACTTCAAAACAAAACTACATGTAGGCGGGAAAGTACTTTCTGAAAAAAAAAATAAGAAACGATATGAAACGGCTTCTGGTCACAAGCGAAAGATTCTGACATATCTTATAAAATGAATTAACATATTAGCTTTCGAGAAGCAGGTAACATACTTTAAAAGACAAACAATCTTTAAAGATTCGAATTTTACCTTAGTAACTGTTAACTGCTGTCAAAGAGTTATTCTAGTCTACTAATATTCCACGTTGTTTCAAAGACGCAAGAAGTTCATAAAAATTTGCACAATACGTTCAATTATAAACTATTTGAAAAATATCAAATTTGACAGTAAGACCTAACGATAGCATACAGATTTAGTATACACTATGTAGACAAAAGTATGTGGGCACCTAGATCAAACCGGGGGAAGAGTATTAATTATCCAAAAGCAGCACACAGTATGCTCACCTTTAGCCGTTTAACTGCAGGGACCCTTCTAAGCATAGTTTCCGCAAAGTGCCGACAGGTCTGTAACAAAATCTTTCTCCGTTTGTTCAGCGAAGCTTCTGCCAGAGCTGCCACAGAGGAAGGTCTTACCGGCCGAGATAAGCTTCGGCGTTCCAACTCGTCCCATAAGTGTTCTATTGAACTTATATAGGGACTCTTGGCCGGCCAATCCTGCACCTTGGCGTCTTTTTCCTCAAATCAGGCCATGACGGGCCTTGAAGTTTGGCAAGGCCCTCTTTCTTGACGAAACATGCAACACCAAATTACTGCCATAGCGTAGGGATTGCGGAATAGTTCAGAATATCTTCGTACCTGGCGGCTGTAACGCTAGAGGGCATCACAACCAATGTACTGAGTCCTTCCAAACAGAAACAGGTCACCCCATCACAGATCCTCCTCCAAATTTGACAGTAGAGACAATGCAGTCAGTTTACTTGACAGGGCTTCCTGGGCAAACGCCACACCCGGATGAGACCATTCGAACAAAGGAATGAGTAGCAAGATTCAACACAGCACATGACCTATTTTGCATGACTTCTTTCACGAACGGCGAATGCTGTACCACTGCAGTTATCTTCTGGTATTTCCTGGAGTGGCGTAGGGATTGTGCACAGCTGATATGGCATGCTAACAGTATGTATGCAGTCCCACACGCACTGCTATAGGTATACTGTTATTGTAATGACTTATTCGACTTTCTGGTCCGGTATATTGCGGAGGACGAGCTTGCGTTCTTTACATTCAGCAGTAAGCTTCATATGGGATGATCAATAAGTTTGAGTGGCAACCCAGAGCACGGCTTCGCTGTAGTGGTACCTTATGATTTCCATCGACGAAGAACATCAGCGGCACTGGATTTCAAGAATCTCAGAAAACCAGCGATGTTACGTACTCAATTGCTTACTCAGGTGGAATCCAACCACCTTTTCAAAGTCCGTCAGCTTAACTTTGTGCGGCATAGGTACTCACAATTCGATCTGACACGTGTCCAACACTATCCTTTATGTAAATCTTTATATTATGCAAATGCACCTTTATTTGCAATTGTGGAGGTGTCCAAATACTTACGTCTACATAGTGTATTTTGTCTCGCTAGTATGTTCCAACCACAGATTTACTACAAAGGTAAATCAAAAAGTAAAGGCAATTTGAAAATTACGCAGAAACCGGAACGGATAGAAGTTGACGCAATACAACACTTTCGCAATCTCAATGACTTATGGGTAGTTCAAACACGCACATTTCGGCGCTCTGCCGTTAGTCTTGTTGAAGGCAAGGTCAAATAAACATGGACGTTCCGCTGCGAGATTGCACCATTGTTGAACAACGCGCCGTAGTGACACTTCTTTAGGGAGAGGTAGTGAAATCAGCGTAACTCAACGAAAAGTTTATGACTGGGTAGAAAGGTTTAAAGCGTGAAGAATAAGTTTAACCGACGAAGACCGTTCTGGTCGGCTATCAACATCGCGCACACAAGCCCAAATAAACAGGATGAATGGCTTGATCAGAAAAAACAGGTGGATTACATTGTCCACTGTTGGTCCACATTTGGATATCAGCTATGGATCCACACATGCCATAGTGCATAATGATTTGGGGTAAAGTTTGCGTCTGTTGGGTACGCAACAGTTTTTGTTTTGAGCGAGCAACATCGCGAGAAGTTTGGGACCAAATGTCTGAAACGTTATTAAGAAGATCCGAGTGTTTTGAAACGGTTTGTCACCGGCGACCGACAAGACTTGGGTTCACCACTCTGAACCGGAATGCCAGACACAAAGCATGCAGTGAAAACACTCGTCTTCTCCAGTGAAGAAGGAATTCAAACGACAGCTCTCCGCCAAGAAAATCATGCTGACCTTTTTTTGGGACATGAAATGTCCTACTCTGTCGCATTCTCAGGAACACGGATAAACAGTGAAAAGTTCAACGTACTATGCTGTGCTTAGAAAGAAATTGAAACCCGAAATTTGTAGCAGAAGAAGAGGAATGTTGTTAGAAACAGCATTGCTGCACCGTGGTTAAGAAGCTCGATACGTGGGTCTCACACGAACTGACGGATCATCAGAAACAGCATTGCTGCACCATGGTTAAGGAGCTCGATACGTGGGTCTCACACGAATTGACGGATCATCAGAAACATCATTGCTGCACCATGGTTAAGAAGCTCGATACGTGGGTCTCACACGAATTGACGAAGCATCTGAAACAGCATTTTTGCACCATGGTTAAGAAGCTCGATATGTGGGTCTCACACAAATTGACGGAGCATCAGAAATAGCATTGCTGCACCATGGTTAAGAAGCTCGATACGTGGGTCTCACACGAATTGACGGATCATCAGAAACAGCATTGCTGCACCATGGTTAAGAAGCTCGATACGTGGGTCTCACACGTATTGACGGAACATCAGAAACAGCATTGCTGCGCCATGGTTAAGAAGCTCGATACGTGGGTCTCACACGAACTGACGGATCATCAGAAACAGCATTGCTGCACCATGGTTAAGAAGCTCGATACGTGGGTCTCACACGAATTGACGGAGCATCAGAAACAGCATTGCTGCACCATGGTTAAGAAGCTCGATACGTGGGTCTCACACGAATTGACGGAGCATCAGAAACAGCATTGCTGCACCATGGTTAAGAAGCTCGATACGTGGGTCTCACACGAATTGACGGAGCATCAGAAACAGCATTGCTGCACCATGGTTAAGAAGCTCGATACGTTGGGTCTCACATGAATTGATGGATCATCAGAAACAGCATTGCTGCACCATGGTTAAGAAGCTCGATACGTGGGTCTCACACGAATTGACGGAGCATCAGAAACAACCACGGTTTGAGATACCACCTTTTGCTTTGCAACGCCCCTTTACTTTATCGCATTGTAACCTGTGATGAAACGTCGGTGCTATACGACAACCGTAAGTGATCTGGACAGTGGGTGAACCATGGTGAACCACCAAACCAACATCCTAAACCAAGGTTGTCGCCAAAGATGGTTTTGTTGAGAGTGTTGTAGACTGTTTACCATGTCCTTATACACTATAGATTCTTGAATGCTGGAGAAAGCATTACCTCAGCCACACACTGTGAAGAAATTGACCGAATGAGCCAAAAGTTGTGTTTTAAACAGCCATCTTTGGTGAACAGGAAGGGTCCTATCCTTCTTCATGATAACGCGAGACCACACGTGTCACAGATGACGAAAAAGAAACTAAGCGAACTGAGGTTCGAAGCCAGTAGTGGACATCCAGCCTACTCGCCTGACTTGGAACCTACCAATTTTAACCTGTTTATACATTTTAGAAATTACTTCAAGGTCGGGACCTTCAAAAACCAAGAGAAGGCGGAAATTGCATTGCATTTTGGGCCTTTCTTGCATCCAGAGAGCCAGATTTCTTCCGGTCTGGCACTGAAACACTTGTTACTCGTTGCCAAAGTTTTGTAGCTACTGAAGGCGCCTTTTTCGAACAAAACAAAGTTGAATGTCTCTTTCATTTTTACCCACCAAATCGGCCATTATTTTTGGAACGATCTGGGTATATCACAACGTACTGTCATCATCAAGACCCGTTCTACATAATCCAAATCTTTCTGTTCCTCTTCCCCAATTTATTCTTCGCTAGCTGCTTCAGAGGAAGCAGGTAGCCAAGAATAAAATGTCAATAAACCTGAAGTAAGTAAACTGCGCCAGTATCATTTAATCAGTGTGAACTCAATGATTTGTACGATATTTAAATCTACCAAAAGAAAGTGCTGAATTCCTTAACTCTTGTCTTAAATTTGTTATCACCAAGAAGACAATTTTCTTAGTGTAAACATTGGGGAAAACAATTGGTTAAAAATTTTTTCTTTGAAGATTCACTTGTGCAGTGCTATAATTTAAATGAAATGTGGAAATTCTTCGGAAATGAAATTTTTAATGAAATGTGGAAATTCTTGAGTCTGAAGTATTATTCATAATACTTCAGACTCAAGTCTGTTTATAGATTCGTCTAAGAATAGTTTAAAAGGAGTTTTACTTCATAATAAAAATTAGTATGCATTATTCCATCGGCACACTTTATACAATTAAAAGAATCGTACCAAAATATTGCATTTTTGCTAGGTAAGGTGAACTTAGAAAGAACACGAGTGGCAGTTACTGGAGACTTCAAAATTATTTGTAATTTGGACAACAGTCTGGTAACATGAAATTTCTATTTTTGTGTGAATGGGACAGCCGAGACAAAATAATCAGTATATATTGGGTTGTTGGAAACGTCATGACGTATTTTAGCCATGTTTTGCAAAGGTCATTTATTGATAGAAAGAACAAAGATCAATCAATGATATAATGCCCGTTTTGTTCGATAACATTTTGCCATCTTTCAGTGAGCTGCAGAATGCCTCGTTCATAGAAAGAACTGTCTTATGTGGCGAAAAACTGTACAAGGTGCTGATTTACAGCCTCATCTGAATTGAACATTATACCACGCAAGGAATGCTGAAGAGAGCGAAACAAGTAGAAGTCTAACGGCGCAAGGTCAGGCGATTATGCTGGGTGTGGCAACATATCCCAACCAAGCTCCAATAATTTTTGGCAGGTGATCAAACTTGTGTGTGGTCTCGCGTTGTCGTGATGGAACACAACACCTTTACGATGAACGAGCTCTGGACGTTTCTGAATGATGGATTCGTTCAAACTGTCCAATTGCCGACAGTACACATTCGAATTGATTGTTTGGTTCCGTTGTAGGAGCTCGAAAAACACGACATCTTTAAATTCCCACCACACTGAGATCAGAACCTTCCGATGATGAATGTCTGCTTTGGATGTGTTTGAGGCGAAGCAGCACGTCGGGACCAAGGCCGTTTGCGCAGCAAATTGTTGTACACAATCCACTTTTCGTCACCAGTCATCAGTCGCTTCAAAAAAGAATCGTTTTCCTCACGTTTAATGAGCATATCGCAGATGTTTATACGCGCCGTCAATTGAGCTTCTTTGAGTTCACGAAGATCCCACACATCGAGTTTGCTTACGTATCCCAGCACCTTCAGGTGGTTGTGAACGCTTGAATGATGGATGTGCAATGTGTCTGCAATCTCTCGTGTCGTGTAACGTGGGTTTGACTTGATCAATGCCTTGATTTGGTCGTCATCATCCTCGGTGGGACTCCCGTATCGAGACGCATCGTTGAGGTCAAAATCACCAGCACGGAATTTTGCGAACCACAACTTGCACTGACGCTCTTGTAGAGCATTATCACCGCACACTTTACGCAACTTTGCACAGGCTTGATGCTCGCTCTTCCCTTTACGGAAGTAAAATATTAAAATTTGGCGAAAATGCACAGTTTGGTCTTCCATCTTCAACTGGATGTCAAATCTCCGCAAATCAACCAAATCACTCACTATTCCTTTTAGACTGCAGCGAAAACTATCACCTGTCAAATGCCATAGCGATAACAGAGCTGCGCGTGCCTCTAGTACTTTCAAAACCGCCCATCCGCCATCCGGTGCCAAAATACGTCATGACGTTTCCGACAACCCAATATGTCACAGAAAATGGATCAGAGTAAGCAGCTAGCGAACAATAAAATGTCAATAAACTTGAAGTAAGTAAACTGCGCCAGTATCATTTAGTCAGTATGAACTCAATGATTTGTACGATATTTAAATTTGCCAAAAGAAAGTGCTGAACTGCTTGACTCTTGTCTTTAATTTAATGCACGTTGAACAGTATTTCAAATGTATTCGATGGCGTTTCAATCCAGCGAACGATGGGGCCAAGTCAGAATGCAAACTTCCAGGAGTATTCAGAATGCAAACTTCCAGGAGTATTCCTCTAGCCATAATCGGGCGACTGTGGACGTATACGGTGGTGCATTGTCGTGTTGAAAGAGGTCGCACCCGTAGGAGTGGTTGCACAGCATGAACTGGTGTAAATGATCCCCAATGATGGATACGTAGCCTACACCGGTCAGAGCGGTCTACAGGCGTATGAGGGGTCCTAATGCGTGCCAGCTGAAAACACATCACACCATAATAGAGCAACCGCTGGCCTGCACCTTCCCTGGTACGCATGAAGGATCCATTACATCGGGGCTGTCGCCACCCTTAGAGTCGGCCATCTGCCCGAAACAGTTGTACGGCGATTCATCGGACCAGTTTCCAGTCATTTGTGTCCAATAGTGGTGTTCCCGAGCTGCACAGACAGCCTTGTGTCATCGGGAACCGTGGTAGTCAGAATGCAAACTTCCAGGAGTATTCCTCTAGCCATAATCGGGCGACTGTGGACGTATACGGTGGTGCATTGTCGTGTTGAAAGAGGTCGCACCCGTAGGAGTGGTTGCACAGCATGAACTGGTGTAAATGATCCCCAATGATGGTTACGTAGCCTACACCGGTCAGAGCGGTCTACAGGCGTATGAGGGGTCCTAATGCGTGCCAGCTGAAAACACATCACACCATAATAGAGCAACCGCTGGCCTGCACCTTCCCTGGTACGCATGAAGGATCCATTACATCGTGGGGCTGTCGCCACCCTTAGAGTCGGCCATCTGCCCGAAACAGTTGTACGGCGATTCATCGGACCAGTTTCCAGTCATTTGTGTCCAATAGTGGTGTTCCCGAGCTGCACAGACAGCCTTGTGTCATCGGGAACCGTGGTAGTCAGAATGAAAACTTCCAGGAGTATTCCTCTAGCCATAATCGGGCGACTGTGGACGTATACGGTGGTGCATTGTCGTGTTGAAAGAGGTCGCACCCGTAGGAGTGGTTGCACAGCATGAACTGGTGTAAATGATCCCCAATGATGGTTACGTAGCCTACACCGGTCAGAGCGGTCTACAGGCGTATGAGGGGTCCTAATGCGTGCCAGCTGAAAACACATCACACCATAATAGAGCAACCGCTGGCCTGCACCTTCCCTGGTACGCATGAAGGATCCATTACATCGTGGGGATGTCGCCACCCTTAGAGTCGGCCATCTGCCCGAAACAGTTGTACGGCGATTCATCGGACCAGTTTCCAGTCATTTGTGTCCAATAGTGGTGTTCCCGAGCTGCACAGACAGCCTTGTGTCATCAGGAACCGTGGTAGGTCGTCGGCTCCGAAACCCCGTAGAACACGGATAATGTTGCACTGTCCAAACGCTGATGCTACTACTGACTTTAGCTTTGAATTGTGTTGTGATACGTGCCAGACGCCGCTGTGCACGATCGTCCAGGGCTTTTCTAAAGCCACACCGGTCTCGCACTTTGGATTTTCCCCTGAGTGCGTGTTGTTTGGGCACACCCTTGAAATGTTTGACCGTGTAAATTTAAATTTCGTGGTAATTTCCGAGATGGAGTGATCCATCTCCCGGGGTCCGAATTTCATACCACGTTAGAAATCGCTTAAATCTTGATAAGCTGCCATCAAACTGCGAGTGCTACTACTTGAGCTTGCAGTGATATCTGCCTCTAAAGATACGTCGTACGCGCAGGCGTGGACGATACCATTTACTGCATGGGTGTGATGTCATGTAATGGAAATGGTAGCGCCTTTCCCAGTTTTTTTTAAACTTTAGTGTACAGATAGAAAAACTGGTTGACCCCAAATGCGCTTTGCGCCAGGCACTCCTTATTTAACCCTTTAACGACCATAACGCCCGTGCATACAAACGGCCATAGCCGCCCAAAACGCCTGCCTAGAGTGAGTCAAATTTCCTACTCTTGCCTGTTCTTCAAATTTTCTCGACCTATGAGGGATCAGCAAGAGTCACTCTTAGTCCCTATTGTTGTTATTAAACAAAGAAATGAGCCAATAGACAGTTTCGGGCATTATGGTGTTTAGAGTGATAAAAGATTTTCGAATAATGGTCGTTAAAGGTTTAATTACGGATAATAAAAACATTTTAAGGACGTAGATAAAGAAAGTGATTATTTTAAGTACATGTTTAGCAAATGGTGCCAAACTCGAAGACGGAATTTTTCAGGGCCGCAGTTCCGAAAATAGTTCCTGAATAGCGAGTTTGAAGCAACAATGAACGACTGTGAAAAGGAGGCATGGATGAGCTTGAAAAAAGTTGTTGAAATATTTTTAAGAAACAAGTAGGAGCTAAATCACAAAATAATTCTGACAGATATGTTAGAAACGTTCAGATTGCTTGCTTGTAACACGAGTGTTAGATTATAGTTTTGCATTCGCAGCTTGGGGAATTCGACGAGGAACAAAGGAAAAGATTTCATCGGGATACAATGACATGGAAAAAAGTACTAAGGGAAGCTGAATAAAAACATGATGGAGGACTATTGTTGGGTTTTGAAGAGAGGCATACCTAATAAAATAAGTACAGGTAGACGAAATATAACAATAAGAAAATTTCTACCAAATTAATTTATGATACTGGAATTTTAAATTAAATTTATCGCATCTACATGAACAGTACATGCATTTTTTGTGTATGCATAATTTTTTTCATAATGTATTGTTTCATGTGACATATCATACTCTTCTTTATTACTATTATATATATTTTATGTAATATTATATGACTAACACCAACACGTTTATGTAAAATGAAATAGTTATTTTTTTTAATAAATTTTTCTGATTCGCAAAAAATCTGACGTGGTGCACAAAGTTTAATTTATTTTTTTGAAATCAGCATCAAAAAACAGGTGAGATCACCTATTAATTTTTAAAACACCAAGAAAAGGAAAAGAACGCTTTTCGAAATGCAGACCAGTGTAATCAATATCTGATGCGTGCAAGAGGTTCAACATTCCTCAAATTTAAATTAACTCAACAAAGTTTCCATCTTTATTTAAGTGTCATCTAGAAAATCACTGTTTGACTAAGGTTTCCGATCGCTGTGTACAAATCGCTTAACCACTAGGTCAGTCAAAGATTATTTGAAATGTTTACCCTTAAGGGAAAACAAAGGGGACTACGCTCCACAGGATAAATGAAATTTGTGGATAAAGAGTTGCAAAGGTACTTTTCAGTTCCATTTTTTATCACCTATTATTTTATTTTACTCAAGAACTCTATAAGCACAGAAAAGAGCCTAGCAGTAACAGTTTCCCAAAAGGATTTTGCTCTTCATCCCGATTTACACTGCTGGCCACCCAAAATGCAACACCAAGAAGGAAGCATCCGATTGGCCTGAAATTCGCAGCATGCATCGCCCGCGAGAGGACAGGCAAACGATTAGCATTGCAGGGCATATGAAAATTATGTGCGTCCGGCACGCCACCGAGAAGCACTGTAAGAAGGGTGCACAGAAGGCGGGGTGTAAGTAGTGGAAGGGTGTTGTGCTGTCGGACCTGTGCCTGCGAAGTTTCCGGATGCCTCGTCGCAGAATACGGCAGTCATTCCAGCACGTTTCGGAGTTCGTGAGAGGACGAATAGTGGCTTATCGCGACAGCGGTTTATCGTACCGAGACATCGGTGCCCGTGTGGGACGACATTCAGCCACAGTGAGGCGAGTATGGATTCGGTGGGTGCAGGAGGGACAGACGGACCGACGTGAGCGATTGCCGCAAGCGCGGCACACCACTGAACGAGAGGACCGGCATGTTGTACTGCGGGCATTGACGGCTCGCACCGCCAAATCACGAACGTTAGCGCAGGAATTATGGTGTGTTACGCAACAACCTGTGTCATCACGTACTGTTCGATGTCGTCTGCAAGAGCGGGGATTTGTCGCACGGCACCCATTGCTTGGATTACCAATGACGTTACACAACCGGCGAGTGCGACTGCAGTGGGCCGTTGAACGCCGCACCTGGACTACGGAATGGCACGACATTGTCTTCTCCGACGAATCCCGCTTCTGCCTGCAACACCACGATGGTCGGATCCGTGTGTGGCGGCACCGCGGCGAGAGACTGTATGACGCCTGCATTATGCAACGCCATACCGGTCCCTCGCCTGGCGTTTTGGTTTGGGGCGCAATTGGATATGACACCCGCACCCCTTTGGTACGCATCGCCTCTACACTCAGCTGCCACCGCTACATATCTGACGTTTTAGAGCCTGTTGTCCTCCCTTACCAGCAGGACCTGCCAGCGGCAACGTTTCAACAGGACAATGCGCGCCCGCACGTGGCCCTCATCGTGCAACAATTCTTCACGGCCCACCAGGTGCCACTGCTGCCGTGGCCCGCCGGTTCTCCCGATATGTCGCTCATCGAACACGTCTGGTCGCTGATCGGGTGGCCCGGCAAGCACCACCCGCGGCTAAGCTTGATGAACTGTGGCAACCTGTGGAAGCAGCCTGGACCGACATAACCCAAACCCACATCCAAAGCCTCTTTCGTTCGATGCCGCGGCGTGTAGCGACCGTTATTGCCAGCCATGGGGGCCACACGAACTATTGATGCCTGCGCGTTCCGCAAGTTGCACGGGCCTGTAAGCTCAATCGTTTCATCTTTGTATCTGTTGTTATGTGTCCAGTAAATCTGGCTTTGCTATCTCGTGTCCTTCTTAGTGTTGCATTTTGGATGGCCAGCAGTGTATATTGGGAATTGTAACTTGTATCATGACAATAAATAATATTCGTATTTTCACCCAATGATCTCAAAAACGTGACGTCCTTCATTTTTTATCAATGATGAAAGTTATAAATAAATGCGCGCTTTCAACACTGGTATCCAATAAGAATTAGTTGTCAGAGCTGCAGTTGCTGGATATGAATCGACGCCTCTAAAGTTTTCCCCAGATGCTAATGTGTTAATGTTCAGTAGAATGTTTTTAACTTGCCTAATATGCAAAAAATGACTAAAATACTTTTTTCTTTTTCTCATGACAGTAGTCTATACCACCACTTTGTTTACAGCAGTTGTATTAAGCGTGAATCGGAAAAGCAGCAGCTCTTATCTGTTGATATTTAAAACGCAATTTTTCTGAGAAACATGATCAATATTTATATTTTTATCAATTTGCTTTTAGTAATTGTGATTTTGCGACAATAACATTTATCTTGTGTTTCTAAGAAACACATATGTGGAATTCTTCATAACAAACGTACTCAACTGTTTCCGTATAGCAGGACTGTCCGTAGAAAACGAGGTTCTAAAAGTTATTTTTAAACTAACTGCCTTTGAAACAAGAACAAAGATAAAAAATTACTTTTGGCTGGGTTTTTTAAAAGAACTATGTTTGAATGGTAATATTAAGCTTTTTCCAACGTATTTACATTGCAAGTTTTTTCTTGAGCCAATGAATTTTTCGTATGTCATAAGAATAGCAGCTAGTTTTGAATAAACAGTTCATTTTACTTGACACTTAAAGAAATCAGAATCATGCTAAGACATTTAATTTCTGATAAAAACGTAAGCGATTCCAACCAGATTCTTGTTAAATTCTTCTCGATTTGGAAGAAACCAATACTAACATTTTGGAATTGGAAGAGTAGAACGAATTCAACTGTCGAGTGGAAATATTAATATCTGAAGTCAGTAACCGTCGTGGGAAAGAAGTGTACGTGATCAAGTTCACAAGAAGTTTAAAAAGCAGAGTCTGTTAGACTAGAACAGTGCTGCGTAAACCTAACTTACGTAGCTTAATGGCAGTTTTTTTATTTTCGCCTATTGTAGTTTTCTAATTTACTAAATCTAAACGGTAATAATGTTGGAAAGGCCATTAACTATGATCAATATTTGCATAGGGCTACATGAATGTCTGAGAAAGCAGAAAAACAGTTGTTACTAGGTCAAGGCATCTATTTTGCATGTGAGTGAAAACTCTATTAAGAAAAATTTCATTTGGATCCTAAGGAAATGATGTAGAGAATCTGACAGGTAAAGTGTAAGCTTTTCGACAACATTTTTCCTACTCTAAAATAATTTCTCTCTTTTTGCTTCAATTCGGGAAGGTTATATTATAACAAAATATTGTCCATATTTCAGTTACAGGTTAATTTCCGAGAACCTAGAAAGAAAGATTCGACTGGAAGCAGGCATAACTGTTTGAGATCTCTTGAGATCTCCGATAAAAGTACCAATATCCTTTTGGGAGAGCTAAAGACCTTATGTATGGTATGAACTGCCCTTAAGAGCTCTTGTGTGTACAGAAACGGTGAAAACTGTTGACAACATGTCCGTCATGAGGTTCCTTTTTTTAAATTAGTTAGAATATCTGCAAGCTACATCTTTTCACTGGCATTTCATGGGACGTGATTCCACTTTACTTCTTCTTCTCCGGGTGAGTTGCTTTGCTCCTTCAGTGAAATTATTAAGTCACATAAAAAAGAGGAAAAAAGCTGCCTATTCTTGGAGAAAATTGGTGCCAAAGAAATGAAGGTTTCTAGTTACCTACCCCCACTTTGCTTTTTTCCCTCTTTATCTCCGTTTTCAAAGACCTCACAAGCCACTCTACCACAGACTTAAGAACCATCTGAATGTTTAATTTATAGAAACCTCACAGGGAAGTTGTGGATGGGGTAACGAAAAAAAAAAACAAGTAAAGAGGACTAAGATACCAGCTCTGCCTGTCAGGATGGCGAGTGAACATCACAGAACCACGTAAACCCTGGGAGGCAAAAGTCTCGCATCACTTGGCTCTGTTGCTTAGCAACGGCGGCAGGAGATCATGTATTGACAGAACGTAAGACAAAGTTACTTCGCATCTTGCGAATCACTGAGCCTTGCTGAAGGAACGGAAACAGGAAGGGGAAACCTTTTAGAATACCTTTCGGGATCGGAGATTTCGGTGCACAGCTTAATGCAGAAATTGTGTGTTTTGTCGAATACAGAACCTTGCATTGATTGTGAGAAACAAGACTCCCCGATCATGTTCCGTCCCTGTCTCTCTCTTTCTCTCCCTATGAGCGTTTTATATATGTTTGTGCGTCTATGTGTGTGACAGCGAAAATCGATTTATTCATTTTCAAAGAGTAAAGCGAGAATGCCTTCATAATAAAGTTTTGAAATATGTGTTCCTATTTTTCACTGTAACAGAAGAACTAATGTGTTCAGCACATGATAGAATAGTCATAAATGTGAAAACAAAAAAGTTAACTTGCCACGGAAATATATAATTATTCTACTTAGTTCAGTCTTTTATTCTCAGTTACTGTTGTAGTTAAAATTATGAGAAGTTTAAGGTTAAAATCTGTGCGATCGAATCACTGTATTGAGAAAAAATAATAGAATTAATACAGCTTTATTTTATTTTATATTTTTGAGCAATTTTATTTGAAATTCTAATTCTCTTAATGATTTTTTAATTTACCACACTACTTTGCAAATTTATAGATTTTGTTTAGAATTTATTTGCAATATATTTTGGGAAAATGTTTCTCCGAGGGTGCGTTTAAATTCGGATTCTCTTGCAGTATTTTATCCATATTAACGTTCTTATTCTAAAAACCACAATAATGTATTTTATGAATTCGTTCATTTCAGAATTTAAATAATTCAATGCGCTTTATGAATGAAACTTTCTCCTGTGATGTTTGCAGAAAAACATTCTCATAAACCGTAGCTATTAAAATGAGAAGCAATGCAAATAATATCTTTTCAAAATTTATCGAAAGAACATAAACATTATTACATTTGCTCATATTACAGAAACGTGGCAATTTGAATTCCCAGATCAGCTTTGTTGCGTGATATCATGGCTTTAACTTTCGCTTAAACAAGAAAAAAAAATACAGTTTCCGCCTGGATAAATTCACAGCATTTCTCACTTTACGGACATAAGAATTACCCTTTTCAAACTGATGAATATAATATGTTGTGGGAAAATATATTTCTTGCTTCTCATCCCCTGATGTTTCCTTAATTCGGTTAATAACTAATACTACGTTTCAGCAATTAATACGAGTTCTGCTGACTTTAACATTTGCTTTGTACAATTTTCCTAGGAGGGATTTAGTTCAAAAATAGCTGTTAACCTTTCTTTCTACAGATACTACACAAGAGAGATGCTTACATTTTCTCGAACAAAAACAGTTGTTAAAAGCAAACAATGTGCTGAAATTCGAAAAGTGGAATTCTCATGAGAACAGTATTAAGATAATCATTAATTATATAAAATGTATTTCTGGTTATTTAATTAAATCGAACACATGAGATTTGAGCAAAGAATGCTTTCCACTTTTTTGAGAATTAATTTATATTTTTCCAAAATTCTCAAAAACCCGTTCAAGTGTTTCTAACATGTACCCAAATTTAATATATATATATATTAAAATCGAATATGAAAAAAACGTGGACACCAAAACTGATAAAATCAGTTATTATCTAAATGATTAAGTCCCTTCTCTTATTACATGTTGAATATCCTTTTGTGCTAAGTGCAAAACGATGCATTTGAAAGGCATCAGTCATTGGGTATAAGAAAATTTATCTGCCGTTTCTCGGCGTTCAATGTTTTGCCCTTATCTGTCGATACTTGATGGGCGCAGTTTTTTACTGCTCAAAAAAAATTTACAGACAGATGAGCCATTGACAAGAAATGTGATTCTAGGTAACCGAACATTATTTGTCTACTTTACACAATCCATTAGCTCTGATTCCTGTGCAGGATTTCAAACAAAAAATAAACCGACGATTAAATTTCGAAACTCACTGCAAATAATTGTTTTCGAGTTTGACAGTGCGTTTGGAAATTTAGTTAATTGACATACATGATACCTGCATTTACTGATTAGGAGAATATCCATGGCAGAGTAAACAGAGTGCTTAAATGAAAGGTTTTTAAAATTAAAGCGTAATTGGGATTTGTTTGCATGTGAAAAAGGTACGAATACTAGAGAAAGAACGTACACATAAGCAAATGTTGTTTTATCGAATTGGTTTTCCATCTTTACAGAATTATAAAAGGTTGTGTAATGCTGCCATGGCTGTTCAACATATTTGCGAATAAATGCATGAGTGAAGAAAATGAGATACTATTGGTTTATATCATACATATGTACAAGTTGTTGTATGCACATGACACAATGCTGTTATCTGAGACCAAAAATACTTTGCGGAAGAGCCCTGACAACCAGACTTCATACATATATAGCATCATCATCATCATCATCATTGTCAACCATTATCAATCCACTGCTGGACGAAGGTCTCCCCAAGTTTCTTCCACAGCGGTCTGTCTTGTGCCAGTCTCCTCCATGTTACTCCCGCATACTTTCGAATTTCATCCACCCATCTCCCATGTGGTCTTCTTCTGGGTCTTTTCCTGTCCCTTGGAATCCAATCAAAAATTTCGGCTGTCCATCGATGGTCTGTCCTTCTGGCATATGTCCAGCCTATTGCCATTTCAGGGATTTTACTCTGATCATGATGTCTTCCACTCTTGTCATTTTTCGGATCCACGAGTTCCTCTTCTTATCCCTCCTGGTTACACCAAGCATGCACCTCTCGATGTTTCTTTGAGTTGTCTGCAGCCTTTGTATGTCTCTATAAGTTAAGTTCCACGTCTTTGCACCATACGTAAGCACTGGAAGGATGCATTGATCAAACACTTTTCTTTTAAGACATAATGGCATATTGCTCTTGAAAATTATGCTGTTTCTTCCAAAAGCTCTCCAGGCAAATTTTATACGCCGATTAATTTCTTCGTCAATGTGACCCTCACTTGATATCTGCTGTCTGTCCAAGATAAACGTACGTAACTGTTATCTCCAGCTTTTCTCCATCAATCGATAAATCTTCATTTCTTGTAAAAGCATTGTACATCACTTTTGTCTTCTGAAAGTTCATTTTTAATCCCACTTCTTTACTCTTGTCAGCAAGTTTCTGGATCATACTCTGCAGCTCTGATGGGGTATTTGCAAAAATGAATATGTCATCAGCAAAACGAAGGTGAATTAGATAATCTCCATTAATCTTTATCCCTTTGTTTTCTCAGTTCAGTGATTGAAAGACATTTTCCAATGTAGCATTAAAGAGCTTGGGAGATATGGTGTCACCTTGTCTCACTCCCTTACCAATTTTTATGGGAGCTTGCTGTATTCTCAAATAGCCGAATCTTTGCATTTTCATTTTCATAGATGTTATTAATAATATTAATGTATGCATCTTCAAAACCGCAGGATTTCAAAGCCATTGTAATTGCTGATAGTTTCACCGAATCAAAGACTTTTTCATAATAGATATAAGCCATGTACAATGGAAGTTCATATTCTTTCGCTCTTTTAATTAGTTCTCTCAGTACGTGGATATGATCTATAGTGCTGTAGCCACTCCTGAATCCAGCTTGTCCTCTCGGTTGAGCCATGTCCAGTTTTACCTTCAAGCGGTGTGAAAGAACTTTAGTGAAGATTTTATAAACCACTGATAGGAGGCTGATAGGTCTGTAGTTCCTGAGATCCACAATGTCACCTTTTTTATGTAGCAGGATCATTGTAGCGTTGTTCCAATCCTCAGGAATCTTCCCTTCATTAAGGCATCGAGTGAAAATTTGATTTGGGCGAGTACTGTTTCAATTTCTCCACTTGCTTCTTGTATGATGTCTACAGTAATTCCATCTTCTCCTGGAGCTTTCCCCCGCTTCATGTTCTTGATTGCATATGCAACTTCTGCTGGGAAGACTGGAAGAACTCTGATACTGGTACCTTTGATGATGTCTGGAGTACATGTATAATCCCTTTCATATAATTTGGAGTAGAAATCTTTCACTCTTGTCAAAATTTCGCCTCTATTTCTTGTTACAGAACCATCTTCTTTTCTCAGTGCCATAATCTGCTTTCTTCCCTTACTGAGATGTCCCTTTGCTATCTTTAGGCTTTGGTTGTTTTCAATTGCTTTCCTCACTAGTTCACAGTTGAATTTCCTCACGTCTTCAGTGATACGTTTTCGTACTGTCTTGCATAGCTCTTTATATTCCACTTTGGAAGTCACATCTTCTTTAGTTGTCTTCATATCTCTTCTTATTTGCATCAACATTTTGGTTTTTCCTGATAATTTGTTTACATGCAACTTGTTCTTAGACCCAGCTAATTTTGTTGTTGTTTCCATAAGAGCTTTGGTTACTTTTCTGTTAACTTCAGAAATATCCACTTCTTCCTATGTTAGGCCTTCTAAAGTAGAGAATCTGTTCGTCAGTTCCAACTTGGAGGCATTATGGTGTTTTTAAGGTTGGTTATGTCAATACATTTTGTTTGTCTTATGAGCTTGCCGTGTTCGAGTTTAGTGTTGAGGTGCATCTTACATCTCACCAATCTATGGCCACTACATGTATTGAACTTGAGTAGCACACTGCAGTTTTCTATGACCAATTTTTGTTACACATAATAAAATCAATTTCAGTTGTCGTCTTATTTTGGATGTCTCCATGTCCATTTCCTGTGCGGCTTTTTCTTGAAAAAGGAGTTCATGATGAAAAACCGAAAAACCCTTGTGCCTCTGCAAACTCTACGAAAGTATTTCCACGCTGGTGTCTGTGGCCGTGACCGAATTTACCTACTGAAGTTTCGTTCTGTTGCTGTTGCCCTATTTTTGCATTGAAATCTCCCATAATTATCTTCAAGTGCTGCTTGCCTTTATTATTTAGATGACGAATTTCCTCGTAAAATTCTTCAATTTCTACTTCAGGATGACTTGTATTGTGTGCAGTAGTTTGAATAATCTCAGCCTGGTATCTTCTCGAGAGTTGGATAACGAGTCGTGCAGCTCTGTCAGAGGAACTTTCAACTTCTTTCCTTCAGTTTCTTATTCATTATAAATCCAACACCACTAGTTCTGCCAGTATCTGTCCCACGATAGTAGAAGAGATGCCCACTTTTTAGTTCAATGAGATCTCCTTTTCTCTTTACCTCACTTAACCCGACGATGTCCCACGTGATCCTTTGTAGTTCCTCTTCCAATTAAAGAAGCCTTGAATCAGAATATAGGGAGCGTCCATTATACCTAGCCAAGGTCAGCATCAGATGGCAGCCTAGTCCGTTCCTCCGGTGATTCTTAGCACCCTCTGCCTTCATGTCGCACTGGCTGCTGCCTTGGCCAGGTACATTCCAGCTGCCGGAGAGTGAGGGCCAAGATGTAAGTTGTGGATTCATTTTGGAGGGGTTTGGCCGTAACTCATCACGCTGGCCAAGCGGGTTGGTGAGTGTGGGATAGCATTTCCTCTAATCCCGATGGTATAGTTATACCGCTATTGGCGGTTGTCAGAGCCCCTTTAGTGGGAACAGGATGCACCAAGAGAAGGCGGGGTTGAAAACTGTCAAGGAGAGGCTGTGATGTTGCGCATCACCTGACCTTACATCCCACACACATATATATATATATATACACACACATATAGGAACAACCAAATTTAGTTCTGAACGCGAAATAAGTCTTAATAGTACAGATTTAGAGCAAGTAAATGAGTTTATACGCTCAATTGACAAACTATTATAGAAACCTACCTAACAGCGTGTTGGTCCTCCTCCAGAGCGACTAACAGCCTGTACAAGGCGGGGCACCCACTCCACCAGATGCCGGAGGGTTTCAGGAGGTAATTCCAGCCATGCCTGTTACAGCATTGTCTACAATTCAGCCCGCGACGTCGGTCCGTGATCCATAGATCTGATGTTCCGCATCACGACATCCCCGAGAGCTACAGGGGTTTGGGTTTGGGGAGCTTGGATCATTGGATGATTCCAAAATCAGTTGAGAGTTCCTCCAGCCATGCCTTAGTGGTTGCGGCCTGCTGGGACTGCGCATTTTCGTTCTGATACAGACCATTGGCTGCAGGATGCACGAAGGCCATGGAAGCGTTTAGGCGATCAGCCAGCACAAGCTGGTAGTGCGTAGCATTTATAGACCTCTACAGACACACTATGGGACCTAATGTGTCTCATGAGAAGGCTCTCCACGGCCATAAACAGAGGCCATCTAGGCACAGCGGGACAGTGGTCTCATGTTATCGAGTGAACACCCGCACCCTTCCCTCAGCTAGATACAGGGGAAATCGGATTCATGTGACCACACGACGCGGCGCCACTTTGCAGAGGTGCAGATGTGGAGTTTCTGGCACAAGGAGAGACGTAATTTCCAATGACGAGCAGTTAACAGTTGCGCATGAGTTGGGCGTCAGCTCCCGTAGCCCAGGGTATCAGCATGCGCTTTCCCATTCGCTCTCTAATACAGCTTGGGCCTCCGACATTTAACCTGGGTGTGATTTGCGCCGCCGTTGCTAAGTCTCGATGTGTACGAGCTTAGATAGCCTACGTCGACCCCGGTCATGAATGGCATGTGGCCGGCCACCGCTTTATCTCTGGGGGCTGGTAGGTCCGTGGACGGTGTATTCGCTCTACATCCTTGATATGGTTGCTCTGGGAAACTCTGGGGTCCTTATCACTTGGGAGATAGAATGGCAAATCTGTTTAGCGCCGCCGACAATGCGTCCACGATCAGTCTCACGTTTAACCATGCTCGTCGATTGCGATACAGTGTTGGGGAGCCCTGTTGTCTGCCTATTTATCGCGTGCTTGAGACCGTTTCTCTGTGAGCTGGGGATGCCTTTGTCAATTGTCCATCACCACTATCTCAAATGTTTTGTCTACTGAGCGTATATTAAGGTAACATATTTGTCACAGAAAAAAGTCTGAATTGTGAATTAAGTAGGAGAATGAATGTCCTTATGAAAGCTACAGTTGCTTGAGGCTGATTTCTTATGATATGGCGGTTCATAATAGTGAAATTCGTCCTATTTTGATATCCGATTCTGAAATCTGGCTACTGCAACAGAAGAGACGCAAAAGTCGTTTCGATGCTGTAGAGGTGCTTTACTTATGAGAGATTTATGGCAAGACTCGTTCTGATCATGTGCATAACGAACATGTCTTGCACATGTGCAATGCAAAATGCTGTTAGTAGGATGGATGCAAATACAGTGTCAGCATAAAAGTCCCCAAACTCGAGATTCGGAATTTTTATCTGCCATATGCTCTTGCGTCCACTTACCTCAGTGCTAGTGTACGTTTGCTATGGGCTTCTAAAATATTTTTTTGTCTCATAGAAGGTGTTGGAATTGACCCTGGTTTTGCTCAAGATATATGTTCACACGTCGGCACATGTTCTGCAATACGTGCTTTAGTACTGAAAGGGAGATTCCTTTATTCAGTAGCAAATGTTTAAGGTCAAAATTTCCAGTTCTGATGGATTATTTTCATACATCATTTCTTTCAAGTACCCTCACAAAAAAGATAGTCTGGAGGTAATAAATCCGGGTATCGTGGAGAACAAGATCCCGCTGTGATGATGTGGTTGCCGAAGAAGCTTCGCAGAAGTTTCATTGATGCGTTTGGTTTGTAGCATGTCACTCCCTGCTGCTGAAAACATGCGAAACGGCCCTGTTCTTCTAGAAGGCCTCCAAACGGAAAAAGGAAGTCCTGGTAAATATTACAGGTAACAATGATGTGGGAAAAGATCGACTCCACTATTCCCCTTCGGAACATGGCACACCACACCACACACCGATCTTCCGTGAAGGAAATGGAACAACATGGGATTTCGCCACCGACCAGTGTAGCGTGTTTTATGAGTTCACGTATCCATTCAAATTAAACCAGGTTTCATCTGTAAAAATGGCTGTCAAGAATGCCCTTTCTTCGCGTAAAATTCTAAAGTCAGCAACAATAAGCATCCTTTTATCCTCAGAAATTGGTTTCAGCTGATTTCTGTTCCCTGGCTAAGAAAGTTTCAGTTCTTTTCTTTCTCTTTGCGGAGTATTTATCCCGAAAAAATTCACAAGACAGTATCTATCCCTACGGATTTTTTCTCTATCGTTCAATAACTGTTTCTTATCATGAAAGAAATACGGGACTACGCCATGTAATACAAATTTTGAAGATGACAATCCGATTTTTGGCGTAAATTTGACAAGGATGGTAAGTCAGATAATATCCGAAAACTTGAAAATTGTCATCGTCCTGGAGCGGGTCTCGAACCCGCGTCTCCCAGAAAACGCCCGGGTATGCTAACCACTACAACACCCAGAACGACCAAGTTTCAAGTTTCCGTTCAATTTGAATATAACCATCACAGGATTTGCTAGTCGAAGCAACCGGCATTCATGTTTAGCGAATCTGGAGGTTAAGAACCTAAACCTCCAGATTTTCTTTCATGATTTATCTGCTTCTCCGGGCAAACACGGGATAATATTCTTAACCTCCAGATTCGCTAAACATGAATGCCGGTTGCTTCGACTAGCGAATCCTGTGATGCTTATATTCAAATTGATCGGAAACTTGAAACTTGGTCGTTCTGGGTGGTGTAGTGGTTAGTATACCCGGGCGTTTTATGGGAGACGCGGGTTCGAGTCCCGCTCCAGGACGATGAAAAATTTCAAGTTTTCGGATATTATCTGACTTGCCATCCTTGTCAAATTTACGCGAAAAATCGGATTGTCATCTTCAAAATTTGTTTCAAGTTTTCGGTCATCTTATATTCACTGTTTGGAAACGCGCGACGACATTAAAATGGGCGTGTCCTGATCACAACTCAATAGCCTTTCATCATTACTTCCACAAAGCACAGTTCGCGAATTAACAGAGTTCAGTAAAAGTGACTGACATTTTTCTGTGTTAAATAGCTTCCGCTTATCCTTCTCATTCTTTTACCTTGCTATTAAACAGGTTTAATGTTTCATATTCCTTCTGATTTTGCACCAACGAAACATCCAGGGGTTATGTAGTTTTATGTACACTCCTTAGTTTCATAATTTGGAATTATAAATTTTTATTCACTGGCTCACACAGAAAATAAAATTCTGCACTGACGAAGTTTCAAAATATTCTATTTGGATTAGTTTCCGAAGAGAAAAATTCTTTCTCAGTTCTTGATAGAAACTGTGTTTAAAAAAAAGACTGCCAAATTCTTCTCGGATTCAGTCAATACATAAGAAATAAAACTCACATCAACTTTCTGCCAAAAGAAAAGAAAAAGGTAAAAACAACGAGAAAAAATAAGCAGGAAAACGGTTTTTGCACATCCTGAAACCCTGAAACGTTGATACATTCTCTTCTTTATTCTCAAAAGATTTTTATTTTCCTTTTTTGCAAAAGTGCGTTTTGAGTAATTGCTGAAGCAGGAAACGTTCCACCTGATTCATTAACGGTCAATATGATGTACATTCATATAGACTGCAAGAGAGAAAGCGGGATAATATACTCAAAGTTTGTTACTTTGTCCTACGTTTCAGTGTTTACTTCCCTAGTAGCAGTTTGAGTCTTTTCAGGTTTAAACATCTTGCGAAGCTATCGTTCTAAGAGAGTACAAGTTACTGTATCGTTTGGTGATTCTGAAGCGTCATTTCACTTTTCTAGAGTATAACATACATACAAATTCGTTATTTGCGTGGCCTGATTTCGTTTCAAAAGTCACGAGAATCTAAACGAACATTTTCACATTTCTGGTTTCGAGCTATTGAGGTGATCTCGCAATTTTCCCAATCAGTTTGAAGAAAGACATGCCATTTCTTCGGAGTCTTGCCAATCTAATAAAATCAATATTTTTCAAGAAAAAACAAATAATAAAAGAAAAACAAATTGAGAAAAAAGCTTCTTTGCATTTTTTTGATCGGTTATTTGGTCAGATATTACCAAAGACTGCATCATAATGACTCTTCTTAAATCGATTTATGGGCCTGTCAAAATGTGACGTCAAGTATATGAAGGTTAATTAAATTAGAGGTGCACGTCACAGGGCCCAGAAAGTATCTGTTTGGTGTTTCCAATTCAGTGAGCATTTGTTGTATATCGTAATATATACGGTAGTTTAACGTTAGTGAGGGTAGATAACTCACCACACTCACTCTTGTCTGTTCATGAAACCTGCAAATATCATCGAATATTATCTGTCGTAAATGAAGACGGAAATTAAACACATTTTGCAAGTTGTTAGAAAAGAAATGAAAAATAACATTCCTGCAGAAGTCTTTTCTAATAATTCATAAAACACTACGTCAAATTTCATCACAAATGTTCTCATCAAAGAAAAAAAAACGAAATTTGTAGATTTTTGCAAAATTTCCAACTCCTATTATTATTTATCATTAAACATGCAATTATAAATTTCGAATTGTTAAATCAAATATGAAACTAAATTTAGATGACATAATAATGTTTGAAATTCTAAGAATGGGAGACGGGACTGTATCAACTGAGAGTAAAATAGAAAAAACTTCGCTCTATTTATTTACCAATCTGTTCTCATTATTCTTCAAATTTATTGAACTGTTTCTACATTTTCAAAAAGCTGTAATATAGTGCAAAATGTCAGTACTTTGAAACGTGCGAAAGGGAGCAGAAAGCGGGAATGGCAGTTGTAATGGATAAGGCGGTTCTAGAATTCAAGGTACCTAACCCAATGGGAAGTTAACGAGTTATGATAACAGCACACCTTAATTTGTGAGCCTGAAGTAAAACACTTCAATTTAAGACTGCTGCGTCTGTGCTGTATAGATTTTATTTAACGACATAATGAGCTCTGAGGTTGTTTCCTGGTTGAAATACTCTTCAGCGAGATTTAAAGATGAAATCTTATTTTTCTTCCAGCTGGAGTCTTATGAACTTTGCAAGAAAGAAGATATTTCTCAAAAAATTATTGTACTGAAAATCGTAGCGGTCGGAAAAAAGATAAGAACCAAAAAAAAAAAACATTATCGAGATGAGCTTCATTAAAAAATATTCGTATTAGAATGATTAAACGATTTATTTCCTAACATACATAATATCCATAATGATTTTGTTCAGAATATCAGCATTAGATCCCATTAACACCAATCTTAGTTATCTGACTGGTATTTATTTCGTAAGTGTTTTTTCCTCGTAGGTCGCAAGCATACAAAGATTTTGGAAGACATCTATCGGATCAAGACACGCGGTCATTAATAACTTCATCATAAATATCATTAGAGACTGATAATCTTTATTCCATTACTTCCAGTAACATGTCATGACTCAGAAGAGCTTGTAGCATATTATCTGCTTCATTACCTCCGTGCATGAACGTCAGCTTCGCCGTTTCTACCCTTATGTGTTACATTTTTTTCCAGATCAATGGTGCAAGATTTATTCTTGACGGTGAAACGTAAACTGCTGACGCCGGGTGTTGCATTCGGGGTATAACCAATACGATTTAAAGGATGCATACTTCTAAAAATCGGTAATCAAATTTATTCCGTTTTATTCCGAAAGGCTAGAAGGACACACCAATGAATCTTAGTTTTATTGTCTTTTACTCACCGACAAATTTGATATGTCCATAAGAAAGCGAATGTTATTTTTTATTTAAAATGTAATATTAGAATATACAAGAAAAAACAACAGATGCGTGAGACGACACAAACTTTTCACGTTCACAAATCTAAATCCAAACTTTAATTGCATTGCATGATTCAAAATATTAAGGCTATATCTCATCGCTACGATGACCAAGTGATACGAGGTATTGGCTTCCAATCAAGCGTTGGAGATATACACTCAGTAGACAAAACATTAGGGATAGAGTGATGGGCAATTGACTTCGGCATTCCCCGCGAAGAATGAAACAAACCCACACCAAACACCGGGGATAAATGCGCGGATAGTACGGCTTTCCAACAGTTTATCGAAATCAAAGAACATGGATAAACGTGGTGATCTGAGAGACTTTAACCCTTTAGCTGGCTGGAACGATTTAACTCGGGGTTAACAAAATACACTGAAATCAACTCGAACGAATATATTCGCTGTCTAAGAAATGGGCCGAACGCGACGGGAAACAGCAAACTTGCGCATCAGACAGCGTTCCTTGAGCCGTAGGTTTGTCATTCTAAGAGATAATTTACGGGCATGATTGTCATTAATCCTTCCTGTCTGATTATCTTTTCGCTAGTAATGCTTTAACAAGTTAGTAAAATCATGCAATGCATTGATTATGATACGCTTTCCAACATACCCGAAATTATTACTCAAGTTATGTGGATAATGGCTGTGGAATAAACTCGCTCCTGTGTCCTGACCTTTGACCCCATTTCGATGATATTCAACAGAACCGGTTCACTATACCTCCGAAACAACATGATAAAGGTTTGTTGCAATAGAAGCTGTTTTACGCACGTTATGAGAATAATGGCTGTGGAATAAACCGGGCTTTTGTGCAATGACCTTTGACCCCATTTTGTTGATATTCAACAGAACCGGTTCACTTTACCTCCGGAACAACATGATAAAGTTCGGTCGCAATCCAAGCATTTTAGATAAGTTATGATGCACAAGGGTAATGGAATGGATCCCACTCCAGTGTCCTGACCTTTGACCCAATTTCGCCTATTTTCAATAGGATTCGTCACCAGTGGCTCCCTACCACATACTAAAATTTCATCGAAATCGAACCATTTTTACGCAAGTTATGACGCATAAGGGAAATTGAATATATCCCGCTCTTATGCCCTGCCTGACCTTCGACCCCATTTCGCCCATTTTCAATAGGGTTCGTGCCCAGGTGGTTCTCTACCACATGCTAAATTTTCATCGAAATCGAACCATATTTATGCATGTTATGACGCATAAAGGCAATGGAATGGATCCCGCTTTTATGTCCTGACTTTTGACCCCATTCGGCCCATTTTCAATAGGGCTCGTGCCCAGGTGGTTCCTTACCACATACTAAAATTTCATCGAAATCGAACCATTTTTACGCAAGTTATGCCGCATAAAGGCAACGGAATGGATCCAGCTCCTATTGCCTGACCTTTGACCCTATTTCCCCCATTTTCAATGGGGTTTGTCCCCAGGTAGTTTCTTATCACATACTAGAATTTCATCAAAATCGAACAATTTTTACGCACGTTATGACGCATAAGAGCAATGGAATGGATCCCGCATTTATGTCCTAACCTTTGACCCTGCTTCGCCCATTTGCAATGGGGTTCGTCCCCAGGTGGTCCCCTACCACACACACTAAAATTTCGTCGAAATCCAACCACTTTCACGTGAGTTATCGTGCAGACGGACGGACAAAGCTGGAGCATATACGCTTCTTCAACCTATGGTTGGAAAACGTAAAAAAGGGCTACGAACCTAAGAAGGAAGAGAAGAGATGTTTGAGTAACTTGTTTCTACCCAGTGGCATGATGTCCGTGTCCGGGGGACTATCCCTTTGAAATCATTCCTTGGGTAATGCAACACAGAATAAAGGACTGTAAGGGAATAAGACTATTAGGTGCTTGAATTAAAACCGGCTGTTTTTCGCCACACAAACACCTGTGTGTTGCCACAGAACGGTACAGGATAGTCTATTCAAAGCAGTGTCCGTTAGCAGCTACGATTCTTTCCCACCGTTGGGGTAACAAATGGATTCCGCGGTAGAAAAATGCAAGTTCTATCGAGGCGAACCATTCCTTGAGCCATTTTTGGATATCCGCGACAGAAAGGAAGTGTTGCTTTGACAGGCCACGTTGTAGCGACCGGAACAAATGGAAGTCCGAGGGGGCAATGTCCGGGGAATAAGGCGGATGGGGTAAGAAGTACCAGCCAAATGCCTCCAAGAATTCCCTCACGGATTTGGCGACCTGAGGTCTAGCGTCGTCGTGGAGAAGAATAACCTTGTCATGTGGGATCCAGTTTCCGAGCTTCTGGATCATCCCCATTGCCTTTAAACCTTTGCTAGCCGTTGACTCATCAACCCGTAGTGTTTCAGACAACTCGTGGAGCGTCTGACATGAATCCTCGTCCCATAAGGCCTCCAATGCGCCATCTTCGAACTTTTTCGGCTGCCCAGGGCGCTCTTCGTCCTTCACGTCATATTCGTTGGCTTTAAAGCGTCGGAACCACTCTCTGCATGTTGGTTCCGATAGGGCATATTCCTCATAGGCCTGCCCTAGCAAACGATGACTTTCCGCTGCATATTTCTTGAGGTCAAAGCAGAAGAGTAATGCTTCCCGCAAATGCTCCTTTTTTTTTTACGAAACTCGACATCGTCAATAAGATACAAACTCGTGTTCTGTGTCCTCCGATCGCGTGTCACACACTTCTTTGCCCAGACTACGGACGGTACGTGAGTGCGCAAGGGAGGTCACGTGTGGCCCGGGTCACAGCGCACCACTGCTGCGCTCTATTGGGCAACAACGGGAATTAATTCAAGCACCTAATACATACTGTAAGGCCAAGGACTTTAAGGGAGAACTTACAAGCAGCGACAGATTTATAATTGATACTCTTGAGGTGAAATAGCGAAAGGAATTGTTTTGCCGTAGCTTTCGTAAAATCCTGTCACTATGAGAATACTTCTGTTTAAGGTGCGCAGGATAATCTGGGCAACTTTTGGTTCAGTTACACCGACCGCTTATAGGGTTAATTGAGAACGAATCGTCGGCGCAAGACAGATAAGTCATTTAATCACCCAAGTTGTAAGACTCATGGAGTTTTCAAGGGCAATCGTATTAAGGGGTACCGCGAGTACACCGCTGACGAATGTAACAGTGCTTATAGAGTAAACGGTGGCCAACCAAACACCATTGATGACAAGGGTCCATGTAGACTCTCCAGACTCGTACAGACCGACCGCTTGGCATCGACGGCTCAAATCACATCCAGGTTCAATATCGGAGGCCCAAGCAGCGTCAGCGAGCTTAAGGTGCGGTGCACGCTGCATACCCTGGGATACTGAAGTCAAATCCCTACTCGTGTGCCATTGTAGCCTGCTCGTTATAGAAAAATACGCCTCGTCTGGTGCCGGAAACATCAAAACTGATCTTCTGTAGAGTTGTTCCGCGTCGTGTAGTTCGATGACTATTCCGTTTTCAGCTGTCCTGAGCTGACGGGAGAGTGTGCGTATGGCGTCGACAGCATAAAGCCGAAATGATCCTGTAGTGTCAGGTCGGCTGTATTCAATGCTGTGGTGGTTCTGTGATAGATTGGGGAGCCTTCTCATGGGACGCATTAGGTCCATTAGAGTGCCTGGAGATGTCCTTAATTGCTGCCTGATTTCAGCATGTAATGGCTGATCACATATACGCCTTCATGGCCTTCGCGTATGGTCTGTTCCAGCAGGGCAATGAACCACCCCACCGGGGCGAAGCACCCTAGGCATGGTCTGAGGACCCCTCGTCTGCTTTTGGAGCCATCAAGTGGTTCCCGAGATCCCTTGGTTTAAACCTCGTGGAAACTCCATGGGATGCAGTGGAGATGAACATCAGATTCGTGGATCCCGGTCATACGTCTCAGGCGGAGTTGTAGTTTTCTGCAACACGCCTGGCTGGAATTAATTCCAAAAATACCCCGGATTGTAGATGCTTCGCATTGTACATTCGCGCAAGAGGAGAACCTACACGCTATTAGGTAGGTAGCTATCTCTAATGTTTTATCCATTCAGTGTACACGGTTTTCAATCCGGGTGCGTGTTACAAATTTGTTTTTTCTTTGGAAGTTTAACGACTACCGTGAAAAACTCAATGGGATACAAGCGGTCGCCAACTCCTGGTTTAAGGCCGCTTGTTCCAGGGAAGGGAGAGAGCCATTGCGTAAGACAAAAGCATAATCTCTGCCGCACCCGGGATTCAAATACCGACACATTTCGTTCTACCGAATAGAATCCAGCGCCTTGTACCCCTCAGCCACCGGGGCGTTTGTCTTATGTGACATAGGCGATCTTGCTTCCCGGGAACAAGTAGCCCGAAACTAAAGACGGGGAACTGAAGCTATACGAGCTGCTCACAGTTGTTGTTAATTCCCCTTCGCTCACCCCCAAAAAGATCGAGCTTCATGTCTTATTTCATTATGGAGCTTGATTCTGAGGTTCGTTATCAGTTCTGTATCACCATACGAAGTTATGCAAGCACTGAAACAGAAATATCACACTTACATGTATCACAGCACTAGCAGAGATTCCCAGCGTTTCCCGGGTTTAACAAAAAATACACCAGTCAGCTTCTGATGCAGCGTTTTATGAGATTTCCTGAAACCGTGATTAGGTTAACGAAAATATTTAATTGAAATATGTTCCAGAAATGAAAAGAAAGTTTTTTTTTTTTAAAGAATAACCCCTATACTTTTATTTTTGATTGGAGGTTTAACGACCACCGTGAGCAACTCAATGGGCTATAAGCAGTCGCACGCCTATACTTGAGCTGGTACAGTTGAATTAAACCAGTAATGTTTAATGGTTATGAATACAGGAATTTTGAAATATTTGAAAAGTCTACGTTTCTTAGCACGTCTTCTGTAAATAAATAAAAAAAAAACGTGCGTGCCTATGTTAACATTTGTCCATCCGTCCGTCTGTGGATGCCATATCTCTGTAACTATTACTCCGATCTTAATTTTTTTTTTCTGTGTTGGGAAGCTTAAAAAGGGAGAAAGATGATTCTTTCCTTCCAGTTCTCCACCGATGCACTGCTTTGCCACTAGAGGTCGTAAATAGAGATGTTATAGAATTTAAAATACATTTTATTCCAAATCGTACTTCTAAATATCCGATTGAAAAAACTATTTTATTTAAAAAAAAATTAACTTCAGGTGAAATTTCAGTTTTAAGTATTCAATAGTATCCAGTTTGTCCACTAGGGTGAGTAACGTTAAATTCCGATTTACTCGATATCTCTGCTTTTGGAAGTCCGATTGAAAAACTTATTTTTGCATCCGATAGAACTACTGGTGGGAAATGTTATGATTATTATTTTTAATGTTTTTAAGTTATGGATTTGCCATTAGGAGGCGTAAGTGCATATTTCTGTTTTTGATGCATTTGCAGAAATATCTTTGTCGCTGAAAACTCACCTAAAAGAATTCTGTTCTGATCAGATACCGATCATCACGAAAAAACGTAGTTTTTTCAAAAGGGACATAAGACCTATACATATTATTTTTTTCGATATCTCTGCTTCTAATAGGTCTATTTGAATTTTATTTTATTTTTAGGACGGCGTTTCTAGTGAGATATGTTTTGCATCTGTTTTCAAATGTTCTTAGTGGAAAAGCTTGCCACTAGATTTTGTGAGAACACATTTTCGCTTACAGAATATTTGCAGTAATATCTACCTGTCTAAAAACCTTATTTAAAAAATCCTTTTCCGGTCAGATACTACGAATAACCAACACATGTTTTATGCATTTTTTTGTTGGTGAGCAACTCGATAGGCTATACATTTGCCTGTCCCTAATTTAGGACCACTGGTTGCACGGAAGGGAGAGAGCCAGTGCCGTAATAGAAACACAACATCCATACCATACCGGGATTGGAACCCGGACCCTTCACGGAAGAATGGTCATAAGCCAGCGCTTGGACCACAGCGCTGGCTTATGACCATTCTTACGGTGCCATGCGTTTTTTGCCCAAAATAAAGCAAAAATTCCCTCTTAAGGCGGCGCGAAAAATTTGATCTGTGTTTTTCGATATCTCTGTCCAATTTAAAATATTCTTTTAACAACGGACACCATTGTGGTGCGAATAATTTGATCTGTTTTTCTGGATATCTCAGTCCAATTTGAAAAAAATTAACACCGGACACCATTCACCATGTGGAATACTTAGAACGTAATCGTGAGGTTTTGTATTTTGCAGTCTGTCGCAAGGTGGTGTCAGTGTGTAATTATTTTTTCAAGCGTATTTCCGCTTTTAAAAATCCCATTAAAACAGTCCTTTTTATGCTGTATGACATTCGCCTCATTAAAGATTGGAAACATTATCCTCTTTAAATGATTCACAGATTTCGCGCTAGCAGGTGTAAATGTCAAAAGGTTTTTCTCGCTGTCTCTGCTTCTGAGTGACGTATTTGAAAAATTATTATTCTTTAGCAAAGCTTTCGCTATGAAGAATACTTTTAGCATATTTTCTACTTTTACACTATTCAAATTTCTTCCACCAGGGAGCGTCAGCATATATTTCTATCTGAAAAAGTTAATTCGATTCTAAGATTCAGTTAGAAAAATCCTTTTTCGGTGGGATACTCTTCATTATGAAAAGTGTTTGAACGCCTTTTCTTCTTTAAGTATTACACAGCTTTTCCGCTTGGGGGTGTAAAGTTATTTCATGTTTTCTTCTATACTGTATATCTTCTCCTAAGTGCTCGAAAGGAAAACTTTGTCTCTGATATATTTTAAAACTATGAAAAATAATTTGTGCAGAAATTGCTAATTTTTAAAATATACTTTGCAGCCGTTTGAAAGTTTAAGTAGCTATTTCTATTTTTGGATGCTCCATCGATTGTAAAAATCCGGTTGACTTTTTTTAACTGGCTTTATTGACTACTAGCCTGTTGTACCCGTCGTTGATGGGCTAGTGATAGTATAAAGCAGTGGCGGCTCGTGGCAACTGAAACAGGTGGGGCCAGTAGCCGAAGTCAAACAATGAAATAAAAAAAAGCTGTCATTATTAGGACAACTATTCTGACCCCCCCAAGATTCTTTAACTCTGCCTCTGTTTACCCACTTGACTCACAATAATGCCCAAATCAGGCAGGAATGTGTCAAATATTGTATTGCACACGAAAAAAATTTCCTCAGAATAGAATGCATAACTATTAACAGAAAAATGTTAAAACTACTTAAAAAAAATTTTTACCTTAAAATATATGAGCATTAATTTATGTTAGTTGTGCTTTGTGTTTCTTCAGATTTCTCAACTGAGGAATAAACACAGGATTCACAGGATAAAAAATGCAGTGAAAAAATAATAACTCTAGATATATGCAGGGAGGGAATATTTAATGAATTTCGTCCCATATAGAATGAGTACCATACTACCATTTGCATTATTTGAAAGGTTTAACCTTTTTTTAAAAAGAACTTGTGAAACTTAAACATGTATGTACTCATGTACAAATTATACTTACAGGTTTTCTCATTTATTTATTAATTTTTAACATAGCAAATCATCTTAGTTAAAATTGAAATTAGTTCTGCAAAGCGCTTTGTAAACTTCATATTCTTGGAAACTCAAATTCCTAGGCTGATAAGCACTGAGTTATTATAAGTGAAGCTTTTCGACTCAAATTCTTAGGCTGATGAGCACTATTTTTTTTTTAAGTGAAGCTCAAACTAAAAATTCTTGGGGTGATAAGCACTGAGTTTTTTAAGTGAAGCTTTTCTTCCAGATTTAAAGCAAAGAACGGAGATTTTAACAAAATATCTACTCCATTCATTGTACTTGACAAGCAAAAAAGTCACGACATAAAGGAACAACACATCACCAAGAGAGAGACACACAGAAAAAAAAGTAATTGAACTTTGCAACGACATTTGAAACCCTCTCGCCACCCTTGAGCGCTTGGTCGGGGTAAGCTTATCTGTCAAACCAAGGCGTTAAGGAAATGGATACTCTCCCGGCCAATCAAATTAGCCCGGGGCCAGATAGATCTGCCCCACAGCATTTTTTGCAGACGCGGTTAAGGCAGTGTTGTATGTAGGTCATCATACTGAATGAGACAGGGAGGAAATCGTCTCCTCTTCGCTTGCGTAGTGATGTTACTGGGGCCTGTTGTAGCTGGCCCCAATAACCTCCCAATCTGAACGTGATTTCTTTCCTCAGGGAACAGTTTTTCGTTTTTGAAGGAAACTTTTCCCTTAGGTAATGGTTTTTGAAGGAAAAGGTTTATCACCATGTAGTTAAGAGAGAGAATAAGAATCAGGCTAAAAAAAATTATTTCTAGAAATAGAAATTTTTAGATGGGGCCCGGCCCTTCTGGCCCCTAATGACAAACCGCCCCTGGTATAAAGTAAAAGCTATATTGGCAATTAAATTAAGACTAGTAAATCAAGGTTTATACAACTTTGTAGTACAACTTTCCGGAGTGTGACGCAGTTCATGGCGGTTCAACCTCGTACTAACCATGTTACATGGAAATGTTATTTTTCAGTTTACCAGCAAATACAGCTGTATTTTACCATAATGTTTTGATCACGTTATCTTCTGTATTCCGTTATTATGCTGTATAAATTTTGTTGGTATCAGACGTCTCCTTTTTAGTGTTCTTTTTCACTTTCCGCCAGTGTATTTACGTTTAAATGGTGGAACTATTTAGCCAAAATAATGCCTCTGCACTTTTGTGCAGGTCTAACATAACAATCAGCAAAATAAAATTTGAAATTGTAAATCGCGGGCATTATGTCAAATTTAAAACAATGGTTAAAGAAACCCAGTCAAAATGTTCGTGTAAAAATAGCTGGTAACTATATGTAATGCGTAACACAATAGGAGCCGCGGTCCAAAAGTTAAACGAACCCACTGGTAATTACGGTGGAAGGACACAAGTAAGACTTCGGAAATCTGACACAGTAAACAGCAAGATCAAACTTCAAATTGTAAATCGAGTGGTTATGTCAAATTTGAAACAATTGCTGAAGGCAAAAACTTTATCAAAATCTTCACACAGAAATAGCTTGGAATTATTTATAGCGAGTACACACACACACACACACACACACACACACACACAGAGAAAAAGAGAGAGCAGCGGACGAAAACGTAAACGGAAAGAAATCCGCTGGTAACTACGTCGAAATGATGCGTTTAACACTTCAGAAGTGGGTCCTAAGAGCTTGAGCACAACTACTTATATTGTCGTTTTTATTTGCCCTAATAAGTGTGCATGTAGTATTAGTTTGCCTTGATGAAGCCACTCGTGCGTGTGTGAAAGAGTGGCACATATAAGTTGTTACGCCAACAAGAAAATAATTTTTGTAATAGTTTCCATCACATTTGGCCAGAGATACTTGTGATTTGAGCATAATAGTTCAATAAAATATAGTAAATAAATCCATCGCTCTTTCCACGTTAAGCAACGCACAGCAATCGAAAAATTGTTGTTCGGCAGCCGTCGGGGAATTGAATCCCGAATCTCTCGATATCTAGCCGAGCTGGTTGGATATCGAGAGATTCGGGATTCAATTCCCCGATGGCGGCCGAGACCGTTTTATACATCGAGAGATTCGGGGTTTTTATGTATATGTGGTTCAATATCACGACAGTGGCCGAGACCGTTTAGATATCGAGGGATTCGGGATTCAATTCCCCGATGGCGGCCGATACCGTTTTATACATCAAGAGATTCGAGGTTTTTATATATATGTGGTTTACTATCCCGACGGCGGCCGAGACCTTTTAGATATCGAGGGATTCGGGATTCAATTCCCCGATGGCAGCCAAGACCGTTTTATACATCGAGAGATTCGGGGTTTTTATAAATATGTGGTTCAATATCCCGACGGCGGCCGAGACCGTTTAGATATGGAGGGATTCGGGTTTCAATTCCCCGATGGCGGCTGAGACCGTTTTATACATCGAGAGATTCGGGGTTTTTATATATATGTGGTTCAATATCCCGACGGCGGCCGAGACCGTTTAGATATTGAGGGATTCGGGATTCGATTCCCCGATGGCGGCCGAGACCGTTTTATACATCGAGAGATTCGTGGTTTTAATACACTATCTACCAACAAGTAATTGGACACCCCTGCAATCGATGAAGCCTGTGGTCCTGATACACGTCACGGCCACCGCCGTTTAATATCGTGTGGGAAACAACAACGCAACCAGTCGCATGCAAGATGCCACGCAGTTCGGAGCTCTCTGATTTCGAGAAAGGTGTAATCGTCGGGTACCACAGAAATGGCTGATCCATACGTGACATATTCAGCAAGTTGAAGTACCCAAAATCGACAGTGGCCTATGTGATTGGCAAGTGGAAGATGAGAGGTGACATTCGGAATGTGCCCCGACCCGGCAGACCCACAAAACTGGGAGTTAGAGACCGACGGTTGCTGGCTAGAGAAATTCGGAAGAACCGCACCAAATCAATGGGCTACATCCGTGAGGAGTTTCAACAGGCATCCGGAAGTGTTCTTTCGATGAATATCATCCGTAAGGAAGCCCATCTGCTCGGTTATCATGGACGTGCTGCCGCCCACAGGCCTTTGATCACCAAGTCTAATAGCGCTACTCGGCTATCGTGGTGCAAAGAACGTTGACAGTGGACCGTTGAACAGTGGAAACAGGTTCTCTGGAGCGACGAATCAAGATTCACCCTCTACCGTTCGGATGGCAGGGTCTAGGTTTGGCGTCTGCCCGGAGAACGCCTCCTGCCGGATTGTATTGTGCCAACTGTGAAGTTCGACAGCGGTGTAATTATGCTATGGGGATGTTTCTCCTGGTACGGCACGGGACCCTTGGTCGCAATTCCTGTTAGAATCAACGCCGAGAACTACTGCACCATTTTGGATGACCATGCGCTTCCTACGTTGTGGCAGTTTTACGGGGTGGACCCATGTTACTTTCAGGATGGCAATGTCACCTGTCATGTTGCGAGGTCCACCATTTCTTGGTATGGTGACAATGGGGTTAATCGAATGAACTGGCCTGCGCAGAGCCCGGACCTTAACATTATCGAACATCTCTGGGACGAGTTGGAGCGCCAACTTAAGGGGTGTCCCCACCGTCCGAAATCGGTGAAGGAACTGACCTGCCTTCTCCAAGCCGAATGGAAGAAAATACCGCTAGCCGTCGTACAACGCCTGGTTGAGAGTATGCCCCGGAGGGTCGCTGCTGCAATCGCCGCTCGTGGAGGCTCCACTAACTATTGAAGGTGAATAAACTTCGTTTTCCTTTGCTATCATAGGTGTCCAATTACTTGTTGGTAGATAGTGTATATATGTTACCGCTAAAGTGCAGAAATCAGTTATTCTACAGATTATCTAGGTAATGTGCAGATTAACTAGGGTGATCCGTTAAAGTGCCGAAAATGTTTCATTTCTCAAATTACCTAGGTAATCTGCAAATTACCTAGATAATCTGCACATTACCTACTAGGCACTCGTTAAAGTGAAAATAAGATCTTTGCTGGAACAACAGCAACGTAACTGTACGCATAAATTAACATAATGTTATTTATTTATTTTTCGATATATAAAGAATCAAGCTAATACAATCGAACAATCAACAAATCAGTTGATAGAATCAATCATCAATCAATTAAAACACTCTAATAGAAAGAATCAAACGGTTTAAAATATTATTATAGCCCATTGAGTTGCTCACGGTAGTCGTTAAACCTCCAATCAAAAAAATATTATAATTAAGGAAATGAATTTGCAAAACATATGATAAAATTATGCTTACTTATTAGTGCAATCTAAAGTTCGGTGACACTTTGAATTACATAGCAATTGGTTTTTGCGACATGCACACCTATTTGTGGTACATTTAGATTTGCAGTCACATTTTCTGAATCCCTGCCCAGTACCATGGGATTGTTTTATTGCTGTTTGACGTAAAGATATTTCTACAGCAGGGACATCTTCTTTCGTTAAAAATCTCTCTTTGCAAACACTGAATTCAGATTGTATATACAATTGTTTTAAAATACCCGTTTTAGTACCAAGTTCATAAAAGCCATCCTCTGTTTTACTAAGAACCACAGTTAAAATCGAGCGGGCATCAGTTTTTGCTCTGTCTACTTCGGGTACTTTAATTCTCACAGTGACACCTTCATCGACATTTGGGTGCTTTGCATTAGAAACTGCTAACATTTTCTTTGCTTGCTTTTCTAAACCTTTCTTGACTTCATCACGCTGTATTTTCTGATCCATATTCTTTTTACAGATGTTGCACAATATATTCTTACCATACCCTTTCTCTTTAGGATCTATTTCACCACAAATTACGTGAACAAACATATCACACGATTTACACTTGTGAGCACCTGATGTTGCTTTTGAGCAATCAATACAGACTATGTCTTGTATATGTTACCGCTAAAGTGCACTGGCGAAACGAAACTAAAAGTGGAGGGAGAGGGGGCAGGTATACGGAAAGGAAATGAGAGAAACAAACTTTTGAACTTTAACGATACGGAAGCCGTTAATGTGCACATTACCTAGGTAAAGTGCGGAAAACTCTTGATTCCGCACGTTAACAGAGCAAATCAGTTAATCTGCAGATTAGCTAGGTAATGTGCACATTAACGGCTTTCGAGCTTTAGCGGTAACATATATGTGGTTCAATATCGCGACGGCGGCCGAGACCGTTTAGATATCGAGGGATTCGGGATTCAATTCCCCGATGGCGGCCGAGACCGTTTTATACATCGGGAGATTCTGGGTTTTTATACATATATATGTGGTTCAATATCCCGACGGCGGCCGAGACCGTTTAGATATCGAGGGATTCGGGATTCAATTCCCCGACGGCGGCTGAATAACAATTCTTCGGTTGCTGTGCGTTGCTTAACGTGGAAAGAGCGATGGATTTATTTATTCAACTGACGCCACGTATTTAGAGGATTTTTATTTTTCAATAAAATATTATTGCGTTTATACAAAGTGTAATGAAATAACATTGCGGAACAATGAAATGAACAACTGTTGCGTGAGCCTATAGCACAGCATACCCCAAGATCAAATTTTAAAAACGGATGATGAATTAATTAAAAAATTGCAAATCCGAATTTCAAAAAAATGTTTACTCTGGTGAGAATCCCATGGCGCAATAATCTAAGTACTGACTGCTAACCATTCTTTTGCGATGAATCCGGGTTCGAATCCCATTGAGGTATGCATCTCATGTTTGTCTTACGGCACTGGTTCCCTCATTTCCCTGGAGTCACTGTACCTAAATTTGTAAAGGGCGACTACTGATAGCTCTTCGTGTAGCTCCAGGTAGACTGTTAACCCCTAAAAAGACAAACAAACAAACCACCCCCATCTTTCCCCAGCACATTGCTGCCAAATTTCAAGCCTTTACGTTCGGTAGTTTCTTCTGCAGGCCACTGACGGACAGACAGACACGGTAAATTTTTTATTCATAATAGGTTGCCGTCACACTTAACGTTCTTAGTAGTCGAAGTAACATAAAGGTTATTTTCCCCTTGTTACATGACGCGGCAAACATTGAAGTAATTAGTTTTCAAACGATCTCGTTCTAGTTTCTTTCTGACGCGCAAAATATGTCTCCGAATCTAAGGGAACATGTAAGTTGTTTCTTTCAGGTTTTGGTGCTTTCCCTTCTCCCAAGTCATCACAGAAATTTAAGGCTGAAAACCTTTCCTTAGGGTTTCGGTACTCAAGAGACGTTAAGTCAAAAGAAATGTAAGATCAAGAAAGATGCATCCTATGAGTCGAGTTCTTAGTAGTCGAACCAAATCCCCTAATTTAAAACAACTCTAATTTAAGATGCATTACGATTTTAGAAAATCTTCACAAAGCTTCCAGAAAAATAAAGAATTTTAAAGTGACGGAAATATCATGCTCATCGCAGGCAGAAAATGCCGTCTCTTTTTATTAGACATACAACACGTTACTGCTACCAGAAGAAACAATTTCTGCCAGCAAAGCTCCGAAACTTTATTATTCTGATTTCTGTTCGAAGCAAAAACCAATGCTACCTCTGTTCGCTAGAAACATATATATATATATATATATATATATATATATATATATATATATATATATATCATGATAAACACAAATGTACATTCAGTGCACGTACCAAGAAATTTGTTCCCCAGAATAAAGCTATGAGACCGCATGTCAGACCGATCCACTGAGATTTTTTCTAGTACATGCTCTCGGAATCTAAATACCGTGAAAAGTCATACATTTCTTAGATAGACCACTAAAGGAGAAAGTATGTTCCTTTGAACGATAGGAAATATTGTACAAATATTTCCTAAATTAGGGATGATACAAATATATTGGAACACGTAACTCTGTTAGATAAAAGGAATATTTTCTCCCTTAAAACAACCGAAACACAGATCTGAATTGCACAAAAATGTATTTTGGTCACTCGGCAGAAAAGTATTGTTTTAGTAAATGCAGAACGTGTATAGGAAACCTTGCTAATATATACATAATTTCAATCAAAGGAATATTTTGGATCAAATTCATAAGTGCGAAAATGTCATGTTATCATATATACGAACAATACCCAGTATTTTTTGATAAAAGTAGTTCTAAGCAAAATGCATACTGAAAATCTAGCTGCATCGGTGGCCCGAGGCGCTGTTTTCTTATCATTATTTGGAAATGTGCCCGAGTTTGAGCCCTGACGAAGCATGAGTGGTGCTTTTGTTTTATAGCACTGGCACTGCCTTTTTCCTGGAACCAGAAGCCCTAAACTGGGGATGAGTAACAGCTTATAGTGCTTTAGGTTGCTCACGGTCGTACTTGAACCTGGAACCAAACACAAAAAATATTTAATCTAAACCGAGTTCCTTCAAAGCTGTGTTCAGATTGACGTTTTTCCATTTTACCTATACTACAACCATTTCGCCGCCCCGGTGGCGCAGTGGTCTAAGCGCTGGCTTATGACCTATCGTCCGCGGAAGGTCCGGGTTCGAAACCCGGTGAGGCATGGATGTTGTGGTTGTTTTACGGCACTGGTTCTCTCCCTTCCCTGGAACCAATGACCCTAAATTAGGGATGGGCGACTGCTTATAGCCCATTGAGTTGCTCACGGTGGTCGTTAAACCTTCAATCAAAAAAAAAAAAAAAAAAAAAAAAAAAAAGAAAGACAAAAAAAAATATATCACGTACGTAGGGATGAGCACGGAAACTTTGCGGAGCGAAATAAATAAGGGCGGATACTTTTAGTAACGTTGAGGTTATTCAATATCTCCACAGCCAATAAGCGACAGTGGGGCTAGTGATCCCTGTGAACTGTTGGGAACTCGAATACTTTCAGCACTTGTCCTCCGAGATAAGCGCGTTGCATAGGATCCTAGAGAATATATTGGGTCATTTCATAGTTATTGGCCGAAGCCGATAAGGCGAATTTGCATAACCGGTTGCAAGGGACGCCTCGCCTCGTAGGAGAAACTACCAAACACCAATGGAAATTTAATCGGTTCAGTCCACGTGTATAAAACGGTATTTCAGACAGATCTCAGCAGTTGGGGACGTGATGGAGCAACCCAACGTGAGATTTGTGATTTTGCACGAATTCAAACTTGGCTGGAATGTGTCCGAAACGGTCGCAAATGTCAATAGAGCTTGGGTTGTCGGAACTGTCCGTAGACTGTTTTCCAAGTTCCATGCCGGTGATGTTTCCATCGACCATAAGCCAGGAGCCGGTCGTCCGGTTCTATGTGATACTCTACATTTAAGGCGGAAAGTGGATGAAAAACCAACGTCCACAGTACATGAGCTCAATGCCGAACTTGTCGTATCATCAACGACAGTTTCCAGACATCTGGCAGCTATGGGCAAGGTTAAAAACTGGATACCTGGGTTCCACACGAACTCACCGAACAGCAGCAGATACGGCGTTTGGAAACATGCATTGCCCTCTAAAAACGTGAAGCTAATGCTCCCTTTCTGCATCGGATCATTACGGCTGATGCAACATTTGTACTTTATGACAAAAGGAAGCGAATAGCGTCGTGGCTCGACAAAGAGGAACCACCCAAACACATGTCCAAACCCGAGTTGCACCCACAGAAGGTACTTATCTCTGTGTGGTGGACTGCCAAGACTGTGGTTCATTATGAGTTTTTCCCGCGAGGTCAAACAATCACAAAGGACGTGTGCTGCTGTCAACCGAACGAATGTCACCAGAAATTATGTAGCAAACAACCATCGCTCGCCAATCGTTTGGGTCCCATACTGCTTCATGATGGCCTACGACCGCATGTGTCTACTAGAAGCATGCGAAAAATCAACGCCTTGTGGTACGAGGTCGTCTCTCACCCTGTTTATTCACCTGACTTGGCCCCCTCAGACTTTCAGATGTTTCGCCATTTGGACAACTTATTGAGGGGCAAACGGTTCGCTAACAAGGATGCTGTGATTTCCGCCGTTAACGATTCCTCGGACCCCTGTGATGCCAGTTTCTGCTACCGTGGTATTTTTGCACTGAAAACACGTTGTACACAGTGTATTGCTGCCGAGGGCAGAAACTTTTCTGAATAAAATGCATTTCGTCGTCTGTTACTGCTGTTTGTTTCTTTGTGTCCGAATCGGCCAATAATTATGGAACGACCCAATACTTCCTAGCGATGCGTTTAGATGCCCTATGACTTGTGACGTAACTCGAGGATTTGCTGCCACTCAGTGTTGACATAATTTGTTACTTGTGAAAGTGGTAAGTTTGAATTAAATATGCGGGTCTGTGTTCTTAGAGTGAGGCTAGGCAGTTAACTGAGTATGTAGAATGGTGCCTATGAAAAACAGAAGAACAATATACAGTATACAATAACCTTTTATTACAATGTCTCGTTTATAGAGTGGGGGTCAGGACCGTGAAGTGATTTTATGTCGTGAACATGAGTAACATGTTCATTTATTGGAAAAAAATCACAACAAAGGGGCGTTACAAAAAGGTATGTACAAAATACCGACCCAACTGAACAGGTTGGTAGTAACACATAGTTGCACTACGTTAGGGAGAAGACAAAATCAGGATAACATTTGTTGCAGGTAAAACAAAGAGAACAGCAAATAAGATACAAAAAGGAGGACGTGATCCACGTAAGACCAAAATTGGACGAATTAGGTGAAATTTAATAATCAAGAAAGGATGATGAAACACATCATCACAACAAAAAGTATAAGATGACTAAAAAAGCATATACCCATACAAACATTTAATTAGGTTTCAGTGACATTATAATAAGAGAACGGTACACTTACTTATTATACAGGATGTCCTTGGAACTCGTAGTATTGATAAAAAGAAAGTTTGAAATCCCTTTAGTTATGGTTTGTCCTAGGCAAGCGGGTCAACGCAAACAGAATCGAAAAGTTGTGACTCTGCAAGTGACTGAAGATCTTTGATACGCATCTTGTAGAAAGGAATCACTAGTTTCAAACGAGAGTCGTAAGTTTCTTTAGTACAAAGTCAGTCTAGAACGGCGTTGACATATAAAATTTGTTGTGCGGGAACTTGAAAATGAAAAAAGAAATCGGCAGCGAAAGTGAAACTCCGCTTTCGTTGATCAAAAATCATATACAACTTAACAAAGGTAAAAGGCACTGTAATAGGAGGCATCTTAGTCAGTAGAGCCTAAAGGCCTTGTTTTGTAAGCGCTGCAGGAAAACAATAAGATGAAAGAGACCGAGTTCGTGTTGATGCTGTCGGATAGAAAGATCGATCGTCATCTGAGAAAACTGCATCGCCAGATGTGGAATTACGTTCTGAATCCGAACTTTGACGTCATCGAGCAGGGGTCCGATTTCGTTGTCGAGCTGACATGCGGAGAGAATCGCGAACAGGAACATCTGTGAGAAGAAGAGAAGTAGCTGAGTCTTCGGAGGTAAAAGCATTTTGACACGGAGACCCAGCGGGGGGGGTCTGGGTATTTGACTGCACTGGAACACGGTACCTTAGTTGGCTCTGAGTGATGAACAGGATCTGGAGTGTCATTAAGCAGAGAGTCGGAAACCACTCTGAAAATCATTTGGAGCAGATAATGAATCTGCAGTGGTTCATGGTGGTAGATGAGGTAAAGAGGTGTGACAACTGTGCCAGGGTAGGTGGAGGAGCGACAGCAGTACGAGCTAGAAGTGATGGTAAAACAAAACCACCAAAGGAAGCCGACAATTTCAAGAAGGAAGTAAATCTGATGAGAAGTAGGCTTTCTATTCGGAGGCCCAATATTCATTTGAGTGGTGTCTGGCCGAGAAGTAGGGCCGCACAGTTGTGGGCATCGAGAACGGACGTGGCCCGGAGTGGAGCAGTGACTGCAAGTTATAGCTATTGTGATGGTAGAAATGACATGATGAGGACAACAAGCAACCTTCACATTCGGAAGGGCATGCGGCAAGAGCCTCATCAGTTGGAAAGATTACTTTTAACTGGCAGCGCAATCCCTTGATATTAGGAAAAGGGGAATCTTTGGGGGCAGCAGTGAACACAACTTACTACCTTGCACACATGGGAAACCGCAAGGCAGAGAATATCATCTGGAACTTCTGGTGGGACCGGAAGAAAAGACGCTGTCACAAGTTTCTGAGTCAAAGACAAAGGAATTGGGTGTTGTGTCTTGATATCAATCCCAACATGTATCACGTTCCACAGCAGTGGCATTGAAAATATTTGCCACAACACTTCTTCGAGCCCTATCTGTAAATTATGACGGACAACTGTAGACACTTCCACCTCGAATTATAATTAGCTTTCTTACTTTTTAAAAGAAAGGTGCTCTATCTAACTATAAAAGTTTGCTTTTACACACACACGAACAGTCTAAACTACCTGCTTTGCAATGAATATCAAAATACGTCTCTGTAAAGTACTAGAAAGATCGCAATCATTTGCTATTTGCTCCGCTGTGTGCTGAGTCTTGCCACCACGGACTCTAACGTAAGATATCAATTATTGCTTTTTTTATGGGTGTCTTCGTTACGTGCTGTTTCTTTAAATTTTGCAACGCAGTCAACACTTTCCGACTCCGACGCACCCGATGTCGTGTACGTAGAAAATACTACTGTGGGCTCGACATGGAGATCTTTTTAACATCCAGTCACAGCGGCACTGAATTTTCTCTCGTTTCATTAAATGAAGAAACACGATAGGCATTCTCTAGGTAAGTCATCATCATCGATTACTCTTTCTCATGTTCCACGTATAGCAAGAAAATAATAAAAACAGTAAAAATAATGTCGTTAAAATATACTTCATTCATGAGTTCCCAATTTATTTACCGATTCATTTACTAAATTTTTAAGCTATTACTCTTCTGTAAGCAATAGCCTACGACAGATAAGGGGATTAATATCATAGGCTATTACTTGTTCACCTTTTCAAGTTCACATTAGAGTTAATCTTCTGTTGTTAACCACATGTCAGCAAAATTTGCTCGTAAATATGAAATAGACAAATATTGATTTCCCATTTCCTTCCTTTGAAAAAAATTGGATTTCGCTAAACGAAAAATATGCCTCTATTCGTCTGCATAAACTTTTTCAATGCTGAAATCAATGAGCGTCAAACTCGTTTTAAAAGCAGCTGTACTAAAATTTTCTGTTCGTTCGAAAGTAGTCTCAGATGTTTAAATTTCCACAATTTTGTTATCTGATGAGGAATCGATACTAATTCCCCACAAAACGAAACCTATTTTCAAATACCTTTTGATAAATATCATCGAGCTTAATCTCCTGAGATTTTGGGTATCGTCGGATTATTTTGTCGGAGATTAAAGTAAAATGCGAAAACTAAGCAAAAGAATCGGTAATAAAGTGACCTCTCACTGTGTTTGTCAATCCACGAAGATATTCCGCAGGGGAAAATAAAGAAGGCGTTTGAGAATGAAACCGAAGTAGAATACACTTAGTAAGGAAAATCTTAACGTTTGCGAAGTTTAAAAAAATTACAAAATTTCTGCATATCAAATGTACTATCAGTGTTAAATGGTGCGGATATAAGAAAAGGGATTTTACATTAAAAGCTTTTCCCCATCTAACTGATTTGGATTGAATCCAATTAATGCATTTAGCAGTTAAATGGTACAGATCGTGGAAGAAACCGTAAAATCTCCAGGTTTTTTTGTTTCAGCTAACGGGCGCTGAAAGGCATTATATTTATCTGACTGCAGTCCTAATTTCAGCTCGTTACGTATGTATTACATATAATATTAAATAGATCAAGAAGATCAGCTTTTACACACTTTAAACTTAACAAATTACTTTTTCCTCACATTTCTCGAGAAAACCAGAGCATTTTAAAGCAAGGTGAGAAGAAATTCGTGAGAAGGGCAGTATCATAAATTTAAGAATAATTATTCAAAATGTCCTTTATGCATAAAACCCATATGTGACTGATTATGCAATTAAGTAATCGACTTGGTCTGTGTCCCTTTTGTTCTCTCACCGTTAGAAATAGGTTTTGAATGGATTAGGAACCAAAAAAATAGTCATTGGTATTTTTTAAGTTCGTACATCTTAGATTAAACGTATGCTAATAGCTTAACCGGAAAAACAATCATAAAGATCATAACCCAATGTCAGATTAAAACAATCGTAGTGCGTGATTTCGGGTTACAGTTTTCTCTTGTAATAATTACTAGTTTTAAAAGATTACAATTCTTGAAAGGAATCACATGAAACACTAGATTAGAAGTACCTATAGTAATTTATTTTGCTTCAAAGAAATGCTTTATTTAATCGAATCAGTTACACCTCTAAGTTTAATGTTTTAGTGAATGCATCTTTTTAGAAGTCGGTAAGCAGAAAGGAGATTTTTCTTAAGCTTTCACAGTTACCCTTGTGCTTTTTTATTTTACTTTTACTTTGTTATAAAACGCCTTCTTTCATGTCGAATGATCAAGTTGTGAACACCATAGGTATCACAACATAAAACACATATAGTAAAACAAAAGTTTATCTATATTTGTTGAATAAAAAACGTGAAAACGTAACTATCCGAACAATATCTGATTATTTCAGGTGAAAATCAATGTACTCCCAAGTTCATAATTAATTTACAGTACAACATTTAAGGCAACTGTAAATCCTAGAAAACGGATGCAAAACTACTGAATAGCCTAAGAAATACTGTTAAAGTAGTAATCAGTTAAGTAGTTTGATAACCTTATTTAACGGTATGAACTACGATATTCATGCCAGAAATGTAGCAGTCGAAAAGGGAATGATTGACAAGGTAAAATCAGATAAAATCACGGCCAGTTCTATTCGAGGAATGTTACGGACAGAGAATTTTCTGCATTTTTATCCGAAATTTTGCTTTTCTCATTTAAAGGAACACAAACTATCACGCATTTTTTCAATCGTAAATAAGAAAAATATATCTTACAGAAGCTACATAGATCTTACAGAAACGACGCCAGTGTGTTTACCACCATTTACTGTGGATTCAAACACATTTAGAAAAAAGAAAGACCTTTTAAAAAACAATGTGAAACATTGGGTACCAGTCAAACATTACATGCGCAAGTTTAACAGAAGATTTCGCGAGAGACTGAAGAGCTATCTGCCAAAAAGAAATTTCGGGAAGTTTAGATGTCACATCTCTTGTTGAAGAAAATACATCAAGTGAGACACAGTTAAGTAAAAATATCAGTAAGGAAAAAAACTTAATTGGACAAGCTTTCCTTTCTGAGAGGAACATTGTATAAGAATCCACGCGATAAATCTACGGATTTTAGATCTTGTTGCTATTGCAATGTCGATTGAAAAAGAATTTTTCTTTGCTCAAGAAAAAGTTTTCCAAATAAATGTTCAGACGCGGACCAATAACAGACATGAGCTTCAAATTACCTTGGCCGCCCCGGTGGCTCAGTGGTCTAAGCGATGGCCTTTGATGATTTGTCCGAGGTGAGTCCGGGTTCAAATCCCGGTGAGGCATGGATGTTTTGTTTGTCTTACGGCACTGGTTCTGTTCCTTCCCTGGTACCAGTGGCTTTAAATCAGGGAACGGGCGACTGCATATAGCGCATTGAGTTGCTCACGGTGGTCGTTATACCTCCAATCAGAAAAAATTATCTTGGATAAGTCAAATATCTTTCACAACTCAAAGCTTCCTTATAGAATTTGGTAAAGGTGAGTTTATCTTTACAATTATAGTTGTGTGCCGTTTAGCAGGTCATATAAAGAAAAATTGAAACGGAAAAGCAAACTATAACATTTAGAAATATAGGAACGCTTGCAATTCGTCCACGATAGCATGTAAATCTCAGGGAAAGCATGTACACTGGCGTGCAAAAATTAAGGATGAAACGGTTTTTCGAATGTAACGTCATGCAGAAGTGCTCCACATCGACTCAAATCATACCATAAGATCCCCAAGATGCAAGAATATGGGACAAGTGAGCAAAACCGTCTAGATAAGGAATCCAAAGGATACAAAGGCACTTTATTGCAAAGGTAGCTTCGAGCACAACTGGACAGAAGGCAGAAACGTCCATATGACAGGCGGCTGCCAAGAAAAATCCAGTCATTAGTAGGGGGTATGATCCCTCCTGACTGCGTTGCAGGATTTACAACGTCTGTCCATGCTGAGGACGAGGTTGTCAAGGAGCTGTTGAGGCATCGCTGCCATTCCTCTTGTAGCGCCAATCGCAGCTGCGGAATCGTTGCTGGCGGCTGGTGACGTGCTGCTAAGCGTCTCCCGAGAAGGTCCCACACGTGTTCGATTGGATTTAGGTCCAGGGACCTTGCGGGCCAATCCATGCTTTGAATATCTTTACTATCCAACAGCTCTGCGACAGCCACTGTACGATGAAATGTAGCGTTGTCGTCCATGAAGAGGAACTCAGGACCCACAGCACCTCTAAACAGACGCACGTGAGGCAGGTGAACCTCGGTACAATAGCGGACACCAGTGACTGAATCTCTTTGGAAGATGTAGAGTTCAGTACGGCTCCCAAGCATGAAAACGCCCCAAACGAGATTTCCGCCACCTCCAAACCGGTCCATTTCGATGATGTTAGAAGTGTGATTGCGTGTTCCCTACTCTCTCTAGATGTGTGTACGTCCAGAATCGCTCGTCAGACTAAATCGACTCTAATCCGTACAGAGAACTCGACCCCATTGCTGATGTGTCCAGCTCCTGTGTTCCTGGCACCACAGAAATCACCGTCTCCGATGAGCAGGCGTTAATGGCACACACCGTACTAGTCGTCGTGCAAAGAGACCTCCTTTGTGCAGTCTCCTGGCCACGGTAAAACGCAAATAACGGACGTCCAGTTTTCTGTTGCACGTGTCTTGCGATTTCTCCCGCTGTCTACCGTCTGTCTCTTTTCGCCTGTAGAACAATATACCGGTCGTCCGCCGCCGTGGTTGCTCGTGGACGACCACTGCTAAACTCTCGAACAGCTGTTCCTGTCGTTTTGAAACGCTCTCCAAGCTCGTGAAACGATGCTGTGAGCGATCCTGAACTCCTCTGCCACACTAGTCACACTTCGATCTTCTTCCAACTTCCCAATGACGCGACCTCTGGTAAAGTCATCCAGATGTCGTCTCCTGGATTACCTGTTGGCCATATCAGACGGTGGCAGCAACTCGACGTCGTTCAAACCGATGTACACCGTGCAATAGCTTTCACCGAATTGCTGAGCGTACACCGCACGTGTGCTTTATACCCTTCCGACACTCCCCCCCCATACGTCATGCTGCATATATGCGCATGCCCTACCGTACCGGACCCTAGTCTGTCTCCTGAGTGGTCTTTCGGTCCGTTCTGCCTGCTCGTTGCGCTGTTATGCTAATTTCTTCTCTTCGTCCTTAATTTTTGCACACCAGTGTATGATGCACTTTTCTTATGGCTCTACCTCTCTCTGTCTCTTTAGAATCAGTGGCCCTGAATTAATTATAGGCGACTTCTTATTGCCCGTCGAGTTGTTCATGGTTATCATTGAACACCCAAACAAAATTGCGATATTCGTTTCACAGAATGCAAGCAAAAACATTTGTTGTAATTTAGACGTGAAATTTCGTCACGAATAGTACGTGATTTATTGTTGGTAAATTATTTTTAGACGGATTAAATCATATAAGTGCTGAAAGGCAATTTTTATTTCAGAAATTATAGAAATGAAATTTATTTAGGGAAGACGAATAAAGAAACTCCATAAAAAGAACGAAAGTGTCTAAATGAAGAAAAAACGTGCCGATGGAAAAAATGTCAAACCAAAATACATGAAAGCGCTTCAGGTGAGAAACTGCAGATCAAATCCTTAGAGTCGTACTTATGGAACTCCACAACAAAGTCAAGTGAGGCAAAAGCAGCTATTATGGCTGCACAAGCTGAAGGCCTGAACATTTAGCGATATCGAAGCTACACAGTTTGATGCAGCTGAAATATTTACTTTTTAGACAGAAAGGACAAATAATACTTTGAATATGACAGACGAGTATATGATGAGTGAATTTTGGAACGTTGAACACCGTTTTGCCGTTTTATGCATTGTGTTCTCAATGCGATTCTGAAACTGGTTCTAAAGAAGCGGAATATTAAGCTACAAGTTATTCATTTACGAGTTTTGCGTGAATTTTCTACTAGGTTTTTCCTCATGAGAGAAAATTTTGGAAATATATTTTCCTCTTTTTTTTTGACAAAAGTAATTACGAATGCAATGATTACATGAAGATCAAAGTGTTCCTTTCCTTTCAATTTTTTTTCAAAATTCAGCTGATATTTCCCTATATTTAGCGTTTGATTATCTGAAGAAGAGTACATCAGATGGAAAATTCAAGAGCTATTATAGCAAAGCCTAAATAAAGCTGAAAAAAAAAAAACACGCTAAAGCGTACTTACATTTCTAAAGCCCGTTGAAATTTGGGTAGGATCGTCCATCAGGAGGAAAATTCAAAAATTCAGTGGCTGTTGTCCAAAACTTAAGTTCAGCTGGAACCATCTTACGATACCGATTAAAATATACTGGAATATCGCTCTCCTAAGTGGGATGACATTAAACACAGACCACCATCATGTGCTCAATTTTCGTTGCAATATTCTTTCCATCGATATATTTTTCATAATGCAGTGTGTAACGGAGTTCTTCCGTGTAAACCGTTATAGCAGTCTTTTCCAGTTTTCCCTATTCTAACTTTATATAGCACCGTAAATATGCTTCACGTTCAGGAAAAAACTGCAAAAAACATATTACGGTATTGTTCTGTAGCTTATGGTACGGTATATAAAATAGCATATAAGAAGTTGGCCACAATCGGATCACCAGGAGCTGTTTAAATATAACGACGGTAATAGATGTCCGTCAGTAGAAAAACACATCCGTTGAATTAAACATTTACTTATCAGTACCAGTTTAATGGTGAACATTATAAATAGTTTTATATCTTTTAGCCTACATATTAAAACATAAAATAGTTCGGTTTTAATAACAAGATCAGAGTCACTTAGTCTTCAATAGTCATCGACATCTGAAACCGGCTCTTGGCCCATATTGTCATAATTGTCATATTAACAATGTCTACAACCTGTAGTGCATTGGAGTGAATTTTTTCTTCCATTTATATTGAAGAATATTGCATCGTGCAGATAAATTGCATCTGATTAATTTAAGAAGTGTATCTCAGGCAGGATTACTGTCCATCATGAGTGAGACATATATGCCCGCTTGTATATGCCATCTGTGACGTGCCTGCCGTGCAGGATGCACGCGATATAAAGGCAGATTGCAGCAAGAACGAACGTCCGCGTAGCTCAATTGGTAGAGGGACTTTTCCCGGAATGAGGGGACCCGGGTTCGCGGCCCGGCGTGGACAAAAGTGACGGAGAAATTTATTTCGTTATAATGGTGCCCGAACTATCCGGATGACCCGGCCGTTCAAAATCTCGCAATGGTGTGATGTTATTTCCACTCCGCGAGATAGGAAAAATCAGAGAATCCCTTCTCGAGCGCTTCAAAAAATAAATGTGTGTGATGTTGCATTAAACACACCAGATTGACTGGGAGTTCTGAAGTGCACGTTCTACAGCGGATGGCTGCCGGCAACGATTAATGGTCACGGCTGACCCGTGGGCCATGCCCCCAGCCGACATTCGGGGACGCCCGAACGCCCCCGAATGTCGGGCGGGGGCATGGCGTGCCTGCCCAGCAGGACGCACACGACATAAAGGCAGATAGCAGTCAGAACGAACATCCGCGCAGCCCAATTGGTAGAGCGACTTATTCCTGAATGAGGGGAACCGGGTTCGAGCCCCGGCATGGACAAATATGACGGAGAAATTTACTTCGTTTTTTACATCCCTGATTAGTAGGATCCATGTCGTCATATTTTCCCATCCGCTGCATGACGTGCAAGTCCGCAGTCAGTGAAGCTTTGTGCCCGAGGTAGTTGGAGGCAATCTTTCCGGTTTCACATTTATTTCCTGCAAGGGATGCTGTATCGCAATGGCACAAGAGACTCCGACTCTTTTCCCTTAAACAAGGACACCATTGCTTTGCACACAGCCTGTGTTTTCTATAATAAATCTATCTACCTTTGCTGAACAAAAGATGTGTGAACATTCATGCAAGACAGAATCGCAATTGACGTGTTCTTGAAATATCCACTTTTTCCTGACCGTAAATATTCCGGAAGTCGTGTTGCAACCACAGAACGCATGGACCAACAGCAGATCTGAGCGGAAACCATCACCAAGTAACTCTCTCATAACTTTGCTGTTATACACGTAGACCGAAAGATCTGCTGTTTGTCATGCTACATGATACAACAGCAAAACTAAAAGGCCTGTGTCTACTCCGATGACAGTTGTTGGCTTGTATGATGGCAATTTAAAGGATGCCGACACTGTATCTACATCTGCGTCCACTATCAGCATGAATAACAAGGCAGCCTTTTTGTTGCAAGCAAACAGCAATCAGGTGGACGGGGGTTTGTTTGTTTATATAATCTGACACAAAATCTTTCTTTCTCACAGCAAATTTTGTTGCAGCTGATATGGTGACCATATTTGCAACATTTTCTTTTGGACACAGATTCGTGTTGTCTTCTGTACTTGGTCTTCCATTGTATCCATCAAAGACTACAGCGGCATTGCAGTATAGATTGATTGTAAAAAACTCGTAGTCTTCGGCATTTGGTGCTTCGTTGCGCTTGAATCGATATAGAGTGAACCTTCATCAAGGACGTAATGTTCAGTCTTTGGAATGGAGTGAAATAAAGCAAGACGAGATGAACTGACATGGCAACGTATTGTTTTCAGCAGTTGTGATTTATCTGTATTTCGTGACAGATGATTTGCTTCAAGCAAATAAAGAGGGTATGGGTAAATTTCATAATTCATCACCGCATTTAGACAGATCTCCAGACTGCGATACCACCAGGAACCTCTGAAACAACATAGATAAATCAATGTTTCGATCCTCCGTTACCTTGACAGCTCTAGCAGATGCTAATCTTTACTCGTACGTTTGTACAAATGATCAAAGACAGATTGTCGTTACATCTCTTTAACTGTGCTTTTACCTCTCGCCTCCATGCCGGACCGTATTGTAGCATTTATCGCTGCACGAGGCAGTGCGACGCGCTATTCAAGATGACCGGTCTTCGTGACACAGATCCCTATGTAATTGTCCTGCAGCTGTGTTTTTACCATCATGTGTATCATTCATCTGTATCATTACGTCCATAAAATTCCAGTTCAATCCTATGCTTCCTTCTTGGTACGCAAATTTCATTGTCCGTGAGTGTACCTGTGAACACCTTGCAGCACTTTATTGAGTCACTCCCAGCCCGTCTAGCTGCTGTCCGCGCTGTACACGGCGGTTACTCTGGATATTAGCTAGTGGTCACAATAATGTGACTCGACCGTGTATATATCAGGCCTCCCTAATTCACCAATATCAGCTACAGCAAAAAGACACAGAATGTTGGTTTTGTGTGGCCTTCTACGTGACAGTGCATCAACGCGTACGTAGAAGTCCTCACGTTAAAGTTTGCTCCGCAGTATCGCTAATAAACTCTTCACACTATCTTTAGTTCTTGCACACTAATTTATCCTTGTCTGCGACTCAAAATGAAGAAATTTTACCCCAATGGTATCGAATGACTGATACATAGATGGCAAAGATGTAACCACCCTTGGACTATCCCGTTGCTATGGGTGAAGGCTGTTGAAATCCCTAGAAAAACTGTAACCCAACTTGGATGGATAGTCAGAAAGCATTGCTAAGATAACTAGTCATCGGAGCGGCCGAGCCGGATATTCTGTGAAAGACCAGAAATAATTATAAATAGTTGCATACATTTATTGCACTTCAAAATGGCGTTCAAAAATGGAATTTATGAAATAACTTATTAGAGGATACAATAAAAGTGTTTTAAATGTATCTGTGGAGTTTTCTTGATAAGAAATAACAAGGCATGTTTGAAAAATATGTATTATATTCGACGTTTGTCAAAAACGTATTAAGCACTGAAACGTAGTTACAAGCCGGTCGAATTAACAAATCCGTTTAATAATGTTTGAATCTTTGTTTTATGTAACCAAAACTCTTTATAAATTTGAAGGAACTGTTATTATGTGAAAAACTGAATTAAGCTCTTAATAAAGCACTCTGAAAGAAGAGGCTTCAAAAGCCGTAGTTACGAGCCTCTTTATTCTTAGTTGTGCTTTCATAAAGATTAAAAAAGGGTTCTTTCATAGCTATGCGTTAGAGATTGCACATTTATTTTTTTATCTTTTTCAGTAAAAATAAGAAGTTTCAAGAACGTGGTTTAAAAATTTCTCATTCGAAATGCAAAACTTTCCAGAATCTGTGCATGCTTCTTGAATGAATTAGTTTGTTGCGAAGAGGTTTTTATTTGTCGCACATAGAGCGATTCATAGCCCAAATTTCAGTATAAAAAATTAAAGAGAGAATGAAAGGTTTCATTTACCTAAAAACCCCGAAAGATGAATGCGTCGGAAGTAAAAGTAAAATAATCTCTGTAATGCCAGTTTGTCGATTGCTCATTGTTGAACTTTTATTTTTGAGACATTAAGTTCCCTCACGAGCCATTGTCGCCGGCGGAATCACCTACCCAGATTTCTCCCTCCGTCGCAATAAATATTCTTATTGGAAATTACAGCCAAGGAGCATTGTGTCTTATTGCTCTATCAATCAACAATCCTCGTTTTCCAGTAAGATCCCACAACGTTCTTAAATTACTTGGGCTAGATGACAGGGGAAGATATGTGCGATTCACCCCCGGTCATTACTTCACGAGTAACTTGCAGTGAATGGGAAAAGTTTTTGTCACTGATGAAATTCCTGAGTACGAAAACGGAAGCATGAAAGCAGAAAAAAAGAAATATCGGAATTTTGGCGAAGAAAAAGAAAGAAATGAAGTAAATTTTAAGTAAATGAAACAAGAAAAACAAGATGCTGTTTTGTTTCTCCAGAGTTTGTATGTATGAAACAAGCAATTAAAGAAGGGTTTCCCTTCAAAAAATTCCCTGCAACTAATTTTGCTGAAGTTTTTCCTCCAACGTGTTGATGGAAACATTTCTTGCTACTGTTGCCGCAATGCGCATTTTTTGAAAACAAAACCTAAAAGAGTGTCGTCCATCAACAAAACTCTGAAACAGTAATGCTTGCATTTGTCTCATATTCACTTCATCATCATATTCATTCACGTTTTGCTTTCTTCAGCGATTGTGCTAGCAGTGAATGAAAGAGTGTCGGTCTGTATGCCAAGGAAGTATCACAGCGCGGAATTTTCTTTTACGCGTAAGATGTCATAAATATTGGCAAATGTTGATTGAATGGTTAAAACCATGTTTTTATTAATGTTATTTTCGGTTATATTTTCTCAAGAACTGAATTTTTCCTTGTCAGTAAGAATTAAATTTGAAAAGTTTGCTAGAACGTGAATACTCATTACACCAAGCCACAAATCAGTGGCTGGAGAGCATTAGGGTACATCAGGAAACTAGGCTATAAGTAAACGAACCCCTTATTAATTTTACACATCATTTAATCCTTATGTAACTACGAGTACTGATTTTACCAATGCAATTCATCAGTTTTCTTTACCCGGATCATAACCTAAGATATGCTTTGATGACCCAAAAAGAAATTCGCAGCTAATATTCTTACAATCAAGTGTGGAGTGAAAAACATTTCTCATTCGAAATGCAAAACTTTCCCAGACTCATTGGTATAGCCTACGCTCCTTTTGTAATCTGGAAGGTTATCCCAGTGTCCAGTGGTGGAAATGGGAATTATGCGTGTGACTTGGAGCCCAGGCTCATTGGTATACCCTGCGCTCCTTTTGTAATCTTGAAGGTTATCCTAGTACCCAGTGGTGGAAATGGGAATTATTCGTTGGACTTGGAGCCCAGACTCATTGGTATACTCTACGCTCCTTTTGTAATCTTGAAGGTTGTCCCAGTGCCCAGAAAAAAGAAACTTTAAAAACGTTTCGCTATTTAACTTACATTTGCGGTGAAAGATACGAATCTTACGTAGAGAGCATAGACAATTTCGTAGGCGAAGTTGCATTCTAGACGAAGGCAGTCGCAAAATAGAAGTAAATAAATCGACAGATAACTTTCAATTGTGTCAAAAGGATGATACTGATGTTCCTAGGTTTGGGGTTCAGTGTCGAGTAAATCAAGAATGGTATAGTTCAATCTGTTTGAAACACAACTTGCATAGAACGGAAACCTTCCCCAAACGGGAATTATTTTTAGTGCAGAAGTAAGAAGTAAGAATTTAAATGCTATTAACATTTCAGCTGTCTACATAGGAAACTGCCTAAAGCGGAAACAAAAATGGCAAGACAATAGACGAACCTTGTAACAATGAACAGTTTCCAGATGTTCCTGTGCCATAAAATATTTTAATTTAATACAAAACATTACACGATAAAGTGTAATGATAAATTCTCATGGAATAAATTTGCATGAGGTTGAAGATAACATTATTAAACAGAAAGGATTATTTACACAAACACACACTGTAGCACATCCACTGTATGGCTTCTCCTTAAGCACGTAGTACTACTCAGGTTTTGGTCATGTGATAAGTGTTTCTCTCTTTGCTGGATGCAAAGCCCAAAGTCTTCGCAGCTGGCTGTTGTGTTTCAAAGAGACGTTGCGATTTAATTATTTCTCTAACATTTATTCATCGAGCAGATCATTCACAGATTTTGCTTTTTTGTGAGTTGCAATCGTTTGTCTGCCTTCTGACATGGCTCCAAGAACGAACGTTCTCGATTTGAATAATTAAAGTTATTGAAATGCACGAAAAGGAAAGTGTGAGTGATAAGCATACGGAAAAAATGTTCAGTACCAGAAAAGCAAACATTTGTGAGATTTTAAAACGAAAAGATGACTTGACAGAGCTGTGGAGTAAAGGTTATACAATATCTCAACAAGGAAACAAATGAGCAAGAAGGAAATGAAGAGTTGAATAAGATTTTCTGTAGGTGCATATACATGTCATGGAAGTTCTCTAAATTAATGACTTCACGTTTCAACGCGCATTTAAATCAATTACATGCAATAGAGGTAACACCTTACCTCCAATTCGAACATATATGGCACGTTATGAGCTCGGCAGACATGTGCTCCCACACCGAGAGAGGCCTAACAAAAAAGCTACATATGTTAGGTCCCTCACGGGGTGGGAGCACGTGTCCGCCGAGCTCATAACGTGCCATATATGTTTCAGTTACCTCTTTTACATGCAATTTCTGTAAGTGGTTTATTAGCGCAAGGCCAAGAAATATGACAATTTCAGGCCCTACGCTGCAAACAAGAGCAAAAGATGTAGCCAAAAAAAATTGTAAAAGATTTTCATGCTTCTAATGGGAAATTATAGTTTCCGGAAGAGGCACAACATTTCGTCAAGAAAATTTGTGGTGAAGCTGCAGATGTCCACGAAGAAACTGTTTCGGATTGGATACTAAAATTATCCTTACATTTAAAAGGCTATGCACCTCAAAACATTGCTAATGTTGATGAAACGGGCTTGTATTTTTTCGGGTACTGACGAATAAAAGTTTGCGTGTGAAAGGCAAAACTTGAACTGGAGGAAAATGTTTCAAGGAACGCCTTGAAGTTTTTATTTGGGAGTTTATACGTATGTGGGGAGATAGCAAAACATTTAGTGATCGGCATAGCCGCCAAACTACGACGCTTCAATTACTTGGATTTAAAAACGTTTCAAGTTAGGTATAAATCAAACAAGAAAGCCCGGATGACAGCTCAAATTGTGGCTAAGCGACTAACAATTTTAATTCAATGATGAAAAGGCAAAAAAGACATGTTCTTTTGTATTTTGACAAAGCAACTTACCATCCTCATTATTTTGACGTATCAAATGTAAAACGTGCGTGGTTTCCATCAAACACAACCAGCGTTTGTCGGCTGATGGATTAAGGGATTATTCAAGGCATCAGAATTCATTATCGGAAACTTGTAATAGAGTCGTTTTTTGCCAATATGGAATTGACATCTTCTTCTAGCGAACTAACGAAATCCACAACTCTTCTTTATGGTATTGAATGGTTTACAAAAGCATCACGCGGGGTGTCACGGAAATGATTAATTCGTGTATTAAGAAAGCAAAATTTCCTTTGGAGGACTTACCAGACATGTGTGGTGAAAGCACCGATGATCTGCAGACAGCGCTAAACAGAGCCAGTTCTGTAACCGTCAGTGGAAAGGAATACGTAAACATCGACTGCTACGTTGCGACAGAGCTATGTAACGAAGATGGTGACAAAGTTATTGCGCGACATCAAATTGGAGAAAATAACAATAATATCGAAGATGATGAAACGGAAGAAGTGAATATAAAAACCACATCTAGGATAAAAACAAATCAATCAGAATTCAAACTGTTCAGATTATTCGAGACTTTGCATTTGTCAGAAGTACTCTTAATTCGCTCAGTTCATGAGCAGTGCACGTGCTCTCATTGAGTGTTACATTGTAAGTGTTATTGTACAGGAATCAATGTTCGATAATTAAAAAAAATGACGTTTTGGTCTTTAGTTGATTAAGGTATGTACGAACAATACATTATCCTAAGCAATCACTAGTTATGTAGAATCTGTAATTAGCATGTGACACAAATTCAGATGCTTACATTTCAATGGCGTTCATGTACAAAACGGAAAACTGTCTAAAACGGAAAATAGTTCCATTTCCTTGGATTCTGTCTTGAACATGTTCCACTCTAGTTTCCTTCTTCTATCATAACACTACACTGAAGAGCAATTGAATTAGAGATACCTGTATAGTAACGTGTAGCACCACCTTTCGCCCTGATGACGGCGGCGATTCGTCTCGGCATGGACTCGACAAGACACCGGAAGCGTTGGGAAGCCATACGGATCCACGACCTCTGAACAAGCTCCCACAGTTCACGAAGATTTGATGGAGGGGAGTCAGAGCCTCGTACATCTCTCTCGATGGCATCCCAAATGTGTTCGATGGGATTCAGGTCAAGTGGCCTGGCTGGCCAAGGAAGTGAGGTCACGTCGGTGGAGTGTTCATCCAACCATTCGGATACAATTCGGGAGCGATGGCACAGTGCATTGTCTTATTGCAGAATAAGGTCCCCAGTGGGATGTTGAAGACGCCCAAACGAGAGCAAATAGTCGTCCAGGATATCCTGGTAACGTTGATCTGTGAAGCACGATGTCACGCGTACCAGGGCTCCCATTTCAGTCCACGTAAACAGTCCCCAGACGAGAATGCCACCCCCACCAGCTTGAAGAGTACCCTGCTGGCAAGAATGATCCATCGCTTCATGTGGTTTGCGTCATACTCCTATCCTGCCATCGGCATGTACCAACGTGAATCTCGACTCATCAGTCCAGGCAACATTTTTCCATATGTCTAGGGTCCAGTGGCGATGTTCCCGCGCCCATGCTAATCTTTGCACCCTGTGATGTGCAGTCAGCAGCGGTACCCTTGGGGGATGATGGCTTCTGTACCCCGTAGCGAGGAGATGGTTCTGGATGGTGAGGTTGCTTACGCGTTTTTGTGCACCAGCGTTAAATTGCCGAGTGATTTCTTGCACTGTGGCCCGTCTATCCGCTCTTACAATGCGAGCTAGCCGACGAAGACCCCGCTCATCCACACGCTGTTGTCCACGGAATTTGGCTCTTGTAGGGATGGTTTTAACGGATTCGATGTACTCACGGTGCACCCGTGACACAGTGACTCGTGAAAATCCCAGTGCCTGCACGACTTCCGAGATGTAGTGACCCATTCGTCGGGCCCCGACAATTTGCCCACGATCAAATGCACTTAGATCCTTCGTCTTACCGATACTGCGCCCGCTTCTTACTGTTTCCCGTCGCATCACTCCTTATATTGTCGGATTGCTGCATACATCATGTCGTTTCCGTTTACAGGGCCGCCCACAGAGCCACATTTGCATAGCCCCAGCTGTCTCTAATTCAATTATTCTTCAGTGTATAAACACTTGTACTCGTAGTTAGCTCCTTACTTCTGCAGCTGTTGGTCTCGTGCAGTAAGCTGAAAAATGTGTAAGTTAAAAACTGCAATGTTTTGCTTAGGATGTATCGTAAATTTTAGGCAGTAAGCTACAACAAAATCCAGCTTAATAAATCTAAATGAAATGATTAGTCTACACAAGTAGGCACCAGTTTTTTTTCTGCGATATTTGGAACACTTAACTGCAGCCATGGTCTTTTGTTAAGTGCAAAATTACGAGTGAAGTGATAGACTTTTGTATATATACACTACACGAATTAGGAACAATATTTCCAAGAACAGATCTGATCTCATATTAAGAAAAATGCATGTGTTGTCCTCATGCCCGAGCAAGTGATATCGATAAATATTATTGCAATATCACACCAAAGTAAATATTATATCACTTAGCTAAGACCAAAGGTAAAACAGGAAGAAGACTGAGCAAAGGCGCAGAAAAACATGAACTTATGATTGACTACTAAATGCGTGTTCTGAACTTTAAATATTTTGTTAGTTTCTTTAGTAAGTTTTTCTTCGTATGGAACGCGAAGTACAGTATGAAAAACTTTCGTGTGAAGTAACAGGACATAATTATTTACTATGCCTAAGAAACCAAGTTATTCCTTTGGCTGGAACTTAATCGGACTGTCACGGATAAGTTTCATATTTAAATCTGAGTTAAAGAACCAGGTTATACAACTGCTTCATTTCTCTACTGTCGAAGTCATAGACTGTAATCTTAAACAGAATAGGAGTCGAAAGCATATATCTGGCTTCAATACTGAAAGGCATTAAAAATACTTTGCAATACGTACATGTAAAAATGAAACCTTCTGTGGCGTCCCAAACAACTACTGATTCTGTGTATTGCTGATTTTTTTACTATTAGCTATGGTTAATCATCTTTTAGACAAGTGTTAGAAGGTTTCTTAAATTGAAAGACATTTTGTGACTGTTGTGGCAAGGAGTTCTTAATTTTGCATAAAATCCAATAAATTTCATTCTTTCCTTTGTAAAGGAAAGAAACTTATTATTCGACTTTAGCGGCGAAATACATCGATCAAACTCTTGAACAACGCAGTTCTTTATCCAATGTCCTATACAATTAAGCAATACTTTTTCCATACTAAGGTTGCATCACAAGATAAAATAATCTGATCGCATCAGAACTTGTGATGACATGAAAGCTTCCTAACAGTCTGTTGGTTAAATTAATCTACTCTTTGGAACTTTAAGATAACGGTTATTGCTGTGAAACACCTGTTATTATTCTTCTCTCTATCAAAGTATAAGGTGATACAAAAGTCTGGGATCTGTATTTTATTTTGATCACAGAACTTGTTAGAAACAGGGGTTTTGCTTTGAAAACATATTTCAAGACGCATACGATTGAATCACAAATTTGTGTGACGACAACGCGTTGCCAGACCCCTGGTGTGAAGTTTCAGTTTTTATGCAAGCGGTAAGTTTTCTAATGTTTTCTTTAAGTACCTCTAGTGTGGTCTAAATGATTTCAAGATGTGGTCTTTGACGTGATCCCAAATAAAAAGTTCAGGTCAGATAAGGTCCAGAGATCGTGAGCGTAGGAGATTCTCATTGCCAATCGTGACAAAAGGGAAGTTGCTCTGTCTTGCAGGAATAGACGACGTCCAGTTGATTATCGAAACGTTGTAGATCCATAGATATTGCATGAATTTAAACGTCCTTTCATGATCCACAAACGATGATAGGAACTATGCGTCTTTTCAACGAAATGAAGTCCAACGACTCTTAAGTCAGGAGCATCACCTACAGTGCACCGATTTCAAACTAACTCATGGACCTTGTAACGTATACTCTATATTCACTTTCCTTTTGATTTTACTATCTCTGGTTATTTTATTTTACTATGTAAATTATCTTCTTACTGAACGAAATATTATTTCACCCGATGAATGAGATCTGGCAATGAGTGTAAGTCATGACGTGGTGGTAGCCAGTATATATAGGCGCGTTCATCGATAGCGAAGGAGAGATTTTGTTGTTATAAGGAGAGCGTTTGTTATTGAAGGGAGAGCTTTTGTGGTTATACTAGAGGAGCGTTGTTGTTGTGAAGGAGAGAGTTTCGTTCTATGTGATTAGTTTGATTCTTCATTATTGTGAAACGAGTTGTGTGTGTGCTTTGGATGATCATGAGTTACATAATAAAAGAGCTTTGTAGTAAGTACGTCTTTCTCAATTCATAGTTTTTGTCAGACCTCTGTCTGGCTGTTAGGTTTATGTCATTAGTTTATTACCATTAACAACCAGCGTTAAGACTTTATTCATTCTAATTACTGCTACAACATTACTACCAGTTATAAGTTTGTTCAATACTATTACTACACTACTAGCAGGAGACTTTATTCATGTTCTTAATTAACTAGTAACAACAACCATTTGAATTCACTATTTGAAGCTTAGTACAAGCATATCATTCAGTAGCAGAAGCATTATACTTAGCTCAGTAGGAAAACTTCATTATTATCATTAGCTAGCTGGTAGAAAGAGCTTATTCATTATAATTAGCTTAGCGGAAAGTAAATAAAGCTAATTCATTATAATTGGCGCCCGAACTTTTCTCGAACACGAGATCTTGACAATTCTTACCCATGTCTTCACTACCTGAGACAACTTCAATTTTCCACCCCAAGGCAAGTTCCGAGGGTAATGGTGGTTTTTTTTGACAATTTGCAAGAAGCCTGTGGCTCTAACTTTGATATGAATGATCTACACGTACCCAGGCATTCTTCACAATTTCGTAATACACCAGCTTCCTATTACTCTGAGTCGCGGGTCGTACCTGAGGGAGTTCAATCCTCTCAGCGAAGCAGAATGCTTGCCCATTTCGTGCCGCATGTAGGAATAATTCATTTCAATATTTTGGAGGGGTCCTTAAAGTTCCTCGAAGATCTGGAAGATCATTTTGATCTATATAATATTCCTGATGACTGCAAAGTCCAAATCTCCGGCACTTGCTTGAGGGATACCGCTAAGACCTGGTATCGGCAGTGGAGAGTGTCGAATCCAGATTCTCATTATGAGAATTTCCGTGCAGAATTTTTGGAGGTCTTTCCTTTCGGCCTCAGTCGAGCTAGCCTTGCACAACAGCTTTTTCGCGTCAGCAAGGTCCCAATGATAGCCCTGTTGCATTTGCGTTGGAAACTACACGCTTATATAACCTATGGGATCCACATGCCAGTCATGTTGACATGTTGGATACCCTCGTGCACCAGCTCGACCCATTCTTACAAGATTTTCTTGAGGTTCGACACCCTGCCACAATTCATGAATGCCTTCGCCTCATACGCACGTATGAAGAGCGACAAGGCAAACATGGTTCAACTCACCATGCTCGGGCACCCCGCGAGGCTTATTACGAAAACCCTCAGCGGCATAATAGGCATAATAACTTTCAGCGCGAGCATACACAAGTGCACACCCAAGCTTCATACGTTCCACCACACAGAAGAGTGGCAAACCAACAGCGAGTTTCTGAACAAGCTTCGGGATATCGTACAAATGCACAGTATGCTCGACCCCGTTTCAATCCGCAGCATTCGGAACGTTTTCATGCTCAGGGCAATGATGATTTTTCTGCCCGTGCTGAGGGCAGACGTAATAGATATGAAAATGTCAACAGACACGCGGAGTTCCCGACGCAGGTTTCGCGCAGTTTTCCTCATCGTGAAAATTTTCCCGATACCCGGCAGGGTCGAGGTTTCAGACCGCATGATAATCCAACCAGGAATCCTTTAAACTTCCAAAGGAAGTAGACCAAGGGTCGGTCCTGCTTCCTGATACCAAGCATTCTGACCCTAAAACAGTATTAGTGACTGTTCAAACTCCTGAGTTGCCTGATGTATTCTTGACAATTGAAAGTGCAAATAACGAAATCTTCAGTATCACAGGAACTGTCACATTATCTTTAGGGCTGGGAAAAGCTCATTTTACGCATTCTTTCCTGCTTATAGACGAGCTACCTGTGAAATGTCTAATGGGAATGGACTTTATTCATAAGTTTCAAATAACTTTGAATTTCGTACAACATGTGATTTCCTTTCCGGAACCTGTCGAAATGATTCCTACGGTTCCTGTAGATATAACGAGTTTGTTATTGAGTAACCAATTGAATGAGAGGCAACGAGACCAGCTTTCTCTCCTTTTACAGGAAAGCCCTGGTTTATTTTCTGATCAACCTGGTTTCACACAGGTGGTTTATCATGTCATTGACACTGATGGTTCGAAACCAATTGCGACGAAACCTTACCCTTATGCTCCACATAAAAAACAGGAAATGCAACGTCAAATTTCTGAAATGATTAAGCAGGGCATAATCAGGGAATCAACAAGCGCCTGGGCTGCTCCTGCCTTTTTGATTCCAAAGAAACAACCCAATGAATTTCGTTTCGTGACAGATTTCCGCAAGCTCAACCAAGTCACAAAAACGATCAATTATCCACTACCTCTCATGTCGCATATTTTAAATGACCTGTCGTCAACCAAATGGATGTCAACCTTGGATTTGGCGAGTGGATATTGGCAGGTGGCAGTACATCCGGACTCTGTCGATAAAACAGGCTTTGTGACTCTTTTTGGGGCTTATGAATACCTACGTATGCCCTTTGGACTAGCTTCTGCACCTGCTACTTTCCAAAAGCTTATGGATACGGTTCTCAGACCTGTCCTGGGTCCCCATGTGCATGTATATTTGGATGACATTATTATTACATCCGAGAATTTTGACGAGCACTTTTCTCTGCTCAAACAGGTGTTCCAACTCATATACAATGCTGGCTTGACGTTAAAACCTAGTAAATGCCAGATAGCGACGGACGAGATTGTATATCTGGGGTTGAAAATCACTCCCCACGGCTTATTTACGGATAATGAAAAAATTAGGCCAATTGTTGACTTTCCTCGGCCTAACACAGCAAAAGAACTATCACGCTTTTTGGGAATGACCGGATGGTAGCAGCAGTTCGTCCCCGCTTATGCTACAATCTGTGAGCCATTGTATGCTTTAAAACGTAAATACAAGAAGTTTGTTTGGACACCTGAGGCTAACGCTGCATTCGAAACACTGAAGTCTGCGTTGACTCAGCCTCCGGTGTTGGCTTTCCCGGATCATACTAAGGAATTTGATATTTATACTGACGCATCCGGAGTTGGTCTTGGTTGCGTTTTGTAACAAGCTGGGCATCCAATAGCTTTTGCGTCTCGTACTTTAGCCAAAGCTGAACGCAATTATTCAGCTACGGAACGTGAATATCTTGCTGTTGTGTATGCGCTGAATAAATTTCAATGTTATCTTAATGAATTGACAGTTAACATAATTACGGATCATTCTGCCCTTCAGTATTTGAATTCTGCTAAGCACCTATCTCAAAGACTTATGAAGTGGGCTCTGAAGTTACAAGAGAGCAATATCAAAATTTCGTATCAGCCAGGTCATAAGAATCAATTACCGGACGCATTGTCTCGCGTTCCGATTTGTGGGGTCCCCACAGTAACTACTCCTGGATGTCAGCCTTTACTTCTAATAGCTGATATAACATCCAGAGAGCAGATAATGGCAGAATTAATAAATGATCCAGATTTTGGGGATATCTATAATTTTTTGCTTGCGGGTTCGCCCCTACAAAGTGATCCTTCTCTGGCTGGAAGGTCACAGCATTTTGAAGTAATAGAGGGTCTTCTTTATTATACAAAATCTAGGACTACTAGGGCAGAGTTTCGCCCATGCATTCCGCGAACCCTCAGAATGGCACTTTTAAACGAATTTCATGACAAACCTCTTGCAGGCCATTTAGGTATTCGCAAGACCCGTTGTAAATTGCGGGATGTTGCCTATTGGCCTGGCATGTACCAAAGTGTGCTCGCATACGTTCAATCATGTCACTTGTGTCAGATTAATAATTACCGTAATGTAAGACCTGCCGGTCACTTGAAATCTAGTTCAAGTTCTCATGTTTTTGATATTATTTCAATAGATTTATTGGGACCTTATCCTTTATCTGTTAAAAACAAAGCTCGTTACGTTTTAGTACTAACTGATAATATTTCTAAATGGGTTGAAGTTTTTCCCATTAAAGCCACTACGGCAGAAGTTATTTGTAATGTCTTAGTTAATGAAGTATTCTCTAGATATGGTGCACCTAATAAAGTAGTTTCGGATAATGGTCCTCAATTTATTTCTGACATTTTTGAAAGAATGTGTGCGAGACTACACATTAAACATAAATTCATTTCCCCATATCATCCCCAGAGTAATTCTGCGGAACGCGTAAACCGCACGCTAGTGAAAATGATTGCTACATTTGTAATGGGTTATCATGAACGATGGGATGACCATTTGGAGCTTTTTTCGTTTGCCCTCCGCTCGTCTGTCCACGAATCTACTAAAATTACTCCTGCAGAACTTTTTCTGGGTCGCAAAATTAAAACCCCTTTTGAAAATTTAACGGGGATTATCGACGAACTAAACCAGCGACCAACTCCGCAATCAGTAGGCATCATGGCAGAAAAAGCTCGTGTTGCAATGCTAGGAGCACAAGCGGCTCAAGCAAGATATTATAATCCTAGGCGTAGGGAACCAGATCTTGTCGTTGGAGATCTCACTCTCGTGGAAACGCACTTCCAGTCTTCTGTTTCGCATACTTTAGTGAAGAAATTTGCACCCAGCTACGAAGGTCCATATCGGGTGGCAAATGTGTTTGAAAATAACATTGTTCTTGAAAAACCTGACAATCAATTTCAATACGTACACGTTGCTCAGTGTCGCAAGTATCATGAACGAAATATCGATTTTATAATCAATCCTACTCAACCTTCTGTTCCACAGACTCAAGAGTCTATATCTCACGATCAACCGCCAGAAATTTTGAACGAACCAACAAACATTTTTGAAGAATCTCCAGTGATTTTTTCTTCACCCTCCCCTCCTCCAGACGGGTTTCCAAACACGCAACCTAATTCTCCCTTGAGACCAAGGCTCGACTCAAGTTCTTCGAATACTAGTATCGTTCCTTTCCCTCCAACCATTGCCAAGACTATTGCTGCGCCGTTTCCTGATAACTCTGCACCAACGCAGGCTCCTACTTCTGTGAATACCTCGTCAGAAAGTATTCCTATAGGCAAAAATAAACATCGCCCTGCACGACCACTGAATTAAAGCAGCGACTCAGAGGCTTCGGACATTTCTGATTTATCAGTTATGAACAATAATTTGAATATTACAAACCGTCCAGAACCACCAAAAACTGGGCGAAAACGTAACTTGTCTCCCCAATCTGCTTCGCCGCAACAGCGACGAAGGCAGCAATCCTTGCATCCGCCCGGGTTTCGCCCATGGAACCTACGCTCAGGGCAAACAGGGCCGATGCCTACTGCTACTCTCATGCCACGCGGGCGTAAGCGAAAGCAAACGATGTGGCCGGAGCCACGTCCGTCCAAAAAAATACTGGAAGGACACAACGGGCCCCAGCACAAAGGGACTCCATATCAAAAGCCTGGGGGAGCCCGTTCCTATCAGCCGCAGGGATTTCCGGACCGCCAGACTTCGGCCGTTCCTGATCGACGGACTTCAGCCAATCCTGACCGTTTTTCTCAGCTGCAGGGATTTCCGGACCCACAGACTTCAGCCGTTCCGGACCGACGGATTTCCGCCAATCCTGACCGTTCCCGTCAGCCGCCGGGATTTCTTGACCGACAGCAGACCGATGTTCCAGATCCATTAAAGTCCTTGAAAAGATCCAAGCCACCTGATTTTACCAGTCCGATTAGGCCTGAAAAACGTTATCGCACTAGAGTTTTTTTATGCGTCCTCGAGATAAGTAAGTTCTCGTGGACAGGTTCTTTTCTCAGGTTGTTGTTTTTCCTGCACGACCAGTTGGCGTGTCAGAATTTCTTTTTTTCGTGTGGGCCTATGCATTCTTTTTTGTGTATATATGTGTTTTTTTTTATATTTCTTCTATGTCCATCTACTAATCCAAATTTTTTTTTATATATCTATGTGCTTAGGGGTAAAATAATAATATTGTTACTGTTAGGCAGCTCCAGGTAATCTTCGCTGCTGATACAGTTGGTATGTATTCAACGAATAATGCGAACGTAATTTGATATTAAAATAATAAAATTGTTACTGTTAGGCAGCTCCAGGCAATCTTCGCTGCTGATACAGTTGGCATGTATTCAACGCATAATGAGAACGTCATTTGAAATTAAAAAAGTGATTCCTGCTAGGCAGAATAAAAGGAAGGTATGCCGATGCAGGTTTGTTTTGTTCAACAATACAAGTTTCACAGACGAATACAGATTTCTTAATTTTGTCATGCCAAGTTTGATAATGTAAATACTGCTGCCACCAAACAACAAAACAAAAAAGAGGTCGAGAAACGTCAATCAACGAAGTGTAAGACTTACACTCCAAAATTGATAGGTTTTTCGGAAACAAAAAAAACAAAAAAAAATAATTAAGGGGGAGATGATGTAACGTGTACTCTATATTCACTTTCCTTTTGATTTTACTATCTCTGGTTATTTTATTTTACTATGTAAATTATCTTCTTACTGAACGAAATATTATTTCACCCGATGAATGAGATCTGGCAATGAGTGTAAGTCATGACGTGGTGGTAGCCAGTATATATAGGCGCGTTCATCGATAGCGAAGGAGAGATTTTGTTGTTATAAGGAGAGCGTTTGTTATTGAAGGGAGAGCTTTTGTGGTTATACTAGAGGAGCGTTGTTGTTGTGAAGGAGAGAGTTTCGTTCTATGTGATTAGTTCGATTCTTCATTATTGTGAAACGAGTTGTGTGTGTGCTTTGGATGATCAAGAGTTACATAATAAAAGAGCTTTGTAGTAAGTACGTCTTTCTCAATTCATAGTTTTTGTCAGACCTCTGTCTGGCTGTTAGGTTTATGTCATTAGTTTATTACCATTAACAACCAGCGTTAAGACTTTATTCATTCTAATTACTGCTACAACATTACTACCAGTTATAAGTTTGTTCAATACTATTACTACACTACTAGCAGGAGACTTTATTCATGTTCTTAATTAACTAGTAACTACAACCATTTGAATTCACTATTTGAAGCTTAGTACAAGCATATCATTCAGTAGCAGAAGCATTATACTTAGCTCAGTAGGAAAGCTTCATTATTATCATTAGCTAGCTGGTGGAAAGAGCTTATTCATTATAATTAGCTTAGCGGAAAGTAAATAAAGTTAATTCATTATAACCTTTAATCTAGTACATACGATCTGCTGTTCTGAATAGGTACCTTTTCTGTACTGTTTCTGTTCTACTGCTATTTATCTTTGTGCTGTGATTATTTGGCATAATTTAATAAACGAAAAAGCGCTCTGTCTGTTAAGAACGTTCTTTCTAAGATATTCAAAATATATGCCATGTGCTGCGGAAACCAATCACTGGCAATAAGAAATATCGCATTTCATTTTCTGCGAATTGTTGATGCACTGAAGACAAAATCGTAAAGCGCACGTTGCCAGTTGACGAAGATCATACAATATGACGCACCGGGAGGAGAAATCTATGGAGATTATCTGGTAGCTTGCAACAACCCAACCTCAATGTCCGTCAAACGTTCGGTAATCAAAACACGGTTTTCATTATAACGACGTTAACCTGTTAATGTTACACATTTTTTTCATATTGCTTCTCTGATTTCCACATGAAAGATAGCTCCTGTGAAAGATTTCACAGGAAAGTAGATTTGCACAAGAAAGTAGATTTGCACAAGAAACGAATGTTGCTCTGCCATCTATTGATGTGTACACTAATTCTTTGTTAGCAGTACACCCCCTATGTACAGTTCCAACGACGTTTCGCGGTGTTTATTCTGTCATACCGTCAGCTCCAAGTATCACAAATGAATATTTGTTTTTTTGACTTTCAGATCAATTTGTATTATACATAAAATAGCGGAAATTTTTCACAGAATGTAGAATACACTATGTTAAAATAAAGGACTTCAAAATAAAAAGAGTCAGTTGATTAACTTTTTCATGTTGACTGCAAATTTTTAACTTCAAGGGACGATTGACATTCTTCATATGATACAAGTAGATAACTACTACATCTGAAGAATTTCCCTGGCCTGACCTTTCAATATAAATTCCTTGCCGAAAATTTCCCAATTACCTTCCACTTTTTCCTTTATTAACTATTTTTCCTTATTAAATTAATTACTGGTATAGTTTTACTCTTCTAGCTTACATTATTGACAAATTATAGCACCAAACTTGGAGATCTGAGTGAAAATCGTTTGTCATTGCTCGCATAGATTTCAATAAAAGAAATAGCATGCTTTGTTTTTAATCATTTCACACAAAAATTTAATAACACATGTGGAATTCTTGCAATGATGCTGGCGGTCGTAGTGAGCGATGGGTTTGCCTCCTCGGGGTGCTCCGTGATAACAATAGCACACACAACAGAAACTAGGGCCTCTGTGAATCTTCGAGAGGTGCCAGCTAGTTCTGTGTGACATTGGCGAAAAGACCCCAACTCACTATGTTTTGTTCCAGAATCCTTAGGTTGAATGGCCAACTGGAACCCTCAGCTGTGGGCTAAGCCCCCACACTGATGAACTTACCTGATTAAAAAGACAAAAATAAATCAATATCCAGATTTAAGTGTGGGATATGGTGGGCATACCACTCTTGAAAAGGACGGTCCACCACCGAATCGACCTGGACTTTCCAAACGGCGTATGAGAAAGAGATATCGGCTGAGTGAATGTAAGATTGTTGTATGGAATACTAGAGGTATAAATGGCAAGACGAATGAGGTGTTTGAGGAGATGAATAATTATAGACTGGATGTGCTGTGTGTAAGTGAAACCAAAAAGAAGGAAATTGGGGTAGAAGAAGTGAATGGCACAGTGAGTGTGTAGTCTGGAGTATTGGATAATATAAAAGGGCAGTGTTAAATACTGTGAGAGAGAGTAGGCGTGATTTTAAGTGAAAAAAAATGAAAAACAACTTGATTCACTATAGTTCCGTAAGTGAGAGAATTCTCTGGATTCGTTTGAAAGGGAAACTTCAGAGAGTCGTAATTGTGGTACTGTATGCTCCTTGTGACTCTGAACCTTCTGATAAGACAAAAGATTTCTGGAATGAGCTAAAAGCTGTTTTGAACAGGTTTGGTGCTAAAGAAAAAGGTATAATAGCTGGGGATTTCAATGCTATAGTAGGTGTGCAGAATTCAATTTCTGACAATGGTCTGGGTAAGTTTAATGATCCTTGTGTGAATGATAATGGTGAAAGATTACTTGAACTCTGCATTGAGAATGGTTTGTGTGTAAGTAACACGTTTTTCAAGCACAAGTATATCTACACATACACTTGGGAAAATCCTACTCTTGGTCAAAAGAGTGTGATAGATTTTGTTGTCTACGATCAAGGTCTGAAACACTTAATTATTGACACCCGTGTGATTAGAGGTGCGGATATTCGTTCTGATCATTATTTGGTAGTGTCACGAGTGAAACTTACTGTTGCTGGGAGGAAAAGGAATAGGAAGAGACCCAGCGTGGAAAGAATAAAGGTTGATAGGCTCCTTGAATATCATCAGCGTTATTCTGACTTACTCAGAGAACGACTGATGGAGCTGAAGTCTGGTGAGAGTGATGTAGAAAAGAAGTGGGAATGTTTTAAGAACTGTGTTGTCACAGCTACTAAAGAGGTATGTGGCACCACAAAAGTGTGTAACAGTAGAGGTGATGCTTGGTGGAATAGTGAGATTGAAGAGGCAGTAAAGAGAAAGAAGGAAGCCTATTCGGGGATGTGAAGCTGCTAAGCTGGTTCGCCAGGGTAAGGAACAAGATAGAAAGGAGAAGGCGGAAGGCACTAAATGGCTTTTTGGAAAGATGGGAAGTCTTTCTGGAAGTACATGAGACTCAGGAAAAATAGGAGAAACAAAGTTGTAAGTTGTGTGAAGAATGAGATCGGAGAAATGATATGGGAACCCAATGAATTAAGTGAAAGATGGTTGTAAGACAGGAGCAGATGATGCCACAGTGAGGGATGGAAGCACAGGAGGATTCTCAAGAGAAGAGGTGTGTAAAGCTCTAAAATCTCTTCAGAAGGGTAAGGCTCCGGGAGTTGATGGCATATCTGCCGAGATGTTGAAATACGGTGGTCACTCTGTAATTGACTGGTTCACTGAAATTTGCCAATTGTGCTGGGAGTTAGGAATCATCCCTCGGGATTGGAAGGATGCTATTATTGTTCCCTTGTATAAGGGAAAAAGTGATCAGACTGAATGCAAGAGCTATCGTGGTGTTAGCCTACTAAGTGTGCCAAGGAAAGTGTTTGGTAAGGTTGCTATTGAAAAAGTACTGGTCTTACATCAGAGAAAGTGTGGAATGTTCAGTGGATTTAAGCCTGGTAAAGGCTGCACTAACCAGATGCTTGCATTACGCACGATGATTGAAAAGTATCTGGCTGTTGGTAAGAAAATTTTTGCTGCCTTCATAGATTTAGAGAAAGCTTACGACCGAGTAAATAGGACACTTTTGTGGAAGAAATTGAATGAATATGGTGTTACTGGGAATTTACGTAATAGTGTAAAAGCCATGTATGCTGGTACTAGAGCTTGTGTACGAGTGAATGGTGTTTTATTAAAATGGTTTTCTAATGGTGCAGGAGTTAGACAAGGTTGTAAAATGTCACCATGGCTGTTTAATATATCTATGGACACGTACATGCGTGATGCCAAAATAGATAATACTAGTTTTTTTGCCTTGTTGATATCCGTTTAGGCAGATTGCTGTATGCTGATGACACTGTCCTGTTAGCAGAGAGCAAAAGTGATTTGCAGAGTATGTTGTCTCGGATGTATGAAGTTTGCATGACATTCAAACTGAGTATAAATAAGAGAAACCCAAAAGTTTTGGTGTTTGAGAGAGGAACGGGTAGCACTGAATGTAATGTATGTATACTACATATGATTGACCAGGTGAGTGAGTTTGTGTATTTAGGAAGCATGTTTGACAGAAAGAACAAATTGGATGTTGAAATTGGTTTGGCCATGCTGAGAGAATGAGTGATGAGATGCTTACTAAGAAACTCTTTTTAGACCAAGCGGCAGGAAGGAAAAGCGGATGAATGCCAAGGAAAACATGTGTGGATCAGATTCAGGAGTTTCTGCATGAGAAAAAGATTATGAGTATGAAGTATAAACGATCTTCTGTACGGCGTGTAATGGATATCAGTGAAGTCCGAGTTGCATGTAAAGATCGCTGTAAATGGAGAAGTTTGATACGACAAGAGTAAGTAAAAATATCTGGTAGTTTGTATTTCTTTTTGAAGCTAACCTCTGAATCTCAGAGAACAGCTTTGTGATATGTATGTATGTGATGATGCAATGATCAGTTAATTAAACTTAAAATTTGCTACAGAGTTCTAGTTTAGGTTTCAGTTCCCTCGATTTATTTAAACAATAAATTGTATATCAACACTAAAATTCAGCATCTGCAAAACCCATTCACGTTCATGTTATTTTGTTTCGTAAAAACTTTCAAATACTATCCAAATACGTTGATGGTGAGAAAGTAATGTTTCCTAGATTTCCGAACAACTTCGGTGGTATTCGTATTTGCGTAACAGGACACAATAATACGAAAAGGTCTTTTGTACTTGGGACTCCATACATAAAGTCTCATTAAAATTCACTTACTCGGAGATTAATCATATCTCTCAAACATTTTGGTTTGCACTTGCTGCCTAATGAATTCACCGGTCTGCTCTAAAAGCATCGTTTCCACTACGAAATAAGTATGAATTCAATATGCAAAATCACTTCGAACTGAATAAACATTAAGCTCAACGGTAATTGTTGCAAATTATTTGGAGATAATATGCCTGATCAAGAGCACTTCCAATCATAAAATTATGATTTAGATCATGACTAGGCTAATGATTGGTTCAAGATGTAGTACTTAGCTTCCAGTTCCTAAAATTAACATAACATTTGGCATAGAATATTTAAAATATTTGACATACATTTTCGAATGTTAGTTGATCAATATTGTTCAATTTCCTATTCGAACATACGGCTGGTAAGTGCACAAATACCTCTTTTAAAAGTATATTATTGGAAGAAACGTTCAAATGCAAATGCGTAACACTAGAAATTCAGAAATTTACGTCTGCCGATTTAGAAATGGTATAATTTACTAGAAACAGATTATCATATTTTCAGTGAAAAAGCAAACTAGAATTCTTAAATTTTGTACCATCAAATACACGGTCGAATCACATTATTGTGACCACTAGCTAATATCTAGAGTAACCGCCGTGTGCAGCGCGGACAGCAGCTAGATGGGATGGGAGTGATTCAATAAGGTGCTGGGAGGTGTTCACAGATATGTGGAGTTATGCTGACTGCAGTGCATCTAACAGCTGCTGGAGGGTGCGTGGTGGAGGATCCATGGATCGAACAACACGATCGAGGTGGTCTCACAGATGCTAAATTGGTTAAAAGGCTGTAGAATTAGAAGGCCAGGGAAGTACTTTGAAGTCTCCATTCGCGGACATTACTAGCTGTGTAACACGTCGCAATGTCGTGCTGGAAGATCCCATCCGCTGTAGGGAAGATAATCAGCATGTATGGGTGTACGTGGTCTGCAAGGATGGATTCATAACGAATTCGGTCCATAGTGCCTTCCACAGGTATGAGAGGACCCAGATAATGCCACGAAAACTTTCCCCAGACCACAGCACTGCCCCCTCCAGTTCTGTTCTTCCAGCAATTGTCGAAGAGTGTTTGTTCTCCGATGTTCCGCGCCTTACACGCCAACATCCATCCGTTCGATGAAGCAGAAAACATGACTCATCGCAGAAGGCAATCCTTTGCCAACCAGCGGAGGTTCAATTTCGATACTGCTGTGCAAATGTAGGCATTTTCTGCCGATGCACCTTCGTTAGCGTAGGTGCAGTGACCATCCGTCTGCATCGGAGCCACATACGCAGCAGGGTTCGCTGAACTGTAGTTTCAGATACACTTCAGGTAGCCCCCTAGTTCATTCGGCCAGAGAGTTGCTCCACTGTAGCGTGTCGATCGGCCCTCACGCACCTTTAAAGCCGCTTATTCGCAATGGTGTAATTTCTCCAATCACGATACAATTTAACCACAGCAGCACGCGAACAGTTCACAAACTGCGCTGTTTCAGAAATAATTGCTCCTTTTATCCATGACAGCAACAAGTGATATATTTTCAGATTGACTACAGCACACCTTATATACAATCCAAGTCAACTCATGTCACGTGCATTCTTTCATTCGCTACGTGCTGTTCACGTCAAAAGTTGGAGGTGGTCACAATAATGTGACTCGACTGAATAGTACATTATGCAATATTAAAATTTCCGCCATTTCCTTCGGTTTTTATGATTCCCATGATGAGAGTATTTTCATTTCTACTGTATAGCATCACGTTGCAAAAAACTGTTGTGCGGTTAGTTGAGATAAAATCTGATTTAAAATGTTTTGATTCAGCTAGTGCTTCACCAATTGAAACTTTGAGAGGTGTGCAACATTATCATCAGAACTCATTCGGCTCTGTTTTATGTACGATAAATGCCACTGTAACAATTTTCTACGTTATAGATCCATTCGTCCTTCTTATTTCAAGTGATTTTGTGAACTAAACCTTAGAGACTGCGAAATGGGGTAAAACGAAATTATGGGCGGTGATAAAGTGTCTGTCTTTGAAATGTGTGACCCCACAAGAGGTTCATGGTTGTACGGTACATACACCAGGAGACAAAGCTTTTGCTTTTGCACAGTTCTCAAGTTTCATAGATAATTTTGTCGTGGCAAAGAATCTTGTGTTATTACTAAACGTTGTGGACGACCCACCACATACACCTCTGGGAAAAAGATCTGGCACGTGCATGACCTATGGATGCACGACAAATAGCTGAATTTTTTGGATGGTGTATAGTTCAGTCTATAGAAATTTCAGTCAGCAGTTTCAACTCATTAAATAACAAGAAACTGTACACCAACTATACTAAAAAATAGCTATAATACTAATCCGAATTTCTTGGTGTAGAATAGAAAATTGCATAAAAATCGCCTTTGTACACAAGTCTAATATAAACCCACATCCTTCCCCAACCTGATGCTCCTCCGCTTATTCTGCCCCGCTGATTACAAGAATGCTTTCTTCCGTTCTCCAATCAAGAGAGCTTTTGCAATCTCCTTTAATGTTCCTCCTAGACAATGCGAATTAAGGAACGTTATCGAATTGGCCACTGAAGGCAGATACGTTTCTAACCTGGTACATAAATATCTCAAGGAAACCAGAACCAGTCATATTAGTCTTCCTATCCCGCAGCTACTCTTACCTAGGCTCAATTCCCTACATACCAAATGTTTCCTATCAGCTCAAGAACGCGCTCAAAAAGATGAACCTCGGTGTCGGCATCAGGTCTTCGACGTCTTTATGTGCCACGCTTAAGGGAAACACTGACAAGCCCCACTTTCCAATGAAGAAGGTGTTTATGCTCTCCTTCTATAATATCCGGACTTCTCCAAGCGATACTACATTGGAATGACCAAACGTGTATTTAGAATTAGAGTCAACGAACATAAAAGGGACACAAAGAACGGCAAAATAACAACAGCCCGATCTAGAAAAGCCAGGTTGAAGCCCGCTGGTCTTTTGTGGGACGACGCAAAGAAATTAGCTTCCTAATCCATCTCAAAATTTACAGCTCTCCGCAAAACTTTAGAGGCCATTACAACAGCGAGCCGTGCAATGATGGCGTCTCGCTTGAGTTTCAATGAGTTTGGAACCAGTTCTTCAAATAGAGAATATTTTTTGTTTTCCTTCCACGATCCCGTGCGCAAAACGAGCATAACGCCTTGTGTCTTTGAATACATAATTACATTCACATCTGTTCGTTTATTGTCAAGTCAAGTCACCTTTTCAAATTGTTGAAGCGTTTTATTATTCAATTTGCCGTTTACCGTCTACCTTTCTTGTAAAAGCCATCTGATTCATGTGCGAAAGCTTGGGAACTTTGATTTCTATTCTATACCAAGAAATTCGGATTACTGGTATAGTTATACTATTTTTAAGTCTCAACTCAATCCTGACGAATTCTTTCACCTTGCAAAAACATCAGTGACGATGGGTCCCATGAATTCTAACAACAAAATTCATCCCGGAAAACACGAGAATATACTTGGTGCGTATCCAACTAATATTTGGTCTCGGATGGTTAACCCTTTAATGGGGCAGAACGAATTAACAAGATGGGCTGAAGTCAGTTCTAAAGAACATATTCGCTGTCTAAGAAGTGAGCCGAATGCCGTGGTGCGAGTGAACCTGCCCATCAGAAGGCGAAGCTTTTTTTATTGTAGGTTTAACGACCACCGTGAGCAACTCAATAGGCTACAAGCAGTCGCCCGTCCCTAATTTAGGGCCCCTGACTCCAGGGAAGGGTGAGAGTCAATGCCGTAAGACAAACACAACATTCCTGGCTCAGCAGAATTCGAACCCGGACCCACTTCGGACGAATGGTTATGAGCAACCGAGGCGGCAGCGTTGCTTTCCCCTCAGCTTTATTATTCAAAGTGGATGATCGACGCTAATCTTTTCTGACTGATTATCAGCTATAAACGCTGAAACAATGGCTATGAACTTAAGAAAATAGGGAGAGAATGGAAGTTTGAGTCACTTGTTTCTGCTCAGCGGTATAGTGTCTGTGTCACGTGACTCGCCCTCCTTCACCATGCCTTGGGTCATAGAGCAGAGAATAACGGACTTGAAGTAAACGCTAATCACTTGTGACAGTCTGTACTGATGAGATGAAAGAGGGAAAATAATTGTTTTGCCGTTGCTTTCATAAAAACTGGTAGCTATGTGAACATTTCTTTCACATAACTGCTTCGAGCAGAAATTGATTTCAGGCACATCCGCCACTTAAAGTGTCAAAATGGCTGAAATATGGATACCTGATTTTCACCCAGGGATCAAGAAACAAAGTTTAATGAGGAAGCAATCACCTTCACTCCATCCTCAGAAGTTCCCCTTTGATTGATGAGTCAGTAAGCTGATGGTATCAGTGTTTTTGGAATGTAGGAGACATCATCGTTATTGAATACAAAAAAACATCGTCCTGGATGCTTACGTATTACATTAACATCATAAGCCAATTTCGTGCAGCCATCTAGGAAGTGAAATGTACAAAACTGTAAAAAGGTGTCTTTCTTCTTCACGACAACGCATCGAGTTACATCATTCTGACTTCAAATATCGCTTTATAGAGTGCAGAATCTTAGTTGCTTCCTATTCCGAGATCTTTATTTGTTCTCTAAGCTGAAGACAAACTCTTGTAGGAAGCAAAATTCTTCACACACTCAGATAATCGCAGCTGTGGGTGGGTCGTAGAGGTTTGTACGGCCGGCCGAGCGGTTTTTTGTTTTAACTAAATGAAAATTTACCGGTTGGGACAAAACGGACCTGTGCTGGAAGGTTTAGCTGTTTGGTTCTGTATTAAAGATAAGCGTTTCGACTACCAAGTCGTAAACTGCTTAGTTAAATAATCAGTTAGCAATAATCACTGCGTGAAACGAAAGGCATGGAAATAAATCCGCAATAGGATGTTATTTAATTTAATTTAATTCGACAAGCCGGACTGTAAGATAAGAGTTTTAAATGGGTCGGTTTATTTCTTTAATGATTCAATCCAATTTCTGTTTCACGTCGTTGAATTTAGCGACTACAACATATTTTTTGCCGTGAAATACTTCATGAAAGCATATCACTGAGCTTCTGGCAAGATTCATTGCTACAACGGTGATAAGGAAGTTCGAAGTATTTGTTTAAATACACTGGTTTCCATAAATTATGAAAAAACAACAACAGGAAACTCGTGAATGTTTGTGAAAGAATAGTTGGAAATGCACGAAACTTCGGTATATAGCGTGAAATGTAATGCAAATGTGTGGCTATAGCATCGATTTATAAAAATGAGCCGCAGCATAAAAGGGGCTGTTATGCATGTGTGCGTCACATCGTTTACGGGGTGTAACAAAGGGATTTTGAGATATTAGATTTGTTGCAAAGGCTGCGAGACATCATTTAACAGATGAAATGCGATGGAGAGAAATCCAGAGATCTGAGGCAAGTCAAAGACTTGCCTCAGATCCAAAAATTGCAAGAAGGCTTCGCGCGAGTGCCTGTGTGAAACCAATTTCAAATTACGCAAGTAGCTACACGAAGGTACTATGAAGGACGGCTTAGGCTATAACGTCCGGAGATGACTGATATCTCCAATCAACTGCGTGGAGAAATAGCACGGCTACCTCAACTCAGCTGCAGTCTGCTCTTGCTGCTGCTGTAGGTACAGCGATATCTGCTCCAACCGCGCGCAAAAGGCTTTATAATGAAGGTTTTTATGCTAGGCGATAGTCACTTTGCGTGACTCTTACATACATTACAGGGGTAGAGGAGAGCTTTTGAACTGGGCAGGACCACGTCAATTCGACTTAAAACTAATGGAGGTTAGTACTATTCACAGATGAGTCCATATTTGCTTTGCAGAGCGATTCTTGGCGTGCTGTGATCTGAAGGGAACGAGGAACATGCTATCATATCCTTCTATGGAACGTAAAAAGGACACTTACGTTGGTATTATGCTGGTTTGTGGTGGCATTTCGTTAGGTGGGCGCACATATCCCTATATGCTTCCACGAAGAATCAAGATTGTTTGATGCTATAGGGATGCTGTCTATAGGACATCTATGTTTGCCCTTATGTAGATGCGAGAGGGAATATATTTCTACTACAAGACGATAACTTTCATGAGCGAGGCTGATAGAACAGTATCTTCAAGGGAAGACCATGATCCATATAGAATGGTTACTACGTGAGACCTGGAGGGGTTTTAACCAGGTTTCTTCAAACAATCGACGTTGCTACACTGTTAAAATTTCGCGGTAGGTTGCACCAAAATGTGGTGCTACACCAACTGCACCACTTTATGAGAAAATATACACCATCATGTGGTGCAAACAAAACCCAAGAACTTTGTTCAACTGTTCACCATATTGTAGTACGAGGTTGCATCACATTATGGTGCAAGTTTGCACCATGGTGTTGGGTTTTGTTTGCACCACATAATGGTGTATCTTTTCTCGGAAGGTGGTGCAGCTGGTGTTGCACCACTTTTTGGTGCAACCTACTACAAATTTTTAACAGTGTACCTACTGAACTTCCAAGCACCATCATCAACAAAATGAAACGTCACTGTGAGGCCTGCATTGCTGTGAGGGATGACCACTCTCTCTGCTAAGGTACTTTGGCTATTTCATTTTGACATTTTCCTCCCCCCCCGGTTCTGTATGTTGTCATTTTTATCAGAATGAAATGTTCCTTACTAAATGTTTTAAGATCTTCCTCTAACGCACGATATGATACAGGTTTCCACCAAATTGCATGACGTTCCATTATGTATTTCTTGAGTTACCGCGAATCCCCCCCCCCCTTAAGCTATAGAAATCAGTGTATCTGCTGGGGATCAAGGCTACCTCGTTGATACTTACATGTGGAAAGCAAAACACGTTTACATTTATAACGTACGTAGGTAGTCAGGTCTAAACCTCATCTGTTGGAGGAATTCGAAAGAGATACAGCACGTCTTTACGCGTTACGTACCGCTTACTACTGAGGTAGTTCAACTGAGTAGAGCAACTATATTTCTACAAAGGAAATCTTGTGTTATTTGCTGTAAGCGAGGGAGAACGCCTGATGAAAGTTATAAACTGGCTACGCCGTAAAATGGAAAGGGTGAGCCAGGCCCCCTTCAGTTCGAGTCCGGGACACGCCGGACTTTCTAAATTATGGCCCATGCAGACCTCTAGTGGGTGAATGGGTAGACTGAAATAAATACACTTTTCCACTGGGATATAATTATTGGTACAGCAGAAATCCTTTGCAGATACTAGGAGTTTTGTCGAAAAATTGAAAACGAGGAAATTTGTACAGTCCTTTCACTAGAAATGCGACGCAACTTTTACTTATGTGTTGGAACATGAAACTTTTAATGAAATTTGAAAACTGGATACACTCGAATTGAATCACAGTATTTTTTTTTCATAAAGTGTGACATGGTTTACAAAAGTAGGTGGGAAACTTTGTTAATCTGTGAAGCACATATAGAACTCTAAATGATCTTGTCTTCTTCAAACCTAAGGGGTAGCGGAATCGTCCTCCAACAAATGGAAAATTCTAGTAGCACTCTAATTAAATCAAAGATGCATTTTACTGATGAAAAAGTTCCCTTTCTAGTTAACGATCCTTTCACTAGAAATGCGAAGTTTCACTGGCGAAACGAAATGATTGATTTCCTTCCGGTTCCTCCACTTGCGCAACGAAGCAAAATTGCATTATGCTCAAAGCATATTGATTAATTCCTTTTACCTCTTTTCCAAATATTTTCGCATAAATAAAGGCTAATTTATGCTTAGTTGTCCTATTCTCCCATTAATCCCAAATGTCACTTACTTTGATACCATAATTCTCCAACCAAGTGTTTATTTTTATTCAGAGTTTTTTAAACATTCCTTTCATCATTGCTGTCAGAAACCTACTGTTCTTGATAAAAGACATTGGGTGGAAAAAGGAGACAAATATAAAATAGCTGACAACAATTAGTCACGATTCCTGACAACACAAGCTTCACTCGGTCAAGATAAGTTCAAGTAAAGCTGCTGAACACTTGAAAGCCACAACTGAAAAGTAGCTTTCTTCAATTAATACATGAGATATTTCTTTTAGCAATACTTTACTCACGAAAAACCATGAACACGTACTAATTATGATTGAACTGTTCATGAAAATAAAAATAAAATAAATTTGTGCTGGACTCTCTCATTGAGTCGAAAAGCGGATTCATTTAATAAATAGAAAACAATCTTTAAAATAAGAACAAATACAATAAAAACAAATTTCAATCTCGCAGAATAAGTTACTTGAAGTTCATAAAATTTCTAGATATCTAGGAGTCGAGCAAAATAGATAGATCATAGCGCACTCAAAACAAGGAGTTTACAACAAAATGCAACAGTATCCTTGACAAAAATTTCAGACACTAAATTATACTCTAGATAATTAATTCAAACACTCGACGTGGATCAGGAACATCATCCGGCGCGTAACTAGAAGACCCAGGGTTCGATTCCCGATGCCGGCCGATGAGAATTTTTCCGTGACTCACTTATTAACGTGGAAAGAGTGATGATTTCTGTTTGGTGTTCCTGATCCTCGTCGAGTGTTTGAATTCATTATCGATTCGCCTCCTATTTATTTGTTAAATTGCTGCTTTCCAACTTTGGTGAATCCCCAGCATTGTGCGAGGCTCCATGAAGCAATCTGCCATGTAGTTTAGCAGTTCATCACATGAGAGTCTGGAGAATTCGAGGCCGCTGTATTGCAATGGTTGCATGTCCGGGGCGTAACTGGAAGACCCTGGATTCGATTCCCCATGGCGGCCGATGAGAATTTTTCTGCGACTCACTTATTAACGTGGAAAGAGCGATGATTTCTGTTTGATGTTATACTTTAGATATAAAATGTTTGCTACCAACTCCTGTACTATACCTATATTTTCATACTCTTCTGCGATCCTTAAATGAAAGAATACTGATCCACAGGAACTTGATCGACTCACAAGAAACTTTTATACCAGATACAGATGCCATCATCCAAATTTATGGATTATAAGACGGCACCTGAGAGGAAAAGGGGGAAGGGGTTAGTCTGATAAGCCTTTTAGATATTTGCCATAAACAAGGCAAATAACTCAAAAAAAACTTTTTAGGCGAAAACAAAACAATCATTACAATAATGGCTGCAGTTGACGAAGGAACCTCAATATTGCACAAGTTCTTCCTGACCTCACAGAACGTTAATACTGCTCAGGTTCTTCCTCAATCAGAAAACAATTCAGACCCACTGAGCAGTTCGAAAAGCAAAATTCTACACGGAAAATATCCGCACTCTTTAGATGTGAAAAATGTTGAAATAATATTTTTGTTACAAGGGTTAAAATGGGGATAGCTGTATTGAAAAACAGGGGGATTCTTCATTTGAATTAAACCTACGTTATCGCAACTCAAAATTGCCTGAAATATATATTGAAAGATGCACATGAAGACAACTACAGAATGTCTTGAAAAGAAAAATAAACTAAATATATAACACATTTTAGCAGGCTGCTCTCTTCTTGCATCGAAACAATACCTCAGAGGACACTACCAAATAGAAACCCAAAGATCTTGCATCAAGAGCTTTGCATTAAAGTCGGCCTAATACAAGGCTGTCCTCCACCTTATTTAAATGCCAACGAAAACCTATTCTTTAAAACAAAAATTACATCATATACTAGGAAAAACCTGTTATTACAGACAAGACTATTCTTTGGATGTAAGACAATCTTAGTCCTCTATTGGCGTGATGAAGACTGTGAATGTAAGACAATCTTATTGACCACAATCTACGAGATATTGTAATTGTAGAAAAACAATGAAGACACAGCTAACGGATATACCAGGTCCGTTTACAAAAAACATTTAGAAACATTTTCTGAGAAAATCTCGAAATATCAGAACCCACAAATGGAAACCCAAAGGACCTGAAAGCAGATACTAACAGATCTTAATAGCTGTCCTTGTGGCAACCACAGTTGTACTTACTAACTGTCTAGAAACAATTGAGAAATTAAGATTGTCACAGAGACTATATCATCCTAGCAGAAAGGCAGTCTTATGCAGACTCATCAAATCACTAGAAAATTCATGATTCTTTAAATGAATATCTCCTTCTTTATTCACCTGCTTTGGTCCAGAATGTCGACATCAACAACAATAATAAAAAAGAAGCCAGTTGAATTGCAGAAGAAAATTTTTATGCAGAAAGCATAGTTGACATGCCTCCCACTGACATATCTGTGAATGGATTGTATAAAGCTGTTAGAATAATCACCAAATGGAAAGCCCCGGGCCTAGATCAGACTCACGAATATTTATATAAAACACTGGTTGCTACAAATGCTCTCATAGTCCGCTACTTCAATGAACTACTGGGAAGTCCTTAAATATTTCAACATTCCTTACAAAGAGAAAAACCCTTCTTTTACCGCAACATAATAATGTAGCAAATCAATCAAAATAACAGACTACAACATGTTTGCAAACAATTTATAATATACTGGCTTCTGTTTTAACCGTGAAGATTAGCAATAACTTAAGAGGTAATGGTATTGCGACAGAAGAACAAGAAAACTGTTATAGACAATCCGAACGATGCAAAGATCAAATTATTATTGATAGCATAGCTGTGAGTCAGGCTATTAAGAAGAAACGGAACTTGTGATGGCTCGTATTGACTACAAGAAGGCATTCAGTCCACACAATTATCTTACAGGAAGTCTGAATATAAACAAAGCAGAAATTAATGCAAATTCAGTTGCTCCAGAAGGCCATGTTTCAGTGCAAACGAATTTCTATATATCAGATAGACAGAAAATGCACAAATCTAGAAGCATCAGAATCATGAAAGTAAGTTCAAGGAGCAATCGCTTATGTGGCACCCTATTATAAATTACTGCTGTAAATCAGTTAATCATGTTGATTAATAACAAGGACGTATATACCAACTATGTACAAAATAATTATACAAAATGTGTAGTTATGTAGAAAATATTATACAAAAAATAGCTATACAAAATGTATAACTATGTGGAAAATAGTATACAAAAATAGTTATACAAAATGTATAACTATGTAGAAAATAGTTATACACCAAATATGTAGAAAATAGTAGAAAATATTTATACACCAACTATGTAGAAAATAGTTATACACCAACTATGTAGAAAATAGTTATACACCAAATATGTAGAAAATAGTAGAAAATATTTATACACCAACTATGTAGAAAATAGTTATACACCAACTATGTAGAAAATAGTTATACACCAAATATGTAGAAAATAGTAGAAAATATTTATACACCAACTATGTAGAAAATAGTTATACACCAACTATGTAGAAATAGTTCCTAAACCTTTAATAAAAAGTCCTATCGTTATTCTAACCATGTTGATCGAGGAAGTTTACAGTCACAGACACGCGCTTTCTTATCATAGACCTAGGAGGACATTTATATTTGGGTCTGTGACGTAGACCTAACCCACTAACAATAGAGGAGTTTCAGGATGTTGACAGTTGGGCTATGTAATGTGGAAAGTAGATCTCATCCGTCAAATGTTAAGCTTTTTATCGAAAACCTAACAATATGATATTTTTAATTCATTATTTTCACGACAACATTTTGTGTTACTTTGCTCTGTGGTACGTGTGATGATCACCAGCGCAGTGTTATATGAAATGTCGTCAGTGATGGAATGCTTTTTTTTCTTGTAAAATGTATATATTTTACTCAAAAAACATTTATGTCGTAGAAACATCACAAGGTATTTTGGCAGTTCCTTGCGTTGAGAAAGAAAAAGTCACATAGCTATTCTTGGGAACTAACATCTTGAAAGACCTGAACATGTTTCTTTATCCGAACGACCAGAAGAGAAAATGACAGTCCATTTTCGCTTCTTAAAAATTCCCTTTCATTTTATTTCGGTTTGTAATTTTGTCAGCTGTGTTACATTTCTCTTGCCTGCAGGCGCAATGAGCAGCCAAAATGTTCGAATAATTCCTAAACCTTTAATTAGTAGAAGGACTCATTGTTAATATGGATTAGGATTACGCCACCTCGTACAAGTAAGAAGGCAACTCAAGTAAAAAGATTATTAAGTAAGTCAAGAATAAATGGGAAAAGGAACAGCGATCCCCTTTCTTACATAATGTCGGTAAAAACAAGGAAATCTGAGCCGCCGAGGAAAATGAAGTAAAAAAAAAAAGAAGTTATTTTAAAAAATTTTCTTCGCATCAGCAATCTGATAATTTATCGTAAATTACAGGGATCAGGGAAAGGGATTGTGTTAATTTGCATGTCAATTAGTGAGACACGCGAGAACATTCTTACTGGAGGGGGTTTCATGGTCTTTGTTCTACGGTAGCAAATCGCTCCCAGCTAGCTTCTAATCGACTATGCGCAATTCATTAACATAATTGAGCGCTACTCTTTTCAGCGACTTTAATAATGGTCTTTAAGAACTCCTTTCGTTAGAGCTAGGGAAAGTTAGTTAAGCGGGAGAGAGGGAGGGACGGGCGGAGGGTGGGCAGCGAAGAAAAGGTGCCATCCCTCATCAAAACCATGGATGGCTGTCAAAAACGTGGGATATGTTATCGAGAAACATGGAATGTCTTTAAATAATGTTATGCATATTACTTTGCGGCAGTTTAGATACGCCTGAAAATAAGATATGGTAATGCTATCATTGAAATGTTTAATGCGCTGCCACCGATGGATTACTATTTTGGAATATTTAAAAGTGAAGGAACGAAGATCGGTTCAAGAAAAGGATAATAAAGAAAATTTGAAGCGGTCCCACTACTCTCTTTTGTGAGAAATCTCGCGCAACTTTAGTGAGAGACGCTTACAGGACATGAACGGCTTGATCGGTAAAAATAATTAAAACTCAGCTACACAACGAAATTTTGCTATTTTTAGTTTAGGATCTCGATTATTCTTTTCAGCCCAAGATCGCAGAACATAGTGGTTCACAGTTTTGCGAATTTATCGAACATTGTAGGAATACGGATCACGAATTGTTTCCTATTCGAACAAAAGAGGCAAACATTTGCTATCCAGCCTTCAGAAAATAGGTTGTTCAACTGCACACAACTACGGAATGAATACGTACAGCGATGAAATGTTTCTTGTTATGCATCTGTAGAACAAAATACCTGTGCACTCACCTCAACGAAACTTTATTGGACTTCAAATTATTCTCTTCCAGGGTCTATGGAAATTTGCAGGCATCGCCAATTCTGGAGAGCCGCCCAGGTGGCGCAGTGGTCTAAGCGATGGCCTCTGATCATTCGTCCGAACTGGGTCCGGGTTCGAATCCCGATGAGGCATAGATGTTGTGTTTGTCTTACGGCACTGGCTCTCTCCCTTCCCTGGAACCAGTGACCCTAAATTAGGGACGGGCGTTTGCTTATAGCCCATTGAGTTGCTCACGGTGGTCGTTAAACCTCCAATCAATCAATCAATTCTGGAGCGCTTTGCAGTACTGTTTATGAGGTATACTCCGCGACTCTGAATGAACGCATGATACAAGGTCTTGCACTTACAAAAATAATAGTTTAGCAATTTTTGAAGGTGTGACATTTTACAAAGCTAAATTTTGGAAACAACCATGGTGCAGAATAGATTGAATATGCAAGATGTAGATTTATTTCTGCTCCAGATTTGCCGTAACTAGCCAGGTGTTTTGAGTAGCGTCGCTGTCATGAACAAGAGGAACCATTGACACGCATACTGTTGGACGCTGCTCCATCATCACCTTAAACATTTTGGACAAAACAACGGGGTGCGTAGCATTGGCCATTTACACTGAAGAGCAATTGAATTAGAGACAGCTGGCGTTATGCAAATGTGGCGCTGTGGGTGGCCATGTAAACGGAAACGACTTGCCGTATGCAGCGATCCGACAATATAAGGAGTGATGTGACGGGAATCAGTAAGAGTCGGAAGCAGTATGGGCAAGACGAAGGATCTAAGAGATTTGATCGTGGGCAAATTATAGGGGCCCGACGAATGGGTCACTCCTTCTCGGAAGTTGTGCAGACACTGGGATTTTCACGAGCCACTGTTTCACGGGTGCACCGTGAGTACATTGAATTCGGTAAAACCATCCCTACAAGGGCAGGGCCAACTACCGTGGACAACAGCGTGTGGATGAGCGGGGTGATCGTCGGCTAGCTCGCATTGTAACAGCGGATAGACGGGCCACAGTGCAAGAAATCACTCGGCAATTTAACGCTGTTGCACAAAAACGTGTAAGCAGCCACTCCATCCAGAACCATCTCCTTGCTATGGGGTATAGAAACCATCGTCCCACGAGGGTACCGCTGCTGACCGCACATCACAGGGTGGAAAGATTAGCATCGTCTGGGGACTGCTTACGTGAACTGAAATGGGACCCCTGGTACGTGTGACATTGTCCCTCACAAGTCAACGTTACCGGGATATCCTGGACGACCTATTGCTCCAATTTGTGCGTCTTCAAAATCCCACTCGGGACTTCATCCTGCAATAAGACAATGCACCGTGCCATCACCCCCGAATTGCATCCGAATTGTTGGATGAACACTCCACCGACGTGACCTCGCTTCCTTGGCCAGCTTGGTCACCTGACCTCAATCCCATCGAGCACATTTGGCATGCCATCGAGAGAGATGTTCGAGGCTCTGATCCTCCCCCATCAAATCTTCGTGAACTGTGGGAGCTTGTTCAGGGGTCGTGGATCCGTATGGCTTCCCAACGCTTCCGGTGTCTTGTCGAGTCCATGTCGAGACAAATCGCCGCCGTCATCAGGGCGAAAGGTGGTGCTACACGTTACTAGACAGGTATCTCTAATTCAATTGCTCTTCAGTGTATATTTCTTCTTTTCTAAGTAAGATGACTCTAGCTACTGCTATATACTGTAGGATGTGAAAAACACTATGAACATCCGCTTTTTCTCGCACAGCGGAAGTCTTGTCGGAAGACTTGAAGACGCGGTTCACCTTTTGTAAAATAAACAAAATTTTTGAATTTTCCGTCAGCTTCCGTAACATAAACGAAGTTGTCAAACTTTCTGGAAGTTATTGGGTGATAAAATCGCGTTTCTTCACCTCTAGCAATGTATGTTAATCATTTCGGGCCTCAAGGTTCAAACATTGTGAGCATCTTCTTGCAGCCATTTTCTGCTGTTCTGCAAATTTATGGGTTATCCATTTGGCATAAATGTTGCAAAACTTTAAACGTTGACGAACAATTGTTTCCACGGTGCCAATCAAACTAATATATTGGCATCTTAACCTATTGCCTGAACAGACCTGTCAGTTTGTGAAGTACCCATTTAGCATAGATCTTGCGAAACTTTATATTTTGATGAATAATTGTTTCCATACAAATTTCGAAGATATGAATCCGTTTTTTTTTTTGGTGTAAATATGACATGGATGGTAAAACAGATAATATCCGAAAAGTTTCCGATTATTTTGAATATAATCATCGCAGGATTCGCTAGTCGAAGCAGCCGGCATTCATGCTTTGCGAATCTGGAGGTTAAGAATTCTATCCCGTGATTGCCCGGAGGAGCAGATAAATCATGAATGGAATACGGGATTACATAATACAATACAAATTTTGAAGATGTGAATCCGTTTTTTAATATAAATATGACGTGGATGGTAAGTCAGATAATATCCAAAAACGTAAAATTTTGTCGTCCTGGAGCGGAAATCGAATCTTCCGAATAGCGCCCGAGTATGCTAAGTATCCTGGAGCGGATTCGATTTTCGCTCCAAGACGACGCAATTTTCAAGTTTTCGGATATTATGTGACTTACCATTCATGTCATATTTATACCAAAAAACGGATTCACATCTTCAAAATGTATTGTATGGCGCAATCCCGTATTCCTTTCATTAATTGTTTCCATGGGGTAACAGTGGTGCATCGGTCTAAGCTGGCCTAAGATGTGCCCCGGGGAGAATGCCGGTGAGGCATAGATGTTGTGTTTGTCTTACGGCACTGGCTCTCTCCCTTCTCTGGAAGCAATGGCCTTAAATTAAGGACAGACGTCTGCTTATACATTCCGCCGAATTTACTCACGGTAGTCGTTAAACCCCCTGACGCAAACAAACAAGTGTTTCCCCACTGCCAATCGATACACCAATATCAAAACTTATTACTTGAAGAGATCTCTCAGTTTATGCGGTGCTCATTCCGCACAGCTCTCGCTGAACATTACATGCCGATGAATAATTATTTCTGCATGCCAATCAACACGTTCATATCTTAACTTAATTCCTGAATAGTGATGAGCGGGGGTCCTCAATGAGTTCACGAACATCAAATATAGCCCCCTTATTAAAGGTCTCCTTCGGTTTTACTGAACAAAGGAGACCTTTGTTGCTCTTACGTCCTTCTATGAGTTTGTGCATCCATACTGTAACAGTGCCATATGAGCTGCAACGATCCCCACAACTTTTAATAAATCTGCTTGAATACATTTTGCGTCATCATCAATCTGCATGCTTGGGAAAAAGAAACATCTTTCTGCATCTTTTAGTAGGCACTGTAGCAACGACGCACAAATGTTTCAGAACGCAATTTACTCGACCATCGAAGATAAAATTGATGATGTAGCTTTTGTTTCTACCAGGTAATGACAAGTTTAGACAAGCTTTCAAACAAATCGTAGCTCTTTTATCTCGGGAAAAGAGTTGAAATCTACAGACATATGTAAAAAACTTTCCCAGTGCCCATCGAAGAAAGAATCGAAATGGTCTCTCACTGCTAACTGCCTTTATCTCATGTGCGTCCTGTGGGGCAGGCAAGTCACATCTTTCCTTCTCCCAAGAAGATTGTCGGGGACATGGCCGATGGGTCAGCCGGGACCATGTGTGGCTGTAGGCAGTCATCCTATGAAGAACGTGCATTTGAGAAATCCCAGAAAATTTGGTGTGTGGAACGTAACATCACACTGATTTATTTTTCAAAGCACTGAAGAAGGGATTCTAAATTTTCCTATCTCGCGGTGTGGAAAGGACATCACACCATTTTGAGAAACCTATCATCCAAACCATCCAGGAAGTTCGGGCGCCAATATGACGAAGTAAATATCTCCATCATTTTTATGCCAGGAGCGAGATTCGGACCACCAACTCATGGCTCTGGAGCTCCGAGTGATATCCACTATACTACACTGGTATGTGTTCTCATTGCCATCTGCCTTTATCTCATGTGCGTCCTGCGGGGCAGACACGTCACAAACGTTTTGTTGTGAGTTTGGAGTGTGGTAATAGAGTCTTTTGAGTCTGTGTTCGGGTTTCCAGCACAGAATAAAGTCTCGTATTCATGACTTCGAGGATAGTTGAATTTATTGCTGATATATGTTTCCTTCTGTTAGAAAGTGGAAGAACGTTAGATTCACATTCCGCCAGATTAGATAAACGAGGGTTCCTTAGTAGCCATATGATTCTGACCCACATCTGAGCCTGAATTATTTCAATGTTTCGCAGATTAGTTTTGTTGTTAGGTAACCACACTAGACAGCTATATTCCAGGAAAGCTGTCACTAAAGCAATACAAGAAATGCGTATAGTTCTAACATCTGATTCCTAATAAGTACAATACCTGATATTCACTTTTAGGGTACTGAGTCGTTTCTGTGCGCGAGTGCCATCGACTCCATTTAATCTTTCAAGTGCGTGGAAACAACTCTTCTAAATCCGAGAACCCCAGAACGCGAATAATGTCAAAATGATTTGAGTACTTAAGCTACATTTGTTCTGATGAAGACGTCCCAAACTCTCAAAGAAGCTGTTTTTTTTAGGGAGGGGGGCTGTAAGCAGTCGCATGCTCCTATTTTTTCCTAATTGTTCCAGGGTAGGGTGAGAGCCAGTGCCGTAAGACAAACACAACATCTATGCCTCACCGCGATTCTAACTCTTCTCGGACGAATGGTCACAAGCCATGGTTTAGACCACTACTCCACGGAGGCCGCATAACGAACCTATAACAGTCCCGAATAAACGTTGTTCGTTTGATTTACCTCCACATCACAAAGAGTACAGTAAGAAATATTTTCATTATTGCGCATTTTTCTCTTATAATTTAATTATTTATCCCAAACATTCCATATAAAACGCACTATACTTGGAAAGATCTTTCTCGGAAGATTTTTTCTGATCTAATATCTGCAACTTGTCAATTTTGTGACAATAGGACTCAAAGGAAGTGTAAAATTATGATGCATTCTTTCAAAATAACGGGAATTATGTGAAATTATTAATGCCGTAAATATATTTAGTTTTAGAAGAGTTTTATAATGGGCGTTTATATGAAAGCTTTGACCCAATAACATTTTTTCCCAAGAAAATGTATTTCGCATATTCGTAAATACTTCTTGTGTGTGAATCAAGATTGGACATTTTCTAATTAATCCAAGTACTAAATATTCAAATATCAGTTCTCTGCATTGCGGATTAGCACAGTTAAAAGCTCGATGTCGAAAGCTCGATGTCGTCATTAGAACTGGAAACATCAATCCTGCTAAATGCTTTTTGTACGTTTATTAGGAGCTCTTTTCACAGTATAAAATCTTTGCGTCAATTTGGGGTAAATCATACTACGGACTTGTTTTTAAAGTAAATTTCTAGGGCACATTTAAAATCCTATTTTTACAATCCAGTTTCTTTTCTTTTCGGATTTATTTCTCTGCTATGGAGTCATTTAATTACGTTACTCCTCAGAGTCAAAAAAATTAATGATGTTACTGCTCCAAATCTGTGAAACATAACAATTCATTCTAACAATATTTTCATTCTCATATCAAAGGAATGGCTCTAATTGATGATGCAGAAATATAAAATCCCTCTACGGGAAAGCGGAGCTATTCGTTCTTTCGCTATTAGGTAACTGTAGTGCAGCGTATTTTTAACATAATGAAACATGCTGTTACATGTCCGCTCACTAAGAGTGATTCATAAATGATTTTCGATTGCAAATCTTAGGTTACTTAATGAATTCAAAAAGTATACTAATCACTCACACAACATATTGAAGTCACCGAAATGAGCTTTCTATTGCAAAAGAGCATAACAGAAAAAAGCATTAACGTAAAACGTAAGGAATTCATTAAGTTCAGAGACTTCCTGCTTGCAATGTTTAAGGATATTTCTTTTAATGCATCATATAGTGATTTCCAATTTTAATCATGGAGTGAATGATCAATATTTGTTTAACTTCGCTTAATTGCATATCAGTCATGAGAACACAGTTTGACAAACATTCCTGTTAGTAAATGTGTGTACTTAAAAGAGTTTGAAAGATTTATAGAGCGACAATTTCTTTTACTAGCTTTTCTCTTAATGGCACCGACACATTTCATAAATATGCACACATTAAACGAATTTTATGGTTCATTCTCTTTGATGTTCTAATTACACAGATGCAGAATTGAAAGCTTCATTGCTTCTCTTCAAGAATTGGGAGAAAGAATCAAGCTTTATTGTTTCAATGTAAAATTGATATTCTAATGCGTGTGAGTCAAATTAAACGCTTATCAAGAAATACAAAAATCCAGCAATTTCGGAGAAGAGTCTGAAGCAATTTTGTTTTCATTTTTTCTTCATGCAGCAGTAAATGCAGCACAACGTGTTGTTTGGACTTTACTAATTTTTCATATGTGTCCAAAACTCTTAGTGGAGTTGAACAGTACTTTAACCGATTCAATGTTTCCTTGCATATGAGACAGGCAAGTAGAGAGAGAGATAGATAGGAAGGTAGAACTAAAAATAAGCGCAAGGGATTAATCGAAGAGAGAAGAAAAGCAGTATGCGAGATAAGAAGAAGACAGTGAAAACCAGAAAGGATGAGAGGGAAGCAGAAAAAGAGAGAACAGAAACTGCAGGAAAAAATATACACATAGGCAGAAATATGGATGAGGTGTTTTTTCGAAGTATTGTTTCTTATTTTTGCTTCGGATTGATCGAATTTGCCTTTTCTCTAAAAGGTGGACTTTTGCTTTTAATTTTGACCTAGTGTACCTTTTTTCTAAAAGTTAGAATTTTGCTTTCGATTTGGAACCAGTCTACCCTTTCTCTAAAAGGTAGATTGGCTCACAATCCAAAGCAAAAATTAGAAATAGTTCTTCAAAAAAATTCTGTTCCATATTTCTTTCTTAGTCTTTTATCTCTTCCAAAGTGCTGCGGACTGGATGATCTCGGTCTTCTGCATTATATCACATGAGCCAAATGAAAACCTTAAAAGTGCGATAAAAAATTCAAAATACAGTGTCATTGTCTTGTAACTTGGCAATATTTGTACCAATGACTAAAATATTTTCTTACTGGTGGTAGCACGGTGCAGGCAAGGTTAGTGACATCGCAGTAGCAGTATAGAGATGGCCACCCCACTTGAGACATGCACCAAAGAGGAGCAGCATTCTGTCATCCGTTTTTGAATAGTGAAGGAGTGAAACCTATTGAAATTCATCTTCGAATGAAGTTGCAGTATGGTGATGCATGATTGCCTCTCCAGCAAATGTGCGAATGACTAAAAAGTTCCGAAACGCGTACGTTCTGTGACAGATTCTCCTCGAATAGGTCAGACATACAGAGTGGTGACACCAGAGTACATTACAGCAATTGAACGCATTGTGATGAGAACTCGGCGAGTGACGGTGGATGAAATAGCCACACTTTTAAACACGAGTCATGGTGTAGTGCACCACATCATTCATGATGTGCTCCAGTTCGACAAAGTGTCTGCAAGGTGGACGCCAAACCAGCTGACTCCAGAATTGAAACAACGGCGTGTTGATGCTTTGACGTGTACAACTTTTGCGGCGCTCTGGCTTAGTACTGAGTACTGCTGCCTTGTTGGCTTCCTACAGAGAATTATTACTGGAGATGAAAACTGGGTTCTCTATCATCAGCCAGAAACCAAGAAAGCGAGCGAGGAATGGCGCCATCCCTCCTCAACAAAACCGAAAAAGTTCCGCACGTAGCCAACTGCAAAGAAGGTTGTGATTACTCTCTTTTGGAATGAACGAAGCGTAATTTTGGGGAACTACAGGCACAGGGGAGCACTGTAACCAGTGACACGTATGCAGATCTTATCAGGAATCATCTTCGACCTGCCATTAAATCCAAACGACGTGAACTTCTGAGTACTGCTCTCTTGTTGCTTCTGAGTACTGTTGTCTTGTTGCTTCTGAGTACTGTTTTCTTGTTGCTTCTGAGTACTGCTGTATTATTGCTTCTGAGTACTGCTGTATTGTCGCTTCTGAGTACTGCTGTCTTGTTGCTTCTGAGTACTGATGTCTTGTTGCTTCTGAGTACTGCTGTATTGTTGCTTCTGAGTACTGCTGTATTGTCGCTTCTGAGTACTGCTGTATTGTTGCTTCTGAGTACTTCTGATGTCTTGTTGCTCCTGAGTACTTCTGATGTCTTGTTGCTTCTGAATACTGCTGTCTTGTTGCTCCTGAATACTGCTGTCTTGTTGCTTCTGAGTACTGCTGTCTTGTTGCTTCTGAGTACTGCTGTCTTGTTGCTTCTGAGTACTGTTGTCTTGTTGCTCCTGAGTACTGCTGTCTTGTTGCTTCTGAGTACTGCTGTCTTGTTGCTCCTGAGTACTGCTGTATTGTTGCTTCTGAGTACTGCTGTCTTGTTCAAACATGACAATGCTCGGCCCTATAGTACCCGTGCAACGGTTGCAACCATACAAGAACCTGCATTTCGTGTATCTACCACATCCGCCGCATTCACCAGACCTTGTCCCGAGTGATTATCACATCTTTGGACCCTCAAAGATACGATGGGAGGAAAGACTTTTAGGTCCGATGGAGATGTGCAGCAGGTGGTGCATGAGCGGTTGCTCACGCGACCGGAAGATTATTTTTTCTACGGGAATCTATGCATTTTCCAAACGTTGGAGGACTTGTTTCGCACAAAATGGAGATTACATTGAAAAATGATACTGGGGTGGGATCCACTTCTGTTGAATAAATTTTGAGAAAAATAATTTTAGGTTTTCATTTGCCTCTTCCATGTAAACTTTCTATCGGCAGTAATCATCATTAATTTGAGCTTTGGTTCTTTTAAATGATAAAATATGTTCCTATATTTGAAACACAATGGTTCCTCGAGTTAAAGCTCAGATCCCAGATATTTGCCCCGGCATAAGTGTGTGATAACAGCAACCTCCTTGCTACTCAAAAAGACAATTGCTGAGAACATGTGATACAAAAGATAATTCTTTCTTTTTCTAGGTTCACGATAAGAAGCTCTTCTTGGTAAAAATATGCCTGCAAAACGTAAGGTGTAAACATAATGATAGTATTTTCCTTCCTTTCATGGTGAATACATTTATCAACCCTTTGTCTTCTTAAACTAGATATTTTATTTTCTCCAAACATCTTTTGACACGTTCATTTTTGTCTAATTTCTAAGTACTATGTAAGCCTGTGTTTAAACGCCACGGTTGTTTAAAAAACATACACACCTCAAAATAAAGTATTGCAACACCTAATATCTTCCCAGCAAAAACACAAGTGCTGGGAAACTGCTGGCCACCAGCTGGCAGTGATGGGTCACTGCTGGCTAAAATCTGCCGCTCACGGCCCGGTAGTGGACCGTTGGTGGCAGCGCTATCAGTTGGCGAGCCATTGATGGCCCTGCAGCATCGCCGTGAATTGTGGGCCTCCAAGCAAGTGCCACTAGTGGCCCGTTGCTGGCAAATAATGAAACCCCCCAACAGCAGGTGGAAGCAACGGGACTGCGCATGCGCAGAAGCAACACTTGATGTGTCTCTTATGCTACCAGTTATTTGAAGACGACGCTATCGCCATCGTATTATTTTAGTGGATGTTAAGAAAAAATCCATTTGAGGAGAGGCGAATTAATTTCCTAATGAAATTTTACGTCGACGAAGATATCAGATTAAGCCGTGGAATACTAGATTACAGCCGTGAAATACTAGATTACGGCCGTGAAATACTAGATTACAGCCGTGAAATACTAGATGACAGCCATGAAATACACCCACTCCATTCCCATGAATAACAATTCATGGAATGGAGTGGATGAATAACAAGAACAAATTTGAAACCGCTTGAAACAAATATCGTGGAAAACCATTAAAACAACGTTTGTTGGAAAATAAAAAGTATTATACGCGTACAAAATTTATTAATTATTTGAAAGAAAAAAAAGGGACACTATGTGGTGTACTCATCCATGGGTTGAATACACAAGACTGGGAGGAATTCGCTTCTAAAAATAACGAGAAGTAAAATAAAATATCTTTTACTCTTTAAAACAAATGTAGCTTCCGACAACGGAAAGGAAAGACACAACGTTAAAAATGAAACAGAATGTGACATGAACCCGGGTAAATATATATTTATTCAACAATCTCTTTTCAAGACGGCAAGGACAAGACAAAACTTTGGAAAGCGACTCTAAGTATGTACACGCCTTGAAAATGAGTGAAGTTTCCTTAAGGTAAAAAAAAAAAAAACTATCGTTACGTTGAAAAAATTAATTTATCAATTATATGAAACTGACTTTTATGAAAAATACCTCGCAATATTGTAAAATATACGAGGGAAGCATTCGGTTACACATTATGTACGAAATAGACAGTTCAAGCATTCGCTGGAGCGTGGCAAATAAGTCCGGTCGGTAGAGAGCTCAGCTACCACACGAACGGCCCAGGTTCAAATCTACTCAGATGCAAGCGGGCAATTTTCCGGTCTCTTGAGAAAATTTCCCCAGCGCAGTGGGTTACTTCATAAGCTTCGTAAAGGTAGAAAAGGAAACTGTAGCTTTGGGAAACTGCGGTTACCCTTGCTATTATTATTATGGCTACTACTGGGAAATTGGCGGACAAGATTCGGGAAGCCGCCAGTTACGTCTAGTGGTTGCTGGCTGCCACTAGCGGACCACATTAGGCTAGCCATCATTTCTGGCACGTGCTTGCAGGGCCACTGAAGGGCCACTTGTGGCAGCTACTGCCTGTGATGGACCACTGATGGCCCTGTTGTGGCATATGACAACTGATGGGATGCCAACTGCTGGTCCTTCTGTTGGCCGCCCGGACATTTTATTGACGGTTCGGCAGCGGCAACATAGTGCTGGCCCATTGCTGGCAGTGCTGGCCCAGCAAGACTGTTTTTGCTGGGTTACATTATTTTACTGTCGTGGCACATTGTGGCATAGCTCTATGAGCGCTGAAGTGAACCATTGGAGGCCATCACTTTTACTGTTGTACTTGAGGGTCGGCAATAGTTCCCATCAGACTTTTATTGGTAAGAAAACTTGCTACTAAGAGCGATCTCAACATTAAAAAACACTCGTATTGTCGCGCTAACGTAAAAAGGATCTATTGCTGCGGAATATTGAACAAAATCTTCGAGTGAGACTTACCGATGTCTGCCGAACTTGGAATCACTACCTGGAAACCCCGATCCACGGAAGTTGTTGAGAACCCCTATCTCCAAATTCTGGAACCCCGACATTTCGATGACGCCACAAAGCAGCGAAACGACTTCTTCACGAGTGCAGGATCAGGAGTGTCCGGAACAGCTTGCACAGTGACAACTTACGTGCATTCCAGGGGCCCATCACGAGTACCTCCCTACTATGACGTACTACGGAGGTGAAGCACGTGTCAAGAAGACAAATCTGCAGAAATACATTTCGTAGGTGTAGTTTAGTCAGTTAGAGCAACTCACGCTGTAGCGAGGAGAAACGGTTTCGATCTTCGACACCGGCGAATTTGTGTTTTCACATCACACCCTGGTAACCGGCATAGGTGGACGAGCTCCCACACCGTATTAACGACAGATAATTGCCGTGAGAACGACAGATTATCACGCGAGAATGCGGAATCAGCCCGAAGTCTGACCTTTTGTTACACACCAATCTGATTACCGACCGATGTAGTTCAGCAAGGCAAAAGTTGGTGAGGTTTTATGGTCGGAATTATACACCGAAGAGCCAAAACATTCTGATCATGTGCCTAACACGATGTTGGTCCTCCACGTGCCTCTAAAACAGCTCTCACCAGGCGAGGCATCAACGCTACAATATTTCTAAAGACGTTTTGTGATATTTGGTACCAATGCGTTACTATCAGATACCTTAACTCTTCTAAGTTACGAGGTTGAGCCGACGCAGATCGAATCTGCTGTTCCAACCCCAACGACAGATGTTCGATTGTATTAATATATGAGGAATTTGAAGGCCAGGGTCATACCAATACCGTCCTCAAGTTCCGCAAACCATTCCCGAACAATCCGGAAAATGTGGTATCATTCGGAATTTGAAGGCCAGGGTCATACCAATACCTTCCTCAAGTTCCGCGAACCATTCTCGAGCAATCCGGGAAATGTGGCATCGTTCGGAATTCGAAGGCCAGGGTCAAACCAATACCTTCCTCAAATTTCGAGAACCATTCTCGAGCAATCCGGGAAATGTGACATCATTCGGAATTTGAAGGCCAGGGTCATTCCGATACCTTCCTCAAGTTCTGCGAAACATTCTCGAGCAATCCGGGAAATGTGGCATCATTCGGGATTTGAAGGTCATACCAATACCATCCTCAAGCTCCGCGAACCATTCCCGAACAATCCGGGAAATGTGGCATCATTTGGAATTTGAAGGCCAGGGTCATACCAATACTTTCCTCAAGTTCCGCGAACCATTCTCGAGCAATCCTGGAAATGTGGCACTGCGCATTAACCTGCTCAGAGAAGGCATTACTAGAGAGCAATGCCGCTGCCATGAAAGGATGTGCCTGGTCTGCAAGGATGTGGAGGTTGGTAGTGGACGTCTTAGTTTCCTGCAGATGAATGACTATGCACATGGATTTCCTGCAGAACGTTTTCCAAAGCATTGCACTTGATCTGTAGGCTTGTTTTTGTCCCACAGGTCATCCTTGTAACAACACTTCCCCAGGTAAAAGACGCACACGTACCCTGCCGTCCACATGGTATAACAACAAAAGAGATTCATTGGACCAGTCGACCTTGTTCTAATCATTCAAAGTCCAATTAAATCTGTAGAAACGACGCTGCCACTGCACGATTAAAACATATTGACACACGATTTTTAAGTTAAATATATCTTAAAACATACATGCCAAAAAATTGCACTAGGTCTTCCGGGCGGGCGGCCCAACCCATCTTCAGCTCTGACGCAAGACATCGGGGCATTATATGCATGAAGGTAAAAGAATGAAATGAATGACGTAAGCAAACAACTATAGCGCATGCTCATGGACTTCAAAAGAGATTCAGAATAGCAGGTCCGTACCATAAATCCATCAGAAGTTGTCTCCAACGCAGGGGTAGGTAAGTGGGCAGATCTTCATTACAACACTTGTTTCCAAAACGGGAAATGACCAAGCTTTCAGCCAGGTGTGTTAATCTTTTAGACCTCAAACTCAGTAGTACGTACGCATCTCCCCAAAGTTGAGTAAATTTTCCACTTCCCACTAGTCGCGAAAGTTCGGTGGCAGAGGAGTGGGTGTTCAGGCAGACGGACTCCCAGTGTACACAAAGTGGATCCAATGTATATTTGGCTTTAGGAGTCAGATTCATTATATCTTAAAGGAATACAGTAAACACCAGATTTATGTAAGGTGGGGAATGAGTCTCGATCCGTTTTTACAATTGAGAATGAGTTATTCGTTGAGTCACCAAAAGCCAGATTAAATTTACGGCAAGCATTTCTCAGAATGTTAGAGATTTTTGGTAAGTAATGAATAGATCCAACACACTTATATTGTCTAGTTTCACGTACTAAGGTTGTGTTGGCCAAAAGGATCACATCTCGTAAGAATTTTTAACACACAATTCCTTAAATAACCATGTTCTTCAGCGATGACTGAAATTTTCTGTAGTTCAATTTTACGTGCTCTAACGGTGGAAGAATGTGTATAAACACGAGCACGTCGTATTAAGTGAAATAAAGCAGCCAACTTGTATCTCATCGGGTGTGCTGAGCATATAGGAATTTAAACAAGAACGGGGGAAGGTTAACGTTATACTGAGAACTTTAAATCATGGCCAACTGGATGCAGCTGAATCATGATATACAAGAACGGTAGAGAGTGGAAGGCTTCAAGTTCGACAGTGAATTTATTAGAATCAAATTGGGTTGAAATGACATCGGTGAATTTGGTACAAGTTCTTGTTGGAGTGCGGCCAAAAAAGAAGTATATCGTCAATGTATCTAATGTAAAACAAGGGTCGTAAAACACATTGAGGGAGAATCTTGTCTTCAAGGGCCTGCATAACAATCTCCGTTAAGACTGTAGAGAGCGGGGAGACCATGGGCGTGCCACCCTCCTGTCTGTATAAAACGTCATTAAAGTCAAAATAAGTGCAGCGAGCAACAATTCTTAAGGCTTCTGGAACAGCCTGGATCTCAGCAGGAGTGGATGTACCAATATCATATAATTTAGATTCAATGATTTCGTGAGCTTTTTGAGTTGGAACATTAAGGTAAAGAGAGATGAAATCTAAAGATGCCATTATAAATGATTGACCCTGAGATGTGAAAGCCTTAAGGCGATCCAGATCTTGAGTTGAGCTGGCTATGGAGAAAGAAGAATTCCAAGTCAGTGTCACCAGGAAACTGGATATCATGATTCAGCTGCATCCAGTTACCCAGAACTTAAAGTTCTCAGTATATCGTAAATTTTCTCATGTTCCTGTTTTAATTAATATGTTCTCAGCACACCCGATGAGATACAGGTTGGCTGCTTTATATCACTTAATACGAGGTGTTCGTGCTTATACACAATCTTCCACCGTTACAGCACGTAAATTTGAACTACAGAAAATTTCAGTCATCGCTGAAAAACACGGTTATTCAAGGAATTGTTTATTAACAATTCAAAAATGTGACCCGTTTAGCCAACACAACCTTAGTACGTGAAACAAGGCAAGATATGTGTGATGGATCTATTCAATACTTACCACAAATCTCTAACATTCTCAGAAAAGCTTGCTATAAGTTTAATCTGGCTTTTGGTGAAACAACGAATATCTTATTCTCAATTGCAAAAATGGATCGAGACCCAGTGCCCACCTTACCTAAATCTGGTGTTTACCGTATTCCTTTAAGATGTAACGAATCTGACTTCGAAAACCAAACGTACATTGGATCCACTTTGCGTACACTGGGAGTCCGTCTGCCTGAACACAAGTAAAACATCAGATGCCACTCCTCTACCACCGTAGTTTCACGACTAGTGGGAAGTGGAAAATTTTCTCCAGTTTGGGAAAATTGCATACGTGCTACCGAGTTTAGGTCTAACAAATTAACACACCTGGCTGAAAGCATGGCCATTTCCCGTTTTGGAAACAAGTGCTGTAATGAAGATCTGCCTACTTACCTACCCCTGCCTTGGAGACAGCTTGTGATGGATTTGAGATACGGACCTGCTGACAATTTCATCCAATCCATGCCATAATATTGATGTGAACTTTTCTGAATCTTTTCAAAGTCCATGAGCATGCGCTATGCGTATTTGCTTACGTCATTCTTTTACCTTCATGCATATAGAATCCCGATGTCTTGAACCGGTTCATAGTGTTACACCTGAAGATGGGTTGGACTGCCCACACGAAAGATCTAGTGTAAATTTTTAGCATGTATATTTTAAGGTATATTAAATTTCTTAACTTATAGATCGTGTGTGAACATGTTTTTAATAGTGCAGTGACAGCGTCGTTTCTGCAGACTTAATTGTGTTGTGCACGAATTGTATATCGGATTTATTCATTCAAAGTTCAGCTTTCAAGCTCGCATGACTATTTCAGGAGCTTTCGACAATGAACCGAGGCTAGTATAGGCACTCGAAGCGGTCTGTGACTACGCATCCCCATTTTTAGTAGAGCTCGATATATTGTGTGTTGTGGCACATTAATTCCATTGCAATTGCAGGCGAGTTGAGCCACAGTAATCGTTTTCTTTGTTGTTTTTTTGGCTCATACCCTATGTAATAGCCTTCGCTCACCTCGAGAACCAATGAGCAGTGGTATGCTCACACCTTGCCGACGGTTAGTGGTTTTCCCTTCTTCGGACCGCTTTTGGAAAGTACTAACCACTGCTGGCCGTGAGCACCACACAAGCCTTGCCGTTTGGAAAATCCCCTGACCAGTCGTCTGGCCATTACAATTTTCCCTGTCTCAAACTCTCTTGAGTCCGCTGCTTTTCCCATCTGAAAAACGAGAATAGCACTAATTGACAGAGTGCAGTGCAGTTGTTATACCGTTTTTGAGCTTCAAATGCTCCGTCGTTTATCTGCAGTAGCTTCGATTTCCGTAACGATGTGCTTGTCATTATGTTTGGATTTTTCGGTGTACATTGGAGCAGCTCATTCTCCTCCATTGCAAACTGATCGTTTTGGAGTATCATGATAATATTCTTCTTCCATTTAGGAAGCAATACACTTTGTGGAGAGAAAATAGATTAACCTCACAGGACAACAACGGCCGGGCTCATTGCGTGAGGCTCGTGAATGTGTTCTTCTTGAGTCTAAGCCGAGGACAACAACTAGCTGAGGACCAACTCGAACAAGCTGGGTGATACCTCATGAATCTACCTCTTTCCTTGGTCCAGCTGCGGAGGACATCATTTGAAAGGTAGAAAGCTTTCGACCAAAGCCAACTCGAAGAGTTGGTGGACTCTCTCCAAGGAAGGGTACGTGTCTACATCACTTTTAAGGGTCACGTGACCGCATACCAAAGACAACTCCATCACACTTTGATGCGTTTAGCTCAGAGACTACCAGAGTGGTAAATATATACGTAACTCTTTGAAGTTGGAAAAAAAACACAATATTCCTCGTATAAAGCTTTTGAAAGTTTTGACTGACGTACATGCACAGAAGTCTACTTATGTTTGAGACAAAAATCTGTATTGGGGTATGAAACAAGAGGTAGTATAATTTTAGCTGCATTCTAGGAAATGCAAATCTTATGTCAATAAGAAAATGTTTCACAATAGTTTAAAACTGGCCTTCTCTCTTGAGAAACTAGAAAACGACTGGTAAAAAATACTGAAAAATCACTTACCCTTCCCCAAAGTCCTACTAAAAGCTTTCGTTGGAATTTTCTTTCATTTTTTACGTGGAAGAGATAGAAAACAATGAATAGGAGAAACTAGTGCTTAACATTTACCTATTCATCTTGTGGAAAGTTTGTGTGTTATCCCCACTGTCGTTCACCAAGTCCTGTATATACACGGTCGTATCAGAATAATATTACCACCCCTGGAATCGTAGTGTACCCACCCAGGCGCGTCACAGAGCTCACTTGACAAGGTCGACCACACGGAGATATAAGCAGCCGGTCAGGACAGATAAGCCATAGTGCGTTACACAATGGGCAGAGATAGGGATCTAACAGACATTCGAAAAGAAATGATCATCGGCTACCGCACCAAGGGTGGAAACATCTCAGAAACAGAAGACGTCATGGGCTGTCCGCGAGATGCTGTAGTAAGGGTGTACCAAGAATGGACCGATGGCTCCCTAAGTACCTCCAGACGACATAACTGTGGAATCCCAAAAGCTATTGAGCCCGGAGGAGAACGTCGCCTCCGTCGACTGGCAAAGGGCAATCGACGCAAAACAGTGCAAAAATTGGTCACGCAAGTAAACGCTGAGGCACCCAGGTACGTGTACCCGATAACAGTAGAGCGAACCTTGTTTCGCATGAGTCTCCGGAGTCGACGCTGCGTCAAGACGCCCATGTTCACCTTGGCCTATCGGCAATGGCAACGACGCTTGTAGTTCTCGTGAAATTACCGTCATTGGACAGTGGAAGAGTGCAAAAGGGTTGCCTTCTTTCACGAATCGAGGTTTCTACTCCACAGAAGTGACGGACGGTGGCGGATACAGAGTCAAACACATCAGAACCAACACCCCGACGCGTTTGTCGGTCAAGCGCAGTCCGGCGATGGCCATATGCATGTCTGGGGTATGTTTTCGTGGTATGACCTGTGACCACTAGTACCACTGGATGGGTCCGAGAACGCCAATGACTACATACCCATCCTCGCTTACCACAAACATCCCTTCATGTTGGACGTTTACCCGGTTGGTGACGGTGTCTACCAACAGGACAATGCACCATGCCACATCGGTAAGGGGGTGCATGAGTGGTTCCAGGAACACGACAGAAATGTTTCTGTTCTCCCTTGGCCGAGAACTCGTCGGAACTCAATTATGTATATCTCCTGTGGGACTATTTGGATCGACAGGTTCGACGTGCCGACCGACAAACACGTCATCTCCGGGACCGCTGTGCTCTGCTGCAGTCTGAAGGGGCACGTGTGCCTCTGACAACCTTCCAGGGACTCACTGTGTCCATGCCACGCCGTCTTACAACTGTCATCCGGCCAAGTGTGGTTATCCCCATTATTAGGTAGGTAGTCATGTTATCATGTTATTCTAATACGACTGTGTATTGCTTAGCTTTCGAAAAGCTTATCTGCTTTCTTTGACAAATTTGGTTTTGGAACGCTATTCTTGGTTTTTTAACTGGAGTTAAAACTTAGACCCCTAGATTTAAACCTACTTTTCTTTTGCTTAAATTTTTGTTATTCAGAACCGAATGAAAAATGAAGATCACGTAATACTGAGTATGCATACATATATTTTCACATAGAATTATAGGCAAAATCGTGAAGCTATTTTAAAATTTAGCAGTGTATGAGCAGGATTTTCATCAGTACGTTTGAAACAGACGTACAGAACGTACCGTTTGAAACAGACGTACTGATTCAAATCTTACGTTTGACTTCAATCAGTACGTTTGACACAGGCGAGTCAAACGTACTGATTGCATGAGAATTAATACCTAATTTCTACAGAGTCAGGCCCACCCCAGTTACAACCGATTTTACATTGTAGAATGCAGCTTCTACGCTGGACTTTCTATCCACATTTAGGGAAACAGCTGCTTCGTACGGTCTCCATGGGTACAACTCCCTACGTGTCGTTCCCCTTCCCAACAAGACTCCCAGAGCTTCACAGAGCCAAAAAATTTAAGAATGAAGAATTGAGGACACTTTGCACTCATATGCTTGCTGAAAAATTGTAAAGCAAACTTTTTGAAGCACTCACACATAATACACAAAATGTTCATTTTTAGTCGAAAACAGCTTCGTTATATAGAAATTGATTTTCGTTATATAGAGATTAATTTGCATGTAGTGTCGTTCAAAGTCAAGGTTTTGCGGAAAATTCGTCCGAAATGGGTCCAGGTTCGAATCCCGGTGAGGCATGGATGTTGCGTTTTTCTTACGGCGCTGCCTCTCTCCCTTTCCTGGAACCAGTGGCCCTAAATTAGGGACGGGTGACTGCTTATAGCTCATTGAGTTTCTCACGGTGGTCGTTAAAACTGCAATAAAACAAAATAGAAAAAAGATTTCGTTAAAGGGAAGTTTGTTTGCAGAGGCTTTTCTGTACTACCTTGAGTTATTCACCGAGAAAGGAGAAATATATTTCCTTCAGTTATTCACCGAGAAAGAAGAAATATATTTCCTTCAGTTATTCACCGAGAAAGGAGAAATATATTTTCTTCAGTTATTCACCGAGAAAGGAGAAATATATTCCCTTCAGTTATTCACCGAGAAAAGAGAAATATATTTCCTTCAGTTATTCACCGAGAAAGAAGAAATATATTTCCTTCAGTTATTCACCGAGAAAGAAGAAATATATTTTCTTCAGTTATTCACCGAGAAAGGAGAAATATATTCCCTTCAGTTATTCACCGAGAAAAGAGAAATATATTTCCTTCAGTTATTCACCGAGAAAGGGGAAATACATGTCCTTCAGTTTAATTGCTTTATTGCAAACCGGTGTAGCTAGATAAAAATCAGTTTTTGAAAGTTTAAACGGGGGGGGGTTGGAAACGGCATTTTCTGCGAAAATAGCTCCTAATACAATTTTTTTTTATTTACGCTTTCCAACCGCACATTGAAGAAGCGTATATGCTACAGCGTTTTCCGCCCGTCTGTTAGTCTGTCCGTCCTTCCGCACGATAACTCACGTGAAAATGGTTCGATTTCGACGAAATTTTAGTATGTGGTAGGGAACCACCTGGGGACGAACCCTATTAAAAATGGGCGAAACAGGGTCAAAGGTCCGGACATAGGAACGGGATCCATTCCATTGCTCTTATGCGCCAGAACTTGCGTAAAAAATGTTCGATTTCGATGAAATTTTAGTATGTGGTAAAGAACCACCTGGGGACGATTCCTATTGAAAATGGGTGAAATAGGATCAAAGGTGGTCAGGACATAGCAGCTGGATCCATTCCATGGCTTTTATGCGTCATAACTTGCGTAAAAATGGTTCGATTTCGATGAAATTTTAGTACGTGGTAGGGAACCACCTGGGCACGAGCCCTATTGAAAATGGGTGAAATGGGGTCAAAGGTCAGGCAGGACATAAGAGCGGGATTTATTCCATTGCCCTTATGCGACTAACTTGCGTAAAAATGGTTCGATTTCGATGAAATTTTAGTATGTGGTAGGAAACCACCTGGGGACGATCCCTATTGACAATAAATGAAATGGGGTCGAAGGTCAGGACATAGGAGCTGGATTTATTCCATTGCCTTAATGCATCACAACTTGCGTCAACATGGTTCGATTTCGATAAAATTTTAGTATGTGGTAAGGAACCACATGGGGACGAATCCTATCGAAAATGGGCGGAATGGGGTCAAAGGTCAGGACATAAAAGCGGGTTCCAATCCATTACCTTTATGCGTCATACATGCGTAAATATGGTACGATTTCGATAAAAGTTTAGTATGTGGTAGGGAACCAACGGGGCACGAATTCTATTGAAAATGGGCGTAATGGGGTCAAAGGTCAGGCAGGGCATAAAAGCGAGATTTATTCCATTGCCCTTATGCGCCATAACTTGCGTAAAAATGGTTCGATTTCGATGAAATGTTAGTATGTGGTAAAGAACAAACTCGGAACGAACCGTATTAAAAATGGGTGGAATGGGGTCAAAGGTCAGAACACTGGGGTGGGATCCATTGCCCTTGTGCATCATAACTTACCAAAAAATACTTCGATTGCGACAGAACGCTATCATGCTGTTCCGGAGGTATAGTGAAACGGGGTCAAATGTCATTGCACAAAGGCAAGATTTATTCCACAGCCATTATTCTCATAACTTGCGTAAAACTGCTTCTATTGCGACAAAACTTTAGAATATCATCGAAATGGGGTCAAAGGTCAGGACACAGGAGCGAGATTTGTTCCACAGCCATTATCCACATAACTTGAGTAATAATTTCTGGTATGTTGGAAAGCGTATCATAATCAATGCATTGCGTGATTTTACTAACTTGTTTTGGAGTTTAACGACCACATCGAGCCAGTCCATGGGTTATAAGTAGTCTCCCTCATCGCTCATTTGGGGCACTGGCAGTGCCGTAAAACAACACACCACTGTTGCTTCATCTGGGGCCTGAAACCGGGCCCATCTCAGGCGAACGTATAACGGGAAGCACTTGAAACACTACACCACCATGGCGGCTAGCTCACAATATCATGTGAAAGATGAAATCAGTCATCATGTTTCTATATTTCCACAAAGATAATTAACCGCTATTTAAAATTTTTGTAACGCATTTAGTAGATACACGGATAAGCCATTACAAAATGACTACCCCCAGGATAGAAAAATCAGCGAGCCTGGACAGCGAACGGTGACGCAGCTGAAGAGCCTGGAGAGCGAACGGCGACGCAGGTGAAGAGTCTGGAGAGCGAACGGAGGCGCAGGTGAAGAGCCAGGAGAGCGAACGGTGACACAGGTGAAGATCCTGGAGAGCGAACAATGACGCAGGTGAAGTTCACAGAGCAGTATACACTGGTGTGCAAAAATTAAGGTCGAAGAGGAGAAATTAGCATAACAGCGGAACGAGCAGGCAGAACGGATCGAAAGACCACTCAGGAGATAGACTAGGGTCCGGTACGGTAGGGCATACGCATATATGCAGCATGACGTAGGAGGGGGTCGGAAGGGTATAAATCACACGGGCGGTGTACACTCAGCAATTCTGTGAAATATATTGCACGGTATACATCGGTTTGTACAACGTCGAGCTGCTGCCACCGTGTGATATGGCCAACAGGCAGTCCAGTAGACGACATCTGGATGACTTTACCCGAGGTCGCGTCATTGGGAAGTTGGAAGAAGATCGAAGTGTGACTAGTGTGGCCGAGGAGTTCGGGATCCCTCACAGCATCGTTTCACGAGCTTGGAGAGCGATTGAAACGACAGGAACAGTTGTCCGAGAGTTTAGCAGTGATCGTCCACAAGAAACCACGGCGGCGGACGACCGGTATATTGTCCTACAGGTGAGAAGAGACAGACGGCAGACAGCAGGAGAAATCGTAAGTCACATGCAACAGACAACTGGACGTCCGTTATTTTCGTTTTACCGTGGCCAGGAGGCTGCACAACTGTAGTCTATTTGCACGAAGACCACTACGGTGTGAGCCATTAACGCCTGCTCATTTGAAACGGCGTTTTTTGTGGTGCCAGGAACACAAAAAGTGGACACATCAGCAATGGGGTCGAGTTCTCTTTACGGATGAGAGCCGATTTGGTCTGACGAGCGATTCTGACGTACACACATCTGGAGAGAGCAGGGAACACGCAATCACACCTCTAACATTATCGAAAAGAACCGGTTTGGAGGTTGCGGAGTTCTCGTTTGGGGCGGTATCATGCTTGGTAGCCGTACTGACCTCCACATCTTCCAAGGAGGTTGAGTCACTGGTGTCTGCAATTGTACCGAGGTTCTCCTGCCTGACGTGCGTCTGTTTAGAGGTGCTATGGGTCCTGAGTTCCTCTTCATGGACGACTACGCTACATTTCATCGTACAGTGGCTGTCGCAGAGCTGTTTGAGAGTGAAGATGTTCAACACATGGATTAGCCCGCTAAGTCTCCGGACCTAAATCCAATCGAAAACGTGTGGGACCTTCTCGGGAAACGCTTGGCAGCACGTTACCAGCCGCCAGCAACGATTCCACAGCTGAATTGTCGCTACAAGAGGAATGGGCCGCGATGCCTCAACAGCTCCTTGACAACCTTGTCCTCAGCATGGACAGAAGTTGTAAATCCTGCAACGCAGTCAGGGGTGATCATATCCCCTACTAAGGACTGGATTTTTCTTGGCAGCCGCCTGTCACATGGACGTTTTTGTCTTCTGTCCAGTTGTGCTCGAAGCTACCTTTTCAAGAAAATGCCTTTATATACTTTGGATTTCTTGTTTGGACGGTTTTGCTTACTTGTCCCAAATTCTCACATCTTGGGGATCTTATATTATAATTTGAGTCGATGTGGAGCGCTTCTGCACGACGTTACATTCGAAAAACCGTTTCGTCCTTAATTTTTGCACGCCAGTGTATATATACAACCCAAGGATCGGCTTTCAGTTAGCAGAGTGTTCGGACTCAGAATGGGAATATCTGCCGATTTATCGGAGTTTGATGAAGGACAAATTGCGAAGGCAAGGCGCCTCAGAACTACGATCTCGGAAACGGCGCGGCTTGTGAATTGTTCTCGTGCTGCAGTAGTGAGTACGTATCAAAAGTCGTCAGTAGCTCATTGATACCAGAGGGAAGCGGAGACTGTCGCTCATTGTTCACAGCGACCGTAGGTCCACTGTGTGGCAAATCACCCGCAGCTACAACAGTGGTGATCTGTGCAAAGTGTCACAGCACACAGTTCATCACAGCCTTCTGGGTATGGGCCTGTGTAGCCGAAGACCCAGCAGGGTCCCCATGCTCACTATACGTCATCGCCAACAACGTATCAAATGGCCTCTAGATCATCGAGATTAGACCGTGGATGATTGGAAGAAAGTGGCCTGGTGTGACGAATCAAGATTCCTGGTGCATCACGTAGACGACCGAGCGCGGATACGCTCGGTCGGTTATGGCACCTGGACGCACTGTTAGGCGGAAACAGGCTGGCGGCGACCACGGAGTTATGCTGTGTGCGATGTTTTCTTGAGATACTATAGGCCCCATTAACCTAATAGCACAATCCCTGACAGCTGTCAGGTTTCTGAACATCATTGCAGACCAAGTTCACCCATTCAAAGCAACTGTGTTCCCTGCTGGCGATGGCCATTACTAACAGGATAATGCGCCATGTTACACTGCCAAAATCGTCAAGGAGTGGTGTGAGGAACAGGCTAGTGACTTTTTATTAATGCTTTGGCCTCCAAATTTACCTGTCATGAAACCAATCGAACATTTGTAGCTCAACTTGGAAAAGCGGGTTCGCGCTAAATCACCACCACCCCGAAATGTAAGAGAACTGGAGGAGTTCAACAAATTTTATTCATAAAATGATGATACAAGCGCACCTCGTGCGATGGAACCAAAAAGAAGATTAATGAGTGACAATATCTACAGATGAAAACATGTGGAAAGATAAAACACGGACGCGGAAGTAGTAACAGAAATTGACATATGTACAATAAAGGCTCGTAAATAATTCGGAAAAATTACATTCAGTGACACACTATAAAGTCCAAACTGGAAGGAAAGGAAAGTCCAGAAACGATGTAGATACATAGAACTAGTACAGGAGCAAGTATTAAGTCAGAAAAAGTCTTACTAATCAGCAGGGAAGTGACGAAAAAATGAAGCAGACAATTGAGGCGGTTTCCTCCATTCCACAGAGCCGAAGATGACAAGGAAGGATCGTACCGTCAGTCTTACACAGAGCCTCAAGATCAGCTCTGATACAAGGTAGTTGACGATTAACATCATCTGGAGGGAAAGTGAAGTGCGAAAGGTAAGCGGCCATGTCAAACGATGGATCCCGGAAGAGCGAAAATAGACGAAACAGTTGTCTATGGGTAAAGGGGCGAGTGTGCACCGCATTATCTTGACAAAACTGTTCGAATTGCTCTTGAAGCGTGGCTTCTGCAAGTTCTTCTGGATTATTTGTTAGGTAACACTCTCTAGGGGACGCTGAAGGAGAACGAGTGCTAGAAGATGAGCGAGAACGATACATTCATGAACGTCCACGTTTAGCTGGAGTGCTAGGAGTTTTGAAGACGGTGCGTTTTGTGGAACGGCCACTGGAATCAACAACAGTATCACCAGTAATGGTGAGGTCATCCACACCAGTGGGATCTGTAGTAGGAATAATAGGAAGATTAAGCAGTTCGGGAGTTGACGAAGAAGCAATGGTAATCGTGGCTTCCTCCTCAGAGGGAGTCTCAACAGGAGAAGTAGAAAGCATCACCTAAGCAGAAACGTCCTGCTCAGAAATCGAGCAAGTAGATGTAAACGGTTCAGGTGAAGTTGAAAGACCAAGGAGAGGAGGAAAGTGAGCTTCAGTAAAATCAAGAGCATGCAATTCAGGCTCTGCACGAGAACCAGACGAGGGTGTGTCAACAGTCATTGATGTAGACAACGATCCAGAATGTCCAGTAGAAGAGGAAGGTCCAGGATACTGTTTATAAAAATGCCCCAGGCCTTTACGCTTGCTGCAGTGAAACTCAGTTAAGAGATCGACGTGTCTCCGTTGACCGTTACAATGGACAGTAAGTTGTGTAGGTAAAGTTGCAATATCATCCTGAGAAGAAAAAATTACCGGCACCATGCGACGAACACCATAAATATGGCGATCCTCAAAGTCGTTGGGCGCTGCCAAGTAGGTGACGACGTCCCCGGCAACGCGACCAAGAGATGAGATAACTGAAAGGAGCATGGCATTTGTGACTTCAGGTGGCACCGGGTAAAACGACACGTTAACCGGGCGCTGTATCACAGGTTTGGGCATCAAGAGTTTATTATTAATAGTAATACCTTTCTGCAAAAGAGACGTCACATGGGCAGGTTGAGAAAGATAAACAACAATAGTCCAAGCCCGACGATAGGGATGAGTAATAGCAAACGGAGATATAAGCTTCTTAACTGCCGTAGCATAAACTTTCAGCTTGGTATCGGGAAGAGTTTTAAAAAAGACTCCTAAGGCCATATGCGAGGAGAACTTTTCAGCTTGAACAGATAACGCCGGAATATTAAGATGAATAGAGCTGCCGGTGCGACGAACATGATGTTTCAAAGCATTGACTTGCTGTAACACAATCGAGGATTGGCGATCAGATGCAGAGGTCGCTGCAGCAGAATAAGACGATGGAAAACGAGCTGCTGTGGAAGGTCATCTTGAATATCCATTGCATCAGCAGAAATCACAGTAGAAGCTGTATCAGAATAGCTGTCTGGCTGGGCAGTAGTAGGAAAAGAGGCGCCGAATGACGCACCGGAAGAGGGCAGTTGAACAGCGCCATGAGGAGAAATCAGCGTAGCGTCGCCGGTTACAGCAAGAGTGGAAGTAGGGCTACCGAACATGACATCTCCACCGGAAGCCGTCATCACTAATGGCGGCGCCCAGCAGTTCTTCTGGCCAGCTCGAATAGAAGGTAAATAAAGCTTGGAATGAAGAAAATATCGTACTTACGAATCGGAAAGTAGAACAAAACGACGCACTAGACCTTTAGATACACGACAAACACAAAATTAGAACTGGGATGAACTGAACTGTATACTCGAAAATATCGGAGCTGATGCTGAGCACGGGTGGACCTGCTGTTGACATTATGGTACCAGATACTCCAGGATGCCTATCGTCACCTGATCGAATCGATGTCACGAAGTGGCCGCTGTTTTGCGGGCTAAAGGGGCTCCTACATCTTTTTAGGTAGGTGGACATATTGTAAAGGCTCATCGGTGTAATGTGCAAATTTTTAAAGAAACAAATCTGTATAAAATAATTGTTTTCCTAATTAATACCGTTATTATTTTATCATGCAACGTTTGGAGTCGAGAAATAGTATCCATAATGACATTAAAGAAAAATAACTATTACAAAGGATGTTCCATACGTATACTTTCATCTATTATAAATTAAAAGTGCAGTCTCGTGAATTTTCTTCTTTGCAATCTCTTATACTTGTGGTTTGCAACTAAGCGAATATTTATTTTTTGCTGATGTGCTAAATAATGCTGCTTGTGGTCTGCCAGAGTGATCAATTACTTAATTTTTGGTTTCCTTTGAGAGCGAACCACGTAACTGTAGTTCCATGTCACTGCAGTGCTTTCAGTGCAAAAATAAGATTATCTTGTTTAAGAACTGCTGCGGGGGATTGTATGTTATGTAAGGCCGCCATCATGGTTTGTTTAAAACACTGACAGAGAATCAGGAGACAACTCTACCGCACTACCAGTTTGAGAAGTAATAAGCCTGCGATCAAGAAAATAGCTTCGAGGGCTTGATAATTAAATTGGATTCCACAAACGCAACAACGACACGGACCGTGAAATAAAATGGGAATTAAAGATCTTCGCGCAAGCTGCACTAACCCACGGCAAGAACCTGAACTGAGGAGTAGTGAGAACAGGATGGAGTGACCCAAAATTTCTGCTTAGAACTGTTGAATTTCTCCTTCTTATTTTCGCTAAATTGACAAATAGAAATGAACAGGGAAACAACAAAGTATTAAGTGCGATCGTTCGTCATACTTTCTAGAGCCAGCGTAAAATACATCTGCACGTAATTCACGCATATGTGGCTGCACAAATCTACAAATGTAGCCTAGTAATCCAATACGATTTTTTGGAACGTCTATAACCGGAAAAGAAGCATCTTTTTGTGAGCTTAATATAATAGCGGGTAGACAAAAAAAGTAACAACAGTCTTCCGAAAATCGCAAATTTTCGTGCACCTTAAAATCAAGGTTTACTTTTCCATGGAGAAAATAGAGCTTTACTTGATATCTTCCTTGCCACTGTTTTGACTTTTCAAATCACTTAATGTCTGCTGATCCGCGTTTGACGTTTACATTGACGATCTAATTTCTGCTAACGCGGCATATTTATGGCAACTTTGGGGCATGAGGAATGAAACGATTTCTCTCGTGCCTCCTATTAAGAAAGTTGACATCTCGTTTGTTTAGCTTTTCTTTTATTTTTTGGAGCTGTCAACGTATAAATTCAAACTGCAGTTGAAGCCGAGCAATGTGCAAAATTATGTACCACTGTTGGCGACGTTTCAAATAAAAAGTTTCCCAAAATAATATTTGTAAAATGATCTTAAGCATTCCACAAGGAATGCCATACTTTACAAGAAAAATAATTCTTTTACTTTCTTGTAGGAATGATTTAAGGTTAACTCCGATAGGAAGGCCATAAAATTTTTCCAAGTGTTCACCCTTCAAGTTTGTTTCCCAAGGAATTATGGCAAATAAACCACAAAAAAATCATGTATTTTTACACATTTTAACCCTCTTATACTGTATTAGAAAATAGTTATTTTGAAGTTAGAAGCTGTGTATCTTAGTCTTATTTTGACGTTAAAAGCTCGTTTATTGTTTCTTAATTGGGTGTTTCACCTGAAGAAACTTTATCAGTCCGTGTAATTCTAGAAGAAAATGTTCAGGATAAAACTGCATGGGAAGAATATACGGCTGAACTCTATATTTTTGCTACGGAGCTTGACGATCACAATGAGCATCAAAAACTATGGGCAGTCGTCCGACCCTAACTTAGGATAACTGGTTTCAAGAAAGGGATGGACATAAAGCCATGCTTCATCTTGAACTCGACTTCGTGTCAAACTCAGATGCAAAATTTATACTACACTCTCCCATTTACTCATTCTGATTTAAGTGCAAAAAATCCAGCTCCACCTCATCATCTTTAGAAACTGCATAAAGGAACCTCCTTAACATTATGAATTATGTAAACGAATACATTGGGTATATTCCACATTCTATGTCTTTTCATTTTCCTTGCAAGGCAGCTCACATGTAGAGAGACAGACAGCGTTCTCTGTTCCTCTATATATATCAATATCTTCAGAGAGAAAAATTATTTAATGGTGAATATTACAAAGGGAATCACCTCAGAGTCAACATCCCCTGAAGACGCCTATGTGCCTACGTAAAACTCATCAGCTAAGTACTTGACTAAAACACTGCTTTTATAAAGTTGATGTCATTTATCGTTCTAAGCGTAACCTGAGGATTTGTCAAGAGGAAAGCATCTCTCTTTAATTGCGGATGACTGACTGCACGGATGATTCACACGAGACCCACAGAGACCAGGTTGTTAAAGCATTTTGTTTGTGATGTGAAAACTGACGACATGGCTAGAACAATGCAGCTAAACGTTTAGTAATAATTTATTGTTCACTTCTTTTTGATTCACTGACATTTCATCATGTAGATAATTTTTGTACTGCAGTAAGCTACAGATTGGAAGATATGCAAAAAATGCATCAGTTTTATAAACAATTCATTTATTAATTTCATTTCTTTGAGAAATGCGATGGTATATCGGATTTCGCTATAAAAATCTACCAAAGAAACGTTCATCTAACGATTATACTAATCATTTGAGATCATGTAGCATTTATTTAGAAATTTAGATGTATCTATTACACAAAAAGTAGTAAAATCTCATAAAAATGAATTTTCACTCAAATTATTTTCTAACTCGTCAAAGCAAGAACAAGTGACTTAATTTCGAATTATTTTTCATTTAGCAGTGTGTCACTACATTAAGCCTGTTTTTAAATTATTTTCCCGTTATCAGTTATACAGTAATGAAATAACAAAACAAAATTGTTCTCGTAGACTTCATAGTCTTTATAATCCAGAACTTGTCCCTCAACGCAAAATGGCGATGGTGCAACTGTTGCAGACGAAATGAAAATTGCACTCCCAATTTTATTTTAATTTGACCAGAGAAATTGTGATATATGTCTCTAATTTAACCTTCTGTTTGAGCTACTGTGTTCTCATATAAATTTAGTTTCTTCTCGTTAAATACTTTATGACTTAATGCACCAAAGTTTTCCAAATTTCATAGAATACCTTATGGTGAACGTTGGCAACCTGGTGGCAGTGCGTCAGAGGTGATCAAAAATGAATAAAAAGTATTGAATGAAATAAATCATGAAATAAATATGGGATTACACCATATAATACACATTTTGAAGATGACAATCCGATTTTTGGTGTAAATGTGTAGTGGTTAGCAAACCCAGGCGCTCTCTAGGAGACACGGATTCGGGTCCCGCTCCAGGACGATGAAATTTTTAAGTTTTAGGATATTGTCTGACTTAGCATCCTTGTCACATTTACACCAAAAATCGGATTGTCATCTTCAAAAGTATTGAATTTTCAGAGCCGTGAGCAATGTCCGAAGAGGCAGATGTATTCAATGAGTAGATGGTAAGAGCAAATTATATGTGCACAACTCTATGTTATATGTAGAGAGATAAGTGTCAACGTATGCTGTAAGAAATCATCAAGTGAACTCCAATCAGTGTGCTCTTACAAAAGTGATTATTAAATATTGGCGTGCTTGGATACGGAATAAAGGAATAATCGGGCATTGTAAGTAGCATTCTGTGGTTATTGAATCTTGGCCGCTCTCTCGAAAGTGATTTCTATGTATAATTAAGGTTTCAGCTTTTGCACGCATCAAAACGAACAATTTGAAATAATCCGGGCATCGAAGTAAAGCCAATTCACTAAGCTGAAGTGAAGATCTAAGCCTCAAGTGAAGAAAAACCTTAAAAATGATAGTTCAACATAAGCAGTTAAATGATATTATTTCACAGAATACCTTTTGGAAAATAATTTCAATGCACTTCTGGGCTGTATGATAAGTGTGACAGTTCAAAACTATCTTACGTTTTACAAGAGAAAGGTGTTTATTTTAAAATCGACACAACTCAAACGAAGTAATGTGTGAATTTTATTTTGCAACTTTCTTGATAAACACGGTTTCTTTCTCATTGTAGGTAGGCTTAATATGATTAAAATACTTTAAATATTTGCCAGAGGCTAAGGCACAAAAATTTGTTTTTTAAAGAGGAACATTTTCCTGTTCAAAATAAGGTATGTTGGTCTCTTGGATTATAACATTTGTGTGTTCTAGGACTTCTGAACCAGGTTTCTTTTTCGGAAAAAAGAGTACGAGATATTTTAATGTTTGTACATTCTATACATAGACAGCACTGAAGTTTTGATGCCTAAATCAAGGTTCGCTTCTTCCTGCGGAGTGTTAAGTCTTCTCCTCATACATAAATAGACCTTTACAGAAAAAGTGTATTTCTTATTCAGCTTCATCTTTTCAAGGTATTGAGTTTAAAAAAATGTTCATTTACACTTTTCATGAATAAAGTTATTAAACGTTTTCTTTCTTTTCTGATCTCCAATATATATTACGTTACTGTGCTGCCTACATATTTATTGTAATATTTTAAACTGTGTTGTGGTTTTCGATTACAAAACAATCTGCACTATAGAAAGTAGCAGACTATTCTTTTTGTTTTCATTATAATATGTACGATCAAAGCTATAAGAAAAACTGCCTGTAATAAAACGTCGTTGTTGTGGCATGCGATTAGACATTAATTAACACACTAAATTTAATTTTTATAATTGTATAAGGTAAAGAAAAGCACACCAAATAATAGCCGCAATACCCATAAGTAAACTTTCTATTCTGTATGAAACTCTTGAGCTCACAAACATACCGACATAAAAATAAATTTTTCCGAGAGGATTTTAGAAAAACAAAAAGTCACGAAAAAGAAATGTATTCACGTCCCTAGCAAAAACTATTGCTCATTAATGAAATACACAGTGTGCAAGTTCTTCTTCATAATGAATAAAACCAAATTTATAGAATGAAGTTAATGGAATGAAACCAGTAGCATAGAGAATATTTTTCAACTGGATTCCCAGAATTGATAAAATACCTGCAAATACAAATAGCAATATGCACTCACCAACATGCGAATCGTAGTTTATGAAAAATATCAAATTGTATAAAATATTATTCCTCATACTAGAAGATATCCGAAGCAAAAGAAAATTCTATAGCAATTAGAAGCAGAGAGATGGAAGAAATGCTATATATCTGCACACACTGAAGAATGAAAATAAATGCAAAATCGTTTTAATAGTAACGAGTATGCTTCCCCAACAAGATTTTTTCCATCGGCTTCTACAATAGGATATACTTTTCCAAACAGAAATAACACTAACACACGCTCGCGGCAGAACTGTGCCTTATGATACAGTAGAAAATATGCGCAAAATAGTTTTCAGTTGAGACATTTAGAAGCATAGATAGCAAGAAAAACGTTTATGCATGTACGCACCATGTCTTAATTACGCATTTAGAAAAATTCAGAAATTTTTGCGCACTTACTGCGACAATGATGTAAAACGAAGCTTTCAGATAGGTTTTCTATAACCGGGTATTATCTGATAACAAGAAGGATGACTCGTCTTTAGAGCCCTTTCTAACACGAGTAAAATATTTCAAAGTTATTCATAATCAATGGAACCCATCAACATAAAACAACCGGATTTCTACTATCGATAAAAAAATCTGGAAATAGAAATAATTACTTTCTTCCACTTGCGGCTGAAAAATATTTCGTAAAAATTATCAAATTGTGCACAAAACTTTTACATAGCTGAAGGAACATATCAGAAACAAAGTGATTTTCAATTCAAACATTTAGAAGAGGTATAAAGGAAAATATTATGTTACTTTACGCACCCTTGCGGAATAATTTTGAATAATCAAAAAGTTGAAAATATGCGAAAATATTTCCTCATAGGCAAAGCTATGGTAATGAAAAAGAATGTTTCAAATGCGTCTCCATGAAGCAGATAGAGCGAAAAATGTTTTCCGACATTTACGCTTCAGCGGGAAAACTGTGCATTATTTAAAAAATATAATATTCCTATTTTTAAGGCAGCGAGAGGTATACAGTAAAAAAATCAATATAATTTTTAGAAGCGGAGATAGAGCTACAAACAAAAAAACACACTAACACCCCATAGCGCTAGAACTGTGAACTAAAAACACCACGAGTGCAAGCAAACTGTTCCACATGGTAAGTGGTACCTGGCTTTAAAATTATTTTAAATCGGACATTTTGGAGCAGGATATCGACTAAAAAGGAATAATCTTTTATCCTCTCTAGCGGGCAAAATATTCATTATTTTGGGTAGGAAACGCACGTAAATTATTTTGACAGATGGTAATATTTAACCGAAAAATGATTTTTTCAGTTAGGTATTTAGACGTGCAGATATTGTTGCTAGCTGCTGCAAACGAAAATGTCAATTTATGCCCTCAAGTTGACCAATTTTTAGCAAAAGTGAGCAGCTTCTTTTTCTAAAAGTGGGTTACCCACTTTTGCTAGAAAAGTTTTAAGTTATGTGGCACCAGAAATTCTTTCCGGCAAAGAAGTAATTTTTGAAATCGGAGTGTGGAAAAAACAGTTTGATTGTTGGAATAATTTTTCAATCGGACTGCGGAATAGACAGAGACATTGGAAAAATATGTTACACATCTGCGCCCCCTTAAGGAAAACTGCACTAGTATTCTCAAAAGGTCTGTTGTGATGAGCGGCATCTGACCGCAGAAGAAATTTTTAAATCGAATTTCTAGAAGCGCAGATATTACTGTAAATACATCAGAAACAGAAATATACATTTACGTCCTCCAGTTGTCAAACCTTTCTTTACTAAAAATTAGGCATTGTATGCAGAACATTTCGCACTCGGATCTCTGTGCCATACAAAAAAAATTCAGATCTAGCTTTTGAAAGCACGGACATCGGGGAAATTGCAATTTATCTTTACGTCCGCTAGCGGAAAAACTATGCTTTGCATGAAGAAGAGACTGCACCGAAGATAGTCTTCGGCATAAATGCTATCGAATAGAAGAAAGAATGTTTTCAATCGGTGATTTAGAAGCAATTATATGGAATAAAACATATTTTGAATTAGACAGCATGCATATTTACGCCTTCTAGGGATGAAGTTATGCACCGTACAAAAATCGGAAAGCAAGGATCATCAATATCACTTTTCAAGGTTCCCAAGGCAAAAAGAATTTTTCAAATTGGACTAATAATTGCAGATATATAGTGCCCACAGACGGACGGATAAGGTGATAACGGATAAGGTGATAACATAACATAAACTCGTACTTAACAAAAATCAACCGGATTTCTACTATCGATAAAACATCTAGAAAAAGAAATAGTTACTTTCTTCCACTTGTAAACTAAAAGTTTACAAAAGACGCGCTGCAAACGTGTTTTGTAAATGAATAAAATATAGAAGATATAGGTGTGCACCCCATAGCGGAAAAATCGTGCATTATTTTGGGTAGAAAACCTAAACCTTGTCACGACAGGCCATGCCCTTGGTTAATTCCTTAGCATAAAATCATGTCCTTGTTTCGTGGGAGTAACAGTTTGTTGTCAATTTTCACTTCATCTGCCGTGAAGGAATATCCTCTCGGATGATTTTTCAGCAAAAGGTGAAAATCGTGAGGTGTCAGACATTCGGGTAGGATGAAGATTGTTCTAAAACGTGTCATCGAATCCTCTGTAGCCTGTTGTTTGTCATAGATAAAAATTATTTTCTCGATATAAAATCAAGTTGTTTTCACTCAATGGCTTCTCGTGGGTTATATCGTCTCACAGTAATTTTCAATGTAGCTCATTTAAAAGAACAGCTGTCATTTTGTGCTACTTTCGTGAGGGTTGTGTGGTGTTTTTTTCTCAGAAAGAATGTGTGCTTAGTGATTGGAGCGCAATGGTGGACTCAAGTTTCATCTCCCACAGCAATTCGGCGAAGAAAACAGCCCCTATTTTGCCCATAACGTTGTAACACTGGGAGACGGGAAACCATTAGCATTTCTCTGTATTCCTTTGTTAAGAAACGTGAAATTCCCTCGCATAAGCTTTGATTTATTGCAGAACTTCACAAAGAGTACACTGGACGCTACGGTATGGAATGCCAAGCTCATATTCCATGCTACGCAATGTTACACGCCTCTGGTTTTGAACAATTTCATCAGTTCGTGCTGTTCTGATTTCCGTTGAGGAGACTAGTGGACGCCAATGCGATTTAATCGTTGCAGTCACCCAAAAATCCGCAAAACTTTTCTTTAATATGCAGGTTTAACAATCATCCTGAGCAACTCGATGGGTTATAGGTAGAGTCGTGTCCCTAATTTTATTGGTTCCTGGAAAGGAAGAGAGCCAGCGCTGTAAGACAAACTCATCAACCATGCTTTGTTCAGGATTTGAACCCGGACCCACTTCGGCAAGCCGCCAGAAGCCAGCATTTTAGACCACAAAGCCAACGTGACTGTCCGCACACTTTCAACTAAATGTTCAGCAACATAATGACGCGACTTTACACGTTCCCTATACCTTTAATTATACTGTAGACATACAAAGTAAGTTCAAAAATTCTCGGAATTGTTTACAACTTTAGTAATGTAGTATCACTCCAGGGAGTTTTGAGTTTCAGATTTTGACAGCACCTGACTACAAGTGGCGCCATCTCATTTCGTGTCCGTGTACAGCACCAGGAGTTTCTTTGTTTACCGTGAGTTTCGTAACGTGGTGGTTAAAAATGTCGGTAACTCAGCAACGTGCAAATATCAGAATTTGTGTATCGCTTCCAAAATCCCCATTAGAAACATTGGCCATGCTACATCAAGGATACGGAAAAATGGTACTGAAACAGTCCCAAGTTTATGAGTGCTATAAGCGTTTCCGTGATAGGGGTGTGAGTTTTATGATGATCCGCATAGAGGAGGCCAGTGTACGTTTACAGCCGCTGAAAAAGAGTGAGAGCGTCCACAACATTTTCCGACGTGACGAATAAAATCTCTAAAGAAACTAGCTTGAGATGTAGAAATGTCAAGTGGAAGTGTTCAGGGTATTCTCCGCGATAACTTAAACATTAATTACGTTTGTCAACTCTTGGTTCCAAAAATCCAGGCCCGAAACACAAAAACCACCACACATAGCCCTTGCCGGAGACCAATTCACTATATCCGATCAAGATGCCGATTTTCATACCAATATAATCACAGGAGACGCGACTCTTTTTTTTATGTACGATCAGCAAACAGAATTTTAATCCTGTGAACGGAAATCAACATCATCACTTAGAAAACAGGAACTTCCATTTGGGAAAGAGTAAAAGAAAAGTAATGCTGGAAGTTTTCTTTGAATCACAGGGCCTTGTCCACTGTGAGTTTGTTCCAGAAGGGAAGACTGAATAAAGAAATGCGTCTCGATATCTTCCGTCGCCTGAGCGATGCAATTCGAAGGAAAAGTCGCAAAAATGGACAACAAATGATTGATTTATTCTTTATACCATGCATCTGCATATCAATCCCAAACGGTCAAACAGTGCCTCATAATGTCCAATGTGACGTCACTAGAGCACCCGCCGTATTCTTCTGACTTCGCACCCCCGATTTTAACTTGTTTCCGAGGCTTGATTCTGCCCTAAATGGACGACGATTTACAAGTGCTCAGAACATCATTGGAAATGCAACAAAAGTGGTTAAAGAGGTTTCAAAGAAAGGATTCCTGGAATGCTTCAAACAGCTTCATGGTCGTTGGCAAGAATGTGTAGCGGCCCAAAGAAACTACAAGGTTGTTCGGAAAATAATGGTGGATTTGGAAGGCAAAAATGAAAGAGACATACCTCATTGCACACATCATCATCAATAACAACCATGGAAAGATTCCGGTAGATGTCCGGTGGCATGAGGCATCAGATTAAAATCGCCTGTTATTGTTTTACTACCAGCGCATCGATACTCGTCTGGTAAACATAGGTAGCCTAGGGAAGGGAGTCCAGGGACAAATCCCATCCGGGGCTGACTTGAGAGGAAACCATCTACTCATAGCACACAACATTGTTTCATTCGAAATAGGCACTTTCAGCAGTTACACACACCACTGCCAGCGAGTGACAAGTAAGGGGTTTTCCAAAAGGGGCTTTAGGATGTTGTTTTGTAATCAAAACAGAAATACACGGAATAAATCGTATTTCTTTATTTGAAATGAAAATACTATCGATTACAATTAAACGTGGAAGGCGATGTTATTGAAATGTCCGCCACGGCTACGTTGACAGGCATCGTTACGAACATCATAATTTTGTATGACATTTTCAAGCATTGGGACATTAATTTCGCTTATGGCGGCTCGGATGTTCTTTTAAGTGTGGCACGTTTTCTGGTTTGTTGACGTAAACTTTACCTTTCAAATAGCCCCAAAGAAAAACATCCAACGGTGTCAAGTCGCAAGATCTTGGCGGCCAAGTCACATCACCATTTCGTCAAATGAAACGTGCAGGGGATTTCGTGCGCAAAATCCTCGAGTTGTATGGCTCGTAGCAGCATCGTGTTGAAAATAAACATCAGAAATGTCAATTCCACTAAGTTGAAGCCACAATAAATCTGTAATCATCACATTATAACGCTCTGCTTTCAGTATAACAGCAATGCCACGATCAGCTTCACAGAAAAATAGGCCGATTACTCTTCTAGACCTAAATCCACACCAAACCGTACATGTTTTTGCATACAGTGATTGTTGGTGAGTAATTCGAGGATGTTCTTCCCCCCAAATGCAACAAGTTTGTTTATTGACACTACGATTTAACGAAAAATGAGCCTCATCAGTGAAGACGATTTAACGCGAAAACTGAGGATCCGTTGCTCTTTGTTCTAACATCCAAGTAACAAATTCCTGCGTCGCAAATGGTCCGTTGCCTTCAGTTCTTGCGTTAACTGAACCTAATAATCATGCAAATGCGAATCTTTATGTAAAAGTCACCGTACGCAGGTTTGAGCAATGCCAAGTTCCCGAGAACGCCGTGGAATTGATGTTGATGGGTCACCTGCGACACTTGCAAGTACAGCAGTAATGCTCTCAGCAGAACGTGCAATTTTTCGTCTCCCGGAAGGTGGTTTATTGTGAACAGATCCAGTTAGTTCAAATGTTTTTCACTAAATTTCGAATTGCCTGTTTAGAGGGACGATTAACTGTACCAAAATTCAGGAATTTTGTGATGGGTTTCTTTTATGGCACGTGCATTTTCATAATGAGTTTCAATGATTTCAATACGTTGTTTTTGTGAACGCGACGGCATGGTTTGACTTGTATAGGACTTACTTTAGGGTAAATGAAATCCCACCTGAAAAAAACAAAAAAAAAACTCTTCAGTTATCGGCATTCAAAATCCTAAAGCCTTTTTTGGAAAACATTTTACTTTAATACCAATCTGGAAGACATCTGGCTCCCTGGAGGCAAGAAAATCACCCCGGAATCAATTTCGATTTCTGAAGGTCCTATCCTTGAGGTAACTGCTAAAATGCATAAGTAAGTAGAAATCAGTGTTGCCAAGTCCGGCGTGTAGGCTGGATGTGGGAGGGTTTCGAACCTCAGTTCGTGTATCTTCTGTTTCGTCATTTGTAACACGTGTGGTCTCGCGTTATCATGGAGGAGGATAGGACCCTCCCTATGCACCAAAGGTGGCTGTTTGAAAAAAACTTCTGGTGCATTTGGCCGATTTCGTTACAGTATGTGACTGAAGTATTGCTTTCACCAGCATTCAAGAACCTGTAATGAATGACACTGTGAATAGTCCAACACACTGTCAAAAAACTTGTTTGGCGTCAACCTTTGTTTAATATGTTGTTTCGGTCGTTCACCGTGGTTCAGCTACTGTCCAGATCGTTTACTGTTGTATAGCACCAACTTTTAATCACAGGTTACAATGAGATCGAGAAGGGATCCTTTTTCGTTGAGAAGCAGAAAGTTACTCACATCTCAAACCGTTATTGTTTTTGATGCTCCGTCAGTTCGTGTGGAACCCAAGTACCGAGTTTCTTGACCTTACGAAATGGTTGACATCGACACATTGTACTATTTGGCGAGTTCTCTAACTGTCACGCGAAGATTTGTCTCCACATTTGCCTTCATAGCGTCGTTATCAATGACAGAATTCCGTTCTCGGTCCTCCTCGTCTTGTAGGCTCGTGTCGAACGAAACTTTTCAAACCACCGACGAAGAGTACGTTCAGATGTTGCCTTCCTTTTTAAACCACCGACGAACAGTACGTTCAGATGTTGCCTCCCTTTTTCAACCACAGACGAACAGTACGTTCAGATGTTGCCTCCCTTTTTAAACCACCGACGAACAGTACGTTCAGATGTTGCCTCCCTTTTTAAACCCCCGACGAACAGTACGTTCAGATGTAGCCTCCCTTTTTAAGCCACCGACGAACAGTACGTTCAGATGTTGCTTCCCTTTTTAAAACACCGACGTAAAGTACGTTCAGATTCTGCCTCCCTTTTTAAACTACCGACGAACAGTACGTTCAGATTTTGCCTCCCTTTTTCAACCACCGACGAACAGTACGTTCAGATGTTGCCTGCCTTTTTAAACCACCGACGAACAGTACGTTCAGATGTAGCCTCCCATTTTAAGCCACGGACGAACAGTACGTTCAGATGTTACTTCCCTTTTTAAAACACGGACGAACAGTAAGTTCAGATGTTGTCTCCCTTTTTAAACCACCGACGAACAGTACGTTTAGATGTTACCTTCTTACCCATGCCTCGACCACATTAGGTAGGTTTTTGCTGTATTACAACCCAATTCGAACGCATAAGCAGAATCATCCGCAGCTCACGTCTTCCTCACGAGTTTTACAGACCCCCTCTCACACGAGTAACAACGACTGTAGCTCAACCGATTATGGCATGTATGGCGTCTGAGTCGCCCTTCAACTCGTAGGAATGGCGCTGTGAGCGGGATGGTCTGCAAGCATTGTGGTCGAGTTAAATGTGACACCTCAGACAATCGGCCATTATTTTCCGAACGACGTGATACTTCGAAGGAAATAAGTTGTAAATAATGGTAATGTTATTTATTGCTTTCTGAATGAAAGGAACTTACGAGAACTTTTTAAAATTACGTTGTATGTCAGCGTGCAAAACTTTCTTCGTCGCATCTAACTCTGCATGTTCAATATTTCCCCACAAAAAAGATGAAAATGTATCCATTCGGGGAAAAGAAGAGTTTAATTCTTCATTCAATGGAAGATTTACACAGGAAAGTTTTCCTTCCGTTTATTTATTTACAAGGCATTCACATCCTTTGCATTTATGGAATCACAAAATGTATGATTGGGCTTGAAAAAAATCCTCTCTATTCTAAAAAAGTCACTGCGCTGCTGCCGCCGCTGTTTTAGAAATTTCGCGACACTCGCGCTTTTCTTAGTTCGCAGCGCAAAAGACACAAATATATAAAATTTACGTCATTTGTAGAGAATTGTTCGGAGAACACGCTGAAACAAACCGTTTTTCGATTCTAACGATACTTCAAGAGCTATTGTATTTCAAAGTTAAGGTAAGAAAAAAGGGCTATCAGTTCGCGTTTCGGACACATTAACAGCAACAGAACCATGAAACTTTGTAGGCCTGTAGAGCGAAGGCCGAATTTGTGCCCCTTGTCGCCCTTTTTTTTTTTTTTTTGAATTTCGATTTAGTTTACGAGAAATTAAATTTTTAAATTTCACAAAATTCTCTATTTCGCGACAGGGTCCATTTTAAAAAACGGATATATGGCAAACTATATAAATTATAACGCAATGTAATTTTTACAGCATAAACTCACAACTATCATCCCACTTTTACAAAAACATTTTTGAAGAAAAATTCATTTTCTGATTTTTAAGCAATTTTACAGACGCAAAGAAAAAGAATGAGCGGTTTACTCTGTCTTTGGCGTTAACCACACAGGAAAGTTCTGGTTCCGTGACCAGCTGCCATGGTGATGCAGCTATTTTTAGCACTCTCTTCTCATTGGGTGAAAAGAAAGGCTACAATCAAACTGGTAATGACGCAGTGCATAATGACGTAGCGATCCTTTAAAAGTTCGGCGTTTTCCGCAGGCATATGTAAACATCGGCTTTCGCCTCGTATATAAAAAGCAAAGAGGGAAAATGCGAGTGAGCTCGTCCGAGAATAGGTCGACCACTTCTAAATGACCTAGATATCTGAAAATTGGCATGCTGATAGGTCTTAAGGTCCTGATACTTAAAAACGTTCGAAAACCAAAAACAAATCAAAATGGCGGTTTTGGAACATTGTCAACTTGAACTTTTCGCGAATTGTTAGACAACTTCTAAATAACCTGGAGTTCTAAAAATTGTCATGTTAGCAGGTCTTAAAGTCCGGATACCTGCAACTGCACGAAAACCAAAAAAAAAAAACAAAAAAACCAGCGCTTTGAAACATTGTCTGCTTGAATTTTTCTTCCACTTCTACACCTAGAAAAAAATCTGAAAACCAAAAGACTAAAATGGGTAGCTTAGCGTTATTGTTTCAAAATGCTGATAGGTTTAAAGAAAATTTTGTCAGAATCAGTCAAATGCATTGAAAATTTCAAATTTTGATTTAAAATTAAGGGACGTCAAAGTCTGCTTCGTTTTACGTCAAACCTAATGCATTGACGTCACGATGCTGTTCTAAATCGTAAAACAGTTACGGATTTTAAATTACTTTTCGTTCCCTTAAATACTTTTCCCTTTTTTTAATTTAATGTTCAAAAATATTTTTATAGATTCATCGTTCGGAGAACGGGCATGATTGCTAGTCAACTAAACAAAAGCAGATTTTAGGATACTGCTCCATACTTTCTTGTCGGGCTGAAATAATAGCAAAGCCAACGAACGAGTCGTACTGGTTTTGATCTCCAGAAGTAGAATATTTAGGCACTACAGGTTTTACCAACTGTATTGTATTTACATTTTCTCAAAACTGTAGCTATCTCCAGTCTTTTCGATATGTTATTCCATGGTTAAACACACATATAAGAGAAAAAAAAAAGAACTGTTTCGTGAAGTGTGAAGAGCTCTTTTCTTAATTCAAAATTTATTCAATTTTTATCTACATGACACTCCACGTTCATAATACACTGCATTTTTGTCCAAATGTCTTGACCCTTGTGCGAAGAAATATTTATTTTTAGCTGTTGATCGGGGCCAATACTTCAGAATGGCAGATTTTTTTTTTTATTGGAGGTTTAACGACCACCATGAGCAACTCAATGGGCTATAAGCAGTCGCCCGTCCCTAATTTAGGGTCACTGGTTCCAGGGAAGGGAGAGAGCCAGTGCCGTAAGACAAACACAACATCCATGCCTCACCGGGATTCGAACCCGGACCTCTTACGGACGAATGATCAGAGGCCATCGCTTAGACCACTGCGCCACCGAGGCGGCAGAATGGCAGATTAGGTAAGGTGCTTGGGAATTCTGCATAGGGGTACAAACGTAAACATACCATCATAATCTTCGTAGGAAATCATTTGAAATATGCTGGAACATACCTCGATATAACCCCTGAAAACAGAGACATCGGTAACAGCTGCGTTTTGTATTGCATTTAAAAAAAGCTTAAAATAAATAATTTAGCACTTTAACTGATCCAGAAAACTCAGATCTTGAGCACGCAGAACACTTTGAACAGTATTGTATAGGTCTTAGCAGTTAGGCGTATATTCTCAAGTGCGTGTGCGTGTGTGTGTGTGTGTGAAGTGATTCTTAGTGAGTTAGGAATTTATTTTGGTTATTTATACTTTCATCACCTAGTTGCGGTTCAGCGTTTATTTATTTACAAAGCATCCACATCCTTTGCATTTCAGGAATCACAAAATATACGATTGGGTTTAAAAAAATTCAGCTAAACAAAAGCAGAGTTGTAGTAGTTTAACGTAATTTTGTAGTATTTACCAACATTATTTTAAACGGTGTTCTTTCAACCAAAAGATCAACATTGCTACGACAAAACTGACACAGAAATTTACAAAGAATCAGATTAGAGATCAAGTCCTTTGGTATTTTCTGAAGCATATTTGCTAAAAGGTAGGGATGAAGCTTCGGAAGGAGTATTGGGATATCTCCAGTGAAAATCAGAATCTCTCGCTGTTGTTTTCTAATATCAAGATTGCTGGTTCTCTTCGTCAACGCTCTTATTCTCTCTTTCTCTCTCTCTAGAGCTCTTACTCATGAGCTGAACAAAAGGGAGTCCGCGATCTCACAGCATTTTCTAAAGGCAAAAGAAAACGAAGAAAAGTTGGAATCTTATCTTTATTTGTCAATCAAATACTTTCTGTTCTATACCTTCTGGCACCGACGAAGCATCTTATTCCTAAAACTTCAAAAGGACTATTTTCACTGAATTTGCACAAGAATGGCGGCACCGAAATGGCGCATTTCTTATCGCCGCAGAATTCGCCATGCGTATATTTGGAATGAATTTCGACTCCTTCAGTTATGTAAATCTTCTTCACAGAAAGCTAAGAAATGAAAAAGTAAGCATTGTTCGCAGAAAAAATTAGTAGTTCTTCCGATATGTTAATCTGAAAAATTATTCCAGTGATCCCGAAACGAGCAAAAAACGTTTTTGAATATTTTCAAGTACGTTGAGTACAAAAATTTTACTTTCGGAAAATATATTTTATCCTGAACCAGAATAGCCGAAAGTCTTGGAGGTTCCTGTTTTTAAACGGATAGTGAATGAGTCGAAGCTGAGTAGAATGCTTTATTTAACATACCAAAAGGCGCAGATGGAAGTTGTTGCATTACTTACAGCAGGAACCGTTATTTCATTGCATCTGCATGGATGATATTAAAGGTTACGTTTTACTTACCTCACAAGAAACATAAATGAACTGCTGTGCACATTTTAAAAACATGTGTTACCATGCATAATAAACCCAAAAGAAAACCGAAAGACCCAAAGCCGATAATAAAGAAGACAGCAGTAGTGTAGAGTACGCAAAACATTTTAACGGCGAGAAAAGCAATTATGCAAAAATTGTTATGTTATATTAGCTAAAGTAGAACGGAGTATCTAAGACCACAAAGAGGTGTTAGCAACAAAGTAAGAATAATTATGTTATTGGATTCTGATTGGAATGAAAAGATATGAGGTGCAACCCCTCCCACATTGAAAAAAAACTATCATAAAAAACAGAAATACTTCTTTCTGAGACGTCGAATGTTTGAAAAACGCATGTGTGCATAGCAAAGCCTTTGCAGAAAAACCATCTGCTTACTAACAAAAAAATCACAAAAACTAATTTCGTATTCATTCAAACTTGGAATCACGATAAGATATAAAATGAAAGATCAAACGGTAATATGGCACAGATTCTTGAAAATGATGAAACCATAATTATCCTGCCTTACTATTAGTATTCGGACACTTGCATGTCTACAAATAATTTTTATTTACCTGAAAGTTATAGTTAAGTGCTGAAAATTTTGATTTTTATGACCCATAATGTCTTCATGGAATATTGTACACTAATGTCCGCCGATATATTCCGCCATTCTACCTTCAAAGCAGTGCCAAGCTCAGCTAGGTTTATTGGGAGATCTTTTGTTCCAATCACCCGACGACCCAATCGTCCCAGAGATTCTCCATAGGTTATACGTAAGGAATTTAGGATGGGCAGTCCAACTTTCCGATTGTTGTGTCCTCAAATCAATCTATAAAAACACGAGCAGTATACACTGAGTTGTCAAAAAACTGGGAATGGCACTACTATTTTCATTACATACAACCCCTAGTAGATGGTATCCTGCGCAAACGACGTATATATAGAGGCAGGTATCTCCGCAAGCCCAAGTATTAGCATTCGCAACTCAGATATCAGACTATCAGGATTTAAGCGATTTCGAACATGGTATGATAGTTGGCGCCCGGGGGAAGGGTAACTCCATTTCGGAAATTACAACTAATGCGATTTACTCGGTCAGCAATTTCAAGTGTGTACCTGGACTACAAAAGCTCAGGGAAAACATCCAGACTGCTGAGACTAGTGTAACCGTAGAAAATTCCTACACGATCGTGGACAGTGGTGTCTAGAAGGCATCGTAACATCTACCCGCTGTGCAACATTGCCGCATATCACAGTGCAATTCAATGTTGGGCCGGTAGTAGCTTCAGCGTTCAGAAGGTGCAACGTTCCCTGTGTTCTGTGGGGTTCCAGAGGCGACGGCTCACCCGGATGCCATTTCTGACCCTACGACACAAGGCTGTGCGTCTCGCCTGGAATCGGGAACATTGGACCCAAGATGACTAGATACCTGTAGCATGATTCAACGAATTGTGGTACCAACTGTTTCGGGAAGATGGCCAACTCCGGGTGTGATGACGAACCCGTTAGGCAATGGATCCCGCATGCCTACAAGGGCATGGCAGGCAGGAGGTGGCTCTGTTATGGTGCGGGGTGTTTTCAGCTGGCACGCATTAGAACCCCTCATACCTCTGCTGACCGCTCGGACCGCTGAAGGCTACATAGCCATTCTTGGGGATTTTTTGCACCCATTCACGTCATGCGACCACGCTGACGGGTGCGATCTCTTTCAACACAATGATGCGATAACGCAAAACGTACACAGTCGCCCGATTACTGCTGGAGGAACATTCCATGGCATTTGGCATCTGGGCCTGCCCCACTCCCTCGTCGTACTTAAACACCATAGAACGCATTTGGGATATCGTCCATGCCAGGAATCCTTCACCGGCGAATGTTACGGAACTGTGTAACGCTCTTTAGGACGCATGGTGTGCACTGTCTCTGGAGTACTACGGAGGGCTCGTAGAGTCCATGCCCCGTCGCGTAATTTTCTTTAGTGAATCGCGAGGAGGGCCAATGTGGTGTTAGATAGTTCCCCAGTGTTTTTTTTTTTTTTTTGGTACTTCAGTGTAAAATGGTGTGTTGTGCTGCTTCTGAATGCCGTTGAAAGTTCATAATTACCCAGGGCATTTAGGTAGAGCTCAACATTCATGGATTTGTCCAAAACGACTACAGGGCCCAAGCTGAAACTCGAAAATCAGCTCCATGCTATTGCGTTACCTCCACCGAACTTCATTGTCGTGACGATACATTTTGGAATGTATAGTATGAATGCCGGCATCCCCTAAACTCGATAAAGAACATCAGACTGGATACCGTGGCTTGTCAATCCATAACACAGTTTTTCATTGGTCTACAGTCCAAGATCCACGCTCCTTAGCTTACATTACGCTAATCGGCGCATGCCATTGGTCAAGTGATTAACTTCTTGTGGTGGCTCACATACTGGTGCTGATCTCGGTCACAACAATTTCACATAGGTTTTGCGTGATATGTGACAAACGTGATTTGCGTTACGAGGGGACAGTGTTTCGCAAAGCTCTCTTGTCACGCTCTATTAGCTTTGGAGGTTTAAAACGCTTTTAAATGTCTATAGTGCACTTATAAAAGTCTGTACCCTTAACAACCTTACTTATCGTGCATCTGTTACATTTGAGACACTGGAGCTCCTTAACGTAGTGCTCCGAATAACTAACTAGCTCAAAATCCTTACTTACATATTAGGCTTTCTAACGGCCAGAAAAGAGTACTCTTACTTGTAGAAGAGAGTAGCCTTTATTGGTTTCAAAGGCACACAACTTGGATAGCTCATCAATGTTAGTATTCGGTCTGCCTTAAAACAGTCAACAGCACTACACTTCAAACGAACTCAACAAACTTAACCTTTGTAATGTGAGGCTCAAAGGATCTCACTACCAATGCAACTTCATTATACATATTTGCACTAGTCTTGACGATGGTATAGCGTACAATGCAAAGCTGCACTGATCTATCCCCTAATAACACTGCTCACTCCACACGTTACATGTTTCGTTCTTATCGTGTCAAAAACATACACACATCATTCAGACCTGACCACAAGATTATTGCCACATAACATTCAGTGAGTGAGAAAATATAACGTTAAGGTTAAAATGCTTAAAGAGAAGGAACTCAAAATACACATACCAAAGGAACTAAAAATGAAGGTCAAATTAGGACATAGTCATAGATTTACCATGTCGTCCTTGATAGATTCAACCCGAGTCTACTTCCACTTGCCGTTGATCTAGGAATCTTAAATGTAATATGCCACGTGTGGAGAGATTGCTTATGTGGCATCCAATTATTATCAGTCAGCGTTCGTGGTATCTTGCATTCACAGTCGTGTTATTGTGTCATCATAACCCTACGAGCGTGTTTATACTTAATTCGGTCTCTGATGTGGTACCTGCGTAGTTCCTAATTCGCTATAAATAGAGCAGTGTACAATTAACGACAGGATAGTGTATATTAGGTACCATACAACAAGGAGAACCTCAAACATCTTTAGTTCACAAAAGATTGCCTACAAACGTAAGAACTCTTAAATCTGATTGAGAAACATCTACAAGAAGACTAAATGATTTCCTGAGGAGACATTCAGTGTCTAATGTTTTAGCTCAGGGTTAGTTCAAGGCAGGAGCTGATGAACCTCTTTGTATACCAGAGCTTGAACCTATCGTAAATGTGCATGCATTTCTTTGCTGCGTGTGCTTCCACACTTAATCAGGTACACACTGCGCTAAAAGCATTTATGCATTAGCAATATTTCGTCCGTTTGAGGTATAAGGTGTAGGGTTTTTTTGTTTTCCAGTACTGTGTGTTTCCAAAGCCAGAAATTTCAGAAAACAGCAAAATCTTATTAAGACTTGTGGAATAATGAGATGCTCGTTTGAATATTCTTGATAATTTTTCATTTCTTTACAGTCAGGAAGGGAAAACCTACCAGCCTTTATTGCTAAATTACGATCCTATATAGAAAAGCCAACTGATATGTACAGAATATACTAGCTCATGCGAAAATAATGCTTCAATCTCATTACTCTTATGATTGTATTCCTCATCCCGCAATTGCTATTCTGAGATGCAAATTTTCTGGTGATTGCAGTCGCGTTAGAAGTGAATACCATTTAATGAAGTTACCATCCATATCGAAAACATTCTCCTGAAGACGTATGCAAAATGATTGGAATGATTGGCTTCATCAATCAACATTCTTTGCATGTGAGCCTTAGGTGATGTTTGCGGAATTGCTTGTCACTTTCTCACCCGACTGCATCCGCGGACATGAACAGAGCAAAACGCTTCATGCGTGATGAGTAAGGAAAGGATAGACGGGGGAGGGGGTTCTTCGAATGCCTCGCAGAACAAATGGAGAAGTTCTCACGCAGAGAGCATGGAAACGAAATAATTTCCTTTCCATTCCTTGGAGGGATTCTTTCAGATGACCGAGAAGAAAATTTCAGCTATGCAACAAATGTAGTACACATTGTTAAGCATCACATGATTTCACGGAGCTAAAAGCAACACATCTCAAGTTAAAGAAAGTGCCTGCAACTCAAAGCCAGGCGGAGAATAAATCGCCGCAGTTAAAAGTACAGTTAAATACATTACAAAAGACTACTTGCATTCATTAAGATTTCTTTTCTTTATTCAAGTCAGCAAGTGATTTAGAACTTGATCGTAAAAGAAGGAGACCCTTGTTTGCCGCAATATGAAACATAATTTGAAAAATTTAAAACGGTTAAGCAACCAGTGACCGATTTATTCGAAATATCATAATGCGATTTAATTTTACAGTATTCTCAACAATTTAAAAGAGATTACGAAATAAGGCTGTTTTCCAATTTTCATATAGACTGGGGTCAAAATGAATCACAAAGAATAAATGAATAATGTACATATCATCATCATCATTATCAACAACAACCATTGCCAATCCGCCGCTGGGGAAAGTCTCCCCAAAGTCTCCTCCATAGCACTCTGTCTCTCCCACGCTTTTGAATTTCATCTATCTATCTCCCACATGCTCTTCTTCATATCTATCTATCTATCTATATCTATACATATATCAGAGTGTCCCACTCGCTACCAAACCCGACATTTCTTTAATAATATTAATACCAATGAAGATATTGCAAGCCGCCACCGGTGGCGCAGTGGTTTAAGCGATGACCTCTGATCATTCGTCCGAAAGAGGTGCGGGTTCGAATCCCTGTGAGGCATGGATGTTTTGTCTGTCTTACGGCACTGGCTCTCTCCCTTCCCTGGAACCAGTGGCCCTAAATTAGAGACGGGCGACTGCTTATAGCCCATTGAGTTGCTCACGGTGGTCGTTAAACCTCCAACCAAAAATAAAAAAAAAGATATTGCAACGAAATTTGGAGTGGACTTCTCTCATTTCGTGGGAAATGTGATGACATCACAACATGTGCTGGAAGTGGCCACCATTTGCGTACAGACAGCATTGAACCCGTCGCACCATATTGTGGAAAGTCCTTGCCAGTACGTCCGCCGTCACTGCGTGAATTTCGTCGGGGATGTTTGCTTTCAAAGCACCTATGGTTCGCGATTTCTTTTGGAAAACTCTCCCTTTTAGATATCCCCATAAAAAGTAATCAGCAGGCGTCAGATCCGGGGAGCGCGGTGGCCGTAGACCCTTCGAAATATCGCGGTCGCCTAAAAAAAGGACTGAATTTCGGCCATACTGGTGTTTGATGTGTGTGATGTCGCTCCATCATTCTGGTAATAGCCAATGGAAAGTTATTCGTTGTCCAATTGTTTTACAAAGGTGTTGAAGATTTCCACATACGCAGCTGTTGTGCTGGTTGTACCGAAGAAGATGGGGTCAATTATGTGACGCCGGGTCATCCCACAACAAACACCAATTTTAAGTGAATGAAGGGGTTCTTGATGTATCGCATTGGGATTTTCGCTGGCCCAAATACGGGAATTTTGAGAATTGACATATACGGGCAGGTGAAACCACGCCTATCCGTATACGTCAATTCTCGAGAATCACATGCAGTCCAGAATGCCCGGATTTTCCTGAAAAAATGTCTGAAACCATCGACAGTATGTCACTCGTTTCACGTGGCCAGGCTCTTACAGTTTCTCGACCACGGAGATACGGCACGCATGAAGCATCGCTTTTTTCACAGCACGTTTACAAATGCGTTTATACAACATGTTTCGTGTGACAGTCGGCGCAGTGACTTTCTGGAAGACGCAAGCAGTCGGCCCTTTACATTTTGTATCGTTCCCTCGGACATTTGTGGACGAGCTCCTGCATGGTCGTCTAATAAAGTCCCCTTGGTTTCCAATTTCTTCGACAATACCCAAATGGTGGACTTGCTCGGCAGATGTCTGCCTGTACACCTCTCCAGGAATTGCTGTTGACAAGACTTTATCGAATCTGTTTTCCATTAAGTGCGAACAATAAAACTCGCCCCTCGCACCTCCAGAGTATACCGATACATTTTCACATGTACGCGAACAGCCACGAGCACGAGCACTCACTTTCGACAACCGTATTGTGTAGACACGCTCAGCGAAATGGCATAACAAAGCAGAAGAGAGGCGCATTTTGCTGGCTGGCGGACTGCTCTCAGTGGCGTCACACTTAGGAATGTGTCTGCCTCTAAGGTGCACTCCAGCTGGCGTGCGGACAGCGCTGGGCTCAATGCTATCTGGATGCAAACGGTGGCCACTTGCATCACATGCTGTGATGTCATCCCATTTCGCAGGAAATGAGGCAAGTCCACTTCAAGTTTCGTTGCAATATCTTCATTGGTATTAATGTTATTAAAGAAATGCCGGGTTCGGGAGCGAGTGGGATACTCTGTACATCTATCTATCTATATTCTGTATACATATACTGTATATATATACTGTATATATATATATACACTGAGTGGCCACTTTATTATGACCACCTGACAGTTTTAAGCAAATGAGCTATGGCTGCACGCGGTTGCCGCCAGAGGGCGAGTCTAGTATAAAAAGGGAAAGCTTAGTGCTTGTGACAGTAGTAGAAGTGATTTTTGGGTGACGAGATGGGCAAAAAATGCGATTTGACGGACTTTCAACGTGGGATGATTGTAGGAGCTGGGAGCCATGGAGCGAGTATCACCGAAACCACCGTATTCGTTAAATGTTCCAGACAAACTGCTGTTAAAGTGTTTAAAGACTGGACTGTCAGCCAAAAAACTGGGTCTCCACGTGCAACGTGTGGTCGTAATCGACTAGTGACTGCTCGGGCGGAACGGAGAGTGTCCAGACTGGTAACAGACAACAGAAGGGCAACAGTGCAGCATATTACAGACCATCTTAATCAAGGATCCCCTCAAATGATCTCTGCACGCACTGTTCGCCGTACACTGCATCGGATGGGATATGGCAGCCGAAGGCATGTTCGAACACTTTTGCTGTCTGCAGAAAAAAGAGAAAACGTCTCCAGTCCGCACAGGAGCACAAGGATTGGACACTCGATAATTGGAAACAAATTATGTGGTCCGATGAATCACGTTTTCAGCTGCACCATGCCGATGGCCGAGTGAGAATTTGGCGGAAACAGCACGAAAGCATGGACCCCAAATGCATTGCTACAACCCTTCAAGCTGGTGGAGGCAGCGTTATGGTTTGGGGAATGTTTTCCTGGCATGCTTTACGCCCTTTAATTCGTGTTGATCAACGTCTGACAGGCACATCATATTTAAACATCGTTGCGGACCAAGTGCATCCTGTCATGTGGATGGTTTATCCCAATGGGGACGGCTACTTTCAACAAGTTAATGCGACCTGCCATAGTGCTTGTATTGTACAGGATTGGTTTCAGGAACATGCCGGTGAGTTTACTTTGCTTAGGTGGCCCCCACAATCTCCAGATCTCAACCCCCAGGAAAGACAATCGGCATGTACGGGTGCACGTGGTCGGCAATGATGGATCCATAACGAATTCGGTCCATAGTGCCTTCCGCAGCTATGAGTGGATTCTGCCAGCAATGGTTGAAGAATGTTTGTACACCGATGTTTCTCGCCTTATACGCCAACGTCCAACCGTTCAATGAAGCAGAAAACGTGACTCATCGGAGTACGCAATCCTTTGCCAATCAGCGGAGGTCCAATTCCTATACTGCCGTGCAAATCAGCGGAGGTCCAATTCCTATACTGTCTTTTCTGCTACAATACCTTCGTTGGCATAGGTATAGTGACCATCCTTCTGCATGGAGCCACATACGCAGCAGGGGATAACGGAAGCGTGTCTAGAACTGTCGTTTTAGACACGCTTCCGTTATCCCCCTGGTTCATTCGGCCAGTGAGTTGCTCCATGTAGCATGTCGATTGGCCCTTACGCACCTTGGAATCTGACGTTCACCTTCCAAATCAATGTCACGTGGGGCTTCGCAGTTTTCACGTCGCTTTTTCGCGATGGTGCCATTTCTCCAATCAGAATGCACTTTAACCGCAGCAGCAGCACCAGAATAATTCACAAAATGCGCTGTTTGAGAAAATCTGCCACCCTTGGCCCGAAAGCCGATATTCATCCTACGAATTGTGTTCTGTTATCACAGGATATCCTACTCTGTTACATCTGCATAAAGTCAAGTCTGTAATCTAACGTATCACTATCAGTTATCGTACTGCTACAACAAATGTAGACTTCTGTATGGAATGGTTTAGTGTAATTGATGGTAGATGTCTGTAATTTGTCCATGCTACACTAAAACATTGGCATTACTTCAGCCCAAATACTCTTCGCTCTGAAACGTTTCGTAAAGTTGTTATTCGGATAACTTAAGACATGCAATACATAACTATACGTATAAGTACTAGATAGCACTAACGGTTAGATAAATAAATAGTCTCGTACTTACAGTAATTTACCTGTTTATTTAGTCCACTTTAGTCACCTTAAATGGCAGCGCAACATTAATTGCCGAAATTACTTCAATCGTATTTAATGAATGCCGGCTTCAATAGCTGGATAAACGACAGCTCGTGATACACAGAATACTCTTCTAGTCTTACGACTCTACAACAAATTGAGACTTCGAAAGCAAAGAAGTATAACAATCAACGTAAGTGACCTGATCATATCAAATCTCTTGGTAAAAATCTTACTCTAATCTCTCACATTCTCCCCAAGGCAATTACAGCAATCTCACACTCTAGTCGACTTCTAACGAGAGCCTTGATACATCGTAAACATCACTTTCATCGGTCTTTTTAACATATATCACTCACTTTTGAGCTAACGTCAGGTTGCCAAACAAACATTCAGCGAGAGAGAAAATGTAGCGTTAAGATTAGAAACTGCTTAAAGAGAATGAATCAAAATTGCATAAGATAACAGGAACTAAAAAGCAAAATTAGGTTACAGTATAAGTTACAAGTACAATGTTTTAACATAGAGTGCGGTTTCTCCTTTCACTGAATCATAACATTAGATGGATTTCATGCAATATATTTCTGACTTTTGAGAGATAATATTATATTACGAATCATACTGCAGTGTAATGGTCAGCATATTTGTAAAGAGATCCTAATCTAGTGGTTCGTAAGGCATTCGAATTTCAGTCAGCATACCGAACGTAGGAGCAGCTGAGATGTAAGAGTCACTGAGTACATGTTTCGTTTATGCATTTCTTTCCTTTCTTATGCTACCCTTTTCATAGTTGGTGTTGAATTTAACATTCTTTAAACTATGACCGAATAGTTGTTTCACTTGTTCTCGATGATCACCGATTTAAAATACCTCAAGAGACAACAGGAATATTTAAAAAGCAGCATGTTGGTTAGCTATTAATAAGGTCTTTGTAATGCAGAAGGCGTGTTTGGTGAATACCCGTCTTTTGATAACTTGTAGTTTTCTTCTTCCGCTGGTGCTAACTCCGGAAAGAATACTGGAACCATTAAAATTCTGTTCCATAAAAGTGCTCTGTTACCACATTCATCATACTACAGCTAAATGCTATAAAAATCTTGGTTTTGAAATAAATCAGAATGGGGTATTGAACACCGATAGCCTTATATATACTTGATATCCTACTGAAAAGAAATTTGCTAGATAATGTGGCTCTCTTTCGTGATAGGTGTTTTCAGAACAACCTTATGATTCTTAAAGGAATAATTCCCAGCTCCTTTTTGCGCCAAACAAGTAAAACGTCAGTAGGTAGGAGAGAAAAACTCGTTGACTTAAACTGCATTCCTATTTTATGTGGAAACTATAGAAAACAGTCTTAGAGATAACAGTAATGAAAACTCGACTGTTCACAGTTTTGCGCTACACCAGTCTGGCGATTTAAACATTTTTTTTTTCTTTTTGTAGATGGAAGTATGTAATTTCGCCGATTGTGTTGTAGAAAGAGTGTGATGTTTCAAGTAACAACGAGACGTAAACATATTTCACGTTTGTTCCATTGTGCAAACATTTTTCTGGATACGTCCCATTACGATAGCCTTTGGGTTTCGCCACAGTCCACCTATAACTAAATTTTTATTCAGTACGACATTATTAATCCGTAATTGAAGCATCACTCAATTCATGTTTTTGGTTGTTGGGTAAGTGGAGCGAGCTTTGGTATTGCTACTGGATCCAAAGTGTCATATTTTCCAACACTGCCTAGATCTTTAACTCTATGAGTGTCACTATTGCATCGGCATGTCTTCGTGATTTTTTTTAACTGCCGGAGGCTGTAAACTTTCATTTTTCAAATGGACAGGCTCTGTCTTATGGAAACGATTATGTGAGATAACTCTGGGAGATTATAACAGACACTTCTTACAATTAAAAAAATCCACTGTGTTTCTTGAAGATACTTTTTAAATAGTTTTCCAAGATTTTTCAGAAAGGTTATTATTATTATTTATGATTCCGTGCACGTTCTGCAATTCAACACAGCAGAGGCTTGTTTGTTTAGACAGCATTTGTAAATCCACAAACACTCGCATCGTGTTCGTATCATATGTTTTTATTCCAAAAAGTAAAACTGGAAGTTCAATTCTAAATTGTAATACGGGTACCCTACTATTTAATACAAAATATTCTGTAATATTTGTTAAAAATATGAATATAGTATTATATTCATATTTTAGTCATTCAGAAGTTTGCTATATTTTTAGTCATTCAGATATATAACCTGGAATTATTAGAAAAATGTTTCCTAATTGCTCCCAAATGTCGATAATCATGCTTAAAATAACCACTGTGGTGCAGTGGTTTAAGCGCTGGTTTCTGACTATTCGACCTAGTGGGCTCGGTTTCACCTCCCTGGTAAGGCATGGGTTCTCTGTCTTGCGGAACTGGTTCTCCCTCTTCCCTTAAACTAATGACCACAAATTAAGGACAGGCTACTGTATATCCCTCTCAGATACTCACGGTAGGCGTTAAACTCATAAGCAAAAAAAAAAAAAATCCCATTCCATCTGGACTAGGGCAGCAGGTCAAGATCTCTACGTATTCAAAACATTTCCATACTAAAAACCAACTCTTGTTGTATCAGTAAGAAAGGTATTGTTATATTAATTTTTGCATATTAAGCAAAACTATTAGCTGCCATAACAAGCAGGAATTATTTCTCTGTTTTTGTCGCACATCACGTTACGACAAATGAACAATTTTTTTTTTGGTATTTCAGAATTTTTCTGTCACTTCCAAAAATTTGTTAGTTATACAATGCATTTTGCTGAACCTATACCAAATGCACTTCCTATGTATGCCATGCTCACTATTAATAACAATTTTGCAACTGCAGCAAACGTGTAGCTAAACACTTACTTAAGTATTTAGTTGCGCGCAACAGACTTGCTAACGTCGGAAACTCTCGTCAGCAAACACGTTTTTCTACGTATACTCTCCATGATCGTATGCCCTTGTCTCTCCTGCACACATTGCCATCCCATTTCCCATGTGCAACATTAGGTTACTGAGGCATTCAGATTGGAGGTGCAGATTACGCTGTGGATTGTTTGTTCGTATGTTCCTATAATAATATGGATTATGAAGTTTTATAATACAATATCTATGTAAACAGTAACATCATGCTGGGCCCTTTCAAATTATATTCAGATATTTGAAAATAGGTAAGTTCAAATGGATTTTGTTGTGATTTTTCGAAGCAAATTCGAATAGATTTTGCAATATCATGTTCGGAGTTGCTGCAAATGCTTAAGTTTATGTCTGTGCATATTTATTTCACGTTTCATAGAAATGAGGTTTCAGAATAAATTTTAATATTTGTTACACTATCGTATTAAGGGTTGCTCAAAATGATCAAGACTATGTGCGTATTTCATGTTTCACTGAAATGAAGTATTTCACGTGATTTTGGTAACTTTCAGCTGAAAACTAATTGCATTAATAACAATCGACAGAACAGAATCCTACTACATGGTATTATACTGTCGACCTAAATGGATGTTTTCTTTTACCTTTGTATTTTAAAACAGCTAATGATCTTTGATGAAGTAGCAAAGTTTATTTATTGGAAAAATGTCTGTAGCAGAATCTGCTGAGCTAGATCCAGCAAAATAGTTGCTAAGGTGCAAGATCTGTTAAACACAAAAACTAGAATCAATCTCGATAAACACAACATAACCGCTGCTAGGACAGCAAGAACTGCTTCCCACACAAACCAGAAATCTTGCTTGGCAAGCAAGAACTGCTCGGTTCGCAACACAAACCAGAAATCTTACTAGTGCATCAAGAACTGCTTACTCTCGTAACCAGAAATCTTGCTGCTGTTGCAAAATGTATCCAGCTAATCCAGTCAGTACGCATAGCACGGCTATTTTCTGTGCCTATTTTAACTCTAGAAATTTGCTTCAATTGCAAATTTTATACTGTTGTAGGAAAGCATTTTTTTCAGTGAAACTTTACCCACTTTCCTGTTTTTACCTTGTCATTGAGGCAGCTGAATTTAGGCTGTAACTGCTCACTCCAGAAGAATGTGACTTACCCGCACATTTGTGATGCATGTACCGCAAACAAAGAGCTCTGCTCCAGTTACTGAGTGGTCAGAAGTGTAGGTTTCTAACTAGTCATCCGAGCTAAGTTGTTGTCCTGGATGAGGCATAGGTAGTTTATCTTAAGGCGATGACCCTGTCACTTTCCTTTCCTGTGGCCGGTGCCCTTAAATTAGGGATAGGAGTGTTCATAGGCCTTAGTTGTTCATGGTGGTTGTTATGAAATGGAACAATGAATGCAAATCATGTTTCTTATATCATTAAGTTTTCAGAGCAAAAATATGTAGGAGTCATGCATCCTTTTTTCGGCTTCCTGGCTGCATGAATAAACCCAATTCAAAAAAAAATCCTCGTTTCCCTGAAAAATAAAGTTGTTCCCAAGATTTTCTACACTTGTAATCCGATACTGAGTTCTAATAGAGACGTATGCATACAATAAACAGCAGTTTTATAATTTAAAATGGAGTGAAGGCAGTTTGAACTCAAAATTTAGACAATTTTACAAATATGGTTTCTGAAACCGGTGAAATCATTGTCTCAAGCAAACTAAATGATTTTCTTGAGTATCTGACTCAGAAATTAAATTTCTGAGACCAGTGGTACTGTCTTGAAAAAAAGCGGCCGATTTCCGTATTAAAAAATGTGTCAATTTGATGGACAATGATTTAATAAATAAATTTATAAACGCCCGTTTCAGTTAGGAAAAAAGTAGCCTGGCTCCACCAGGCCCAGCTAGGCCTCTATGTACCCCTTCCTGGGAGCATGTTGGTTCGGCGCAAAATAAAGATCGCACAAGGATGTTTACTGTGGTGCCAAATATTTTACGAGAAAAGTATTTTTTCAAATTTAATTTGAAGTAACTTTCCGGGAAATAAAATATAGGTAATATGAATTGAAAATTCAAAATTTATGGCATTTGGAAGTTATTCTCGATGACGGAAATAAGGTATGGGACTGAAAACTCAAACTTTTATGACATTTGGAAGATCTTTCTTCAGTCAACACAACACAATTACGAAATAAATAAAGACTCAAAAATAAAATGTCGGAAGAACAAACAAAAAATCTTTCCACCTGAAAAATGTTGTACAGATAGGCGAATACGCATTACAGCCTGACATACAGGAGTGCTCCAGGCTGGAGGGAGAAGGTTGTCTGACTGCTCAGAATTCCAAAATGTCTTTAAAATTTTCGTATTTGTTGCAGCAGAACAAAAAACACACTGCTAGAACTTTTGATGTTAAAATTGTTACTGATAAAGTCTTCGTTGTTTCTAAGCTGTTTCCGTTACTGAAAACTGTTAACCCGAATGTTCGCCATGTGCCAGAGAATAAAGCATTCTGATCTCATTGCTGAGTGTCGGTAATATGTTGCAGCTCGTTTTTATTGGCACCATTGATCGTGTTTTAAGAGTTATTAATTGAATTGCAACTAACAAACAAAACTTCTTGAGTTTATCAGAACACTTAAGTCTCTGACATAATCCATAACTGTCGATATTTGCAAATGTGAAGGTATCTCATCATTAATTTTACAAATATTGGTTTATCTCCAAACTGAAGCGGGATTCGTATTCTATTAATAACTCTCAATCTCTCTTATTAAAAATTCAAAATAATCTGCATTTCTGCTCGAGGTCGCGCAGATAAGCCTCCGAAGTGTCCGAGCCAATTTGAGCTCAGTTAATTACTTTTATAGGTTGCATGTAATTAAAATGCCATTAATGACACAACTTGTCATTCCGCATTTTGCTAATTCTTTAATTATACAGGATGTGTTACCCTGAAATGCGATGATGAAGTAACGGGAAGTAAATATTTTATACTGGGAAATTATTTGACGGAATCTAAATAGCTTTCGTGATTATAAAGATATTCTGAAACGAAACAAAGCAAAAAAAGAATTCGGTAAATACCCATCGTGTGTTATCTTTGAAGTTAGGTAAAAGAGTACGCTGCCTTTGTCATTCAAACATTTGTTTAACCATCGCACGCGGCTCAAAGCCAGAGATAAGAAGCGCGTAATCCCTCCCTTCGTAGGTTGGGGAAATTCAGTGTAATGCTCCCTTTTCCACATCCTAGATGCTAAATTTTTAGCATTCAATGCATGTATTTTGTTGTATTACGTGCGTCTTGATATTTTCTCTTCCGCTATCGTGTACTACTATTTTCTTATCGTAAGCACGTCGTTTTCCGTGACAGCTCATATCTTTACTTCCCTAGTGGTAAACTTAGCTATTGTAGATCTATATGTCACTCCGCATTTCTAAATGGCTGGCTATCTGAATATGCGAAAGTTATGAAGGTATTTTCTGGACTTAGTTCAACCTCAATATTTTATATTTTTCTTCGTGTATTTTGGAAATTGCACCAAGAAACTATCTGCATTATACCAGACATTCATATTTAAAAATCCTAATGATAGCGACCTGCACTTTACACTACATGGTAGTTTCCAGGGATGAGATACTAACAGCTGAATGATGGAAACTACAATGATCTTTCCCAGTAAAATATATTGTAAAACATGCCCCTAAGATAACTTATTAAGATTTTAATCTTGCAATATAGTTCGTCGGAGTAACAAGCTTTTGCTTTAAATATTTTAATGAACTTTTCAATTTTAAAAGACGTAAAACAGCAATTAAAAACAAGTAGAATCTTTTCAGATATCCACACCATATGCGACGTATGTTTCTACTGGCACAGAGAGTATTTCTTGAGCTTCACGATCGTTTTCTGAAGACTATTAATGAATTTCGGTATTTAGATTAAAACCGAGAATAAAGCAAGGACAAATGCGTGTTTGAACAAATTTGTATAAACACCATTATTTTCTTGAACTTGTCGGGAAATGTTTCTCAGGTGCAAATCCTTTGTCACTTGGAGTTCAGACACATGACGACATACTGCGCTTTGAAATTTTGAGATTCAATTTTATATCGTGTTTTGGTCATTATTTTGTGATTAACCATTATGATTATAGCAGATATTTCAAAATTCTTCGCGGAACATTATTCGTAGTCTATGGAAGTGTGGCTACGTTTATGACGATTTTTAATCAGAATGAGTAGTGTATTTGTATACTTGCAATTGTGCCATCATTAAGGAAACTAAAAGCTAGGCATTTTAGCAAACTAACAGGTCGTTTGATAAATAATGGACGATTTTTTGATGTGCCACATTCAACTCGCCCACAACGCTTCCGGACCAATTTCCCGCACCACCATACATACGAGTTTAAGGGCGACTCAGGGGCCACATACATGCCGCAATCGGTTGAGCTGCAGTCGTTGCTACTCGTGGGAGAGTGGCTTGTACAACATGTTACGAAGAAGCGAGTTGCTGGTGATTCTGCTTCATGAGTTCAAATTGGGTCGTAATAGGGCAAAAACCTACCGTAATGTGGTCGAGGCATGGGCGAGAAGGCAACATCTGAACGTTCTATTCGTTGATGGTTTGAAAAGTTTCGTTCACGTGAAACGTGCCTACAAGACGAGGAGGAACGAGGACAACATTCGGTCATTGATAACGACGTTCTGAAGGCAAATCTTCGCGTGACATTCAGAGAACGCGGCAAATAGTACGCGTCAATGTCAACCGTTTCTGAACATCTCCACCAAATTGGTAAGGTCAAGAATCTCGATACATGGGTCCCACACAAACTCATGGAGCATCAGAAACAACAACGGTTTAAGATGTGCAGTAACCTTCTGCTTCGCAACGAAAAGGAACCGCTGCTTGATCGTATTGTAACCTGTGATGAAACGTGAGTGCAATACTACGACTGTAAACAATCTGGACGGTGGCTGAACCATGGTGAACCACCGAAACAACATCTTAAACTGAGGTTGACGCCAAAGAAGGTTTTGTTGACATTGTGGTGGACTGTTCACGGTGTCATACACTACAGGTTCTTGAATGCTGGCGAAAGCATTACGTCAGTCACATACTTTGAAGAAATTGACCGAATGCATCAGAAGTTGGGTTCTAAACAGTCATTTTTGGTGAACAGGAAGAGTCTTATCCTTCTTCATGATAACGTGAGACGACACGTGCCACAAATGACGAAACAAAAACTACACGAACTGCCATTTGAAACCCTCCCAAATCCAGCCTATTCGCCGGACTTGCAACTATCGATTTCTACCTCATCATGCCTTTTAGCAATTGCCTTAATGGCAGGACCTTCAGATCACGAGAACAGGCGCAAATTGTATTCCGGGACTTTTTTGCATCCAGGGAACCATATTTCTTTCAGACTAGCATTGAAGCACTTGTCACACGCTGGCAGAGGTGTGTAGCTGCTGAAGGGGCCTATTTTGAACAAAACAAGGTAGTGTCCTATGTGATATATCTCTTTCAGTTTTACCCTCCAAATCTGCCATTATTTTCCGAACGACCTGGTAGTTTCATTCCCTTAGAGAAAGTGGTGTAGATGTCATATCATAAAGAGTTTGTGAAGAATTTCCATGTCAAATGTTCTTACGACATTTATCTCCAAGACAATGCGAGCTGGCTTAAACAGTTTTTATCTGCTTCAAACAGAAGATGATTTTTACTTTTATATCAGTTTTGAACTATAGCTTTGAACTAATTAGTTCTCAAGAAATTGTGTTCGTTTAAACTAAACACCTGATTTTCGTACCTGTACAAAGCAGACCACACTGACATGAAATTTACAAATATTCAATTACGGTAATTAATTGATAACTTCAACAGAGTATCTTGATTTGAAGAAGCTCTTTCCCTCTCCTTAGAATTAGTAAATGAGTACGAAATTAAAGTTCTTGAAAGCAAAAGGTATGACAGAAATACTCATATGCTGTATGTGTGCGGTGAATTTAAAACCATGTCTTCCAAAATTGCAAAATAAGAACTTTATTTACAATCTAAAAACATAGTTAAATGCAAGAACTTTCGAGACATCTAATATCTCCCACATACTTAGTTGAGTTTGGTTTGGTGCACAGTGTAGTAAATTGTAATCTATGATAGTAAAGCAACAATCTCCGAAAGTAGTTGGCAGAATAACCCAACAGGTGAGCTAAATTTAGGATTTTAGGTAACTCTTCATTCCTAAGTGATCTAGAAGAAGAATGTGAGTAGGCTCGTTTTATCAAAAAAGAAATGCTGCAGATTTGTACTCTGTGGGGTGGGTTGATGATATCGGAAAAATACAGGGGGTGAAAATTGGTTTTCTATAAACTGAAAAACTTAGTTGATTAGAGGTCTTGTCCCGAACCAATAGAAAGTCTAAAAATGGTAGACGTCCATGTTCTTCAATTTCTTTTATGGTAGGAAACTGGGAAGAGAGTAGTTCAGTAAATTCATTCAAAACTAGTTGGTCATGAAGCCAGAAAACTAGCATGTCGTCAACATATCTAAGTAATAGGAGAGGTTGATATGAAAATTCGGGTAAGACTTTATTCTCGAGATTATGTAAAAGTATCTCAGCCAAAATGGGGGAGAGTGGGGGACCCCATTGGTGTTCCCTCTAACTGTTGGAAACATTGGCCAATAAATGTAAAGTAAGACCTCCTGGCCACAAGTTTTAATGCGGACATTATGGCCTCAAACTCAATATGAAAAAGAGAACTATGATCCTGCAATTTCTCAGCTATGATATAATGCACTGTTTCTAATGCAATGTTCGGGAATAGCGACACAACATCGAGTGAAGTCAGGATAAAACCAGTTCCCTCTGAATCAAAGGTGGTGATGTGGTTTAAGGCTTACGTTGAACTATTTATTGAGGCTAGTGAGTTAAGAGTACAAGGTTTCAGATAGGTGGCTAGAAAAGTGTCGAGTGGACGGGTGGGACTCTCATAGCTTGATACCAACAATCTGAGGGTTTTTTCCGGCTTATGGGATTTCATTTTACCAAAGAGTTGAGGGACTCTAGTTACCACCAGTGGCTTCATCTTTGAAGACATCACACTGGATAGGGTACCCTCATTTCTTAACTTGCTCAGGTCCTTAATCGTAACCGAGGTCGGGTTTGACTTGACTGGACGATGTGGTATCAATTCGAGTGCCTGCTGTATTCTTGAGATGTAGTCGTTTCTGTCAAGAATGATAATTTGTTGAGTTTTGTCAGCACTTACAATTGACAGGTCAGAGTTTCTATTCAACTGTATGTGGTGTTCCTTTTCATACTTCAAGGTCGGAGTTAGTTTATTTTGTGTTAAGATTGACCTTGCCAAGTTGAAAAACAAACGAGTTTCGTCTTGTTCCCCCTTATGTAGATTTTTAATAATGTTTTCGATCTGTTTGAGAGAGGACATAGGTTGAAAGTCAGAGGGAGGGAAGCTGAATTTAATCCCTCTGTTCAAGGCAGATTTTTGCGCTTCGTTCAATTGGTAGGAACTATAGTTGAGAAAAGGTTCCTGAATTTTAGTTTACTTTAATTGTAGTCTCTGTGTTATTATATGTAAACTTTGGTCTCTATAAAGGGCATCACCTGTATAGACTTTTGTCCACTACCAGGGAACTCTGATCACTTTGTGTCTAGTATAAAGACTCGTGTACCCCATGTTTTAGTTTGCACATAAATCCTGATGAGACGTTAGATGTCTCGAAAGTTCTTGCATTTAACTATATTTTTAGATTGTAAATAAAGTTTTTATTTTGCAATTTTGGAGGACATAGTTTTAAATTTACCGCACGCACACAGCATATAAGTATTTTTGTGAACGTAACGTGCGAATATTTCTTCATTTTAATACCTTTTAAGCTGCTACTATAAGTACGAGGAATTTCAATGCAAGTATTGCTTGATGCGCCTATTTTTAAGTGGGTGTAAACATGGAACGAGCCATACGGATATTCTTTAAGATCAGAAATAAAATTTCTACCAACGGAGCCCACCTGCATTTTTCGATAAACTGCAAGTCTTTGCAGGTGATTCCAAGATTCTTAAGTATACATTGTTTAGGTGTTTCACCTAAGGACTCTAGTTTTACGGAAGGCTGAAACGAGACGCTTAAACACGGAAATACGCAGTAAACGCAGCCTTTTGGATATTCTAAATCGAAGTTCATATAGAGCGTATTCCCACATGACTGCTCAAAATCATGTAATCCCCCTGGACCAAAGACTAAAAGCCTTCTTTACTTCTCTACACTGAGGTTTCAAGAATAAATCAACGACATATAAGAAACTTTGTGTCTTGCTTTCTAACCGTACAACTCACAGGTTTTTTTAGACCTTCTTTAGTACAACCCTCTAACAATAGTTTTTCAATTCAGGAACCTTTTCTCAACTATAGTTCCTACCAATTGAACGAAGCCCAAAATTCTGCCTTGAACAGAGGCATTAAATTCAGCTTCCCTCCCTCTGGCTTTCGACCTTTGTCCTCTCTCCCACAAATCGAAAATAATAATAAAAATCCACCTGAAGGAGGACCAAGTCAAAACTCGCTTCGACTTGGCAAGGACAATCTTAACACAAAATAAACTAACTCCGACCTTGAAGTATGAAAGGGAACAACTCATACAGTTGAGTAGAAACCCTGACCTGTCAATTATAAGTGCCGGCAAAACTCAACAAATTATCATTCTTGACAGAAACGACTTCATCTCAAGAATACAGCAGGCACTCGAATTGATACCTCATCGTCCAGTCAAGTCAAACCCGACCTCGTCCACGATTAAGGACTTGAGCAAGTTAAGAAATAAGGGTACCCTACCCAGTGTGATGTCTTCAAAGATGAAGCCGCCGGTGGGACCTCGAGTCCCTCAACTATTTGGTAAAATGAAATCCCATAAGCCGGAAAAAACCCTCAGATTGATGATATCAAGCTATAAGAGTCCCACCCGTCCACTCGAGATGCTTCTGACCACCTATATGAAACCTTATACTCTAAACGCACTCGTCTCAATAAACAGTTCAACTTAAGCCTTAAACCACATCAACACCTTTGATTCAGAGGGAACTGGTTTTATCCTGGCTTCACTCGATGTTGTGTTGCTATTCCCCAACATTGCATTAGAAACAGTGCATTCTATCATAGCTGAGAAATTGCAGAATGATAGTTCTCTTTCCCATATAGAGGTTGAGGCCATAATGTCTGCATTAAAACTTGTGGCCAGGAGGTCTTACTTTACATTTATTGGCCAATGTTTCCAACAGTTAGAGGGAACACCAATGGGTCCCCCAATCTGCCCCATTTTGGCTGAGATACTTTTACATAATCTCGAGAATAAAGTCTTACCCGAATTTTCATATCAACCTCTCCTATTACTTAGATATGTTGACGACATGCTAGTTTTCTGGCTTCATGACCAACTAGTTTTGAATGAATTTACTGAACTACTCTCTTCCCAGTTTCCTACCATAAAAGAAATTGAAGAACATGGACGTCTACCATTTTTAGACTTTCTATTGGTTCGGGACAAGACCTCTAATCAACTAAGTTTTTCAGTTTATAGAAAACCAATTTTCACCCCCTGTATTTTTCCGATATCATCAACCCACCCCACAGAGTACAAATCTGCAGCATTTCGTTTTTTTGATAAAACGAGCCTACTCACATTCTTCTTCTAGATCACTTAGGAATGAAGAGTTACCTAAAATCCTAAATTTAGCTCACCTGTTGGGTTATTCTGCCAACTACTTTCGGAGATTGTTGCTTTACTATCAGAGATTACAATTTACTACACTGTGCACCGAACCAAACTCAACTAAGTATGTGGGTAACGTTGACTATTATCCTCCTGTTATCTCTATCCTTAAGAAAGCTTGTCATAGACACAACCTGAATTTTAGTGTGACCACAAGAAGCGTCTTTTCTATGGTCCGGAATGATAGAGATTGGATTCCGAACCTACAGAGACCGGGAGTCTAACGAATACCATTAAATAATCAAGACCCAGATGGTACCCCTAGCTCCTACATAGATTCCACTTTAAGGACGATTAATATCCGCATTTCTGAACATAAGTATGCTCTTCGCACAGGCCGTGTAAATACGGCTCTTACTACGACCATTTACCAGGAAGAATATGTTCCGGACTGGGAGGGTGTACAAGTGCTGAACTCCAGAGTCAACAAACAGACAGTCTTCATTACTGAAAGCCTTTTCATTTTGAAGTATGGTGACTTATGTTGCAAACAAGAACTTCCTACCTTTGTACCGTCCCAATGGAGAAAGTTACTTAAATCCATATCCGGGACAAATAAAGATGACGAGGAACCCCTGTAAGTTTCATTTTTTTTCACTTCCAATTTTAGTTTACTTTAATTCTAATCTGTCTTATTATATGTAAACTTTGGTCTTTATAAGTGGCATCACCTGTATAGACTTTTGGCCACCACCAGGGAACTCTAATCACTTTGTGTCTAGAGTAAAGACTCGTGTACCCCATTTTTCAGTTTGCACATAATGCCCGATGATGAAACATTAGATGTCTCGAAAGTTCTTGCATTTAACTATGTTTTTAGATTGTAAATAAAATGTTTTCTTTGCAATTTTGGAGGACATGGTTTTAAATTCACCGCACGCATACAGCATATGGTATTTTTGTGAACGTAACGTGTAAATATGCTTTATTTTAGTAACTTAATGTATGTTGAAAGAATGCGACTGACAGTAATGGGAAAGACAACTATGTAGTTTTCGACTTATATCATCCCTCATATTGTTTTTATTATCTACATTTTGTGCAATTATATACAATTTGTTAATAATACATTTTGTGAAAACTCCGTTTTGCGAGAACAACGTTTTCTGAGAATTTCATTTTGTCAGAACTAACAGAAGTTAAGGAAGATCTTTTCTTCTCTGTGGAGCATTACTGTTAAAAAATCTGGTATCTTTCTTTTAACTTTCCTTAGCTGAACAAAGACAACATAAACGAGAAGAAATATTCACAAAAAGACAAAACATTCTGTGGGAAATGATAACGTAGGGGGATTTGATTTTTCAGTGTCTTTCCATGATTTGGACATACTTCGTTGTGACAGACAGGATTCCTGACACTGTTTAGTTGCTATACACCGAAGAGCCAAAGCATTACGACCAGCTACTTAATATGACGTTAGTCCTCCATGTGCAACCAAAACAGTTCTTACCTGAAGAGGTATGGTCGCTACAAGATTTCTAAAGGTGTCTTGTGGTAATCGGTACCAACACGTTACCAGCAAATCCTGTAACTCTTGTAAGTCACGTGGTTGAGCCACCGCAAATCGGATTTGCTCTTCCAACACAAACCATAGATGCTCAATTGGATTGTTGCCTGGGGAATTTCGAGGCCAGGACAATACTTACTAGTAGAAGTCTTTCTCGGATTCCACGAACCATTCTTGAACAAACCGGGCAGTGTGGCATGTCCTTTTATCCAGCTGAAAGAAGGCACTACTAGAGGGAGATACCGCCGCCATATAAGAATGTACCTGGTCTTCAATTAAGTTTAGATAGGAGGTAGACGTCATAGTTTCTTGAACATAAATGACTGGATCTAGGGTTTTCCAGCGGAACATTGTCTATAGCATTACAGTTCCTTCACCGGCTTATTTTCGTTCTAAGGTGCAACATGGTGCCAACACGCCCCCAGGTAAACGACGCACACGTATGCGCCGTACACAAGGTGGAACAAGAAATGAGATTCATCGGACCTGACAACAACCTTCTTCCAATCATTCAGTGCCTCTTTTTGATGCTCCCGTTCCCATTGTAGGCGCTTTCGACGTTGTACCGAGGATAGCATGGAACACTCGGAGCGGCTGCGGCTATGCAGCGCCATTTTGACCACCGTTCAACGTACTCTGTTTTGTGACACATCACTCTCGTCTCCAGCATTCAAATTACCGGCAAGTTACGCCGCGGTATCCCTGCTGTTGGCTCGTACCATACGGGATTTTCTCCGCTCACCTATAGCATCGATGAGCGGTAGTTGGCTCACACCTTGCAGGCGGTTCATGATTTTTTCCTTCACGCACCACATTTTAGAGTATTAACCACGGCTGACCATGAGCAATCCACAAGCTTTGACGTCTCGGAAATACTCTGACCCAATCGTTTGTCCATTACAATTTGGCCTATATCAAACTCGTTTAAGTCCGCTGGCTTTCCTATCTGAATAACACTGATTAACAGAAATCAGTATCAGGTGTTATTTATACCGTGTTATGACCTTTAAATACCCCGTCGTTTACTAGCAGTTGCTTCGATTTGCATAAAGACGTACTGGTCAAAATGTGCCTTGTCTCTTCGGTGTATATTACTGGTTCTAATGTAGCAAAGTTCGGAGTCGATTAGGTAATTTATAACTACTTTATATTTTTCAAATACGTCTTCCATTTTTTCTTTATCTACATTTTCGTCATTACAGACCTAGGAAATGCATTTTTAGATAAACGCATATGTTTTTTTATGCATCTGTCCTGAAGATCGCAGAAGATACCACGCGTATGTAAAAAGAAAGCGTTTGAAACGTCTGTAACATTAATAAGTTGAGTACCTTGAATAAAGCACGCTGTGATATTAGAAATAAGTTCCCTGTATAAAGTATAGTAGAACATTGCCACTAGACTCTTATAAATAACAGTGCACTATTTCGGTTAAGAAGCTCGAGTAAAGCAATGTAGGAAGTGAATACTTAAAATAAATCATGTTATATTCTAGTAAAATTAAATATCTTGTATAAAACAAAGCGAAATTGCAAACTATAATGATGCAACTGTGGCATCTGGAAGTGATTGGAAGATCATGTAAATCGGCAGGCGAATGACTTCTGCCAAAATTTCCGAATGATTAAAGTACTGGAAAAACTGAGCCGAACCTTCGAGTGACAGAAATACGGACGTACAGAACGTGTAGTTCAAAGCGACGCGTGTGTTAGGCATATAACAGTTTTCTGGCTAGGAATGATGGACGTCAGAGTGTCAGAAGGTTACCGAAAATTCCAAGTCTTCACATTTGTTACTAGCATCAGCAACTCAGCGACTTTGACAGAAAGAGGATTACAAACTTCGAAGGACGGATTTGTCGCTTCGTCCTGTACTGAAGAGTGCATGCCAAGACAATAGCAAAGTACATTGATTTTGGTAAGAATGACTTCAAGAAGGTCAGCGTACTCGTGAAATTCGTAGCAGGGCACGACAAATGCTATAACTACAGAACGGAAGGACCTCCTTATCCGTGAACAGCCTTGTACCGCAACTATGTCCAATACCAGCGCCCATTCAACAAGCTATAAGGGTGAACATTTTCCAAATACGTGCAGACAATATAAATAGACAAAGTCATCGCTCATTCCATGCTTTCCTTTAATTAACACACAGCAACCGAAAAACTGTATTTCGACACCGCTTGGAACGGACCCCAGATCCCTCGATAACTAGCCGAGTGCGTTCGCCTTACGCTATAATTCAGCTTGCCGTCACTCAACCTCCTGACGAAGCATTTCACCCCGATTGGACAAAAGGGACTTTCATTCATACCAGCAGTGGCGTCTATTTTCACAGACTAACTGCTTCGTTAAAGTCGTTGACTACCCATCGTTAACTGCGTCCGGAATAGTGCGCTCACGGGCCACCTGGATAAGGAACGGTATCAAGTGATTTTCAACGACGAATCCCGTTTCTGCTAGAGGTACGATAATCGACGCATACACGAATGGTGACTACGTGATCCTAGCGCCGTTTTAGAATATTATACTTCGCACCCTGCTTGTGTTACGGTTACCGATAAGTTACGACCATCGTAAATTTTCAGTATTCGCCAATGATAATCTAACCGCTCGCAGTTAGGTTGCCGTGATTGTGAAACCCGTGTGTCTCTCCTTTCTTCCTGGGGTACTTGAAGCCGATTTTTAAGCATGATAAATTCCGCTTACATATCTCTCAAAGGCTTCCTCTGAATGTCTTCCAGGTGTGGACATAGTGGCTGCCCAGCAAGATCACTGATAGTAGAAAGATTCTCCCCAGTCGATCACGTGTGGGTTAAAGTTGGACGCCAACTTCTGAAACAACCGTAGCCAGCACTGGAAAGTTTTCTTTTGCGGTACCAGGCGGAAGAGGCTTGGTGAGAAATACCGAACGAGTCCATTCTACTGCTGTAAGAATCCATGCCCTGACGCTTAGCTCAATGTATCCGCAACAGCGGTTGTTATACGAGGGTAAGTCAGAAGGTAACTTTCCCTACTGAAGAACTTTAAAAGTATCGCATGTATTGAAAATGCTGTTTGCTGCGTGTAACTTGACATGTTCTGTTTTAAGTGGCAGTTGGAAGCTTCAGTGACATTACGTTCCTGTACGACACAGATTCAAAATGGCCACTGTATTGATTGAACGGACAAAGAAAGAAGTCTTCCGTTCAATCAATACAGTAGCCATTTTGAATCTGTGTCGCACAGGAACGTAATGCCACTGGAGCTTAAGACTGCAGGCACCTTAAACAGAACATGTCATGATACAAGTCAGCAAAAAGCATTTTCAACAAAACATTCAGTACTTTTAAAATTCTTCAATACAGAGAAAGTTACTTTCTGACATCCCCTCGTACATCCTGCTGATCTACCATGATAAACAACTTTTTAAATCAGTAAATATGTTCATTTGCATATGCAAATTTTATCATGCATTTTTACCTTCTCGGATGCCGTTGATAATGAAATAACTTTTTCGTGCCACAAAGAATACTTAGGGGAAGAAACTTACTGTTAATGCACGATGTACATTCTTGCTGAATGATTTCAGTTACAAGCAAAACTTTAATAACTAATTAACTTTAATAACTAATTAACTTTAATAACTAAAACACACACAAGTTAAAATATACACTATATTGACAAAAGTCACAGAAGACCTAGAAGAGAAACACAACATAGCATTTATTGATATACATTAGTGCGGTTTCGGTCTACCTTTGGACTTAATGCATGTACTGACCCCTCGAGACATGCTTTGGACAAGGTTTTGGAACACATTGATAGGTATGCGCTTCCATTCTATACATAATGCTGTCTCTAACTGTTGCTTAGTAGTAGGTCTTGGTTCTAAACTTCTTATGCGGCGCTCTAATTCATTCCATAGGTGCTCTATGGGATTAAGATCAGGTCTCTGTGCTGGCTAGTCCACACACGAAACGGAATTATCGTCAAACCACGTCGTAACAGTCCTTGCTTTATGGCTCAGTGCATTATCCTGCTGGTACCAACAAGGCTCGGTTCCATAGTATTTCCATAGAGTTGGTGGGGCATAATTGTCCAGAACATCGAGGTATATGTGCTGGTTAATAAGTTTGTCCACGAAAACCAATGGGCCGGGATCATACCACGACCCCCTCCCCTCCTCCCTACACGAGTACAATGCCAGCTCCAAACTCGACCGTAGAAACAGTACACTGTGGCAATAGCGTTCCCCGGCTGCCGCCACACACGGCCATCAGACTGATGGATCATGTATTTGAATCATAGGACCATAGGATCCGTTTCCATTGATCTACGGTCCACGATAAATGTCCTTTACACTATGCTAAACGACGAGTAGCATTCCGAGTGGAGATGAAAGGCTTATGAGCAGCCGCACGACCACGGTAACCCATGGAATGAAGTTCGTTGCGAATGGTGCCGAGGTTCCAGCATTTTTACTCACCTGTATACCGAGGTCTTGTACAGTACTCCGTCGATTAGCTATAACGACTCTCCTGAGGCGTCGGCGTCCTCTAACACTGATTTTCTTTGGTCTGCCGGTACGTTTTGCTGCTTGGGGAACGCCATGCGTCTTCCACTTATTCAGCATAAAAACAGTTGACTTGGGTATGTTTAAACGCCTCTCGGTTTCTCTTATGGACAACCCACTAATATAACACCCAACAATCTTTCCTTTCTCAAAGTCAGTTTTCTCCCGCCGCGACATTTTCACTCAATCTCACAGTGCGATATGATCGCGGTTAGCTGCAGGTTTGTCTTTATACCGTTTGCAGCTGTACCGCGCATCTTAACAACGCAAGGGATCCGTTCATTTGCTTTTGAAAGGGTGTCCGGTGACTTTTGTCAATATACGTAGTATATACACATAGTTAAAATTACATGAGTACTTTCGTGCTCGGGGCCAGCACATCATCAGATGAAAGACCAAGTTGGAGTACCAAAAACACATTTATACATGGGTGTCCTTTCCAAACGTTCGTAAGGAAACGAAAGAAATTCAAAAAAGTTCACTTGGTGTAACTTAATATGACAAAGTAGAGGCCTATATAGTTCAGTTAGTGTTAGTCAGAATCTGAAATGTTAGAAGTAGATACCGGAGTCGCAGAAAGTAAGGTTCTCCAGGCCTGGGACATAAAGCTAGGTACTTCATCATTGCAACAAGTGTCCAGTTGATGTAAAATATAGAGACTCTCCGTAAAGAGTACGGTTTCCTTCGATGTAGGGGTGGATAGAATGGAGTCGTCTGTTCAAGATGGATAATGTGTAACACCTGAAGTAAGCCTGGATAAAGCAGTAGATTACGAGCCATTTCTCAAACTATATTGGTGTTCCTTTATTCTTGTTTGTAGTCTCCGTAGCGTTGAACCGATGTATCTAAGGTACTTGACGTGAGGGTTTTTTTTTTGGAGGTTTAACGGCCACCGTGAGCAACTCAATGGGCTATAAGCAGTCGCCCGTCCCTAATTTATAGTCACTGGTTCCAGGGAAGTGAGAGAGCCAGCACCGTAAGACAAACACAACATCCATGCCTCACTTGGATTCGAACCCGGACCCCGTTCGGACGAATGATCAGAGGCCATCGCTTAAACCACTGCGCCACTGGGGCGGCAAACGTAAGGATCGACTGATTTCATAGTAATGCAATAAATGCCTCATTTATCTAACACCTCAACACGGTCCCGATCATTTTTAATCAGGGAATAAATGTTTGATGTTTTTATCTCAAAAGCGACACCGTAGCCGTGACAGATATTCGATAAAGTCACATTAACATGAGGGCCATAAGTCATTGATCCAACATATTTAACATCTCCTCGTTCACGTGTCAGAGTAGTAAGTGTCAAGTACTGGATTTTACTGTAAATTCTGTGAACTTCTGAATATAGAAATCCGTGTTCGTAAGTAATGGTATTTACTTTTTCAAGTTCTTCGTCACGGAAGGCTACAGAAGAGGAGTGGGTAAATGCTCGACGAATGAGAAAGTATAAAGGAGAAACTTTATACCTAGTCGGATGGGCAGAAGCACGTGGAATCATGATGGGTAAAAAAAGAAGGCTTTCTGTAAACCGAATAACTCAGATGCTGAGAAGCGGGGTTCGTACAAAGCTGAAAATCTAACAAGTTAGTAAAATCATGCAATGCATTGACGATAATACGCTTTCCAACATACCAGAAATCATTACTCAAGTTACCACTCAAGTTATGAGGATAATGGCCGTGGAATAAATCTCGGTCCTGTGCTCTGACCTTTGATCCTATTTCGATTATATTCAACAGAACCGGTTCTGTATAAGTCCGAAATAACATGATAACGTTTTGTCGCAATCGAAGCATTTTTACGTACGTTATGATGCATAAGGGCTAAGGAATAGATCCCGCTCCTGTGTCCTAACCTTTGACCCCATTTCGCCCATTTTCAATAGGATTCGTTCCCAGGCAGGCCCCTACAACATACTAACATTTCATCCAAATTGAAGCATTTTTACGTAAGTTATGACGCATAATGGCGATGGAAGTGATTCCGCTCCTATGTTCTAACCTTTGACCCAATTTCACCAATTTCCAGTAGGATTTGTTCCAAGGTAGTACCCTACCACATACTAAATTTTCATCGAAATCGAACTTTTTGTACGTTAGTTATGACGCATAAAAGCAGTAGAATAGATCCCACTCCTATGTCCTGACCTTTGACCTCATTTCGTTCACTTTCATTAGGGTTCCTTCCCAGGTGTTCCCCTACCACATACTAAATTTTCATCGAAATCGAACAATGTTTACGCGAGTTATCGTGCGGACAGACATACGCACACAACGCGTGACGTAATGAGGCAGATAGGAGTCGCGACCATCTACTCGCAAGAGTGTGACGTCATAAAATTTTAATAGGTTCCACACACAACGCGTGACGTAATGAGACAGATGGAGTGACCGCACGCCAACATTCTAAATCGCGAGATTGTGACGTCAAAAGATGGGTAACATTAATGGGACGACGCAATGACACTAAAAACGTTATAATTCGGGGTGGTTAGTTAACCCACTAAACGAAATTTCCTAAAGTCGAGATCAAGCAAAATCAATTTCTAGTACCAAAAAACGGTAGGTTAACGACTTTCATCAAAGTCCTTAGAGCCGTTTTCAAAATAAAATTCACATACATACAAGAACCCAGCAAAAACAGTCTTGCTGGGCCAGCACTGGGCCATTGCTGGTAGCCAGCATTGGCCCAGCACTATGTTACCGCTGCCGAACCGTCAATAAAATGTCCGGGCGTCCAACAGAAGGGCCAGCAGTTTAGGCCAACAGTTGTCACCCCATCAGTGGTCATATGCCACAACAGGGCCATCAGTGGTCCATCACATGCAGTAGCTGCCACAAGTGGCCCTTCAGTGGCCCTGCAAGCACGTGCCAGAAACGATGGCTAGCCTAATGTGGGCCGCTAGTGGGCCGTTAGTGGCAGCCAGCAACCACGTGACGTAACTGGTGGCTTGCCGAATCTTGTCCGCCAATTTCCCAGTAGTAGCCATAATACTAATAAAAAAAATAGCAACGATAACCGCAGTTTCCCAGAGCTACAATTTTTTTTCTACCCTTACGAAGCTTGTGAATTAACGCACTGCGCTGGGAAAATTTTCTCAACAGACCGGAAAAACGCTCGTTTGCATCTGACTAGATTTGATCCTGGGCCGTTTGCGTGTAAAGCGCGCTCGCTAACGACCGGGCTAATTCACTACGCTCGGACACGTGCTGGAAGCTATCTGTTTGGTATGTAATTTGTAATCGAATGCTTCCCTCTTTCATTTCACAATATTGAGAGGTATTTTTCATTAAAGTCAGTTTCATATAATTGATAAATTAATTTTTTCAACGTAACGATAGTTCTTTTTTCTTTACCTTAAGGGAACTTTACTCATTTTCAAGGCGTGTACATACTTAAAGTCGCTTTCCAAAGTTTTGTACTGTCCTTGCCGTCTTGAAAAGAGATTGTTGAATAAATATATATTTACCCGGGTTCATGTCACATTCTGTTACATTTTTAACGTTGTGTCTTTCCTTTCCGTTGTCCGAAGCTACATTTGTTTTAAAGAGTAAAAGATATTTATTTTATTTTACTTCTCGTTATTTTTAGAAGCGAATTCCTCCCAGTCTCGTGTATTCAACCCATGGATGAGTACACCAAATAGCGTTGCTTTTTTTTTCAAATAATTAATAAATTTTGTACTCGTATAATTCTTTTTTTCCTTTCAAATAATTAATAATAATTAATAATAGTCTTGTGTATTCAACCCATGTATGAGTACACCACATAACGTTGCTTTTTTTTCTTTCAAATAATTAATAAATTTTGTACGCGTATAATTCTTTTTTTTTTTCCAACAAACGCTGTTTTAATGGTTTTCCAGGATATGTGTTTCAAGCGGTTTCAAATTTTTTTCTTGTTATTCATCCACTCCATTCCATGAATTGTTAATCATGGGAATAAAGTGGGTGTATTTCATGGCTGTAATCTAGTATTTCACGGCTTAATCTGATATCTTTGTCGACGTAAAATTTCATTAGGAAATTAATTCGCCTCTCCATATATGGATTTTTTTCTTAACATCCACTAAAATAACACGATGGCGATGGCGATAGCGTCGTCTTCAACTAACTGGTACCATGAGAGATACAGCAAGTGTTGCTTCTGCGCATGCACAGTCCCGATGCTTCCACCTGCTGTTAGGGGTTACATTGGTTGCCAGCAACGGGCCACTAGTGGCACTTGCTTGGAGGCCCACAATTCACGGTGATACTGCAGGGCCATCAATGGCTCGCCTACTGATAGCGCTGCCACCAACGGACCACTACCGGGCTGTGAGTGGCAGATTTCAGCCAGCAGTGACCCATCACTGCCAGCTGGTGGCCAGCAGTTTCCCAGCACTTGTGTTTTTACTGGGAAGTGCTCCTTTAATAGTATGGGATAAAGGCGATGGAATGGATCCCGATCCTATGTCCTGACCTTTGACCCCACTTCACCCATTTTAAATAAGGTTCATTCCCAGGTAGTCCCCTACGACATACTAAAATTTCATCGAAATCGAACCATATTTACGCAAGTTATGACGCATACGAACAATGAAATGCATCCCGCTCCTATGTCCTGACCTTTGACCCCACTTCACCCTTTTTGAATAGGTTTCCTTCCCAGGTGGTCCCCTACCACGTATAAAAATTTCATCGACATCGAACCATATTTACGCAAGTTATGATGCATAAATCAATGGAATGGATCCTGCTCCTATGTCGTGACCTTTGCCTCCATTTCGTCCATTTTCAATAGGGTTTGTCCCCAGGTGGTCCCTAACCACATACTAAAATTTCATTGAAATCGAGCCATTTTTACGCGAGTTATCGTGCCGACAGGCAGACGGACAAAGCTGGAGGATATACGGTTCTTCAACCCACGGTTGGAAAGCGTAAAAAACGGTAGTGAACTGTCACATTCAACCTCCACAGTAAAGGATATTAAAGTGTAAATAGACGACAACAACGTTGCAAAAGAAAAGACGTTTTCGTCCAAAACATCGTCTACATACCGAAGGTATAATAAAGGTTTAACATGACAAGAATCCAAATTGCGGTTCTCCACGTCTTGGAGAAGAAGTTCAGCCAACAGAGGTGAAGGGAGGACCCCATAGAGTCTCCCTCAATTTGGTGATATAATATACTATTAGACCTGAAAAAAGAGCGGTTTTGAATTAGACGTAATGCCCGCAGAACAGCTTGAATTTCCTCAGGGGTTATAGACCCCAATTGGGAAAGTTTACCTTCAATGATATTATGCACAATTGAGAACGTTTGGCAACTACACATAAATGTGTTTCTAGGACTCCAACTTGGTTATGATGTGCTCGCCGCGAACGAAAGTACTCATGAGATTTTAACTATGTATATATATTTAAACTTCTGTGTGTTTTAGTTATTAAAATTTTAGTTGTAACGGAAATCATTCAGCAAAACTGAACATCATTCATTAACAGCAAGTTTCTTCCTCTAAGTATTATGGATGTCGTTATCTTAAGTATCCTATCTCTACCATATTTTATTCAGAGTGCTGTAATTTCAACGTTACAGCGTATTACAGTTAAGTACGCCAAATAAAGCTCCGTGAAATGCGGTTGTTGAACATCCCAAATAAAGTACAGATTATTGTTATGGATGAGTGTCTTGAATAAAGTAGTGTCACAGCTGAATACCACGAATAAAGCATACTAAGATATTATTGGGTTGTCAGAAAAGTCATGACGTATTTTAGCCATGTTTTGCAAAGGTCATTTATTGATAGGAAGAACAAAGATCAATCCATGTTATAATGCCCGTTTTGTTAGATAACCTTTTGCCATCTTTCAGTGCGCTGCAGAATGCCTCGTTAATAGAAGGACCTGTCTTTCGTGGCGAAAAACTATACAAGGTGCTGATTTACAGCCTCATCTGAGTTTAACGTTATAACACGCAAGGACTGTTAAAGAGAGCGAAACAAGTGGAAGTCAGACGGCGCAAGTCAGGTGAGTATGCTGGGTGTGGCAACACATACCACCCATGCTCCAATAATTTTTGGCGGGAGATCAAACTTGTGTGTGGTCTCGCGTTGTCGTGATGGAACACAACACCTTTACGATGAACGATCTGTGAACGTTTCTGGATGATGGATTCGTTCGAACTGTCCAATTGCCGACAGTACATATTCGAATTGATTGTTTGGTTCCGTGGTAGGAGCTCGAAAAAGATGACACCTTTGAAATCCCACCACACTGAGACCAGAACCTTCCGCTGATTAATGTCTGCTTTAGATGTCGTTTGAGGCGAAGCAGCACGTCGGGACCAAGACCGTTTGCGCAGCATATTGTTGTACACAATCCACCTTTTGTCACCAGTTATCAGTCATCCACCTTTGTCACCAGGATCGTTTTCCTCACGTTTAATGAGCATATCGCAGATGTTTATACGCGCCGTGAGCTTCTTTGAGTTCATGAGGAACCCACACATCGAGTTTGCTTACGTATCCCAGCTTCTTCAGGTGGTCGTGAACACTTGAATGATGGATGTGCAATGTGTCTTCAATCTCTCGTATCGTGTAACGTGGGTTTGACTCGATCAATGCCCTGATTTGGTCGTCATCAACCTTGGTTGGCCTTTCGGACAGAGAAGCACCGTTGAGGTCAAAATCACCAGCACGGAATTTTGCAAACCACCGCTGGCACTGACGTTCTTGTAGAGAATTATAACCTTACACTTTATGCAACTTTTCACAAGCTTGACGCGCGTTCTTCCCTTTACGGACGTAAAATAGTAAAATATGGCGAAAATGCACAGTTTGATCTTCCATCTGCAACTTGATGTCAAATCTCTGCAAATCAACCAAATCGCTCACTATTTCTTTTAGACTGCAGCTAGGAATAGCACCTGTCGAATGCCATAGCGATAACAGAGCTGCGGATGACTCTAGTACTTCCAAAACCGCCCAACCGCCATCGGGTGCCAAAATACGTCATGACTTTTCCGACATCCCAATGTATCTGAGTACTTTGAATAAAATGCTGTGTCATATTGAGCCTTGAAGAAAGAACAATATGATATTACACCTGAGTACAGTTCTTCGGCTAAAGCTTGCATTGCAATATTTCGGTTGAGACAACATCATGATACTACAGTTTTTGATTTCGTTTTGGAGTTGAAATATTCCTGTGGCATTTCAGGCTGTAATGAGCCGCCCGTTCCAAATTAAGGACCAGTGGTTTCAGGTACCTGATAAAACTTTCCCCGTACAACGGACCCACATTCCATGCCTGATCCGGGATTCATCCAATTCAAAAGAGTACCTAAAAGCCAGAGCTCTGACCACACGGGCACCGCGAAGAAGATGGTTAAAGTTGTAAAACTCAAATGAAGCAGTGTTATATTACAGACCGATATCTTGAATGAAATAGTGTAATACACTATCTACCAACAAGTAATTAGACACCTGTGATAGCAAAGGAAAACGAAGTTTATTCACCTTCAGTAGTTGGTGGAGCCTCCACTAGCAGCAATTACAACTGCGACCTTCCGGGGCATACTCTCAACCAGGCGTTGTACGACGGCTAGCGGTATTTTCTTCCACTCGGCTTGGAGAAGACAGGTCAGTTCCTTCACCGATTTCTGACGGTGGGGAACCCCTTAAGTCGACGCTCCAACTCGTCCCAGAGGTGCTCGATAGGGTTAAGGTCCGGGCTCTGCGCAGGCCAGTCCATTCGATTAACCCCATTGTCACCATACCAATCCATGGTGGACTTCGCAACATGACAGGTGGCATTGCCATCCTAAAAGTAACATGGGTCCACCCCGTAAACCTGCCACAACGTATGTAGCACATGGTCATCCAGAATGGTGCAGTATGTCTCGGCGTTGAGTCTACCAGGAAATGCGACCAAGGGTCCCGTGCCTTACCAAAAGAAACACCCCATAGCATAATTCCACCGCCGCCGAACTTCACAGTTGGCATAATACACTCCGGCAGGAGGCATTCTCCTGGCAGACGCCAAACCCAGACCCTGCCATCTAAACGTTAGAGGGTGAACCTTGATTCGTCGCTCCAGAGAACCTGTTTCTACTGTTCAATGGTCCACTGTCGACGTTCTCTGCACCACGTTAGCCGAGCAGTGAGCAACTCAAAGGCTTGTGGGCGGCAGCACGTCCATGATTACCGAGCAGATGGACTTCCTTACGGATGATATTCATCGAAAGAACACTCCCGGATGCCTGTTGAAACTCCTCGCGGATGTGGCCCATCGATTTGGTGTGGTTCTTCCGAATTTCTCTGGCCAGCACCCGTCGGTCTCTAACTCCCAGTTATGGGGGTCTGCCGGGTCGGGGCACATTCCGACAGTCACCTCTCATCTTCCACTTGCCAATCACGTAGGCCACTGTCGATTTTGGGTACTTCAACACGCTGGTTATGTCAATTATGGATCGGCCATTTCTGTGATACCTGACGATTACACCTTTCTCAAAATCAGAGAGCTTCGAACTATGTGGCATCTTGCATGCGACTGGTTGTGTTGTTGTTTCCCGCACGATATTTAACGGCGGCGGCCGTGACGTGTATCCGGACCGTAGATATCGTCGATTGTAGGGGTGTCCAATTACTTGTTGGTAGATAGTGTACATGATTTCAATTCAATATTTTGACCAACTGGTCTTTATTTTAGAGTTTTGAATATGTAATATTGTAAATTCATAACATTCTAACAAAAAGAATCATAAAATATACCATAGGTATATTACCATTTGCCTAGTATTCAGATATGTGTAGCTGTAATTAAAAATTCAAAAGTTCAAAATTGTAGATCGATTACTCAATGTATGTAGTGCGTAATATCTGCAGTCTTGAATTATTTGTAACTTTCAAACAGTTGGATTTGAGCTATTGGGTTATTTGAAAAGGGCATTTCCGTTTCAATAAAGCCACTTGATGCCACATCTCATACCGATTACAACTTAATTTCGCCAAGTTTTATAATAATATGCTTGTAATGGAATCAGAACGAATACAAAAAAAAATTAAAACTGTACACACCTTGAAAAAAAAAGAATATAGAGACCTATTAGAAATTTTGTTAGTCTTCATGCTTTTCATCTTCATATCAGTATTACAGGTGTCATTGCACTTGAGATACGATCTTTTTAGAAAAGTCATTTGTTCATCTAGCATCATCTAGCGCAGTAAACGTGCTTTCAGAAATAAATGGTTCTACTATTAAGAAAAGCTTACATGCTGTCTCTTTATTTCGGACGACGCTTGATAGTATTAATGCCCGAATATTTTCGGAGAAAGGAAATAAGAGCAACAGATAAAATTATTTCTCGACGGTCATTCGAAATTTGCCCGATGTACGCGAATCAAAACTCTGAACTGCTATAAATTGAAAGTCATGTGACTAGCTTCCTTTAGATCGTTGGCTAAAAAGCACCTGAGGGCGCCGAAGGACTTCGTAACTTCCGATTGGGCCATTCTTTCGTCGATCTCTTTCAAGTGTGCTCTCTCAAACAGTTCCGATCATTTAGGCTGTGGTGTTCTTTCACTTAGAAAGAAGCAGCACTTCTATGGTGATCACTGCCCAAAACACTTCACGAGTAAATTGCGAAACCTGTCCTGGATCATTGAATGAAAAAACATTATTTTTTGTGTTAGAACTCGAGAAACAGCTCCCAGATGTTACCAAAATAAAATAATACGATATTAAAGAATGGGATCAAATATCACAAAGAATTGATTTCAATCTGAAATAGCAATAATTTTAGATTCTACGGACATCTGCGGAGATGTTATTTTATTTTCCCCTGAAATCATGAAACACAGCAGAAGGAGGTCTCAAAAGTTTTTTTTTTCTCTTAAATTCATTCGGGAGGCGTAAGCATTAGCACTCGCGTAAGAACTTTGATTTCGGTCTCAAGTAAACAAAGATTTTCCTTTTTTTAGGACGTTTTCTTGCAATTTTCATTTAATTTATGCCTGGTCATGTCGTGCATGATGGGATCTCCGGAATCTAGGAATGTTATGAAATTCTTCTTGCATTTCAATAGGTGCATATACTTTTTCTGGATTTTATCAACTTTATACTTTGCCGCTTATTTTCCATAAAGAGAGAAACGAAATTCGGAAACTGAAAAAAATAAACTTAACTGATGTTTTGAAAAAAAAACTGTTTCATTAACAGCGACAAATGCCTTAGGTCAAAAACATTTTTACGTCTCTAAATTCCCATGCTTGGAATTTAAAAGTTGCGCCTGTTTTACAAAATACGTAAATACTTGACGTTCACAGGTGTTATCGACATACGAACATTTCAACTATAGAAAGAACCAAAGAAATGTTTTCAAACTTATTCATTCCCTATGCTTAATTTACATATTCTTAACACGTAAATGTAAGACACGACGGAGATGCCACTGTACCTAACAAAATACCCCATACTTACGAAAAGATCACGTCCTAACCACAATACCATGCGACGTATACCTCTAATTAGCGTTCCTTTTGAGTTCCTGTGTTCTTGTGTAAATTTAGTTTCTTCCCGTTAAACGTTTTCTGCCTAAACGATACATTACTTGCCAGAAGAATTTCTCAGATTGGCATCATGTTCAAGTTTTATCGACCTGTGACGCACTGTCAGTACGTCACAGGTCGATAAAACTTTAACATTTGAAGCAGCGAGTGCGCATTTTTGATGAGGTATAATACCTGAGGCTCGTTAGAAAAGCATGTTACGATTACGTAGATCTGTTGAACGTATGTCACGCTGAGTTACAAAAGAAATATAAGTATGGAGAGAGTTTTGTTTATTTTCTGAATTGAAGCCAGCGAGTTCAGATTCTAGAGTTAATCTTCCTGTTCTTGAAGTGCAAGTGTTAAGCTGACCAAGAGTGGACGCGTAAGTAGTTTCGTTGATTCATTACCCTGGCAGTTTTGATTTCTAAATTTTTAAGCGATAAATTTATACTCACTTAGTTTAGTACGAACTATTGAAAAGATACATAATTAAACAACGTAAGCACATTTAATTTTAACACTGCCGCTTTAAACTTAATTAAAGTATTATTACCAAACAATATAATCAGTCCCTGAAATTTTGATTTCAGTTGTCCAGTAAATTTCTCAGAACGATTTCAATTAGCAAAAAAATACTAACGTAGATCACAACGTTTATTGCCCATCATTACGAGACGCAAGATTAGCAACCTGAAATTCATTTATCGAATAGCAAAATTAAGCTGCTTCTCATCCGAATATGTTTCGTTCTCTACTGGTATAGTTCTCTAAAGCACGAATTTCTGACATTTCGCACTGCTTGACATTACTCGGAATCCGAGGCATAGCAGACATCACGTGTTCCTCAAGTCCCTTTTTCCTCAAGTTCTTAATATGACAACCGTAATCACTGGTCAGAATAACCCTAGATAGAATCCTGAAAGAGAGAGTATCTCAATTGGATGCAATAGTGAATGATTGAGATTATTATTATTTTCTAATTATTATTACCCTTATGATTTTGTTTCAGAGTTTAACGTATATCATAAGCACTTCGGAGTGTTATAAATAGTCGTCTGTCTTATTTAGGGCCACTGGATCCACGGAAGGGGAATAGGCAGCGGCATCGCAAAAGCACACCACTTGTGCCTCACCTGGGACTCGAATTCAGTCCCATCTCAGAACAATGACCCGAAGCCAGCACCTCTGACCACCTGGCCACTGGTGCTGCTAAAAGAATGTGCTCAACATACTTTAAGGTTCCATGAATAATATCTGATTCAGTCTCAAGGCATCAGACGCAAGGTAAATACACTTTTTTAAAGATCCAAAAACATTCTTTTTTTCAGGTTACATGAAAAAAAGCGTCACTAACACACACGTTTTGACAGGCATGCCTAGAAATACCAACTAAATTATTAATCTATCATTAAGAAAAACACCAGTGAAGTTATGTAATATATAATACATTCAGGGTATTGAGAAATATGAAACACGGTGCTTACAAATTTTTGCGACTTCCTTAATTCAGCAATACAGATTGAATCGGCCGATGATTAGTGCAGACGAGTTGTAAAAAAATATTATTTTGAATTTTATGAACCTCATCTTGTTACTTCTTCAAAGCATCAAATCTTAAACATATCTCTTCGAACTCTATATGATAGAATTCAAATGCAGTAAAATTAAAGGAAACCAAGTATGGGTAGTATGACAAATGTTTATAAAAATGTCTGGAGCAGAATTCAGTAACATTAGGGGTAGATCATGAGGAAATGGCAAGAATTAACTTGAAACATTGTTCATTGCAGTGATGTGATTACATCAATTCAAGTGCTTAACGAAACTACACTTGAATGAACAACTGTGAAATTTGTTGAAATACACAAAACACAATGGGTAAATTTTAAAAGCATAATTCCAAACACTTTCTACGTCTTCAAAAGCTATTTCTGATAAAAGAAAACCAAAACAGACACTTCATACGGTTCCAGAAGACCTTAGGAAAAATATTTGCAGCTCTGTTTTATTGGACGTTCTTGTTTGGTTCAATCTGAAACTTCGCACCTAATAACCCCTAAAATGCGATAAACAGCAAAAACACCATAATACCTTAAAATCTAAAAAGAAAAAAACCATACATCCCTTAAAACACGTTGTTTTTAAACGCTCTTTCTAACGTTTTCACTCCTTGTCGCTCCTAAAGAGAAGCTTGCGTGCACAATCAACTTCGGATTCTCTGTGAAATACCGAGAATGAACATCTAACTACCACTTGCTTTTTCTTACGTTCATGAACTGTTATTTCTATCATTTTTCACTTCTGTCACATTAGTACACTGCCGGAAAGTGAAAAAAGAACACCCAGAAGGAGTGCAGGTAGGGACGTCATATTATAATATGTTAACTGTTAAGGACAGCAGAAACTGTGATTCAAGTCGAAATGTCATTGGATGAAATAATGACTACACTGCGGACGACAACATGCAAATGTACGCAGTGCGTATTTAAGAACTATGGTGTGAAGAACGAAGTCATTCGCCTGATGTCGTGTTGTTCATAGCTCGTTTAAGAAACTAGCATGCCAGGACGACGCAGGCGCGCAACATTTGTTCAGTTATAGTAGTTCGAGCGAGGTTGTATAGTGGGCCTGCAGGAAGGAGGTTGGTCCTTCCGTCAAATTACGGACCGAGTGGGACGAGAGGTATCGGCCTTGGTAAGATTGTGGCGTCGGTGGTCAGAGAAGCATTCGCACACTCGCAGAGGTGGTTTCTGGCAACACAGAGTTACGGACGCAAGAGAGGATTGGCGTATCAGGAGAACTCCGTTGGCAGAACGGCCGCCCACGGCGTCGCAAATTCGATCCTCTGTCATACTAAGGGCGTTTACTAGAACAATACGGAACCGTTTGTTTGAAACAGGACGACGGGCACGGTTACCACTGACTCCTGGTCACCGTCGAGTACGTTTGTGGTGATGTCAAGAACGAGTTCATTGGAGAGAAGAATGACGGTCAGTGGTCTTCAGTGATGAACGCCGTTTCTGCTTGGGAGCGTCAGACGGTCGTGTACGCGTCTAAAGGCGACAAGGTGAGCATCTTCTCCCATTGTGCACCCGCCAATGACACACAAGTCCACGCCGTGCATCATGGTGTGTGTGTGTGTGTGTGAAAGAGGGGAGGGGCGATTAGCTATCACTCATTAGCTATCACTCTCGTACGAGTCTGATGTTCGTACCGGGTAAACTGAATAGCAGTATGTACGTCAGCGACATCGTGCAACAGGCCATCCTGCCATTTTTGAGTTCGATTCCAAATGCGATATTCCAGCAGGATAACGCTCGCCCACATTCCGGCCAGGCTACTCAACATCTTCTTCATGCTGTGCATCAACTTCCTTGGCCAGCACATTCTCCGGACTTGTCTCCAATCGAGCATGTCTGGGACTGGATCGGTCAAAGACTTTTCCATGGACCCCGCCAGGCAGCGACCATCTCTGAATTACGCGTCCAATTTGAAAACGCATGGAATCCCAGCGTGATATCCAGCATTTGTACGACCGATTGCCTGTCAGATTGAAAGCTTGTGTTGCTGCTGGAGAAGGTTCAACACCTTATTTAAATGTGCCTTCTGTACACTGTAATACGCATTAAAAGGTAAAATATATACTGAATCACGTCACTCGTGTGATCACTTTCCTTTCTTAACACGTTGTTGCTATGATACAAATCTCATAGATGATGGTGTTCTTTTTTCACTTCCTGGCAGTGATAAGGAAAGTATCAGACTTTTGTAGAGTATGCTTGTGCCAGTGGTTTTATATGTAGATATTAACAATTGTTTCTCCAATATGAGGGGTCTCCAGAATTCCTTTCGATTTGAGGGCCGTCTCCAGAAATTTCACTTCATACCTACAATGAGAGCCCACTGAATTACCGCCACCATCTTAATACTTCGTGTGTCCTCCTTTCGCCTGGAAGATGGCCACCCTCTGACACAACTTTGATATAATCTGCAGCAAGGCTGTTTGTATTGCGGTCCACATGTCCGGTATGGAGCTAGATGATGCGTCCAACTGTCTTACCGGACGTTTCATTGCATCCCCCATGTGTTCAATTAGGTTGTAATTAGGCGAGTTGAAATTGATTGAGATGTCTGATATCAACACTGTGTTTGTCAAACTATTCCTGCATGAGGCGTGATAGATGCCTGGGCATTATCTTCCTCGAAGAACTGGTCCACATCTGGGTGGCGGTAAAACATTGTGGGGTAGGTTTTCTTTTTCTTTTTTGCTGCGAGGTTTAAAAATCACCGTGAACAACTCAGCGGGATACAAGCAGTCTCCAGCACCATATTTACTGCCACTGGTTCCGGAGAAGAAAGAGAATTAGAGTCGTAAAACAGACACAACATCCATACTTCACCGGGATCCCAACCCGGACCTCAGAGTTTTGGAGACCATACTGTGTACTGTTAGAGCAATGTGCCATCAAAGAGGCTTGAGAGATGATCATGTGGAATGTCGGAGTATTGATTAAAACTTCAAAATTCCAAAATGCGGTGCAAAGTAAACTTTATTCATCAAATAATCACCACCAGTAGCAACTAACGTTTTTTTACAAAGAGATATATTCTTCTTAACAAATGTCTGATTAGGAAAGGTTTACCATGTGGAAAAGTGTCTAAGTGTTTGAAGAAATGTAGCGCATAGGAGACAGATCAGGTAAATAATGTGGATGACGCCAGGTGAGGTTCCGTACCTCAACTGGTCAGCGTCCGGGTTATCTGAATTACAACATGGGGTCTCGTGTTATCATGGAGGAGTATAGACCCAAGGCGGTTGACTGATGTCGGCTGTTCGGTGGACAGGTTTCTATTTTTAATGCCAAGTTCTTGACCATACCTCTTCGTAGTGATGGTGTGACACGGTTGTAAGAAGGAGGATTAGATCACATCAGCTGCGGACCATCAAACACTGATCAACCTTATTCTGGGATGAAGTACCGACTTCGGAATGTGTTAATTTTTGAAGCTCATATGGTCGGACCGAAATTTAGTAAACCAACGTTGGGTTTTGCGTTCACTAACGGTACGTTATCGAAATGCTATTTTGATGTCGTGAGCTGCCTCTCATGCACCCAAATTTAAACTCATTCAATAAAATGACACAAATTTGGGCCTGAAGTATCGTAATTTTTACTATAGTGTAATTCCCTTAGAGCTGATGCCACTGACGAAGTGACCAATGCGTTATGGGCACCAGCTCTGAATCTTTAAATTTAGATATTACAATCACATTGTGCGATGTATTATAATTTCTATATTACCTGCCTACTGCATGAATCTGCGAAATTTGACATTGAATCTTCAGCAATATAATTGATCCACAAGCAGTCCCTGGCAGGATTCCGTGTCCATAACTTAGTTCACACGCACAAAGGGTCTCAGTTCAATGCCGATTTTTCCGTTGAACCAATTGTCCCATTGGACATCGGCATGGAACCAAAAGCCATTGGACGAATTGTCCGGGATTGCAGTTAAACACACCTCATAACACACAACAGTCGCCATTGGCCTGGGTAGTCAATACCCTGTATAAAGGATCAATAAACTTATGCTTCTGACGCCAAATAGGGACACAACCATCGGAAGAAGGGAGTACATGGCGTGATCCTTCGGACCTGTTTCCAATCTTCTAGCATCTCGCCCGAATGCAGTTGGCACAAGAAGTGTCGTCTACGTAGATGAACTTTTGTATTATAAAAACAGGAAGGTGTATAGAGCATCATACCACTTGATTTTGTTATAGTTGTGTAGGAAAGTTTGAGTATCTCCAATTTTTGTTCAGATATATTTCGTAAGTGGCCTAGTAAATATCTATAGCGAATTCAAGTGGTATGATGCCTCTATACACCTCCGTCTTTTTACAATACAAAAGTTCATCTACGTAAATTTGCCACTTGCTGCATTTTTGGGCTATGGTTTAATCAAAGATGGCGGCCGCTCAATCACAAAACTGCTCGTATCTTTGTTAATACTTACTGATTTACATTCAATTAGCACGTTTTTACATTAATTTGACCTTTACAAAGCTGATAAAAGGGATTATAAGTCTAAATAATGCATATAAATACTTCAAGTTTCTAATTTTGAGGTATTAATTTTTATTTTGTTTTTTTCACAGGCTGCTGAAATAAATTGAAGACATGGGTGCCATAAAATTATCTGGAATGTCAAAAGACAAAGCAACAGACTTTAAACTAGAATAAAAACCATGCATCATATGTAAAATGAGTAATGATAGTGTGTTAAGTACTGAAAATTATAGAGAAAAATCACGGCAGCTGCGAAAGTGCGTAAGAAAATTGTTACTAACCGCTTGAATTCAGTAAGTGAAGAAGCAGTATTTTACTGCCATATGAGTAATGCATGTCACCAACAATACTGTTATAAAAAGTCCAATTTAAATCTTCAAAGTGAGAAGAAAAGATTAGAAAATGAGATAAAGAGAGCACTTCTCAAACGACTGAAAAAGAAAATCATAGGGAATCTGGAAGGAAATAGGCACGTTACCACAGTCTCAAGTAGGAGTTACTTCTAATCAAGACCGTTCATATATTTTCTGTAACCGGAAATCACATAACCGCATTTACGAGAAGTACAGCATAAATGAGTACCCAAGAGCTGAGTGGTTTTTAAAGCAACTTTGTACTTACAACATGATGTTTCTACTCGCAGTTGTCATCTGCAGTTGTGTCAAGCGATTTTAGTTCCGATCTACTGAGCCACGACAACTATATTTCTGGGTATTTAACTGAGATACAAAGAGAAACTTCATTCGCGTTGCAAGAGTACCTAAAGTTTCAGAAAATGTGATAGTCTTTAGCTCATGAAATTAACTTTGGGCTAATAAAAGTTCTGGATACACCCACCGTTACATTCGAGACAAGTTTAATGTACAAAAGAAACACATCATAGTCAGTAACGGGGAACTAAAACAATGTTGTTTGATTATTTGGGAAATGACGTAAAGTTTTTAAAACCTACTGAAGCTAACAAACTTATCCTGATTTTCTCTGCAACCCTTCAAACAGAAGAAGTAGCAGATGCCATAAGAAGGTGCAATCCCGTTACAGTATGTGCTATGCTATTGAGACAAGCATGACAGAATCTGGACTTTGATCTCAATTGCAAATCTGGTGATGCTCAGGACCTTAGAAACCCTTGGACTGAAAACATAATACCTGATGTCTTCATAAACGTTTTTAGTACATTATTTAATGTAGACCCAAACTCCATTGATAAATTCGTTATCATCTAAAAAAAAAAAAAAAGATGATGAAGGCATTATCATTGAAAGATACGATGAAGACTTCTGTGCCGGCCCGGTGGCGCAGTGGTCTATGGTCTCTGATCATTCGTCCTAAAGGGGTTCGGGATCAAATTCTGGTACGGCATTGATGTTGTGTTTGTCTTACAGCACTGCTCACTCCCTTCCCTGGAACCAGTGACCCTAAATTAGGGACGGGCTACTGCTTATAGCCCATTGAGTTGCTCACGGTGGTCGGTATACCTCCAATTAAAAAAAGACTTTTGTAAAAGGCAGCTTTTACAAAAGTGGAATCTTAAGGCAAAAGCTTTATTACAAATAATGTACTACAACACGTATCGTGGAACTAATAAAACACCGTTACATTAAATAACATGACAGGGGAATCAATATATGAGAAATGTAAAAGCAAAACGTTTTCTTAAATAATTTCATCATATAGGTTTTAGTGCCAGCTCCAATAACTTCACCACCATAACTTCGCATAGTGTGCTGTTGAGCAGTCTGCTAATAAAGTTCCCATTCTCAGTCGTTTCAAGACTGATTCATACACTATTGGCGTCTTTGACAACTTTGACCATGAAAAATCTACTTTACCTAGTACAAGAGGTTGACATCACACTGTAGGTGTACTCTTTCAAGGCAAACTATTCCACATACCAGTTAAATCCTTTAGTCTCAGGATCAGTTTAAAACACACATTCACATTCAATTACAGTTAAGAATGCTTTTAATGCGTTCAACTCAACTACAAATTTGTATAACAATTATATTGTAATCTGCTTGCGAAATTTGTTTAAGATTGACAATAGCCTTCACTAAGCGTCCAATCATAATCCTTAACAAAGTACTACTTTTGAAATATTTAAGGAAAATATATACCAAATCTCGAGGCATTTTATGAATAATCTCCGTTTTGCATACTTTAATGCCTCTTGCTCCTATAAAAATCCTTTTCCTGAAAGAATTCTTTCCTTCCGCTAGGAAATCTCTTCATTCTTTTGCAAAAAAGAAGGAATTTTTACAAAATATAGCTTATCATAATGGCGTTAATATCTTTCCCTTGGCATTGCTGTACTGAAAACATTTTTTTACTTTCTTTCGAGAGGCAAAAGCCGCAAAAATCGCCTTGTTAAGTCGTTTATGTTTACCATTAAGCCTCCACATCCTTTTTAAAGCTTTTTTCGCTGTTAGAATGGTTTAATTACTGTTTTTTATCGGAAATAACGCGATAAAAGTCGAGAGGACAACAGCATGGAGAGCAGAAGTATTTTTATTTCTATGCTGTAATCAGTGAATTAATTAGAATGCCGCAACAAATAAAATTTGCTGAAACGACGGTTCCATGAACTGCAGCGAAAGCTGAAGCCAAAACATATGATTTTCATCAGGGTGTGAACGCTGCCGTGAAAGTGCTAAAAGGAATGCAACATTTCGGAAAAAGGCACTGGGAATTTATCAGAAGTGAAACGGGTGATGTAATAGATATGTTACGTGGCATTTTTTGGTTTCTCTTTCTTTTAATTTTCAACGCTTTGTACTTCCATTTCCTTTGGTTTTCTGATTGGGAGTCTGGAAAAAACCAGCAACACAGCAGCGAGGGCGATCTGAAGAGACAGAAAAATAACATTTGACATTTAAATGAGTTCGGGAATTTTTTAATGATTTGAATAAGCCTAGAAATAGTTTTAGGGGTTTTTAGTGGTTTTGAGAGATGCAATAAAATATTTAAAGCTATCAAAATGTGATACCCTATTGATGTAAAAACAAGAAACAAAAACAAAATCGCAAATATGTTACGTTGCTTTGAAAATGAGCTACAACAGACCTATAAGCAAACTATGATAGATTAAGTATTAAGTAAGTAATACGCCGTTCATGTTTCGTTTTTCTTTTGATTCAAAGAAATCAAGTGACAATTTTATCCGTATGGTATGAAGATTCGTCTTTTCCTTCATTTGAAATTAATGTAAATTTTTCATATGTGATGAAACCAGAAAAATAAAGAACTCATTAGGAATTCTACATCTGCTTTGCTAACCTACTGTTTTTCTGGGCAAAACTCTTGCTTTAAAATGCTAAACTAATGAAAGGTTTCCTAAAATGCTAAACTAATGAAAGGTTTCCAGTACCACTTTCTCCTTTAATGAACTTGAATTATCGTTTGGCGGAAAATTATATGATTTCGATGAAACTAGAAATCGGTTTTTGTGGAATAGAAGAATAATGACAGACAAAAGCACAAAACCTAAACGATATACACTCAAATTTAAAAGCTATTTCATTAAACTGAAACACTCATGCCTTTGTATAAATTGACAGTTTTGAAGTAATTTTTGCAGCAATAATTTGCCATATCCCTATGGTTTTCATTTTCTCTTTAATTCATATGGGTACCGCGCATCCAAAAGGGTATATCAAGAGCAAAGCTCGCACGCAGGGACAATTGTGACAGCGGGATGCGATTCCATTACCCTCAACGGACTGTGAGAATGCCTCGCCGTCGGATCTGGGCACAGTACGGGCAGTTAAGCGAGTTCTAGAGATGACAAATAATAATTGGACGGAAAGAGGACAGTTGATCAAATCGCCGTATCGCTAGGCATATGGGGCGTAGCTACGCGGCATCCGAACGATGTTGGCGCCAATAAGTCGAGAGGGCAAAACCCAGCGTCACGCGAGCAGTGGAAGGCCGAGGGTAAGGGCATAACGCGAGGGTAGAGCGACTGTGAAAGCCACACGAGCAGAATCGAGTTTGTCACTCTCAAACAGCCAAGGCTACGTTGCGTCGCCTGCTGTGACGGAAGTGGCCATCCTGACCGATGCCAGATGACTTGCAACACGAGTACTACATTCGAGGAGGCCACTCCGCCACCTACCGCCGGCATCGGGTACAGAATTGTAGGGCACGATCAACGTGGGATAGCGTCCAGTGGCGTCATGTTGCCTTCAGTGATGAGTCGCGGTTTGCACCTGGCGCCGATGACCAACACATACATGTCTGGAGAGGAGCAGGTCAGCTCACGGATCCTACCTTTACCGTGGAATGGCACACGACTCCCACAGCTGGAGTGACTGCCGGGGGAGTCATCTCCTATGATAGCCAGATAACCTTCGTAGTCTTTCCGTACCACCCTTACAGCTCAACAGTACGTCGATGATATTCCACGACCTGTTGTGTTGCCATTCCTTTCGTAGTATCACCCAGCAGTTTTTCAACAGAATAATACCCGGCCACACACGGCACGGCTCCCCCAGGTCTGCTGCCATATTGTCGACACCTTTCCATGGCCAGGTTAAACGCCCGACATCTCACCAGACGAACATGATTGGGACACGTTGGGACGCCACCTACGCCAATCCCGGGATGTCTCTGAACTGGTCCGCAATTTGGACACCATCTGGTATGCAATATCTAAGAGGAGTATGCGTGAACGGTATGTGTTTATGCGACTCCGGGTAATCGCTTGTATCCGAGCCATAGGTGCGCTACAACGTACTGACTTGTTCAACTCGTGTAGTTGTTTTATTCGAATAAATAGCCCGACTGCTCTGGAATTGCAATCATTTCCATTACTACACATGTACATTGCACATGACAATTTTCCAATCGGATAATTCCTTATGGGTGCTTGGCTTTCTTTGAGTGTGTGTGTGTGTGTGTGTGTGTGTGTGTGTGTGTGTGTGTGAGGGGGAGGGGGGACAAAGAATGTATATAGCTGGAAACCCTTTCCAACAGAATATTACTCTATCTTTTTTTTATCGTTCAGTTAGCTTTATATTCGTCATGCATTCTTCTAAAATTTCTACGTTCGGGATCTTATCCACACAAGATATTTTCAACGCTTTCCAATATACACTTTTCGTCAAAAAACTAGTTGCATCCAGAATGATGCAACCAACAAGAATGGGACTTGGTGGGTACGTCTGACATCGTGAGACATGCAAATTTTCAAGTATCACGCTCGGTGGCGCATGCGGTGCCAGAAAGGAGGAGTCGTGGCGCTGTGTCTGACTGGCAATATAAGGCCGTCCCGTTGCGCGTGCTTGCCATTATGACTCATGCTCTTGTGGTGGTTGCATCATTTGCAAGTGAAGTATGCTTCTGAGAAAAGTACGGAAGCAATTCGAGCAGATGGGGGAGTTCGAGAGGGGCGGCATAATCAGCCTCCGGAAAGCGGGATGGTCTTATCGTCGTATTGCGCGCCACATCGGTCGTGCGGATATAACCATTGCACGCTGTTGGCGGCAGTGGATAGAACAAGGCACGCAGCAGCAACCGGAATGGTCTGGGAGACCTAGACCAACCGCAGAGAGAGAAGACCGACGGGTTGTCCGACATGCGCGGAGTGACCCAACAGCCACGATTACAGATATTCAGTGAGCAGTGGTGCCCTCCATGCCTTGTTCGATTAGTGCCAGCACCATTGGCAGAGAGCTGCACAACGTAGGACTATACGCACGCAGACCCTTACGACGACTGCCCATTGTATCGTAGCCAAAGACTGAAATGGTGTCGTGCCAGACGGTCAAGGAGCCACTCAGAATGGCAGCGGGTTATCTTCAGTGACAAGTACCACTTTTGTCCTGAAAGGAGAAGACCAACGAATCCGTGTGTGGAGGCAGCGTGGTCAGCGCCGAGATGTACGGTTTGTAGTCGAGCGTCACACGTCCAGAATGCCTGGTGTCCTGGTGTGGGGTGCAATTGCCTACGATGCCAGAACACCTCTGGTGTAAATTACAAACACTTTGACAACCCAACGTTACGTTAATGAAGTCCTGCAACCAGTAGCCCTACCTTTTCTGAACGTTCCCTCTGGTGCAATTTTTCAACAAGACAACGCTCGTCCCTACACTGTTGCTGTCTCTAGAGCTTGCCTTCAAGGCACTGACACTCTGCCATGACCAGCCGCATCGCCAGACGTATCGCCGATTGAAAAGGAATGAGTTGCTGTTGGATGAGTTAACCACACTCCATCCCTACCGCACAATCTGCAGGAACTGCGTGAGAAGATTCAAGCTGCGTGGGATGGCTTATCGAAAGACACCATTAGGAACCTGCACAACTCCATGGCGAGACGTCTGGCATGCTGTGTGAACGAACATGGCTGTCCAACGCCGTTCTGAGAGACACTACTTATTGGCGTGTAGCTTAATAAATATTGCCCATATCAGTATCAATGTGTAATAATTTATTGTCTCTGGTAACCATTACCTTCCTCCTGAATAGCCTTGCAATCCGACACGTCCTTCTGGGTGCAACTATTTTTTTGACGATGAGTGTAAGTATACCTCAAATGCTCCTAGTCTTTTGGTGATCACTTGGGTCACGTTTGAGGAATTTACTTTGTATAAGAGAACTGAAAACACATTGCAAAGGACCATCCTAATTCGTTGTTGTAGTCCAAAACACTGCCGCACAGCAATCGTGTCATCTTCAGAAACGTAGTTTTTGCCATTTCAGTTCTCGATCTATTCCTGGAATACACACACACACACACACACACACACACACACACACACTCTCTCTCTCTCTCTCTCTCTCTCTCTCTCTCTCTCTCTCTCTCTCTCTCTCTCTCTCTCTCTCTCTCTCTCTCTCTCTCTCTCTCTCTCTCTCTCTCTCTCTCTCTCTCTCTCTCTCTCTCTCTCTCTCTCTCTCTCTCTCTCTCTCTCTCTCTCTCTCTCTCTCTCTCTCTCTCTCTCTCTCTCTCTCTCTCTCTCTCTCTCTCTCTCTCTCTCTCTCTCTCTCTCTCTCTCTCTCTCTCTCTCTCTCTCTCTCTCTCTCTCTCTCTCTCTCTCTCTCTTCTGTTAGCAGGCTTCTGAGATGCTTGTAGTGGGGTACCCTTTCCATACACTCACAATTGACGCTTAGGTTTTCACGAGCATTATGTTATTTTCAAACAGCCATGAACTTTATCTTCTTGATGTTCTTTCTCTGTCGAACCGTTCACTCACATGGTAAACCTTCTGTAACAATCATTTAAATATTCTAAATGTTATCAGCAAGAATTAATGCGTCGTCCTCATCTTGTTAATTTCTGTCCTGTTGTTCACAACGATTCCAGCATTTTTGTCCATCAGCACGTCATGGAAGATAAACTGAGAGTACAAGTTGAATACTTAGTGGGACAATATATGCTGCTAAACAACTTCGCGAACTTTAATTTGCTCGATTTTCTGTGACACCACTCCAGCAAGTGCGCTTTGGCCTCAGTACGGTTTTGCTGTAATTTTAACATTATGTCCCTCCTTTCTAGGTTTTTTAGTACCTTGATGAGGATGTCATGAAGAACCTGGTTGAAAGCATTTTCATTAATCGAGGAAGCAAACACGTGCATTTATGGTAAGGTTCCAACTCGATTCTGTAAGTTCTCTTATGAAGAAAAGTGTCTCACTTATACCTATACCGTTCCTCAAGCCAAACTGACTACTTCTGATGGGGACACATTGTTGGAAAATTCTGTTGTTGATTGCAAACAATGTCCTTAGCGCGTGGCTCATTATATTGATGGTTATGTGATCTTGGCATTCCGTCAAATTCGGTATTTTAGTGATCTGAGCCACTCCAAAAGTATTTGTTTAGTTCTGTAAGTTTCATTGAGAAAGCTGTATAAGATGTTCACATACTCCTCGTCCATTATTTTGACAACTTCAGCTTACACTTCATCCGGCTTAGCAGCCTTTTATGTACTTGGATTGCCTGATAGCATACAGAATCTCTTCTTTGGTTAGATCCAATTCTGATGCCTCTTCTCCACCTATCTATTCTCTCTTGCCAATAAACAATTCCATCACCTACTTCACCTCTTCTTCAGGTCCACCAGCACGATTTTGTCGTTACTATAGAAATTTAGCTTGTTTGTTTTTCATCTTAATCCTGATGTTTCATTTAGATTTTTATGCACGTTAAAAAATCATACTTACGTTGAAAACTCTCGATTTCCTTGACATTTCTCATTCATCGATTTATCCTTAGCTTCATTTTTTTCTGACGAGACTTTACAATATTTTGCATTTATTTCTATCTATATTCATCTATTTTCATCTTTCCTCTATCGACTAAAGAATTTCCTCCATCATCTACTCCTTCTTACCACTCTTTTTGGCTTTTAAGTTTTCCAAGAGCATTAACACTAGTTTTTTTCTTTTTCTTTTTTAGTTTTGAAGGCATCATTTGCATTCTTTGTTTTGACATTATCTCTGAAGCCTTCAAAACTCAGGTTTAAAGCATTTCAAGATGGTGTAATGAAAATTGGACGCGCGCAAATTTGTCGCGCGAACATAAAAGTCATTCCGGTACATATAATTTTCATCCTCTTTTTCTTCTTTCTTTTTGTTTTGAGTGGAAAATATGTGCAATAGAAACAACACTACTCGTTTGTTTTTATTACACATCTTTTCCACTCGCTTAGTTTACTATTTTAGTTCATTAAACTTTTATTACACATCATTCCATTACATTTTCACTGCACAAAATTTCATTAGACATTTATACTCAACATTGTATTTAATATGCTAACTTAGGTGCATTTTAATATGCCTTTTGTTTTTGCTTTTGGTTTATTACATTGAGTTTTGTTTTTTGTATGTTATTACACTTGCAGCTGAAAGTTATGCGCAATTCCTCGAAGGTAATCCAAAACATCTCGTTCATAATCTTTGCAAGCGTTTGTAATCTTCAAAGTAGTATCTTGGCAGACTTTGTTTTTCTATGGTTCTTCGCCTGCAATGTACTTCTGAATTTTAATACGATTAAAGTTTTCCTCCTTTTTCAGGGCTTTAATTAACCTCCAAATGTTTGGGTGAGTAGCATTTAGTAGTAAAGAAAAAGCGTTGTGCCATCCTTCAACGGTGTTATTAGTGCGAGGTATATGGTCGTCAATAAGTGAGAAGCAATTCCATATTTTTAAGGCAAACCGTGGTTGCCTTATCCTACCCCTTCTATCCATGCGTCCTATTTAGGTGTCTTCGAAACTGTTTATCAAAGGCTCAAGTATTTCTTCGTTGGTTGGAAAACACTCGCTCTCCGTCGTAGGCTTCTATAACATCGGCTACTGGTACAAATGAAAGAGCAGCCAAATACCGTGACCTAAGAGAAAATTCAGCATCTTCACTATATCTTTCTTGTAAACCTGTGCTCTGAATATGTCTCCACATGCATTGGCTTCGGTGAAAAAAAACCCTCGTATAATCACTTCCGGAAATTTCCTTTTAAGTGCGTTAATCGCCGCTGTCTCAAAGTCTGACATTACTGAGGTCGGCCGTAGGCCAGGTTTCAATATCTTCAGTGATTGAAGTAGGCGAACATACGTTTCTTCCGATTTGCTAGGAAGAAGAGCATAAACCTTGGGTATTACGTTGCTGTATTTCACCCCGTGAATGGTATATGTGTAGTTGACTGAAGAACTTCGGTTATGACGAAAAACTGCCATAAGCGTACCAATGACTGCAATGGTGCATGAGCTCCAAATTCTTCTCAGTTGAAAACAAGAAAGATTCAAAGACGTGGAAAGATTCAAAGACAAGAAAAACAAGAAACGGATTCAAAGACGTGCTTATTATACCCGAATATTCGGGTGTAATAAGCACGTCTTTTAAATCCGTTCTGACGCAAATTAAATTTATCAAAGCTATTCAAAGTCAATGGAACCGGTATGGAAAACAATAGTATCTGACGGAAGAAAGAAGTTTTTCAATAAGGTCTTTAATCCCTCAGATATTGCTGTAAGCGGAATCGTGAGCTTACGAACTTTTAGAAACAGAGTTATCGACAAAAATAAGATGTGACTTTACGTCCCTTGGTGGGAAAACCATGCATTATTTTAGGAAGAAAGTATTCACAAAAGGTTTATCCATATGAGCGGTATCGGTCCAAGGAAAATAAAATTAGTCGAGTTTTCAGGAGCCCAGATTTTGCTACAAATACATCAGAAGTAGAAATTAACACTTATGACCCCTGGTGGCCAAACCATTCTTTACTAAACATTAGAAATTACGTGAAAAATATTTTCCGTCAGGTCTTGTATGCGATACAGGAAGAATTTTTCAAATCGGAGTTTTAGGAGCAGAAAACGCAATTTACCATTGTGCGCCCTAGCGGAAAGTCTATGTTTAACTTCAAAATTTTGAATTTATAGGAAAAACATTACGCATCGGAAACACTATCCAACAAAGAAGAAATTTTTCAAATCGGACTTTTAGAAGTAGAGATATTGACAAAAATAAGATACACATCTACGCCCCTGGCGTAGAAACCATGCATTATTTCAAAAAGAAAATGTTCCTAAAATGTTTGTTGACATGAGTAGTATCGGTCCACAAACGACTTTTTCAATCGAGATTTTAGAAGCTCATATTTTGCTGCAAATACATCAGAAGCGGAAATTAAGACTTACGCCACCTGGTGGCCAAACAATTTTTTACAAAAATTTGAAATTACGTGCAAACGATTTTCCATCAGGAGCTGTATCCGGTGCAGAAATAATTTTTCAGATCCGAGATTTAGAAAGCAGAGATATAGGGAAAAACGGAATTTACCTTTACGCTCCCTAGCGGAAAGTCTATGAATTACTTGAAAATTTTGAATTTATAAGAAAAACATGTCACACTGGAAACACTATCCAACAAAGAAGGAATTTTTTAAATCGGACTCTTAGAAGTCGAGATATTGACGAACATAAGATATATATCTACGCCCCTGGCGTAGAAACCGTGCACTATTTTAAGAAGAAAATGTTTCTAAAAGGTTTGTCGACATGAGTATTATCGGTCTACGAACGATGTTATTTTCAGTTGAGAATTTAGGAGCCCATATTTTACTGCAAATACATCAGAAGCGGAAATTAAAGTTTACGCCTCCTGGTGGCCAAATCATTTTTTACAAAAATTAGAAATTATGTGGAAACGATTTCCCATCAGGAGCTGTATCCGGTGTAGAAAGAATTTTTCAGGTCGGAAATTTAGAAGCAGAGATATAGGGGAAAACGCAATTTATCCTTACGCCCTCTAGCGGAAAGTCTATGAATTACGTGAAAATTTTGAAATTATATGAAAAATATGTCACACAGAAAACACTATCCAACAAAGAAGGCATTTTTCAAATCGGACTCCTAGAAGTCGAGATATTGACAAAAATGAGATATAGATCTACGCCACCTGGCGGAGAAACTGTGGAATATTTTGGGAAGAAAATATTCCGAAAATGTTAATCGATGTGAGCGGCATCAGTCCACGAAAGAATTTTTTCAATCGATATTTTAGAAGCTCAGATTTTATGGCAAATACATCAGAAGCGAAAATTAACACTTACGCACACTGGTGGCCAAAGTATTCTTTACCAAAAATTCGAAATTATATGCAAAAGATTGTGCATCAGGAGATGTATCCGCTGAAAAAAATTTGAAATCGGAGTTTTAGAAGAACAGTTATCGGAAAAAATGCAATTTACTTTTACGCCCCCTAGCGGAAAATCTATGCGTAATGTGAAGAAGAAACTATATCCAAAATACTCTTCGACATAAATGGAATTGAAAGATAAAAGATTTTTTTCAATCGGATGTTTAGAAGCAAATATGTGGAATAAAATGTATTTTTGAATTCGACATCGTCTGCATTTACGCCCTCTAGCGGCGAAATTGTACATCGTAAAAAACCAAATAAAGGATCATCATTCACATATTTCAAGCTTTCGAATGCAAAAAGAGTTTTTCAAATCGGACTAATAGTTCCAGAGATACCGTGGGTACGGACTGACGGACGGACGGACGGACTGACTGACTGACGGACGGACGGACGAACGGACAAACCGATAACATAAGCACGATCTTTTTTTACAGAAGACGTGGTAAAAATAGGAATTCGATTTTCTTCCAGGCCACTATCAAAAAGTAAAAATGATTTCCCATCTGCTGTTTTCTGATACTTTTCTGGAATGAATAGTACTTCTAAAGACCTGGGATTTGCAGGAGCAGTTTCTGCAACCCTACAAAAATTCTGAATTGTTATTTTTAAAGATGCAGGTGAAGGCATTTGGACAGGTACTGCAGTAATCAAATGCAAAGAAATATTTGCCAACACCTCTTGGGTAGTGTGTCCTGTTACTTTGGCCCCCCTCTTTCATTTTTTGGATAGATTCTCTCACAATATTTTTTGCCGAATCAGGAACATGGTTGTGAACTGTACTCTTCACACCTTTACCTCTCTCTGTGTGAGCTCTGCCGAGACATCGTCGCTTATTAAAGTCAGCACACTTCCATATGGGTTTCTCTCCAATTTATTTTTCTATTTTATAGATAAATACTTCGTACACTAGCATATCGTTTCCTCTTTCGCTCTTGATAAACTTCAGCGTGGTTTCCATTTTAATGGAAAAATTTGAAAACTAACCACGAAATTATAAAGCAAATCTAAAGGCCCCCGCTGACTCGAAATTTCATCAGCGGTTCTGTACGCCTGCCTAGGAAGTAGCTGAAATCCATGTGGCCTCATGGAATCATGTGACCTCAGGTGACGGCGTATCTTTGACAGGTATACAGTTAATTCGTGCCATCAGGGGGTGGTTCAGAAGCAGATCAGGAGTTCGAGCACTGCTTGAATTCTTGACCTTGAAAATGACCAGTGGGTATGGCCCGCAGAAAATTTCTGAAATAGATCTTTGAAACAGATTAATTCAACCTGGGGAGAGACTGGAGGGGCAACATTGCTGATCCTCCATGCCAACGTTCCAAATCCTAGAAAACTAAACTTCATATTTTTATTTATATCTCCCTCCCTCGGTTTACAATTCGTTCTGTTTTCGAAATATAATGAAAATCCTTGCACGTCCATTTTTCTCGCGTCCAATTTTCGTAGTCGTCCAATTTTCCGTGTCCAATTTTCGTAGTCGTCCAATTTTCCACGTCCAATTTTTGTGCGTCTAATTTTCGACGTCCAATTTTCGTATATTCTTTCAAGATTCTGTGTAAAAAACTGAAATTTTGAGTCTGGTAACATTTTTTTCTTTCAAGTTTCTTCTTAAATTTCTTCAACGTAACTTTCGTTTTCGAAATATTTGGGTAGTGAACGGACCTAATATTAATATCCTTCTTGGATGCGTTTTGGTCCACTGAATGCCATTTTATTTCTGCAGTGTTTGAAAATTTATAATCAAAATATTTTATTGCTTACAATATTTTTATCACTTGAGTCTTGTGGCAATGTCCATGTATAGAGCCTAAAAGGGGGAGTTTAGAAACGTATTGCGTACAACCAGGTTTAATTTTTTACAGAATTGTAAAATATTTGTCCGTTTCTTCGTTCCTCTGTTCAGCGTAGAAACTTCCAGCAACGGCACCACGTGATCTGCGTCTGACATTTACATTGCACTCACTCAATGATATAGTCAATTCATGTCTCTTGATCAATTTTATCATTTGTTGAAATTGGCTGAAAAAATCTTCAATGACAATAATCCTTCTCAGAGGCTAGTCTACATACCCCACAAAGATGTTTACCGGGTTCTTACTGGTTTCAAATCAATATAGCACGATTTAGTCTGATAAGAGCACTTAGTTCAAAATAGATTTATTGATACCGTGTTAAAAAGTACTGCCACACCATTCAAACGGTATCTATCTTCTTTCTCACAAAAGAATTAATACATTGTTCCGCTTGGTCCCTGTGGGGCCAAGTACCTCTCTATCTAATCTCACGCATGCCAAGGATATCTATTTTCAGACTTCCAATTTGTTCATATGTATTTTTTGTTTTACCACCATTGTATAAATATCAGACATTTTATGTGACAGGTTTAACGGCTGACATGGATATTTTTAGAACGTTCTGACCACTTAAAGTCAACCGAGGACCGAAGGGCAAAAATTGTGTTTTTACAAAAATGTTGGTTATTGTTAGAAAGGAAAGTGGTGTAGTGGTTTTCCGTTGCTGTCTACATCGCACGGGTCATTTAGACTGTGCCTGTAGATTTCTGGTCAAGAGCTACGCTACCATAATTTATTTTCTTCCAGTCCAGATGATAGTGCTGCCACCACAAGGTTGAAGTCTTCACCTGCTAGAAAGTGTAACAATCTTCGCACCCTGGATGGCCATATCAGTAGAATACTCTTCCAACTTACTCTGTTTACTAAATGGTACAGCCTCCGCCACTATCAGACAGCACGAATTCTGAATATTAATAAATAAAATATTAATATACTGATAATAATAATTGCACCGAGTTGCTCAAAAATCTGTTTAAATTCAAAACTTTATGACAAAAAAAACGTGTATTACAGTGGTGCCGTTTGCACGAAAAGCATTAACTAGTAGAGGAATTTTGAATTTTATAACGCAAACTTTTAAGGTAAATAATCACCGACAGGGGGCGATAACGGCTAAAACTTAGTAAGTACAGTGAAAATCAATGAAAAAAGATACGTTGCAGTAATTAGAGGACACTATCACAATAATAATTGTTCAGCGTGTCCTCCGCAACAAATGCTTTACTTCTTGCATTCAAGCGTGTGACAACTCTAGTGACCGCCAAATGTTGCAAATCTGCAAAATGTAGTATGCAAGAGACTTCGCTACCAATAGCTTCCTTCAGTTGTGGAACTGTTGAAGATCTTGTCGGGTACACATTGGACCTGCTATTCTTACAAACAGAAATCCATAGGTGTCAGATCTGGAGACGGGGTCACGGGATGATGCACTGCCTGCTGATTAGTCTTTTAGCACTAAATGTGGTGACAAGAAAGTTCTTTACTGAAGATGCGACGTTAGCTCGTTCACAATACTGCATGCACCTGACTGCGTGTAGCAGGCTTTGTACCTCCCAATCATGAAATCACGGTTTCACGTAGCAGTTATATGTAGGGTTCGGCATTTACTGAGCAAGTAAATGACCAACGGTACCTCGAAGGAAAAATGCCCAAGAATGACGCATGAAATGAATCCACACTACACCGTAACTTGGAGTGAATACAGTGGTTCCTCTGCGTAAGCATGTGGATTATCGTGTTCATATATTCGGCAATTATGCGTGTTGACAGATCAATGTATCGGGAAATCAGCTTCGTCTGTTCACAATATACACGGTCGAGTCACATTATTGTGACCAACAGCTCATATCAAATGTAACCGACGTGTGCAGCAAGGACAGCAGCTAGACGGGTTGGGAGTGACTCAATAAGGTCCTGGAAGGTATTCACAGGTATATGGAGCCTTGCCGACTGCAGTGTATCTGCAAACTACTTGAGGGTGCCTGGTGAAGGATCCAGAGAGCGAACAACACGATCGAGGTGGTCCCACAAAGGCTCAATTGGGTTTAAGTCTGGGGAATTAAAGGGCCAAGGAAGTACTTTGAATTCTTCATCGTGCTCTTCCAACCACTCTTGGACATATTTAGCTGTGTGACACGTCACATTGTCGTGCTGTAAGATCCCATCTGCCCCAGGGAAGACAATCAGCATGCATGGGTGTACTTGGTCTGCAAGGATGAATTCATAACGGATTCGGTCCATAGTCCCTTCCACAGGTATGAGTGGGCTCAGAGAATGCCACGAAAACATTCTTCAGACCATAACGCTGCCCCCACCAGCTTGTGTGCTTCCAGAAATTGTGGAAGAGTTTTGTTCTCCGATGTTTCTCGCCTCATACGCTAACGTCCATCCGTTCCATGAAGCAGAAAACGTGACCCATCGGAGAAGGCAATCCCTTTCGAATTAGCGGAGGTCCAATTCCGATACTGCAGTGCAAATATAAGCCTTTTCTGCCGATGTGCTTTCTTTAGCATAGGTGCAGTGACCATCCGTCTGCATCGGAGCCCAATAAGCAGCAGGGTTTGCTGAACTGTCGTTTTAGACACACTTCCAGTAGCAGCCTTGTTCATTCGGCCTGTGAGTTGCTCCACTGTAGCGTGTCGATCGGTCCTCATGCACCTTTGCAGCCGAAGTTCACCTCTCACATCAATGGCACATGGTGCTCCGCAGTTTCCCGCCGCTTATTCGTAATGGTGTTATTTCTCCAATCACGATACACTTTAACCACAACAGCACGCGAACAGTTCACAAACTGCGCTGTTTGAAATATATTGCCACCCTTGGCTCGAAAGCCGATAATCATCTCTTTTTGCAAATCTAATAAATCGCTCCTTTTATCCATGACAGCAACAAGTGATATGTTTCAGAATGCCTACAGCACACCTTATATACCCTCCAAGCCAGCTCACACGGGCCTTCTTTCATTGGCTACGCGTTGTTGACCTCCAAAGTAGGAGGAGGTCACAATAATGTGACTCGACTGTGCATTTAACAACCACTGGGGATTCTCAGAGATCTTTGCCAGAGGCCATTTGGAAAATTCCTCCCGCTGTGTGGTATCCTTCGCCAACAGCTGATGTAAAGTTTGCAGTTGGTACAGGTTTAATGCTCCGCGAACGATACGATTTACAGACGTTCTCGCTAATGCCAAACATCTCGCCACTTCACAAGTATTTTTGGTTAAACTGTTCTTTTTTTGAAATGCTAGTTCGTCCATTTGGAATGCCACAGTATTCGAACGGGACTCCCTTAACCCTGGTCTCCTGCGCGTAGGGGACGATCCAGCAAACTTCAAGTTTACCATAATCGTCTCACAGGACACCGCAATCCTGAACACATGATAAGACCTTTGCCCTTTTTCAGTCCTTTGTAGGTTCAGGACTTTCGCAATGCTTCTGTTGATGATTTTTCGCTTGCATAAAAATTGTTCGTTAACAAGAATTTTTATCTCTTGAACACCGTTTTCAATAATGAGAACGATGAAAGCGATTCACAGAAGGTTAATAGCTGCAACTCAGTGCTTTTCAGCATGACGTTTGCATATGGTTCTTCTTTTTCATGCGTTTACAGCGCCCCCGCTCGTCGCATTTTCAAACTAAAATGTTTTTCTTTGACAAACAAAATGTTCCTCCTGGTTGATGCTTTTCGCGCTAAACACACAAGAAGACACGCACGTTTTCTTTTCTTATAAACTGCTGAAGTTTTAGCGGAATCCTGAGCTACCTGGTATTGCCTAAAGTTTATGTCATGCGACCATCTTCGGTTCATTCTAGATCGCACCGTCAGATTCTACTGCTGCACGTGTTTAACGCAAAGTGAGCAACATTCAACTTTTTGAAGCAAGTTGTTTGTGTTTTTTCAAAGATGAAACGCAGTGTTGTTTCCTCACTTTACTTGTCCTGTGCAAATTAATACAATTTGGAGCGCTCTCCACTGCAATAACGTTTTCTGAAGCTTTGAAAAATGCCACTGTTTTTCATAATAGCAATTCCTAGATCTATTAATGAAACATCACACACTCGAGGTGTTTTCCTTGAAAAGAAACAGCAATGTTCTCAATGAGACTATGGTCGTGGTATCTTGATAACTTAAAATGAACATATTTCAAGGCTGTTGCCCACTCATTTTTGACTCATTAGAATGTTAAAATAAAAGTCTATTTCTGCATATGCGCATTTTTTACCCCTTGACATTTTGTGGCGAAGAATTAATTCCGAATTACTGTTTTACAGAGTAATCTACTGACTCGTTGGAAAAGAATGGCAGAATAATTGAAAATAGAAATCAATAAGAAAGGTACTTACCAGATTTTCAAAATATCTAGACTCATTAACAAAATGTAGATACAAATCCTCGAGTTCTTCCATTAAGACACACAAGTTACGGGCATAGAAATTCTATGCGCTTTTCATTGATTACAGGATTTACCTTTCATTCTCATTCATTATTCATTATGTTTTCCTACCTGAGCAGTAAGCGGTGCTCTGCCGAAAATAGCACACAACTGAGATCCCAAAGCAAATATAAATAAAAACCAAATAAATAAATAGGTGCACTCTAATGCGAATTTCCTTCTCTTTCCATCTGTGCGACTAGTTCGTTCCTTTGCCGCTCGGAAGCCGCATTTCATCTCTAAAATATCGAGTAAGATCCCCTGTGTACACATCACGAACTCTTTCTCTTGTTTGATCAATAACCAACAGTGTTATACAAAGCAACTTAACGTAAACACCTGATGCTCTCTAAAGACTTGAAAATTAAACAAAAAATAAAGTTCTTTCGTGCTCACAAAAGTAATACGTTTGATTAAAAAGTTCAGGCTATTCGTTCTACAGGACTTTAAGCTTCGAGTTTCTAGCTTCCGGTCTAATTGTGAAAACCTTTTCATTTGTGCAGAGTGTGATTGAATTAACTCCATAAAACTATTTTTTCCGGTTATCACTGGAAGATGAAACACAAGCCACAGGCTTGAAAACTGTTTGAAGCACAGAAGTGACTTAAACTGTAAAAATATACAACTTTCACGTAAACAAAAAGCTATGTTTTGTATCTAGTAAATCAAGCTGCTCGTTTTTGTAAAAATGTGATGAGTAATCCGTAATTTTTTTAAATACCTTTCCTGTACAGCAACTTTGAAATCAGGTATTCATTAGGTTATTGGAGAATGATCAATGAGAGCAGTTATTTCTCGTTTCTTTGTAGATATTCCTAAAAGAGGGGCGCTGCAACTAAAATCTGATGCTGTGTGACACATTATTTTGTTTATCAAAAAATATTTAAATAACAATTAATTTGCTCAAGCAGGGTTTTTCTCACATAACCGCTGTATGCACAGGAAATTTGCCCGGCAGACTTCCAACGACAGTGGTATTTACCAGCTGATTGGAAGGAATACAAACTCATCGCACGCAACTGTCACTTCCCACAGTGTACTAATTGCAAACGTTAATTTTTCGATAATTGATCACAGCGTGTCACGGCGAATTTATCTCACTGCCTACATTTTGCGATTTAATGACTGCAGTCCACCGTACTGCAACATTCATCGGCTCACATTCAGAGAGTAACGCGAAGGCTATACAAACATTAAGGGTGAAGCTGATCTTTAATAAAAGCTTTATGGAAGTCTGAAGTTCTTACTGTTCATCTGAGTGTGTCCTGATTCGAGTTCCGGATGAGGCATGGGTGGAGTATTGTTTATCTTACGGCAGTAGGTCTCTCACTTCCCTGGAACCAGTGGCTTTAATTTTGAATGAGAAACTGCGTCAAGACTTACAATTGCTCGTGATGGTTGTTGAAACCTCTCTACTAAAAAGCAGTCTGCTCTGCCAGTGATATTAAATTGCATGGCATTGAACTTGTGCAAAATATTATTCATGAACATTTAGGAATTGTCCTGGTATACAAAATTTATCTACATCAACGTGATATAAAACGAGCTCGAAAGTAACTGCTGTGATTGTGTTAATCCGCATGAGGCTGTCTCAAGATTTTAACTTGGAGGTTCTAAGAAGTGATGGTTAGTCCGTGCGAGTACTGATTACCTAAGGGAATTCAGTTTTTTCCCTATGATACCTGCAAAGAGAGTTCTTTCAGGTATGTGCAGTGTACGTACAGTCAATGTTTGACTTCGTATAAAGTATTCCGCACACTACCTGATAATTTTTCTTATGTTCGAATATATATAAAAATAATATATATATATATATCATCATCATCATCATTGTCAACCATTATCAATCCACTGCTGGACGAAGGTCTCCCCCAAGTTTCCTCCACAACGGTCTGTCTTGTGCCAGTCTCCTCCATGTCACTCCCGCATATTTACGAATTTCATCCACCCATCTCCCATGTGGTCTTTTCCTGGGTCTTTTCCTGTCCCTTGGAATCCAATCTAAAATTTCGGCTGTCCATCTATGGTCTGTCCTTCTGGCAGTATGTCCAGCCCATTGCCATTTCAGGGATTTAACTCTGATCATGATGTCTTCCACTCTCGTCATTTTTCGGATCCACGAGTTCCTCTTCTTATCTCTCCTGGTTATACCAAGCATGCACCTCTCCATGCTTCTTTGAGTTGTCTGCAGCCTTTGTATGTCTCTTTTAGTTAAGGTCCACGTCTCTGCACCATACGTAAGCACTGGAAGGATGCATTGATCAAACACTTTTCTTTTAAGACATAATGGCATATTGCTCTTGAAAATTATGCTGTTTCTTCCAAAAGCTCTCCAGGCAAGTTTTGTACGCCGATTAATTTCTTCATCAATGTGACCCTCACTTGATATCTGCTGTCCAAGATAAACATACGTATCTGTTATCTCCAGTTTTTCTCCATCAATCGATAAGTCTTCATTTCTTGTAAAAGCATTGAACATCACTTTTGTCTTCTGAAAGTTCATTTTTAATCCCACTTCTTTACTCTTGTCAGCAAGTTCCTGGATCATACTCTGCAGCTCTGATGGGGTAGTTGCAAAAATGACTACGTCATCAGCAAAACGAAGGTGGGTTAGAAAATCTCCATTAATCTTTATCCCTTTGTTTTCCCAGTTCAGTGATTGAAAGACATTTTCCAATGTGGCATTAAAGAGCTTCGGAGATATGGTGTCACCTTGTCTCACTCCCTTTCCAATTTTTATGTGTGTTGTATTTTCAAACAGCCGAATCTTTTTGCACTTGCATTTTCATAGATGTTATTAATAATATTAATGTATGCATCTTCAATACCGCAGGATTTCAGAGCCGTGGTAACTGCTGATGGTTTCACCGAATCAAAGGCTTTTTCATAATCTATAAAAGCCATGCACAATGGAAGTTCATATTCCCTCGCTCTTTCAATTAGTTCTCTCAGTACGTGGATATGATCTATTGTGCTGTAGCCACTCCTGAATCCAGCTTGTTCTCTCGGTTGAGCCATGTCCAGTGTTACCTTCAAACGGTGTGAAAGAACTTTAGTGAAGATTTTATAAACCACTGATAGCAGGCTGATAGGTCTGTAGTTCCTGAGATCCTCAATGTCACCTTTTTTATGTAGCAGGATCATTGTAGCGGTGTTCCAATCCTCAGGAATCTTTCCTTCATTAAGGCATCGAGTGAAAATTTGGGCGAGTACTGTTTCAATTTCTCCACTTGCTTCTTGTATGATGTCTATAGTAATTCCATCTTCTCCTGGAGCTTTCCCCCGCTTCATGTTCTTGATTGCATGAGCAACTTCTGCTGGGAGGACTGGAAGAACTCTGGTACCTTTCATGATGTCTGGAGTACATGTATCATCCCTTTCATATAATTTGGAGTAGAAATCTTTCACTCTTGTCAAAATTTCGCCTCTATTTCTTGTTATAGAACCATCTTCTTTTCTCAGAGCCATAATCTGTTTTCTTCCCCTTACTGAGATGTCCCTTTGCTATCTTTAGGCTTTGGTTGTTTTTAATTGCTTTCCTCACTAGCTCACAGTTGAATTTCCTTACGTCTTCAGTGATACTTTTTCGTGCTGTCTTGCATAGCTCTATATATTCCACTTTGGAAGTCACATCTTCTTTAGTTGTCCTCATCTCTCTTCTTTTTTGCATCAACATTTTGGTTTTTCCTGATAATTTGTTTACATGCAACTTGTTCTTAGACCCAGCTAATTTTGTTGCTGTTTCCATAAGAGCTTTGGTTACTTTTCTGTTAACTTCCGAAATATCCACTTCTTCCGATGTTAGGCCTTCTAAAGCAGTGAATCTGTTCTTCAGTTCCAACTTGAAAGTATTATGGTGTTTTTTAAGGTTGGTTATGTCAATACATTTTGTTTGTCTTATGAGCTTGCCACGTTCCAGTTTAGTGTTGAGGTGCATCTTACATCTCACCAATCTATGGTCACTACCTGTGTTGAACTTGTTCAGCACACTGCAGTCTTCGATGACGAATTTTTTGTTACACATAATAAAATCAATTTCACTTGTCGTCCCAATTGGATGTCTCCATGTCCATTTCCTGTGTGGCTTTTTCTTGAAAAGGAATTCAAGATGAAAAATCCTTCTGCCTCTGCAAACTCAACGAGAGTATTTCCACGCTGGTTTCTGTTGCCGTGACCGAATTTACCTACTGAAGTTTCATTCTGTTGCCGGTGCCCTATTTTTGCATTGAAATCTCCCATAATTATCTTCAAGTGCTGCTTACCTTTATTATTTAGATCACGAATTTCCTCATAAAATTCTTCAATTTCTTCTTCAGGATGACTTGTGGTGGGTGCATAAGTTTGAATAATCTGAGCCTGGTATCTTCTCGATAGTTGGATAACGAGTCGTGCAGCTCTGTCAGAGGAACTTTCAACTTCTACCACTTTATCCTTCAGTTTCTTGTTTATTATAAATCCAACACCACTAGTTCTGCCAGTATCTGTCCCACGATAATAGAAGAGATGTCCACTTTTCAGTTCAATGAGATCTTCTCCTTTTCTCCTTACCTCACTTAGCCCGACGATGTCCCACTTGATCCTTTGTAGTTCCTCTTCCAATTCAAGAAGCCTTGAATCAGAAGATAGGGAGCGTCCGTTGTAGGTAGCCAAGGTCAGCATCAAATGGCAGCCTAGTCCGGTCCTCCGGGGATTCTTAGCACCCTCTGCCTTCATGTCGCACTGGCCGCTGCCTTGGCCAGGTACATTCCAGCTGCCGGAGACTGAGGGCCAAGATTTAAGTTGTAGAGTCATTTTGGAGGTGTTTGGCCATAACTCACCACGCTGGCCAAGCGGGTTATTGAGTGTGGGATAGCATTTCCTCTGATCCCGATGGTATAGTTATACCGCTATTTGCGGTCGTCAGAGCCCCTTTAGTGGGAACAGGATGCACCACGAGAAGGCGGGGTTGACATTTGTCAAGGAGAGGCTGTGATGTTACGCATCACCTGACCTTACATCCCATATATATATATATATATATATATATATATATCCATTGTGCATGGCTTTTATCGATTATGAAAAAGCCTTTGATTTGGTGAAACCATCAGCAGTTGCAATGGCTCTGAAATCCTGCGGTATTGAAGATGCATACATTAATATTATTAATAACATCTATGAAAATGCAAGTGCAAAGATTCGGCTGTTTGAAAATACAACACACATAAAAATTGGAAAAGGAGTGAGACAAGGTGACACCATATCTCCGAAGCTCATTAATGCCACATTGGAAAATGTCTTTCAATCACTGAACTGGGAAAACAAAGGGATAAAGATTAATGGAGATTATCTAACCCATCTTCGTTTTGCTGATGACATAGTCATTTTTGCAACTACCCCATCAGAGCTACAGAGTATGATCCAGGAACTTGCTGACAATAGTAAAGAAGTGGGATTAAATATGAACTTTCAGAAGACAAAAGTGATGTACAATGCTTTTACAAGAAATGAAGATTTATCGATTGATGGAGAAAAGCTGGAGATAACAGACACGTACGTTTATCTTGGACAGCAGATATCAAGTGAGGGTCACATTGGTGAAGAAATTAATTGGCGTACAAAACTTGCCTGGAGAGCTTTTGGAAGAAACAGCATAATTTTCAAGAGCAATATGCCATTATGTCTTAAAAGAAAAGTGTTTGATCAATGCATCCTTCCAGTGCTTACGTATGGTGCAGAGACGTGGACCTTAGCTAAAAGAGACATACAAAGGCTGCAGACAACTCAAACAAGCATGGAGAGGTGCATGCTTGGTGTAACCAGGAGAGATAAGAAGAGGAACACGTGGATCCGAAAAATGACAAGAGTGGAAGACATCATGATCAGAGTTAAATCCCTGAAATGGCAATGGGCTGGACATACTGCCAGAAGAACAGACCATCGATGGACAGCCGAGATTTTAGATTGGATTCCAAGGGACAGGAAAAGACCCAGAAGAAGACCACATGGAAGATGGGTGGATGAAATTCGAAAGTATGCGGGAGTGACATAAAGGAGACTGGCACAAGACAGACCGTTGTGGAGGAAACTTGGGGAGACCTTCGTCCAGCAGTGGATTGATAATGGTTGACAATGATGATGATGATGATGATGATATATTGACAAAAGTCATAGGACACCTAGAAGAGAAACACAGCATTTATTTACATACTTTAGTACGATGTCGGTCCACCTTTGGATTTAATGCATGAACTGACTCCCTCGAGACACGCTTTCGACAAGGTTTTGGAACACAGCGATAGGTATGCGCCTCCATTCAGTACATAATGCTGCCGCTAACTGTTGATTAGTATTAGGCCTTGGTTCCAAACTTCTCATGCGGCGCCCTAATTCATCCCATAGGTGATCTGTGGGATTAAAGTCAGGGCTCTGTGCTAGCCAGTTCACACACGATAAGGAATTATCGTGAAACCACGATGTAACAGTCCTTGCTTTATGGCTCGCTGCATTATTCTGCTGGTACCAACAAGACTCGACTACATAGTATTGCCACAGGGTTGGTAGGGCATAATTGTCCAGAATATCGAGGTAGACGTGCTGGTTAACAGCATTGTCCACAACAACCAATAGGCTGGGACCATACCACGAAAAACACCCTCACACGAGTACATTGCCAGCTCCAAACTTGACCGTAGGAAAAGTATACTGTGGTTAATAGCTTTCCCTCGGCTGCCGCCATACCCACACACGGCCATCAGACTGATGGATCGTGTATCTGGATTGATCAATCCATAGGACCCGTTTCCATTGATCTACGGTCCACGATAAATGTTCTTACACCATGCTAAACGACGGGTAGCATTTCGAGTGGAAATGAAAGGCTCATGAGCAGCTGCATGACCACCGTATCCCATGGAATGAAGTTCTCAGTGAATGGCATGTGTACATTCCGAAATTCCAGCATTGTTACTCACCTGTTCATTGAGGTCTTCTGCAGTACTCCGTCGATTGGCTGTAATGACTCTCCTGAGGCTTCGACGTCCTTTATCACTGATTTTCTTTGGTCTACCTGCACGTTTTGCTGCTTCAGGCACGCCATGTGTCTTCCACTTATTCAGAACATCCAAAACAGTTGACTTGAGTATGTTTAAAAGCCTCTCGAATTCTCTTATGGACAACCCACTAATATAACACCCAACATTTTTTACTTTCCCGAAGTCAGTTCTTTCCCGCCGTGACATTTTCACTCAACCTCACAATGCCATGTGATTTCGGTCAGCTGCAGGCTTCTTTTTATACCGTTTGCAGCTGTGCAGCGCATCTTAACAACGCAACGGATTCCTTCGTTTGCTTTTGGATGGGTGTTCGGTGACCTTTGTCGATATAGTGTATATATGCATATACTGTGTGTGTGTGTGTGTGTGTGTGATATGTGACGAATTTAACATACAGTATATATGTTTGAATTTTTCTGACGTTCTACCATAACTGTCTTTAATCAGTAGGAACTGCCACTCATGACACCAAATGGTCTACTGTTATGCACTGGCGTGCAAGAATTAAGGACGAGACGGTTTTTCGAATGTAACGTCGTGCAGAAGTGCTCCACATCGACTCAAATCATACCATAAGATCCCCAAGATGTAAGAATATGGAACAAGTGAGCAAAACCGTCCAAACAAGGAATCCAAAGGATACAAAGGCATTTTATTGAAAGGTAGTTTCTAGCACAACTGGACAGAAGACAGAAGCGTCCATGTGACAGGCGGCTGCCAAGAAAAATCCAATCTATAGTAGGGGATATGATCACCCCTGACTGCGTTGCAGGATTTAGAACGTCTGTCCATGTTGAGGACGAGTTTGTCAAGGAGCTGCTGAGGCTTCGCGGCCCATTCCTTTTGTAGCGCTAATCGCAGCTGCGGAATCGTTTCTAGAGGCTAGTGACGTGCTGCCAAGCGTCTCCCGAGAAAGTCCCACACGTGTTCGATTGGATGTAGGTCCGGGGACCTTGCGGACCAATCCATGCGTTGAATATCTTCACTCTCCAACAGCCACTGTATGATGAGGTCCAGCGTTGTCGTCCAAGAAAAGGAACTCAGGACCCACAGTACCTCTAAACAGACGTACGTGAGGCAGGAGAACCCCGGTACAATAGCGGACACCAGTGACTGAACCTCCTTGGAAGACGTGGAGGTCAGTATGGCTATCAACCATGATACCTTCCAAACGAGAACTCCGCCACTTCCAAACCGGTCCCTTTCGATGATGTTGGCGGTGTGATTGCGTGTTCCCTGCACTCTCCAGAATCGCTCATCAGATTAAATAGGCTCTCATCGGCAAAGAGAACTCGACCCCAATGCTGATGTGTCCAGTTCTTTTGTTCTTTACACCACAGAAATCGCCCTCTCCAATGAGCAGGCGTTAATGGCACACACCGTGCTGGTCGTCGTGCTAATAGACCACCATTGTGTGCAGCCTCTTGGCCACGGCAAAACGCGATAACGGACGTCCAGTCGTCTGTTGCATGTGCCTTGCGATTTCTCCCGCTGTTTGCCGTCTGTTTCTTCTGGCCTGTAGGACAATATACCGGTCGTTCGCCGCCGTGGTTGCTCGTGGACGACCACTGCTAAACTCTCGGACAGCTGTTCCTGTCGTTTTGAAATGCTCTCCAAGCTCATGAAACAATGCTGTGAGCGATTCCGAACTCCTCTGCCACACTAGTCACACTTTGACCTTCTTCCAACTTCCCAATGACGCGACCTCGGGTTAAGCCATCCAGATGTCGTCTACTGGATTGCCTGTTAGCCATATCACACGATGGCTTGAATTCAACGTCGTTCAAACCGATGTACACCGTGCAATAGCTTCCACCGAATTGCTGAGCGTACACCGCCCGTGTTCTTTATACCCTTCCAACATTCCCCATACCTACGTCATGCTGCATATATGCGCATGCTCTACTGTACCGGACCGTAGTCTACCTCCTGAGTGGTCTTTCGGTCCGTTCTGCCTGCTCGTTCCGCTGTTATGCTAATTTTTCCTCTTCGTCCTTAATTTCTGCACACCAGTGTACAAAAGTGACAAACGTATATACTGGGGTCACTCGACTTGGGAGCTAAAAATCCCTGACTGACAGATAAATTTGATGTTTGTTCTTAGGGCCGATGGTGCGTATAATCTTTTCGTGCTAGTTTGTTTGGTAATAAGTCTAAAATGATAATTCTATCGAATTACCAGCAGTAACTCTTCCTTGGATTCCCACTCTTCCACTTCTCAGGAGAAAAGAAAGATGCACGGGCACCGACGGGTAAATACATCGTTTTCCTTGATAGCTAACGCAACCGTCTTGATAGCTAACGCAACAGCAATACACGGTAATGTTAGTATTCATGTATCTGTGTGAGATACTCGTATTTATCGAAAACATGATGTCCTCTGCTGTTAACATGATGATTCAATGATTGCTTTAGATCAACGCGTTCACATTCTCTCGTTTCAGATGCTTCCAAAGGCTGATAATCTAAAGTCCCGAAATACACACAAAAGTCGAAAAGTTGGATTGACTGAAATGTCAATCCAACTTTTCGAATTCCGTGTTCTCAAACCATTCTATAAAAACGCGAGCAGAATATACTGAGGTGTAAAAAAACTGGGAAGGGCTTTTCCATTTCCATTACGTGCCACCACACCCATGCGGTAAATGGTATAATCCGCAAACAACAAATATATATAGAGAGAGGTAGATACTTCAGCAAGATCAAGTAGTAGCATTCGCAGTTCAGATGGTATATTATCAGGATTTAAGCTATCTCAAACGTGGTATGATAGTTGACGTCCAGGAAAATGAGTATTATATCACGGAAATTACCACGAAATTTGAATTAACACGGTCAGAAATTTCAAGGGTGTACCTGAACTACACAAACTAAGGGAAAACATCCAGAGTGCGAAAATGCTGTGACCGAAGAAAAGCTCTGGATGATCGTGGACAGCGGCTTCTAGTACGCATCGTAACATCTGCCTGGCATGCAACATTGCCACAAATAACAGCACAATTCAGCGCTAGGACCAGTAGCAGCATCAGCATTGGGACAGTGCAACGTTTCCTGCGGTCTATGGGGTTTCGAAGATGGCGGCCAACTCATGTGCCATTGCTGACCGGACAACACAAGGCTGTGACAACAAAGCAGCACAACACGGTGTACACCGCCATTGGACGCAAGATGACTAGGAACGTCTAGCCTGGTCCGACGAATCGCGGTACTAACTGTTTCGGAAAGATCGGCGACTCTGGGTGTGGCGACAACGCCATGAGGCACTGAATCCGGCATGCCTACAAGGGACAGTTCGGACCGGCGCACAGTGGGAAATTTACGAGATCTGGGAGGACAAAATTATTGCTCCCAGTTTTGTTTTTATGTAACGGGTTTATTATCAGTACAATATGTACATAAATTTAAAATGTTATATATCACACATTTTAGAGGCAACAAAACAACAAATTCAAACATGAAGAGTATAATAAGGGTCATTCAAATGAAAACGAGACAAAGGGCTACACTGTAACGCAAGATGATATGCGGAAAGCCGGAATAGAGGTAAATTGACACTGAAGTCCGGCTACCCGTGTACGACAGAATACAGCAGTTTAGCCGAAATGTAGCTGGAATTCCCAACTATGTATTGTTTAAATATAATGCTTAGCCTGAAAGAATACAGAAAGACGACACAGATCAGGAAACAGAAACGAAATTATTATAATTGTTTTAGGTATTCTTCACCATGACCCAAAATTCTTGTATCACTCTAAATATCATAACGCCCGAAACTGTCTGTTCGTTAACTTCTTTTTTAGTAACAAAAACAGTGACTGATTGTGACTGCAGCTGATCCGTCATAGGTCGTGAAAATTTGAAGAACGGCTAAGGGTAGGAAATCTGACTCACTTTAGACAGGCGTTTCGGCCGGCTATGGTCGTTTGTTTGTACGGGCGTTTTGGGCGTTACGGTCGTTAAAGAGTTAAGGTAGGTCTGTATTTTGTCATGCAGCTATGGAGGTTAGTGATTCAAAGTTAAGAAGTGAAATGCGATCGTTTGGGTAAAATGGCTCCAGAAACAGTTGATGTAATGAAAAAGCTTACAAAAATAAATGTTTGAGTGCGTCAACGATTTTTTGGGGGCACCATGATTTCAAAAAAAGGCGTTTCCCGGATTGGCTCCCAGGCCTCGTCGACCTGAAAGTGTTTTTACGGAGCGTATTAATAACACTGTTTGGGCAATCGTGCAAGCAGATAGACGAATGACGTGTGAAGACATAGGAGCGTCAACTAATATTTCAAAAACGTCGGCATTCTGCATTCTACGCGACAAATGATTGCTGCATCATGTGTGTTCCAGATGGGTACCTCATCACCTGACAGAACAATTGCTAGCCAGAGTTCAAGTGTGTCATGATGGAAACAAATTATTACAAAGGATCAAAAACTTTCTAAACACAGTAATAACTGCCGATGAAACATGGGTCCACTATTTCGACCTCCTCACGAAGCGCGCAACGAGTGTCTAGAAAAACACAGGTCCGCCCTCTCTGGAAAACGTCCGCCAAACGAAATCAGCTGGGAAGGTGATGATAACTTTCTTTGATCATAAAGGTGTAGTCTACCAGCGTGCCGCTCGTCCACAAGTTACTGCCAATGCTGAGTATTACACTTCAGTCTTGAAGCGTCTGCGACGACACATATCAATTAAGCGACCAGAACTGGTGGGCAAATGGACCCTACACCATGATAACGCCCGCACGCATGTAGCTGCTTGTGTTCAACAGTTTCTTACGAAATGCAGTATTGAAATCATGTCACAGCCTGCCTACAGTCCTGACCTCCCACAGTGCGATTTCTGGTTGTTTCCACCAATGAAGAAGAAGATCCGTGGCGCAATAATCAACACACATGCTGACGTTATTCAAGCTATACAGGGGTTGCTTCCACAAAATGCCTTCGCCACATGATTTGAAAAGTGGACTGAACGATGGAACCGTTGTATATCATATAAGGGAAGGTAATTTGAGAAAGAACAACATATATTTTGCTGTATCTATATTTCTTCATTTTGTCTCAGTTTTATGGAACGGCCGTTGTACTTTCACAAATGTAATAAACCTATGCGCATGTACACGACGTTAAAGTTAAACGCACATTAAAAATTACCGATCTGATAGTTTCAAAACGATGATGTTAGAAGTTTTACTTACGAATCAAATTATAATTCTTCAAAAAGTAATTTCAGATAAAGGTGAAAGGTGTGACACGTAATGTCAGATTCAATATCGTGATTACACGTTTAAAACCAGACTACAAAGTATTATCTGTACAGAATAATGATCTCGTACCCGTCTGTATTTCCGATGGTTTTACGTCTTAATTACTTTAGTATAGACATGTATTAAACACTTGCTAACATGCGAGGTTTGAGCAATGCGACGAAACAAGAGTTCTAAATTCAACGAAAGGGAATCCTCACGAAATTTGTGAGCTGTCTTTCCTTCTTCATCATTAATAAATTTATCTGCTGCAATAACACTTTCTTGAAATAAAAAGATTATCTCCAGATATATTATAAACACTACTTTTTTCTCTCCAAAAGTTTTCTGGCATGTAAATGAATAATTTTTTGAAATTTTTTTTAACGTTTCTGTGTGAGCAACTGAAAAATAGCGGAATAAAATTAATTTCTTCTCCAAACAATCTGAAGTAGTTTGCAATTAGAACTCAAACAGAAATGTTTCTTCATGGTAATGTGGCTTCTTTGTTTTACGAGCGCCTCATTCATCAAATTGAACAATTTTATGTTCTTTCCTTCTATGAAGCAAAAACATATCACATTTGAAAAAGACGCTGCAGATTAGTCTGTATTTAAATAAGCGTTTTAAATAAAGTTTTATGCACTTCTCTTGTCACATATTTCCTCTTACTTAAAGAAGTGGGAATAGTTTGCTATCTTTCTATGAATGTAGAAAAGGGTTTTTATTGAGATATTGTATTGGGGAATTTAAAGCTTTAATGACATTCAAAAAGCTTACATGGATTTCGAGTCATTGGTTTTAGGTACAAAAAAAGCTTTATATGTGAAAGTCAGAGATAGTTCATCCTGCTTAGCAATTAGCCGCTCTGGTGGCCGATCAGGCGTAGGGTTATGGCTATTCATCCGAAATGGAATCGAGTCTAGGACAGAGATGGAAAAGGGTCACGGGCCAACGGGTCAACGAGTCGACAGTTTCTTGCGGATCGAATGGGTCGGATTAAGGCTTTCTTGAAAATATATTCGAAAGAAAAATGCTCATTGTAGAGTTCTGCAGTCGATATTGGCGCCCACGGAGTAAATAATGATTTTCCATGCAAAATTATTGTCGCCTCTTTCTTAAAGCAGCGAAGACTTCAACCCACCGATGTGACGTCAGACACACCGACACCAAATCGTAAAAAGATACTCACTTTGAGTTCTTTTACAGTGCTATTGCCCAGGGCAAGTTACAGGCAAACGCCATTCGCCTGCTTCTCAGCTGATTCACTCTCTCCGTACGAAGTTCACTGTATGACTAAGAGTTACTTTTCACATCGCATCTTTTACTTTGAGCATTCAGAGGTTTTCGATTGATGAGCTAACATCCCGTTCCCGTGACATGTCATGTCGAAATTAACTCCTTATTTGTTAATATGGATGGATTGTATATTAGGGAGGCTGAACAAGGCGTCGAGGCCAACAAATACGAGCTTGTTGAAAACCACAAGGAGAAGAGTGAATGCTGGAAATTGTTTCGTTTCGTTAAGGAACCAGTGAATAATTCTGTGTTGTTTGGTCTTGCTTGTTCAAAATGTGGAAAGTGTATAATTACAAAGAAAGATGTCGATGGTGTAATAAAAGGTTATGGAACCAAATATGTAACGGACCATATGAAAGTATACGCACCTCCATCAACGCGTGGAAAGAGTGAACAATCTAAATACATTTAAAAAAATACATTTGTGTAATAGTAAATAATAATTCCCATTTGTAATATACTCCGTGGTCACGGTCATAGGCAGCCATTACTTATGGATTAAGCAAAATAATGGCACAAAAACTTAGCATGTAACCAAATTTTATTGTTAAAAAAAGATTTGTTATTAAATATCAAGCAGTTATTGGGATAAATATATATTTTACGTTTATATATATATATATATATTACGTTTATATATATTTATATATATTACGTTTATATATATATATATATTACGTTTTATATATATATATATATTACGTTCATATATATATATATATATATATATATATATATATATATATATATATATTACGTTTATATGTGTATATATATAAATTGAGTTTCGAATTTAAAGTTCAAAGCAGATTTGTCTGGGTCTGTTACTGGTCCGGATCGGATCGGGTCGGGTCCGAGTCTGAAATCTTTGACCCGTTTCCAACTCTGGTCCAGGGTTAGGTGTAGGTGGCGGTTTTTTTTTTACAATGCTGCTTTTCGCGCATCTGTGAAAACAGTGAGCCCAAATTAGGGACGAGTGACTGCTTATAATCCTTGAAGTTGCTTATGATGGTCGACAAACCCTAAGCACGGAAAATTTTTTTAGCAACTCTCTTCAATATGGCAAAACATAATCTGAAGTTATGCAACCACAAACAGTGTAGTATAGTCGGAAACAGTGGAATGGAAACCATAGCAGTAAACTAAGACGAACTGTAAGAATGGACACATTGAGTTTTTAATCAAATACGAGGTACTGGAATAGTACATGTCTATCACGGGGAAAGAAAAGTAGTTTTTGTATTAGATTATTTCTTGTGCAACTATTTCGTACTACGACTTCCAGAAACATATCAGTGTTTTTAAAGCTGAAGAGAATATTTTCTTGTTGCGCTGGTAATGCAGTGGTCTAAGCATTGACCTCTGTCAAAACTGTCTTTAACAGAAAACCTCAGAACTACTCTGTGACGTTAGAGCTATCAGGCCGAACAAGACTCGTGAACACCGATCTAGTAAAACTTTGTCCCTGTGGTAAAACATTTCCACGAGTAGTCAGAGAGCATTGTGTATCCCGTGGGAAAGTTAAGGAAGGGAAGATACCGGTGGTTCCATTTAATCGGTAAAAATATGTAGTGGAATAATTTCCATGGTGACAGTCTCATAGGTGTGGCATGCGACGTGGATGACGTAATACAAAATGTCCGCCATTGCAATATAAACAAACAGCCGTATCTCAGTCGGTATCTAAGGAATTTTAATTTTTTATAGCTCATTAGAAAGGCATTTTTAAGAGCTAAAAGAAATGTTCCTAAAATGTATTGCGAAAAACAAATAGTTTGACTACTACTTTGATTTAGACGGATAAATCTAACCAAAATCACCAGTTGTCTTTAATGTATTGTAAAATAACTTGGGTTTCAGATATATAATGCGGGTAGAATCATCCAATAATCTGTATAATTAGGTATGGGTACCTATGATTTGAGAAATTTCCTTTTTTTTTTTTTTTTTTTTAGGATGGAACACATTTTGAAAACTAATCCGTAATAATGGAAGGTGTGCTAAAAGTTCAGATGCCACGATCAAAAAAGAAACAGCGCAATAGTTAGTTTCCAAAAAAAGAACATGAAGCATTGATTGCTGAATCAAAAGCTACAACAAAACTTCTAAAAGCCCTTGGTAAGCGAAGTCAATACGGAGACACAGAATGTTTAATGTGCAGATGAGTTACTGGTGGATACAGGCGAATTAAGGAAACAAAATGGTCGTTGGCATTTATCCTGTTACAAACTATGCACTCACAAGGGGCAGCTAGCAAGATCGAAAGCCAAATACAAACAGAGACAAGAAGCAATTGAAATCGTAAATGAGCCTACACCAAGTTACACAAACACCGTACACAAGATCATGCGGTGGACGAGCAAAAACACATACTTATTTTTATCTGTAACACTAGGGGCTGCGCCTCTAGACTCGCTACGCTCCTTTCCAGAGTAGTGCTCGGGCCCTGCAGCCCGGTCTCCAAGTATATCACATGAAATAAAAACTGGAAAATTCACATAAATTTCAATTTTTATTGCATGTCTAAGCAAATAAGGCTTGTCATTCCGAAATTTCAGAGTTTTTTTACTGTCGTTAATTTTTGGAAGGTCGTACTTTTTTTGTTTGAAATTATGACACTTACTAAACTTACCAAGAAAAACAAAAGCGGCCCAAAAATCATTTCCGTAAGCCGTTATGCTAAACCGTTATGGTAGACGTCAAGTAATTTTGCTGCCTATACTTCCAATGGAAAAACGTTTGTAAACATTTCCTTTACAATTATTGTGCTCCCAAAGATGAAAATTTGAACATCGATTAAAATAACCATATTATATCTTGGAATACTTAATATTTTCTAAAACATAACCATAATTATATAAGAAATCAATAACTTTTCCTTTGGTGGAGTTGGAACCGGAAGAAAAAGATGGCGCGACCTGTACTTTGATGACATCAGTAGACAAACAAATGTTGGATTACATAAATATGGTTATATTTTAGAACATATTAAGTATTCCAAGTTATCAAATGAAGCTATTTTAATCGATGTTCAAATTTTCATCCTTGGGAACGCATTCATTGTGAGGAAAATGTGTACAGAAGTTTTTCCATTGGAAATATAGGAAGCAAAATTACTTGACGTCCACCTTAGACAACTGAGATAGCTTTACCAACAAAACATATGCATAACAAATTATCTGCGTCACCATGGCAGCAGGTCACGAGATCAGGACATTCCTCTGTGGTTATCGCAAAGACAGACAAGCCGTTTCGTTTCCTTCCTTTGCGTCTGTAAAAAAATGTTTTTTTTCCTGTGAATTTATCGTCTGCGTTAGTGGTTCGTGTTGACTGTGTTGTGTTTTCACCGTTTGCCTCACTTGAAGTGAGTGTGTGTGCCTTCTGTTACGTTATTTTGTGTTTCTTCTGTGTGACGCAGTTGCAGCACACAGTGTTGTGTTGTTCGGCTTAGCGGCCATGATGGCTGCTTCCCAAGTACAAATGCAAGTTCCGTCTGCTGATTTTATCTCCGCTGGATTTTCTTTGGCTACATCGACCGCTTGTGAGACAACTATGACCTCTTCAAATGTGGATTTGTCTACTTCTAATTGTGTTTCTGCTTCTAATGTGCTTCGTCCTAATATTTCTGCATCTAATGTTCTTCGTCCTAATTTGCATATCCTGGATGCCGAGTCACGTTCTGCTGCCATGGCTGCTACTCCTCCACGCTCGTATGCTGCGACTGCTCGTCCAAACCAATCTCATGCACCTCTTTCAATGCAACCAGAATTTTCTAGAGAAGATAAAGTTCTCAAGATTCGGATTTCTGACGACTCACCAGCAGGTAAAGAACTTTCTTCAGCTTTGTTATTAAGTGTGTATTTTCCGTCTCTTCGTGACACCCCACTCCCCCTCTATTTGGAGGCTTTGGTTAAAGTTGTTCCCAAGGAAAGCATCGTTTCAATCATTCGCATTGGAGGGGGTGTTGTCGTTCATTTTGTTCACCAAAAAGCCACCGACACCGTTCTTGCCTACAGGCATTGATATTGGCTCTTTTCACTTGCAACCTGTTGCTTCTGCACAGCGCCCGGTCACAGTGACATTATCTCCTGTGCCTACTGCTATTCCTGACAACTTACTTGTTGCTGCACTCGGCACTCTTGGTCGAGTAGTGGGAGAGACTAAATTTCTCCCAGCCGCTGCCAGAGACTCTCCATTCAAATTTATTCAAGGAGGTCGTCGCCAATATCGTGTTATTTTCCCCACTGACCAAGCCATTTCTAACCACCCCACATCTCTGCAACTTGTTACGGACACACGAACATACGTTTTCAACTTATTTGCTGGTGTCCAGTGCTTCCGGTGTAGAGCTGAAGGCCACCTGGCTTCTGAGTGTCCTCAGCGCACACCTGCACCTGGTGCTGTCCCTTCGACGAAGGTTCCCGATGCACCTCCATCTTCCACTTCCTCCTCCCTTACTACTGGACAAACTGTTACCCCTATGTCAACCACGTCACCATCTCTGCTGATTGCTCCTTCCATGACTGCAGATAGTTCGTTGTCTTTACCTGTTTCAGAACTGCCACTGTCATTCAACTCCGAGAAGCCGCTGTCTTTCAAAACTCCTACGCAGTTATTGCCAAGCACTGATCAGCCATTACCATTCAATTCCGAACAGCCGCTTTCTTTCAAAACTTCTGGGTCTTCATTGCCCAGCTCTCAAGCGCCACCATCGTGCAACAAATTGGCACCAGTTTTACAGCCTGTTTCGCAAATTCAAACACCTGCTTCTGAACTGTTCAAATCTGCTGTCATTGTTGACATCTCATTTCCACCTCTTCCTACTTCTGAGGGCTCCTCTGGACCCAAAACTTCCGGGAAACGCCCAAATTCTGCCGAGTCTTCTCCAAAGCGCTCGCGACGCTCAAGGCGTTTTCGGACCAAATCTTCTGCCACTTCCTCTGGAACCTCACCTGGCGTGGAAAATTGTTCTTCTCAACTTCGTACAACAAACAGATTCGCATGCCTCCCTACTGATGATGATATGGATGTTGCTGCTAATTTTAGTGAATCAGCATTGATTGCTTCGGATGTTGTTGGAGATGATTCTTCATTTCCCACCATTAACCAAACTTTCCGCTCTGTTCAAAGACTGTTCTGTTCCAATGCAACCGCTCACATTTACTGAACTTCTTGAAGTAATTCAACACCCTAGGAAACGTAAAAAATTGCTAACAATCCCGTGTATTCAATCCAAGTTAAATTGGTTACCTGAAATGCTTCAACAACTGCAATTGCTTGATGAATTTTTGAGAAATATAACGTTTCCGTTCCTCCTGAAGATGCCCAGCTTCAGCATCGTCTGTGGTACATGCTGAAGAAGCTCTCAGCTGAACTCGAAAACATTCAACAGCCTGTTCATGATTTCCCAACTGAGTTGTGTTAGTTTCAACTGCCGAAGCTTTGCTGCGTCGGCAACTAATGCTCTTGTCTTCGAAGATATTCGTTATCTTAAAGCTAACATCATTCTCCTGCAGGAAACAAACTGTTCTCCTTTGACAGATATTTCCCGCTGGCGACGCTGGCCTTTTGTCTTTTTTCACAATTTCCGTGCCCATTTGGGGTCCGGCACCGCAATTGGCATTCATAATCGTTTTCTTCCGTTTCTGTCTGACGTTGTTGAGTCACAGAGCCTGCTTGGGATTTTTCAATACCTTTCTTTTCGCTTCCTTTCTACCCGTTTTCATTTGTTAAATTTGCACGTTCCTCGTAGTGATTCAGAAGCTACATCCCTCTTTTCTTCATGTTACTACAATTCTCACTGAGATTCCGTCTTCTGAAATTGTGATCATGGCTGGTGACTTTAACTGTACGCTGCAACCCTCTTTACGATCGTGATGGGTCTCAAGATTTCCGCTCTTCTCTGGTTTCGCAACTCACTCAACTGGTCTTTAATTTTGATCTCCAAGATGCATTTCGCCTTCTCCATCCTGTGACCCGTGATTTCACTTGGTTTCCTCCTGCAGGATCCTCCAACGCTGCTGCACGATTGGACCGATTTTATGTTTCCAGTTTTTTGCGTTCTTCCCTTGTTTCTGTTTCACATGCTCCAGCTGTTTCCTCCGACCATCGTCCAGTCGTTCTACAATTTCATCTTCCCTCCACTGGTGTCCCTCACCCAATGGTTTGGACCCTTGATGATTTCTGCCTGCAAGATCCAACTTTTATTTCTCATGTCAATTCCATTATTGCGCAATCAGTCAATCAACTTTCCTCCACTGTTGACCCGGCAGCTCTGTGGCTCTCCACCAAGCATTCCATTACTGCGTTTGCTAAACGCTTTTGTTTTTCTGTTCGCACCAATCGTCTTATGGACATAGATTCAATCCGCCGTTCTCTTCAGTCTACCTCGCACACCGATCCTAACTTTGAAATCCTGCAAGCCCGGCTTCATCATCGCCTCCAATCATCAGCTAAATCTGCTCTGACTCGCTTGAAGTTCACCCTTATTCACTTTCAAGATGATCCCTTCAGAGTCTACGTCATCTTGAAGAACATCGAACTAAATACAATACCATCGCTTATCTTTCCCTTCCGGATGGATCTACCACGGCAGACCCCTCCCTCATCTGCCAACATACTCATTCATATTTTTCTGGTTGTTTCCAACCTTCTCAGATGCCTCCAGCTGATTCCTCTCCACTTCTTCACGGTCTTCCTCAAGTCCCTCAATGTTTCTTTTCTTCGCTCAGTGCTCCAATCTCACCAGCCGAAATTCGTTCTTCTGTTTTCAGTCTTAATGATCGTTCCTCACCAGGTGAAGACGGTCTTCCTCTTTCCTTTTTATAAGGCTTTTCTTCCAACTCTTCTTCCTCTTCTTGTTGCCTGATTTAACTTCGTTTTTTCTTCGTCTTCCTTTTCTTCATCAGCTTTTTCCTTTGCTCTACTTCGCCTTATCTCCAAAATCTGGCAACCTTGGACTCTTGACAAACTGGCGGCCTATTTCCATTCTAAATACCGATTACAAAATCTTTGCCAAAGTTCTTGCTCTTCGCCTTAATCCAGTTCTTTCACACATCATCCATCCTGATCAGACCTACACTGTTCCTTCTCGCTCAATCGCTTCTAACATCACTGTCATTCGTAACTTATACTCTCTTGCTTCTCGACTCTCTGAACCTCTCGCAATTTTCAATATCGACCAGCGTCAAGCTTTTGATTCAATTAACCACTCATATCTCTTCACTGTTCTTCGCCAGTTTGGTTTTCCTTCCTCCTTCCGTTTGGCGCTTTCCAATCTTTACTCTCACTCCTTCTTTCGTGTTCGTACTTCAGCATTTCTCACCTCTGCTATTCCTTTCGCCAGTGGGATCCGGCAGGGCTGCCCCCTGTCGGGTCAACTCTTTGCTCTCTCTTTTGAACCGCTTTTGATTTGTCTCCGTTCTCGTTTGTTTTCCTCAGTTCCGCGAGGAGTTGCGTGCACACGTCACCACCACACAGTTCTTTCGGCTTACGCAGATGACCTAACAGTCTTCATCCGTTCTGAGGGAGCATTCGGAACTCTTCGAAATACCTATCTTGAATATGCTGCGATTTCTGGTTCTTCACTCAACATGGATAAATGCTCTGGATTATGGGCTGGGTCGTGGACGATCCGCGCTGACCGCCCATGGGGTGCCCGCTGGTCTTCAAGTGTTGCCAAATTTCTCGGAGTCTACATTGGAGACCCTCTGCGGTCGCCGCTGCTACCCTGGTCTCCCCTGGTTCAGCGGGTCAATCGCCGCCTAGCACCTTTTTACCGTCTCAAGCCTTTTCTGTCGTTCCTCAGCCGTGCCTACCTCCTCAACACCTTTCTCCAACCATCTTTTTCATTCTTGGATTGCGCACCTTCCTCCGCCGTTTTTGCTTCGCGAACTTCAACGTACCTTCACTAATTTCGTCTGGAATGTCATTCATTGGGTGCAGCACTCCACTCTCGTTCTTCCTATTTCTTTTGGTGGTCTCTCTCTCTCCGACATCTCTCTGAAGTTCAAAGCTTTCCACCTTCAAAATTTCCTTCGGAATTTTTCTCTCCAACCTTCTTCTTCTCAAACCATTGTCGACACGCTTCTCTTTCCCCGAAGTCCCCACCTCACTGTCTCAACTTTTCTCCGCATGGACCTCTTTCCTCTCGTTCCGAGCCATTTCCCTGAGTTTTACAGATCCGCTCTTACCCTCTGGCGTTCCTTATATCCTATTCGCCTTCCCCCAGCCTCTACTAACGATCTCCTTGCGGAACCTCTCTTCTTTTCTTCTGCTATCCGTTCCTCTGCTTCTTCATATTTGCACTTCTCCACCTGGTTCACGAGTGGCGTGGTGCGAGTCTCTCAACTCGTGGATTCCAACCTTCGCTGGAAATCGCTCTCCCAGATCACTCCTCCTCTTTCGGATTCGCCCATTCATCGTTCTCAGCTTCGATTACTTCAAGTCAGTATTCGTCGACTCTATCCTCTCCTCGCAGATCAACATGGACTTATCTTGCAACCCTCAGCGCCTCATAGCCTTCCTTTTCTTGTGTATCTCAATGATATTCCTTTCCTTCCACATCAGGTTACTGTCAAGCTTCTTTATCAGCATTTTTTAACACATTTTCTTGAACCAATGCCTATTCCTAATGTACCATCTTCAGATTTGCCAGCCACCTGGACAGACTCTCATACTTCTCTCGCCTCTCCAAAAGCTTGTGACATTCATTGGTTACATCTTCATCGCCGCCTACTGACTCCTCGAACTCTTCACCGTTTCCGTCATCTGACTTCACCTCTTTGTTTTTTTTGTTCAACCCTCGGAGATATTCATCATGCATACTTCTTGTGTCTGATGTTACAGCCCTTGTTCTCACTGATGTTCTCTCTCCTTCAAAAAGTTTGTGCTCACCTTCACACCATGTCACATTATCTTGTGTTACGTCACCACTTTCCGTCGGCTCCCACGCATAATCATGTATGCTCCTTCCTAATTCTACAAGCGAAGTATACAATCTATCTGTACTATCATCGCTGCGTCGATCAACCTTCCCTCCGCCGTTATCACACAGCTCGTCGTTTCCTCTGCCGCAGATATCGTCACTCCGTTACAGCCAGATTACAACTCGAATTTGACATTGCACAAGCCAATAACACTGTTCCAAACTTCATGTCTATTTGGTCACCACATCAGCCTTGGTTCCAAGTCGTCGAAAATGTCGTGGAACTGCTGGCTTAACTTTCGGCTCTCCACTACTGTGTTTTTATTCCATCATCAGTGTTCTTCATTAGTGTTCTGTGTCTACTTTTCTGCCCAAGTGCGAGACTTACTTTTACTACTGAATTCGCGTTTTGTTTTGAAATTGTTTACCTTTGAACTCTTACTGCTTTACCGTCTGTTTTTTTTTTTTGGTGGATTCACAGACACATTTTATTTCTATTGTCACCAGTGGACTCATTGACTTATATTTTTTACTACTGTTAAAATGGGCAGCCTGCGAGCGCCCGCTTTTTCATACCTTTTATATTGTATTTATTTGTTTTTTAATGCTGGCGATCACCTTGTTCTCTCCCATTTCTTGTTACTATATTTATTTTGTACTTGTATATATTTTGTTCGGGGTTCTTTTCCCAACATTTTGAGCAATAAAGACCTTATGAAGACAAGCCGTTCGTTTCTTTCCTTTGCGTCTGTAAAAAAAATGTTTTTTTCCTGTGAATTTATCGTCTGCGTTAGTGGTTCGTGTTGACTACGTTGTGGTTTCACCGTTTTGCCTCACTTGAAGTGAGTGTGAGTGCCTTCTGTTACGTTATTTTGTGTTTCTTCTGTGTGACGCAGTTGCAGCAGACAGTGTTGTGTTATTCGGCTTAGCGGCCATGATGGCTGCTTCCCAAGTTTCGTCTGCTGATTTTATCTCTGCTGGAGTTTCTTTAGCTACATCGACCGCTTGTGAGACAACTATGACCTCTTCAAGTGTGGATTTGTCTACTTCCAATTGTGTTTCTGCTTCTAATGTGCTTCGTCCTAATGTTTCTGCATCGAATGTTCTTCGTCCTAATTTGCATATCCTGGATGCCGAGTCACGTTCTGCTGCCACGGCTGCTACTCCTCCACGCTCGTATGCTGCGACTGCTCGTCCAAACCAATCTCATGCACCTCTTTCAATGCAACCAAGAATTTTCTAGAGAAGATAAAGTTCTCAAGATTCGGATTTCTGACGACTCACCAGCAGGTAAAGAACTTTCCTCAGTTTTGTTATTAAGTGTGTATTTTCCGCCTCTTCGTGACACCCCCTCCCCCTCTATTTGGAGGCCTTGGTTAAAGTTGTTCCCAAGGAAAGCATCGTTTCAATTATTCGCATTGGAGGGGTGTTGTCGTTCATTTTGTTCACCAAAAAGCCACCGACACCGTTCTTGCCACAGGCATTGATATTGGCTCTTTTCACTTGCAACCTGTTGCTTCTGCACAGCGCCCGGTCACAGTGACATTATCTCCTGTGCCTACTGCTATTCCTGACAACTTACTTGTTGCTGCACTCGGCACTCTTGGTCGAGTAGTGGGAGAGACTAAATTTCTCCCAGCTGCTGCCAGAGACTCTCCATTCAAATTTGTGCAAGGAGGACGTCGCCAATATCGTGTTATTTTTCCCCACTGACCAAGCCATTTCTAACCGCCCCACATCTCTGCAACTTGTTACGGACACACGAACATACGTTTTCAACTTATTTGCTGGTGTCCAGTGTTTCCGGTGTAGAGCTGAGGGACACCTGGCTTATGAGTGCCCTCAGCGCATACTTGCGCAAGGTGCTGTCCCTTCGTTGAAGGTTCGTGACACACCTCCATCATACACTTCCTCCGCCCTTACTACTGAACAAACTGTTTCCCCAATGTCAACCACGTCACCATCTCTGCTACTTGCTCCTTCAATGACTGCAGATATTTCGTTGTCTTCACCTGTTTCAGTTCCGCCACTGCCATTCAACTCCGAGCAGCCGCTGTCTTTCAAAACTCCTACACAGTTATTGCCAAGCACTAAACAGCCATTACCATACAACTCCGAGCAGGCGCTTTCTTTCAAAACAACTACGCAGTTATTGCCAAACACTGAACTGCCATTTCCATTCAACTCCGAGCAGCCGCTTTCTTCCGAAACTACTGCGTCATCATTGCCCAGCTCTCACGCGCCACCACCAAGCAACAAATTGCCTCCCGTTTCACAGCCTGTTTCGCAAGTGCAAACACCTGCTTCTGAACTGTTCAAATCTGCTCTCATTGTTGACATGTCATTTCCACCTCTTCCTACTTCGGTGGGCTCCTCTGGACCCAAAACTGCCGGGAAACGTCCAAATTCTGCCGAGTCTTCTCCTAGGCCTTCGCGTCGCACTAGGCGTTTTCGGACCAAATCTTCTGCCACTTCCTCTGGAACCTCACCTGGCGTAGAAAATTTTTCCTCTCAACTTCGTACAACAAACAGTTTCGCTTGCCTCCCTACTGATGATGATATGGATGTTGCTGCTAATTTAAGTGAATCAGCATCGATTGCTTCGGATGTTGTTGGAGATGATTCTTCTCTTCCCACCATTCCCAAACTTTCCGCTCTGTTCAAAGACTGTTCTGTTCCAATGCAACCGCTCACATTTACTGAACTTCTTGAACTAATTCAACGCCCTAGGATTGACAAATTTCTATCAATCCCGTGTATTCAATCTAAGTTAAATTGGTTACCTGAAATGCTTCAACAACTGCAATTGCTTGATGAATTTTTGATTAACGTTTCCGTTCCCCCTGAAGATGCCCAGCTTCAGCATCGTCTGTGGTACATGCTGAAGTTGCTCACAGCTGAACTCGTAAACAATCAACAGCCTGTTCATGATTTCCCCAACTGACTGAGTTTTTTTTTCTTCTGAATAAACGTTTTGTTTTGAAATTGCTTACCTTTGAACTTTGTACTGCTTTACCGTCTGTTTTTGTTTAGTTTTCGGCGAACTCTTAGACACAGTTTAATACTATTGCTATCAACGGACTAATAGACTTTTATTTTTACTGCTGTTCAACTGGGCAGCCTCTCAGCGCCCTCTTTTTCACACCCTTTACACTGTTGTTATTGTTTTTTTAAATGCTTGCGTATACCTTGTTCTCTCCCACATCTTGTTACTGTTTTGTATTCTGTACTTGTTCATATTTTTGTGGAGGCGTTTTTTATAACTAACATTTTGAGCAATAAATACCTTATGAAGACAAGCCGTTTGTTTCCTTCCTTTGCGTCTGTAAAAAAATGTTTTTTTCCTGTGAATTTATCGTCTGCGTTAGTGGTTCGTGTTGACTACGTTGTGGTTTCACCGTTTTGCCTCACTTGAAGTGAGTGTGAGTGCCTTCTGTTACGTTATTTTGTGTTTCTTCTGTGTGACGCAGTTGCAGCAGACAGTGTTGTGTTGTTCGGCTTAGCGGCCATGATGGCTGCTTCCCAAGTTTCGTCTGCTGATTTTATCTCTGCTGGATTTTCTTTAGCTACATCGACCGCTTGTGAGACAACTATGACCTCTTCAAGTGTGGATTTGTCTACTTCTAATTGTGTTTCTGCTTCTAATGTGCTTCGTCCTAATGTTTCTGCATCGAATGTTCTTCGTCCTAATTTGCATATCCTGGGTGCCGAGTCACGTTCTGCTGCCATGGCTGCTACTCCTCCACGTTCGTATGCTGCGACTGCTCGTCCAAACCAATCTCATGCACCTCTTTCTATGCAACCAGAATTTTCTAGGAGAAGATAAAGTTCTCAAGATTCGGATTTCTGACGACTCACCAGCAGGTAAAGAACTTTCTTCAGCTTTGTTATTAAGTGAGTATTTTCCGTCTCTTCGTGACACCCCCCTCCCCCTCTATTTGGAGGCCTTGGTTAAAGTTGTTCCCAAGGAAAGCATCGTTTCAATTATTCGCATTGGAGGGTGTTGTCGTTTCATTTTGTTCACCAAAAAGCCACCGACACCGTTCTTGCTACAGGCATTGATATTGGCTCCTTTCACTTGCAACCTGTTGCTTCTGCACAGCGCCCGGTCACAGTGACATTATCTCCTGTGCCTACTGCTATTCCTGACAACTTACTTGTTGCTGCACTCCGGCACTCTTGGTCGAGTAGTGGGAGAAGACAAAATTTCTTCCAGCTGCTGCCAGAGACTCTCCTTTCAACTTTGTGCAAGGGGTCGTCGCCAATATCGTGTTATTTTTCCCCACTGACCAAGCCATTTCTTACCGCCCCACAACTCTGCAACTTGTTACGGACACACGAACATACGTTTTCAACTTATTTGCTGGTGTCCAGTGCTTCCGGTGCCGAGCTGAGGGACACCTGGTTTCTGAGTGCCCTCACCGCACACCTGCACCTGGTGCTGTCCCTTCGACGAAGGTTTCCCGATGCACCTCCATCTTCCGCTTCTTCCTCCCTTACTACTGAACAAACTGTTGCTCCTATATCAACCACGTCACCATCTCTGCTGATTGCTCCTTCCATGACTGCAGATATTTCGTTGTCTTTGCCTGTTTCAGAACTGCCATTACCATTCAACTCCGAGAAGGCGCTTTCTTTCAAACCAACTACGCAGTTATTGCCAAACACTGAACCGTCTTTACCATTCAATTCCGAACAGCTGCTTTCTTTCAAAACTTCTGCGTCTTCATTGCCCAGCACTCAAGCGCCACCACCGTGCAAAAAATTGGCACCCGTTTTACAGCAAATTCAAACGTCTGCTTCTGAACTGTTCAAATCTGCTGTCATTGATGACATCTCATTTCCACCTCTTCCTTCTTCTGAGGGCTCCTCTGGACCCAAAACTTCCGGGAAACGCGCAAATTCTGCGGAGTCTTCTCCAAAGCGTTCGCGACGCTCAAGGCGTTGTCGGACCAAATCTTCTGCCACTTCCTCTGGAACCTCACCTGGCGTGGAGAATTTTTCTTCTCCTCTTCGTACAACAAACAGATTCGCATGCCTCCCTACTGAAGATGATATGGATGTTGCTGCTGATTTAAGTGAATCAGCATCGGTTGCCTCGGATGTTGAAGATGATTCTTCATTTCCCACCATAACCAAACTTTCAACTCTTTTCAAAGACTGTTCTGTTCCAGTGCAACCGCTCACATACACCGAACTTCTTGAACTAATTCAACACCCTAAAAAACGTAAATTGCTAACAATCCCGTGTATTCAATCCAAGTTAAATAGGTTACCTGAAATGCTTCAACAACTTCAATTACTTGATGAATTTTTGAGAAATATTACTCTTCCTCCTGATGCTGCCCAGTTTCAGCGGCGTCTTTCATACCTGTTGAAGAAGCTCTCAGCTGAACTCGAAAACCATCTACAGCCTGTTCATGATATCCCAACTGATTTGTGTTAGTTTCAACTGCCGAAGCTTTGCTGCGTCGGCAACTAATGCTCTTGTCTTCGAAGATATTCGTTATCTTAAAGCTAACATCATTCTCCTGCAGGAAACAAACTGTTCTCCTTTGACAGACATTTCCCGCTGGCGACGCTGGCCTTTTGTCTTTTTTCACAATTTCCGTGCCCATTTGGGGTCCGGCACCGCAATTGGCATTCATAATCGTTTTCTTCCGTTTCTGTCTGACGTTGTTGAGTCACAGAGCCTGCTCGGGATTTTTCAATACCTTTCTTTTCGCTTCCTTTCTACCCGTTTTCATTTGTTAAATTTGCACGTTCCTCGTAGTGATTCAGAAGCTACATCCCTCTTTCTTCATGTTACTACAATTCTCGCTGAGATTCCGTCTTCTGAAATTGTGATTATGGCTGATGACTTTAACTGTACGCTGCAACCTCTTTACGATCGTGATGGGTCTCAAGATTTCCGCTCTTCTCTGGTTTCGCAACTCACTCAACTGGTCTTTAATTTTGATCTCCAAGATGCATTTCGCCTTCTCCATCCTGTGACCCGTGATTTCACTTGGTTTCCTCCTGCAGGATCCTCCAACGCTGCTGCACGTTTGGACCGATTTTATGTTTCCAGTTTTTTGCGTTCTTCCCTTGTTTCTGTTTCACATGCTCCAGCTGTTTCCTCCGACCATCGTCCAGTCGTTCTTCAATTTCATCTTCCTTCCACTGGTGTCCCTCACCCAATGGTTTGGACCCTTGATGATTTCTGCCTGCAAGATCCAACTTTTATTTCTCATGTCAATTCCATTATTGCGCAATCAGTCAATCAACTTTCCTCCACTGTTGACCCGGCAGCTCTGTGGCTCTCCACCAAGCATTCCATTTCTGCGTTTGCTAAACGCTTTTGCTTTTCTGTTCGCACCAATCGTCTTATGGACATAGATTCAATCCGCCGTTCTCTTCAGTCTACCTCGCACACCGATCCTAACTTTGAAATCCTGCAAGCCCGACTTCATCATCGCCTCCAATCATCGGCTAAATCTGCTCTGACTCGCTTGAAGTTCACGCTTCTTCACTTTCATGATGATCCCCTTCAGAGTCTTCGTCATCTTGAAGAACATCGAACTAAATACAATACCATCGCTTATCTTTCCCTTCCGGATGGATCTACCACGGCAGACCCCTCCCTCATCTACCAACATACTCATTCATACTTTTCTGGTCTTTTTCAACCTACTCAGATGCTTCCAGCTGATTCCTCTCCACTTCTTCACGGTCTTCCTCAAGTCCCTCAATGTTTCTTTTCTTCGCTCAGTGCTCCAATCTCACCAGCCGAAATTCGTTCTTCTGTTTTCAGTCTTAATGATCGTTCCTCACCAGGTGAAGACGGTCTTCCTCTTTCCTTTTATAAGGCTTTTCTTCCAACTCTTCTTCCTCTTCTTGTTGCCTGCTTTAACTTCGTTTTTTCTTCGTCTTCCTTTTCTTCATCAGCTTTTTCCTTTGCTCTACTTCTCCTTATTCCAAAATCTGGCAACCTTGGACTCTTGACAAACTGGCGGCCTATTTCCATTCTAAATACCGATTACAAAATCTTTGCCAAAGTTCTTGCTCTTCGCCTTAATCCAGTTCTTTCGCACATCATCCATCCTGATCAGACCTACACTGTTCCTTCTCGCTCAATCGCTTCTAACATCACTGTCATTCGTAACTTATACTCTCTTGCTTCTCGACTCTCTGAACCTCTCGCAATTTTCAATATCGACCAGCGTCAAGCTTTTGATTCAATTAACCACTCATATCTCTTCACTGTTCTTCGCCAGTTTGGTTTTCCTTCCTCCTTCCGTTTGGCGCTTTCCAATCTTTACACTCACTCCTTCTTTCGTGTTCGTACTTCAGCATTTCTCACCTCTGCTATTCCTTTCGCTAGTGGGATCCGGCAGGGCTGCCCCCTGTCGGGTCAACTCTTTGCTCTCTCTTTTGAGCCGCTTTTGATTTGTCTCCGTTCTCGTTTGTTCTCCTCAGTTCCGCGAGGAGTTGCGTGCACCCGTCACCACCACACAGTACTTTCGGCATACGCAGATGACTTAACAGTCTTCATCCGTTCTGAGGGAGCATTCGGAACTCTTCGAAATACCTATCTTGAATATGCTGCGATTTCTGGTTCTTCACTCAACATGGATAAATGCTCTGGATTATGGGCTGGGTCGTGGACGATCCGCGCTGACCGCCCATGGGGTGCCCGCTGGTCTTCAAGTGTTGCCAAATTCCTCGGAGTCTACATTGGAGACCCTCTGCGGTCGCCGCTGCTACCTGGACTCCCCTGGTTCAAAGGGTCAATCGCAGCCTAGCACCTTTTTACCGTCTCAAGCCTTTTCTGTCGTTCCTCAGCCGTGCCTACCTCCTCAACACCTTTCTCCAACCATCTTTTTCATGTTTGGATTGCGCACCTTCCTCCGCAGTTTTTGCTTCGCGAACTTCAACGTACCTTCACTAATTTCGTCTGGAATGACATTCAATGGGTGCAGCACTCCACTCTCGTTCTTCCTATTTCTTTTGGTGGTCTCTCTCTCTCCGATATCTCTCTGAAGTTCAAAGCTTTCCACCTTCAAAATTTCCTTCGGAATTTCTTTCTCCAACCTTCTTCTTCTCAAACCATTGTCGACACGCTTCTCTTTCCCCGAAGTCCCCACCTCACTGTCTCAACTTTTCTCCGCATGGACCTCTTTCCTCTCGTTCCGAGCCATTTCCCTGAGTTTTACAGATCCGCTCTTACCCTCTGGCGTTCCTTATATCCTATTCGCCTTCCCCCTGCCTCTACTAACGATCTCCTTGCGGAACCTCTCTTCTTTTCTTCTGCTATCCGTTCCACTGCTTCTTCATATTTCCACTTCTCCACCTGGTTCACCAGTGGCGTGGTGCGAGTCTCTCAACTCGTGGATTCCAACCTTCGCTGGAAATCGCTCTCCCAGATCACTCCTCCTCTTTCGGATTCGCCCATTCATCGTTCTCAGCTTCGATTACTTCAAGTCAGTATTCGTCGACTCTATCCTCTCCTCGCAGATCAACATGGACTTATCTCGCAACCCTCAGCGCCTCATAGCCTTCCTTTTCTTGTGTATCTCAATGATATTCCTTTCCTTCCTCATCAGGTTACTGTCAAGCTTCTTTATCAGCATTTTTTAACACATTTTCTTGAACCTATGCCTATTCCCAATGTACCATCTTTAGATTTGCCAGCCACCTGGACAGACTCTCATACTTCTCTCGCCTCTCCAAAAGCTTGTGACATTCATTGGTTACATCTTCATCGCCGCCTACTGACTCCTCGAACTCTTCACCGTTTCCGTCATCTGACTTCACCTCTTTGTTTTTTTTTGTTCAACCCTCGGAGATGTTCATCATGCATACTTTTTGTGTCTGATGTTACAGCCCTTGTTCTCACTGATGTTCTCTCTCCTTCAAAAAGTTTGTGCTCACCTTCACACCATGTCACATTATCTTGTGTTACGTCACCACTTTCCGTCGGCTCCCACGCATAATCATGTATGCTCCTTCCTAATTCTACAAGCGAAGTATACAATCTATCTGTACTATCATCGCAGCGTCGATCAACCTTCCCTCCGCCGTTATCACACAGCTCGTCGTTTCCTCTGCCGCAGATATCGTCACTCCGTTACAGCCAGACTACAACTCGAATTTGACATTGCACAAGCCAATAACACTGTTCCAAACTTCATGTCTATATGGTCACCACATCAGCCTTGGTTCCAAGTCGTCGAAAATGTCGTGGAACTGCTGGCTTAACTTTCGGCTCTCCACTACTGTGTTTTATTCCATCATCAGTGTTCTTCATTAGTGTTCTGTGTCTACTTTTCTGCCCAAGTGCGAGACTTACTTTTACTACTGAATTCGCGTTTTGTTTTGAAATTGTTCACCTTTGAACTCTTACTGCTTTACCGTCTGTTTTTTTTTCGGTGAACTCACAGACACATTTTATTTCTATTGTCACCAATGGACTCATTGACTTATATTTTTTACTACTGTTAAACTGGGCAGCCTGCGAGCGCCCGCTTTTTCACACCATTTATATTGTATTTATTTGTTTTTAATGCTGGCGATCACCTTGCTCTCTCCCATTTATTGTTACTATATTTATTTTGTACTTGTATATATTTTGTTCGGGGTTCTTTTCCCAACATTTTGAGCAATAAAGACCTTATGAAGACAAGCCGTTTGTTTCCTTCCTTTGCGTCTGTAAAAAAATGTTTTTTTCCTGTGAATTTATCGTCTGCGTTAGTGGTTCGTGTTGACTACGTTGTGGTTTCACCGTTTTGCCTCACTTGAAGTGAGTGTGAGTGCCTTCTGTTACGTTATTTTGTGTTTCTTCTGTGTGACGCAGTTGCAGCAGACAGTGTTGTGTTGTTCGGCTTAGCGGCCATGATGGCTGCTTCCCAAGTTTCGTCTGCTGATTTTATCTCTGCTGGATTTTCTTTAGCTACATCGACCGCTTGTGAGACAACTATGACCTCTTCAAGTGTGGATTTGTCTACTTCTAATTGTGTTTCTGCTTCTAATGTGCTTCGTCCTAATGTTTCTGCATCGAATGTTCTTCGTCCTAATTTGCATATCCTGGGTGCCGAGTCACGTTCTGCTGCCATGGCTGCTACTCCTCCACGTTCGTATGCTGCGACTGCTCGTCCAAACCAATCTCATGCACCTCTTTCTATGCAACCAGAATTTTCTAGAGAAGATAAAGTTCTCAAGATTCGGATTTCTGACGACTCACCAGCAGGTAAAGAACTTTCTTCAGCTTTGTTATTAAGTGTGTATTTTCCGTCTCTTCGTGACACCCCCTCCCCCTCTATTTGGAGGCCTTGGTTAAAGTTGTTCCCAAGGAAAGCATCGTTTCAATTATTCGCATTGGAGGGGGTGTTGTCGTTCATTTTGTTCACCAAAAAGCCACCGACACCGTTCTTGCTACAGGCATTGATATTGGCTCCTTTCACTTGCAACCTGTTGCTTCTGCACAGCGCCCGGTCACAGTGACATTATCTCCTGTGCCTACTGCTATTCCTGACAACTTACTTGTTGCTGCACTCGGCACTCTTGGTCGAGTAGTGGGAGAGACAAAATTTCTTCCAGCTGCTGCCAGAGACTCTCCTTTCAACTTTGTGCAAGGGGGTCGTCGCCAATATCGTGTTATTTTCCCCACTGACCAAGCCATTTCTTACCGCCCCACAACTCTGCAACTTGTTACGGACACAAGAACATACGTTTTCAACTTATTTGCTGGTGTCCAGTGCTTCCGGTGCCGAGCTGAGGGACACCTGGTTTCTGAGTGCCCTCACCGCACACCTGCACCTGGTGCTGTCCCTTCGACGAAGGTTCCCGATGCACCTCCATCTTCCACTTCTTCCTCCCTTACTACTGAACAAACTGTTGCTCCTATGTCAACCACGTCACCATCTCTGCTGATTGCTCCTTCCATGACTGCAGATATTTCGTTGTCTTTGCCTGTTTCAGAACTGCCATTACCATACAACTCCGATAAGGCGCTTTCTTTCAAAACAACTACGCAGTTATTGCCAAACACTGAACCGTCTTTACCATTCAATTCCGAACAGCTCCTTTCTTTCAAAACTTCTGCATCTTCATTGCCCAGCACTCAAGCGCCACCACCGTGCAAAAAATTGGCACCAGTTTTACAGCCTGTTTCGCAAATTAAAACGCCTGCTTCTGAACTGTTCAAATCTGCTGTCATTGATGACATCTCATTTCCACCTCTTCCTTCTTCTGAGGGCTCCTCTGGACCCAAAACTTCCGGGAAACGCACCAATTCTGCGGAGTCTTCTCCAAAGCGTTCGCGACGCTCAAGGCGTTCTCGGACCAAATCTTCTGCCACTTCCTCTGACCTCACCTGGCGTGGAGAATTTTTCTTCTCCACTTCGTACAACAAACAGATTCGCATGCCTCCCTACTGAAGATGATTTGGATGTTGCTGCTGATTTAAGTGAATCAGCATCGGTTGCTTCGGATGTTGAAGATGATTCTTCATTTCCCACCATAACCAAACTTTCAACTCTTTTCAAAGACTGTTCTGTTCCAGTGCAACCGCTCACATACACCGAACTTCTTGAACTTATTCAACACCCTAAAAAAACGTAAAAAATTGCTAACAATCCCGTGTATTCAATCCAAGTTAAATAGGTTACCTGAAATGCTTCAACAACTTCAATTACTTGATGAATTTTTGAGAAATATATCTCTTCCTCCTGATGCTGCCCAGTTTCAGCGGCGTCTTTCATACCTGTTGAAGAAGCTCTCAGCTGAACTCGAAAACCATCTACAGCCTGTTCATGATATCCCAACTGAGTTGTGTTAGTTTCAACTGCCGAAGCTTTGCTGCGTCGGCAACTAATGCTCTTGTCTTCGAAGATATTCGTTATCTTAAAGCTAACATCATTCTCCTGCAGGAAACAAACTGTTCTCCTTTGACAGACATTTCCCGCTGGCGACGCTGGCCTTTTGTCTTTTTTCACAATTTCCGTGCTCATTTGGGGTCCGGCACCGCAATTGGCATTCATAATCGTTTTCTTCCGTTTCTGTCTGACGTTGTTGAGTCACAGAGCCTGCTTGGGATTTTTCAATACCTTTCTTTTCGCTTCCTTTCTACCCGTTTTCATTTGTTAAATTTGCACGTTCCTCGTAGTGATTCAGAAGCTACATCCCTCTTTCTTCATGTTACTACAATTCTCACTGAGATTCCGTCTTCTGAAATTGTGATCATGGCTGGTGACTTTAACTGTACGCTGCAACCTCTTTACGATCGTGATGGGTCTCAAGATTTCCGCTCTTCTCTGGTTTCGCAACTCACTCAACTGGTCTTTAATTTTGATCTCCAAGATGCATTTCGCCTTCTCCATCCTGTGACCCGTGATTTCACTTGGTTTCCTCCTGCAGGATCCTCCAACGCTGCTGCACGATTGGACCGATTTTATGTTTCCAGTTTTTTGCGTTCTTCCCTTGTTTCTGTTTCACATGCTCCAGCTGTTTCCTCCGACCATCGTCCAGTCGTTCTACAATTTCATCTTCCCTCCACTGGTGTCCCTCACATAATGGTTTGGACCCTTGATGATTTCTGCCTGCTAGATCCAACTTTTATTTCTCATGTCAATTCCATTATTGCGCAATCAGTCATTCAACTTTCCTCCACTGTTGACCCGGCAGCTCTGTGGCTTTCCACCAAGCATTCCATTACTGCGTTTGCTAAACGCCCTTGGTTTTCTGTTCCCACCAATCGTCTTATGGACATAGATTCAATCCGCCGTTCTCTTCAGTCTACCTCGCACACCGATCCTAACTTTGAAATCCTGCAAGCCCGGCTTCATCATCGCCTCCAATCATCAGCTAAATCTGCTCTGACTCGCTTGAAGTTCACGCTTCTTCACTTTCATGATGATCCCCTTCAGAGTCTTCGTCATCTTGAAGAACATCGAACTAAATACAATACCATCGCTTATCTTTCCCTTCCGGATGGATCTACCACGGCAGACCCCTCCCTCATCTGCCAACATACTCATTCATACTTTTCTGGTCTTTTCAACCTACTCAGATGCTTCCAGCTGATTCCTCTCCACTTCTTCACGGTCTTCCTCAAGTCCCTCAATGTTTCTTTTCTTCGCTCAGTGCTCCAATCTCACCAGCCGAAATTCGTTCTTCTGTTTTCAGTCTTAATGATCGTTCCTCACCAGGTGAAGACGGTCTTCCTCTTTCCTTTTATAAGGCTTTTCTTCCAACTCTTCTTCCTCTTCTTGTTGCCTGTTTTAACTTCGTTTTTTCTTCGTCTTCCTTTTCTTCATCAGCTTTTTCCTTTGCTCTACTTCTCCTTATTCCAAAATCTGGCAACCTTGGACTCTTGACAAACTGGCGGCCTATTTCCATTCTAAATACCGATTACAAAATCTTTGCCAAAGTTCTTGCTCTTCGCCTTAATCCAGTTCTTTCACACATCATCCATCCTGATCAGACCTACACTGTTCCTTCTCGCTCAATCGCTTCTAACATCACTGTCATTCGAAACTTATACTCTCTTGCTTCTCGACTCTCTGAACCTCTCGCAATTTTCAATATCGACCAGCGTCAAGCTTTTGATTCAATTAACCACTCATATCTCTTCACTGTTCTTCGCCAGTTTGGTTTTCCTTCCTCCTTCCGTTTGGCGCTTTCCAATCTTTACTCTCACTCCTTCTTTCGTGTTCGTACTTCAGCATTTCTCACCTCTGCTATTCCTTTCGCCAGTGGGATCCGGCAGGGCTGCCCCCTGTCGGGTCAACTCTTTGCTCTCTCTTTTGAACCGCTTTTGATTTGTCTCCGTTCTCGTTTGTTTTCCTCAGTTCCGCGAGGAGTTGCGTGCACACGTCACCACCACACAGTTCTTTCGGCTTACGCAGATGACCTAACAGTCTTCATCCGTTCTGAGGGAGCATTCGGAACTCTTCGAAATACCTATCTTGAATATGCTGCGATTTCTGGTTCTTCACTCAACATGGATAAATGCTCTGGATTATGGGCTGGGTCGTGGACGATCCGCGCTGACCGCCCATGGGGTGCCCGCTGGTCTTCAAGTGTTGCCAAATTTCTCGGAGTCTACATTGGAGACCCCTCTGCGGTCGCCGCTGCTACCTGGTCTCCCCTGGTTCAGCGGGTCAATCGCCGCCTAGCACCTTTTTACCGTCTCAAGCCTTTTCTGTCGTTCCTCAGCCGTGCCTACCTCCTCAACACCTTTCTCCAACCATCTTTTTTTCATGCTTGGATTGCGCACCTTCCTCCGCCGTTTTTGCTTCGCGAACTTCAACGTACCTTCACTAATTTCGTCTGGAATGTCATTCATTGGGTGCAGCACTCCACTCTCGTTCTTCCTATTTCTTTTGGTGGTCTCTCTCTCTCCGACATCTCTCTGAAGTTCAAAGCTTTCCACCTTCAAAATTTCCTTCGGAATTTCTCTCTCCAACCTTCTTCTTCTCAAACCATTGTCGACACGCTTCTCTTTCCCCGAAGTCCCCACCTCACTGTCTCAACTTTTCTCCGCATGGACCTCTTTCCTCTCGTTCCGAGCCATTTCCCTGAGTTTTACAGATCCGCTCTTACCCTCTGGCGTTCCTTATATCCTATTCGCCTTCCCCCAGCCTCTACTAACGATCTCCTTGCGGAACCTCTCTTCTTTTCTTCTGCTATCCGTTCCTCTGCTTCTTCATATTTGCACTTCTCCACCTGGTTCACCAGTGGCGTGGTGCGAGTCTCTCAACTCGTGGATTCCAACCTTCGCTGGAAATCGCTCTCCCAGATCACTCCTCCTCTTTCGGAATCGCCCATTCATCGTTCTCAGCTTCGATTACTTCAAGTCAGTATTCGTCGACTCTATCCTCTCCTCGCAGATCAACATGGACTTATCTCGCAACCCTCAGCGCCTCATAGCCTTCCTTTTCTTGTGTATCTCAATGATATTCCTTTCCTTCCACATCAGGTTACTGTCAAGCTTCTTTATCAGCATTTTTTAACACATTTTCTTGAACCAATGCCTATTCCCAATGTACCATCTTCAGATTTGCCAGCCACCTGGACAGACTCTCATACATCTTACGCCTCTCCAAAAGCTTGTGACATTCATTGGTTACATCTTCATCGCCGCCTACTGACTCCTCGAACTCTTCACCGTTTCCGTCATCTGACTTCACCTCTTTGTTTTTTTGTTCAACCCTCGGAGATATTCATCATGCATACTTCTTGTGTCTGATGTTACAGCCCTTGTTCTCACTGATGTTCTCTCTCCTTCAAAAAGTTTGTGCTCACCTTCACACCATGTCACATTATCTTGTGTTACGTCACCACTTTCCGTCGGCTCCCACGCATAATCATGTATGCTCCTTCCTAATTCTACAAGCGAAGTATACAATCTATCTGTACTATCATCGCTGCGTCGATCAACCTTCCCTCCGCCGTTATCACACAGCTCGTCGTTTCCTCTGCCGCAGATATCGTCACTCCGTTACAGCCAGACTACAACTCGAATTTGACATTGCACAAGCCAATAACACTGTTCCAAACTTCATGTCTATTTGGTCACCACATCAGCCTTGGTTCCAAGTCGTCGAAAATGTCGTGGAACTGCTGGCTTAACTTTCGGCTCTCCACTACTGTGTTTTATTCCATCATCAGTGTTCTTCATTAGTGTTCTGTGTCTACTTTTCTGCCCAAGTGCGAGACTTACTTTTACTACTGAATTCGCGTTTTGTTTTGAAATTGTTTACCTTTGAACTCTTACTGCTTTACCGTCTGTTTTTTTGGGTGGACTCACAGACACATTTTATTTCTATTGTCACCAGTGGACTCATTGACTTATATTTTTTACTACTGTTAAACTGGGCAGCCTGCGAGCGCTCGCTTTTTCACACCTTTTATATTGTATTTATTTGTTTTTTTTAATGCTGGCGATCACCTTGTTCTCTCCCATTTCTTGTTACTATATTTATTTTGTACTTGTATATATTTTGTTCGGGGTTCTTTTCCCAACATTTTGAGCAATAAAGACCTTATGAAGACAAGCCGTTTGTTTCCCTTTCTTTGCGTCTGTAAAAAAATGTTTTTTTCCTGTGAATTTATCGTCTGCTTTAGTGGTTCGTGTTGACTGTGTTGTGTTTTCACCGTTTTGCCTCACTTGAAGTGAGTGTGTGCCTCCTGTTACGTTATTTTGTGTTTCTTCTGTGTGACGCAGTTGCAGCAGACAGTGTTGTGTTGTTCGGCTTAGCGGCCATGATGGCTGCTTCCCAAGTTTCGTCTGCTGATTTTATCTCTGCTGGATTTTCTTTAGCTACATCGACCGCTTGTGAGACAACTATGACCTCTTCAAGTGTGGATTTGTCTACTTCTAATTGTGTTTCTGCTTCTAATGTGCTTCGTCCTAATGTTTCTGCATCGAATGTTCTTCGTCCTAATTTGCATATCCTGGGTGCCGAGTCACGTTCTGCTGCCATGGCTGCTACTCCTCCACGTTCGTATGCTGCGACTGCTCGTCCAACCCAATCTCATGCACCTCTTTCTATGCAACCAGAATTTTCTAGAGAAGATAAAGTTCTCAAGATTTGGATTTCTGACGACTCACCAGCATGTAAAGAACTTTCTTCAGCTTTGTTATTAAGTGTGTATTTTCCGTCTCTTCGTGACACCCCACTCCCCCTCTATTTGGAGGCCTTGGTTAAAGTTGTTCCCAAGGAAAACATCGTTTCAATTATTCGCATTGGAGGGTGTTGTCGTTCATTTTGTTCACCAAAAAGCCACCGACACCGTTCTTGCTACAGGCATTGATATTGGCTCCTTTCACTTGCAACCTGTTGCTTCTGCACAGCGCCCGGTCACAGTGACATTATCTCCTGTGCCTACTGCTATTCCTGACAACTTACTTGTTGCTGCACTCGGCACTCTTGGTCGAGTAGTGGGAGAGACAAAATTTCTTCCAGCTGCTGCCAGAGACTCTCCTTTCAACTTTGTGCAAGGGGGTCGTCGCCAATATCGTGTTATTTTCCCCACTGACCAAGCCATTTCTTACCGCCCCACAACTCTGCAACTTGTTACGGACACACGAACATACGTTTTCAACTTATTTGCTGGTGTCCAGTGCTTCCGGTGCCGAGCTGAGGGACACCTGGTTTCTGAGTGCCCTCACCGCACACCTGCACCTGGTGCTGTCCCTTCGACGAAGGTTCCCGATGCACCTCCATCTTCCACTTCTTCCTCCTCACTACTGATCAAACTGTTGCTCCTATGTCAACCACGTCACCATCTCTGCTGATTGCTCCTTCCATGACTGCAGATATTTCGTTGTCTTTGCCTGTTTCAGAACTGCCATTACCATACAACTCCGAGAAAGCGCTTTCTTTCAAACCAACTACGCAGTTATCGCCAAACACTGAACCGTCTTTACCATTCAATTCCGAACAGCTGCTTTCTTTCAAAACTTCTGCGTCTTCATTGCCCAGCACTCAAGCGCCACCACTGTGCAAATAATTGGCACTCGTTTTGCAGCCTGTTTCGCAAATTCAACCGTCTGCTTCTGAACTGTTCAAATCTGCTGTCATTGATGACATCTCATTTCCACCTCTTCCTTCTTCTGAGGGCTCCTCTGGACCGAAAACTTCCGGGAAACGCCCAAATTCTGCGGAGTCTTCTCCAAAGCGTTCGCGACGCTCAAGGCGTTCTCGGACCAAATCTTCTGCCACTTCCTCTGGAACCTCACCTGGCGTGGAGAATTTTTCTTCTCCACTTCGTACAACAAACAGATTCGCATGCCTCCCTACTGAAGATGATATGGATGTCGCTGCTGATTTAGGTGAATCAGCATCGGTTGCTTCGGATGTTGAAGATGATTCTTCTTTTCCCACCATAACCAAACTTTCAACTCTTTTCAAAGATTGTTCTGTTCCAGTGCAACCGCTCACATACACCGAACTTCTTGAACTAATTCAACACCCTAAAAAACGTAAATTGCTAACAATCCCGTGTATTCAATCCAAGTTAAATAGGTTACCTGAAATGCTTCAACAACTTCAATTACTTGATGAATTTTTGAGAAATATATCTCTTCCTCCTGACGCTGCCCAGTTTCAGCGGCGTCTTTCATACCTGTTGAAGAAGCTCTCAGCTGAACTCGAAAACCACCTACAGCCTGTTCATGATATCCCAACTGATTTGTGTTAGTTTCAACTGCTGAAGCTTTGCTACGTCAGCAACTAATGCTCTTGTCTTCGAAGATATTCGTTATCTTAAAGCTAACATCATTCTCCTGCAGGAAACAAACTGTTCTCCTTTGACAGACATTTCCCGCTGGCGACGCTGGCCTTTTTGTCTTTTTTCACAATTTCCGTGCCCATTTGGGGTCCGGCGACGCTGGCCTTTTGTCTTTTTTCACAATTTCCGTGCCCATTTGGGGTCCGGCACCGCAATTGGCATTCATAATCGTCTTCTTCCGTTTCTGTCTGACGTTGTTGAGTCACAGAGCCTGCTTGGGATTTTTCAATACCTTTCTTTTCGCTTCCTTTCTACCCGTTTTCATTTGTTAAATTTGCACGTTCCTCGTAGTGATTCAGAAGCTACATCCCTCTTTCTTCATGTTACTACAATTCTCGCTGAGATTCCGTCTTCTGAAATTGTGATCATGGCTGGTGACTTTAACTGTACGCTGCAACCTCTTTACGATCGTGATGGGTCTCAAGATTTCCGCTCTTCTCTGGTTTCGCAACTCACTCAACTGGTCTTTAATTTTGATCTCCAAGATGCATTTCGCCTTCTCCATCCGGTGACCCGTGATTTCACCTGGTTTCCTCCTGCAGGATCCTCCAACGCTGCTGCACGTTTGGACCGATTTTATGTTTCCAGTTTTTTGCGTTCTTCCCTTGTTTCTGTTTCACATGCTCCAGCTGTTTCCTCCGACCATCGTCCAGTCGTTCTTCAATTTCATCTTCCTTCCACTGGTGTCCCTCACCCAATGGTTTGGACCCTTGATGATTTCTGCCTGCAAGATCCAACTTTTATTTCTCATGTCAATTCCATTATTGCGCAATCAGTCAATCAACTTTCCTCCACTGTTGACCCGGCAGCTCTGTGGCTCTCCACCAAGCATTCCATTACTGCGTTTGCTAAACGCTTTTCTTTTTCTGTTCGCACCAATCGTCTTATGGACATAGATTCAATCCGCCGTTCTCTTCAGTCTACCTCGCACACCGATCCTAACTGTGAAATCCTGCAAGCCCGACTTCATCATCGCCTCCAATCATCGGCTAATTCTGCTCTGACTCGCTTGAAGTTCACCCTTCTTCACTTTCATGATGATCCCCTTCAGAGTCTTCGTCATCTTGAAGAACATCGAACTAAATACAATACCATCGCTTATCTTACCCTTCCGGATAGATCTACCACGGCAGACCCCTCCCTCATCTGCCAACATACTCATTCATATTTTTCTGGTCGTTTTCAACCTACTCAGATGCTTCCAGCTGATTCCTCTCCACTTCTTCACGGTCTTCCCTCAAGTCCCTCAATGTTTCTTTTCTTCGCTCAGTGCTCCAATCTCACCAGCCGAAATTCGTTCTTCTGTTTTCAGTCTTAATGATCGTTCCTCACCAGGTGAAGACGGTCTTCCTCTTTCCTTTTATAAGGCTTTTCTTCCAACTCTTCTTCCTCTTCTTGTTGCCTGCTTTAACTTCGTTTTTTCTTCTTCTTCCTTTTCTTCATCAGCTTTTTCCTTTGCTCTACTTCGCCTTATTCCAAAATCTGGCAACCTTGGACTCTTGACAAACTGGCGGCCTATTTCCATTCTAAATACCGATTACAAAATCTTTGCCAAAGTTCTTGCTCTTCGCCTTAATCCAGTTCTATCGCACATCATCCATCCTGATCAGACCTACACTGTTCCTTCTCGCTCAATCGCTTCTAACATCACTGTCATTCGTAACTTATACGCTCTTGCTTCTCGACTCTCTGAACCTCTCGCAATTTTCAATATCGACCAGCGTCAAGCTTTTGATTCAATTAACCACTCATATCTCTTCACTGTTCTTCGCCAGTTTGGTTTTCCTTCCTCCTTCCGTTTGGCGCTTTCCAATCTTTACTCTCACTCCTTCTTTCGTGTTCGTACTTCAGCATTTCTCACCTCTGCTATTCCTTTCGCTAGTGGGATCCGGCAGGGCTGCCCCCTGTCGGGTCAACTCTTTGCTCTCTCTTTTGAGCCGCTTTTGATTTGTCTCCGTTCTCGTTTGTTCTCCTCAGTTCCGCGAGGAGTTGCGTGCACCCGTCACCACCACACAGTTCTTTCGGCATACGCAGATGACTTAACAGTCTTCAATCGTTCTGAGGGAGCATTCGGAACTCTTCGAAATACCTATCTTGAATATGCTGCGATTTCTGGTTCTTCACTCAACATGGATAAATGCTCTGGATTATGGGCTGGGTCGTGGACGATCCGCGCTGACCGTCCATGGGGTGCCCGCTGGTCTTCAAGTGTTGCCAAATTCCTCGGAGTCTACATTGGAGACCCCTCTGCGGTCGCCGCTGCTACCTGTACTCCCCTGGTTCAAAGGGTCAATCGCCGCCTAGCACCTTTTTACCGTCTCAAGCCTTTTCTGTCGTTCCTCAGCCGTGCCTACCTTTCTCCAACCATCTTTTTTTTTTCAAGCCTTTTCTGTCGTTCCTCAACACCTTTCTCCAACCATCTTTTTTTCATGTTTGGATTGCGCACCTTCCTCCGCAGTTTTTGCTTCGCGAACTTCAACGTACCTTCACTAATTTCGTCTGGAATGTCATTCATTGGGTGCAGCACTCCACTCTCGTCCTTCCTATTTCTTTTGGTGGTCTCTCTCTCTCCGATATCTCTCTGAAGTTCAAAGCTTTCCACCTTCAAAATTTCCTTCGGAATTTCTCTCTCCAACCTTCTTCTTCTCAAACCATTGTCGACACGCTTCTCTTTCCCCGAAGTCCCCACCTCACTGTCTCAACTTTTCTCCGCATGGACCTCTTTCCTCTCGTTCCGAGCCATTTCCCTGAGTTTTACAGATCCGCTCTTACCCTCTGGCGTTCCTTATATCCTATTCGCCTTCCCCCTGCCTCTACTAACGATCTCCGTGCGGAACCTCTCTTCTTTTCTTCTGCTATCCGTTCCACTGCTTCTTCATATTTGCACTTCTCCACCTGGTTCACCAGTGGCGTGGTGCGAGTCTCTCAACTCGTGGATTCCAACCTTCGCTGGAAATCGCTCTCCCAGATCACTCCTCCTCTTTCGGATTCGCCCATTCATCGTTCTCAGCTTCGATTACTTCAAGTCAGTATTCGTCGACTCTATCCTCTCCTCGCAGATCAACATGGACTTATCTCGCAACCCTCAGCGCCTCATAGCCTTCCTTTTCTTGTGTATCTCAATGATATTCCTTTCCTTCCTCATCAGGTTACTGCCAAGCTTCTTTATCAGCATTTTTTAACACATTTTCTTGAACCAATGCTTATTCCCAATGTTCCATCTTCAGATTTGCCAGCCATCTGGACAGACTCTCATACTTCTCTCGCCTCTCCAAAAGCTTGTGACATTCATTGGTTACATCTTCATCGCCGCCTACTGACTCCTCGAACTCTTCACCGTTTCCGTCATCTGACTTCACCTCTTTGTTTTTTTTGTTCAACCCTCGGAGATGTTCATCATGCATACTTTTTGTGTCTGATGTTACAGCCCTTGTTCTCACTGATGTTCTCTCTCCTTCAAAAAGTTTGTGCTCACCTTCACACCATGTCACATTATCTTGTGTTACGTCACCACTTTCCGTCGGCTCCCACGCATAATCATGTATGCTCCTTCCTAATTCTACAAGCGAAGTATACAATCTATCTGTACTATCATCGCAGCGTCGATCAACCTTCCCTCCGCCGTTATCACACAGCTCGTCGTTTCCTCTGCCGCAGATATCGTCACTCCGTTACAGCCAGACTACAACTCCAATTTGACATTGCACAAGCCAATAACACTGTTCCAAACTTCTTGTCTATATGGTCACCACATCAGCCTTGGTTCCAAGTAGTCGAAAATGTCGTGGAACTGCTGGCTTAACTATCGGCTCTCCACTACTGTGTTTTATTCCATCATCAGTGTTCTTCAGTAGTGTTCTGTGTCTACTTTTCTGCCCAAGTGCGAGACTTACTTTTACTACTGAATTCGCGTTTTGTTTTGAAATTGTTTACCTTTGAACTTTTTTTCGGTGAACTCACAGACACATTTTATTTCTATTGTCACCAATGGACTCATTGACTTATATTTTTTACCACTGTTAAACTGGGCAGCCTGCGAGCGCCAGCTTTTTCACACCATTTATATTGTATTTATTTGTTTTTAATGCTGGCGATCACCTTGTTCTCTCCCATTTCTTGTTACTATATTTATTTAATACTTGTATATATTTTGTTCGGGGTTCTTTTCCCAACATTTTGAGCAATAAAGACCTTATGAAGACAAGCCGTTTGCTTCCTTCCTTTGCGTCTGTAAAAAAATGTTTTTCCTGTGAATTTATCGTCTGCTTTAGTGGTTCGTGTTGACTGTGTTGTGTTTTCACCGTTTTGCCTCACTTGAAGTGAGTGTGTGTGCCTCCTGGTACGTTATTTTGTGTTTCTTCTGTGTGACGCAGTTGCTGCACGCAGTGTTGTGTTGTTCTGCTTAGCGGCCATGTTGGCTGCTTCCCAAGTACAAATGCAGTTTCCGTCTGCTGATTTTATCTCCGCTGGGTTTTCTTTGGCTACCACGACCGCTTGTGAGACAACTATGACCTCTTCAAATGTGGATTTGTCTACTTCTAATTGTGTTTCTGCTTCTAATGTGCTTCGTCCTAATGTTTCAGCATCGAATGTTCTTCTTTCTAATTTGCATATCCTGGGTGCCGAGTCACGTTCTGCTGCCATGGATGCTACTCCTCCACGCTCGTATGCTGCGACTGCTCGTTCAAACCAACCTCTTTCAATGCAACCAGAATTTTCTAGAGAAGATAAAGTTCTCAAGATTCGGATTTCTGACGACTCACCAGCAGGTAAAGAACTTTCCTCAGTTTTGTTATTAAGCGTGTATTTTCCGTCTCTTCGTGACACCCCACTCCCCCTCTATTTGGAGGCCTTGGTTAAAGTTGTTCCCAAGGAAAACATCGTTTCAATTATTCGCATTGGAGGGGTGTTGTCGTTCATTTTGTTCACCAAAAAGCCACCGACACCGTTCTTGCTACAGGCATTGATATTGGCTCCTTTCACTTGCAACCTGTTGCTTCTGCACAACGCCCGGTCACAGTGACATTATCTCCTGTGCCTACTGCTATTCCTGACAACTTACTTGTTACTGCACTCGGCACTCTTGGTCGAGTAGTGGGAGAGACAAAATTTCTTCCAGCTGCTGCCAGAGACTCTCCTTTCAACTTTGTGCAAGGGGGTCGTCGCCAATATCGTGTTATTTTCCCCACTGACCAAGCCATTTCGTACCGCCCCACAACTCTGCAACTTGTTACGGACACACGAACATACGTTTTCAACTTATTTGCTGGTGTCCAGTGCTTCCGGTGCCGAGCTGAGGAACACCTGGTTTCTGAGTGCCCTCACCGCACACATGCGCAAGGTGCTGTCATTTCGTTGAAGGTTCCTGACACACCTCCATCATACACTTTCTCCTCCCTTATTACTGAACAAACTGTTTCCCCAATATCAACCACGTAACCATCTCTGCTACTTGCTCCTTCAATGACTGCAAATATTTCGTTGTCTTCACCTGTTTCAGTTCCGCCACTGCCATTCAACTCCGAGCAGCCGCTGTCGTTCAAAACTCCTACGCAGTTATTGCCACGCCCTAAACAGCCATTACCATACAACTCCGAGCAGGCGCTTTCTTTTAAAACAACTACGCAGTTATTGCCAAACACTGAACTGCCATTTCCATTCAACTCCGAGCAGCCTCTTTCTTCCGAAACTACTGCGTCATCATTGCCCAGCTGTCAAGCGCCACCATCAAGCAAGAAATTGCCTCCCGTTTCACAGCCTGTTTCTCAAGTGCAAACACCTGCTTCTGAACTGTTCAAATCTGCTCTCATTGTTGACATGTCATTTCCACCTCTTTCTACTTCGGTGGGCTCCTCTGGACCCAAAACAGCCGGGAAACGCCCAAATTCTGCCGAGTCTTCTCCTAGGCCTTCGCGTCGCACTAGGCGTTTTCGGAACAAATCTTCTGCCACTTCCTCTGGAACCTCACCTGGCGAAGAAAGTTTTTCTTCTCAACTTCGTACAACAAACAGATTCCTTTGCCTCCCTACTGATGATGATATGGATGTTGCTGCTAATTTAAGTGAATCAGCATCGATTGCTTCGGATGTTGTTGGAGGTGATTCTTCTCTTCCCACCATTCCCAAACTTTCCGCTCTGTTCAAAGACTGTTCTGTTCCAATGCAACTGCTCACATTTACTGAACTTCTTGAACTAATTCAACGCCCTAGGATTGACAAATTTCTAACAATCCCGTGTATTCAATCTAAGTTAAATTGGTTACCTGAAATGCTTCAACAACTGCAATTGCTTGATGAATTTTTGATTAAAGTTTCTGTTCCTCCTGAAGATGTCCAGCTTCAGCATCGTCTGTGTTACATGCTGAAGTTGCTCACAGCTGAACTCTAAAACAATCAACAGCCTGTTCATGATTTCCCAACTGACTGAGTTTTCTGTCTTCTGACTAAACGTTTTGTTTTGAAATTGTTTACCTTTGAACTTGTACTGCTTTACGGTCTGTTTTTGTTTAGTTTTCGACGAACTCTTAGACACAGTTTAATACTATTGTTATCAACGGACTCGTAGACTTTTATTTTTACTACTGTTCAACTGGGCAGCCTGTGAGCGCCCTCTTTTTCACACCCTTTACACTGTTGTTATTGTTTTTTTTAATGCTTACGTATACCTTGTTCTCTCCCACATCTTGTTACTGTTTTGTATTCTGTACTTGTTCATATTTTGTAGAGGCGTTTTTTATACCTAACATTTTGAGCATAAAATACCTTATGAAGACAAGCCATTCGTTTCTTTCCTTTAACTCTGTAAAAAAAAAATGTTTTTTCCTGTGAATTTATCGTCTGCGTTAGTGTTTCGTGTTGACTGCATTGTGTTTTCACCGTTTTGCCTCACTTGAAGTGAGTGTGTGTGCCTTCTGTTACGTTATTTTGTGTTTCTTCTGTGTGACGCAGTTGCAGCACACGGTGTTGCGTTGTTCGGCTTAGCGGCCATGATGGCTGCTTCCCAAGTACAAATGCAAGTTCCGTCTGCTGATTTTATCTCCGCTAGATTTTCTTTGGCTACCTCGACCGCTTGTGAGACAACTATGACCTCTTCAAGTGTGGATTTGTCTACTTCTAATTGTGTTTCTGCTTCTAATGTGCTTCGTCCTAATATTTCTGCATCGAATGTTTTTCGTCCTAATTGGCATATCCTGGATGCCGAGTCACGTTCTGCTGCCACGGCTGCTACTCCTCCACGCTCGTATGCTGCCACTGCTCGTCCAAACAAATCTCATGCACCTCTTTCAATGCAACCAGAATTTTCTAGAGAAAATAAAGTTCTCAAGATTCGGATTTCTGACGACTCATCAGCAGGTAAAGAACTTTCCTCAGCTTTGTTATTAAGTGTGTATTTTCCGTTTCTTCGTGACACCCCCTCCCCCTCTATTTGGAGGCCGTAGTTAAAATTGTTCCAAAGGAAAGCATCGTTTCAATTATTCGCATTGGAGGGTGTTGTCGTTCATTTTGTTCACCAAAAAGCCACCGACACCGTTCTTGCCACAGGCCTTGATATTGGCTCTTTTCACTTGCAACCTGTTGCTTCTGCACAGCGCCCGGTCACAGTGATGTTATCTCCTGTGCCTACTGCTGTTCCTGACAACTTACTTGTTGCTGCACTCGGCACTCTTGGTCGAGTAGTGAGAGAGACTAAATTTCTCCCAGCTGCTGCCAGAGACTCTCCATTTAAATTTGTGCAAGGTGGACGTCGCCAATATCGATTTATTTTCGCCACTGACCAAGCCATTTCTAACCGCCCCACATCTCTGCAACTTGTTACGGACGCACGAAGATATGTTTTCAAATTATTTGCTGGTGTCCAGTGTTTCCGGTGTAGAGTTGAGGGACCCCTGGCTTATGAGTGCCCTCAGCGCACATTCGCGCAAGGTGCTGTCCCTTCGTTGAAGGTTCCTGACACACCTCCATCTTTCACATCCTCCTCCCTTATTACTGAACAAACTGTTACCCCAATGTCAACCACGTCACCATCTCTGCTACTTGCTTCTTCAATGACTGCAGGTATTTCGGTGTCTTCACCTGTTTCAGTTTCGCCACTGCCATTCAACTCCGATCAGCCGCTGTCTTTCAAAACTCCTACGCAGTTATTGCCAAGCACTAAACTGCCGTTACCATTTAACTCCGAGTAGGCGCTTTCTTTCACAACAAATACGCAGTTATTGCCAAGCACTGAACTGCCATTTCCATTCCAACTCCGAGCAGCCTCTTTCTTCCGAAACTACTGCGTCATCATTGCCCAGCTCGCAAGCGCCACCATCAAGCAAGAAATTGCCTCCCGCTTCACAGCCTGTTTCGCAAGTGCAAACAACTGCTTCTGAACTGTTCAAATCTGCTCTCATTGTCGGCATGTCATTTCCACCTCTTCCTACTTTGGTGGGCTCATTTTGGACCCAAAATTGCCGGGTAACGCCCAAATTCTGCCGAGTCTTCTCCTAGGGCGTCGCGTCGCTCTAGGTGTTTTTCGGACCAAATCTTCTGCCACTTCCTCTGGAACCTCACCTCGCGTAGAAAATTTTCCTTCTCCACTTCGTACAACAAACAGAATCGCTTGCCTCCCTACTGATGATGATATGGATGTTGCTGCTAATTTTGGTGAATCAGCATCGATTGCTTCGGATGTTGTTAGAGATGATTCTTTGCTTCCCACCATTCCCAAACTTTCCGCTCTGTTCAAAGACTGTTCTGTTCCAATGCAACCGCTCACATTTACTGAACTTCTTGAACTAATTCAACGCCCCAGGATTGACAAATTTCTAACAATCCCGTGTATTCAATCTAAGTTAAATTGGTTACCTGAAATGCTTCAACAACTGCAATTGCTTGATGAATTTTTGATTAACGTTTCCGTTCCCCCTGAAGATGCCCAGCTTCAGCATCGTCTGTGGTACATGCTGAAGTTGCTCACAACTGAACTCGAAAACAATCAACAGCCTGTTCATGATTTCCCTACTGACTGAGTTTTTTTCTTCTGAATAAACGTTTTGTTTTGAAATTGTTTACCTTTGAACTTGTAATGCTTTACCGTCTGTTTTTGTTTAGTTTTTGGATAACTCTTAGACACAGTTTAATACTATTGTTATCAACGGACTCATAGACTTTTATTTTTACGACTGTTCAACTGGGCAGCCTGTGAGCGCCCTCTTTTTCACACCCTTTACATTGTTGTTATTGTTTTTTTAAATGTTTGCGTATACCTTGTTCTCTCCCACATCTTGTTACTGTTTTGTATTCTGTTCTTGTTCATATTTTGTGGAGGCGTTTTTTATACCTAACATTTTGAGCAATAAATACCTTATGAAGACAAGCTGTTCGTTTCTTTCTTTTGCGTCTTTAGAAAATGTTTAAAAATCAGAAAATGACTTTTTCTTAATTTTTTTCGTAAAAAAGGGACGATAGTTGTAAGTTTATGCTGTAAAAATTGCAATGCGTTATAATTTGTAGTTTGTCATATATACGTTTTTAATGGATCCCATTGCGAAATAGAGAATTTTGTGAAATATAGAAATTTAATTTTTCGTAAACTAAATCGAAATTCACAAAAGGGTGACGAGGTGCTATAATTCGGTCATGGCACTACATGCCTACATAGTTTCGTGGTTCTGTTGCAGTTAGTGTGTCTGAAACGCGATCTGATAGCACTTTTTTGCTTACCTTAACTTTGAAATACAATAGCTCTTGAAGTTTAACTAGAATCGAGAAACGGTTTATTTCAGGGTGTTCTCCAAATAATTCTCTACAAACGATGTAAATGTTATATTTTTGTGTTCCATACGTTTTGCGTTACGAGCTAAGAAAGCAAGAGTGTCGCGAAATTCTAAAACAGCGGCAGAAGCAGGGGGCGGCAGTTACTTGTTTTTAGAACAAAGAGAAAGCTGAATCCAGACGGCATCCATTGTTCACAGTTTCAACCAGTAACCCGGGTGCGAAGCTGTAAGAGACTGTCAACCAATGCGATGATTAATATTGAAAAAAAAAGTTACCAAGGTGCATAGACCAGAGGGATGCACATGTGTATAACATTTCCTATCACAAAGAATGCTATACAAAGAATGTTGTTAATGTTGTGAGTAAAAAACATCAAGGTCAAGTTTCAGACACTGAATCCAGTGTAGTAGATGGCGCATGTAATTGTTGATTTTATCCATTCTTTTTCAGAGACTCTGCTAGAAGGAAAGGTGGTTTCCATTGCGGAAGCAGAAGATATGTATACAAAGAAATATGTGGTTCAAACGGTATAGAGAATGATCATGCCATGAAGAGAAAAGCACTTAAAACCTTCATTGAAGAAGAGCTTTGATACATGGACTCAGATTTTAGCAACCCCATCCGCAAAATCTGCCACAACGTATGATATCATTAAATGCTACAACAGATGTTCTATCCAAAGCTGAAGAAAACACTAGCCTTTCTGGAAGAATAAAACCCTTATGAGGTAACAATTTTTCGTGTGCGAGATTGGTGTTACGCTATGTCTAAAACAATGACTAAGAAAATGTTGAACTAAATAAGAATACGATGCAATAGCTGCACGGGATAGCTCACATTAAGGTGGTCCGGCCAAACGAAACATATACAAAAGTCTAATTTACATTTAACCTTTTATTGGTCCAGCACAATAGATGAAATCCAAAATATAGCACTGCGAGTTTTACACCTCACACATAATACCTTAATTATCTGTCGTGTAATCTAGCTTAACGACCGAACATCTCCACACCCACCCACATCAACTGCTGTATCGTCCTTTTTATGTAATGTTCTTATCACATTCATATGTCATTCTCTCTCTCTTACCTAAAATGTGTTGACAAACTCATTCATGTAAGAGAGAATATATCACGTTAAGTTTGGAAAGTGCAAAAGTGAACACACTCAAACTTACATAGATAAACGAACTAAAAATGAAAGTTAAATTAGAATATACGTCACACCCTCTTTGAGGCAGCGGATGTGATAAGGAAATGCATTTTGCTCAGTAAAAATTGGAATTTCCAGGGATTAGTAGATGCTAATGAGCGCGAAAACGTGGTACCAGTGGAACTTGAATGTTTTTTAAATGGTGTATTGCCGGAAGCAATCAATTCAGAAACAACAAAATTTATACAAAGCAAGTAGTTCATAAGGCATCAATACTTTCATAAAGCCTTATGTATGAATGCTTCAACAAACGACAAGTTAAAAAAGTAACTACTACGATCTCCAGCATGCACGTGATTACGCACTTCAAGTAGGTGTTGGTTGAACAGTTCATTCCGCTACTCGCAGAAAATTCAAATTCCTTGCAGCAAATTCTTTGTCCAATTTATGCATAGTTTTGGTTGCTCAGTTGAGTACAGCAAAGTTCTGCGTTTAGAGACGTCATTAGCGAAAGAGGTTATGCGCCGAATGGATGTAAATGGCGGGGTGTATATTCTGCACGACTTTTTAACGGGGTGGTGTAGCAGATAGTATAGACTTCCTCGAAGATATTCCCTATGGTAAAGGAACTCTACACTGAACAGTCATTGTCTGCTACCAAGAGTGCTTAGCCGAAGACCAGTCCGAAAGAACGGTAGTTGCAGGTCTCGTGACAAGTCGCTCATTGAAAGTTCTTCCACGATATATGACACGTTTGATGGAATACAAAGGTCCAAAGAACATTAAGCCGGTAAACCCAACGTTTGAAAATGATATAGTACATTCAACCGAAGCATATCTATTACAATGCGTTTCCCTAGACATGGCTACGCTGTTAAGCAAATGTGTGAAGTGGTACTCAGAATACCCAACGTCTTCCGGATTAGAGAGTGAATCACAAGGAACAGTTGACAGATAGAGTCCAGGGATAGATTTGCAAGATGCACAAGATCAAACAAAGGCAACGATGCTCATACCAACGTGGTCAGTCTTCAACTCAGCCAGAAAGTATGGCACGATTATGGGTCCTACCGATTACACCAGCTAGCCCAACAGATCATTCAGTTCAATTAACCTCCCTTACACAACTGGAACTTCTGGCTAAACACATTTGTGGAAATAATTCCAATTGAGTCTTGACTATAGACTTGGGTCTTTATAAGAAGTTCAGCAACTAATTATGTCCCGAGTTTATGTCCATCAGCGTTGGATTCTGCATCCAGGCGAGTTGCACATATCTTCTGAAGTGATACTTGCAATTGGATCGTTCATTGATGGCACTAGCATTCCTGACTTGTGATCAGCGTTCTACGGTAATAACACAGTCAGTAAAATCATTGAAGGGAAGAAGCTCAGACGTGCGGTTGAAACACACACTCGTACCCTGGTCGCTCTGTAAGACTGCTACTTTCAGTATTTCTTTGAAAAGCGTGGACATTTGTACCTTAGCATTTATAATAAAGTACAAGAGCTATGAGCTAGATTTAATGACCCTGGCGCACATGGACATCTGAATGAACGCCATTTGGCAATGAAAGAGTGTGATCTTCTAAACAAGATGAAAACATTTGATGAACCCGTCGCAGTGAAAACCTGGGCAAATCTTGCTGATGTGTTCACGTAAAAGATTCTGAAGAAATACAGGCAATATGATGAACTTCATGTTGTTTTCGCCACCTATTTAGAAGAATCAATCAAGAATTATACTAGAGTCAAGAATCTCCATGGTGATGTAGCAGCACGGTACAAAATACTTGAAATCACTGACATTTCAAGGATCAACATGAAGAAGCTATTGTTACATATTCATACCAAGGACGAATTAACCGCTTACCTTGCACACAAGATGCTCTTTCATGCAAAGAAATGTGCAAAGAAATGTGTTGTTGCATGGCATGACGTTTCTGCTACACATTGCTCCCTGGACTGTTTGAAGAGCAGCCACGAAGGAGCCGACACTGAAATCACAGTACAAGCCATCAACGCCAAAGACAGAGGAGTAGATAAACTACTGCTATTTGTGCAAGACACAGATATTTTAGTTCTGCAAGTGAGACGATATCTAAGACTTACAGACGACACATTATTTGCGCCAATATCAGGCGAAGCAATAGCAGTCCAAAACATATTTGTATCACTGGGAGCACTCAAAGCATCGGCCAGGTTTTGCCCTGGTTTCACGCTTTATCACGTTGCTACTCAACCGGACGTTTGTGTGGGAGGGAAAATTGTCCTACTGGAAATCATTTATTTCAGCAAGTGAAGTAGAGCTTCTTGCTTTACAGAAGCTTGTGACTCAGTATATGATGATGTCGTGAATCAGCTTGAAGCATTCATTTGCCGGATTTATCAAGCGCATACCACGATAACATCACTTGCAGAATAACGATGGCGAATGTTTACGGCCAAGCAAGCCCTTGGAGATAAGTTACTTCCCATTAGGGGCTTTCTTATACCTCTAAGAGGGATAACACTCCAGCCCTTGGGTGGTCACACGATGATGAAGCAAAGCTAGTCATTCCAAATCCTGTTGGACATGGATTGAGTATGGAAGAGGGAGTACTCACCACTATCATGTGTGAAAAATAATATGCTCCAGAGTCCATTCTGAAATTGATTATATGGTCGTGTGTGAAGAACCGATGCTCCACACCTTGCAAAAATGTTTAGCAAACAATCTGCCTTTCGCAGAAGTGTGCAGGTACAATGGCGACGAATCCATTTGTGGTAATTTATATCCGCCTGATTAAATCGACGGAGATAGTGAAGCAGCTGATGAGACTGATTAGTAATTTGCATATGAAGATATTACACACACTTTATATTGCAAACAATTGGTAAAACATCGACTATTAGCAAATTCTATAATATATCTATATGTCGAGAAAAATAATCTTGATAAACGGTAATAAATGATCGTTAACATGACACGCGGGAATGGGAAATTCGTTTAAATCAAAGTAGCAGTCAAACTATTGGTTTTTCGCAATATACGCTAAGAGTATTTCTTTTAGGTCTCAAAAATACTTTTCTAACGAGCTGAAGAAAATTAAAATCGCTTAGATAGCGACCGAGATTCAGTTGTTTGTTTATATTGATATGGCGGCCATCTTGGATGACGTCACCACAGGCACACGCCACACCTGTGAGGGTGTCACCCTGAACATTATTCAACTACATACTTTTATTGATTAGATGACTCCTTCTATTTCTTCCCTTCATTTGACTTGCCACGGGAACCTTTTTTTGTACACAGTGCTTCCGGTCTAGAGTGCAATGTTATACAATTCGCACAAATGGAGATAAATTTACCATGTTTTCTGTGTTCTTTTTTTTAAATTCTTTATCATTAGATAACGTAAGAAGTTGACTCTTTAGTTTTCATTCTCTTTTTCGCCGCTTCTCCTGTAATATCTGCAAGTCGAGGAATTTCAAAATTTTCCTCTGTTGCGCTGAGAACATAGGGGTCTCAAAAGCAGTTACGGAAATATTTCCTGTAGTCCTCAATGCTGAAAAAACTATTTCATTTGTGTTGCTTTACACATTGTATGAGAAGCCTTGTATTTCAGAATTTCACCTAAAAAATTTCTAAAATTAAAATAAAACTTCCTTTAATTGCCTAACAAACGCGAAAGCATTTGGTGTATCGCTCATTTCACCAAAAGTCACTTCACCGAAAAGTTCATTTCGCCGAAAGGTCATTTGATCAAAAGGTTCACTTCACCGAACGGTCATTTCATTGAAAAGTTCATTTCGCCGAAAGGCCATTTGATCAAAATGTTCACTTCACCGAACGGTCATTTCATTGAAAAGTTCATTTCACCGAAAGGTTGTTGATATGCAATTATTGTTATACAATTAAAGAATGTGTTATGCAATTAAAAAGTTAAAAAATGCGCTCACTAAATCAAAAATTTCTGATTTAGTGAGCACATTTTCAAAACATGAAGGCGCTTTGAAGATCTAGAATTTGAATACAACAATTTCTAGAAGGTAAAAAAATACAAATTAAAATCACTCGAGGAAAAGCTGCTCTGGTAAATAATAATAGAAAATATAAATTTGGATATTTTCTAATTTATACAAATAATATTGCATACTTAATACTTGGAATTTGTACGACATATATTTTTTTCTCAACTTTGTAGAAATCCATTTTACACAAAGTATTTATTTTCTGCAGCAGTGTACTGTAGAGCAATTACTATTATTTTATACATTTTTCAGCTGAAATTGTGCTATTTTAATGGTCATTTTCGTGGTTAGCAGATAACACCGGAAATAACAATTAACACATTCACAAAGAGTAAAAAAGGAAAATAGACCTACCACCAAATGTGCGCATATTTATTAATATTATACATAAGCAGATACATAAGTCTTCTTTTTCAGGAAATTTGAAGACCCGTGCTTTACGATGTTAAGCTTGCTGAGTTTGATTTGCCCATTGGAAGGCGTTCCCATGATTTATTAGTAGTATAAAAAGGAGAGTTTCATCACAAACTTTTGCTCCGGCTGGCTCCACCCACTGCTCCGCGCGGACCTACACTGCTCCGGCTGACCCCAAACGCCCCACCACTGCTCACCACGTAGGAGGAGGAGTGAAGGAAAGGGAGGGACACAGCCACCCCTTTCCCCGGTTCCGCACGTGCTCCTGTCGTCTACAGATCTCCATGATGTCAGTCAGTGCCATTTGTTTTACCCATGGGGACATTTTGACCGCCACGTGTCTTTTGTCATCCGTCTTGGATGAACTCACGTCATGTGTTACGTGTTTGAATGAGTCACCTTTTTGAAAGATATCACGCCACGTTTCTTTTGTCATCCATCTTGAATGATGTCATGTCACGTGCTCCGGACGGGTGTAATCCATCATGACGTCAGTCGCTACCATTTTTTTTTACTCATAGGAAAATTTTATTTTTATTTTTTCCATCGGGAATAGATGACCACATGTTCTCTCGGACGCCATCTTGGATCACCACGTGGTCATCTACGGTTGCGTGTGGTCAGGAGGAGGAGGGTAAGACACCACCGCCAGTAATTGATTCGAAGAGATTACTTGCCCAGCGCCACTTTAATTTTTTCTTGACCGGGAAAATTTATTCCCTCCACGTGTTTTGTAATGAGTCACCATCTTTTGTTCGCCATTTTATTAATTTCGCGACACTCTTGCTTCCCTAGCTCGCAGCGCAAAACGTATTGAACACAAAAGTATGAAATGTACTTCGTTTGTACAGAATTGTTTGGAGAACACACTGAAATAAACCGCTTCTCGATTTTGGCGATACTTCAAAAGCTATTGTATTTCAAACTTAGGATAAGCAAAAAAGTGCTATAAAGTCGCGTTCCGGACACACTAAAAAAAACAGAACCACAAAACTTTGTAGGCATGTAGTTACATGACCGAAATTTTGAACTTCGTTGCCTTTTTTTTCAATTTCGATTTAGCTTACGAGAAATTAAATTTCTAAATTTCACAAAATTCTCTATTTCGCGATGGGAACCATTTAAAAAAACGGATATATGGCAAACAATAAATCATAACGCATTGTAATTTTTACAGCATAAACTTACAACTATCGTCCCTATTTTTACCAAAAGAAATTTAAGAAAAATTCATTTTCTGATTTTTAAGCATTTATGAAAGACACAAAGGAAGGAAACTAACGTCTTGTCTTCATAATGTATTTATTGCTCAAAATCTTAGGTATAAAAAACGCCTCTACAAAATATGAACAAGTACAGAATACAAAACAGTAACAAGATGTGGGAGAGAACAAGGTATACGCAAGCATTAAAAAAAAGAATAACAACAATGTAAAGGGTGTGAAAAAGAGGGCGCTCACAGGCTGCCGAGTTGAACAGTAGTAAAAATAAAAGTCTATGAGTCCGTTGATAACAATAGTATTAAACTGTGTCTAAGAGTTCGCCGAAAACGAAACAAAAATAGACGGTAAAGCAGTACAAGTTCAAAGGTAAACAATTTAAAAACAAAACGTTTATTCAGAAGAAAAAAACTCAGTCAGTTGGGAAATCATGAACAGGCTGTTGATTGTTTTCGAGTTCAGCTGTGAGCAACTTCAACATGTACCACAGACGATTTTGAAACTGGGCATCTTCAGGAGGAACGGAAACGTTAATCAAAAATTCATCAAGCAATTGCAGTTGTTGAAGCATTTCAGGTAACCAATTTAACTTAGATTGAATACACGGGATTGTTAGAAATTTGTCAATCCTAGGGCGTTGAATTAGTTCAAGAACTTCAGTAAATGTGAGCGGTTGCATTGGAACAGAACAGTCTTTGAACAGAGCGGAAAGTTTGGAAATGGTGGGAAGAGAAGAATTATCTCCAACAACATCCGAAGAAATCGATGCTGATTCACTTAAATTAGTAGCAACATCCATATCATCATCAGTAGGGAGGCAAACGAATCTGTTTGTTGTACGAAGTTGAGAAGAAAAATTTTCTACGCCAGGTGAGGTTCCAGAGGAAGTGGCAGAAGATTTTGTCCGAAAACGCCTAGGAGAAGATTCGGCAGAATTTGGGCGTTTCCCGGCAGTTTTGGGTCCAGAGGAGCCCACCGAAGTAGGAAGAGGTGGAAATGACATTTCAACAATGAGAGCAGATTTGAACGGTTCAGAAGCAGGTGTTTGCACTTGCGAAACAGGATGTGAAACGGGAGGCAATTTGTTGCTTGGTGGTGGCGCTTGAAAGCTGGGCAATGATGACGCAGTAGTTTCGGAAGAAAGCGGCGGCTCGGAGGTGAATGGAAATGGCAGTTCAGTGCTTGGCAATAACTGCGTAGTTGTTTTGAAAGAAAGCGCCTGCTCGGAGTTGTATGGTAATGGCTGTTTAGTGCTTGGCAATAACTGCGTGGGGGTTTTGAGAGACAGCGGCTGCTCGGAGTTGAATGGCAGTGGCGAAACTGAAACAGGTGAAAACAACGAAATATCTGCAGTCATTGAAGGAGCAAGTAGCAGAGATGGTGACGTGGTTTACATTAGGGTAACAGTTTGTTCAGTAGTAAGGGAGGAGGAAGTGTATGATGGAGGTGTGTCAGGAACCTTCAACGAAGGGACAGCACCTTGCGCAAGTGTGCGCTGAGGGCACTCAAAAGCCAGGTGTCCCTCAGCTCTACACCGGAAACACTGGACACCAGCAAATAAGTTGAAAACGTATGTTCGTGTGTCCGTAACAAGTTGCAGAGATGTGGGGGTTAGAAATGGCTTGGTCAGTGGGGAAAATAAACGCTATTGGCGACGTCCTCCTTGCACAAATTTGAATAGAGAGTCTCTGGCAGCAGCTGGGAAAATTTAGTCTTACCCACTACTCGACCAAGAGTGCCGAGTGCAGCAACAAGTAAGTTGTCAGGAATAGCAGTAGGCACAGGAGATAATGTCACTGTGACCGGCCGCTGTGCAGAAGCCGCAAGTTGCAAGTGAAAGAAGCCAATATCAACGCCTGTAGCAAGAACGGTGTCGGTGGCTTTTTGGTGAACAAAATGAACGAAAACACCCCATCCAACGCAAATAATTGAAACAATGCTTTCCATGGGAACAACTTTAACCAAGGCCTCCAAATAGAGGGGGAGGGGGGTGTCACGAAGAGACGGAAAATACACACTTAATAACAAAGCTGAGGAAAGTTCTTTACATGCATGTGAGTCGTCAGAAATCCGAATCTTGAGAACTTTATCTTCTCTAGAAAATTCTGGTTGTATTGCAAGAGGTGCATGAGATTGGTTTGGACGAGCAGTCGCAGCATACGAGCGTGGAGGAGAAGCAGCCATGGCAGCAGAACGTGACTCGGCACCCAGGATATGCAAATTAGGACGAAGAACATTCGATGCAGAAACATTAGGACGAAGCACATTAGAAGCAGAAACACAATTAGAAGTAGACAAATCCACACTTGAAGAGGTCATAGTTGTCTCACAAGCGGTCGATGTAGCCAAAGAAAATCCAGCAGAGATAAAATCAGCAGACGGAACTTGCCTTTGTACTTGGGAAGCAGCCATCATGGCCGCTAAGCCGAACAACACAACACGGTGTGCTGCAACTGCGTCACACAGAAGAAACACAAAATAACGTAACAGGAGGCACACACACTCACTTCAAGTGAGGCAAAACGGTGAAAACACAACACAGTCAACACGAACCACTAACGCAGACGATAAATTCACAGGAAAAACACATTTTCTTTTTACAGACGCAAAGGAAAGAAACGAACGGCTTGTCTTCGTAAGGTCTTTATTGCTCAAAATGTTGAGAAAAGAACCCCGAACAAAATATATACAAGTACAAAATAAATATAGTAGAAAGAAATGGGAGAGAACAAGGTGATCGCCAGCATTAAAAAAATACAAATAAATACAATATAAAAGGTGTGAAAAAGCGGGCGTTCGCAGGCTGCCCAGTTTAACAGTAGTAAAAAAAATAAGTCAATGAGTCCATTGATGACAATAGTAATAAAATGTGTCTGTGAGTTCACCGAAAACGAAAAAAAAAAAAAAGAAACAGACAGTAAAGCAGTAAGAGTTCAAAGGTAAACAATTTCAAAACAAAACGCGAATTCAGTAGTAAAAGTAAGTCTCGCACTTGGGCAGAAAAGTAGACACAGAACACTAATGAAGAACACTGATGATGGAATAAAACATTGTAGTGGAGAGCCGAAGGTTACGCCAGCAGTTCACGACATTTTCGATGACTTGGAACCAAGGCTGATGTGGTGACCATATAGACATGAAGTTTGGAACAGTGTTATTGGCTTGTGCAATGTCAAATTCGAGTTGTAGTCTGGCTGTAACGGAGTGACGATATCTGCGGCAGAGGAAACGACGAGCTGTGTGATAACGGCGGAGGGAATGTTGATCGACGCTGCGATGATAGTACAGATAGATTGTATACTTCGCTTGTAGAATTAGGAAGGAGCATACATGATTATGCGTGGGAGCCGACGGAAAGTGGTGACGTAACACAAGATAATGTGACATGGTGTAAAGGTGAGCACAAACTTTTTGAAGGAGAGAGAACATCAGTGAGAACAAGGGCTGTAACATCAGACACAAGAAGTATGCATGATGAACGTCTCCGAGGGTTGAACAAAAGAAACAAAGAGGTGAAGTCAGATGTCGGAAACGGTGAAAAGTTCGAGGAGTCAGTTGGCGGCGATGAAGATGTAACCAATGAATGTCACGAGCTTTTGGAGAGGCGAGAGTAGTATGAGAGTCTGTCTAGGTGGCTGGAAAATCTGTACATGGTACATTGAGAATAGGCATTGGTTCAAGAAAATGTGCTAAAAAATGCTGATAAAGAAGCTTGACAGAAACCTGATGAGGAAGGAAAGGAATATCATTGAGATACACAAGAAAAGGAAGGCTATGAGGCGCTGAAGGTTGTGAGATAAGTCGATGTTGATCTGCGAGGAGAGGATAGAGTCGACGAATACTGACTTGAAGTAATCGAAGCTGAGAACGATGAATGGGCGAATCCGAAAGAGGAGGACTGATCTGGGAGAGCGATTTCCAGCGAAGGTTGGAATCCACGAGTTGAGAGACTCGCACCACGCCACTGGTGAACCAGGTGGAGAAGTGCAAATATGAAGAAGCAGACGAACAAATAGCAGATGAAAAGAAGAGAGGTTCCGCAAGGAGATCGTCTGTAGAGGCAGGGGAAAGGCGAATAGGATATAAGGAACGCCAGAGGGTAAGAGCGGATCTGTAAAACTCAGGGAAATGGCTCGGAACGAGAGGAAAGAGGTCCATGCGGAGAAAAGTTGAGACAATGTGATGGGGACTTCGGGGAAAGAGAAGCGTGTCAACAATGGTTTGAGAAGAAGGTTGGAGAGAGAAATTCCGAAGGAAAATTTGATTGTGGAAAGCTTTGAACTTCAGAGAGATATCGGAGAGAGAGAGAGAGATTCCACCAAAAGAAATGGGAAGAACGAGAGTGGAGTGCTGCATCCAATGAATGACATTCCAGACGAAATTAGTGAAGGTACGTTGAAGTTCGCGAATCAAGAACGGCGGAGGAAGGTGCGCAATCAAAGCATGAAAAAACGATGGCTGAAGAAAGGTGTTGAGGAGGTAGTCACGGCTGAGGAACGACAGAAAAGGCTTGAGACGGTGAAAAGGTGCTAGGCGGCGATTGAACTGCTGAACCAGGGGAGTCCAGCTAGCAGCGGCGACCGCAGAGGGGCCTATAATGTAGACTCCGAGAAATTTGGCAACGCTTGAAGACCAGCGGGCACCCCATGGGCGGTCAGCGCGGATCGTCCACTACCCAGCCCATAATCCAGAGCATTTATCCATGTTGAGTGAAGAACCAGAAATCGCAGCATATTTAAGATAGTTATTTCGAAGAGTTCGGAATGCTCCCTCAGAACGGATGAAGACTGTTAAGTCATCTGCGTATGCCGAAAGAACTGTGTGGTGGTGACGGGTGCACGCAACTCCACGCGGAACTGAGGAAAACAAACAAGAACGGAGACAAATCAAAAGCGGTTCAAAAGAGAGAGCAAAGAGTTGACCCGACAGGGGGCAGCCCTGCCGGATCCCACTAGCGAAAGGAATAGCAGAGGTGAGAAATGCTGAAGTACGAACACGAAAGAAGGAGTGAGAGTAAAGATTGGAAAGCGCCAAACGGAAGGAGGAAGGAAAACCAAACTGGCGAAGAACAGTGAAGAGATATGAGTGGTTAATTGAATCAAAAACTTGATGCTGGTCGATATTGAAAATGGCGAGAGGTTCAGAGAGTGGAGAAGCAAGAGAATATAAGTTACGAATGACAGTGATGTTAGAAGTGATTGAGCGAGAAGGAACAGTGTAGGTCTGATCAGGATGGATGATGTGCGAAAGAACTGGATTGGGACGAAGAGCAAGAACTTTGTCAAAGATTTTGTAATCGGTATTTAGAATGGAAATAGGCCGCCAGTTTGTCAAGAGTCCAAGGTTGCCAGATTTTGGAATAAGGCGAAGTAGAGCAAAGGAAAAAACTGATGAAGAAAAGGAAGACAAAGAAAATACGAAGTTAAAACAGGCAACAAGAAGAGGAAGAAGAGTTGGAAGAAAAGCCTTATAAAAGGAAAGAGTAAGGCCGTCTTCACCTGATGAGGAACGATCATTAAGACTGAAAACAGAAGAACGAATTTTGGCTGGTGAGATTGGTGCACTGAGCGAAGAAAAGAAACATTAGGGGACTTGAGGAAGACCGTAAAGAAGTGGAGAGGAATCAGCTGGAGGCATCTGAGAAGGTTGAAAACGACCAGAAAAGTATGAATGAGTATGTTGGTAGATGAGGGAGGGATCTGCCGTGGTAGATCCATCCGGTAAGGAAAGATAAGCGATGGCATTGTATTTAGTTCGATGTTCTTCAAAATGACGAAGACTCTGAAGGGGATCATCATGAAAGTGAAGAAGGGTGAACTTCAAGCGAGTCAGAGCAGAATTAGCCAATGATTGGAGGCGATGATGAAGCCGGGCTTGCAGGATTTCAAAGTTAGGATCGGTGTGCGAGGTAGACTGAAGATAACGACGGATTGAATCTATGTCCATAAGACGATTGGTGCGAACAGAAGAAACAAAAACGTTTAGCAAACGCAGTAGTGGAATGCTTAGTGGAGCGCCACAGAGCTGCCGGATCAACAGTGGAGGGAAGTTGATTGACTAATTGCGGAATATTGGAGTAGACATGAGAAATAAAAGTTGGATCTTGCAGGCAGAAATCATCAACGGTCCAAACCATTGGGTGAGGGACACCAGTGGAGGGAAGATGAAATTGTAGAACGACTGAACGATGGTCGGAGGAAACAGCTGGAGCATGTGAAACAGAAACAAGGGAAGAACGCAACAAACTAGAAACATAAAATCGGTCCAAACGTGCAGCAGCGTTGGAGGATCCTGCAGGAGGAAACCAGGTGAAATCACGGGTCACAGGATGGAGAAGGCGAAATGCATCTTGGAGATCAAAATTAAAGACCAGTTGAGTGAGTTGCGAAACCAGAGAAAAGCGGAAATCTTGAGACCCATCACGATCGTAAAGAGGTTGCAGCGTACAGTTAAAGTCACCAGGCATGATCACAACTTCAGGGGACGGAATCTCAGCGAGAATTGCAGTAATATGAAGAAAGAGGGATGTAGCTTCTGAATCACTACGAGGAACGTGCAAATTTAACAAATGAAAACGGGTAGAAAGAAAGCGATAAAAAAAGGTATTGAAAAATCCCGAGCAGGCTCTGTGACTCAACAACGTCAGACAGAAACGGAAAAAACGATTATGAATGTCAATTGCGGTGCCGGACCCCAAATGGGCACGGAAAGGGTGAAAAAAGACAAAAGGCCAGCGTCGCCAGTGGGAAATGTCTGTCAAAGGAGAACAGTTTGTTTCCTGCAGCAGAATGATGTTAGCTTTAAGATAACGAATATCTTCGAAGACAAGAGCATTAGTTGCCGACGAAGCAAAGCTTCGGCAGTTGAAACTAACACAAATCAGTTGGGATATCATGAACAGGCTGTAGATGGTTTTCGAGTTCAGCTGAGAGCTTCTTCAACAGGTATGAAAGACGCCTCTGAAACTGGGCAGCATCAGGAGGAAGAGTTATATTTCTCAAACATTCATCAAGTAATTGAAGTTGTTGAAGCATTTCAGGTAACCTATTTAACTTGGATTGAATACACGGGATTGTTAGCAATTTACGTTTTTTAGGGTGTTGAATTAGTTCAAGAAGTTCGGTGTATGTGAGCGGTTGCACTGGAACAGAACAGTCTTTGAAAAGAGTTGAAAGTTTGGTAATGGTGGGTAAAGAAGAATCATCTTCATCAAAATCGGAAGCAACCGATGCTGATTCACTTAAACCAGCGGTAACATCCATATCATCTTCAGCAGGGAGGCATGCGAATTTGTTTGTTGTACGAAGTGGAGAAGAAACATTCTCCACGCCAGGTGAGGTTCCAGAGGAAGTGGTAGAAGATTTGGTCCGAAAACGCCTTGAGCGTCGCGAACGCTTTGGAGAAGACCGCAGAATTTGGGCGTTTTTCGGAAGTTTTAGGTACAGAGGAGCCCACAGAAGAAGGAAGAGGTGGAAATGAGATGTCATCAATGAAAGCAGATTTGAACAGTTCAGAAGCATACGTTTGAATTTGCGAAACAGGCTGTAAAAAGGGTGCCAATTTGTTGCACGGTGGTTGCGCTTGAGCGCTGGGCAATGAAGACGCAGACGTTTTGAAAGAAAGCGGCTTTTCGGAATTGAATGGTAAAGACGGTTCAGTGCTTGGCAATAACTGCGTAGTTGTTTTGAAAGATAGCGCCTTCTCGGAGTTGTATAGAAATGGCAGTTCTGAAACAGGTGAAGACAACGAAATATCTGTGGTCATGGAAGGAGCAATAAGCAGGGATGGTGACGTGATTGAAATAGGAGCAACAGTTTGTTCAGTAGTAAGGGAGGAAGAAGTGGAATATGGAGGTGCATCGGGAACCTTCATCGAAGGGACAGCACAAGGTGCAGGTGTGCGGTGAGGGCACTCAGAAACCAGGTGTCCCTCAGTTTGGCACCGGAAGCACTGGACACCAGCAAATAAGTTGAAAACGTATGTTCGTGTGTCCGTAACAAGTTGCAGAGTTGTGGGGCGGTAAGAAATGGCTTGGTCAGTGGGTAAAATAACACGATATGGGCGACGACCCCTTTGCACAAAGTTGAAAGGAGAATCTCTGGCAGCAGCTGGAAGAAATTTTGTCTCTCCTACTACTCGACCAAGAGTGCCGAGTGAAGCAACAAGTAAGTTGTCAGAAATAGCAGTAGGCACAGGAGATAATGTCACTGTGACCGGGTGCTGTGCAGAAGCAACAGGTTGCAAGTGAAAGGAGCCAATATCAATGCCTGTAGCAAGAACGGTGTCGGTGGCTTTTTGGTGAACAAAATGAACGATAACACCCCCTCCAATGCGAATAACTGAAACGATGCTTTCCTTGGGAACAACTTTAACCAAGGCCTCCAAATAGAGGCTGAGGGGGTGTCACGAAGAGACGGAAAATACACACTTAATAACAAACCTGTGGAAAGTTCTTTACCTGCTGGTGAGTCGTCAGAAATCCAAATCTTGAGAACTTTATCTTCTCTAGAAAATTCTGGTTGCATGGAAAGAGGTGCATGAGATTGGTTTGGACGAGCAGTCGCAGCATACGAGCGTGGAGGAGTAGCAGCCATAGCAGCACAACGTGACTCGGCACCCAGGATACGCAAATTAGGACGAAGAACATTCGATGCAGAAACATTAGGACGAAGCACATTAGAAGCAGAAACACAATTAGAAGTAGACAAATCCACACTTGAAGAAGTCATAGTTGTCTCACAAGCGGTCGATGTAGCCAAAAAATCCAGCGGAGATAAAATCAGCAGACGGAACTTGCATTTGTACTTGGGAAGCAGCCATCATAGCCGCTAAGACGAACAACACAACACTGTGTGCTGCAACTGCGTCACACAGAAGAAACACAAAATAACGTAACTGGAGGCACACACACACTCACTTCAAGTGAGGCAAAACGGTGAAAACACAACTCAGTCAACACGAATCACTAAAGCAGACGATAAATTCACAGGAAAAAAAACATTTTTATTACAGACGCAAAGGAAAGAAACGAACGGCTCGTCTTCATAAGGTATTTATTGCTCAAAATGTTAGGTATAAAAAACGCCTCTACAAAATATGAACAAGTACAGAATACAAAACAGTAACAAGATGTGGGAGAGAACAAGGTATACGCAAGCATTTCAAAAAACCAATAACAACAATGTAAAGGGTGTGGAAAAGAGGGCGCTCACGGGCTGCCCAGTTGAACAGTAGTAAAAATAAAAAAATTGAGTCCGTTGATAACAGTAGTATTAAACTGTGTCTAAGAGTTCGCCGAAAACTAAACAAAAACAGACGGTAAAGCATTACAAGTTCAAAGGTAAACAATTTCAAAACAAAACGTTTATTCAGAAGACAAAAAACTCAGTCAGTTGGGAAATCAAGAACATGCTATTGAATGTTTTCGAGTTCAGCTGTGAGCGACTTCAGCATGTACCACAGACGATGCTGAAGCTGGGCATCTTCAGGGGGAACGCAAACGTTAATCAAAAATTCATCAAGCAATTGCAGTTGTTGAAGCATTTCAGGTAACCAATTTAACTTAGATTGAATACACGGGTTGTTAGAAATTTGTCAATCCTAGGGCAAATACTTGTTAAAAATTCGTACGTATAGGAGATAATTACTTAGAGGCGTGCTGTCTCCGTACGATATCATCAAACCAACATCTCTGACTGTACAATAAAAAACTTTATTTACAATAAAAGACATGGTTTTAAAATATTTAAAAAATGGCAAGATCTTTCGGGGCTACAATAGCACCCGTCCTCAGGCCACCCAACAGTGCCACAAAGCATAGGGAAGTGCCTCAATATATAACCAGTCTCCCCGGAGACTGGCCTGCATACGGAGGCGTGCTGTCTCCGTACGATTTGATGATATCGTTCGGAGACAGCACGCCTCTAAGTAATTATCTCCTATACGTACGAATTTTTAACAAGTATTACTCTTTTTAGCTGCAAACCTTGTGATACTATGTGTGAGGGATTCTGGTAGAATCTGTAGCACTTTAAAGCGCACGTAGCATGGAAGCTGCAACCAAGACCTTCTGTAACATCCGACGGAAACTAGCCCGCTGTGAGACTCACCTTAGTTTTCTACTCAACTGCCGTTCACTCGGTGTGGTGCCCAAGTTCCTGCGAATACGAACCTTTGCCATATCTCAACAGGATGCACACGTAATTGTTAATGCTCAACAAAAACGACTAACCAAAGAAATAAGGAGAAAAGAAGTTACCTGGACTTGTTAAACCTTAAATCCTACAATGCTTATACTCAACTATCCAGACTTTCCCATCCTATTTTATTAGGTAAGACTTTGTTGGTTTTCTTTACCACTATACAGACTTTAATAAACACCATGAATCAAGGACACACTCGTAAATTATGCAATCTGGTTTCTACACGCCCTCACTTGTTCCAACCTAAGAACTTCAGCTACAGAACCACTAATCGTGATTTACCTGATTCTTTCATCAACTATAGCTCCATAGTGTTATCTGATATTCAACGTTCGGCCCTCAATCGTGGTTTCAAGTTCAGCTATCCAGTTTTAACTTTTCGACCATTTCAATCTTTACCTCAGATAGAGAATGTCATTGGGGCCTTGCTAGAGAAGGAACAAGATATCACTCGTTATGCCTTAGCTGACTCCCTTTCAAATTCTGATAAAACTTCTTCATTTCTAAAATATGAACGCAACCAATTGTTACAACTTTCTCGAAACCCGGATCCCTCAATCATTAGCGCTGACAAGTCCCAGCAAATTATTTTATTAGATCGCAAAGATTACTACAATAAGATGTACCAAGCAATAGCTCTGATTCCACATCGGATACTTCGCTCTGACCCGACAAATGCGACTGTAGCTGAGTTAAGTAAACTCAGGAACCGGGGTCTCTTGCCTAAGTCCATTTCTACTAAAATGAAGCCTCCTGTAGGTACTAAAGTCCCTGAGTTGTTCGGGAAGATTAAAACCCACAAACCTGACCACCCCCTCAGACTGTTGATTTCGGGGTATGCTAGCCCCACCCGTACATTGGAGAGAGCTTTAGCAACTTACTTAAAACCACTTATAGCAAATTCTTCAGTTTCCATTAATAGTTCTACTCAGGCATTAACGCGAATAAAATCTTTTGATCCCAAGGGAAACTCATTTGTTATGGCTTCTCTTGATGTAGTGTCTCTATTTCCAAATGTTCCACTTGAAGTAGTCCACTCGATTATTGAAGGGAAATTGCTTACTGATAACTCAATTTCCCCTTTGGAGGTTGATGCAATCATTTCTGCTTTGAAATTGGTTGCAAAACGTTCTTATTTCAAATTTGATAGCAAATTCTCCCAACAAATGGAGGGGGCACCAATGGGGTCTCCTCTCTCCCCTGTTCTGGCCGAAATTTTACTGCAGTCATTGGAAGATAAAGTTCTGAACCAATTCACGAATCAACCGGCACTCCTCTTAAGATACGTGGATGATATGTTGGTCTTCTGGCCTCACTCCATGGTACTTCTGAACGAATTTACCACATGTCTGTCCAACCAATATCCTACTATCACCTTCACAATGGAACTTGAACAAAATGGTATATTACCCTTTCTGGACATTTTATTAACTCGTGACTTGACTTCTAACCTTATCAAATTATCCGTCTATAGAAAACCGACCTTCACACCTTGTCTTATACCTTTTATCTCTTCGCACCCCCGGAACACAAAGCTTCAGCCTTACGTTTTTTAATTAAACGAGCATTTACTCATTCCTCTACCCGTAAGATACGTCAGGACGAACTAGCTCTTATACAGAACATGGCCATATCATTTGGATATCCCGCCTGCTTCTTTCGGGAACTTCTACAGAAATTTGAAAGACTAAGATTTACGACGTTGTCAAGGGAAGTCGTTCCCCCTATATACGTTGGTAAAGTTGATTTCATCCCTCCCGTAGTTTCTATATTGCGGAAGGCATGTAATAAATATAATATTAAATTTGGAATTTGCACCAAAAACATTTTTTCTACCATACGTAACGACAGAGATCAAGTTGCCACTTTGAATAAACAAGGAATATATCGTATCCCATTGCTTCCCTCAGCTCCTAACGAAGATATCAAATACTACATAGGTTCTACCCTTAGAAGTCTGAACATTAGATTGTCTGAACATAAATATGCACTTCGAACTGACTGCATTTCTACTTCATTTACTACAGCTGTTCGCCAGGGAGGTTACTCTCCCGATTGGCCTAATACAATAGTACTCTCCTCCAATGTGAACAAACAAACCGTCTTTTTTACCGAGAGTCTGTATATAATCTCTTATGGTAATACCTGTTGTAACTTGGACTTACCTGTTTTTGTTCCTAGACAATGGAGAAAAATAATTACTTCTCCCCTTCAAAAAACTGAAGAAGAGGACCTTAATTAATCGATTATATTATTTGTACATATTACTTTTGTTCTGCTGTTTTTCTCTATTGGCATCACCTGCGGTTTTGAACAAATGTATTGTGGGTCTCGCGGGGGAGACTGGTTATATATTGAGGCACTTCCCTATGCTTTGTGGCACTGTTGGGTGGCCTGAGGACGGGTGCTATTGTAGCCCCGAAAGATCTTGCCATTTTTTAAGTATTTTAAAATCATGTCTTTTATTGTAAATAAAGTTTTTTATTGTACAGTCAGAGATGTTGGTTTGATGATATCGTACGGAGACAGCACGCCTCTAAGTAATTATTAAATCCTAGGGCGTTGAATTAGTTCAAGAAGTTCAGTAAATGTGAGCGGTTGCATTGGAACAGAACAGTCTTTGAACAGAGCGGAAAGTTTGGGAAGGGTGGGAAGAGAAGAATCATCTCCAACAACATCCGAAGCAATCGATGCTGATTCACCTAAATTAGCAGCAACAACCATATCATCATCATTAGGGAGGCAAGCGAATCTGTTTGTTGTTCGAAGTTGAGAAGAACAATTTTCTACGCCAGGTGAGGTTCCAGAGGAAGTGGCAGAAGATTTGGTCCGAAAACGCCTAGTGCGACGCGAAGGCCTAGGAGAAGACTCGGCAGATTTTGGGCGTTTCCCGGCAATTTTGGGTCCAGAGGAGCCCACTGAAGTAGGAAGTGGTGGAAATGACATGTCAACAATGAGAGCAGATTTGAACAGTTCAGAAGCAGGTGTTTGCACTTGCGAAACAGGCTGTGAAACGGGAGGCAATTTGTTGCTTGGTTGTGGCGCTTGAGAGCTGGGCAATGATGACGCAGTAGTTTCGGAAGAAAGCGGCTCCTCGGAGTTGTATTGTAATGGCTGTTTAGTGCTTGGCAATAACTGCGTAGGAGTTCTGAAAGACAGCGGCTGCTCGGAGTTGAATGGCAGTGGCGAAACTGAAACAGGTGAAGACAACGAAATATCTGCAGTCATTGAAGGAGCAAGTAGCACAGATGGTGACGTGGTTGACATTGGGGAAACAGTTTGTTCAGTAGTAAGGAAGGAGGAAGTGAATGATGGAGGTGTGTCAGGAACCTTCAACGAAGGGACAGCACCTTGCGCAAGTGTGCGCTGAGGGCACTCATAAGCCAGGTGGCCTTCAGCTCTACACCGGAAACACTGGACACCAGCAAATAAGTTGAAAACGTATGTTCCTGTGTCCGTAACAAGTTACAGAGATGTGGGGCGGTTAGAAATGGCTTGGTCAGTGGGGAAAATAACACGATATTGGCGACGTCCACCTTGCACCAATTTGAATTGAGAGTCTCTGGCAGCAGCTGGGAGAAATTTAGTCTCTCCCACTATTCGACCAAGAGTGCCGAGTGCAGCAACAAGTATGTTGTCAGGAATAACAATAGGCACAGGAGATAATGTCACTGTGACCGGGCGCTGTGCAGAAGCAACAGGTTGCAAGTGAAAAGAGCCAATATCAATGCCTGTGGCAAGAACGGTGTCGGTGGCTTTTTGGTGAACAAAATGAACGACAACACCCCCTCCAATGCGAATAATTGAAACGATGCTTTCCTTGGGAACAACTTTAACCAAGGCCTCCAAATAGAAGGGGAGGGGGTGTCACGAAGAGACGGAAAATACACCCTTAATAACAAAGCTGAGGAAAGTTCTTTACCTGCTGGTGAGTCGTCAGAAATCCGAATCTTGAGAACTTTATCTTCTCTAGAAAATTCTGGTTGCATTGAAAGCGGTGCATGAGATTGTTTTGGACGAGCAGTCGCAGCATACGAGCGTGGAGGAGTAGCAGCCATAGCAACAGAACGTGACTCGGCACCCAGGATATGCAAATTAGGACGAAGAACATTCGATGCAGAAACATTAGGACGAAGCACATTAGAAGCAGAAACACAATTAGAAGTAGACAAATCCACACTTGAAGAAGTCATAGTTGTCTCACAAGCGGTCGATGTAGCCAAAGAAAATCCAGCGGAGATAAAATCAGCAGACGGAAACTGCATTTGTACTTGGGAAGCAGCCATCATGGCAGCTAAGCCGAACAACACAACACAGCGTGCTGCAACTGCGTCACACAGAAGAAACAGAAAATAACTTAACAGGAGGCACACACACTCACTTCAAGTGAGGCAAAACGGTAAAAAAACAACACAGTCAAGCCGAACCACTAAAGCAGACGATAAATTCACAGGAAAAAGCATTTTTCTTACAGACGCAAAGGAAAGAAACGAACGGCTCGTCTTCATAAGGTATTTATTGCTCAAAATGTTAGGTATAAAAAACGCCTCCTACAAAATATGAACAAGTACAGAATACAAAACAGTAACAAGATGTGGGAGAGAACAAAGTATACGCAAGCATTTTAAAGAAAACCAATAACAAAAATGTAAAGGGTGTGGAAAAGAGGGCGCTCACGGGCTGCCCAGTTGAACAGTAGTAAAAATAAAAGTCTGTGCGTCCGTTGATAGCAGTAGTATTAAACTGTGTCTAAGAGTTCGCCGAAAACTAAACAAAAACAGACGGTAAAGCATTACAAGTTCAAAGGTAAACAATTTCAAAACAAAACGTTTATTCCGAAGACAAAAAACTCAGTCAGTTGGGAAATCAAGAACATGCTGTTGAATGTTTTCGAGTTCAGCTGTGAGCAACTTCAGCATGTACCACAGACGATGCTGAAGCTGGGCATCTTCAGGGGGAACGGAAACGTTAATCAAAAATTCATCAAGCAATTGCAGTTGTTGAAGCATTTCAGGTAACCAATTTAACTTAGATTGAATACACGGGATTGTTAGAAATTTGTTAATCCTAGGGCGTTGAATTAGTTCAAGAAGTTCAGTAAATGTGAGTGGTTGCATTGGAACAGAACAGTCTTTGAACAGAGCGGAAAGTTTAGGTATGGTGGGAAGAGAAGAATCTTCTCCAACAACATCCGAAGCAATCGATGCTGATTCACCTAAAATTAGCAGCAACATCCATATCATCATCAGTAGGGAGGCAAGCGAATCTGTTTGTTGTACGAAGTTGAGAAGAACAATTTTCTACGCCAGGTGAGGTTCCAGAGGAAGTGGCAGAAGATTTGGTCCGAAAACGCCTAGTGCGACGCGAAGGCCTAGGAGAAGACTCGGCAGAATTTGGGCGTTTCCCGGCAATTTTGGGTCCAGAGGAGCCCACCGAAGTAGGAAGAGGTGGAAATGACATGTCAACAATGAGATCAGATTTGAACAGTTCAGAAGCAGGTGTTTGCACTTGCGAAACAGGTTGTGAAACGGGAGGCAATTTGTTGCTTGGTGGTGGCGCTTGAGAGCTGGGCAATGATGACGCAGTAGTTTCGGAAGAAAGCGGCTGCTCGGAGTTGAATGGAAATGGCTGTTTAGTGCTTGGCAATAACTGCGTAGGAGTTTTGAAAGACAGCGGCTGCTCGGAGTTGAATGGCAGTGGCGAAACTGAAACAGGTGAAGACAACGAAATATCTGCAGTCATTGAAGGAGCAAGTAGCAGAGATGGTGACGTGGTTGACATTGGGGTAACAGTTTGTTCAGTAGTAGGGGAGGAGGAAGCGAATGATGGAGGTGTGTCAGGAACCTTCAACGAATTGACAGCACCTTGCGCAAGTGTGCGCTGAGGGCACTCATAAGCCAGGTGTCCCTCAGCTCTACACCGGAAACACTGGACACCAGCAAATAAGTTGAAAACGTATGTTCGTGTGTCCGTAACAAGTTGCAGAGATGTGGGGCGGTTAGAAATGGCTTGGTCAGTGGGGAAAATAATTGCTATTGGCGACGTCCTCCTTGCACAAATTTGAATGGAGAGTCTCTGGCAGCAGCTGGGAGAAATTTAGTCTGTCCCACTACTCGACCAAGAGTGCCGAGTGCAGCAACAAGTAAGTTGTCAGGAATAGCAGTAGGCACAGGAGATAATGTCACTGTGACCGGGCGCTGTGCAGAAGTAACAGGTTGCAAGTGAAAAGAGCCAATATCAATGCCTGTGGCAAGAACGGTGTCGGTGGCTTTTTGGTGAACAAAATGAACGACAACAACCCCTCCAAGGAGAATAATTGAAACGATGCTTTCCTTGGGAACAACTTTAACCAAGGCCTCCAAATAGAGGGGGAGGGGGTGTCACGAAGAGACGGAAAATACACACTTAATAACAAAGCTGAGGAAAGTTCTTTACCTGCTGGTGAGTCGTCAGAAATCCGAATCTTGAGAACTTAATCTTCTCTAGAAAATTCTGGTTGCATGGAAAGAGGTGCATGAGATTGGTTTGGACGAGCAGTCGCAGCATACGAGCGTGGAGGAGTAGCAGCCGTGGCAGCAGAACATGACTCGGCATGCAGGATATGCAAATTAAGAGGAAGAACCTTTGATGCAGAAACATTGGGACGAAGCATATTAGAAGCAGAAACACAATTAGAAGTAGACAAATCCACACTTGAAGAGGTCATAGTTGTCTCACAAGCGGTCGATGTAGCCAAAGAAAATCCAGCAGAGATAAAATCAGCAGACGGAACTTGCATTTGTTCTTGGGAAGCAGCCATCATGGCCGCTAAGCCGAACAACACAACACTGTGTGCTGCAATTGCGTCACACAGAAGAAACACAAAATAACGAAACAGAAGGCACACACACTCACTTCAAGTGAGGCAAAACGGTGAAAACACAACACAGTCAACACGAACCACTAACGCAAACAATAAATTCACAGGAAAAAAAACATTTTTTTACAGACGCAAAGGAAAGAAACGAACGGCTTGTCGGTCTTCACGATAACCACAGAGAAACGTTCTGATCCCGTTACCTGCTGCACTGGTGACGCAGAGAATTATCTATGCATATGTTTTTTTCAAGTAATTTTGCTTCCTATACTTCCAAAGGAAAAACTTCTGTAAACATTTTCTTCACAATTAATGCGTTTCCAAGGATGAAAATTTGAACATCGAATAAAATAACTTCATATTATAACTTGGTACACGTAATATTTTCTAAAACATAACCGTAGTTATGCAATCCAACATTTGTTTGTCTAGGGACGTCATCAAAGTACAGGTCGCGCCATCTTTTTTCTAGACAATTAATGCGTTTCCAAGGATGAAAATTTTAACATCGATTAAAATAGCTTCATTTTATAACATGGAATACTTAATATTTTCTAAAACATAACCATAATTATGCAATCCAACATTTGTTTGTCTACTGACGTCATTAAAGCACATGTCGCGCCATCTTTTTTCTGGTTCCAACACCAAAGGAAAAACTTCTGTAAACATTTTCTTCACAATTAATGCGTTTCCAAGGATGAAAATTTGAACATCGAATAAAATAACTTCATATTATAACTTGGTACACGTAATATTTTCTAAAACAGAACCGTAGTTATGCAATCCAACATTTGTTTGTCTAGGGACGTCATCAAAGTACAGGTCGCGCCATCTTTTTTCTAGACAATTAATGCGTTTCCAAGGATGAAAATTTTAACATCGATTAAAATAGCTTCATTTTATAACATGGAATACTTAATATTTTCTAAAACATAACCATAATTATGCAATCCAACATTTGTTTGTCTACTGACGTCATTAAAGCACATGTCGCGCCATCTTTTTTCTGGTTCCAACACCACCAAAAGAAAAGTTATTGATTTTTTATATACTTATGGTTATGTTTTAAAAAATTATTAAGTATTCCAAGTTATGATACGAAGTTATTTTAATCGATGTTCAAATTTTCATCCTTAGGAACACAATAATTGTAAAGGAAATGTGTACAAAAGTTTTTCTATTGGAACTATAGGAAGCAAAATTACTTAACGTCCACCTTAACGGTTTAGCATAACGTTTGACGGTTTATGGAAATGCTTTTCTGACCACTTTTGTTTTCCTTAGTGGTAAATATAGTAACTGCTATAAGTTCAAACAACAAAAGTCCAACCTTCCAAAAATTAACGACAGTAATAAAAACTCTGAAATTTCGGAATAACAAGCCTTATTTGCTTAGACATGCAATAAAAATTGAAACTTATATGGATTTTCCAGTTTTTATTTCATGTGATATACTTGGAGATCGGGCTGCAGGGCCGGAGTACTATTCTGGAAACGAGTGTAGCGAGCTTAGAGGCGCAGCCCCTAGTCGTCTAAATTTGTCACGAGTAATAATAGGCAAAACACTAGACTCAAGTATAGTTAGTAATCACACACAAAATTTGCGCGCAGAGTGAACGAGCGAGGAGATGGCCTCCTGCGGGTGACTTCAAAAGTTTCCTCTGCAACAGTCCTGAGGCTTTCTGACCGGAACCCAAGCGGGCATGGGTTCCGGTCCCCGAGAAGGCATAAGCGCCCTTGTCATACGGAATTGACTCAATCATTTCACTTGAACCAGTGACCCCAAATTAGGGACGGGGACTGCCCATAGCTCATTACAGTTGCTAATGATGGTCTTAAAACGCCCTCTTCCCCCAACAAAAAAAAGACCGTTTCTGTCTCAATCTAAAATTAATTTCTATTATTTGTATTATCAATCCTTTCTTACAGACTTTAATTATTGGTCATCATATTAAGCGTGCTGCGTGTTTGACAGTTGACGGGTCATTCACTAGAATAAATTTAAATCAATTGCATCACAAAGAGACACACTACCATATCATCCTGCTATATATTAATATTTACTCAGAGTTTTTAGTGTTATTTGCAAGTAACTATTATTACAGAGATATATATATTTACATACCATCTGATTTCAAGTATCTAACTTTGAACTCTCAAGACAGAGGACATCAAATGCCATTATCGTTCTCTTGACTAAACTTACAAAAGGTTATGGATATCTATGCCCAATAGTGTGTTTGTTCTCTTTCAGCTCGAATAACAACCAGCACACTCATCGACTCTAGAAGATGCCGGAGGGTTTCCGGAGGTAATATCAGCCATGCCTGTTGCAGCACTGTACACAAATCCGCCCGAGACGTTGGTCCAGGATACATGGATCTGATGCTCCATTGCATTTCAGAGCTTTCACAGGGTTGTGACGCTGGCCATTGTATGGCTCCTAACTCAGATGAGTGATCCTCGCGCTATGTCTGGGTGGTTGGGGCTCTGTGGGGCGGCGCATTGTTCTTCTGAAACAGACCATCGTCAGCAGGATACCCGAAGGTCATGAATGCGTGTAGGCGATCAGCCAGCACATGATAGTAGCTTGCAGCGGTTACAGTCCTCTGCAGACCCACTAAGAGACTTATGTGTCTCATGAGAAGACTCTCCAAACCATCACAGAGCCACCACCGCCTTGAAGACAGCGGAACTAACACGACGAGGCCAGGGCTTAATGCTGTCGATGGTACACCCGCACTCTCCCATCTGCTCGATAAGCTGAAAACGGGATCGATTTTACCATACAACGCAGCGCCACTTTGCAGAGCTCCAGTTTTGATATTCCGGGCACCAGGCGAGGCGTAATGTCCGATAACGAGTCCCGTATCTTTCACTCGCTGACGCTGCTTGGGACTTCGACATTCAACCAGTGATTTGCCGGGTATCGCTGAGTCTTTGTGCTGGCACGTTCGTGGACGCTATTCTCGCGGTACACCCTTGATACGATTGCCCTTGGCGGAAAACTCATCGCTTTGAAATGTAACTAAGGTTCTTGCCGCTAGAGCGATAGAATGACCCATTTGTTTGCCTTTCGCCGACGATGCGTCCATGATCAGAGTCGCTCAGATCACTACATTTACGCATTTTGGTCTATTGCGATATACCGTTGGGAAGCCCTACTCTCCGCCTATTTATCGCCTGCGCTCGGTTTGGGTCTGTTCCACTCTGCGAGTGGATGCCCATGTCAACAGCCCATCACCCTGTCTCTAATGTTTTGCCTGCTGAGTGTATATTCCTGCTGGTTAATGGGACAACGACGCCTTTACGAACGCTTTTATTTTGCTATGGATGCAATCTTCCGTCGTATCAAAAGGGAACGGAAAGTTCTTAGAAGTTTAACTTTATTTTAAAATACTCCACGGAAATGAATGAAACCAGATCTTTTTTCAGGCATATTAAATAATTGTAATTACGAGCATTCATGGTGTATGCGACTCTGTAGTTGATTCATAAAAAAGTTAGGATGTTTTGTTTAACGTTTTGCACTGTACAATGGAAACTTTCCTTACAGAGTTCAAAATTTATATTTTGTTTTCCAACTGCTTTGCATTAGGTGATAAGCTTGTTGATAATAAAAATTTACGTAAACCAGGAATTGGACATATCATATTTCTGTTTGAAGTAAAGTTTCCTTAATTAGATATAAATGTACAATACTCTTGTAATGAATTATATTTAGATTAATATTTCTGAAATAATTTCAACAATACACACATGAAATTTTCCTTGAAAGTCCACGAGCACACTGTAGGAATTTCTAAAACTGAAAACAAAATGTATGCATTCAGTCAGAATAATAGAAGTAATTTTCTTTGCAAAAGAAATCAGAAAACATTATGTCACAAAATTTCACTTCAGTGGTTATGGGGTTTGTTAAATCCCTGACAGTTTGGTATACACTTTGCATTTTAGCGGTATCTGATGAATCTACTATTCATGAACTTAGTCTCTCATCACGGTAGGTAATTATAGAGACAGGAACGCATGAAGTAAATAGCTGACTTTTAATTTCCATAAAATTATTCCGGAAGTCACAAACGCAATCATCCTCGGAGTCTCTTTTTATCGCATATCATTATCCTGACCAAGTTCTTTAATGTATGGTTCAGAGTGAACAAAGAAGACACAGAGAGTGCTTACATTTCTTATATTTGCGGAAAACTCATCGCTTTGAAATGTAACAGCTCCTGAAAACAACTGACTTTTCTTCGCAGAGCTCTTATCGATGGAACCGCGAACAAAAGACTCGTCACAGTTTAAAAGGCCTCTCCCCGATTTTCCGGCTAGGAGTCCTGAGACGGTTAAGTTTGGGTCTTTTATCAGTGACACCTCCGTCAATGGAAATGGAAAGAAGCATTTCTTTCCTTTGACTGCTACTCTCTGCACCAAGTCCCGATGAAAAGGCGACGTTTGATGCTCTGACAAAAGGCAAACAGGATAAAGGATTCCGTACTTCACCTAGTACCATTGATCTGAAGGAAAGTTCTATTAATCACAATAATGGACACTTTACCTATCGCTTGATTGCAAAGACGGTTCATTGACTATTTTCGTATTTAAGAGCTTCATAAGCTATTTTTTAAAAACAAATTCATTTGCAATGTATTGAATAAATCGAGTTTCAGAGAGAGAGAGACAAATGACTTTATCTTGTTCTGTGAATTACAGACGAATTTTTAATCAGACAAACGAAGGTTATTATCATTCTTTTTTGTGTAAATTAGAAAAGGAAAAGCAAACCCTGTGGAACTCAGAATCATAAATTTCTTTTTTTCCTTGTTTTAAAACATGACTCTTTCCAAGAACAGTTTGTTTTCCTTTGATTTAAATAGATGAAGCAAGATGTAAATGATCTCAGAGCGTAAGAGGCCTGAGGAGTGCAGTCGTCAGTAAAACTATGAAGATGATTAATTGAACAGCGGAGTCACTGTTACATGAGAAAAGAAGAGAAGGTGATAGAATTCATACCCGAAGCTCTTCTGCATTAACGACAAAAAATTCGTTCTTGTGTAATCCAACAAGCGGTACGCTGTTCCCACAGAAACGTCTAGACATGCTTCAACTCACACCGCCCCAGGACTTCGTAACTGGAGTTAAAAAAAGCTTCTGTAGTGTACCTTGCTGAAAGCCTTTACCTTCAAAGGTCTTTAAATTCTTGAGATCCACTTCTGAAATTCATTAATCATCTTCATTCACATATTGCTATCAATCGCCAAAAATCTTAAAACACATATACGTGTGGATCTATTGACCATGTACTGTATCTGCACGTGACAAGTCGATTGATCATATTCCTTATTTGTGTGTGACCAAGTGATGCACTAATTGTCAAAGAATGGTATTATCTATGGTCAGGATGCTAAACTGTACCTAGCAAGATATTTACGCTTCTACCATAGAAAGGTTCTGATGAAGTATGACTCATACTTCACCAGAACTTCGCAACTAAATTTGAAAAAAGCCATTTCGTTATATGCCTTTTTAAAAGTTTTAAATACATTATTTAATACACTCATTGCCTAAAAACGAAATGAAGCACTACAAGTAAGTCGTTTGATCCAGATGAAACTCCGCATGAGCCGAATATGCAAATGATTAAAAAAATTACCAGTGACGAAATAGCGGCCCACCACAGTGCATGGGAACCGCGTATCGAGGAGCGCATATCAATAGGAAAGCTTGCACGCAGAGACAACTGCGACAGCGGATTGAGGTTGCATTAACTTCTAGGGACTGTGAGAATCCGTGCACAATACGAGCAGTTGAGCGAGTTTCAGAGGGGACGTATAATCGTGCTGAGAGAGGCCGGTTGTTCAACTGGCTGTACCTCTAAGTGTTTGGATCGGAGAGACGCGGCAGTCGGACGATGTTGGCGGCAATAGGTCGAGGAGAGCACAACTCAGTGGCAAGCTGGTAGTGGACGGCCGAGGGCAACAACAGAACTCGTGGATCGATCGATTGTGAAAGCCGCAGAAACGGAATTGAATTCGTGGCTCTCATCCATGCGTGGCCATGTTTCGTCTTCTACAGGTACGGAAGTGGACATCGGGACCGCTGCCACACGACTTGCGGCACGGAGACTACATTCGAAAAAGGCACTTCGCCGCCTGCCACTGACCAGCGAGCATCTCCGGCACTGGCTGCAGTTGTGTCGGGCCTGATTAACGTGGGTTAGTGTCTAATGGCGTCGTGTAGCCTTCAGTGATGAGTCCCGGGTTTGCACGTGGAGCCGATGACCAACGCATATGTGTCTGGACACAAGCCGACCAACGCATATGTGTCTGGAGACAAGCCGACCAACGCATATGTGTCTGGAGACAAGCCGACCAACGCATATGTGTCTGGAGACAAGCCGTCCAACGCATATGTGTCTGGAGACAAGCCGACCAACGCATATGTCTCTGGAGACAAGCCTTCCAACGCATATGTGTCTGGAGACAAGCCGTCCAACGCATATGTGTCTGGAGACAAGCCGTCCAACGCATATGTGTCTGGAGACAAGCCGACCAACGCATATGTGTCTGGAGACAAGCCGACCAACGCATATGTGTCTGGAGACAAGCCGACCAAACGCATATGTGTCTGGAGACAAGCTGACCAACGCATATGTGTCTGGAGACAAGCCGACCAACGCATATGTGTCTGGAGACAAGCCGTCCAACGCATATGTGTCTGGAGACAAGCCGATCAACGCATATGTGTCTGGAAACAAGCCGACCAACGCATATGTGTCTGGAGACAAGCCGACCAACGCATATGTGTCTGGAGACAAACCGACCAACGCATATGTGTCTGGAGACAAGCTGACAAACGCATATGTGTCTGGAGACAAGCCGACCAACGCATATATGGGTCTGGAGACAAGCTGACCAACGCATATGTGTCTGGAGACAAGCCGTCCAACGCATATGTGTCTGGAGACAAGCCGACCAACGCATATGTGTCTGGAGACAAGCCGACCAACGCATATGTGTCGTCTGGAGACAAACCGACCAACGCATATGTGTCTGGAGACAAGCCGACAAACGCATATGTGTCTGGAGACAAGCCGACCAACGCATATCTGTCTGGAGACAAGCTGACCAACGCATATGTGTCTGGAGACAAGCCGACCAACGCATATGTGTCTGGAGACAAGCCGACCAACGCATATGTGTCTGGAGACAAGCCGTCCAACGCATATGTGTCTGGAGACAAGCCGACCAACGCATATGTGTCTGGAGACAAGCCGTCCAACGCATATGTGTCTGGAGACAAGTCAACCTGCGCACGGATCGTGGCTTTACCGTGGAACGTCACACAGCTCGCACACCAGGAATGACTTCCTTGGGGCTACTTCCTACGGTAGAAGGACACCTATGGTAGTCCTCCGTACCACCCTCACGGCTCAGCGGAGGTCGATGACATTCTACGACCTGTTGTGTTGCTTTTCCTGTCGCAGTGTCACCAGTAATACCTGGCCACACACGGTACGGCTCTCCCTGGCTAGCTTCTGGGATGTTTACATTTTTTCATGGCCCATCCTCTCACCAAATCTCAAAGACGAAATTCTATACGATCGTCCGACCTCAAACCAATCGAACATGTTCGGGATATGATGGGATGCCACCTACGCGGAATGTCGGACGACGGGCGCTCAATTTGGACAATATCTCGCATTCTGTACCCAAAGACAATATCCCAGCATCCGTGAACTTTATGCACCCATGCCCTCTGGGTAACAGCCTGTATCCGAGCCATAGGTGGCGCTGCTACGTACTGACTTGCTCCACTCGTGTAGTTGTTTAATTCGAATAGATGCCTCAACTGCAATGGAATTGCAATGATTTCCTTTCTTATACGTGTACATTGCAATTATCAATTTTCATCTGGATTGCATGATTCTTTCTGGATGCTTCGTCTTTTTTGTTGTTGTTGTTGCAAACAGTGTATATTAAACCTTATTGAATAGTCTTTAAAGTATTCTGATTCGCAAAGTGTAATTCATCAAACATCGCCATGCCCATATGTAAATGATACGTTTTTTGATCATGTACTTTATCTGTACGTGCACAGGTACCAAGCTCAAGCTACAAAATATACACTATATTGACAAAAGTCACCGGACACCCTTTCAAAAGCAAATAAACGGAACCGCTGCGTTGTTAAGATGCGCGGCACAGCTGCTAACGGTATAAAAACAAGCCTGCAGCTAACCGCGATCATATCACACTGCGAGGTTGAGTGAAAATGTCGTGGCGGGAGAGAACTGACTTTCAGAAAGGAATTATTGCTGGCGGTTATGCACTGTTGGCCACCCAAAATGCAACACCAAGAAGAAAGCATCCGATTGGCCTAAAATTCGCAGCATGCGTCGCACGCGAAAGGACATGCAAACATTTAGCATTGCAGGACATATTCAAATCATGTGCGACCGGCACACCATCGTGAAGTACTATAAGAAGCGTGCACAGAACGCGGGGAGTAAATAGTGGCAGTGTGCTGTGCTGCCGGCCTGTGTGTGGGAATCTTCCTGATGCCTCGTCGCAGAACACGGCAGTCATTCCAGCACGTTTCGGAGTTCGACAGAGGACGAATAGTGGCTTATCGCGACAGCGGTTTATCGTATCGAGACATCGGCGCCCATGTGGGGCGACATTCAGCCACAGTGATGCGAGTATGGATTCAGTGTTTGCAAGAGGGACGGACGGACCGACGTAAGCGATTGCCGCAGCTGCGGCACACCTGCGGCGGGCGTTGACGGCTCGCACCGCCACATCACGAACGTTAGCGCAGGAATTAGGGTGTGTTGCGCAACAACCTGTGTCAGCAGGTACCATTTGACGTCGTCTGCAGGAGCCGGGACTTGTCGCACGGCACCCATTGCTCCAATTACCATTGACGTTATACCACCGGTGAGTGCGGCGGTAGTGGGCCGTTGAACGCCACACCTGGACTACGGAATGGCACGACATTGTCTTCTCCCATGAACCCCGCTTCTGCCTGCAACACCACGATGGTCGGATCCGCGTGTGGCGGCACCACGGCGAGAGATTGTATGACGCCTGCATTATGCATCGCCATACCGGTCCGTCTCCTGGCGTTATGGTTTGGGGCGCAATTAGATATGACACCCGCATCCTTCTGGTACGCATCGCCGGTACACTCAACAGCCACCGCTACATCTCCGACGTTTTGGAGCCTGTAGTCGTCCCATACCTGCAGGACCTGCCAGCGTCCACGTTTCAACAGGACAATGCGCGCCTGCACGTGGCACACATCGTGCAACAATTCTTCACGGCCCACTAGGTGTTACTGCTGCCGTGACCCGCCTGTTCTCCCGATATGTCGCCCATCGAACACGTCTGGTCGCTGGTCGGCAACCGAGAGGCCTGGCAAGCACCAGCCGCGGCTACGCCTGATGAACTGTGGCAACGTTTGGAAGCAGCCTGGACCGACATACCCGAAGCCGATATCCAAAGCCTCTTTCGTTCGATGCCGCGGCGTGTAGCGGCCGTTATTGCCAGCCATGGGGGCTTCACGAACTATTGGTGTTTGCGTGTTCCGCAAGTCCAACGGGCCTGTAAGCTCAATCGTTTCATCTTTGTATCTGTTGTTATGTGTCCAGTAAATCTGGCTTTGCCATCTCGTGTGCCCTTCTTGGTGTTGCATTTTGGGTGGCCAGCAGTGTATTAGTGTGCTGTGCATAAGAGAAACCGATAAGCGTTTGAACATACCCGAGTCAACTGTTTTCGATGTACTCATTAAGTGGAAGAGACACGGCATGCCTGAAGCAGCAAAACGTACCGGCACACCAAAGAAAATCAGTGATAAAGGACGTCGAAGCCTCAGAAGAGTCATTACAGCTTATCGACGGGGTACTACTGCACAAGACCTCAGTGTACAGCTGAGTAAAAATGCTGGAAACTCGGTATATACACGTGCCATTCGTAGAAAACTTCATTCCATGGGTTACCGTGGTAGTGCGGCTGATCATGAGCTTTTCATCTCCACTAGGAATGCCACTCGCCCTTTAGCATGGTGTAAATAACATTTGTTGTGGATCGTAGATAAATGGAAATAGGTCCAATGGACTGATGGATCCAGATACACGATCCATCAGTCTGATGGCCGTGTGTGGGTTTGGCGGCAGCATGGGGGAGCGCTTTTTACAACAGTGTATTCTTCCTACGGTCACGTTTAGAGCTGGCAGTGTACTCGTGTGGGGGTGTCTTTCGTAGTATGGTTCCGTCTCATTGGTTATCGTGGACAAATCTGTTAACCAGCTCGTTTACCTCGATATGAACAATTATGCTCTGCGAACTCCTTCGCAATTCTATGGAACTGAGCATTGTTGGTACCAGCAGGTTAATGTACCGAGCCATAATGCAAGGACTGTTACGGTGTGATTTGACGATAATTCCCTATCGTGTGTTTACTGGCCAGCACAGAGCCTTGATCTTAATCCCATAGAGCACCTATGGGATGAATTAGAGCGTCGCATAAGAGGCTTGGAACGAAGGCCTACTACTAAGCAACAGTTAGCGGTAGCATTATGTATTGAATGGGAGTGCATACCTATCGCTGTGTTCCAAAACATTCTGGAAAGCATGTCTCGAAGGGTCAGTGCCTGCATTAAGGCTAATGCTGGACCGACACCGTACTAATGTATGTCAATAAATGCTATGGTGTGTTTCTCTCCTAGGTGTTCGGTGACTTTTGTCAATATAGTGTATATATATATTGATAGATATAAGCATAGACACCGGATATCATACACCCCAAAACATCTAGAATTTACAAGAATATCACATTAGAGAGACGAGCTTCCTCATTTTTTCACGAAACACTCATGTTACTCTGCCTGATTTGTCCGTGTCATGTTTGACGCCATACACGACAGCGCCGGTGACCAATCGGAAGTCTTGGTTTCCCCGTGACGTCACTAAAAGAGGGAATTCAACTCTCTATAATGTCATGGTCCTGTATTTTCTAGACAGCCTTGGTTAACTTCTGGAGACATTCCACATGCACATTTCAATATTTGGTTACGCACATTTTCTGTATGAGGTGGCGTAAGGGTGTGTTTATGTTTGCAAGTGTATCTCCGCTTCTGAAACCTCGATTGAAAAATTCATTTTGTACTTTATTCTACTCGCAACGGAAAAAACTACGAGCATTTTTCACTTCCAATAAAACAGTTTCCCAGTTAGCGGGCGTGAACGTATGAACTTTTCTTTTGCTGTCTGTGCTTCTAATAGTTGCATTTAAAATATTCTTTTTCTGTCATACTTCTCCTGCTATGACCACATTTTTGCGTATATTTTCTATACTTTCACTATTCTCAATTGCATCGCTACTCTGTGTCAGTATGCAATGCCCCACCAATAATATCAGGGCAACCCCTGTTGAATATGAATCACTTTCAGAGAACGTACTATGAATATGTTCATAAGGCCATGATGAGACAATAGCACCACTGTGAATGTAAGATAACTCAAAAGACAGAGTCAACTAATTTTCAGTGAGGATTAATGAAAGCATGGCACGTGAGCAATCACTCTGTTCGTGACATTTCAACGGCATGAAGATCCCTACTTCAGCAGTTGATGATGTATGTAAATAATATGTATAATTCAACATTTGATGGTGTATGTAAATAACGTATATACTTCAACAATTGGTGGTGTGTGTAAATGGAAGTGGACTGGGGTTGAATCTGCTGAGAAAAGACCCCACAAATGGCCAAAGCTAATATAGGGTGACAGTACAGTTTTGCAAAGAACTTTTCGCTCAGAAAGAAAATCAAACTTATGCCAAATCATGGATACCCTACGTGAGATTACTTTAATAAAGGCACCAGTACAATGCTCAGGAAGTTGTACAATATCGATTACCATGGCAAGCAGTCACCTACAGGCCGTTAATCACCTTGATTAACGCCACACGCAGATTAGCGTGGTGAAGAAAACTTTGAATTTGAACTGTACACCAAAGCAAAACTAATCCCTGGACGGATGAGTCGCGGTACAATGTCTACCAACCTGACTGTCGTTCCTCTCTGAGGCAGATACCCGGAAAAATGTACCTTTCCCGACTGTATCATCCTGGCAATAGGGTTTGGTGGGGGCAGTGTCATCGTATGGAGCGGGTTCTTATGGTTTGTCTTGAACCCTTTAGTTTTTTGGTCGACATTATGAATGCTGAGCTCTACATGGATGTCCTGGAAAATTATGCATTACCAGAGTTGTGGCAGTACTTTGGGAAAGACCCATACATCTATCAGCAAGACAACGCACCATGTCGTACTATAAGGACCAAACACTGAATGCTGAGCTCATCCTGGACTATTGTGCGTTATCAACGTTGTGACAGTATTTTGGGGGAAGGTCTATATTTATCAACAGGACGACGCACCATGTCCTACTATCAACAGGACGACGCACCATGTCCTACTATTAGCACTACTGTACAGTATCAACAGGACGACGCACCATGTCCTACTATTAGCACTACTGTACAGTATCTACTATCAACAAGACGACGCACCATGTCCTACTATTAGCATACCTTTATCAACAGGACGACGCACCATGTCCTACTATTAGCACTACTGTACAGAAGATTGGTTTGAGGATACGGGCTTCGAAAATGGGACTGGTCAGCCCAGAATCGTCACCTTAACTCTAAAGAAATTCTATGGAGCCAAGTGGTTCTTCGGGTGCGTGGAACAAGAGACCGCCAGCAAACAACGCTGAAGTGGTCACTGGTCGACATTATGAATGTATAGAGGCCGAATGGCGAAACATCTGTTTTTAATGGACGTGCATCTTTTTTTTTTTTTTTTTTTTTTTTCGGAATACACTTCTCTTTTGATAGATGCTGAAAAAATATGCAGAGTTTTTTTTTTGTTTTGTTTTTTTTGCTCTCTTTCATTCAGTTTTCCTCTTTTGTCTTCAATTTGTTTGTTTGGGGGTCAACAACCATAGATAGCAACTCGATGGGTTGTAAGCAGTCGCCCGTCACTAAATTAGAGCCATTAATTCCAGGAAAGGGAGAAAGTTAGTGCGATAAGACAAAACAACATCCGTACCTCAACGGGATTCGAACCCTGAACAATTTCGGACGAATAGCCGGAAGCTACCGCTTAGCCCACTGTGCCACAGGGACGGAGTCTTCTATTTCGCTCTCACTCATACAAATTTCGTTCACCGTTATGGCGATTTTCAGCATATAATTTAGCAGAAGTACATACAAAAATATGCCATATACTTCAGCCGAAACGTTCTAATAAAGAAAGGCAAGCAGGAAGTCCAAAAGCAGAGTGGTCAGGCGGAGGGTTCAGCGGTTTTGCAGCACCTCGGTGGTTGAGTGGTCTGTGTTCCTGGCTGCTGGTCATTCGTCCGAGATGGGCTCACTTTCGTGTCCTGGATTACGCATGGGTGGTGTATTTGTCTTAGAGATCTTCTTTTTCCTGGAACCAACCTCTGTAAATCAAGGGCGAGTGACTGCTTGTAGCCTTCCGGGCTACTCATGATGGTCATTAATCCATAAAAGGAACAAAAGAGAAAAAACGACAGTGTTATTGCCATCGCAAACGTGAAAATTAGTAGGCCTGTGGTAACCTTATCATGTTTTAGTGATATTAATGTTGTTTTGAATATCAACTTATAAGGCAAATCTTACCTTTGAGGAGTCACTCGGACAAAATAATAGGCGACGAGGATGATATTTTTTATCCATTTATCTACACAAAATAAAACACAAAGACACTGACTCCCACAGAAACATTTTACACAAGATCACAATCTTCTTATTCAACTTTGAATTACGCATCTATCTATGTTCACACTCCGTCTCCCTCTCTCTCATCAAGACTCAACCAGAACCAAAACAATCAGCATTTTGTGGTTACTTCTTGCGTCACTCACTAACAATCGCCAGCAGCTGGGCTGTCTCTGCTAAGTCCAAGTTCCAACAAATATAAAGTGTATATTGTCCATAACTTTTCTCTTCAGGACAGATTTATGCATTATACACGAAACTTATTCGAAAATCTGTCAAAAAATGGGATCAAATTTTACACTATAAAAGCTACTGACAACCTTGCTCTAACTTCCATTAAAATATTGGCTTTATTTTCTGTTACGGGAGTTCATCTGTATCGTGCTTCTCATTTTTCCTATCAACGTTTGTTTTATTTGAGCTTCTTTTCGTACTTTCTGTACATCAACGGTTAAGAGGAATCATCGATTCCTTACTAGGGTTTGCTTTTCCCAACGAACGGAAGGAGCAGTATCACATAACAAACCACCCACTGTGTCTCTGTTGAGCTGTATCATACTGGGAAGATAACAGTTTATTCTTCGTACTATCTTTGAGACAGGGCTCGATCTTTGTCTTTAAAAGGGAAAGTTTAGCCATTCTAACAATAAATCTACGTTTGACGCAGTTTGCTTACTTGGAGAGTGTATTGAGAAGAATTCAAGAGTTAAATTTGTCCATGGACTGAATGTAATTGTTGAAGGACGCAGTAATTCGCTTTTCAATACTAAGTTAACCTGTCTTAAAGGAAGCTTTTACATTTATTTGGATATGTTCCCCACCTAGTCCCCGTAAGCAGTAGGGGCAGGCATAGCCAGTGAGAGTTAACCGAACTTGATTTTGTTTATTGTAGACTTCTCTTTCGCTTCTCATTCTGATCTTTAAGGTCGGATGTCTTGACTCTCACAGATATCTCTTCTATTTACAAACAGGGGATATAGTGGAGCTGCAAAGGCATATGATACCCCTTACTAGACGGAAATTTTGTGTAAACACACGAGGTCATTTAGATGTGTTCCCTGTTTTCCATTTGTATCAAGATCATTATAATGATTCATATTTGCTGTGAAGTTTTATATTTGCCGTAAACCTTGTGTGGTTTCACGATATATCGTTCTTTTTTCAACATTCATGGTTACAGTTAATATTCCATTTGCCATTGTACCGTCATTAATGAAGACATTGCAGAAACCACAGAATGTATTAGTTAGCCGTTTCTATTATCTGCGATCCTGGGTTTTACGTTTATAAGTTATACTTCGAAGGCATTGAAATGAATCTCAAATTTACATTGCGCATGATGTGAAGTTTCTTTAATTCTGATAAACCATATTCGTTCTTTTAGTTTCTTTACTTTTATTTCACTTTTGATAAAGTCACATACTTAATAGTTTAGAAGAAATGGCTTGGCGGAAACATTGTGTGTAAGCATGCACAAAAAAAAGAAGAAAAGAAAAAGAAGGGAATACCTAATTTATAGCGGAATTTCATCCTGCGATTTTTATAATTCTTCCATTATTCTTAAAATATAATAGCCTGCAACCTCGTTCCATATGTGTGGGGATACCGAAATGCCTTGGTGTCACTTTCAAAATGGCGGCCATTTGTATTCCGTAACATGTATTTACTCTTAAATCGGTTAATTATCATCCGATTTCAAAACTGTTTTTTTTTTATGGAAGCTTGTTTTATGTTTTTATTTTGTGTTCCTAACAATTTTCATGTATACCTGTTTTCTCGTAAAATCTAAGAAACCAAACACTTTACAGAATTTTGGACCCCAATTTTCTTTTCTTTTTTTTTGTGTGTTATTTATATTAAGTTTCACATAGGATTGCCAGCAATGGTTGTGTGTATATCCTTCCAAATATAACATTAAGTCGCTTTTTTTCGTGCAGCAGTCAATATTCACTACCAGGAAGACACGCCAGATGGCAGAAGAACACTGTATGGTACCATCACGGCAGTTTACCAAAAAAAGAAAGATGACGACACAAGTGCACCCCTAGTACTAAAGTGCACCCCTAGTACTAAAGTGCACCCCTAGTACTAAGTGAGATGGGGAAAACTAAGGATTGCAGATCCAGAGACGTGGAAACAATTTGGAAAGGGCAACTAGCTTGTTAATAAGTAACAGGTCCCTTTCTGTAGTTCGGTGCAGATGAAATTTTAGAGCATCAAAATAGAGTTATGAAAGTAATGGGAGATCTTGTTGGTATAACACTGAATAAAAAGGCAAGGGAACGTTTTCTCTGTGCTCTTCTGATCTTACAGGAATTGTTGAAGAATTCAAAAAATTGAGTGGTTTTAAACCAAGTATAAAAAAGAAACACCATGAGCTGACAAAGGCGGCATCAGCAAGGCAAAGCAAAATTGTATGTGCGCTTGCTACATCACTTCGTACAGTTGGTAACCCATTTACATATGGTACTCTGTACAAGTGAGCTGGTAAACATGAATACAAAGCGCTTAATGCAAGAAAGGGTAAAGGAAGATGGCAGCAATCGGACAAAGTCAGTTTACTAAGTTTACAAAGGAACGCATAGTGACTGGTCAAGTCAATCTATATGACCCAGTGAAGAAAATTAATCTGAAGACCTGTAAACAATCATTGAAAAAAACTCGTCTAAAAGTCAAAGACACCATAGGAGAATTAAAAGAGGATAAAGCACTTTTTTCTAAATACTTATCGTTTCCAGACCACGCGCCAAGACATCATAAGCAATTACGAAATTTCAATTATACCACGATCAATGTTTGCACCAGATTGTTCAATGTTACACAGCTCTGCTAAGAGAAAACTTATGGAACTCCTAGAGTCTCTACTTAAGAAACCTCAGGACCAAAACATACCTGCAGATGTAGATGAAATCATGGAAACTGAATGGCCAATTAATAGTGTTGCTATTATAGATAGTATGGCAGAAGTACAGTATAATCTCTTGGCAAGTCACCAACAATCAAGTCTTGCTCAGAACTTGCTAACCACTTCATCGACCTGATCAACAAGACGCATGAAATGGATAGTTGCCTTCATTTGATTTTTGACTCATACACTGAAGATTCGCTTAAGAAGTTCACTAGGGAACGACGTCGAGTCCACACTCAACCGACACACTACCGAATAGAACCTGAAACTGTTATCCACTCTATAACCAGATAGAAGATTATTTCTCATGAAAAAACCAAGGATGAGTTGTCCAATGTTTTAGCTGAAAGGTTCTTGGAAAATGCAAAAGTAATAAACCGCAACACAGTTGTTGTTTGGCGACAAGTTGCGGAAGAATCACATGAGGATATGACATCACTGAGTAGCTCACATGAAGAAGTTGACAGTAAAATAATACTACCTGCAAATAGAAGCTACAGAAAGAGGAGCACCTCGGTTGTACATACACTCCCGTGCCACAGATGTTAGTCCTATCGTTAAGCAAATGTCCTTATCTGCCACAAGACACCAACTTCGTCACTGGAAGTGGAAGGAGGAAGTGAAGTGCTCCCCTTACAACCATATACAGCAAGTTGGTAATGCTCAAACCAGAAGGTCTTATCGGATTACATGCAATATCTGGGGCAGACGTAACCGGATCATTCAATAAAAAAGGGAAGTTAAATTTTTGTGAGTCCTTCATTGCCGCTGTTGACAACATTCTGCAAGTTTTGGCAAACCTTGGAAAAACAAGTGGAATGTCGGAGGACAAGATGCTTTCTATCGAAATATTTACTTGCAAGGTATACTTGCCAAACACAAAGATTACTACTGTTGGAAAACTTAGATGGTGGCTTTTCACGCAAAAGAAGGTAGTAGGAGAAAATCTTCCTCCCACACGGCCGTCGCTAGGACTAGCTATAGAAAGAGCACACCTTCAAGCCATAGAATGGTACAAATGTGACAAAACACATCCCAACCTACCGGATCCAACTTAATTTAGGTGGAAGCATCAAAACAACCGTCTAGTACCTATTGCTTGCTGTACTCCTCAAGTACCCTAAGCTGTACCGGAAGTCATTAAGTGCAACTGTGCCAAAACAAAATGTAATAGTAAATGTACCACTAATTCATTTCTGTGTATAGAAACATGCAGTTGTTTTGGTGCTGAAGACGTATGTGAAAATACTGTGGAAACTTGTGAACAAGTTTTTGGCACTGATGATGAAAGTGAGGACATTGAAATAGACCAAGATGATCCCCTTGTTTAACCATGATACTTTTTTTCTCAAATGAAATATGTCTATATTTTTATTTAAATATTGTTTTTACTGTATGTATAGATTGTGTATAGAATTTATAATCCTTATTTTCCTCATACAATACAGGCCTTTAACTTTTATGGTAAACAAAAATGTCCTAGAAACTGGATTAGAACGAACCGAGATATAATGGGGTCAAAAATGCACTAAACGTTTTGTTTTTTTAGATTTTACGGGAAAAGAGTTAGGTATACATGAAAATTGGTAATAGCACAAAATAAAGAATATAGAACATGCTTCCATTTAAAATAAAATTAAAATCGGTTGATAATTAACCGAGTTAAGAGTACATGCATGTTAGGGGATACAAATGGCCGCAATTTTGAAAGTGGCACCAAGGTTTTTCTGCATCACCACACATATAGAAACAGGAAAAAACATGTCCCTTGCTTTCTTCACGAAGGAGCACACAGGACCTAATTTTTAACCCTATGGCCCCGGATTATATACTACGTGAATAGGTTTTTATTGCTCAGTTTAATGGAATGACTCTTTAGCTCCCTCGAGCATTTATCCAAACTAAGTTTCTTCAAAGCTTGTAATGGTTTTGATGCTTAATACAGGTGGGAGATTAATTAACACTTTATTCAGTTTTTTTTTAATCTTTAAAAATCAGAGTGAGTGAGGTATGTTTCAGTGAATGCAGACTCTCTTCGGGAAACTCGATGCTTCTCTATCGCAATATTTTGAGCCCATACGCTTCCAGTGTAGGGTATTAATGGGGGATGATAATGATTTGAAAACTATCAGAGAGAAAGACTCTGGGGGTTACAGAATATGAAATGTTGAAGTACACTTAAATATAAGTGCAGGGAAAATGAACAGTATATATATATATATATATATATATTTTTTTTTTTTTTGCATTTTTGTCTTTTAGAAAGGGTAAAGCGTTTCTTATAATTTCATTACAAAACAATAAACACGTCCAACAAAACAGCTTTTGTAGTTTTTAAAATGCTACAAATTCTGTCTGTTTAGCAGGTAGAAGTGCTGAAATATGTGATAGGTTTGTATGTTTTACATGCATACTTCGCGATGATGTTTGAGGTTACTGACGACTCAAATTTGAGGTTGGTCTTTCCTTGCTTACACATTCGGATATTTCTTCAAAACTTAGACAAACCAAAGGCATATTAAGTTTGCATCATCCATTTCCTCATTTTCCGTTTGCAGTTTGTTTAAATTTTCTTAAAATATCTTATAGCTTCAGTAAGGCAAGAAATATACAAAAAAAAAAAAAAAAAAAAAAAAAAAAAGGCTTCACAATTTTCCCACTGCATCAGAAAAACTTCCTCTGAATTTACGCACTGAGCAGCAAATCACAGAAAAGGTCAGCATCAAAAGAAATTCTGATTTTCACTGGTTGATGCAATTAGTTATTTCCCATTTCAACGGCAGTAAATGAAACCGCATCCGAAGTGAGAATAAACCGAGCGGCGTGACAAAGAAAAAGGGCTGCGGTTTCTTTAATTGATCGACTGTCCTAGCCATGAAGTTTAGGATTAGTAGCCGCATTCGCCCTTTGTTTCAGTTTCGCCTGAAACACACACAAATATGTGAATTTGGTTTTAAAGAAACTTTTCTAAAACCAGGCACGTACAATACAAATTTGGAAGATGTGAATTCGTTTATTGGTGTAAATATAAAATGGATGTTAAGTCAGATAATATACTAAAACTTGAAAACTTCGTCGTTCTGGAGCGGGAATCGAATCCGTGCCTCGCGGATATCGCCCGAGAATGCTAACCACTGCGCCACCCAGAACGACCAAATTTCAAGTTTGCGATTAATTGGAATATAGCCATCACAGGAGTCGCTAGTCGAAGCAACTGGCATTCATATAGCGAATCTGAAGGTTGTCCCGTGATTTCCCGGAGGCTCAGAATAACAATGAATGAAATACGGGATTACACCATCGTACAATACAAATTTGGAAGATGTGAATCCGTTTATTGGTGTAAATATGATATGGATGTTAAGTTTTAAGATGTTAAGTTTTCGGATATTATTTGACCTAGCATCCATGTCATATTTACACCAGTAAACGGATTCACATCTTCCAAATTTCTATTGTACAATAGTGTAATCCCATATTTCAGTCATTAAACAAGTACGTAATTTAATTTTCCCGTAGAAAACTGCAGCGCAAAATTGTTCTTCGTATAATTCCTTTTTCGTACAGAAAAGTTTTGCATACAATTAGGACATGCAACGACAGTACTCTAGAGGTTAGCAGAAACTCAATACAGACTACGGAGAGATAAAGAAAGGGTGAGAAATACAAATCTGTGTGCGTACCTCTTCTTCATTTGCCATCTAAGTTGACAAAAAAGGGAAAATAAGTCGTCTAAAATACCGTTTGCTTTCGATGCAAGGATATAAAGAAAATTTCAGCGGGATAGTTAATTAGGAATGACGAAATAGCAAACCCCATACCTGGATGCTACTGATATTATTTTAACCTTCAAAGGTCAGATTACTGTTGCAAGGCTTTTTGGTTACTTTCGTAGAGGCACGAACGTTTAGTCCCACTACGCGTAAAAACAGTGTCCCAAACCTACAAACGTTTCACGAATTCTAGTCGCCGTTAAGTACTCAGATTCCATTTTGCTGACACATTTTCAGTTTCCAAATGCTTTGCTAATTCGTTCAAGCAAGAGTTTTGAGGGGAAATAGTTTCCGTTCGTGAATGTGATGCTATCTTCACAAAAGGATCCTAAGATCATTACGTGACGTTTGTGACATTAGTCGTTGCTTCTAAAGTGCTGTATTTGCCCACGCATAGAAACCATCATCACAAGCAAATTGCCATTCGTCACGATTTTAATTGCTTAAGGTTACTGAAACAATTGTAATAATCACGGAAGTATAACCTCGCGTGCGTGTTTCCAACCAATCGGGAGCTCCTTCGGCAGAGTTCGCCGACTACACGTAGAGGTTCATGCGGTGCTCTTTTAATATTGTGAAACATGGTTCCTTGAATTACATTTGCTGAGAATAGGAAATAACTTGAGTGGGATATCTAGGTAGCTATACGTTTGACTTCCGGGAACAACACGTGGACAGATCAGAAAGGAATGATTAAAATTTTGGTTTTGCTGCTGTAAGGTTTAACAAGATACGACAGAGGGTTTGGATGATTCGCACAGAAAGATAATGCGATAGGAAATACACTATTTGGGTAAATAGGGGGATTATATTCTGAATTCTGAAAGGTATATCCGAAGCAAGACAACGAATCCCGCACACTAAAAATACAACAGCAACAAAAATTAAATACGTATGTCTCGAAAAAAAAACCTCTTTGTTTTTATTCAGGAAAACTAGTACATAAACCTGGGATTAAGCTGTTTGGTATTAATGGATCCGTTGAAGTTTTGCAATAGACGGTTTGAACATTTTCACAGATTTAGAGTCCACCGCCTGCACCTTGAGGTTATAGGAAATTCTTCAACACTTACATTAGTAGCTTACAAACACATATATTTAAAGTTAGAGGGAAAACATATTGTAAAGTTGTTTATCAGAAACGTAATAACAGAAGTAGTTTATCAGAAACGTAATAACAGAAGTAGTTTATCAGAAACGTAGTAACAAAAGTTTTTTTTATGAGAAACGTAATTTTGCTGTTCTATGGTCCAATGCATCTGGGACAAAATAATTTTTAATGAAAGATTAGTTTTTATTTATATAAAAGGATTATGAAAATTAGTTGTGAATATATCAAAAAACAGCTGGGCTAAATTTCTGGTACCTGTGAATTTCAGAAGTAGAGTGAGAAGCTGAAAACGAATCAAACACATCATCATCATCATTGTCAACCATTATCGATCCACTGCTGGACGAAGGTCTCCCCAAGTTTCCTACACAACGGTCTGTCTTGTGCCAGTCTCCTCCATGTTACTCCCGCATACTTTCGAAATTCATCCGCCCATCGCCCATGTCGTCTTCTTCTGGGTCTTTTCCTGTCCCTTGGAATCCAATCTAAAATTTCGACTGTCCATCGATGGTCTGTCCTTCTGGCAGTATGTCCAGCCCATTGCCATTTCAGGGATTTAATTCTGACCATGATGTCTTCCACTCATGTCATTTTTTTGATATACGAGTTCCTCTTCTTATCTCTCCTGGTTACACCAAGCATGCACCTCTCCATGCTACTTTGAGTTGTCTGCAGCCTTTGTATGTCTCTTTTAGTTAAGGTCCACGTCTCTGCACCATACGTAAGCATCGGAAGGATGCATTGATCAAACACTTTTCTTTTAAGACATAATGGCATATTGCTCTTGAAAATTATGCTGTTTCTTCCAAAAGCTCTCCAGGCAAGTTTTGTTCGCCGATTAATTTCTTCATCAATGTGACCCTCACTTGATATCTCCTGTCCAAGATAAACGTACGTGTCTGTTATCTCCAGCTTTTCTCCATCAATCGATAAATCTTCATTTCTTGTAAAAGCATTGAACATCACTTTTGTCTTCTGAAAGTTCATTTTGAATCCCACTTCTTTACTCTTGTCAGCAAGTTCCTGGATCATACTCTGCAGCTATTATGGGGTAGTTGCGAAAATGACAACGTCATCAGCAAAACGAAGGTGGGTTAGATAATCTCCATTAATTTTTATCCCTTTGTTTTCCCAGTTCAGTGATTGAAAGACATTTTCCAATATGGCACTAAAGAGCTTCGGAGATATGGTGTTACCTTGTCTCACTCCCTTTCTAATTTTTATGTATGTTGTATTTTCAAACAGCCGAATCTTTGCACTTGCATTTTCATAGATGTTATTAGTAATATTAAAGCATGCATCTTCAATACCAGAGGATTTCAGAGCCATTGTAACTGCTGATGGTTTCACCGAATCAAAGGCTTTTTCATAATCGATAAAAGCCATGCACAATGGAAGTTCATATTCCCTCGCTCTTTCAATCAGTTCTCTCAGTACGTGGATATGATCTATTGTGCGTAGTCACTCCTGAATCCAGCTTGTTCTCTCGGTTGAGCCATGTCCAATGTTACCTTCAAGCGGTGTGAAAGAACTTTAGTGAAGATTTTATAAACCACTGATAGGTGGCTGATAGGTCTGTAGTTTCCGAGATCCTCAATGTCACCTTTTTTATGTAGCAGGATCATTGTAGCGGTGTTCCAATCCTGAGGAATCTTCCCTTCATTAAGGCATCGAGTAAAACTTTGGGCGAGTACTGTTTCGATTTCTCCACTTGCTTCTTGTATGATGTCTACAGTAATTCCATCTTCTCCTGGAGCTTTTCCCGTTTAATGTTCTTCATTGCATGTGCAACGTCTGGTGGGAGGACTGGAAGAACTCTGTCACTGGTACCTTTCATGATGCCTGGAGTACATGTATCATCCCTTTCATATAATTTGAAGTAGAAATCTTTCACTCTTCTCTAAACTTCGCCTCTATTTCTTGTTACAGAACCATCTTCTTTTCTCAGTGCCATAATCTGTTTTCTTCCCTTACTGAGATGTCCCTTTGCTATCTTTAGGCTTTGGTTGTTTTCAATTGCTTTCCTCACTGGTTCACAGTTGAATTTCCTTACGTCTTCAGTGATACTTTTACGTACTGTCTTGCATAGCTCTATATATTCCACTTTGGAAGTCACATCTTCTTTAGTTGTCCTCATCTCTCTTCTTTTTTGCATCAACATTTTGGTTTTTCCTTATAATTTGTTTACATGCAACTGGTTCTTAGACCCAGCTAATTTTGTTCCTGTTTCCATAAGAGCTTTAGTTACTTTTCTCTTAACTTCAGAAACATCCACTTCTTCCGATGTTAGGCCTTCTAAAGCAGAGAATCTGTTCTTCAGTTCCAACTTGAAGGTATTATAGTGTTTATTAAGGTTGTTTATGTCAGTACATCTTGTTTGTCTTATGAGCTTGCCACGTTCGAGTTTAGTGTTGAGGTGCATCTTGCATCTCACCAATCTATTGTCACTACCTGTGTTGAACTTGTTTAGCACACTGCAGTCTTCTATGATGAATATTTTGTTCAACATATTAAAATCAATTTCACTTGTCATCCCATTTGGATGTCTCCATGTCCATTTCCTGTGTGGCTTTTTCTTGAAAAAGGAGTTCAAGATGAAAAATCCTTCTGCCTTTGCAAACTCAACGGGAGTATTTTCCCGCTGGTTTCTGTTGCCGTGACCGAATTTACCTACTGAAGTTTCATTCTGTTGCCGTTGCCCTATTTTTGCATTGAAGTCTCCCATAATTATCTTCAAGTGCTGCTTACCGGTATTATTTAGATGACGAATTTCCTCATAAAATTCTTCAATTTCTTCTTCAGGATGACTTGTGGTGGGCGCATAAGTTTGAATAATCTGAGCCTTGTATCTTCTCGAGAGTTGGATAACGAGTCGTGCTGCTCTGTCAGAAGAACTTTCAACTTCTACAACTTTATCCTTCAGTTTCTTGTTTATTATAAATCCAACACCACTAGTTCTGCCAGTATCTGCCCCACGTTAGTAGAAGAGATGTCCACTTTTCAGTTCAATGAGATCTTCTTCTTTTCTCCTTACCTCACTTAGCCCGACGATGTCCTACTTGATCTTTTGTAGTTCTTCTTCCAATTGAAGAAGCCTTGAATCAGAAGATAGGGAGCGTCCATTATACGTAGCCAAGGTCAGCATCAGATGGCAGCCTAGTCCGGTCCTCCGGGAATTCTTAGCACGCTCTGCCCTCATGTCGCACTGGCCGCTGCCTTGGCCAGGTACATTCCAGCTGACGGAGACTGAAGGCTAAGATTTAAGTTGTGGAGTCATTTTGGAGGGGTTTGGCCATAACTCACCACGCTGGCCAAGCTGGTTGGTGAGTGTGGGATAGCATTTCCTCTAATCCCGATGGTATAGTTATACCGCTATTGGCGGTCGTCAGAGCCCCTTTAGTGGGAACAGGATGTACCACGAGAAAGCGGGTTTGACATTTGTCATGGAGAGGCTGTGATGTTACGCATCACCTGACCTTACATCCCACCACAAGTCATACCAATCAAACACATAGGCCCGTATATTTTTTATCATTATAATAAACAGCATTACAAATACAACCGATGTGGGATTGTTATTTACAGTTTATGAAGTAGCAGGACCCTTGTGCAAACATTCGGAAGAGAAAAAGTTCAGTGATGGTAAATGTATGAGATGAAGACGTGCCCTTTTCAATCAAATTCTTTAACAATTTCAACTGTCATTTCAAATTCATATCACGTCTTCAACAAATGCACGTTGTGCAGTTGGAGTGCAGAAATCTTCAAATCGCGTGCACTTCAATGGTAAAAAACGGTTGTCCTTTCCATGAAGCAAGAACAGAGATATCTTAGGTAGTATTCCACAAATATCAGCAAGCTTTGATACGACTGACGAAGAAAACAACTTCTGCAAACCCGCCCTGTATCTCTGCGAAGATGGCGAAGTTCAGATATAGCACAAAAGGAAGCAAACAATGGCAGACTAAAGACTTTTCAAGACTTCCACGCCATTTAGAAATTCAAAAAATCACCCTCACAGAAAATTCCAGTTGGCAGCCCAGTGGCGCATTGCCCAGTGGCGCATTGGCTGGCTTCTACCAATTCTTCTGAGATGGGTCCGGGTACGAATGTCGGTGAGGCATGAGCCCACAAGGAGAATAAAATGGATTACCGTTTACGAAATTTATTGTCTTGTCATGAAATAAAGATTGTGACAAAACCGTTAGATAATCAATAGGAAATGCCTTTCGACAATGAGTCATGTCTCACTTAAAGAGTGCGTCAACGAGAAAAGCTATGGTATTAGTGGGGAGCAGAGGATGCCGATCATGAGCCAGGTAGGAAGCCTTGTGAAGAAAAGCTCAAGTGTGAGCAGACTGACGAGATAGGTCTCAAATTCTAAGACCCGCAGAAGATGTTTCACTTAAAGTGAAGTCAGTCGGTGTGGAATCGAATTTAGTCCTCGATCTTTGCATTCGACCGTAAATAAAAGCCATCACAGCAAACGGCAGTAAACTTCACCCCACGTTGAATCAATAAAAATCTGGAAATATTATCTGTTTAAGTCTCAAAGTTGAGGTTGCTAGGTAGTGGTCGTTTTGTCGCGGTAATCAAGTATCATCAAAAGCATTTATTACAAATAGAATATCATGTTAAAAAGGCAAATACACTGAGTGGCCACTTTATTATGACCACCTCCTCAGTACTTCGTTGGGCCACCTTTCGCCTTTAAAACTGCTTCGATTCTTCGTGGCATGGATTCCACGAGATGTTGATAGGTGGTTTGTGGAATCTGAGACCATTCTTGATGAATAGCACTTTCCAGGAGTGTGAGATTGAAGGGCAACGTGTGGTCGTCATCGACAAGTGACTGCTCTCCGTTCCGCTCGAGCAGTCACTTGTCGATGACGACCACATGTTGCACGTAGATTCCCAGTTTTTTGACTGATAGTCCAGTCTTTAAACACTTTAACAACAGCTGCTTCTGAACATTTCACGAATGCGGTGGTTTCGGTGATACTCGTTCCGTGGCTCCGAGGTCCTACAATCATTCCACGTTGAAAGTCAGTCAAATCACATTTTTTACCCATCTCGTCACATAAACATCACTTTTGCTACTGTCGCAAGCACTAAGCTTTCCCTTTTTATACCAGCCTCGCCCTCTGGCGGCAACCGCGTGCAGCCATAGCTCATTTGCTTAAAACTGTCAGGTGGTCATGATAAAGTGGCCACTCAGTGTATACCAAAAGGACATTTCAGAGGTGAGTTATGAAGGAGAGAACATCATGAGAAATTAGAAAAGCAAAAAGCGTGGGACATTTATTGATATTCCTTCAAGAAACATTTATTATGCTAAATACCATGTATTGTAGGTGCTGATATGAATTTATTTCGCTTTCGCTTTGAATTCAGCATATTTCAGAATACGTAGGACTTCACTTGTTTGAACAAACATTTATAATACACTGCTGGTCACACAAAATGCAACACCAAGAAGGAAGCATCCGATTGGCCTGAAATTCACAGCATGTGTCGCCCGCGAGAGGACATGCAAACGATTAGCATTGTAGGGCATATGAAAATCATGTACTCCCGGCACGCCACCGAGAAGCACTATAAGAAGGGTGCAGAGAAGGCGGGGTTTAAGTAGTGGAAGTGTGTTGTGCTGCCGGACCTTTGCATGGGAAGCTTTCTGATGCCTCGTCGCAGAAAACAGCAGTCATTCCATCACGTTTCGGAGTTCGACAGAGGACGAATAGTGGCTTATCGCGACAGTAGTTTATCGTACCGAGACATCGGCGCCCGTGTGGGACGACATCCAGCCACAGTGAGGCGAGTATGGATTCGGTGGGTGCAGGAGGGACGGACGGAACGACGTGAGCGATTGCAGAAGAAGCGGCACACCACCGAACGAGAGGACCGGTATGTTGTGCGGCGGGCATTGACGGCTCGCACCGCCACATCGCGAAAGTTTGCGCATGAATTAGGGTGTGTTGCGCAACAACGTGTGACAGCACGTACCGTTCGACGTCGTCTGCAGAAGCGGGGACTTGTCGCACGGCGCCCATTGCTCCGATTACCATTGACGTTACACCACTGGCGAGTGCGGCGGTAGTGGGCCGTTGAACGCCGGACCTGGACTACGGAATAGCACGATATTATCGTCTCCGACGAATCCCGCTTCTGCCTGCAACACCACGATGGTCGGATCCGCGTGTGGTGGAACCGTGGCGAGAGACTGCATGACGCCTGCATTATGCATCGCCATACCGGTCCGTCGCCTGGCGTTACGGTTTGGGGCGCAATTGGATATGACACCCGCACCAATCTGGTACGCATCGCCGGTACACTCAACTGCCACCGCTACATCTCCGACGTTTTGGAGCCAGTAGTCCTGCCTTACCTGCAGGACCAGCCAGCGGCCACGTTTCAACAGGACAATGCGCGCCCGCATGTGGCACGCATCCTGCAACAATCGTTCACAGCCCGCCAGGTGTCACTGCTGCCGTGGCATGCCAGTTCGCCCGATATGTCTCCCATCGAACACGTCTGGTCGCTGATGAACAACCGAGTCGCCCGGCAAGCACCACCCGCGGCTGCGCCTGATAGACTGTGGCAATTGTGGAAGCAGCCTGGACCGACATACCCCAAGCCCACATCCAAAGCCTCTTTTGTTCAATGCCGAGGCGTGTAGCAGCCGTTATTGCCAGCCATGGGGGCCACACGAACTATTGATGTCTGCTTGTTCCGCAGGTCGCACGGGCCTGTAAGCTCAATCGTTTCATCTTTGTATCTCTTGTTATGTGTCCAGTAAATCTCACTTTGCTATCTTGTGGCCTTCTTGGTGCTGCATTTTGGGTGGCCAGCAGTGTACTACTCCATCGATGAAAGCCATTTTTATCATATTTAAGTTTCTTGGAATTTCAGACTGCAGACATCGTTAACTTGTGTGATTTTCGCATGGATAGACCCGAGACTGCGCAAAAGCCTGTAAATTGTGTTCTGCAGAATAAGTCAATCAGTATAAAAGATGAAGATTTCCGACAGAAGTTCGTGGAACTCCGCGCGCATAGTGAATACAATTTGTTTTATCTAGTCACCTTTCCAAGGAATGATAACCTGAGATTGAGAAATTATTTAGTGTGTGTTTGTGTGTGAAAGAGAGAGGCTTTTACAATTCGTTGGTTTACTGCTCGAATGAAGAACAGTCGAAAAAATATGTTATGGTGCTGCTGTTTAATTTCGAAAACCTTCCATTGTTAAGGAAATTTTTATAGAAAGTAAAAGAGAATAAATCAGTACGACAAACAGATCACGCGTTTCTTCTTCGGAAGTAGAATTCAGTAGATGAGTGGTTGCTCCCAGTCCCCTAGTGCTTTAATCACTACTATTATTAGAGCTGTATCAGGGGAACAATGAACACTATCGCTCTTTTTTCTTCATGAAGTATTCAAAAAATTAACTGCAGAAAGTCAGAATTATTAGATAACTGTATAAATAATTTGCTTCGCCTTGTTCCGAGTGTGTGTGAGGGTGCGAGTGTGTGTGCGTGTATCTTCTATCATTACACTTAAGGGAGGTGGTGATACAACCACAGTCGAATTTTACAGTAGCTCGTAACACGCAAGAAGCTCTCCTATAATATTTAAAATTCAAATTAAATTTAATTTGGTTAAAACCGAATTTTAAATTTAAATTTAATTTGGTTAAAACCGAATTTTAAATTTAAATTTAATTTGGTTATAACCGAATTAAAAATGCCTCATGTGTACCATGGCATTTATGTGAGTAAAGCAAAATGCTTGAAGGCCAAACGTTTGTTTTGGAGCGTAAGCAGGCAAATTAAAGATTAATTCCATATACTTTCCCGGTATGTGTTGTATTTTCTGGTTTTCTCAGTCAAAAAGGAAGAGTCGTCTGCTCTGTGACAGGCTTGAGGTTCCAATGAGGCAAGGGAAATGTGCTTGTCCAACGGTGCTGGATTTGTTCCTTCCTTAGAACCAGTGACCCTAAATTAGGGACAAATGAATGCCAATAGCATTCCTATTTGATTCTGGTAGCCGTTAAACTCCAAAGCAGAAGAAAAATAATTTGTATGCATCTTAGAGTTGTAAATTAAATTAAAGGAAATCATTTAATTCATTACACATTGAGAATTGTGCATTTTCCACAAATGACTACAAAAAGTAATATACTGAAAAAAGCACCGTCATAGTAGAGAGAAATAGCAAAGAATTCTGTAGCAATTCAATTCCTATGGGCTTTTGTTGCGTAAAAATCCTCCAGTATTTGGCGATGTCAAGCCGCTTTAGTTTCTGCTGCATTTTTGAGCCTGCTCTTAATACGTATTTAATCTATGTATTAATTTTTCTGATTACAACACTCCAGCTGCTGTAACTCTTAATAATTGTGATATGTACCTTATACCACATCTTTTAACTATTGTCTAGCCATCGGTAATCGGAATACCTTTAACGTGTTTATTAATTTATTTTTTTTATTTTGATTGGAGGTTTAACGACAGCTGTGAGCAACTCAATGGGCTACAAGCAGTCGGCCATCTCTAATCTGGGGCCACTGGTTTCAGGGAAGAGGGAGAGCCAGTTTCATAAGACAAACACAACATCCATGCCTCACCGGGATTCGAACCCGGACCCCTTTCGGACGAATGATCAGAAGCCATCGCTTAGAGCACTGCGCCACTGAGGCGGCTTAACGTGTTTAAAGTACAGCTTTATAATAACAAATATTCAAATGCACTTTTAATTACGTGGGAAATACTGTACTCATAGTTTAATTAGAACAGCGCATTTTATCTCTTTCTTAATTCCTGATTATTGTTTATCCAGGAATGTTGCTTTAACATTTCACTGGTGTTCATTATTAAATAGTATGTTTTCATATTCTTTCTGACATTATTCATAAAGATCCTTAGATAGTAGTTTCCAGGGGTTTTAGGAAATGTATGGAAAAGCTGTTGCAGCATATTGTATAACATATTCTTCGTAGATCCAAGTTTTTATTAAATACGAGTTTCTTCATATTCTCACTTAACACACCAGAGGTTGAATGTTTGCAACTTAGAGAATGGATCTTTATAAGTTGTCATAAGCTCCCATTTGAGATACGAAATAATAATTTGGTTTAACTTTGAGACTATCTCAGATGTTTCCTTTCCAATAAACACTTATTTTTGATTTAGGATGTACAGTATTTATAAGTAAATATAAATACAATACAGGGTGATTGTAAACTCCTTCAACAAAATAAGAGGATGATAGTACAAATCAAGACGAACAATATTTGCAATGGAACCTATAGGGCCGCATTCCACTCCTAGTGCCAGAAAAAAACACGTTCGAAAAACGTTCAGCAGGCACACGGAGTTCCAACCAGTGCAAGAGAAGGACAAGATGCAAATCAGGTGCGCTGAATACGTGCGTAGACGATGAGAAGCAAACATTTAAAAACGCAGCCGAACGCGTTCAGCGATATTACCGTGCAAACATCACATGAGAATTGACGTACAGAATTACCGCTGCAGAGTACCGTGTGTTCCTGGACCAAGTGCTTCCCTGTCTGTTGCAGGATCTTCCGCTCATCACACGGAGGGTCATGTGATTTATACATGATGGGGCCCCGGCACACTTTGCCACCGAGGTCCGATACTTCCTGAATGAGAGAAACCCTGGGCGCGGTTGTCTTGTGGCTTGACCCACACGCTCCACGGACCTTAATCAGCTGGACTTCTTCTGAAGGCACATGAGAACATTGGTGTACCAGACACCTTTGGACACGCTGGAACATCTCGTCGCGCGAATCGCTGTTGCTGCGGACAAGATCAGCACTAGACCGGGAGTCTACAAGAGAGTGCGACAGTCCTTCATTCGCCGGTGTGGGATGTGCAACGACGTCCTTGGACGCCAGTTTGAGCAGCTCCTCTGAGTTTTCTGTGATGCGATTGGAATTGCGCAACTCATAAATTAGGTATGTCTCTTTGTTTTCACTGTTGAAGGCTCAACGTGGATATGTAACTTTACTTTTTTCTGACACTAGGAGTGGAATGCGGCCCTAGGTTCCATTGCAAATATTGTTTGTCTTGATGTGTACAATACCCCTCTTGTTTTGTTGAAGGAGTTTACAATCACACTGTATATACGAGGGTTGTACCGAAAGAAATGCAAAAGTGTGCATAACGTTTTTATTAACTGACAGAGGTCGTTGGACGTTGACGCATTGCAGGTCGGGCCAAGTATTTTCATAAATGTAAAAGATACATTGGATTCTTCTTAATTTCACCTTTCAGAGCTTAAGAGGCGTTTTTTTTATTTGTAAGGACCTTTGCCTGAATTACATTTATGACATAGCAGAAACCCATATCAAACTAGGTCTTTGTAGAAATGGGTTAATGCTATATTTTGGTGGCCCTTCAAAAAGCCCAAGCTCAACATTTACAGATCTTTCTGAAATCTTGCATGTTCTTCTCTACATGTTTGCATTGTGTGTTTTTTGCTTTTTTCTTTAGCTCTTTGGTCCCATTGAAAATGCCTTTTACTTTTGAGTATATATATACTGAAGCGATGAAAGATTTCCGTCTTTAGCACGATTTAATATGATTAAAAGATGAGAAATATATACAATTTAAAAACATGAGCACTTTCGAGGCAGCGGCTGCCTCTTCTTCAGATGTAACAAATAGATACACATTTAATCTATATATAATATAGATCATTGCATTGTGGGAAGCATGGTAAGTTAGCCAATAGTAATCTACATGCGTCAAAAATGTTGCGTATACTGTTGGCCCAATGGTCTGAAGAAGAAAAACATGGAAATATATAATAGAAATAAATGGTGTAGGGTGAACATTCAATTTTAACTTTGTATTACAATTTATAATTTACATTTTTAATAAGGGATTTCCAAACGTTATGTAACTCATAGGGGGCATGTTCATTACAACATTGCTCACCGGAGGCCTCTATATACACACTTTCAGCAATTAAAAGATCACCAGGTTTACTAGGAGTATTAATTATTCTTACATTGCTCCAGTCGGGATTAAGGTCATCTTGTGTAACAGATTTGGCTAGTGATGTACAATTCATGCCAGTTTTAATATTGTATTTGTGTTCTTTAATTCGTAATGCAATATTGCGTTTTGTAGAACCCACATAATTAGAAGCTGCTTGTCCTGTAGTAGCCTTAACCAGAGGGATATTGTAAATACCCCACTGTCCCATTTTGCTATTCCGTTCAAGATCCTTACGAACGACTGAAAATAAGTTTCGTGTACGTGAACCAAATTTCAAGTCATATGGTTTACATAGTTGTGTTAAGGCTCTCGTTAAATGTGGATTGTATTGCATAGAGCCAACATATATGGAATTGCAGTTGGAGTTTCTTAACAGGGTGGTATGTAAGGCATATTTAACCTTGCCAAGCACTTGCTTAATCAGATATTTAGGGAACTCATATTGCTCAGCCAAACCAAAAATATAGTTAACTTCTTGCTGAAATAATTCAGTAGTTGATGAATGTGAGTGAGCTCTTCTAAACAAATAGAATAATGCTGTCAACTTATGTTGTTTAGGGTGTGATGAATGATAAGGTATTAAAACAGGTGTATGACTGGGTTTTCTATATACACAAGTGGTAATGCAGTTAAGGTTATAGTCCTTACGAATAAGAATATCCAAGTAAGGTAAGCAGTTATTAGCTTCAAATTCTATCGTGAGCCTGATAGTTGGGAACATGGATGATAGTTCGTTGGCGAATAAGTATAAATATATATATATATATATTTATTCGTTGGCGAATAAGTATATATATATAAATCATCATCATTGTCAACGACTATCAATCCACTGCTGGACGAAGGTCTCCCCAAGTTTCTTCCGCAACGCTCTCTCTTGTGCCAGTCTCTTCCATGTTACTCCCACATACTTTCGAATTTCATCCGCCCATCTCCCATGTGGTCTTCTTCTGGGTCTTTTCCTCTGCCTTGGAATCCAGTCTAAAATTTAAGCTGTCCATCGGTGCTCTGTCCTTCTGGCAATATGCCCAGCCCATTGCCATTTCAGGGATTTTACTCTGGTCATGATGTCTTCCACTGTTGTCATTTTTCTGATCCACGAGTTCCTCTTCTTATCTCTCCTGGTCAAACCAAGCATGCACCTTTCCATGCTACTTTGAGTTGTCTGCAGTCTTTGTATGGCTCTTTTAGTTAAGGTCCACGTCTCTGCACCATATGTAAGCATTGGAAGGATGCATTGATCAAACACTTTTCTTTTAAGACATAATGGCATATTGCTCTTGAAAATTATACTCTTTCTTCCAAACGCTCTCCAGGCAAGTTTTATACGCCGATTAATTTCTTCATCAATGTGACCGTCACTTGATATCTGCTGTCTAAGATAAATGTAGGTATTGGTTGTCTCCTGCTTTTCCCCATCAATCGATAAATCTTCATTTCTTGTAAAAGCATTGTACATCCCTTTTGTCTTCTAAAAGTTCATTTTTAATCCCACTTCTTTACTCTTGTCAGCACGTTCCTGGATCATACTCTGCAGCTCTGATGGGGTAGTTGCTAAAAGGACTACGTCATCAGCAAAACCAATGTGAGTTAGATAACCTCCATTAAACTTTATCCCTTTGTTTTCCCTGTCCAGTGTTTGAAAAACATTTTCCAATGTTGCATTAAAGAGTTTGGGAGATATGGTGTCACCTTGTCTCACTCCCTTTCCAATCTTTATGGGTGCTGTATTATCAAATAGCTGAATCGTTGCACTTGCATTTTCATAGATGTTATGAATAATATTAAGGTATGCATCTTCAATACCGCAGGATTTCAAAGCCATTGTAACTGCTGATGGTTTCACTGAATCAAAGGCATTTTCATAATCAATAAAAGCCATCAATCCCAGCATTTCTATATATATATATACAGGGTGTCCCGGAACTTCGTGTACAAACTTGGAGGGGAGGTAGATAACAGCGTTAGGAAAAAGAATTGTATAGGAAAGCATGGGCGGAAACGTCACGATCACGTGAGAAAGAGACACAAAGACATAGTAAGGCCACCATACAGAAAGCAGTGTAAAACGCTTTATTACACAACAAAAGAGTACAATGTAGGACTTACAAGCATCACAGGAGGTGTTCTAAATTGCGCCCATTGGCCTGGATGCACGCATGACACCTACGTGACATGGATTGGCGAACATTGTTGAAGATACCTGGCGTTTCGCGGATCATAGCACCAGCGATGAAGATTCGTGCCACCAGGTCCATTTCATAATTTACTGGCGTGTCGTACACAATGCTCTTCATGGCACCCCAGAGTTAATAATCAAGAGGAGATAAATCAGGTGATCTGGGGGCCATTCGACGGGACCACCACGCCCAATCCACTTGGTTCCAAATGTCCGGTCCAAATGGTCACGTACGCACCTTGCGTAATGAGATGGCGCCCCATCTTGTTGCAACCACATTCCGCGTCGAACATGTGCGGGGATATCGTGCAGCATTTCCGGAAGAACCTCCTGAAGAAAGATGAGGTACTTGCGAGCGTCCAGTCGAGGTGGTAAGATGTATGGCCCGACTAAACTGTCCGGCACGATACCCGCCCACACATTAAGAGTGAAGCGTTGTTGTGCGGCTCGTGGTCGGGTTCCATGTGGGTTGTCTACGGCCCACATCTACGCGTTATGCATATTGAACACCCCGTCACGTGAAAAGGTTGCTTAATCACTGAACATAACAGAATTGGGAAATTGCGGGTCGGCCACACTTTGGTGCAGAAACCAGTGTGCAAACGAGACACGTCGTGGGTGATCATCCGGCTGCAATAATTGAACTCTCTGAAGATGAAAGGGATGTAAGGCTTCGCCCTGCAAAACGCGCCAGACAGTTCATCGAGACGTTCCAGCGGCAGCGGCATGCGCCCGTATACTGGTCCCGGGATTTCGGGCCACAGCATGCAACAGACGCTCTTCCAATATGGGTGTTCGTGCTGTTCGCGACCGCCCGGTATCCTGCATCGTTGCTGTTAAGGATCCACGTTCCGCAAGGTTCTGATGTACCCGAACGAACATTTCATAATTTATTTGGCGCCTCGTTGGATATCTTTCCCGATACAACCGACCGCAGCGCGTCCATTTCCGTTGGTTAGGCCATAGACGAAGTGCATATCCGTCAACTCGGCGTGTGTGAAACGATTCATGTTGATCGCACGCAGTCCGCGTCTACAATGAGGAAGCCACACGTGCCGACCTAGCGAGCTCGCGTACAGCGCCGCCTATCGTTTCCGCCCATGCTTTCCTATTTAATTCTGGTTCCAAACGCTGTTCTCTACCTCCTCCAAGTTTGTACACGAAGTTCGGGGACACCCTGTATAAATGCTCGGATTGTTCGAGAATAATATGATTCGTGGAAAATTAGGAATAACTCCAGGTATTGCCCTGACCTCCAAATTCTCCAGACATGAATCCAACCGCGAATCTATGATTTATGTTGGAAAGGCTTAATCTGATCTGTTGCGGCCCAACCATGCAACTTAAAAAAATTAGAAGATCTGCTTTTAACTTTTTGGTACCAGATTGGCTCCTTTAGAAATCTTGTAGCGTCTATGTCTCCACGAGTAAGAGTTGGCTACACGCGGAGGACTGACATCATACTAGGAGGAATAGGAATGATGTCGGTCCGTGGAGGACCTTAATCGAATCCAGTTCCAACAGGTCAGTGTGACCAAAAACCAACTCTTCCAAACCACTTGATCAACAACAGATCTAGCAACATTAATGCTTTTGAAAGAAAATTTTTAATGCGCATACACTTATTTAGTAAAACAACAGAGAATACAGCATATCAAATAATTTGGAAAAGAGATGCAGAGCATAATTGCCACGAGTGAATAAATATATGATTATAGCAAAGTTACAGTAATGCCAGTGAAATTTGCGAGGCTCTTAATTTAAAAAAATTCAACAGAGGTTATGCAAGGCAAGCAGGATTTTGTGAATAGTAGTACATGGTAAGAAAGTTACATACTAACTACTTGTTAAAAATGCGAAATATAACGCAAATTTGCGTGGCGTAAGCACCAAACCTTTACTCTGTAATATTTAGTAAGACATTTATCCTGAGGTGTGCTAATATTATGCTTAATACTTCATGCAACTGACACAGTGAGTTAAAAAATCTTCATTTCCGTTATTTTTAAACAAGAAAGGACATACAAACAGCTTTGAGAAAACATTGATAGTTAACATTTTGACAAATATAAATTTTATGAATCATAATATCATTATAAATTCAATATTTTTCATAAAATCTTAACGCAATGCAAATTGAAATGCACCTGATATCATTAATCAAACGATGACAGCTGCGCATTTTACCAGGCAATAAATTGTCATCAAATGGAAGAGTAAGTATTTCGCGTTTTCCCGTTCAGATCTAAATAACTGCATATTTTAACACGAAACAAAAATTTGACTCCTACCGTAACTGCAAAAATTTCTCACTTCAGAAAATTTCAGATTCAATTTAAAAAATGTTAGCGATAAAATTAGAGCTAAATCATGTTGAAAAAAACAAAGAGAATCAGAAAATAACATTGAAAAAAAAAGGAAGAAAGAAAGGTCGCAGGAATGGCTCTGAATCTAACTTCTAAATATTTTAAATCTTAGGATAACATGTGTAAGACAAGAATGGACTTTATTCATACTTGGTGACGTTTCATTTATATTTTTCAAATGCCAGCTGTTTTCTGAAAATTTGTTGAAACTTTGTTACAGTTTCTGAAAGTGTTTGAAAGAAATGACACAGCTACATCTTGGTTCGACATCTAAGTTAGATGTGTTTGTTTTCTTCCATTTCCGTTGAAACTGTGTAGAAAAGAGCAACACGATGTGACAAAAACATCAAGTGACATTTGGGGATGTGATTTCTTTTCTACAGAGCATACGTCGGATTTCTTCGCGAATTTTTTATTCAGTAATGCATTGAAATAAAACTTCTATCTGATACATGCGTGATATTGAATCAATCTTTATTTTGAAAGAAAAAAGTAAAACAAAGGGAAATCAGAGAATGATTTGTGTCGTGGAGCAAAATAAGCGTAAAATCAAAGATCATGTTTTCATTCGAAATAAAACGTGAAGCATAGAAAACAACTTGCTTTCTACATATTTATTTCCTTCCTATCCTATTACGTGAAGAGTGAAATGTTCCATTACCTACAATATGTCGATTCCTTGACAGGTCTATTCTAAATTGACTACTGTAGACAGGTGTATTCTAGATGGTCTAAACTAGATCATACCTATCGAGGAAACGACATATTTTAGGTAATTTTGGAGAAATGAAACATTTATGGCATTTATGTATCAATTAAAAGTTTACTAAGATACCACTCACTGAAGTTAAATGGGCTACAGGATTACCGTTTTACTAGAAAATAATGTACATCTATACCATTAAAATTCATCTAAAAGGGAAATGTACCTCTATAGGAGTATGATTTTCCTTCTACAAAATTAAGCAGTACCTTCTGATCGCAGATATGAATCACATGCACAGTTTCTGAGGTTCGCGAATGCCCCATTTTATGTTTCTTCGGAAAAGAGAATTTCTTTAATAAAACTTTTCTCCGGTACTTTCACACCATCCGATCTCCTTTCTTTCTTCTTAAAGTAAAAGCCTAACTGCTTTATGTTCCATTTTGTAGATCCTGATGGACAGGTACGCTGTATCTTGAAAGAAACAAAGTCACTTTCCTTCATCTCATGTATTTATTCAAGAGACACTGCAGTATAAAAGCTTTAAGGTATTTTTTTTCGAGCTCTTGTTTCTCCAAATGTTTGATGATTAAAACGATTTCGTCGAACAAACCTTTGAGCTGTTATGGACTAGAAAACGCATCACTGTCTCAAATGGAAATCCTGGAAAAATATCCTAAATTGTTACATATATCAGAGCTCAAAGTTGCGAACTTCTTCAAAAGAAATGAAATGCGGATTACTTAACTGTGTGCCAAATGTGTGTAGTGTTGGTCTATGAAAAATATATTAAACGCTGAAAAAACCCATTTACCAATATCTTGAAGGATATGATTGGTGCTGTTATTGGTAGACTTCGAAAGCAGAACCAAGATGAGAGTCAACATATTTATACTTCTACTGAAATTACTACGATCTATTTAAAATATATATATACCAGCATTATTGCAGATATAAAATGACAGTAAAATGTTATTAATCTCTATATACATAAACAGACTGTGTGTGTGTCTGTCAGTCGGATTTCAGATGGAATTAGGCTACCTAGAGCGACAAAATTTGTTATGAAGGTACCTGTAGACATCTTCTGGTGCACCTCGAAGCGATTTTTTTTTATTTGAATTTGAGTTTTAGTTATTTAATGTTACGCGTTTCTACCCGATCTGAGTGTGTTTACCGCTTTGTTGACATTAACGCGATCACACCGAAAGTTAAGGCGTGCAGAAAAGTAGTTCACCATAAATTTTAGGCGTTTCTTTTTTAGAAATCCGTTACGACTATTTTCATTCGTAACTAAATACATTTATTACGCCTTTTTTTGTAAGCGTTGTTTGCCGATTGTATTATGACCTTGAGGGCGGAGAAGAATAAAAAGAAAATAGAACGTAGTTTTCAATCTGCGTTATTAATTCAAAACTGTCATACGTCAGAAGGTCATCATACTGTGACGACGTTGTGAGCTAGAAAATAGAACGTTGTTTTAACGAAATTCTAAAAAAGTAATGGCTCAAATTTATTGTGAACTATTTATCTTCGCGCATTCGCGTTGGGTGTGATCAGGTTGCATGTAAAGAAAGCGGTAAAGAATGCGGAAAGGCACATGCTTTTTGTTAAGCGTTGTTTGCCAATTGTGTTATGACCTTGAAGGCGGAGAAGAAATAAAAGAAAATAGAACGTTGTTTTTCAATCTCCGTTATTAATTCAAAAGTTTCATACGTCAGAATGTCATCATACTATGCCTTAACCTCCCAGAAAGAAACAATGTGTAAGAAGAACACAAAGAATGGATAGAGAAAATCAAAGAAGGAGAAGAGAACAAGAAACAGCAGAAGAACGAGAAAGATGGCTGGAACAAGATAGGATTTCCAGAGCACAATCTAGGGCACAGGAATCATACCAGCAGCGAGAAAGAAGACTGGAACACAATAGGACTTCTACGGCGCAGTCGAGGGCACAGGAAACACTTCAGCGACGAGACACATGACTTCAGCATAATCGACTCACTATGAAGCAGGCAAAAACGTTTTTATTTCAAGGATCCCGATCATCCCATCTGATGTCCCGTTTCAATTTAAACGTCTTCAATTCCCGATTCGTTTGAGTTTCGCCATTAGCATCAATAAGGCACAAGGGCAGTCTTTAAAAGTTGTTGGACTGGATCTACAAAGTCCATGTTTTTCCCATGGTCAACTGTACGTTAGTTGTTCCATAGTCGGAAATGGGGAAAATCTTTACATCTTTGCTCCGAATGAAAGGACGGTTAATATTGTTTATCCCGAGGCTCTACAAGAATAAGGTACTTTTCATCTCAATCAATTTCATTGCATAAGCCTTCTGCTTTCAAACTTTTTGAATTATTTACATTGGCCGTGACAACAACTAAATAATTCAAATATTTTTTATCCTAATATTCTATTCCGGGAAGTTGTACCACAAAGTTGTATAAACCTTGATTTACTATCCTTAATTTAATTGCAGATATAGCTTTTACTTTATACTATCACTAGCCCGTCAACGACGGGAACAACAGGCTAGTAATAAATATTCGCTAAAAATTTTAAAACCACACTTTAAAAAAAAAAACAATTTATTTATCAGTACTCTTTCATTTTTTAATCGTTCAAACTTTTCTTGGCACATTTAAAAAAGTGAATTAATCAGAAATTTTGAACTGCATGACGTGATAAATACTCAGTCGACGTGGACCAGGAACATCAAATAGAAGTCATTGTTCTTTTCACGTTTAAAACTTTTTGATAATTTTTCCTTGACACACTTCTAAACGTGGAAAGAGCGATGACTGCTGTTTGATGGATGACTTGTTTTGTTATTAATTCGAGAGCAATCTAACAAATTTGTCGTTTGCACAAAATGCTCTTAGTCAAATATCCTGGAAGAGTAACCTACAGCCACCGGAGGAAGCTTACAGGATATATACACTGCTCCCAAGAAGTTAAGGTTTTTGCATGAAATGAAGGATGTACACCGATGAGTTATTCCATTATGACCACCCACAGCCTAGCGAAATGAGTGCGCCTACAGACCGAACGGTGGCGCAGGTCAAGTTCACAGAGCAGTATATATACAACCCGAGGACCGCCTTTCGGTTAGTATAGTGTTCAGAGCCAGAATAGGAAAGCCGATTCTGCCTCTGGCGCAGTGGTCTAAGCGATGGCCTCTGATCATTCGTCCGAAAGGGGTCCGGGTTCGAATCCCGGTGAGGCATGGATGTTGTGTTTGTCTTACGGCACTGGCTCTCTCCCTTCCCTGGAATCAGTGACCCTAAATTAGGGACTGGCGACTGCTTATAGCCCACTGAGTTGCTCACGGTGGTCGTTAAACCTCCAATCAATCAATCAATCAAACCAAAATAGGAAAAGCTGCCGATTTATCGGAGTCTGATAAAAAACAAATTGTGATAAACAATAAATGTTCGCTAAAACTACGGCGCCTCGGAACTACGGTCTCGGAAACGGCGCGGCTTGTGAGTTTTTCACTTGCAGCTGTAGTGAGTACGAAACAAAAGTGGTGCACAGATGTCCAAACGACGAACCGTCGTCCAGCCGTGTCTCGTCCGCAGCTCATTGATACCAGATGCAAGAGGGGAGCGGAGACTGTCGCGCATTTTTCACAGCGATCGCAGGGTCACAGATTGAGAAATCACCCGCAGCTACAACAGTGGCGATCAGAGCAATGTGTCACAGCACACAGTTCGTGTGTAGCCGAAGGCCCAACCGGGTTCTCATGCTCACTACACGTCATCGCCAACAACGCATGAGATGGGTCCAAGTTCATCGAGATTGGACCGTGGATGATTGGAATAAAGCGGCCTCTTCTGGTGCATCATGTTGACGGCCTAGCGCGGATACGCAGATTACCTACGGGGGCTATGGCACCTGGATGCACTGTTCGGCGGAAACAGGCTGGAGGTGGTGGTGTAATACTGTGTGCGATGTTTTTGCGGGGCACTTTTAGCCCCATTATCCCAATAGCACAATCCTGACAGCTGTCAGATATCTGAACAACGTTGAGGACCAAGTTCACCAAGTCATGGCAACGGTGTTCCCTGTTGATGATGGCCATTACCAACAGGATAATGCGCGATGCCACACTGCCAGAATCGTCAAGGAGTGGCTCGAGGAACATTCTGCGGACTTTCTGTTAATGCTTGGGCCTCCAAATTCACCTGACATGAACCCAATCGAACATTTGTGGTTCGACTTGGAAACGCGGGTTTGCGCTAAATCACTACTACCCCAAACTGTATGGGAGCTGGAGAACCTGCTGTTGACATTATGGTACCAGATACCCAAGGATACCTATCGCCACCTCATCGAATCAATGCCTCGCCGGGTGGCCGCTGTTTTTCGGGCTAAAGTAGGTCCTACAGCTTATTAGGTAGGTGGTTATCATGTAATAGATCATCAGTGTATGTATCTGACTCAAACAGCATGCATTAAAATAACATCAGTGAGGTTACATAACAAGAATCGATAAAGAGTACATTTACAAAAACAATTTATTGTGCAATTTCTTCACACAAGAAAGTAGCACTGCAATATAGACAAAATGGTAAATTCCGAGATTGGATTGCCCATACCTCTGAATTTCAGTACCCGGTAACACTACCTCTTCATCGAAGAACATCTTGGCACCTACGAGGCATACTTCTAATGGCACTATTGTTGAGTGCCTGGGGCAGTTCATCCCCATATTACAGGCAACACGTTACGGAGGTATGTCAGTGTACTGGTGTATGAAAAATTGTTATCCAGACGTTGCTTCTACAGCATCCCAAATGTTCTGAATGGGATTAAAGTCAGGAGACCTCGGTAGCAGCTATGAAGAATCAATCCCATCATTTTTCCTCATGAAGAACGCTCCATGCACGATGAATAGTAGCACTGCTTTCGAGAAAACGGAATACATGTCCATAAGCAGTGTGAAACATTGGCACAATAGGCATAGTGATCGCGTTTCGGTACACAGAGGCTTCCATGTTGCTTTGGCAAACATAGAGGAAAGTACGACCATTAAAACACACTCCTGTACAGACCAGAAATGACTACCGCTGGAAAGGGTAGACGGGGGGGGTGCACATAGTGTGTTTTCATTCGTTTGCCGGATCTTCTGCACGCGTGTACTCGCCTAGTATCAGGATAAAGAGGGAAACAGGATTCATCTGTGAAACGTACATGGAGGTACTCTGTATTTTATGGCATGTACTGTTGAACATAGGTATATCGCTGACGACTGTGAGCTGATGGCAATGCTATATAATTCAGCGGCCTTCTTGCTCTGAGTCCGTACTTGTGAAAACTGTTTCGTACCGTTTGAATACATACGAAGTGTTGCCTGGAGTTGGTCACTGATGATATAGGTCGTTTTCGAGCACTTTCTCACCGGTAACGATCTTGCCTCCTGGTGGTTATCCTAGGGCGACCATTCCTGAGTCGATCTGGCACATTTCCATGCGGTAGAAATTTTGTGTGTAGACGACTTACTACACTTTGCGAAATTCCAAAAACAGCAGCTACATCGATCTGCCACACACCTGTGTGTAACTAGCCGACAGCTCTATGTCTGTTGTGAATGCTTAAACGTTGCCATTTCAGGTAACTCCCATACTGAAGGCAATACATACAGCAAACTTCTAGACCAAACGGCGAAACAACATGTTTTCCACCTCTCGCAGGATAATTTTTTGGAGCTCGCACGCCAGGTGCTGTGCTGTCGTGATGCTAATTTGCATAGGACGTAGTTACCCCCGCTGATAACCAACATCTTGTAGTCTATGAATTTGCATATCGCCACGTTTTCTCTTCGAAACCGCAAAATCCCCAACTAATTGTGGCCAGTATAGTTGCAGTTTCATCATAACGAATTATAAATTGAGCAAATTATAAGTATGGCGAACTTTTTGAATATTCAGAACTGGCATCCGCTGCAAAAATTAATTATAAGAAACTTTCTCTGTATTTCCTTATGTATAATTTACATAATGAATACAGATAAATGTTCAAAGAAAAAATGTAAAGAACAGTTTGAAATTACTAGCGTTGTTACGTACTGTTTTGCACGAAACAGTACGTAACAACGCTAGTAATAATGAGAAAAAAAGTTTTGAAAAGCTCAACAAAAGCTTCATTTAAACACCGAAGAAGTGAAAGGAGTTCATATTACATTTTAATCAGATCCTTAAATAACTGTTAGAGAGTAAGACGGTTTTATTAGCAAAAAATGGAACCATATACATAAGCAGAAGCATTGACGAAAGCGCCATTTATCACTCCTCAACCTAACCATCTCATCTACAAATCAAGAAATGTTTTCGAATGAAAAGTCACTTCGCATCATATTCTCACTGAGTGTACTTAGCCACTGACAGCAATTTTTCGTGTATTGTTTATTGCTGAGTTCTGTTTGACAGCCAATTAGCATTTTTCTAGGCTGATCATCCAAAGTGATGAAGCTTTTTTTTTTCTAGTTCTCATAGTTAAGCTACAAAAGATTCCGGCTCACTGATTCGCTTGGGTCTCTTTCTCGTGTGCTGTCATGTTCATTAGGCTTTTTCATTGGGTTTTTTTATTTTTAAATGAATATCCTTTTATTTGGCCAAAAAGAGTTTTATTAGAACGACAACAGTTCTTGTTGGAAGAAAAACAAGAAATCTGGAAAGTTCAGTTTTTCAGAGAGGCAGGGCAGATGTTACAAAACGCTTTGGCACATCAACATTTTCACCAATTTTTAAAATATCAATTCCTCGGGGTTCCAACCCAAAAGATTTGTAGTCGTTGACGCTAAGCTGTTTTCGTTTAATTTCAAGATGCTTCGGTAAGGAACGTCCCAATTAGAGGTACAATGAGACGCAAGAAAATGCCAGATTTGGCTGGCTGAGAGATTTAGGAATATCTCTCACTAAGAAAGTATATTGTTTCAATTAAGCATTTATGAACAGTTTTTTAGCACGTCTTTTGTAAAAAAAGATCGTGCTTATGTTACCAGTTTATCCGTCCGTCCATCCGTCTGTACACACGAAATCTCTGCAACTATTATTCCGATTTAAAAATTATTTTTGCATTGGGAAGCTTGAAATATGCGAACGATGATCCTTTATTTCGTTTTTTTTTTTACGATGTACAGTTTCGCCGCTAGAGAGCGTAAATGCAGATGATGTCGGCCGCCCCGGTGGCGCAGTGGTCTAAGCGATGGCCTCTGATCATTCGTCCGAACGGGGCCCGGGTTCGAATCCCGGTGAGGCATGGATGTTGTGTTTGTCTTACGGCACTGGCTCTCTCCCTTCCCTGGAACCAGTGACCCTAAATTAGGGACGGGCGACTGCTTATAGCCCATTGAGTTGCTCACGGTGGTCGTTAAACCTCCAACCAACCAAAAAAGATGATGTCGAATTCAAAAATGCGTTTTAATCCACATATTTGCTTCTATACATCCGATTGAAAAAATTCTTTTATCTTTCGATTCCATTTATGTCGAAGAGTATTTTAGATATAGTTTTCTTTTCAAATTACGCATAGATTTTCAGCCACGGGGCGTAAAAGTAAATTACATTTTTCCCGACAACTCTTCTTTTAAAACTTCGATTTGAAAAATGTTTTCTTCAGAGGATACACTTCCTGATAGAAAATATTTTGCCTATAATTTCAAATTTTTGGTAAAGAATACTTTGGACACCATGGGACGTAAGTGGTAATTTTTGCTTCCGATATACTTACTAAAAAATCTGAGCTTCTAAAATATCGATTGAAAAAATTATTTTGTGGACTGATGCGACTCACATCCATAAATATTTTCGGAATATTTTCTTTTCAAAATATTCAACAGTTTCTCCGCCAGGGGGCGTACATGTATATTTTACTTTCTTCAATATCTCTACGTCTAAAAGTCCGATTTGAAAAATTTCTTCTTTGTTGGATAGTGTTTTCAGTGTGACAGTTTCTTCATATAATTTCAAAATTTTCAAGTGATTAATAGACTTTCCGCTAGGGGGCGTAGAGGTAAATTGCGTGTCCTCCTATATCTCTGCTTCCAAATCTCCCATTTGAAAAATTCTTTCTGCACCGGATATAGCTCCTGATGGGAAATCGTTTGCACATAATTTCTAATTTTTGTGAAAAAGTGGTTTAGCCACCAGGGGCGTAAATCTTAATTTCCGCTTCTGACGTATTTGCAGCAAAATATGAGCTTCTAAATTCTCGATTGAAAAAAACGTCGTTTGTAGACCGATAATAATCATGTCGACAAACCGTTTAGAAACATTTTCTTCTTAAAATAATGCAAGGTTTTTACGCCAGGGGGCGTAGAAGTATATCATATTTTTGTCAATATCTCTACTTCTAGGAGCCCGATTTGAAAAATTCTTTCTTTGTTGGATAGTGTTTCTAATGTGACATGTTGTTCATATAATTTGAAAATTTTCAAGTAATTCATAGACTTTTCGCTAGGGGCGTAAAGGTAAATTGCTTTCCCCGTATGTCTCTGCTTCTAAATCTCCGATTTGAAAAATTATTTCTGCATCTGATACAGTACATGATGAGAAATTCTTTGCACATAATTTCAATTTTTTGTAAAAAATATTGGCCACTAGGTGGCGTAACTCTTAATTTCCGCTTCTGATGTATTTGCAGCAAAATATGAGCTTCTAAAATCTCGATTGAAAAGAAAGTCATTTGTTGACCGATACTACTCATATCGACAAACCTTATAGAAACATTTTCTTCTTGAAATAATTCATGATTTCTACGCCGGGGGCGTAGATGTATATCTTATTTTTGTCAATATATCTACTTCTAGGAGTCCGATTTGGAAAATTCCTTCTTTGTTGGATAGTGTTTCCGATGCGAAATGTTTTCCGTATAAATTCAAAATTTTCAAGTAAATCATAGACTTCCCGCTAGAGGGCACAAAGGTAAACTGCGTTTTCTGCGTTATTTCCGCTTCAAAAACTCCGATTTGAAAACTTCTTCCTGTATCGCATACAAGATCGGATGGAAAATATTTTTCACATAATTTCTAATGTTTGGTACAGAATGGTTTGGCCACCAGGGGGCATAAGTGTTAATTTCTGCTTCCGATGCATTTGTAGCAAACTTTGGGCTCCTGAAAACTCGACTAATTTTTTTTTCTTGGACCGATATCGCTCATATGGAAAATTTCTCCCTAAAATATTGCATGGTTTTCCCACCAGGGGTAAAGTCACATCTTATTTTTTTCGATATCTCTGTTTGTAAGAGTCCGATTTGAAAAATTATTTCTGTGTTGGAGAGCGTTTCCGGTGCGAAATGTTTCTCATATAAATTCATGTTTTTCTTAACGTACAAGTCTGCAACCAGAGGGCGTAAACTCACGATTCCGTTTACAGCAATATTTGAGGGATTAAAACCTCGATTGAAAAACTTCTTCCTTCCGTCAGATACTATTGTTTTCCATACCGGCTCCATTGACTTTGAATAACTTTGATAAATTTAATTTGCGTCAGAACGAATTCAAAAGACGTGCTTATTACACCCGAAAATTCGGTGTCATCTTTCTTGTTTTTTTTTTATACAAATGCACAGACTAGCAATGCCAACTTAGGCCTAACCTTCAAAGAACGGCTACTTCCCAAGAACGGTCAGCTTTTTCCGGTCCGAGCAATGATCGTCATCGGAGGTTTCACAGTATAATGATTTTTACTAAGAACCAAACAAAATTCATTGTTGTTTACTCCGAGATATAGTACTGCCACTGTACCCTTGGTTTTGAATGGAAATACCTATAAGAGGGAAATGTGTTCACCTTATATGTACTTTGGACAGCAATGAGTAAAGTGACAGGAATTACTCCATGTTGAGCTGAGGCGATGAAAAACTGTACATGTTCAATACCAGCTGACTGTTGCGCTGCTTGGCGGTGAAACTGTAACACCTAAGACAAACGTGTGTGTGTGTGTGTGTGTGGCTATGCCAACCACAGTACATGAAACACTACCTAGGATATGCAGGTGATAAATGCCCGAGATAAATATACGTAAAATATTCATATTCTTTTGGATTTTAACTACTAGTAAGGAATATGTTCATCTCGAACAGCAATACTTGGTTTCAGAGTTGAGGCATACCGTCGGAAAGACTGACCATTATTACTTGTAAGATGGAAGTCGGTTTTACATGCAACTGGTCGTATAAGTGCGTCTGGTAGTGTTTAGTTCACAATCTATATACATATAACATACCAGTAATGCTTGATGAAAATCAGTTCTGAAGAGTGTGCGGAACTGATTTCAAAATGGCGCATGAATGAGGATTAAATAAAAAAACCCAACATTTTTCTTGCATTTGGGAATTCTGTCAGTCGCAATAGGCACTCGTGAAAATGATATCAGTCCAGTTAATTGAGAATACTGAACTTTTATAGCAATCAGTTGAATAACAACCTTTTCATAAAGCACATGTATTGATGAAAAATTAAAAAAGAGATGCAGTATGTTTAATTCTAAAATCCGAAAATGCTTTGCGTGAGATTCATGAGCCACCTTCAGATTTTGGATCAATGAATTTTTTCCCTTAGCAATTTCAACTTCAGTAGTCTATCTTGAAAATATTAAGATAAGAAATTAAATATATAGAATCATTTTATTAGAATATTAAAATTTATATATTGGAAACAGGATTTTTCTTAGTTTCTAAGATTTTGGAAATTCTCGTGCATGAATATCTGTAGAATTATTTAAACACGGCAGGAAATTCAAAATAATTTTTAGATTCGAAAACAAATTCCAAAGTATTCGACCGGAAACACTGAAGTATTTCCTATGGAAAGTTAGTGCACTAGCCATGTTCTTTACAAAATGAAAATACTTCTACTGATTTAATTAATCCTTTTACCCGTTGGAAAGAATTAGTCTAGGGTGAGTAAATTGGTTGGAATCAGCTCGAACCAACATATTTGTTACCTAAGAAGTGGGCCAAACGCGGCTGAAACAAGTGAACGTGCACGTCAGAAAGCGTTGCTTTCCCCTAAGGTTTTTTATTTAAAATGGAAATGACTGACACTAATCCCTTCTGACTGATTACCTGCAAAAATGGCTATAAATGGCCACGAACCAAAGAAGGAAGAGAGAAGATGTTATGATTATTTTTTTGTCCAGTAGTATGATGTCCGTGTCAGGGAGTCTAGCCCTTTTCCGTTGTGCCATGGGTCATAAATAAAATTTATATAATAGGCTACGTCTGTCCCTAACGCTTTGACATCATTTAGTATTTGCAGCGCCATCTGCTCTTATCTGGTGGCTGAAATCGGAACTAAGCTCACCTCTATCGCACGATACGTAAAATCAAGGAGAAATACCGGAAAACAAAATAAATTTAGTAAGACAAACGACTTTATCTGTGGCCACACACACGAGCTTGAACAACTGTCTGCGACGTTTGTTCTATTACGTAGGTGTTATGTCTTGTTTTATTTTATTTTATTCGCATTGAAAATTAATTTCATAAAAAGGAATCAGCGTTATTTTATTTCGTAAAAAAGAACAAGCCAAATTGTAAGAAAGTGACTGCAGGCGTAGAAAATTATTGTTTCCGTGGAATATTTTCTTTGTGGTTCAAGCTAAAAGAAGATAAAGCTGAAATAAAACGTCGCTTAAATAGAGAACGGCGACGGTGTGCAGACCAATCTTCTAATACTTTGCTTAACTTGAACGAAGGTAGAGCTAATCGCAGACCTATATTATAGACTACCCATTAATAATTAAACCGCTTATTATAGATATGTATATGTATTTCACGATTCGTTCGTGTTATAAAAATTTCAGTCACAGCTTTTTCACCCGTACACAGAGCTATGAGCTAGTCAGATAAAGATTAGAACGAAACGCTGAAGCCAGTACTACTGAGAGGAGAGGGTGGAAGGAATCATTTTTCAGTATATTTTGTAAACTCCGGCCACTATGTGAACATTTCTAATTGGAGAGCACCGAAATTTTTGGCGCCATTTGGTTTAGGTAGATCAGATGCTAAAAGGGTTAACTTACTCATTCTCAGCAGCCAATCTCTTACAGGTTACAGAGGTTTTAAAAGTGTCTTCCTATCTGCATATGCTTTTCAAAAAATAAAACAAACAAAAAAGAAAGAAAGAAAGGGATTCTATATATAGTGTTCTTAGAAAGAGAAAAGTGTATGTAGAAGCTCAAAGCTATCTTAAAATGTAGGTTTGTTTCTTCGCCCTTCTTTGTATTTTTTCTTCATTCTCATTAATGTTTTCTTCGCCCTTCTTTGTGCTTTCTCTTCATTCTCATTATTGTTTTACGAAACATATGCGGGCTTTTCTGTATGGAAGTTATGTTGTTTTACTGAGAAGAGACAAAAAGAATCTTGTGTCAAAAAATAAAAGAAAATCGAGGGAGTACCCTTGTGCTCTTTGTAGATAATTTATGCTACGCATCTGTCGCATGCCATGATCTTTCTGGATGTGAAATAAAACGAGTAATTCGAGAGTATATATTAACTTATGAACAACACATTACATTTTATGTGCGTTACTTACGACAACACCAAGCCACAGTCCGATACATACTAAAAGAAATTTAATCATAACAACAAACAATAAGGTTTACTAATTCCTGACATTAAGCGGTACTTAGGTAGGTGGATTAATGAATGTTATTGTGGTTAGTGAATGTTTTCTTTTATGTGATTCATAAAAGAAAACATTCACTAAACTATGGCGGAGGCAACGTATTTCTACTGTTTCGTTTTTCATAATCAATATTTATTTTTACTATTTGTATATATATTGTGACGTGCCTGCCAAGCAGGACGCACACGACTTAAAGGCAGATAGCAGCGATAAGGAACGTCCGCGTAGCTCAATTGGTAGAGCGACTTATTCCGGAATGACGGGACCCGGGTTCGAGCCCCGGGGTGGACAAAAATGACGGAGAAATTTACTTCGTTAAAATGGCGCCCGAACTTCCCGGCCGTTAAAGATTTCGCAATGGTGTGATGCTCTTTCCACATCGCGAGATTGGGAAAATAAGAGAATCCCTTATAAAGCGCTTCGAAAAAATAAATGCGTGACGTTGCATTCCACACACCAGCTTGACTGAGAGTTCTCAAGTGCGCATTCTACAGAGGATGGATGCCTGCAACGATTCATGGTCACGGCTGACCCGTGGGCCATGCCCCCGGTCCTTTTTCTGGGGGGGGGAGATGTGACGTGCCTGCCCGGCAGGACGCACACAACTTAAAGGCAGATAACAGCGATAACGAACGTCCGCGTAGCTCAATTGGTTGAGCGACTTATTCCGGAATGAGGGGACCCGGGTTCGAGCCCCGGCGTGGACAAAAGAGACGGAGAAATTTACTTCGTTGTAATATATTACATAAGAAACGGCTCTGACACCGATGAAATATGATGTGTTTACGAAAGTCTCTCTGCGCATGCGCAAGCTAAAATCTCTCCTCAAGTTAGAAAGAAAAGCTCAATGGCAAGTGTATTAGTGAGGGGGGGGGGATTAGTAAAATTTTTTCTAGGATATCAGCATGTTACACACCATCGTGTTATACATCATTTTATAGCTCTCGTCAATAGCAGATAACTCCCACTTTGAGGAGGGTGGGAAGTCAAAAGAAAGACGAATTTCGTCTGACGGGAAAGATACATAGTATCAAAATGCATTTTTGTAATGACGCTTATCACATTTAGCATCCGGTTCTCGTAATTTATGCAGATTCCAATGAGACATTGTTACGTTTATGTAATTCTTGATGAAACAATGGTGGTTTTGACAATATTTCACCGTTACCCATTTTCGGTACATCGACTTTTTTGGGGGAGGGGGGATTTACTTTACTACTTTCAGGGAAAATGTATATCATCAAAAGAACGTTTTACAACTTTTTAAAAACTATGCCAACTGAAAAAAGATTAAGTTTTGTTTAAGTCGACACCGGTCTTGCAGACATGACCTTAACACACAATTCATTCTTTTTGCATGTCTCACCTCTTTCAAAGGTTCCTTTTCTGTTATTTTAGGTTCTTTCTTATACTTGCGCCGGAAACGCAGAATACACACGAGAGACACTTTTTCTGGTGATTGGATTCGTTGTGAGTTCTGTTATCGGTAACACCAATAAAGTATTAGCTTATTTTTTGTATTGAAGTTTTAACGACCACCGTGAGCATCCCAATGGGTTATAAGCAGTTACATGTTCCTAAGTTTGGGCAACTGGTTCTAAGGAAGGGAGGGAGCCAGTGCCTTAAGACAAACACAACATCCATGTCTCACCGGGATTCGAACCCGAACCCTTCGCCGATGAATGGTCATTGCGCCAACGTGGCGGCAAAATATTAGTTACGCTGTCAAGAGCTTCTCGTTCGATACCTCTGCTATCCTCTTAACACCCGAAGTAAGAAGTATATGCCAGCGTTCTGAAGTTATGTTAGTAGAGACTCTTCTGTATGTTGGAAATTTGAACATGCACAGAAATAACTATCTGTTCTATTTTTTTCACTTCGTTTCCGCATCAATATCTACTGTTACTTCGTGTAAGGGACATATATATTTATGCTGTCCATCAAAATGTCGAAAATCATTTCTACCCAAATTACAAAAAAAAAAAAAAAAATTACAGGTAGGCTTAGTTCTGATTGAACCGTCATTTTTGGAACGTAGAACGACGACTTGCAGATCGGAGAGTTGAAATGAGCTAGTCGAGTATGGCGCTTGAAGGCGTTTATTTAATTTGTTACAGCCACCACAGGTCTATAATATGAAAAGTAGCTTACAAATTTTTGACAAATAATGCTGGATACATTGCAAATACAAAGCATATCGATACACGAATTACCCAACGTGGTGCTGTGTCTTCTTGGGCTTCTTACATTCCTCATCACTTGCTCTTGCCTCTCGTTTTGATTTTCTCCAATTTTGCTTGCGTTCAATGTGCGAATTCCGCGTCATTGTTGAAAATGTTAACCCGTTCAGAGGAAAAGAACTTTTAAAAAGTTTAGTTTAAACCACTGCGATATGATCTTTATATATTTGAATAGATCTCGTCGAGAGCTTTAAAATGATACTACGCACAGTCATGTTGCGCTCACGGATGCCGAGATAGACTGAGTCAAACGCGGCGGCACACCCAGAAATATTCCATCATCTCCCCACGCACAGGGAGTAGAGGAACAGGGAGCGAGGGGAGAGTCGCGCGCACGATGAATCGTGCAGTACTCGAACTGCACTCCATGCTGTTTACGAATATGCTAACACGATTAGTGTGCGTCACATATTTTTAACGCTATAATGATTTCAATTGGGACCTCATTTTGTCACAGGTGGTCGGCCGTAAGTCGCCCCATACTATCCGCGGAGTTAGATATAGTCCTACGTAAAAAAAGGTTGGTTATGTCTGAAACTGGCAGGTTTCATCAATGTTTTTCATTATAGCAATGACGTCTTAGCTTGCATTATGCACATTTGCGACACTACCGTATAAATTTCAAAGAGTGACTTTTACTGTTTCAAAGCCATTTTTGCAATTTCGGCAGCTCAGGCTGTTTAAATAAAGTTAAGGCAATAGCCTGTAAGTTCGTCAGTAGTTCTTCATTTCTGTTTGAGTGATGCATGTGCTAGTCAACTTGGCCACTCTTAATGATTTTTCTGCAAATGCGTCACCAAACTTTTTTGTTTTGGTTTCAGGGATTAACGCCCACGATGAGCAACTCTAAGAGCTACAAGCAGTCGCCCGTCTCTAATGTGGAGTCACTGGTTGCAGGGAATGCAACAGATCCAGCTTCATCGGACATGCAACAACACCAATGCATCATCAGAGGCTGAAACATAGATTAATCGAAAGAATGGTCATATGCCAGCCCCTTGGAGTAATCGGCCACCGGAGCAATGAACGTTCTATTGAATAAACGCTATGTATACTCATTGTCATAAAAATCGGCGCACCGAGAAGGAGGCGTCGGATTGAAATGAGGTTTTAGTAGTGAGATGGTGCATACCAAGGACAGAAGTGATTATAATATCACAGCAGCAGGACGCTATCCCGCGGACATACGGTACACATTCCTATCAGCGTTAGTACCTCGTCGGACAGCCTCGTGCTCGGACACATGCGGTGATACGGTCAAGCATGAAGTCAAAGAGACGCCTTATGTTATGCTGGGACAGATTGGCCCACACTTCCTGCAACTGACGTTCTAAATCCCGAACAGGGGGACATGGAGAAAGCTGGCGTCCCATCTGGTCCCACACGTGCTCGATGGGTCAAGGATCAGGTGATTTGGCAGGCCACTGAAGCATCGAAGCATGACGTAGGCAGTCTTGGGTAACCCGACCCGTGAGGACGGGCGTTATCTTATTGGAAAATAGCTCCGTGCTGCCGGATCTCTTGTGCGTAGCGCTGGGCTGTAAACGTCCCTCGGATCACTGCGAGGGAAGTCCGGCTGTTATACACGATGGCTTCCCAGACCATCACGCCTATAGTTCGAGACGTGTGCAGTTGTACATTGAGGTTAGGATTATAGCGCTCACCTGCGCTCCTCTACATTCTGACACGGTGGTAGTTTGTTCCCATACAGAAGCGGGATTCGTCACTAAACACTATACGTCGCCAGTCCGTTGCATTCCACGTTATTTGCTTCTGACACCACTGCAATCGACGCCGACGATGGTCAGGTGTTAATGGCAGAAAATGTAAGGGCCGTTGATAGTGCAGATTCACGTCTTCCAGGAGTGTGCAAACGGTTCTGACGGACACAGGAGTCACTTGTACAGACGCCACATGTCCCTCGATATTAGACAAGGACGTCGTCGCATCTGTGCGTGCTTCTCTCACGATCCCACGATCATCTCTCCTGGTGGTGTATCTGGGTCATCTAGAGCCAGTGCGCCGTGTCTAGGTGCCTTCCCGTATCAATTGCTCTCAACACAATCGCCTGGTACGGTCCGACTGGCCCAAATGGCGGCCGATTGGGCTCGCCGGTTACCCTGCCTTTCTCATACCGACGGTACGGCCTCGTTCAAACTCCGTCAGCTGCCGTACGCACATCTACGGCAGCTCCTCGGCATTTCTATCGCTCAGGAATCTCACCTGACTCTTACCGTGCACTTCAGCACGAATGTGGAGTACACTGGGCGGAGTCTTAAAAGCCCAAGGATAGCGATTGCAGCACCGGCTTTGGACGCGCGGGCATGCGGAGACGCACGAAACTTTAATCATTGCATGTCTGCCCTCCCTGTTGCTATTCGCCGAATTTCTCGTTAATAGCACGGTTTTTTCTTAGTGCGCGGATTTTTATGGCAATGAGTGTATTTATCTTTAGGCACAGTTTTCTCTTTTATATGCTCTACACTGTTTTGACGGCTACAGTGTACATCAGCATTTGGTTAAACGATATCGTCCTAAATCTTAACTTTGAGGCATTTCCCTCTGGGACAGTTAACAGACTAAAATATAGGGAAAGAGTGACATTTTCTAGTCAACTATCATTCCCACCTTCAATAGTTCGGCCTATTCTAACAAAAGAAATGTTTCTCCCCATTTATCACTCATCGTGGAGGTGGACACTCCGATTTATTCTTATCGCATGTCAAACCCGGATGAAGAAAGGCGTGAAGTAAAGAAGAGCATCACGTAGGAATCTCTGCTACTCCATTTTATGAGATGCAGTTTCACAGAAGAAAGATCCGTGCATGTACTTCGTAAGCGACGCGCAAATATATTGCTCCACTTCTTCGACGAATGTACCTGCCAGAACTATGTCTCGGGAACGACTGAGTTCAAAACAGGTCGTCCTAGATTTTTGAGAATAATTGTAGCGGCAACACTTAAAGTTGGAAGTATGACTGGAAAAGAAACAGTAGTAGATCATCTGTAGCTGAAATGATGGAAAGGAGGGAGATACCAGGGAGTGTGTAATACGTAAAATGGGGCTGGAGTTATGTTACCGAAGGATATAAAAGTCTTAGAATTGAGATGAAAAAGTGTATTAAACTAAATGAGCTTGAAAATTAACTGAGCGGAACCGATGAGTTAATTTTCTTCTTATGAACAACAAAATCCTTACAGCCATTAGAAATAAAAGGGTCGTTTCCATCATAATTATTTTGCATTACTATTAGAAACACAGTTGCTTGTCATTCGAATGTTGATCAATGGGAAAACGTTTTTGCTGATTCCACGGTCAGAGGGCGCGGGCTTCTTGCAGATATTTCGATTTGGGCCCAGAATCCTTAATGAGGCATGGGTGGTATGTTTGACCTTTGGTGTTGATTTTTCCCTTCCCTGGAACTGGTGGCCCTGACCAAAAGTTGGCAAGGGTGATCTCTAACAGCCTTAGATGCTAACGGCGGGCGTTAAGTCTGGATAAAAGGAAAGAAAGATTTTATACTGATTCTCTCACAAAATAATTCACTTGCCCGACATTACAATTTCAATTTTTTTTTCTATTCTGTAATATTTTCTGCAATTTTTAACTACTCTTCAGTAATTTTCTTCAGTATTTCAGTTTTGAGATACGCACAAAAAAAAAAAAAAAACAGAAAGAAATCGTTCCAACAGAGAGAAATGGAAAGAAATCGTTCCAAGAAATCATTTTTGAAATTCATCATATGATACACTTAAACTCGCTTCGAGATTACCAACCTTTTATCTTACCTTTCGGTGACAATGCAGTATAATAATGTAATTCTCGTGAAATGTGTATGAAGTATCCTCATTACTACTGAACAAATGGATCAATTCTATTAACCATGTTCTGAAATAAGTACATTCGGTGTAAATATTGGCATATTATGAATACCTGTACAAAAAGTTACTCATTATTTATGTACGTGCGTATCCTCTTAAAAATCAATCGGGATGCAGAACGAATGAGAGCAAATATGGAGAACATTCATACCGTGCACATAAACTGAAAACCAATAGCAAAGGCGTTGGACATACTGTAATGGCACGAAATTACTTTTCAGTATTTATTGTCGTATGTTGTATCCGGCTAGAATTGGATTTATAGGTATTGTTTTTGTAGAATTGGATTCCGAGGTATTGTCTTTGTATAATTGAATTTATAAGTATTGTCTTTGTAGAATTGGGTTTATAGGTATTGTCTTAGACACATTTAGACTTGAACTGTAATACCTATATTGAAAACGAGCACATATCCTTTATTATACTGACAAACCTAGAAGAAGCTTCGTTGGTTTAATATTTTTGAGATTTATTCAAAGTAAGAGGTTTCACGAAATTTGTTGTAGTGGAGTTATTCGGCATTTTACACTTTAAAAAATACTTTTGTTTCATTTTCTTTTATAGCCATTTATAAGTTTCAATATATTTTTTTTAATTCGGTTGAGCGTAAAATAGGGTGCTTTAGCTGGAGAGGTTTCAAACACGTTTCCCCCTGAAATCAAAGCCATTCAGCAGCAAATATTCATAAAATTGAAAAAGATGACTGAGAAAGATGGAGAACCAGAAAACGGATTATTCTTAATGAAGTTGTTTCAGAACCATTTTTAACGAATCTTAAAATGAAAGTAAGAAGATAATTGTGCTGCGCACTTGTTTCTAATTACAGTGAAATTGCAGCAGGTCTTTAGCTCTTCCTATCAGAATTCGAGAAGACGGAAGCCGCAGTGTAATTTTAATGACTTTTGTGCACAGAGTGTTCTGCATGTTTCGCGAGGTATTTTCGTATCATCGGCAAGATAATGAAGCAAATTGTGGTCGATGGCTTCGGTTACATTTCCTCGCTTCTTAAAGTGCCCCAAAATGTAAGCGAGGAGAGAGAGAGAGAGAGAGAAACAGAGAGATAAAGTCACCTTCATCACATACCATGAGGCGCGTTTTTAAAAGCTTATGTCAGAGCAATATATTTGTCATGCAAAACCTTTATATTAATGCTTTTAACTGCCCCATTAGGAATATTGCCTTTTCTATGCCTATTCCAAAGATTTGTTTTGCGTTGTCTGCCTACTTTCTGTCAGATTTGTGGTTCGAGTCACTTCGCAGTTCTAAACTGAATGAGATTAAGTGCGTATCTAGAGAAGAAGCTAACAGTTCGGTGCCTGAAATACTGAGCTGAGAAATGCAGAAAATTATTGCAAAACAGCATGGTACCTTCCATTGATTCCGCGAGATAATTTTTGTTTTCGAAGTTTCACGATCACAAAGAGCAATTGGGTCGAGTATGGGTAATCAAGCGTCATAGGACCACTGGTTCCATTGAAGAGGCAGAGGCCGACGCCATCTGGCAGGCACGCCCCCAATGTTTCAACCGGGACTCGGACCTGGACCCTTTTCTGACGACTGATTAGAAGCCAGGGCTTCAGACCATTCAACCATCAATGAGTAAAACACGCAAAGAAAAACAAGAAAAGACACCATTGTGTCTACCTATATACATGCCGAATATGAATGAAGGCCTTATCAAAAGCAACAACGGTTTTCTTATCACCAGTTGGTGAATGATATCTCTAGGTGTGAATGATGATATATGGTAAGAATGATTTACTTCATCTCGTATCATTACGCATATTGAACAAACTTCTCATTTCTCTAATTATTTACTGTTTTTCGGGATTCTAATTTCAGTAACTTCAGGATTCTAATTTTGCTATATTTATCATACTGCTTTTCGGGATTCCAATTTTAGTAGCCGGGTTGCATGCATCGTTCCTTTTCAGTCGCATCCAAAGATTTGGATTTCGGGACATCGAATTAGCCCTTATATTTTGATGTCTCGAACAGGGAATCGAAATATAAAGACTATCTATTATGATGGTATTTTAAGTATTTTTGTATAAGAAGACGAACTATTATAATAGGTCAGCTTCTTATATAAAAATATTTCTTTCTCACACACACATCAGTTAAGCACGTATTTCTTGAAGAAATATTTCAGTAGGAGTGTTACGCAGTTACGAAACGCGGGTAGATCTTTACGGCAAAAGCTCTACCATTCATGAATGACTTGCTTGCAGTTGTTCAAATCTCTCATTCTGCTGTCATGAACTCTGTGACCTATATCACCAATTCTACCTTCGTTTGGAGTTTCTCTTATCTTACATTAATTGCATTACTTCTCGTTAAGGATTTTTTCACTGAACGACACATTACTTCCCCTAACAGCTTGTATGTTTTAGATAAAGAAATGATAGTGAGTCCAACAAAATAAATAGATTATTTTAAATAAAAAAGTATGATATGTGGATATAGTTGCGATAGAGTGGACAAGTGAAAGAAGTGGAAACCTTTTGTCCCCGAATAACGCATTGCAGCTATGTGATTGAGATTACTATGTTACCACAACAGCTTACACTTAAGTGTCATCAGACAAATTGCATCTTGATGATAACAGGGCATTGGTGGCCTGAAAATTCTAGTGCGTGGAAAATAAAAAAAGTTTTTGTTAACGTCAGTGCTGATTCTTCCATCTCGACCACTTTATTCATTTAGTTATTTGTACTATGAGGTACATGTTCAACAACTAAGGACTAATTAAGGAAATTAGTATTTTTCGCAATCATCACCGAGTTAGATTACAACACCAACTAACTTGTTCAGTTAGTTCAACTACTAAAAACTACGTTCAAGTAATAAGTTAAAAACGCAACAACTTAATGAAATTGAAGTACTGTGAGAAATATTTTGAAGCAACCAGTACCAAGCGAAGGAGGCAACACAAGTCGCTAAGTGCAACCAATAAACTGCAGTCCTAAGTTATGAGGCATTTATCGATAAATCTTGAAACATCATGAGACATTTATCGGCCAAACCATCCCCCTCCCATCTGTCCTAGAAAAAAGTTAGTGTTATTCACAGTTTTAATAATGACATTTTTTTCCTAACTGCAGCTTTGCTTAACTAACCAATTAGGTTTCAGCCTTAAATACATACTGTGCGTCACCGGTGTGATCTTGCTGCCATCTGTGAGCGTCGTACGGCTTCTCAGCCTGGTGTCATGAGTTGGGGCGCTATCAGTTTCACAAGATAAAGTCCGTCCGCACCCTCCCAACTTCAAAAGACAGTGCCTACAAGTCGTCCAGGTGCTTCTCTGGCTAGCGCAATCCTCAGACATCTCTTCAATATAGAACGTGTGATATATCATTGGCCGTCGTTTCGCCTCAGCATGATCACCTCGGCTCTCAATACTGATGAACTTTGGACACGGACCAACAACACATACTCAGAGATTCCTCAGTATACCCTCCCAGGACTTTTTCATTCGATACGACACCACTAGGATGGGCCGAAAAAAACATTTTTTTTTAATTTGCATATCGCTTAGTGCGGAAAAGTTGCCATTTAAGTCAACAAGAATAACAAAATAACTTTTTTTTGAAATCGGCCAATATCTTACGTTTTCGCACGGCACATTAAGTTAGCGTTTTTCCGACCGCATTAGGCCGTAAGTAAAAACAGATGGAATTTTTTGTAATTGAAATCGAGTAGCCCCTGGTGCGGAAAAGTGTCCTTTAGTGTTCCCAAAAACAGTGAAAAGTTTTGAAGTTGATCAATATGCTATGCCTCCGCACTGCACGCGAAGTTCGCCATTTTCTACCCACATTTGGCCCGTAGGCGTAGGTTAGGTAAAGGCATCTCATAACAGTGTAATGTCCGTAGGATATTGCACTGTTATGAGTGCATCAGGCGTGTGCATGGGTAGTACACTCAGTTTGCTTTGCAATTTGTAGCGTGTAGCTCTTCGCTTGCTAATGTCACATATGGAAACAACCCAGAACTCACCACGAGGAGATGGCTACACTTCGAGTTCCGCCCACCCTCCCTTCAGCTTAGAATTTTATTTCTGCATGGTATATCTTGTTCCGTAATCCGCTTTACTCGAAAAATGTGGCATTAATTGCCTTGATGCAATTGTTGCTCTTATGAACGAATATCTAGCTTCAAATCCACACACAGAGGCAGCTGCTTCGGTCACCAATTTCACGCAACGTTCCACAGCTTGCGTGTGGTAGGGAAATTTGGTTATTTCTTCGCCAGCTATTTGCGATTAGTCGATCCAGATCTTCGTCTGAGAAGTGTTTTGTCAGGGGTGGTTCGGTAAGACGCGTTTTAGTCCAATCGATCATCTCATAATATTCATTGGCATCCAAATTCTATTGCGGCACTTCGAATTCTCTTATGACATCATTCATTTTTTGTTGTCTAGCTTTCTTTATTCTTCTCCGTCCAAGAGCTCTGACATAGGTGCTTTCGTCCGCAATCATACTTAGCAATATATTCCCTGGGTGACTGAAGAACGCGTTTCTCTTGATAACTACATTAATGATTACTTTGCGCTTCACATCCATGAAGCGCGATAAGTTGATCAGTTTGCAAAAGTGTTTGGCCCTTCTGAGCACGATGGCTTCTTCTTTATGGAAAACCAGACCGGTGCATATACCTTCATTATGTAGTTGGCAAGATAGATCAAAGTTTCCGATGGGTTTTGAGTGGCGACATAAAGGCGCATGACTCTGTTAGCTGTCGTCAGCCACCGTGAATGTGACAGAGCTGCTAGATTTCTTCTAGAAAGGCTGACATCACAGTCTCCGTGTGACACGGCGCAATAGATTTCCAGTAAATACTGCTGGTCCGTTCTAAGTTCACGTCTATCCTGCAATTATTTCATGTGTTCTGCCCATTCTACATGAATAGCTGCAAAGTTAACTACTGGGAGGTTTTTACAGCTGTCGAGAGCTGCCCCAATCTCTCTTGAACGACTTGTAGGACCTGTTGATTTACCATCGAGTTCATCAAACAAATGGCGAAATGGAACTTCACTGAATTAGAACAAGCACACCAGCCACTGCAAAGAACGTTGCAACTGAAGTTTCAGTTGACGTTTAGCACCATTTTTCCTGCCGGTATTTATAACAGTTCCATCGCACCCTAAAACAATGAGAAACTTGAGTCAATGCCATTAACTTCTAAAACATTAGTGATGCTAATTTTGAAGATGACAATCTGTTTTCTGGCGTAAATGTGACCAGGATGGTAAGTCAGACAGTATCCGAAAACTTGAAAATTTTCATCGTCCTGGAGCGGGAGTCGAATCCGCGTCTCCCAGAAAACGCCTAGGTATGCAATTTTGGTCATCTTCAAAATTTGTATTATATGGCGTAATCCCGTATTTCTTTCATCATTAGTGATGCTGTTTGCGATGCTTCTGCTATGACCATAAGTGGGGGTCACATGGCCGAGGTACTTCGATTCAGGCTCTTCCAAGTGAGTAATGTGCTCTTTCTTCTCGGAACGATAATATTTATAATATTTCTCATCTAGGATCAGGGTTGAGTCATTTCTTCCATCAAAATAGAGTCAGCGAACGACTTTTCTGTCTGTGTGGGCTTTTTCCTTTACGTCCTTAGATAGCTTAATTTTTTTCACGGATAATTTTGTTTTTATCAATGACCTCGAGACTATCGACTGTAATGACGCCCATGTCTTCTAGAACAGATGTTGCAATAAGAGCAGCTTTCCTCGTTGGGACTGCAGTATGGTAGACTGCTGACGCTAAGCTAGGGAGAGGTACTCTCATTTGTGACTCGGAACGTGATGTCGAAGGTCCTGCTGGATCAAAAGTCGAGTGTTCAACACGTCTACGGCTACGTTTTTCAGGAGATGAACAAGAGGCTGTGTCAGAATCGTCAAAACGTGCCTCCTTCTCATCAGAATCTAACGCACCGCTTTCCTTTTTCCGCTTATTTTTCCTTTCCTCTCTTTTCCTGAGTTTTTCTGTCACTATCTTGTATACTTTTCACATCACCATTTTCCTTTCAGTTCTTTGATCTATCAAAAAAGGAACTTCTCCAGTAGGTATTTTCTGTTAACGTTCACAAGACCATGAATTATCCAGTATATTTGGACTTTTTCTCCAGGGTTGTCTACTGGCATTGGTCCAACACAGTAAGAAAATGGTAAACTTCGCGTGCAGTGCCGAGACATAGCATATTGATCAACTTCAAAACGTTTTTTTCTTCACCGTTTTTGGGAACACTAAATGACACTTTTCCGTACTAAGGGTTACTCGATTTCAATTACAAAAAAATCCATCCGTTTTTGCTTACGGCCCAATGTCGTCGGAAAAACGCGAACTGAGTGTGCCGTGCGGAGACGTAAGATACTGGTCGATTTAAAAAATATATATTTTGTTATTCTTGTTGGCCCAGCAACTTTTCCGCACTAGGTGATATGCAAATTAAAAAAAAGCTTTTTTCGGCCCACCCTAGACACCACGTTGTCGAATGTATAACCCAGCTTGACGGCCATGCCCTTACTGACTCAGGCTATATTATACATATTACGCTCCTGTCCCATTGCATTCATGTAATCTCTTAAGAATTAAATTACTTCTTTCTCACCTACTTGTTTACTATGTGATAAATTCCGTCTCATTTAGTGCATTCCTTCATAGGGAGGCAGATTCTACCCTGCTGGCCACCCAAAATGCAACACCAAGAAGGAAGCATCCGATTGGCCTGAAATTCGCAGCATGCGTCGCCCGCGAGAGGACATGCAAGCGATTAGCATTGCAGATAATATGAAAATCATGTGCCCCCGGCACGCCACCGAGAAGCTCTATGAGAAGGGTGCACAGAAGGCGGGATTGAAGTAGTAGAAGTGTGTTGTGCTGCCGAACCTGTGCGTAGGAAGCTTCCTGATGCCTCGTCGCAGAATACGGCAGTCATTCCAGCACGTTTCGGAGTTCGACAGAGGACGAATAGTGGCGTATCGCGACAGCGGTTTATCGTACCGAGACATCGGCGCCCGTGTGGGACGCCATCCAGCCACAGTGAGGCGAGTATGGATTCCGTGGGTGCAGGAAGAGCAGAAGGACCGACGTGAGCGATTGCCGCAGCCACGGCACACCACCGAACGAAAGGACCGGCATGTTGTGAGGCGGGCATTGACGGCTTGCACCGCCACATCACGAACGTTAGAGCAGGGATTAGGGTGTGTTGAGCAACAACCTGTGTCAGCACGTACCGTTGGACGTCGTCTGTAGGAGCGGGGACTTGTCGCACGGAACCCATTGCTCCGATTACCATTGACGTTACACCACCGGCGGGTGCAGCGGCACTGGGCCGTTGAACGCTGCACCTGGACTACGGAATGGCAAAACATTGTCTTCTCCCATGAACCCCGCTTCTGCCTGCAACACCACGATGATCGGATCCGCGTGGGGCGGCACCGCGGCGAGAGACTGTATGACGCCTGCATTATGCATCGCCATACCGGTCCGTTCCCTGGCGTTATGGTTTGTGACGCAATTGGATATGACACCCGCACCCCTCTGGTACGCATCGCCGGTACACTCAACAGCCACCGCTACATCTCCGATGTATTGGAGCCAGTAGTCCTCCCTTACCTGCAGGACCTGCCAGCGGCCACGTTTCAATAAGACAATGCGTGCTCGCACGTGGCACGCATCGTGCAACAATTCTTCACGGCTCACCAGGTGTCACTGCTGCCGTGGCCCGCCTGTTCTCCTGATATGTCGCCCATCGAACACGTCTGGTCGCTGATCGGCAACCGAGTGGCCCGGCAAGTACCACCCGTGGCTAAGCCTGATGAACTGTGGCAACGTGTGGAAGCAGCCTGGACCGACATACCCCAAGCCCACATCCAAAGCCTCTTTCGTTCGATGCCGCGGCGTGTAGCGGCGGTTATTGCCAGCCATGGGGGCCACACGAACTATTGATGTCTGCGTGTTCCGCAAGTCGCACGGGCCTGTAAGCACAATCGTTTCATCTTTGTATCTGTTGTTATGTGTCCAGTAAATCTGGCCTTGCTATCTCGTGTCCTTCTTGGTGTTGCATTTTGGGTGGCCAGCAGTGTAGTTGATTACGCAAGATGCTCTCACCGTAAACGACGAATACTTAGACAGGGTTTACAACTGATGTACTGTAATAGTTACTTCTTTACGAATGATAGTATAACCTAATTGAGTCAAACACCTAAGAAACAGAATTAAAATTAAAGCTTTACGATGTGTCCTGGAATGCGTTTTCCATCAGTAGGCATAAATCCTTGAGCTTGAGAGAATCTTCTTGTGTTTCTCAAATGATAACTGTTGATCTGGAATTCAGCGCGTCAGTCAAAACACCAACTAAATACATTTATATAAAAATAAAGACTAAATATGGGCGAGAGGAAATGTGGGTTTCATGATGTTCCTAGAAGTACAGTATCTATCAGATTCAAAAAAATATGTTAAATGTATTGAATCTATAACGGACAAGCAGACAAAGTATATTTGTACGAGATTTTTTTATTTGTTTTCAAAAGAACTATTTAATATTGAGGCGGATGATGAAAGATGTTCAGAAGTTTTTTTAACTTCATCTGCATAGCACCTGTGAAAGTTTGTTTCAAAGTTTGTTTAAAAAGTTTCTTTAACGTCATCTGCATAGCACCCTGGATTCCTTTGTTCCTTATTTTATCGGGGCAGTGAAATTCCGGATCAAATTTCGCTGATGAAGCAAGAATTCCTTTTTTCTCTTTGTGCGCGGAGGTTTAGTGGCCACCGTGAGCAACTCGGTGGGCCATAAGTACAGTGTAGTTTCCCGTCTCTAATTTAAGGTTGCTGGTTCCAGGAAAGGGAGAGAGCCAGTACCGTAAAACAAACACAACATCCATGCCTCACCGGGATTCGAACGTGGAACCTTCTCTGATGAATGTTCAGAAGCCAGCGGTTAGACCACTGCGCCATCGGTGCGTCAGCAAAGTTTTTAAACGAAGATGAATAAAAAATAATCAAACTAAAAAGATTTACGCAAATTAATGCATGAAATGAAGTAAAATCGCGTATGCAATTTATTCAAAAAAGGATAATTTCTTCGAAAACCGGTACTTACTTTAGGCGCGTTAAAAATCATGTCAGAAACGTACACCGATAAGCCCTTCCATTATAACCACCCCCAGCCTAGACAAATGAGCGTGCCTGAAGACCGAAAGGTGGCGCAGGTGAAGTTCACAGAGCAGTATATATACGAGCTCTGTGAACTTTACCTCGTACAACCCAACGACCGGCTTTCGGTTAGTAGATTGTTCGAAGTCAGAATGGGAAAAGATACCGATTTATCGGAGTTTAATAAAGCACAAATTGTGATAGCACGGCGCCTCGGAGCTGAGATCTCGGAAACGGCGCGGCTTATGAGTTGTTCACGTGCCGCTGTAGCGAGTACGTATCAAAAGCGGTACACAGATGGTCAAACGACGACCCGTCGTTCAGCTTTGTGTCGTCCGCAGCTCATTGATGCCAGAGGGAAGCGGAGACTGTCGCGCATTCTTTACAGCTACCATATGGCCACAGCGCGACAATCCACCCGAAGCTACAACAGTGGTAATCATGGAAATGTATCACAGCACACAGTTCATCGCAGCCTTCTGCGCATGGGCCTGCGTAGCCAAAAACCCAGCCGGGTTCCAATGCTCACTGCACTTTTTTTTTTTTTTTTTGTTGATTGGAGGTTTAACGACCACCGTGAGCAACTCAATGGGCTATAAGCAGTCACCCGTCCCTAATTTTAGGGTCACTGGTTCCAGGGAAGGGAGAGAGCCAGTGCCGTAAGACAAACACAACATCCATGCCTGACCGGGATTCGAACCCGGACCCCTTACGGACGAATGATCAGAGGCCAGCGCCTTAGACCACTTCGCCACCGGGGCGGCACACTGCACTGCATCGCCAACAAAACATGAAATGGGCCCAAGATCATCGAGATTGGACCGTGGATGATTGGAAGAAAGTGACCTGGTCTGACGAATCAAGATTACTGGTGCATCACGTTGAGGGCCGAGCGCGGATACGTCGATGACCAACGGACGCTATAGCACCGGGATGAACTGTTGGGCGGAACCAGGTTGGTGTTATGCGTTGAGCGATGTTTGCTTAGGACACGTTACACCCCATTATCCCAATAGCATCATCCCTGACAGCTGTCAGGTATCTGAACATCGGTGCGGACCAAGTTCACCCATTCATGGCAACTGTGTTCCCTGCTGCTCTCTGATGGCAATTACCAACAGTATAATGCGCCATGCCTTACTGCCAGAATCGCCAAGGAGTGGCTCGAGGAACATGCTGGTGACTTTATGTTAGCGCCCTGACCTCCAAATTGATTGGAAGAGAGTGGTCCAAACGATATTTATGGTTCGACTTGGAAAAGCGGGTTTGCGCTAAATCGCCACCACCCGGAAATCTACGGGACCTGAAGGACCTGCTGTTGACATTATGGTACCAGATACCCCAGGATACCTATCGCCACCGCATCGAATCGATGCTTCGCCAAGCGGCTGCTGTTCTGTGGGCTAAATAGGATCCTACAGCTTATTAAGTAGGTGGTCATAATGTAATGACTCATCGGTGTACATTCAAAGAGATAACGAGTAATTCTTCTGCGTATCGGAATAATTTTTCCGCAGGACAGAGAAGGGTTAATTACTCACTCCGTTTGAAAATGCTTAATGTCTATTTACAGCTCTTGTATAAGCTTAATAAATACTAAGATACTCAAACATTAATTCAACGCGATATCAGTTCTGAAGTTGTCAGAAACGTAAGAACCATAATTTGATAGCGGTTTCTCAACTGGTAGATATCACCCAGTTAGAAAATAGATAACAACAGTACATTATGCGTACATAAATGGTAATGTACTCCTATTAGCATACATTCTTTATAACGCATCACTTACTCAATTAGTATCAGTATTTGTGTGAAAACCTCTCTTGCCAAGGGTTTATACTTCAATGAGCCATGAATTTTATGTTTCCGTTTTCTCAGTTTCACAGGTTTGCTTTTCTATAAGAAACAGGTAAACTTAAAAGGAAATGGGAGCCTTTTCATAGCTTAAGGTACTTGTGGTTTTTGAACAAAAACGAAGAATGAGCTTCACTTACGAGACATACTGTAGAAGAAACGCACTTCGCAAGCAGATTGAGTTTTGTTGTTTCTTTGTCTAACTACCTCTAAGTCTCCAAAAAGTCACCCGACCCAGATTTAGAGCTACTGATTTCAGAGAAGGGTTTGTACCAGAGCCACAAGACAAGAACATCATCCATGCCCCATCCAGGAAATGAAACCTTATACAACTCGTGAGCTTAACTAGAACATTTCGAGGCGATACATCGCTCTTCGACTTCATATAACAGAAGTGACCGCCCTACTTAACGTGCGCAGAAAGAAAACTACACAGTTGAGTCACATTATTGTGACCATCTCCAACTTTTGACGTCAAGAGCGCGTAGCCAATGAAAGCAGGCACTATGGTTTTCCTCCCGCTTTTGTTTCTCTCATCCTTAGCCTCTACTGGGGCGCCCATTTGCACGTTCGGACGGCCACATTTTTGACGGCCCCGATTCCTTTTCGATCTGGCATCAGACAAGGTTGTCCATTATCAGGACAACTCTTTGCTCTCGCCTTTGAGCCCTTTTTTATTGCAAGTCGGGCGTCTCTCTTACCTGCGGTAGGACCGATTGTCTCTAGTACTCGGCATCACCGTTTTCTTGTCTCTGCTTACGCAGATGATGTTACCTTTTGTCTTCGCCGCGATGACCAATTTGATACTCTTCTTGCCACTTATGAACAGTATGCTGCTCTCTCTGGTGCTGCCCTGAATATTCAGAAAAGTGCTGGCCTGTGGTGTGGTTCTTGGAGAGGCCGCACTGACTCGCCGTGGGGAGCAGTGTATTAATCCTCGACCTAAAAATTTCTTGGAGCTCATTTTGGACACGCCTTTACCACAAGCAACGTCACTTGGCAAGCTCTTCGCCCACGACTTCATCGCACTGCTGGTTTTTGGCGATTTACGTTTTCCTTTTCCTCTTACTTTCAACGTGCTCAAATTGTTCATCGATATCTTCTCTCCCAATGCTTCTATCACTGGGATTCCTGTGTGTTTAAATCGCATCATTTCTCTGCCATCAATAGTATTTTCACTTCAGTGATATGGTCATCTAGACATTGGATTTCTGCTGCAACGTTTTCTCTGCCAACATCATTTGGTGGTCTTCATTTCCCGGATGTCAGAACATATTATCAAACTCACCGAATCGTCTCCTTCATTCGTCTTCTCCCTTCTCCTTTCGCCCTCCCCTGCACTTTCTTCTACCCTGAATACTCTTATTTCTATTCATGATCCATCCTTCACTTTCCTCCTTTTTCTTCGGATGGATTCATCTCCTTCTACTTCTAAACGCCTCCCACCACTTCTTATCGACGCTCTAGCGGTATTTCATTCTCTCCCGCTACTCCGCGTTCCTCCCTCTACCACCCTGGACCTGCTTGCAGAACCTCTTTTCTTTTCCACTCAGATTCATCCACCCGATCAACCATACTTTCTTTTCCCCTCTTGGTTCCGCTCGGGAATTCTCACTGTCGAAGCTTTATTAACTTCCGATTTGACCTGGAAACCCCTCTCTTCTCTTTTCCCTGACCCTTCTTCCACCTTGGAAGAGGAGTATGACCTTCTTCGCTCCGCTCTCCGTACTCTCTTCCCACTTCTGGTTTCTGACACTGGCCTTATTTCTGTCTCTGGACCGAGCCTCTCTCTTCCTTTCTTCCTTCCCTTTCGGGACTCTGTTGCTCCCATTTCTTCTTTTTCCACTGCCTCTATCTATGCGATCCTTCGTGCGCCCCTCACTTCTCCGCATGGTCTTCCTGATGCTTCTCCTTCTCTTCTGCTGCCTATCTGGTCTGCCTCTTTCTCTCCCCTTTCTACCCCGTTAGAGCGAAACATCCACTGGCGGTTTCTTCACCGCCGCCTTCCTGTTCCTTCTTCTCTCTTTCACATGTCTATTTCTTCTACTTCTCTCTGCTGCTTTTGTGGTGTTGAAGGTGATGTTCCTCATTCTACTGTCACTGTCCCGTTCTCCTTCCACTTCTCAATACTGCCTTTCGTCTTGTAGGCACCATTTGCTCCAGAGACATCCCTTTTCAAGCGTACGAGTGGCTATTGCTTACCAAACATCCCCCGGCTATTTTGCCGGATGCCTGTGCCTATCTCTTCGTACTTGTGAAACATGTCGTTTTTCTTTATCATCAATCTCTCCGCTCTCCTGCTACCACACCTAGTATCCTCTCTGCTGGCCGGCCTTACGGTCGATTTTTAGGAATCGCATCGTGTCTCGACTACGCCTGGAGAACTTCGCTGCTTCCACCCCTCAATCTCAAGCCTCGTACCGGTCTACCTGGGCGCAGGGGACCGGTTGGTTCGAAATCACTGGATCTTCCATTCATCTTTCTTTCTGATTTTTTTTCCAGCTTCGAAGATCTGAATGCATGAGTCGAGATTTTGTGTTCTCTCTTCCTGGTGCTTCGTCACAGCGTCTACTAAGTGTTTGTCATGTAACTGCTTATGATTTGTATTGTAGGGGTTTTCTGCAATTTTTGTGTAATTCGTGTGCATGTACCGTGTTGTATTTGTTTCTTCGTTGCACCTGTCTTTAATACTTATTCTTCACTCATGTGTCTGCTTTTGCGGCCTGTACCTTCATTGAGTTGCGCACCGTGTATTTGTTCTCTAGGAGCAATACGAGAGGTATTGCCCTGCTCTAGGAGCAATACGAGAGGTATTGCCCTGCGATACTTTGTTCTTTCGGTTTTTTCTTGCTGCATTGTGTTGTATCTTTTAATTTATATAATATTTCTGTCTTGCATTTTCACATTCTTTGACGTCATGTATTTTTTGCTCGTCCCATGTCGTTGTTTTTTGGACCGATGCAATACTGCACGGCTTGCTGTTTGTATTTTGTGTATCCTTGTGTTTCACTTGGGGAGTTTGCCCAAGTTTCCACTATGTTCTGTAATACTTATCATGTTTTTGTCACATATCGTGTGGCTTCTTGGATTGTGGGAACTTCTGTACCTTTATCGTAGTATATGCTTTTGTTGTGTTTTACATGTTCCCTACTTTTTGTGCACTGCGTTGTACAGCCATGTTCTTGTAAATATATTTCCCTGTTGTTTTGTGCTCTGCTTTCACTCTGCATGTCATCACATGCTTTATTAATTTATCATTACTTTTGCTTGTGCATCATCTTCCTCAAGCATATATTGTTCCTTATTATCGATTTTAACATTTTGTCATCCTTAGTTGACTGCCGTATCACATTCACCTGTAATATTTCATCAGTATTGCTCATTGTTTTGTTGTTTATTTTGCCATATGGGGTACGCCTGTATTCCCTATGTTTTTGCCAATAAAGTATATTTTGAACTATTCTGGATATTATCTGGTGGTCATGTGACTCGACCGTGTATAAACCTTTAATCTGCACTAAGCCCTATTAAACTGGAATTTGAAAAACGGAAAAAGAGTAATATGAATCCAGATATTTGCAAAGGAATTTTGAATCATTATTTGAATCTTTAGAAAATCAAGAAACTAAAGCTTCGAGAAGCATTTATTATAAATACTAAAAATATCGTGAAACAAAGGCGGAAAGTGTTTCCTAGGAGTAATCCCTCACGCTGAGTATGTCTAATATAATATGAAAGGCTTTCACTAAAAACGAACACAGATATGAGATATTAAAAACTGCCAAATATCTTCCGGCAAAATATGTTGCTATAGCTTCAGTATAATCAGAACTGGATATCGAAACCGAAATAGAACCACAGTATGATGATGCTGAAATATCTTTAATATCTAAGATGCACCAAATATCCTTTAAAATCTGTGGCGATGAGTAAAATGAAATCAAAAGTGAAAACTGGCAGTTGTTCTTTTCTAATGAAAGTAATTCTGCTTCAGTCAACAGAAAATTTCCATAACGATGGTATTAAGGCCATCATATTCTTAAACCTGTCTATTTGAAAACGAAAGTAAATTTCTCGGTTATGCATACTTATAGAAATTGAAGGAATGAATTTTTCCCATAGAATTGATAATGAACTGTTGAAATAATTTTACTTTTCTGTAATAAAATATGGAACTATAAAAACAGGACAGTCTTCTTATTCAACATAAATAACTAAAGAAATAGAAATTTTATTGTCAAAAGCTCAAGTAGCTCGAATTATTCAAGCTTAAAATGAAACTGCTCTCATTCATTTAATGTCTTCGGATCAGTTGAACTTAGCTGAAGGAACTACATATGCAAAAACGTAACCATCCAGGTAAATATGGACTTCAGCACACTCACTTTTAGAAAGGGTGCTTCAGATTTTGGGGAGAGTAATTTTAACTTCAATTTCACCAGATAACACGGTTCAATAATACTTTGTGGATTTTAACACCTAATACGAAACCAAAGATAGAGGACTTTCAGGTGTCATAAATAACGGCACTTTATTACTTTTGCTGTTGTTAATCGCATTATCAAAGTGGACATTAATAACTTATTGAAAACAAATATTGTTCTCATTTTAAGTCCTCAAACATCTAAATATTTCTTTTCTAGTGGAAAATGTATAGTTAGCGGGGCCCTGCACACAGCATCGTTTTTTTTTTTGGGGGGTTCACTTTGCTGGGCAACCTTAAAATATAGCCCACGCATTTTTACCCTCTCCCACTAATGTATAAATAAAAGTATTGTAATCGCAAAAGCAATTGACTTCCAGATTTCAACGGAAATACCCGTTTTAGGATCCACCGAACAACAAGATTCGATTATTTTCACGGTGGTGACTCCAGTTTATGTGTGTGTGTGTGTGTGTGTGTGGTTTGTTGTCGCCATAACTCAAAAATTACTATAGCTATCAAGATGAAATTTATTACTGAAGGCTTTTGCCCTCAATAATAATTTCGTCTTGATAGCTATAGTAGATTATTTTTTGCCACTTTTAACTTCAGCCATTTCCTCCCTGATGGGGAGGAAATGGCTGAAGTTAAAAGTGAAAAACATTTTTTTAAGAAAGAAAAGTTTGAACTTTTACAAAGACTACAACTGAACCACAATACTTTTTAACATGTTACGTAAGTTCAATTTATGTTACTGCTTTAATTGATATTTATGTTACGTGCGGTCAGAGATCTGCTGTTGCATATTAGATTCCATCCCACTGACAGTCAATTTCTTTACATGCAGTCCGAACATGGATAAATTATATTACTGTGCCTCGTAAAACGCGTTTTCCAATGCCATTTTACTCGTACGATAAAAGTCTCGCAATTACCTCGTAAATTAAACTTAATGGGAGGGAAGGAATTCTAAAAGAAAGATGAGGAGTCATATAAAACACCGAACTTAGGAGTTAAAAGTTGATTACATTCTTAGAAAATTGGCCTGGAATAATAACACAATTTCTAAGCTCAGTTGTAGTGTAGCATTAAGTAATATTACTTTCCAAACGCAATTAAGTGAGCCAGCATTTAAGCTTGTAAATTCATTCTTGTAGATGACATACTTCGATTTCTGGGGGAACTATGCCCCCAAATCTTTGCAAATCCAGAACGGCACATTTACTCCTGGCTCTACGACTTTTTTCCTTTTTTAGAAGCAAAAATTTAAAAATATATATGATATATGTATTGTTATTATATGCATTATTATTATAAAAAAATATATATATATATTTCTTCTCGTTCCTGTGTTTTAGCGGACTTTTTGTTTTTCATCACTTTTTTTTATTTATAATAATGTTGAATTTTTCTTGGCTGTATATATATATATATATATATATATACACACACACAGGGATGCAAGGTCAGGTGATGCGTAACATCACAGCCTCTCCTTGACAAATTTCAATCCCGCCTTCTCGTGGTGCATCCTGTTCCCCCTAAAGGGGCTCTGACGACCGCCAATAGCAGTATAACTATACCATCGCGATTAGAGGAAATGCTATCCCACACTCACCAACCCGCTTGGCCAGCGTGGTGAGTTATGGCCAAACCCCTCCAAAATGACTCCACAACTTAAATCTTGGTCCTCAGTCTCCGGCAGCTGGAATGTACCTGACCAAGATCGCGGCCAGTGCGACAAGAAGGCCAAGGGTGCTAAGAATCACCGGAGGACCGGACTAGGCTGCCATCTGATGCTAACCCTGGCTACGTATAATGGGCGTTCCCTATCTTCTGATTCAAGGCTTCTTGAATTGGAAGAGGAACTACAAAGGATCAAATGGGACATCATCGGGCTAAGTGGAGTGAGCAGAAAAGGAGAAGATCTTATTGAACTGAAAAGTGGACATCCGTTCAACTATCGTGGGACAGATACTGGCAGAACTAGTGGTGTTGGATTTATAATAAACAAGAAACTGAAGGATAAAGTTGTAGAGGTTGAACGTTTCTCTGACAGAGTTGCACGACTCGTTATCCAACTCTCGAGAAGATACCAGGCTCAGATAATTCAAACTTATGCACCCACCACAAGCCATCCTGAAGAAGAAATTGAAGAATTTTATGAGGAAATTCGTCATCTAAATAATAGAGGTAAGCAGCGCTTAAAGATAATTATGGGAAATTTCAATGCAAAAATAGGGCAACGGCAACAGAATGAAACTTCAGTAGATAAATTCGGTCACGGCAACAGAAACCAGCGTAGAAATACTCTCGTTGAGTTTCCAGAAGGGTTTTTCATCTTGAACTCCTTTCTCAAGAAAAAGCCACACAGGAAATGGACATGGAGACATCCAAATGGGACGACAAGTGAAATTGATTTTATTATGTGTAACAAAAAATTCGTCATAGAAGACTGCAGTGTGCTAAACAAGATCAACACAGGTAGTGACCATAGATTGGTGAGATGTAAGATGCACCTCAATACTAAACTAGAACGTGGCAAGCTCATAAGACAAACAAAATGTATTGACATAACCAACCTTAAAAGATACCATAATACCTTCAAGTTGGAACTGAAGAAGAGATTCTCCGCTTTAGAAAGCCTTACATCGGAAGATGTGGATATTTCTGAAGTTAACAGAAAAGTAACCAAAGCTCTTATGGAAACAGCAACAAAATTAGCTGAGTCTAAGAACAAGTTGCATGTGAACAAATTATCAGGAAAAACCAAAATGTTGATGCAAAAAAAGAAGAGAGATGAGGACAACTAAAGAAGATGTGACTTCCAAAGTGGAATATATAGAGCTATGCAAGACAGTACGAAAAAGTATCACTGAAGACGTAAGGAAATTCAGCTGTGAACTAGTGAGGAAAGCTATTGAAAACAACCAAAGCCTAAAGATAGCAAAGGGACATCTTAGATCTTAGTAAGGGAAGAAAACAGATTATGGCACTGAGAAAAAAGATGGTTCTGTAACAAGAAATAGAGGTCAAAATTTGACAAGAGTGAAAGATTTCTACTCCACATTATATGAAAAGGATGATACATGTACTTCAGATGTCATGAAAGGTACCACAGTTCTTCCAGTCCTCCCACCAGACGTTGCACATGCAATGAAGAACATTAAACGGGGAAAAGCTCCAGGAGAAGATGGAATTACTGTAGACATCATACAAGAAGCAAGTGGAGAAATCGAAACAGTAATCGCCCAAATTTTTACTCGATGTCTTAAGGAAGGGAAGATTCCTGAGCATTGGAACAACGCTACAATGATCTTGATTTATAAAAAAAGTGACATTGAGGATCTCGGAAACTACAGACCGATCAGCCTCCTATCAGTGGTTTCTAAAATCTTCACTAAAGTTCTTTCACACCGCTTGAAGGTAACACTGGACATGGCTCAACCGAGAGAACAAGCTGGATTCAGGAGTAGCTACAGCACAAAAGATCATATCCACGTACTAAGAGAACTAATTGAAAGAGCGAGGGAATATGAACTTCCATTCTGCATGGCTTTTTTCGATTATGAAAAAGCCTTTGATTCGGTGAAACCATCAGCAGTTACAATGGCTCTGAAATCCTCTGGTATTGAAATTGCATACTTTAATATTATTAATAACATCTATGAAAATGCAAGTGCAAAGATTCGGCTGTTTAGAATACAGTACACATAAAAGTAGGAAAGGGAGTGAGACAAGGTGACACCATATCTCCGAAGCTCTTTAATGCTACACTGGAGGGTGTCTTTCAGTCGCTGAGCTGGGAAAACAAGGGGATAAAGTTTAATGGAGATTATCTAACTCACCTTCGTTTTGCTGATGACATAGTCATTTTTGCAACTACCCCATCAGAGCTGCAGAGTACGATCCAGGAACTTGCTGACAAGAGTAAAGAAGTGGGATTAAAAATGAACTTTCAGAAGACAGAAGTGATGTTCAATGCTTTTACAAGAAATGAAGATTTATCGATTGATGGAGAAAAGTTGGATATATCAGACACGTACGTTTATCTTGGACAGCAGATATGAAGTGAGGGTCACATTGTTAAAGAAATTAATCGGCGTACAAAACTTGCCTGAAGAGCTTTTGGAAGAAACAGCATAATTTTCAGAGGCAATATGCCAGCACGTCTTAAAAGAATAGTGTTTGATCTATGCATCCTTCCAGTGCTTACGTATGGTGCAGAGACGTGGACCTTAACTAAAAGATACATACAAAGGCTGCAGACTACTCAAAGCAGCATGGAGAAGGGCATGCTTGGTGTAACCAGGAGAGATAAGAAGAGGAACTCGTGGATCCGAAAAATGACAAGAGTGGAAGACATCATGATCAGAGTTAAATCCCTGAAATGGCAATGGGCTGGACATACTGCCAGAAGAACAGACCATCGATGGACAGCCGAAATTTTAGAATGGATTCCAAGGGACAGGAAAAGACCCAGAAGAAGACCACATGGGAGATGGGTGGATGAAATTCGAAAGTATGCGGGAGTGACATGGAGGAGACTGGCACAAGACAGACCGTTGTGGAGGAAACTTGGGGAGACCTTCGTCCAGCAGTGGATTGATAATGGTTGACAATGATGATGATGATGATGATGACGCACACACAGTCGAGTCACAGTATTGTGACCACCTCCTACTTTTGACGTCAACAGCGCGTAGCCAATAAAAGAAGGCACGTGTCTTGAGCAGGCTTGGAGTGTAAATAAGGTGTGCTGTAGGTATTCTGAAAACATACCACTCAAGGTTGTCATGGATAAAAAGGAGCGATTTATCAAATTTGCAAAAAGGGATGATTATCGGCTTTCGGGCCAAGGGTTGCAGTATTTCTGAAACAGCGCGGTTTGTGAGCTGTTCGCGTGCTGTTGTGGTCAAAGTGTATAGTGATTGTAGAAATTACAGCATTGCGAATAAGCTACGTGAAAATTGCGGAGTACCACGTGCAATTGAAACGAGAGCTGAACGTCGGTTGCGAAGGTGTGTGAAGCCCGATCGACATGCTACAGTGAAGGAACTCACTTTCCGAATGAACCAAGGTGCTGCCGGAAGTGTGTCTAAAACGACAGTTCAGCGAACCCTGCTGAGTATGGGGCTCCGATGAGGACGAATGGTCACTGCACCTATGCTAACGATGATAAATTGGCAGAAAAGGCTTACATTGGCACGGCAGTATCGGAATTGGACCTCCGCTGATTGGCAAAAAATTGCACTCTCCGATGTGTCACATTTTCTGCTTCATCGAACGTATATATATATATATATATATGTTTAAGGGTTATATAGAGATCTGTTTAAGGGATATGTGAATGACCTTTAAGACCCTCCAAATGTGGTGCCCCAGCGAACTATCTTCTAAACGAGGGAAGTTTGAAAAAAAATTTCCAATTACAAAGTTGTACAGCGTTCTTACCTTAGTGTGAATCGGCAGAAAAGCTTCCAATAACTCTTAAAGTTCGGGCTGCGCCCCCTTGAGCTATAACATATACACAAGAAAAAGTTGTTTTCCCCACAAATCTGGAAATATTTCTACCTTTTTCTGAAGAAAATTTCAATTATTCAGCTGGGAGACTTATCTTCAAGGCTTCTATGCAAGTATGAAAAAAGACACTTGCCGTTTTGGTGTCCGAGTTGTCTAAGGTGGTAGTCTCTGAACTTTCGTCCATAATGGGCCAGATGTCGAAACCCGGATAACATAAGTAACGTTTTTGTCTGATGACGTTGCCTCTGTCCCCTCCTTGGAAGCAGCGGCCTTAAATTATGGATGGACGACTCATGGTGATCTTTAAACACGGAAATGCCGCCCCAGTAACGCAGTGGTCTAAGTGCTAGCTTCTGACATTCGGCCGAGAAGGGTCCGGGTTCGAATCCTAGTGAGGCGGGGATGTTGTGTTTGTCTAAAGGCACTGGTTCTCGCTCTCTTCCGTGGAACAGGTGGCCCTAAATTAGGAACGGGCGACTGCTTTATAGCCCATTGAGTTGCTGACGCTGGTCATTAAACTTCAATCTAAAAAAAAAATTCCTGAAAATAAAAGAAACTATTTCAAAAGATTACAACATAGAGCTAATCTTTCGATTTTGCCATTATGAATACATACCCCTAAACCTTTGGTTCGAAGTATGGAAGTGAAAGAGACAGTCTGTAAACAAGGTAAAATTTCAATCTATCAAATACATCTTGAAAATTTTCTACTAAGAAAACCACACTACCTCCCTCCATCAAAAATATTTAAAGGATACAAGTAGATTCTAGTACTTGTCGATTTTAATCAAACTTCAAATGTCATAGAAGAAACGGTATCTACATATCATAAAATTGCGGCAAATTTCAAAAGAAAAGATTAAAGGAAAAGCTGTTTGACTTTGTTTTAAACAGGGCTTGTAGATGAATGGCGTTCTACATAGAGAGCCGTACATAGGCTGAGTAAACAAGAAATAACCGTGTACTGGCAGTATGGCAGCACCCATTAACTAGATAGTTTTGAGAAGGTTTCGAAGCAGCTGAGGGAATTAGATGATGAAGCTATCAGCGAGATTTTCCCCCAACTGTTCATGAAATGGGTTTTGGATAAGGAAACTTCTCTGGTGCAACGGAACGGCCGCATTAGCAATACGTATACTGACAGTTCTGTTGGGAAACATCAAAAGGATCAGCTGTTGAAAAAAGGATTCATTTTAAAATGTAAAACGTTAAAAGAATGGAATATTTTCTGTTCGCTATAATTAGCTGAAGTACCACTGGGTTAACTTCACACAATTATGAATCGTTACAGTGTAAGATAATTTAACAATTATATAACTATTACGGTTTTTTTACTTATTAATTTGTTAGCACATCCCTACAGACGGTAAATATAGTTACAGGAATTGCCGTAACGTCATTGTGTGTTAACATCATAGTGCATTAAAAGGGATAATTATAATGGTGAGAGCGAAGGTACTGGTCGCGTGTCGTGGCTCCGCCTCCTACTTATGAATCGGAGGCGTCCACGCTATAGGTGCTTCTCACAGACACAAGGAAGTGTTTGTGTTTCTCTGAAACACTACCCAAACTCTATTCGAGCGAACAAACGAAGCCTTCCCCACTTTGTTATGAAATCTGTGAATCGGGAAGGCTGATCGAAACAGCTGAACGGACATAATAATACTCACAACTAAGATATAAGGATATCGAGAGGAGTTACTAATACAACACTAACATATATTACATAATCAGTTAGGTTCCTGACGGCGGTGGATTACTCTTTCTCTAGCATCAGGTTTCCCTAAGGCTTAGACCTGGACGGCGGCCTAGACACGAAATCTAGGAGAACCGCTTCCGAAGAAAATTATACAAGTCCTCGCTTTCGGCGTTGACGTTCTAGAGACAATCTACCTGCTATTAGGTAGATCTGTATCTCTGAGAAAATTATGATTAGTAGCCTGACGGTACTTCTCCGTCCATACGATTTCAATCTTAGCCTGAGCTAAGATTTGACTTACTGTAGAGGAATATCTGTTACGCAAGCGGGATTCCCTGACTGGGACCTGTACCGCTGCAACCGAACACTGTATCTCTTCAATTATAGTGTGCTGGCTAATCTCATCCAGAGCCCCGTAGCTCCGTAGCTGGAGCGTCCGTCTGCTCACGAAAAAAAGGCAAACGCTTCGCGTCCCCTTTATCGGAGAACTACTCTCTCCGTTGGACGAAAGCAGACTGGCTAACAGGTTCCTTCTAAGAGACCTGCTTTCCTCGCCTCCTCCGCAGTACGCATGCGCGAAGACCCCGGCGCTGACACTGCCCTCTCGCTCACCTGCTGACGTGGCTCGCATTCTCCGAACACGTGTTCCTCATTTGACGTCACTCGCCGACTAATCCTGGGCGTTGGCTAGGCGTGCCTCGCTGATGGGTTTCAATCATACCTTTCGTGTCTCTGGGGGCCCGTCAGATCTCTCTATTAGTAAGTGCACCCTTTGAGAAAGTAATCCCACCGCCGAAGTACATTCTTGCACTAACACAATATACATTGTTATATTTGCACAAAGGTGGATGGCTGTTTTCCAGACTTTTAGGCGTCTGGGCGACGCTGACAATTTACAGCAAAAGTCGCGGTACCATTGAAGATGTTATCAGTTCGTCGAAAAGGCCTCTCTCTTTCTAAGGCGTGAGAAACTAAGGTTCTTTGTTTGAGGCTCTCGACATCTGAAAAAAAAATGTTCTCGAACCTTCTGTCGCCTACTTGGGCTTGTATTGTCTTACTTTTCTTTGTGAAAAAGTAACATAATGCTCAGCATTATTATATTTTAACATAGTTAATATGTCCGTTCTTACAATAATCTTGCAAAACATGCTTTACGAAAGAAATGGTAACTTACTGTGCATTTAAATATCCGTTCATTCTTCAAATGAGCAGTGAAGTCTACACATTTGCATAACGGAGAATTTTCCCAGCTTCGGTCCTGCAGAATGGCACTGCAAATACTTCGCATTTTGTCCTTTATGAACGTGACATACAGAAATTTAATCGGTTTACAATTTGAATATCATCTATCTCTCCATTGATGATACCGTTCAGAAACTTAAGTTGGAGAGCCATCCTTCTCGAATGTGGAGAGGTCATCTTAAAGAATAAAAGAAGGTCAACCATCGGAATATCCGCGACCTAAACTCCACTAGATCTGCAAGAAAGGTGTCTTAGAAATCTTTCTTGTGCTAACTCAATTTCATTTACCAGTGTTACAAGACTAGAGTGTGTCTGAGGATTGGAAAAATACTTAAAAAGTCGCATAATTCATCTAAGATTTCTATAGACTGAACGTTATTCACACCGTTTTTGCAGAAAAAAAAAGCAATATCACTTAACGCCAAAAAAGAAGCCTATGTTCTTTATGCAAATAGTGACAAGCACCTCGTTTCGTACAATAACTGCCTATTTCTTTTGTGCAAGCCTTTTCTATTGGGTTGTGGGAAAAGTCATGACGTATTTTGGCACCCGATGGCGGTTGGGCGGTTTTGGAAGTACTAGAGGCAGGTGCAGTTCTGTTATCTTTATGTCGACAGGTGCTAGTTCGAGCTGCAGTCTAAAAGGAATAGTGAGCGATTTGGTTGATTTGCGGAGATTTGACATCAAGTTGAAGATGGAAGACCAAGCTGTGCATTTTTACCATATTTTACTGTTTTACTTCTGTAGAGGGAAGAACGCGCGTCAAGCTTGTGAAAAGTTGCGTAAAGTGTACGGTGATAATGCTCTACAAGAACGTCAGTGCCAGCGATGGTTCGCAAAATTCCGTGCTGGTAATTTTGACCTCAACGATGCTCCTCGGTCGGGGAGGCCCACCGAGATTGATGACGACCAAATCAAGGCATTGATCAAGTCAAACCCACGTTACACGACACGAGAGATTGCAGACACATTGCACATCCATTATTCAAGCGTTCACGACCACCTGAAGAAGCTGGGATAAGTAAGCAAGCTCGATGTGTGGGTTTCATTTCATTTTCATTTCATTTATGGCATTTTATTTGTTACAGACATGGTATTACATAATCATAAATATATAACACAAATAATATGTTTTTGTAACAACAGGGAATGAGGATGGAAAAGGCCTGATAGGCCTGCCGTGCCGTGCCCTCTTCTCCCATAGCATCAAACTTTTCATGAAAATAAAAAAATTCAAAAAGACATAAACAAGTCAAGTCCACACAATACCAAACACAGCTGGGGTAGTACTATCAATTAATAAAGGTAATAATACATTATGGGTTTTTGGTCAGTAAGAAATGCCTGAGTTTTCCTTTAAATATATTAGCATTTTTAAGTAATACAATGTCAGTAGGAAATGTATTCCATAATGCAAGACCAGTATAATTAACAAATGATCTAAATCGTTCTGTTAGTGGAAACATGGGGATTAGTGTTGTTTTTTGTCTCGTGGAGTAATCATGACTATGAGTAATTATTGTATTTAAATCTTGGTTGTAACCATTTTTAATTCTCAAAAACATTAGTTTACCTATACTATAGATATGCAATTGTTAAATAGTTAGTATATTAAAATCATTTGGACTGAGTCTAGCCTGAAAGACTGTATTTGAAAATTGAGTATTTTGTAGTTTAAATTGTAATAATCTTATGAATCTATTTTGTAACGACTGAAGTTTTTTCATATTGTATAAGGTAGTCGATCCCCAAACAGATATACAATAGATTAGATGAGACTGAATTAAAGTGTAGTATAATAAAATCATTAGTTTTGGTGTTAAATTGGCCACTGCACTACTAATAACCCCTATATTTCTTGAGATCTTATTAGAAAGGTAGTCAACATGTGACTTCGATTTTAAATCGTCCTGAATAATGATACCAAGATAGTTATGACTTTAAACAACTTCCATAGATGATTCAAGTAAATTAATATTCGGAATTAAGGAGGTGGGGGTTGACGTACTTAAAAATATCAGTAATTTTGCTTTGTTAATATTAATAGTCAGATCATTTTTAGTTAACCAATTAGTGATAGATGTAAAACGGACTTGTAATTGTCCTCATGAACTCAAAGAAGCTCAATTGACGGCGCGTATAAACATCTGCGATATGCTCATTAAACGTGAGGAAAATGGTCCCTTTCTGAAGCGACTGATAACTGGTGACGAAAAGTGGATTGTGTAAAACAATGTGCTGCGTGAACGGTCTTGGTCCCGACATGCTGCTTTTCCTCAAACGACATCCAAAGCAGACATTCATCAGCGCAAAGGTTCTGGTCTTAGTGTGGTCGGATTTTAAAGGTGTCGTGTTTTTCGAGTTCCTACTACAGAACCAAACAATCAATTCGAATGTGTACTGTCGGCAATTGGACAGTTTGAACGAATCCATCATCCAGAAACGTCCAGAGCTCGTTCATCGTAAAGATGTTGTGTTTCATCACGACAACGCGAGACAACATACAAGTTTGATCACCCGACAAATATTATTAGAGCTTGGGTGGGACGTGTTGCCACACCCAACATACTCGCCTGACCTTGCGTCGTCAGACTTCCACTTGTTTCGCTCTCTTCAACAGTCTTTGCGTGGTATAACGTTCAATTCAGACGAGGCCGTAAATCAGCACCTTGTATAGTTTTTCTCTACGAAAGACAGGTCCTTCTGTGAAGGAGGCATTTTGCAGCTCATTGAAAGATGGCAAAAGTCATCGAACAAAACAGGCATTATGCCATTGATTGATCCTTGTTCTTTCTATCAATAAATGACCTTTGCAAAACATGGCTAAAATACGTCATGACTTTTCCGACAACCCAATACAAACCAAATTTCTTCATACATTAATATATCTCCTTATTTTTAAAGCTTCGGCTCTTAGAGAAGAACAAAGAAACAAATCTGACTCATTCGGCAATTACAGTCATTTGAAAAAGTTTAAGACCACCTGTTGGCATTAGGAGGATTTCTCTCGATTGCGTCAGCTACTGTATGTATTACTCAACTTCCTGCCGGCGTTCCACCATCCTGCAGAGACAGCTGTTGATAGATTTGGGGGAAGGGTGCGAGCGTCAGTTTGCTTCTGGTTTTCATGCTGAGAGGTTTTGTAAGTATTTTCTATATAGCTAAGAATGGGCAAAAAAAGGGTCATTAAGTGTTACTCAGAGGGCACAAATAGTGACTTTATATCATGAAGGATACTCCGTACGTGATATAAGCAGAAAGGTGAATGTGAGCAAGACTGCTATTCATAATAGGATCATGAAATATCGAGATACAGATGAATTTAGCGAACGAAAGAGAAGTGGACGTCCAAGGAAAAGAACCCCACATGATGACAATACCACAAGGCGAATAATTATGCGTTCTCCAAGGAGTTCGTGCAAGAAAATCAAGGCCTTCCTACATTGAAAAGGGTCTGATATTAGTAGCAGACCTGTTTTCCGAAGTCTTAACAAAGATTTTGGATTAAATTCTTATAAATTCGCCCATAAAACTAGACTAACCTCTGTCATGAAAAAGAAGAAACTACAGTTTGCGAAGCGTCAACAATCGTGGACTGCTGAAAATTGGAGCCAAGTTCTTTTTACCCATGAATCAACTGTGCTTCAATTTGAATCACGTGAAGCACATGTTCGACGACCAAAAGGCAAAAGGTTTAATGAAAAATACACCATTAGCACCGTGAGACATCCGTCTAGTCAGATGATATGGGGTGCTATGTCAGCATCCGGAACTGCTTCATTATCCTTTTTGCCGACAGGCACTACCATGTCTGGTCCTTTTTATGTGGAAATGTTACATAAAAAGCTGTTAACACATATGCAAGTGCACAGATGCACAATATTTATGCATGATGGTGCTCCATGCCACAAATCAAAGACAGTAGAGGACTACCTGCAGAGGAAAACATTATTGTGCTTGACTGGCCCGTTAATAGTCCCGACCTTAACCCCATCGAACATCTGTGGACCATTTTAAAAGATAAGGTAGCAGAAAAACAGCCATTAAATTCCTAAGCTTTGATTGACGCAATAAAGTACGTGTGGTGCAAAGAAATTCCAAGTGACTACTGCAAATCCCTCACTAAGAGTATGTATGCCACATCATATTCTGTCTGTTGTAAGAAACAAACGTCGCCACACAAAGTACTTATTCCGGTCTTTTTGTGTACTAAAGAATGTAAGTATTCACTTGCTGTGGTGTCATTTTTTCAAATATCTTTGACTAGTGATTAGTTGTTTCTAAAAAAAATCTTAATTTTCAATAAATTGATATGTGGTTTTAAACTTTTGCGAATGACTGTATTTAACAGAAGGAGTAGTATTTTAAATGAACAAATTATAAAATGTAGGCTAATTCTACTTTCAAATATTTCATTACTGAAATTGAAACTAAATATTTCTAACGAAAAATGTAGTTTTGCGTTTTAGTTTTCCCAGGAACGAAGAAAAATGGCTGAATTCCGAAAGAAATGTATGGAGCTTACTTTATTAGTGTCATGTTTTAAAGCATTTTGTCTGCTGTTGCGGTTCACTATGCAGCAGAATTTCCAAAAAACTAACTCCTTCGTTAAACGCGATACCGTTATACAGTTTTTGGAAACATTATTACAGTTAATTTTTCGAAAGACGTATTTTTACGCAAAATGGGCGTAACCCTTATTTAAATGCAACCTCGCCAACACATAGTTGATCTTCAGGCACACCACGTGCATGGATGCAATCATTATTGCAACATAATTATGACCGATAGCGCAATTATAACAGAGTTTTATGTTATGAGTCATAACTGAGTTGTGATAATGAATAATTATGTCACAATTTTCTCTTTAAACATTCTAAATTGTTTTTCAATACCTGAAAACACCGTAAATTATCAGGTAGAAGTCTTGCTTTTAGTTTTTCGCGAAAACAAAACAAACCTTAAACAGCTTGAGGAAATGGAAATTTACCTTCTATCTTTACTACCAAAAGAGGTGTTCTTGTACTTTCAATATTTATCGTTCATGAATGCGTGTATAATAGGCTCGCACGTCAAATTACACCTGCTGAATCAGTCTTCCTAAATCTGAATCCTCCAGCACAACTGATATCTAATTACTTTTAAGAGGGAAGGAAAGCTCAGTTTTTCCATGAACTTATCTCATGTGTTATTCTTCTAAAAATGGCAAACAAAAAAAACTAAAGGAGGAACGTACGTTTGTTATTTTAGTATACTTTTTGATAAAAATTGCAGTAAAGGGCCCTCTCTACTGAGACAAAAAATTATATTATTGAAATGTAAAAAAGGCTTTGGTTCCAACTGTATTTACAGTCGCTAATCATGACTTAAATGAAAATTCCAATAGTGTATTTATATTATTTGGATGCAAATTTTGTCATATTTTTGAAATTTTGCTCTAATTATATGGTACATGAACTTGATGATATTGTTAACAATAAAGTAAAACCATGTTGGATTCTGCTTTTGTAAACATGATTTGATTAAAACATAAATAATGCATGATATCTCATAGAAAGTACTGTACGCGCATATATTATTTGTCTAAATAACTAAGAGAACCATGTTCGCAACCAGAAAGTTCCTTTTTCTCGGGGAAATACGATCCCAAATCAGGTTTACAGAGGTGGAACAGGGCCGTTTGAATGACTCATGTTTGCGTAGTAAGTTCACAAAAATAACTTGTGTCTGTGACTCGAATAACTGCGAGATCTATCGAAAGATTAAAATTCGGTGTACTCTTGGCTCAACGTGGTGAAATGTAAGCATGTATAACGATTCTGCAATAGCAGACAAAGAGAAGCCATTGCGCAACACCGCCTTGACAAGCATACGCAAGCATATCATGGTAACACGATTATTAAGACGAAAAAGATTATTAAAATTTTGGGCAAACCAGACTAGGCGACAGAGTTACACGCGATAATCTTTGCGAGAGCTCAAAAGCAAACAATTTGGAACCTTGGGAAAGGTAGTTGAAATGTTTATGCCTCCTATTTTCCATCGTACGAGAGAGCACGGTGGTCATGACGTATGGAACAGAAACAAAAACAAAAAAAGATGAAAAAAATAATACAATGAATATTTGAGGATAAAATATGAAAAAGTATTATTTGAAACAACGGGCAGTAAGAGGTCTGAAAAAAGGGGAAGAGCAGCTGAGGTTACCGCTATTAAGAATATGGGGACACAAAAAAGAATCGTCTCCTACGTAGATACTCCTCTCTTACAAAAGTACTTGCTCAACTAATTAAAAACATTAATTAGTTGAGCAAATTATTGATGATTTTTTAATGACAGCCACAAGTATCCGTGCGATTTATGATCATAAAGCAAAAATGCCATTTATTTACTATTCCAAAAACACTGTGTCTACGCTGCCAAAGTAGATGAATTCTTTGATAACTCACAAAGATTCTCACGCAGTTGCACTTAGTCTCCTCGTTCACCATTATTGATTTATTGATTAGATTTCGTAACTTGATGCATATGATGACTGGAGTCATTCACTCATGTCAGAAACATGGATTATTTGGCTCGAATCAATCAATTTACTCAGGAGTCATATCTACGTTACACAGCGCCTTTATCTGCGAAGAAGTTCTACACCGACAAAGATAAGTAATACATGAACACTATGCATAGTGCAAGCAACGGGTACTCTTAACTACGTTTGACACTGCAGGTGGCATGCAGTTTGTAGCATAGGTTTTTGAATGAAATAAAATGAAATATTCCTCACAACATTAACTAAGCAGATTTACATTCCTCTACAGGCACGAAAAAGTAGAAATTAGTCATTTTTTCAGTACCAATTTACCATTGCTGATACCCAATAATTATTGTTTCTGCTTTTTTGGACTTCAGTTTGCCACATAAGTCATGTACCTTGTAACCAGTTAGAAGAAAACCACCAAGGCATCGCATTTTTTGCTCCTTCCTGTGATAAATTATCACGCTTACTGAGTTTATTGCACCTCCATTTTTTTTTTGTGGAATAAAATTCGCATAGGAAACTTGAAGTTAAAAATTTTCGTTTGCGCCCCTTCTCATAATTTTTATTTTTCCATATGCTACAATCTGCGAAAAATGAAATTTGGAAATTAGAAAAAAGGTAGTACTGTTAGTTACAGTGATTTGAAACTATTCCGCAAAAGAAAATTTTCATTAAAAGATACGGTACCTAGTGATATAATTAATACAGACATTTGACGTGGACTAGGAACATCAAACGGAGGTCATCGCTCTTTCCATGTTTATAAGGGAATCACGGAAAAATTCTCATAGGCCGCCACCGGGAATCGAACCCAGGGTCTTCCAAGAACCTGGGTTCGATTCCCGGTGGCGGCCAATAAGAATTTTTCCGTGACTCACTTGTAAACGTGGAAAGAGCGATGACCTCTGTTTGATGTCGTCATCATTGTCAACCATTATCAATCCATTGCTGGACGAAGATCTCCCCAAGTTTCTTGCACAAAGTGCTGTCTTTTGCTAGTCTCCTCCATGTTACTCCCGCACACTTTCGAATTTCATCCACCCATCTCACATGTGGTCTTCTTCTGAGTTTTTTCCTGTCCCTTGGAATCCATTATAAAATTTCGGCTTTCCATCGATGGTCTGTTCTTCTACATATGTCTGTTTGATGTATGTACCTAGCGATATGTTGATTTTTTTTTTCAGTTTTGTGTATTTTCATTACAACAGAAATTGTAGATAGCTATTAAAACTATCATCATGAAAATTCCTATATGTAAGAACTACCTTCAAAACATACATACTTAAAGGAACTCCTTGACTCTCCCAAAACACGCGCTGGGAACATATGGGAAAATGATCACCTCTGACGACAGGAAATTGTGTGAAAACATTTCATTATCCCAGAACTTCTACCCTGCATATTTAACTTCACAACTGATTTTTGTTATTAAAGATTTTTAAGAGCTTTAATCGGTTTTCAAGTAAGACTGTACACAAAAATGTCCTTTCTTTCTGAAACATTAAAACAGTGACAATACACGGTTGAGTCACAATTTTGTAACCACCAGCTAATATGCAGAGTAACAGCCGTGTGCAGCGCGGACAGCAGCTAGACGGGCAGGGAGTGATTCAATATGGTACTGGAAGGTGTTCACAGGTATGTGGAGCCTTGCTGACTGCAGTGTATCTGACAGCTGCTGGTAGGTGCGTGGTGGAGGATCCATGGAGCGAACAACACGATCGAGGGAGACCCATAGATGCTCAATTGGGTTTAAGTCTGGGAAATTAAGGAACCAGGGAATTACTTTGAAGTCTTCATTGTGCTCTTCCAACCACTATCGGACATTTCTAGCTGTATGACAAGTCGCATTGTCGTACTGGAAGATCCCATGCACCTCAGGGTAGATAATCAGCATGTATGGGTGTACGTGGTCTGCAAGAATGGATTCATAATGAATTCGGTCAATAGTGCCTTCCACAGGTATGAGTGGAGCCAGAGAATGCCACGAAAGCATTCCCCAGACCATAACGCTGCCCCCACCGGCTTGTGTTCTTCCAGCAATGGTTGAAGAGTGTTTGTTCTCCGATGTTTTTCGCCTTATACGCCAACGTCCATCCGTACGATGAAGCAGAAAACGTGACTCATCGGAGAAGACCATCCGTCTGCACCGGAGCGCCATACGCATCAGGGTTCGCTGAACTATCGTTTTAGACACACTTCCGGTAGCCCCCTGGTTCATTCGGGCAGTGAGTTGCTCCACTGTAGCGTGTCAATCGGCCCTCACGCAACTGCAAAGCCAACGTTCGCCTCTCACATCAATGGCTCGTGGTGCTCCGCAGTTTCCACGTCGTTTATTCGCAATGGTGCCGTTTGTCCAGTCACGGTACACTTTAACCACAGCAGCACGCGAACAGTTCACAAACTGCGCTGTTTCAGAAATATTGCCATCCTTGGCCCGAAAACCGATAATCATCTCTTCTTGCAAATCTGATAATTCGCTTCTCTTGATCGATAGCAGCAACGAGTGATATGTTTTCAGAGTGCCTAAAGCACACCTTATGTACCCTCCAAACCAGCTCTCGACACGTGCCTTCTTTCATTAGCTACGCGCTGTTGACCTTCAAAAGTAGGAGGAGGTCAGAGTAATACCACTCGACTGTGTACTTATCTTCACAATATGAAGCAGATCATCACTGTACATCATTTGTCCTATATTAAACGGATGACACATTTAATTTACAAGTCATGAATTTCAGCGCATTCTTATTCTCATACAATGTGCTTCGAAACACCGAAACAACAAAAGAAAAGAGGGAGAAAATTATACAAACAAAAACCAAAACTTTATTTCGTTCAAGCCAACAGACAAGAAAATTCAAATTAAACAGGTGAAAAAAAAGGCCGGGAAAATCTGAAATACCGGAATAAATGTGTAAGACTTCTTCAGGAGAAGTGCTTATGCAGTGTTAGCTGTATTCCGTCATCTACCAGAAATTTGAGTATACGTATATGTAGGATGTACTACGTTGTTTCGTAATTTCATTTCAGTTCTGCTGTTAGTGGAATCAAGAATCTCCATTTGGATGATAAGCACAAGGCGAAGTAAGGCAGATGACGTCACACCTGGAAACAGCAGGACGAAGGGTGGCCAAGGACGAAGTCAATCAAATGACGTCAGCACGTGGCAACAACAAGATGACGTCAGTTGCCTAGAGAGAATACGCAGTAAATTAGTTGTTGTGGAGTGAACTCTGATGAAGCAAGACGTAATATCATCATCATCATCATCATTGCCAACCATTATCAATCCACTGCTGGACGAAGGTCTCCCCAAGTTTCCTCCACAACGGTCTGTCTTGTGCCAGTCTCTTCCATGATACTCCCACATGCTTTCGAATTTCATCCGTCCATCTTCCATGTGATCTTCTTCTGGTTCTTTTCCTGTCCCTTGGAATCCAATCTAAAATTTCGGCTGTCCATCGATGGTCTGTCCTTCTGGCAGTATGTCCAGCCCATTGCCATTTCAGGTATTTAACTCTGATCATCATGTCTTCCACTCTTGTCATTTTTCTGATCCACGAGTTCCTCTTCTTATCTCTCCTGGTTACACCAAGCATGCACCTCTCCATGCTACTTTGTGTTGTCTGCAGCTTTTGTATGTCTCTTTTAGTCAAGGTGCACGTCTCTGCACCATACGTAAGCACTGGAAGGATGCATTGATCAAACACTTTTCTTTTAAGACATAATGGCATATTGCTCTTGAAAATTATACTGTTTCTTCCAAAAGCTCTCCAGGCAAGTTATATACGCCGTTTAATTTCTTCATCAATGTGACCCTCAGTTGATATCTGCTGTTCAAAATAAACGTACGGGTCTGTTATCTCCAGCTTTTCTCCATCAATCGATAAATCTTCATTTCTTGTAAAAGCATTGAACATCACTTTTGTCTTCTGAAAGTTCATTTTTAATCCCACTTCTTTACTCTTGTCAGCAAGTTCCTGGATCATACTCTGCAGCTCTGATGGGGTAGTTGCAAAAATGGCTATGTCATCAGCAAAACAAAGGTGGGTTAGATAATATCCATTAATCTTCATCCCCTTGTTTACTCAGTTCAGTGATTGAAAGACATTTTCCAATGTGGCATTAAAGAGCTTCGGAGATAGGTGTCACCTTGTCTCACTAATTTTCCAATTTTTATGAGTGTTGTGTTTTCAAACAGCCGAATTTTTGCACTTGCATTTTCATAGATGTTATTAATAATATTAATGTACGCATCTTCAATACCGCGGGATTTCAGAGCCATTGTAATTGCTGATGGTTTCACCGAATCAAAGACTCTTTCATAATCGATAAAAGCCATGCACAATGGAAGTTCATATTCCCTCGCTCTTTCAATTAGTTCTCTCAGTACGTTGATATGATCTATTGTGCTGCAGCCACTCCTGAACCCAGCTTGTTCTCTCGGTTGAGCCATGTCCAGTGTCAACTGCAAGCGGTGTGAAAGAACTTTAGTAAAGATTTTATAAACCCCTGATTGGATTCTGATAGGTCTGTATTCCTGAGATCCGCAATGTCACCTTTTTTATGTAGCAAGATCATTGTAGCGTTGTTCCAATCCTCAGGAATCTTCCCTTCATTAAGGCATCGAGTGAAAATTTGGGCGAGTACTGTTTCGATTTCTCCACTTGCTTCTTGTATGATGTCTACAGTAATTCCATCTTCTCCTGGAGCTTTTCCCCGCTTCATGTTCTTGATTACATGTGCAACATCTGCTGGGAGGACTGAAAGAACTCTGATACTGTTACCTTTCATGATGTCTGGAGTACATGTATCATCCCTTTTTAATATAATTTCGAATAGAAATCTTTCACTTTTGTCAAAATGTCGCCTCTATTTCTTGTTACAGAACCATCTTCTTTTCTCAGTGCCATAATCTGTTTTCTTCCCTTACTGAGATGTCCCTTTGCTATCTTTAGGCTTTGGTTGTTTTCAATTGCTTTCCTTACTAGTTCACAGTTGAATTGCCTTACGTCTTCAGTGATACATTTTCGTATTGTCTTGCATAGCTCTATATATTCCACTTTGGAAGTCACATCTTCTTTAGTTGTCCTCATCTTTCTTCTTTTTTGAATCAACATTTTGGTTTTTCCAGATAATTTGTTCACATACAACTTGTTCTTAGACCCAGCTAATTTTGTTGCTGTTTCCATAAGAGCTTTGGTTACTTTTCTGTTAACTTCAGAAATATCTACTTCTTCCGATGTTAGGCCTTCTAAAGCAGAGAATCTGTTCTTCAGTTCCAACTTGAAGGTATTATAGTGTTTTTTAAGGTTAGTTATGTCAATACATTTTGTTTGTCTTATGAGCTTGCCACGTTCGAGATTAGTGTTGAGGTGCATCTTACATCTCACCAATCTATGGTCACTACCTGTGCTGAACTTGATTAGCACACTGCAGTCTTCTATGACGAATTTTTTGTTACACATAATAAAAGCAATTTCACTTGTCGTCCCATTTGGATGTCTCCATGTACATTTCCTGTGCGGCTTTTTCTTGAAAAAGGAGTAAAAGATGAAAAACCCTTCTGCTTCTGCAAACTCTACGAGAGTATTTCCACGCTGGTTTCTGATGCAGTGACCGAATTTACCTACTGAAATTTCATTCTGTTGCCGTTGCCCTATTTTTGCATTGAAATCTCCCATAATTATCTTTAAGTGCTGCTTAGCTTTATTATTTAGATCACGAATTTCCTCATAAAATTCTTCAATTTCTTCTTCAGTATGACTTGTGGTGGGTGCATAAGTTTGAATAATCTGAGACTGGTATCTCCTCGAGAGTTGGATAACAGGTCGTGCAGCTCTGTCAGAGGAACGTTCAACTTCTACAACTTTATCCTTCAGTTTCTTGGTTATTATAAGTCCAACACCACTAGTTCTGCCAGTATCAGTCCCCCGATAGTAGAAGAGATGTCCACTTTTCAGTTCAATCTCTTTACCTCATTTAGCCCAACGATGTCCCACTTGATCCTTTGTAGTTCCTCTTCCAATTCAAGAAGCCTTGAATCAGAAGATAGGGAGCGTCCATTATACGTAACCTAGGTCAGCATCAGATGGCAGCCTTGTCCGGTCCTCCGGGAAATCTTAGCACCCTCTGCCTTCATGTCGCACTGGCCGCTGCCTTGGCCAGGTACATTCCAGCTGCCGGAGACTGAAGGCCAAGTTTTAAGTTTTGGAGACATTTTGGAGGGGTTTGGCCATAACTCATCATGCTGGCCCAGCGGGTTGGTGAGTGTTGGATAGCATTTCCTCTAATCCCGATGGTATAGCTATACCGCTATTGGCGGTCGTCAGAGTCCCTTTAGTGGGAACAGGATGTACCACAAGAAGGCGGGGTTGACATTTGTCAAAGAGAGGCTGTGATGTTACGCATCACCTCACCTTACATCCCAGACGTAATATACCTGCGTTTATTTAAACATTTTAATACTCTTCAAACGAATCACTCGTCTTTTGCTGTTTCAAAATGGCAGTACTCAGGTAAGAAAATTATTGCTTCTTTGTTTAATTTTAAGCAAAGTTTACATATATATTATATATCATTATAATATATATATATATATATATATATATATATATATATATATATATATATATATATATATATATATATATATCGGTCACGGCAACAGAAAACAGCGTGGAAATTCTCTCGTAGAGTTTGCAGTGGCAGAAGGGTTTTTCACCTTGAACTCCTTTTTCACGAAAAATCCACACAGGAAATGGACATGGAGACATCCAAATGGGACGACAAGTGAAATTGATTTTATTATATGTAACAAAAAATTCTTCATAGAAGACTGCAGTGTGCTAAACAAATTCGAAACAGGTAGCGACCATAGATTGGTGAGATGTAAGATGCACCTCAACACTAAACTCGAACGTAGCAAGCTCATAAGACAAACAAAATGTATTGACATAACCAACCTTTAAAAAACACCATAATACCTTCAAGTTGGAACTGAAGAACAGATTATCTCCCTTAGAAGGCCTAACATCGAAAGAAGTGGATATTTCTGAAGTTAACAGAAAAGTAACCAAAGCTCTTATGGAAACAGCAACAAAATTAGCTGTGTTTAAGAACAATTTGCATGTGAACAAATTATCAGGAAACACCAAAATGTTGATGCAAAAAAGAAGAGAGATGAGGACAACTAAAGAAGGTGTGACTTCCAAAGTGGAATATATAGAGCTATGCAAGACAGTACGAAAGAGTATCACTGAAGACGTAAGGAAATTCAATTGTGAACTAGTGAGGGAAGCAATTGAAAACAACCAAAGCCTAAAGATAGCAAAGGGACATCTCAGTAAGGAAAGAATACAGATTATAGCACTGCGAAAAGAAGATGGTTGGGTAACAAGAAATAGTGGCGACATTTTGACAAGAGTGAAAGATTTCTACTCCAAATTATATGAAAGGGATGATACATGTACTCCAGAGATCATGAAAGGTACCAGTACCAGAGTTCTTCCAGTCTTCCCAGCAGACGTTGCACATGCAATCAAGAACATGAAGCAGGGAAAAGCTCCAGAAGAAGATGGAATTACTATAGACATCATACAAGAAGCAAGTGGAGAAATCGAAATAGTACTCGCTCAAATTTTCACTCGATGCCTTAATGAAGGCAAGATTCCTGGGGATCGGAACAACGCTACAATGATCCTGCTGCATTGAAAAGGTGACATTGAGGATCTCGGGAACTACAGACCTATCAGCCTCCTATCAGTGGTTTATAAAATCTTTACTAAAGTTCTTTCACACCGCTTGAAGGTAACATAGGACATGGCTCAACCGAGAAAACAAGCTGGATTCAGGAGTGGCTACAGCACAATAGATCATATCCACGTACTGAGAGAACTAATTGAAAGAGCGAGGGAATATGAACTTCCATTGTGCATGGCTTTTATCGATTATGAAAAAGCCTTTGATTCGGTGAAACCATCAGCAGTTACAATGGCTCTAAGATCCTGCGGTATTAAAGATGCATACTTTAATATTATTAATAACATCTATGAAAATGCAAGTGCAAAGATTCGGCTGTTTGAAAATACAACACACATAAAAATTGTAAAGGGAGTGAGACAGTATTTCCAAAGCTCTTTAATGCCACATTGGAAAATGTCTTTCGATCACTGAACTGGGAAAACAAAGGGATAAAGTTTAATGGAGATTATCTAAACCACCTTCGTTTTGCTGATGACGTAGTCATTTTTGCAACTACCCCATCAGAGCTGCAGGGTATGAACATGGAACTTGCTGACAAGAGTAAAGAATTGGAATTAAAAATGAACTTCCGAAGACAAAAGTGATGTTCAATGCTTTTACAAGAAATGTAGATTTATCGATTGATGGAGAAAAGCTGGAGATAACAGACACGTACGTTTATTTTGGACAGCAGATATCAACTGAGGGTCATATTGATGAAGAAATTAATCGGGGTACAAAACTTGCCTGGAGAGCTTTTGGAAGAAACAGCATAATTTTCAAGAGCAATATGCCACTATGTCTTAAAAGAAAAGTGTTTGATCAATGCATCCTTCCAGTGCTTACGTATGGTGCAGAGACGTGGACCTTAACTAAAAGAGACATACAAAGGCTGCAGACAACTCAAAGCAGCATGGAGAGGGGCATGCTTGGTGTAACCAGGAGAGATAAGAAGAGGAACTCGTGAATTCAAAAAATGACAAGAGTGGAAGACATCATGATCAGAGTTAAATCCCTGAAATGGCAATGGGCTGGACATACTGCCAGAAGGACACACCATCGATGGACAGCTGAAATTTTAGATTGGATTCCAAGGGACAGGAAAAGACCCAGAAGAAGAACACATTTGAGATGGACGGATGAAATTCGAAAGCATGTGGGAATAACATGGAAGAGACTGGCACAAGACAGAGTGCAGTGGAAGAAACTTGAGGAGACCTTCGTCCAGCAGTAGATTGATAATGGTTAACAATGATGATGAAATGTATATATATATCAGAATTATTGAAATGTTCTATGCTGAATCGTACCGAGCAAACCACAAAGCAAATAGAAGTCATGGACCAAATTGCCCCAAAATGTAGCTAACTGAACTCCTGATTGATTACATTGCCCAACATATATTGTGGTTCCTTGAAAGTTAAACCGATTCTTCGATATGTTTGGGACGCTGATTCCAAAAATGGCATCAGTTTTTCCCTATCAGCTAGATAGGGCATACCCACATTATATGCTGATTCCACCGGTCATCCGTCAAAATTCGGGATCCTACATCGCATGATCTGCTATTTCTGACATGATCTGGACAAATATTGATACTATATGCATACTACTAAAACAAGCACATATTACTAAATCTGTATATTTCAACAACCGAGCAAACCACAAAGCAAATCGATAAAATTGATCAGTCATTCAATATACACTGGCGGAAAGTGAAAAAAGAACACCAAGAAGGTGTCGTCTGCTACCAACTAAATTTATACAGCATAATAACGGAATACAGAGGATAACGTGATCAAAACATTATGGCAAAATGTAGCTGTATTTGCTGGTAAACTGAAAAGTAACATTTCCATGTAACATGGTTAGTACGAGGTTGAACCGCCATGAACTGCGTCACACTGCATTTTTGGCATGTTGGATGTAAGTTTGGGTTATTGAGTTCCACGCATCCTGAACCTGGACGCGTAAATCGGGGATGGTCGTGGCTGGCCGTGGAGACCGGATAAGTCGTTTGTCCCATAAAATCCCACACGTTCTCAATGGGTGACAAATCAGGTGAAAGTGCAGGCCATGGAAGTTGTCTCACACCCTGAAGTGCATGTTGCGTTGCACGTGTCGTGTGGGAGCGTGTGTCATCTTGCTGGAAGACACCACGATGGACCGACCTTACAAATGGCACAACAACGGGCTGAATGATGTTGTTGATGTAGGAGGTGCTATTTAACGTACCCGGTACAAACACTAGTTGTGTACAGGAGTGATAGCTGATCGCTTCCCACACCAGGTGACCAGGTGTAGGCCCTGTGTATCGCTGGCGGATGCAAGAAGGGTGGAGACGCTCCCCTGTGCGTCTGCGAACACGCATGCGGCCATCGGAGGCTCCCAAACAGAAACTGCTTTCATCGCTGAATACGACAGATCGCTATTGCGTTCTCCAGTGCAGACGTTGGCGACACCACTGCAGCCGTTCTTGACGGTGGGCTGGAGTCAGAGGTACACATGCCTGAGGCACACGTGCAGGTAGTCCTGCATCCAGTAGACGGTTGCGGACTGTTCGCACAGTCACCTCAGGTGTAACGGCAGCTCGGATTTGCGTCGTAGTGGATGTTCTGCTTGACAACGCCGCTCTTCTTATGCGTCGATCGGTCCGCTCATCAGTCCGTCTGTGACTCCCGGTTCCACGTCTGCTGGTGTGGGAATGTTCCTCGGACCATCTACGCCACCATCGTACCACCACCGATACTTCCCGTCCAATTAGCTCCGCATTACGACGATTACGACGAGCGAGGTCGTCTAGTCGGAGTCCGACTAGACTACCTCGCTCAAAGTCCAATAACTGCTGATTTCGTACACGTCGTCCATGTTCACGTATTGCAGCTTCTTCAGGGTTTTTGCACGTGTCCGTACGCCGACGACTGATTACATTCACTTCGCCGTACTCCTTAAATACCACCGAAGATAATTTTCATATTGTGCCATGCTGTGGCGTAAGCGCTCACCGGTTGGTCCCGAAATTAACATCACACCTACGTGATCTCGACCCCATTAACATATGTAAATTTCATGATCGTCCGCCAATTCTTTCTTGGTATTCTTTTCTCACTTTCCGCCAGTGTATGAGAAATATCTTTTATAGGACTTTCTAGAGTGAGATCTACGAGGACAGTCCTGATGAAGGTTCCATCAGTACTCTGCGATCATGTGGGTATCCCACACACCGTGGTATCTGTCTTCCATAGTTTTAATGTTCTGGTGAAATCTTTCACCTTGCTCTTCGCTTAAATTATCAAGGTTTTCTGGAAAACGATCTAGGTGGCTGTATAGGTAACGAACCTAGATGCTCATATTACAGCCGAGCTTATTGAAATTGGAGAGCATGTCCAAAACTAATTCAGAGTAGTTGTCTGCCTTATGTTTGCCAAGAAAGTTTTTGACAAGTAGAACAAACTAAGTCCAGGCACAAGACTCATTGTTGTCCATTGAATCTATGAAATATGGATCGTTTATAAGCTATCTTATCTGGGGACCATCGAAAATCCCTGCTTTCACTTTTTCCGTGCTCAGTCCATGGAATGTATGTGATAATGGCCAAAGCACAAACCTTCTGTGTTCAACGCCTTTACAAATTGTTTCATTAGGTCTAGCTTGATATGTAAAAATGGCAGGATTATTTTATCTCTGCTTACCAAAGGTTCCTTAATGACATTTTGTTCTCCAACTACCATATCTTTTTTGAGAGGCCACACTTTTCTTATCCAGTGGTCGTGTTTGGCTCTGCTGTCTCAAAGATATATAAAGTACAGCTGTTTTGTGTAGCAACTTTGCTGACCAAGGAGAAAGTTCACCAACTTTAGGTCAGCACAAATCATCCATTTATGTTCTTGATACTTCAGGTTTTCCAAGACTAAAGATATTTTCTCGTACGTCTCTATCATACTGGCTGAGTGATCATTTGGAATTGAGCCATATCTGTTGCCTTTGTGTAAAATAACACATTTTAAACTCCGCTTGGAGGTATCAATGAAAATGCGCCATTCATTTAGCATGTATGATGATAGACCTGTTTTCCTGAGAAAGCCACTGATATAATTTCAGAACACTAGATTGCTGTTCTTAGAGAAAAAGGGCAGCAAATCCTTTTCGCTGCTACGGTAAAACGTAATGTTGGTTCCAGATTGAAGTAAATTCCTTTCATTCAACCTGGAGGCCAGCAATTCTTTAGACTACTTTGTGAGGTTCAGATCCCTGATAAAGTCAATCAGTTCATGTTGGTTAAAAGATTGAGCATTTGATGAAGTTCCTACGAAATCACTGTCACATTCCCCACTCCTGTTATCTTGTATGCGATTAGACATGCTTGATTCCTCTTCCTCCGGCAGCTCTGGTAAGTGGATGAAAGATGGAATGGGTACCTCATTTGAGTGTGGATGCGGTCGTCTTGCTGAATCGAGGTCAGGATATGTCCAATTTCTTCGATAGTTTCGATAGATGCCCTTGATGTTGACAAAATAAAAAAAAACGGTCATCATGGTGGTTTTTAGGTTCCCTCCACACCATTGGCATTCAAAATTTGAGAGAGCTCTTTTTTCATTTGTTCACTGCCGTCAATGCTCCGTTCAAGTTTTGCATATAATATGGGAAGCCCACGACTTATCTTGGTCTCCAAGCTGAACACCAAAATAACCAAGATATGCCCTCTTCACAAACTCCTCAGAAATAGGTTTCCTACTTTCTTTAAGGGTGTACTCGCCACAAATGTAGCAAAATACATCTGGATGATTCAAACAACTTCTTTGTGGGGAAGCCATAGCGTCTACTCAATCTACAAACAAAATTAGATCCCATTAGATTATCTGGTTGTACAGTTGTTCACAAACTCCCAATCAGACAAACAGACACTGGCTTTACACTCATAAAATAACAATATTTCTACACATCAGCATATAGGGCGGGTATGCCCTATCTCTAAAACAAGAGCTGATAGGGCAAACCTGATGCCATGTTTGGAATGAGCGCCCCAAATATACCCAAGAATAGGTCTAACTTCCTAGGCACCAGAAATGTTTTTTGTTGAGGGTGCATAGGAAAATCCCTTTAGCCTGAAATAACTTGCGAACGAGACAGGTACAATTATGTAAGTGAGATAACGCTATAGTAAAGCGACGACGCCCGATTGAATGCAACCAATAGCAGCGCTCCAAGTGGCGAAATGCGGATGTTAGCCATTGCAAATCGAGAACGAAACGAGATAGAGCAAAATTTCCAATTACAAAGTTGTAGAGCATCAATTAATTAGTACAAAACGACATTTGTTTCACACGGATAAGATAAATTGTCGCCTGAATATCCTACAATGTACGAAATCGATGCGCGAATATTCGAATCTGGATATTCACATTTCGCAAATGTAGCCGTATGCAAATGCTGATTGTGACGTTGTACCGTATCTACGATATAAAAATCAGTAACATGATGTACCCTTATTAGAAGTTTAGGTCTACGTACGCTGTGTGAGAATGGCGAGCTTGGATTTCTGGGATTACGCAAAAAATCAGGTGTGTGCAACAGCGCCTACAAGTCTACTGGATCTACGTCGTCGTGTTACAGATGCTTGCAATAGTTTGGCACCTTCCATACTGAGTAATGTGCACGCAGAGTTACTTTCACGAATACAAATGTGTATCGTGGGCAATGGCGAACTCTTCGAACATACCTGACATTAACTTTTTATCAGTGTGCACCAGTCTGCCTTTTTTTTGTCTGACGTCATCAAACTGTATTGACATAAGTACGCATTTATGCAATAAATTGTGTGTATTTGCTCATACCTATGCCTGTTCCTTTCAAACGTTCACACAAAAGGTCGCGCATCGTTTTCGGACATTTTAGGGTATTCAGGCAACAATTTATCTTATCCGTGTGAAGCAAATGTCGTTTTGTACTCATTAATTGATGCTCTACAACTGTGTAATTAGAAATGTTGCTCTATCTCTTTTCGTTTTCGATTTGCAATGGCTAACTTTCGCATTCCGCCACTAGGGGCGCTGCTATTGTTTGCATTCGTTCAGGCGTAGTCGCTTTACTATACCGTTATCTCACTTGCATAACTGTACCTCCCTCCGTTCGTAAGTTATTTCAGGCTAAAGGGGCTTTCCTATGCACCCTGTAGATATGATAACCCTATCAGCCAATTCAAATTCGAAAACTCAAAGACGAACCGCAATTCAGAACCAAGCATCCCAGACACACCCGACACGAAAAACAGATTCAAACCAAATCATAGACCAAATGAACCTGCAGACAAACAAAAATAGTGCCCTGCAAAATTATTGAATTCAGGCACCTTTACAATCAACTACAAACTAGGGTAAGCCTAAAAAAGGCGAATGCCCACCTGCACCTCTCAGAACAAAAGCAAAAACCATATGAAGTAAAGTATACCTAAAAAAGTTGAAACCTACCTCAACATTTCAGGACAGGAATAGAAAACCAGCATGTTGTGCTCTTCAGGTAACACCGACACGTGAGCAGTGGATTTTTATAGAGGGCAAAAGGTCACGAAACTCCGATGCCCGACAATGCGTTCCCTAAGCCACCGAGAATGAAGACAAGCAAACTACACAATGAAACTAAAAAAGAAGCCCAAATCAAACCCGCTCTATTTTAGGTATACTTTACTTTATATTGTTTTTGCTTTTTGTTCTGAGAGGTTCAGGTGGGTATTCGGATTTTTTGGGCTTACCCTGTTTTGTAGATGTTTGTAAATGTGCCTGAATTCAATTATTTTGCAGGGCCCTATTTTTGCTTGGCTGCAGGTTCATTCGGTTTGTGATTCGGTTTGAATCTTTGCTGCTCTTCTTGTCGGGTGTGTCAGGGGTGTTTCGTTCCGAATTGTGGTTCGTCTTTGAGTTTTCGAATTTGAATTGGCTCATAGGGTTATCATATACACTGAAGAGCAATTGAATTAGAGACAGCTGGAGTTATGCAAATGTGGCGCTGTGGGAGAACCTGTAAATTGAAATGACATGACGTATGCAGCGATCCGACAATATAAAGACTGATGCGACGGGAATCAGTAAGAGTCGGATGCAGTATGGGTAAGACGAAGGATCTAAACGCATTTGATCGTGGGCAAATTTTCGAGGCCCGACGAATGGGTCACTCCATCTCCAAAGTCGTGCAGGCACGGGATTTTCACGATCCACTGTGTCACGGGTGCACCGTGAGTACATCTAATCCGGTAAAACCATCCCTGCCAGGGCCAACTGCCGTGGACAACAGCGTGTGGATGAGCGGGGTCATCGTTGGCTATCTCGCATTGTAATAGCGGATAGACGGGCCACAGTACAAGAAATCACTCGGAAATTTAACGCTGGTGCACAAAAACGTGTAAGCAGCCACACCATCCAGAACCATCTCTTCGCTACGGGGTACAGAAGCCATCGTCCTACGAGGGTACCGCTGCTGACCGCACATCACAGGGTGCAAAGATTAGCATGGGCGCGGAATCATCACCACTGGACCCTAGACGTGTGGGAAAATGTTGCCTGGACTGATGAGACGAGATTCACGTTGGTACATGCGAATGGCATGATAGGAGTAAGGCGCAAACCACATGAAACGTTGGATCCTTCTTGCCAGCAGGGTACTCTTCAAGCTGGTGGGGGTTGCATTCTCGTCTGGGGACTGTTTACGTGAACTCTAACGGAACCCCTGGTACGTGTGACATCGTCTTTCACAGGTCAACGTTACCGGGATATCCTGGACGACCATTTGCTCCCGTTAGTGCGTCTTCAACATCCCACTGGGGACCTTATCCTGCAACAAGACAATACACCGTGCCATCGCTCCCTAATTGTATCCGAATGGTTGGATGAACACTGCATCGACGTGACCTCGCTTCCTAGTCCAGCTAGGTCACCTGACCTCAATCCCATCGAGCACATCTATGATGCCATTGAGAGAGATGTTCGAGGCTCTGACACCCCTCCATCAAATCTTCGTGAACTGTGGGAGCTTGTTTAGGGGTCGTGGATCCGTATGGCTTCCCATCGCTTCCGGTGTTCTGTCGAATCCATGCCGAGACGAATCGCCGCCGTCATCAGAGCGAAAGGATGTTCTACACTTTACTAGACAGATATCTCTAATTCAATTGCTCTTCAGTGTATATACATATTAGCATTGAGTTTCCGGGGACGACGTACGTGGTTGTGGGTCGACACTTGGAACCTATCTGTCCAAATAGCCCCACAAGTGCTCTACGCGGGGCGATTTCGCCGGATAAGGGAGAACGGAGACATCGCTGTCTTGTTCCTGGAACCAGTCACGCACCCCTTAGCGACGTGGCAGGGTGCATTTTCCTCTTGGTCGACATTATCACCACTAGGGTAAACGTCCAACATGAAGGGATGTATGTGGTCAGCGAGGATGAATAGTTATCCATTGGCATTCAGGGATACATCCAGTGGTACCAGTGGTCCCAGGTCACATCAAGAAAACATCCCCTGAGCATGCACACTGTCACCGCCTGCCTGTACTTGACCGACAAGGGTGTCCGGGTGTTGGTTTTCGTGTGTCTTACACCGTATCCGCCACCGTCCATCACTTCTGGGGAGTATAAACCTCGGCTCGTCGGAAAAGGCAACAGTTTCCCACTCTTCAACTGTGCAACGACGGTAGTGCAATGCGGACTGCAGGCGTCGTTGCCGACGGACCTGGGTTAACATGGGTTAATTATTTTACTGATTCCCGAGTTTCTCTACTTATCTTTCCTGGTTGAACCAAGCATGCCTTTCTGCATGCTTTTTTCAATTGTCTGCAGCCTTGACGCAGCGTCAATTCCCAAGACCCATGCGTAACAGGGTTTGCTCTACTGTTATCGGGGATATGTACCTAGGTACCCCAGTGTTCATGTGCGTACTCAGTCGCTGCACAGTTGCTCGTCGGTTGCCCTTTACGAGTAGATGGAAGGCACGTTCTCATTTGGGGTTGATGGACTTTGGGGATCCACAGTTATGACGTCGGGATGTACTCAGTGTGTGAACGGTCCATTCTTGGTACACCTTTGCTACAGCACCTCGCGAACAGCCCACGAAATCTGCTGCTTCTGAGATGCTTCCACCCTGGGCGCGGTAGTCAAAGATCATTCCATTTTGAACGTCCATTAAATCACTAATTCTGCCCATTGTGCTCACGTAACGCACTATGGCTCATCTGTCCTGGCCAGCCGCTGACCTCTCCATGTTTCGACCTTGTCACGTGCACTCAGTGACGCGCCTAGGTGGATACACTGTAAAACCGGGGGCGGTCTATTCTGATACGAATGTGTATATCATCATCATCACGGTCAACCATTATCAATCCACTGCAGCATTAAGTTCCTTCCATAACGGCCTGTCTTGATGAAGCCAATATTCTTCATGTCACTCCAGCATGAATAAAACCACCCATTTCCCACATGGTCTTCTCCTAAGTCTTTTACTGTTTCTTGGTATCCAGTCTAACATTTTGGTTTTCCATCGGCGGTTTGTCCTTCGGAAAATATGTCCAGCCCTTTGTCATTTCAGGGATTTTACTCCGATCATGATGTCTTCCAGCCTTGTCATTTTTCTGATTCCCGAGTTTCTCTACTTACCTTTCCTGGTTGAACCAAGCCTGAGTCTCTGCATGCTTTTTTCAATTGTCTGCAGCCTCTGTATGTCTTTTTTTAGTTAAGGCCCACGTCTTCGTACGTACATCAGAATTGGAAGGATGCATTGATAAAACATTTTTTTTAAGGTACAATGGCATACTGTTCTTGAAAATTAAACTGTTTCTTTGAGAAGCATATATATATTTACGCTCCTCCATTACTTTCCAATGTTTTTAAGTTATTTTGCTGTGGAAGAACATCGACGAGTTGATATAATAAATATTAAACGATTCATAAGCATTATAGAAATCAGAATTTATTTTATTTTATTTTGCGTAAGTAACATTTTTCCAACCGTGCTGTTACCGTTAAAAGATGGATACAATTTGCGTTACTTCGAAACCAGCAACGAAGTAACATATTTTTGTAGGAGAGAAAAGATTTTTGTGCTCTCGTGTGACCTTCGTCGATGACGTATTGTTGACGTCAGCATTATCCAGCAACAGCTGTGATAGCCTTTGCCTCAAGATGCTTCGGGGTTCTCGTGTTACAAATTTTTCCTTTGCCGTATACGTCAGAACAAAGGGCTACCTCAAACGAGATTTATTGTATTTCTGTCGGTAAAGCTAAAATGATTGCACATATTGCCATCTTTTTCAGGGCCTTGAAAAAGGGAAACATAAAACTTTAAGACCATTTCACGATGTGTCGGAAGAACGCTGCACAAGAAGTGCTGAGTGACTGAAAAATAATGTGTGAAACGTGTTTATGCTGAAGTAACGTTGCTCTCTTGAAAAGCGGGGAACTCTTAAGTTATTTTCTGTCTTTTGAAATGTCACTCCTTCCTCTGAAAGAAATAAGTTTAAAACATCATTCGAAAATTCAGATTATTATTTTCATAAGCGAAACAAACGCTCATCGATCGGAGCATTGGCGCTGGAAACACAGGTGACCATTTATTAAGTAAAATGGATGCAGAACCTTTGTAGATGTAAACGTGAAGGTGAATGGAGTTTCCGTGAGTAAAAGGTAAGAGAAGAAATGTTGCGGGCCTCCTTTTCTTTAATCTGCTTATACAATTTAGTTACGCAATCCATGAAATTTTAAACTTTTACTGTATTTTCTGTGAAGTTCATTAGCATCTAAGACTATAAGTCCCAAATTTGAAACCGCTGGTTACAAGGAGGGGACAGGGCCAGCGTCGTAAAACCGGAGCCCCACCAATGCATCATCTGGTGCTGCGGCACCTATATATATATATACAGGGGTTGGATAGAATGATATGAACACCACGCTCAGAGACGTGACTTTTAAAGCAGCTGCGTACCTCGCAATACCCAAAGGTATCTACCACTTTTTGGTTATAATAGCTTTGTTTAGAACATCAAGGTCTTGTTTAAACGCATTTAAAGTGCCTTGTCTTAGAATTTCATTTAGGATGACGACGAAATGAGCAACCTGACGCACTTCGAAAGAGGGCTAATTGTATTTGGCCAGCTAGTTGGTGCCTCCATGAAAACAATCGCCAGGGTAGTGGGGGTGGTATCCAGATCTACTGTGTTTAACGTCATGCTAGCATACCATGTTGGTGGCAAAACCTTGTCTACGAAACACAAGAGCGGCCAGAAAACGACCCTGAATGATAAAGACAAGGGAGCAATAAAGAGGATTGTTACCCGTAATAAGAAGAAAACGGCGTCGAAAATTAGTGCAGAGCTCAAGCTGCACCTCCATACCCCAGCATCAACGAAAACAGTGCGCAGGAAACTGCATAAAAAATATCTGAAAAGATATTCATGGCAGAGCTGCTATTACAAAACCTCTGATGACACGGGTCAATGTACAATGGAGATGGCAGTGGTGCCTGGAGCATACAACGGGGACTGCTGATGCATGGAAGCGTGTAATGTTGTCAGATGAATCTATATTCACACTATTTCCCACCGCAGGACGTGCTTACGCGTGGGGAACACCGTCAGCGTACTATCCAGACTGTCTGCTCCCAACAATGCAGCATGGTAGTTGTTCTGACATGCTCTGGGCGGTCATATCGTGGTTTTCAGCTGGTCTCCTGATCCCATTGAAAGGACGGATGACTGGCAGGGCTTATGAATTAATTTTGGCCGACTAAGTTCCTCCAATGGCATAGGCATTATATACTGCTGGAGATGCCATCTAACAAGATGGGAACGCCCCAATTCACAGAGCTCGGAATGCCCAATCATGGTTTAAAGAACATGAGGACAAAGTTTTACACCTTCCTTTGCTTCCCCAGTCACCAGACTTAAACAAAATTGAACCACTGTGATCTGTGCTGAAAAATGGATTAAGATCCTGTTATCCTCCTCGTACTCTGTCAAGGACCTGGAGCAGTTTGTTCATGAAGAATGCTGTAACATCCCACTAACCAACATTAAGGATTTGTATGTGTCCAATCCAAGAATGATTCAGGTGGCTTTTGTTTTATACATATACACTATCTACCAACAAGTAATTGGACATCTGTGATAGCAAAGGAAAACGAAGTTTATTCACCTTCCACAGTTGGTGGAGCCTCCACGAGCGGCGATTGCCGTTGCGACCCTCCGGGGCATACTCTCAACGAGGCGTTGTACGACAGCTAGCGGTATTTTCTTCCACTCGGCTTGGAGAAGACAGGTCAGTTCCTTCACCTATTTCGGACGGTGGGGGCACCCCTTAAGTCGACGCTCCAACTCCTCCCAGCGGCGCTCGATAGGGTTAAGGTCCGGACTCTGCGCAGCCCAGTCCGTTCGATTGACCCTATTGTCACAAAACCAAGCCATGCTGGACCTCGCAACATGACAGGTGGCATTGTCATCCTGAAAGTTACATGGGTCCACCCAGTAAAACTGCCACAACGTAGGAAGCGCATGGTCATCCAAAATGGTGCAGTAGGTCGCGGCGTCGAGTCTACCAGGAATTGCGACCAAGGGTCCCGTGCCATACCAGGAGAAACACCCCCATAGCATAATTCCCCGCCGCCGAACTTCACAGTTGGCACAATACATTCCGGCAGGAGGCGTTCTCCAGGCAGACGCCAAACTCAGACCCTGCCATCCGAACGGTGGAGGATGAACCTTTATTTGTCGCTCCAGAGAACCTGTTTCCACTGTTCAATGGTCCACTGTCGACATTCTTTGCACCACGTTAGCCGAGCAGCGCTGTTGGACTTGGTGATCAAAGGCTTGTGAGCGGCAACACGTCCATGATAACCTATCAGATGGGCTTCTTAACGGATGGTATTCATCAAAAGAACACTCTCGGATGCCTGTTGAAACTCCTCGCGGATGTGGCCCATTGATTTCGTGCGGTTCTTCCGAATTTCTCTGGCTAGCACCAGTCGGTCTCTAACTCCCAGTTTTGTGAGTCTGCCGGGTCGGAAAACATTCCGACATTCACCTTTCATCTTCCACTTGCCAATCACGTAGGCCATTTTCGATTTTGGGTACTTCAACTCGCTGGATAGGTGACGTATGGATCGTCCATTTCTGTGATACCCGACGATTACACCTTTCTCGATATCAGAGAGCTCCGAACTGCGTGGCATCTTTCATACGACTGGTTGCGTTGTTGTTTCCCACACGATATTTCACGGCGGCGGCCGCCGTGATATGTATCAGAACCGCAGATATCGTCGATTGCAGGGGTGTCCAATTATTTGTTGGTATATAGTGTATTATACAGGGTGATTCCTAAAGTTCTACGTCACCTCAATAACTTGGGAACAAAGGCAGCTAGAGCTATGGAAGTCAGGTCTGGTATAGTGAAACGACCATGCCCTATCGGATGAGAGTGACTGCAGCGCCCCTATTGGCAAAATGTGGAAGTTAGCACTGCTATCTCGGACACCACGAGAGATACGGGAACGAGATCAATTATACACTTGTAGAGCATCAACAAATTAGTAGGAAATGACATATGGTAGAAACGGCTGGGGTAAGCAGAAGGCTGGAAACGTGAAGGAAACACAAGGTTTATTTTATTATACTCAGGCATGAATACCAATGGAGTACATTGGTCGTATTTAATGCAACAGCGTTACTTACGTAACGTTGCGTTTAACGTAAATAGGGTTCAATATGGTCACCATCTGTCACAATACACATTTGAATGCGAGACAGAACTTTCCGTTGTACGTTCGCCAGCATAACAGGTGTCACGCTCTACACGCAGCGACGATGCGCAGTCGGAGATCGTGGATACTCGTCGGTTCCACCCTGTACACGTGATCCTTTAGGTAACCCCAGAGGAAGAAATCCATGGGAGTTAGATCCGGGGATCGTGGAGGCCACGCTACGGGACCACCACAACCGATGATCTGTTGCCCGAAAGTGTCAGAAAGGAAGTGCTGTACCACTGTTGCTTGATGTGCCGGAGCGCCATCATGCTGAATCCATAATGAGCTGGCAACTTGCAGAGATAGATCATCTAACTTCTCAGGTAATGTGCTTTGTAACAGCGGCAGGTATCTTCGTCCATTTAATGCGCCCTCATAGAAAACAGGCCCAACAAGTCGGCCCTTCCAGATACCACACCAGACAATCATCGACCAGCGCACCTGATGCCTCATTTCCTGTGTACAAAATGGATTCTGAACTGCCCAGTAATGGGTGTTTTGTTTGTTCAGCACCCCGGCGCGTGTGAACTGCCCCTCGTCAGTCCAATGGATGTTTGGTAGAAACGCCGCATTTTCTTCTACGGTGTTCATTACAGCATTGCACCAATCTAGACGTCGTTGGTTATCCCCAGGCATCAGTACATGCAGCGGTACTGTACGGTACGGGTGGACACCATGCCAATGGAAAATGTTCCACCCACGGGATTGCGATAAGCCACATGCCATACTGACTTCCCTCGTACTGGTGTGTGGGTTGGCCAAAACGTATGTCAGAACATCGACTGTTTGCACATCCCTGCCCATTCCGGAGGGTTGGCCCGAACGGGGACGCGCTGTAAAACTGCCTGTCTCTCGTAGCCGTCGAACCGCGCGACTGATGGTCCACGCTGTTAGCGATGGATGAGACGGAAATCGTAAGCCATACTTGCGTGACGCTTCCCTTGCATTGCGTCCGAATTCTCCATATAGCAGTACCATCTCGCAATACTGTTGATTCGAATAGCTTGCCATGCTCGTTCTTTACCCGATACTCATGTTACGAATGACATAGCTCCTGACCGACGATCTTTTATACATTGCCACGCCACGCCTAATATGGCAGGTGAGGCGTTATGTCACACCAGAATTCGCATACGGCACTCACAGACGTGAGGTCGCATACGTCATATATTTCTCTCTTCTAGACTGTTACAACGACACGAACCTGTTTCGCACAAGTTCGCGTTTCCAGCCTTCTACTTACCCCAGCCGTTTCTACCATATGTCGTTTCCTACTACTTCTTTGATGCTCTACAAGTTTTTAATTGATCTCTTTCTCGTATCTCTCATGGTTTCCGACATAGGAGTGTTAACTTCCACATTTTGCCACTAGGGGCGCTGCAGTTACTCTCATCCGATAGCGCATGGTTGTTTTACTATACCATACTTTACTTCCATAGCTCTAACTGTCTTTGTTCCCAAGTTATTGAGGTGACTTAGGACATTAGGAATCACCCTGTATATATGGATCTCCTTGGCATTGTTTATGAATGGTCTCACAGGACTGGCACTCCAGTGGAACTATTCTTTCAATGGTTGAGTTCAATTATGGAGGAGGTGTATAAATCAGTGGTAAAAACTTTCGAAGACATGGTTATGTTAAGAACTGGATGAGAATTAGGGCTCAAATTAAAGAAATACAGGATAATTTCATTGTTACACAGATAGATAAAAGTAATAATAATTACGCTTTTATTTTAAAAAATATTACTACCAAGTGCATGCTTCAGAATTATCAAATGAAAACACTTATAAAACAGTTTCAAATTATGATTTAAATACATTAAAAAAGAGGTTGATTGGTTTGAATAAGCTATTAAAAATAAATAAGATACAGTTACAAGTTCCTTATGTTTTTGCAATTCTTAAATTTTATAAGCAGCTTGTAAAATTCAGATTCATCACTTGTTGAGTAAATAGTTACAATAATCAAGCCTGTAAAATATTTTTAAAAAATACTGTTCGTTATTTATATTAATATTTCAGATACTTCATGAATTATTAATAATAATAAAAAGTTTTGGAGTTTGTTGGCTTGATTAATACTGCTGACATAGAGATTACCACTTATGATTTTTCAAATTTATTTACTTCAATCGTCTTAAGTGAATTACGTAGAATTCTGGATCTTTATTTTGATCAATTTGGTCACCAGTTGGAAGTAGAATTGGAATATTTGACAACTTTATGTAATTTCTGTGTTTTAAATAATTATGTATATGATAGTAAACAATTGTATATTCAAGTGAGGGGTGTGCCAATGAGTACTTGTTGTTCCAGTCTACTGGCGAACCTTTACATTCATCATTATGAGGAGAAATTTAGTTCACTTGCATTTTTTCCATTCAGATATGTATATGATGTAATTACATTTTCCTTCAGTCGTCCTCCTGTTTCTGTGAATGACATTTATCCTCCAGGGTGGATGCTGTGTAAGACGAGTACTAAGAATCATACATATTTTCTTTATTTGGATATTCATCTGCAGGGACAGGGTATTAGTTTGGACGTTTTTCATAAAAGGGTACATTTCAACTTTAACACCAATGTCATGAGTGATTGGTATTCAAATATTTCAAATCACGTTCTTATGAATATCATTGTCTCTCAGTTTGTTAGAGTCACAAGAATTTGTAATAACAGATCTAACATTACAAAACAACTAAAAATACTTTTCTCTTCTTGCTTAAAAAATCATTATCCTTTGAAATATTGTCTATTCCATTTTGAAAATCTGTTGACTCTTTTAATTCAGGAAAATCTTTCAAAATTAGATTATGCAATATTGCCACATCTAATACTTTAATTAACCATTTTTCGCGCTACAATTCATAATATTTTCTTCCGAGTCGCCCCGAAACTTTAACATTACACTTGCTCTTATATATTAGTAGTACACTTGCACCTAGTATGTCTTTTTTGGAATTCGACAGGGGTCGCCACAAGGTATCATTTAGTTATTGTTTGATTCATGAATTGTGTTTGGGAAATGTGTATGGCATTTGTTCAATTTCTTCCGTGTGGCTTGGGATTAGTGTATTTGAAGAACGGATTGAGTTGGTATGGGATTCCTGTTCGTTAGGACGAAAGTGTCTGTGGTTACTTTGTTTAAGGTAAGTCCTTATATTTAATTTTTGGTTCAGGTAGGAAAGACCGGGTGTCTAGTCCTAAATTTTGCAAATGTCTTAACCCTTATTTTGGAGATTGTTTTTCAGTTACTTAATTAAACACCCACATGAACCAGAGTCGGGGGCCGGGGATGTCTTTCCCTGACGAGTGGCTCCCTGTTTCCGACATTCTGTGTTTACTGTAATTTCTATTATGGCTATTTTTGTGTGTATATTTGTAACAGCATGTGTTCAGGTTTACGTTCGTTAATTCATGGGGGTGAGGGGGTTTCTTTGGGGAGTTCTTCGTTGATTGTGAGTAAAATTTGTTTATATATATATATTATGATGCGAAAACCGTTTACAGGTTTTCGAAACATAACTTTATTACGAAGATATTAAGACCGAAAGTTTTATAACGTCACTCGTCTTTTCCGTTATTTCGCTTTGGCTGTAAAAATATGAAGTAATCACATGTCATCGACCACGTAATAATAACTTAATGTTGTCAAATTTATCTCCCTATCATTTTAAGACGTAATTGAACAGAAAGGAACACACCCAGCTACATTAAAGATAGCAATTACATTTACTTGCCTAAACGGTTCATTAAACAAATTTGTTATGAATGAAATTAACTTTAAATTATTATTGAATAAATCGTGAGTAATACATAACGCTGGACAACAATTAAATTGTTTCTGACGGGAAAGTGTGCAATTCTGTATGAAATTAACCCACTGAACACGAATATCGCATTGAAAAACTTTCATTAGCTCTTGTTTCGGAAATACAGCTAATGGAACGTTAAACATTTGTGATTTTTAGTAAAAAAGTAGGTAAAATGAGTAATATTTTTTTATGTTACATATTAATAAATGTATGATAAATATAATAAATGTTAGTAAATGTATATTAAAATGGTACTGAAATAAAAATATAGTAAGAACATCAGGTTCGTACCACGTTTACCGTACTCTTAGGCACCGTCAGGTCAGGAAGTATTGCATCATTGGGTAAGAAGTCCGGAGTTCCCGCGACATCCGGTGTAGTATTACCCGATGTGATGCAATCCTATCAGTTTTAACAGCCCGACGGTAAAGAGCTCAGTTCATTCGTTTCTTTCCCTTCATTGGTGAGTGTACTCTCGTGATAGCAGCCGGTTAAACTGATCCTTGTATTGTGAAACTACGTAGCTATGCCGCGTGCATGTTTGAATAAAGCGGATAACTTTTGCTATGTATGTGGTAAAGTGACATTTGCTGCACAGAAAACGTCCATCACTCCGGTTGTTTAAAAGGCTTATCATTTACATTACGGCTGCAGGATAGGCAACGAGGATAAGGACTGGGCTCCGCATGTATGTTGCCGCACGTGTGCAACGAATCTGTCACAGTGACTTAATGGCAAAAGAAAAACGATGGGTTTTGCTGTTCCCATGATTTGGAGGGAGCCCACAAATCACATAAAGGACTGTTATTTCTGTATGGTGCCACCAGTGGCTGAAGGTATCACAAAGAAGAAGAAATGGATTGTAGAACATCCAAATATACCTTCTGCTGTACAACCTGTATCTCATTCTGAAGGACTACCCATTCCCAAGCCTCCGACAAATTTTGTTATCGATTTAGATGAGGTCCAGGAAGATGATTTGTGTAATCCGAAACCGACAACGTCACGGATTAATGAAAGCGATGACGAATATGCATCTTCTGAGTCTATGCCACATAAAATTACATCAGAGGAACTGAACGACCTTGTTCGCGATTGGAATTTAACCAAAGTTAAAGCAGAGCTATTAGCGTCAAGGCTTTGTCAATGGAATCTTCTAGAACAAAATGTTCGAGTGAGTTCGTTTCGTATTCGTCACCGACAATTCGAGCAATTCTTCCAAAAGTGAAAGCTTTGCGTTCTGATGCAATATTGACGGCCTTATGCAAGGACTAGGAATACAACATATTACGCAAGAATGGCGTCTATTTATAGACTCCTCCAAGTTGAGTCTTAAGATGGTTTTACTGCATAACGGGAATCAGCTACCGTCCATTTTAGTTGCACATGAAAGATACCTACAACAACTATAAACAGCTACTGGACAGACTTAATTACAAAAATTATGGTTGGCTTATCTGTGCTGACCTGAAGGTAGTGTCTCTGTTGATGGGCCTTCAGCAGGGATACACAAAGCACTGCTGTTTTCTTTGTCACTGGGATAGCCGAGCTACATGTCTGCACTACATCGATAGAGACTGACCTCCTAGGACGTCTTTGACACCTGGACAAATGAATATTCAGAACCCACCACTGACAGATCTTCAGAAAATCATACTACCCCCTCTTCACATAAACCTCGGTCTTGTAAAGCAATTGGTTAAAGCGATGGACAAAACTAAACCAGCGTTCAAGTACTTGCATGACAAATTTCCTCGACTGAGCGAAGCAAAAATAAAAGAGGGAATTTTTGTGGGTCCGCAGATCAGACAACTATTTCAAGATTCGCAGTTTGAGGATATGCTTCATTGTGATGAAAGAGAAGTGTGGGATGCCTTTCGTCAAGTATCAACAAACTTCCTGGGGAATTCCAGGACTGAAAATTACGAAGATCTCATTACCGACCTGCTTGCTCTATATCAAAAATTCAAAGTACAGGTCGCTCCATCTCTTTTCTGGTTTCAACACCACCAAAGGAAACTTTATTGTTTTTTAATACAATTGTGGTTATGTTTTTAAATGTCTTTAAAACTCCACTTCCTGGATTCTCACCTGGATTTCTTCCAGGATAACTGTGGCAAATTTAGTGATGAGCATGGTGAACGGTTTCATCAAGATATGGCCGTAATGGAGCAACGATTCCAGGGAAAGTGGTCCACTTTGATGCTCGCAGACTACGTTTGTACACTCTTCAGAGATGCCCCTCTGGTGGAATACCCAGGCTTCTCGTGGTACATCCTGTTCCCACTAAAGGGGCTCTGACGAACGCCAATAGCGGTATAACTATACCATCGGGATTACAGGAAATGCTATCCCACACTCACCAACCCGATTGGCCAGCGTGGTGAGTTATAGCCAAACCCCTCCAAAATGACTCCACAACTTAAATCTTCGCCCTCAGTCTCCGGCAGCTGGAATGTACCTGGCCAAGGCAGCGGCCAGTGCTACATGAAAGCAGAGGGTGCTAAGAATCCCCAGAGGAGCGGACTAAGCTGCCATTTGATGTTGATTATACATATATATATGGGATGTAAGGTCAGGGGCTGCGTAACATCACAGCCTCTCCTTGACAAATGTCAACCCCGCCTTCTCGTGGTGCATCCTGTTCCCACTAAAGGGGCTCTGACGACCGCCAATAGCGGTATAACTATACCATCGAGATTAGAGAAAATGCTATACCACACTCACCAACCCGCTTGGCCAGCGTGGTGAGTTATGGCCAAACCCCTCCAAAATGACTCCACAACTTGAATCTTCGCCCTCAGTCTCCGGTAGATGGAATGTACCTGGCCAAGGCAGCGGCCAGTGCGACATGAAGGCAGAGGGTGCTAAGAATCCCCGGAGGACCGTACTAGGCTGCCATCTGATGCTGACCTTGGCTACGTATAATGGACGCTCCCTATCTTCTGATTCAAGGCTTCTTGAATTGGAAGAGGAACTACAAAGTATCAAGTGAGACATCGTGGGGCTAAGTGAGGTAAGGAGAAATGGAGAAGATCTCATTGAACTGAAAAGTGGACATCTCTTCTACTAACGTGGGACGGATACTGGCAGAACTACTGGTGTTGGATTTATAATACACAAGAAACTGAACGATAAAGTTGTAGAAGTTGAAAGTTCCTCTGACAGAGCTGCACGACTCGTTATCCAACTCTCGAGAATATACCAGGCTCAGATTATTCAAACTTATGCGCCCACCACAAGTCATCCTGAAGAAGAAATTTAAGAATTTTATGAGTTAATTCTTCATCTAAATAATAAAGGTAAGCAGCACTTAAAGATAATTATGGGAGATTTCAATGCAAAAATAGGGCAACGGCAACAGAATGAAACTTCAGTAGGTAAATTTGGTCATGACAACAGAAACCAGCGTGGAAATACTCTCGTAGAGTTTGCAGAGACAGAACGGTTTTTATCTTGAACTCCTTTTTCAAGAAAAAGCCACACAGGAAATGGACATGAAGACATCCAAATGGGACGACAAGTGAAATTCATTTTATTATGTGTAACAAAAAATTTGTCATAGAAGACTGCAGTGTGGTAAACAAGTTCAACACATGTAGTGACCATAGATTGGTGAGATGTAAGATGCACCTCAACACTAAACTCGAACGTAGCAAGCTCATAAGACAAACAAAAGGTATTGACATAACCAACCTTAAGAAACACCATAATACCTTCAAGTTGGAACTGAAGAACAGATTCTCTGCTTTAGAAGGCCTAACATCGGAAAAAGTGGATATTTCTGAAGTTAACAGAAAAGTAACCAAAGCTCTTATGGAAACAGCAACAAAATCATCTGGGTCTAAGAACAAGTTGCATGTGAACAAATTATCATTAAAAACCAAAATGTTGATGCAAAAAGAAGAGAGATGAGGACAACTAAAGAAGATACGACTTCCAAAGTGGAATATATAGAGCTATGCAAGACAGTACGAAAAAGTATCACTGAAGACGTAAGAAAATTCAACTGTGAACTAGTGAGGAAAGCAATTGAAAACAACCAAAGCCTAAAGATAGCAAAGGGACACCTCAGTAAGGGAAGAAAACAGATTATGGCACTGAGAAAAGAAGATGGTTCTGTAATAAGAAATAGAGGCGAAATTTTGACAAGAGTAAAAGATTTCTACTCCAAATTATATGAAAGGGATGATACATGTACTCCAGACATCATGAAAGGTACCAGTACCAGAGTTCTTCCAGTTCTCCCAGCAGAAGTTGCACATGCAATCAAGAACATGAAGCGGGGAAAAGCTCCAGGAGAAGATGGAATTACTGTAGACATCATACAAGGAGCAAGTGGAGAAATCGAAGCAGTACTCGCCCAAATTTTCACTCGATGCCTTAATGAAGGGAAGATTCCTGAGGATTGGAACAACGCTACAATGACCTTGCTACATATAAAGGTGACATTGAGGATCTCAGTAACTACAGACCTATCAGCCTCCTATCAGTGGTTTATAAAATCTTCACTAAAGTTCTTTCACAACGCTTGAAGGTGACATTGGACATGGCTCAACCGAGAGAAAAAGCTGGATTCAGGAGTGGCTACAGCACAATAGATCATATCCACGTACTGAGAGAACTAATTGAAAGAGCGAGGGAATATGAACTTCCATTGTGCATGGCTTATATCGATTATGAAAATGCCTTTGATTCGGTGAAACCATCAGCAGTTACAATGGCTATGCAATCCTGCGGTGTTGAAGATGCGTACAATAATATTATTAATAACATCTGTGAAAATGCAAGTGCAAAGATTCGGCTGTTTGAAAATACAACACACATAAAAATTGGAAATGGAGTGAGACAAGATGACACCATATCTCCGAAGCTCTTTAATGCCACATTGGAAAATGTCTTTCAATCACTGAACTGGGAAAACAAAGGGTTAAAGATTCATGGAGATTATCTAACCCACCTTCGTTTTGCTGAAGACATAGTCATTTTTGAAACTACCCCATCAGAGCTGCAGTGTATAATCCAGGAACTTGCTGACACGAGTAAAGAAGTGGGGTTAAAAATGAACTTTCAGAAGACAAAAGTGATGTTCAATGCTTTTACAAGAAATGAAGATTTATCTATTGATGGAGAAAAGCTGGAGATAACAGACACGAACGTTTATCTTGGACAGCAGGTATCAAGCGAGGGTCACATTGATGAAGAAATTAATCGGCGTACAAAACTTGCCTGGAGAGCTTTTGGAAGAAACAGCATAATTTTCAAGAGCAATATGTCATTATGTCTTAAAAGAAAAGTATTTGATCAATGCATCCTTCCAGTGCTTACGTATGGTGCAGAGACGTGGACCTTAACTAAAAGAGACATACAAAGGCTTTAGACAACTCAAAGTAGCATGGAGAGGTGCAAGCTTGGTGTAACCAGGAGAGATAAGAAGAGGAACTCGTGGATCCGAAAAATGACAAGATTGGAAGACATCATGATCAGAGTTAAATCCGTGAAATGGCAATGGGCAGGACATACTGCCAGAAGGACAGACCCTCGATGGACAGCCAAAATTTTAGATTGGATTCCAAGGGACAGGAAAAGACCAAGATGAAGACCACATGGAAGATGGATAGATGAAATTCGAAAGTATGTGGGAGTGACATGAAGGGGACTGGCACAAGACAGACCGTTGTGGAGGAGACTTGGGGAGATCTTCGTCCAGCAGTGGTTTGATAATGGTTGACAATGATGATGATGATGATATATATATATATATATGCAATAATGAAGACGTACATAAACACTGGTTGCAATTGCTGAGGAACACTTGCATGCTATTTCAATGGGAGATATTTGGTATGAAGGTTGGCAGACTGAAGTCAAAATGTCCTATAAACTGATTTAAAATAATAAATTTCGTCATATACACATGGAAAATTTCTTAGGAACACATATTTTGATTATAATTTTGAATTGTGTTAACTGTTTGAAGCTCTTTAATTAGCAGCATAAACAAATATTTATAAGGGAAGCGCATCGAGAGTTGCAGGCAAATTATATGCTTCTCTCCCATTGAAATAGCATGCCCGTGTTTCTGATCAATGGTCAACCAGTGTACCTGCATATTACAAACAAACCGTAGCCAATTCAACTTTTTTATGGTCATATTCTGTTTCAGCACATGAATTCATTAAGAAATGGCTGTTTTTATCTCGGAAGCATGAACTTCATTAAAAATTGTTGTCCAGTGTAATTAACATTATCACAATAGCTGTTCAAAATGGCGACTACCAACTACGATGCACGCACTGATTCGTCGCATCAGGCATTGTTGGACCCCCTCAAAAATTATGGGAGTATTTCAGATGGTGTCACATGCCAGTTGTATTCTTGCCAGAAGTTCTTCACTTGTGTCTACTTCCTCTTGCTCGTAGACGATGCTTTTAATATAGCCCTAAAGGAAAAACTCCTGCGGTGAAATATCAGGAGAGCGCGGAGGCCAGGCAATGGGGCCTCCTATTCCAATCCAGTATCGTATCATCTCTTGATTCAAGTGGGTATAGATTCTACGTGTACAATTGGCTGGTGCCCCATCATGTAGGAACCACATACTCCGAATTACAAGAAGCAGCGCATCTTTTAGAAGTTTGGACAAGATATTTTTAATAAAATGTTGGTATTTGTGGCCGTCCAGTTGTCGGGGTAGAAGATACGGCCCCACTAAAATGTGATTCAGTATGAAGGCCAAAATGTTAATTGAGAAAAGGTGTTGGTAGCTTGTCGTATGTGTAGCATGAGGGTTCATTTTACTCCACAGACGATTGTTCGGGCTAATAAATAATTCCTCGTTATTAAAGCATGCCAGATCGGCAAAAAGTACAAATGCTGGAAATTGTGTGTACGCATTGCAGAGATCCTGAAATCATCGACAGAAATTTAGGCGTGTGGTAAAGTCAGTAGGTCCTAATTCCTGGACTGGATGTAACCGGCAGGGATGAATCTTATGTGCGTGCATTACCCTCCATACCGTACTTTTAGCTGTTCCCACCTCACGTGTTACAGCTCTAGTGCTAGACGACGGCTGATGGTGTGTATTCTCAAGAATCTCCATATCAACATCTGCATTCCTTGTAGTTGTTCAACCAGCAGTATCACTATAATTTCGCTTTAGCAATCCCGTGTCATGCAGACGATGACCAGTCTCTCTAAAAAACAGTGTGAACTGGATGTCGTCTGTTTAGAAATCGTTATGCATACAGTCCTGCAGCTGCTCTGCCATTACAGCGTACTTCCTCGTAAACCAGGTGCATAGCAGAAAGTTCAGCGTTTGTTTATTCTTCCATTATGCTAGCTTGCTATTGAATGAAGCACGAAATTGAAGGACGCACGAATTGAATGAAGCAAAAAGCTTTTATTGCTTGTCTAAGCGAAAACAGGCATTCTGTGCAGATCTTTCAGTCGTTCTTATCTTCATTAATGGTGAAGTATACATATGCAAATTAGGTTTCACGCAAGGATACTTGATTTCTTTTCTGGCGACTCTATTGTTCTGCTCATTTTTTTTTCTTTTTTCTGAAAATCCATGTTTGTGGTATCTTTAAAGTGATGTGATAACTGATATTTCCACAAGCTAGGCAAATTTTATTTCAAAGCGAACGTGCAATCATAAAATTTTCGGCCTCAATATCTCCGTAATAAAGCTATATTTCGATAAACGGCGAACGGTTTTCGTACCACAGTGACGTCACATACTCTACCACTCAAACTTTGCAATATACTTCTCCAATTTTAATATCTGGATATCTTTCTGTTGATAGTGAATTCGGTCCTAAGCAAGTATCACGTCAAACACCCAACTATACATATGCTCTTAGGGTTATAATGAGGAAACATCACGACTGTAAATGCAAGATACCTTAATCAACAGAATAAACTGATTCCCAGCACGAATTGGTAACAGGGTACCGTGTTGACAATCGCTCCGTACGTGATATTTCAGCGACATTGAAGATCCATAGATTCCTGTTTGGTTATACGATTTGAATGTACAAAAGCGGACTGAAAAATGGTCTTCCAAAAAACGTCCCAATAAACAACTAAAGCTAACAAAAACATGACAGGAGAGCTCTGCAAAGGACTTTCCTTTACGAGCGTAAGTCAGTACTGTCTCAAAACACCTAATTCCTAGGTGTGATAAAACTCAGCACGACATACGTTATACTTCGACTATTGCCACAATTGAATTAGCGTAGCGTAAAACCGTCTATCTTGGACTATAAACCAATGGAAATCGTGCTATTTACTAGCGGGGTCCAGGTACACAGTCTATCACTCTGATTGCTTCATGTGTGTGTGTCGAACGTCGAGAAAAAGTACCTTCTGGACTGTACTTCCCTACAGGGAAGTTCTTTGGAGGCAGCCTGGTGGTATGGAGCTGCTTTTCGTAGTTCGGCTTAAGACAGCTGGTAGTGTTGGACAAAATCATTAATTTCGAGCTGTATCCAGATGCCTGGACAATTATGCACTTCTCTACTTTTGTTGTTGTTTGGGTCTTTAAAGACCACCATGAGAAACTCGATGGGTTATAAGCTGTCGCCTGTCTTTAATTTAGAGTCACTGGCTCCTGGGAAGGAAGAGAGAGAGAGAGAGCCAGTGCCATAAGACAAACACATCATTCATGCCTCGCCAGTATTCGAACCCGGACCCATCTCGGACGAATGGTTAGAAGCCAAACTTATGCACTTCCAACGCTGTGATAGTACTCTGGGGAAGGCCCATATCTCTATCAGCAGGACGAAGCATCTGTCATACTACTTACTACCTTTGTTACAGATTTGTTTGAGTACATTGGTGTCAAACAGTTGGACTGGCCATCTACGAGTCCTGACTTGATCTTTATAACAAATATCTAGGACGAATGGGATCGTAGTGTGCGTGGAAGAAACGATTGTCCAACAAAAGAAGCTGAATTGGTAAACGCTTTGAAAGCCAAAAGGAGGAACGTATCGGTGAATATTTGGAAAAAACTGGTGGAAATTATTCCCCAGAGACTAGAGGCCGTCGTGAATGCCAAAGATGTCAGTGTCAGCACAAATATTAAATTTTATGTAAATTGTAGATAAGATAAAAGATATGATAAAGTTATTTGTGTAAATATACAGCTATCTGGATATTAACCGCATGGCAGTATATATGACTTTATTTATCCCTCCTTTTGGCCATGATCTTTTTCCGTATATACGATATACACAGTATACATGATATAAACCGTTATGCAAACGTCAGCTCTACATCTGAGTAGATTTTCTGCCTGCTCATTGGTTTACATTTGGCAGGCATATGTTTAGAGAAGTATCTCACTTAAAGAAATTCGACGGAGTAGTTTATTACCAGCTAATGGCTCAGTTTATGAAAAGAGGTCTAATAGCGCACGTTAAATAACGTTTCGAGTTATTTCCAGAAATACCAGTAGGTTTTAGGTTAAGCGCGTTTAATGCAAACTGATTATTATTTGCTCAGTTTTCTAATATGTATTCTCCTTACTGTTTCCTTATTCCTTTATCGAAACTTCACGATAAAGTGTACTTCCTTTACATCCCCACTTTTCTCATGAAATGGGTACGTATTTTCGTTTGATGTTTTCCCTTATTCCAGTTATGGGAATACATCCCGAAATTTATGGTACTAAATTTATACGGACTCAGTGTAAATAATTAAGATATATAGATTACGCAGGAGACAGATTTGGCAATATAGAGCCAAGAGCAAGACGTATTAGGAAATCTGACAGCTCGGACCTTAGGGACGCTCTCTCTGCCGCGGTCCACCGCCAAACCAGCTGATAATGTGAGAGATAGAGAGATTCCATCGGCGTAAAGGTACCTCATACACTGAAAGTATTTTTAGCAATACCCAAGGAGTTTCTTCTGGGGTTTGGATTTTCTCAGATGCGTGAGCCTTCTCTTTTTTCACGATGAAATCAGTAAAGATGAAATGCGCCTGCAAGTAAGAAATGAAATATTCCTATTATTTATCGAAATACAACCCAGGAATAAGCTGGAATTTTCAACCAGGGGACAACTAAGCATTAAAGAATTGGGAATTTGGGTTTCGAAAACATTAGCACTGCACTTCGCGAAAAAATCTGCATAAGCGACAAAGAGAATCGAACTCTAATCGATAGGCAAGACATTAACTTTTTCTGTGTTTTGGAGTTCAGAATCGGTTTTTACGCTCTTGTTAATACTTGCTCTCCCAGTTTACTCCGCAGGTTTTGGAAATAACACCAAATGCTTAATAAGTACCTTCAGTATTCACCTCTATTTACTTAGCTTCTAAATATTTCCAGCAACTCTTTTTTATGCCATTTTTTCAAAGAAGAATCTGCTTCATTTCACTTTTGCATCGTTTTTATAAAGTGTAACAACAAATTGCCAACAAGAAGTAATTAGGGATCAGAATTGTAAGCAAAATTTATGAGTAGAATTTTTATTCTTTATCGTATTCCAGCTGCTTCCTTCTTCCGTATCTTTAAAAGCTAAGATCCATGACAGGCAATGTTCTTTTTGAAATTATGTTTCGCTAAAAGGTCCGATTCGATTCACATCTTTAACTGAATAAAAAGGAAGCTTAGAAAAGAAATTATCAATATTGACACCAGACAAGAGCCTTAGCAATAAAGAACCATCGAAACTTGAGGACCAAAGCGGAGTTTATTTTATACTCCTGTCTTGATTAGATGGTTTCACAAAGAAAAACTACATAGAAATGGCCAAAAAAATAAAAATTATCAATCCACCTGAAATAGAACCAATACAATATTAAATATTCGCAAACAACTACACATCCAGTAAAAACAGTCATTGATGACGGATTTCCAGTTATTCGGAATGAAGGAAAAGCCATTTTTAGATATGCAGGGTGAAAAAGATATCTTTTCTGTGAATCTAATGAAATTTTTACCAAAAATCAAGTTTGCGACATGCACACCTCTATCAGAAATAACAATATCTGGAAAACCTCTTTCATCATTTTGCCAAATTAAATGCGACCACACCGAATATAATTTTTGATTTTAAACAACGTCGAATGTTTCTGTACATCTGGTTAATTATTTAGGGCAATTCATATTTCATATATCCGAGATTTCATCAAGAATAAATTATGTTAATTTAACGGTGCATTCTTGTTTTCGAATTTCATTAGCAGTCAATCTCTCTTTTTTACATGTCAGTTTATCTTTTCCTGTTAATGTGAGTAGAAAAAGCACAAAAAATAAATAAATAAAAACAGCACGAACGGTTAAACAGTCGATCGTTGTATCCCAGTCCCCGTAAACCTCATTCTGGCGACATCACTAACAGATGTTTTTGCTGTTTTCTTCGCAAATAGATTAAATTTAGTATTTTTCATAGCAATTCTTCCTAATCCTTTCTGGTATTTTCCTTCACTCGTGTTGATGTCACTATCTTCTGACGATGTGTCTTTCATATTCAAGTTCTCGTTTCTTTTTTACGCTTTCCAACCGTAGGTTGAAGAAGCGTATATGCTCCAGCTTTTTCCGTCCGTCCGTCTGTCCTCACGATAACTGGCGTAAAACCGGTTCGATTTCGATGAAATTTTAGTATGTGGTAGGGGACCACTTGGGCACGAACCTTACTGAAAATGGGTAAAGTGGGGTCAAAGTTCAGGACAAAGGGGCGGGATGCATTCCATTGCACCTTATACGTCATAACGTGCGTAAAAATGGTTCGATTTCGATGACATTTTAGTATGTGGTAGAGAATCAATCACCTGGGGACGGACCCTATTAAAAATGGACAAAATGGGGTCTAAGGTCAGGACATACGATTGGGATCCAATCCATCGCCCTTATCCCATTGTATTAAGGCGGACGTCAAGTAATTTTGCTTCCTATACCTCCAATGAAAAAAAATTTGTGCACATTTCCTTCACAAATAATGAGTTCCCAAGGAAGAAAAATTGAACATCGATTAAAATAACTTCATATTATAAATTGGAATACTTAATATTTTCTAAAACATAATGATATCTGTATTAAAAAATAATCACTTTTCCTTTGGTGGTGTGGAAACCAGAAAAAGGATGGCGCGACCTGTAATTCCTTGACGTCAGTAGACAAACAAATGTTGGATTGCGTAATTACGGTTATGTTTTAGAAAAAATTAGGTATTCCAAGTTATAAAATGAAGCTATTTCAATCGATGTTCAAATTTTCATCCTTGTGAACACATTAATTGTCCAGAAAAAAGATGGCGCGACCTGTACTTTCATGACGTCAGTAGACAAACAAATGTCGGATTGCATAATTATGTTTATGTTTCAGAAAATATCAAGTATTCCAAGTTGTAAAATCAGGCTATTTTAATCGATGTTCAAATTTTCATCCTTGGGAATGCATTAATTGGGAAGAAAATGTGTACCGAAATTTTTCCATTCGAAGTACAGGAAGCAAAATTACTTGACGTTCACCTTAAAGAAGCAATTCTTATATGTATGTAAATTTTATTTTGAAAACGGCTCTAAGGATTTTGATGAAAGTCATTAACTTACCGTTTTCTGGTACTAGAAATCGATTTAGCTTGATCTCGACTTTAGGAAAATTCGTTTAGTTTGTTAAATAACCACACCGAATTATCACGTTTCTGGTGTCATGCCGTCATCCCATTCATGTTATCCATGCTTAGAAATCTTATGACATCACACTCTCGCAATTCAGATGTTGGCGCGCGGTCACGCCAGCTGTCTCATTACGTCACGCGTTTTGTGGGGACCCTATTAAAATTTTATGACGTCACACCCTTGCCAGCTGATGGTCGCGATTCCCATCTGCCTCATTACGTCACGCGTTGTGTGCGTATGTTCGTCCGCACGATAACTCGCGTAAATATGTAACAACACAACTCAAATACGCAGACTTCAAATAAACACAATTTCTGTCTAATACAGCTTTCTCCACCGCACTTCTTGGTCGCTGCTTCAACGTTATATATCTCTCGTTGTTATCTGTCAACATACATACGTCACGCTCTCTGACCTCAAGAGTGTTGCCACCATCATTTCGCGCGCGAGGGAGATAAGATATAACGTTAAGATCGAAAACGCTAGAAGATGATTGAATTCAAATTTACGTATAGAAAGAAAGCAACTAAAATTGAAAGTTAATTTAGAGTATACGTCATAATATCTGGTACCAACACTTTACCAGCAGATACTTTAACTCTTGTAAATAGTAAGTCTTTATTATTGAGCAGCTGCAAATCGGATTTGCTGTTGGGACGCAAACCATAGATCCTTGATTGAATTGATGTCTTGGAAATTTTGAGGCCATACCTGGAAGTCTTCCGCATGTTCCGCGAACCATTCTCAAACAATCCGAGAAGTGTAGCGTAGCGCATTATTCTGCTGAAAGAAGTCCCTACTACAGGGGACTGTTGCTATGGAATGATATACCTGGTCTGCAGTTATGTTTAGGTGGTGGATGTCATAGTTTCCTGCACATGAAAAACTGAACCCTGGGTTTTCCAGCTAAACACTGCCCACATCATTTCATTTCCTCTACCGGCTTGATTTCGTCTCACCGTGCATCCTGGCACCACACTTCCCCATGTAAAACACGCCACGTACCCGAATGCCCACATGATGCAAGAGTCAATGAGATAGGTACATCAAGCCAGATGACTTTTTTGAATCACTCAAAGTCCATTTCTGATGCTGGCGTACACATTATAGGCGATTTCGACGCCAAACTGAAGCAGCATGGGTACTAGGAAAGGGCTGTGGCTACGCAGCTCCATTTTTTCAGCAGCGTTTGATGTGCTGTGACATATTACTCCCGTCACCAGCATTCAGAATACTGTCGATTTACGCCACAGCATCTTTATATATACTGTATACACATACACACACAGTCCAGTCACATTACTGTCACCACCTGCTACTTTTGACGTCAACAGCGGGTACCCAATGAAAGAAGGCACGTGTCGTGAGCTGGCTTGGAGGGTATATAAGGTGTGTTGTAGGCATTCTGAACATATCACTCGTTGCTGTCATCGATAAAAAGAAAGATTTATCAGATTTGTACAAAGAAATGAATATTGACTTTCGGGCCAAGGGTGGCACTATTTCTGAAACAGCGCAGTTTGTGAGAGGTTCGCTTGCTGCTGTTGTTAAAGTGCATTGTGATTGGAGAAATGCCACCATTGCAAATAAGAGACGTGGAAACTAGAACACCACGTGACATTCATCTGAGAAGTTAACGTCGGCTTCGAAAGTGCGCGAGGGCCGATCGACACGCTACAGTGAAGAAACTCACAGGCCGAATGAACCAGGGGGCAACCGGAAGTGTGTCTAAAATTATAGTGCAGCTAACCCTGCTGCGTATGTGGCTCCGAGGCAGACGGATGGTCACTGCACCTATGCTACCAAAGATACATCGGCAGAAGAGGTTTACATTAGCACGGCGGTATCGGAATTGGACCTCAGCTGATTGGCAAAGGATTGCCTTCTACGATGGGTCACGTTTTTTGTGTGATGAAACGGATGGACTTTGGCGTATAAGGCGAAAAACATCAGAGAACAAACAATCTTCAACCATTGCTGGAAGAACACAAGCTGGTGGGGGCGTTATGGTCTGGAGAATGTTTCCTGGGATCACTCATACCTGTCGAAGGCACTACGGATTGAAGTCGTTATGAATCCATCCTTGTAGATCACGTACACCTGTACATGCTGATTGTCTTTCCTGGGGCAGATTCAATCATCCAATACGACAATGTGACGCGTCACACAGTTAGAATATGTCCGAGAGTGGTTTCAAGAGCACGATGAAGACGTCAAAGTACTTCTCTGGACCCCTACTTCCCCAGACTCAAACCCAATTGAGCATCTGTGGGACGACCTCGATCGTATTGTTTTCTCTATGGATACTCTTCCACGCACCCTCCAGCAGCTGTCAGATGCATTGCAGTCAGCATGGCTCCACACCTGTGAATACCTTCCAACACCTTATTAAGTCACTCCCAGCCCGTCTAGCTGCTGTCCACCATGCACACGGCGGTTACTGTGGATATTACCTGGTGGTTAAAATAATGTGACTCCACCGGGTACATTCATTACCGTAAGCATTCCAAAGCCTTTTGGGGTGCTTAAGGTCACCCAAAATAAATTCTTTAAAAAATTGAAAAAATTGGTCCGAGGGGGAAAATTCCGGACCGCCGTCAAGGTGTGAGCCTACCACCCGACCACAGCTAATCAAGCTAGATTTCGCGAAAGCTATCTCGTATGGTATGAGCCAACAGAATGGATGCTGTGGCGTAAATCACCTGTAATCTGAATGCTGGTGACAGGAGTAATGTGTAATTAAGTACGCCACTAAATAATTAAGTCGATCACAAAGTCATACACATCCATGAATCGGTGTATGGCGAAAAATATACTTCATTGTGCCAAGCTTTCTCCTTCCAACGGGCGGTTTTATCAAGGTGAGCTTACACTAGAATATCGATCTGCTTAGAGTTTAAAATTCAAATAATAGCACGAGTATTAAACATAAACATAATGTATCACAAACACGTGACTGACATTAATGAGTTTGAAAAAAAAATAGTTTATGCAAAATTAACAATCATTAAGATGGCCTGTCGTTTCCCTCCACACCATTGGAAATGCAAAACGCATCGATCGTCCTTTTCGGTTCAAGCAGCAGCGCAGATGGCACAGGGTTGACAACATGCGATAGAGGATAGAAAAGTAACGCGCAGCATTTTTCTTTTCTCTTTGCAGGTTGCAGTTTGGCAGACAATGCGTTTGAATATCACGCTACAGACCGGTTTGGCTGGATCAGGTGTCGCCGTGGTGGAAGACAGTGTGAACGACGGCACAAATATGTCGCGTTTGTTACCGTAGCCTGCGAATAAAGAGCAACGCGGTGTAGTCAGGTTTTTATGGGCTAAACTGAAAACTCTGACGGATATTCACAAAGAAATAGTCGAAGTGTATAGTGGTGACTCACAGGACAGCAGCGATATCCCCAGATGGTGTAATTTCTTTGCAGAGAAAAGTGGCAACCTTACCGATTCGTCACGTTCCGCTCAAGCTGTAACCGCGTCATCACCTGCCAGTGTGAGAGGCATTGAACACGCAATTTTGAATGACCGGCAGATCCATCTGTGCACATTGGTATAGAAATTTAACATTTCGTACGGTATAGCGTACGAAATTGTGCATGACAAGTTTCAAATTCGCAAGGTCAGTGCTCGATCGGTGCCCAAGAACTTGACAGACGACCGACCAGAAGGGACAGAAAATGATGTCAACCTTGGACCACTTGATGCGTCACGCAAAAGAAGTACATCAATTTCTGGCAGGTGTAGTGACTGGCGACGAGTCCTGGACGTACCACTACGCTCCCGAAAAAAGGAAGGCCAGTATGGTGTGGAAACATTCCGAATCTCCGCCACCAAAAAAACCCCAGAGTTACCCAAGCTGCACAAAAAGTCCCCGTGACGGTGTTCTTTGATATGCATGGCGTTCTTCTGGTGGAGTTTCAACCAATGGGGACCACTGCGAATGCCAAAACCTACGCTAACACATTGACAAAGTTGTGTCGTGCCCTTCGTGACAAAAGACTCAACAGAGACGCTGCAAATGTCAAACTGCTTCATAACAACACTAGCCAGCATTTTGCACAACACGTTCGTGAAAAAATTACGCAATTTGGCTGGACAGTGCTCCAGCACCCACCCTACATTCCGGACGTGGCTCCTTCGGAGTTTCATTTGTTTGGTCCCTTGAAAAGATTCCTAGGCGGCCAAAGGTTCGATTCGGCTGACGAAGTCTATCGACTGCCCGCAGGTGGCTATACGCTCAGAAAACGGACTTTTATGAACAAAGTATACTTAAACTGGTACCACGCTGGAATAAATGTCTCGAACGTCTATGTCCTTATGTTGAAAAATAGCTGAGAAATATAGTTTTACTGCTTATATATGTATTGTGCTGCATATCTATTAAACTGTTTTTTAAAAAAAACAGTGTGCGCTACGTTTAGGTCCACCTTCGTATGTGTCTGGCCCAATGCAGGTTCCGGTCACCGATCTTACAGCCATGATAAAGGCTGTAAGGTTTTTTCATCGGTATAATGAGTCGCTTTTGCGATGGAAAAGTAATTTGTCCGTAAATATAACAGACATTATCTGCTGTGTTCACACATTCACGAGGCATCTTGAACGATCCGTCTGCGCTCACAGAATCCACAATGCGAATGATGACAAGCAGGAAATGTGGTTGCAACGACTGCTTCACATTTGGTCATCCAAATGGAACTCAAGGTTATCCATCTCGTGGGAAATTAAGCGCTCGACGTATCACATTTCTAGTGCAGGCCATCCATTCCCACTGAAACATCCCCGTAGTTTGAAAACTAGAGCTAATTCGCGATTTTTAAGTTCATATTCGTGATCAGCATGTCCAAATTAGCTAAAAATAGCTACTTTTTCTCTCTAATACAATTTGGCTGTTGTCCAGTGTAATTACAATTGAATTAAAATATTTCCTATTAATTTTTACCTACAATTTCATGCCACACCACAACAAAACATAATTTAGTCCATACGCACCGGGGACTACATCTACAATCACAATAAACAACAAAAGTCCAAGAATACCACCCATATTAAAAAACTGTGCATGTGGTCGACAAACAAAATAAGAAAACAACCTGACAACTTTGATGTTTCCCATAGAAACTCAGAATTTCCAGTTTCAACTAGTTTCAAAAACCTCAGCAATATTGAACTCAACAGTCTACAAATCAAAGCCTTAAATCGAGGAGCTAAATACTCTCATCCACCTAAGAAAGGATCGTTATTGAATACCATCACACAGGTGGAAGGTATGATCCTCCCTGAACAGTGTAAGGATTACGCCCGAGTGACAATGGCGCATACCTTACAACAAGCCTGTTATCCAGCACCACAGTCTGAACTTATACATGAACAAAACCAACTGGCTGAACTTAAGAACAATAAAGATTTATCTATCACTCTTGCAGATAAATCCCACCAAATTGCGCTGTTAAATAATAGTGATTATGTTCAAAAAATGTATGAAGTGATAGATACTAATCCGCACAAAATAATTCAAAATGATCCTAGTCAAGCAACTGTAGCTGCACTTAGCAGATTAAAAAAGGCCTATTCTTTTCCTGAAGGTTTTTTACATTCTTCCACCCCTCCCCCTGGATATCGTGTGCCTGATATGTTCGGACGGGTAAAATGGCATAAAACAAATTTCCCACTCCGTCTTCTGGTGTCTATGTTAGCCAGACCAGACCTTTGGAAAAAGCCTTGGCCCAATATCTGGCGAAATACACAGTGGATTCGTTTTATTTTATTAAAAGCTCTACACAGGCTATCGAAGGACTGCGGTTGCTTCAGCTACAATCACAGCCCTTCATTTCGGCATGCCTTGACGTGTTCTCGTTTTACCCTAATGTACCGGTCTAAGCCACGCATCAGATTACTGAGGCCAAACTTGCTAATTCCCATATTCAAATTTCTGAAATTGATGTAATTATGAACGCACTTCGACTAGTTAAGAAACGTTCATATTTCAAAAAGTGGACGATGTCATCGCTCTGTCCACGTTATTTTATAAACAATGCATAGCGACTGAAAAATTGTGTACCGACACCGCTGGGAACGAACCCCAGATCTCTCGATAACTAGTCGAGTGCGTTCGCATTTACGCTACGGCGTCAACAATTCCCAGCGCCACGCGTGGTTTATCAGTAGGCATCTGACTACACGAATCCATATTGATGGTCTCAGCAACTGAGATGTCGTCATCTGGTGGCATTTAACGGAACAGCTATTTAATTCTAGCTGATAAATTCAAAGGGCGATAGAAATGGTAAATATATATCCAAATACGTGGAGATAATGAAAGTGGACGATGTCATCGCTCTGTCCACGTTATTTTACAAACAACGCATAGCGACTGAACAATTGTGTACAGACACCGCTGGGATATATTTACCATTTCTATCGCCCTTTGAATTTATCAGCTGGAATTAAATATCTGTTCTGTTAAATGCCACAAGATGACGACATCTCAGTTGCTGAGACCATCAATATGGATTCGTGTAGTCAGATGTTGACTGATAAACCACGCGTGGCGCTGGAAATTGTTAACGCCGTAGCGTAAATGCTAACGCACTCGACTAGTTATCGAGAGATCTGGGGTTCGCTCCCAGCGTTGTCGGTACACAATTTTTCAGTCACTATGCGTTGTTTATAAAATAACGTGGACAGAGCGATGGCATCGTCTAATTTCATTATCTCCACGTATTTGATATATATTTACCGATCATATTTCAAATTTCAAGACAGCATTTATCAACAGTTGGAGGGCTCCCAAATGGGTCCCCCCCTGTCAACTGTCTTAGCTGAATTCCTTTTACAACATATTGAAAATCAGGTCATCGGTTCCTTTCCCCACCGTCCATTGCTTTACTTAAGATACGTTGACATCCTGGTTGCACAGCCATACAGCCAGGATGATTTACACTTGTTCGCCAACGAACTATCATCCCAGTTTCCAACCATCAGGCTCACGTTAGAGTTTGAAAGTGATAATTGTTTACCATTTCTGGATATTCTTATTAATGAGAATTATAATTGTAACTGTATCACTACTAGTGTATATAGAAAACCTAGTCATTTTTTAGTTATCATTCCATTTTTCTCATCACATTTAAAACAACACAAATTGTCAGCACTGTTGTTTTTGTTCAGAAGAGCGCACTCACATTCGTCAACTCCCGAACTCCTACAACAAGAAGTTAAATACATTTTTTAATTTAACTGAGCAACACGGATATCCTAAATACTTGACTAGTCAGGTATTTAGTAAAGTCAAATATGCCCTGAATACTACTTTGTCAAGAGACTCTAATCCTGACACTAAATATGCGGGCTCCATGCAATATAATCCACTTTTAACAAGAACCTTATCACACCTGTGTAAACTACATGATGTGAAATTTGGCTTACAATCAGGAAATCTTTTTTCAGTTGTTCGTAAAGATCATAAACAATGCTGTAGAAGGGATCAATGGGGTATCTACAACATTCCGCTACTTCAGGCAACCACAGGACAAATTGCCTCAAATTATTTGGGTTCCACAAAACGTTATCTTGGATTAAGGATTAAAGAACGTAAATACAACATTAAAGCAGGCATGTATTGCACATCCCTAGCCAAATATGTACTCCAAGACAATCTTAATCCAGATTGGATTAATACAAGAATTATTCATACTCCTAGCAACCTAAAGGACCTATTAATAAGTGAACGTGTGTATATAGAAGCTTCCAGTGTACAATGTTGTAATGAACATAGCCCCTATGAATTGCACAATGCATGGAAGTCACTAAATAAATCTGTTAACTTTAAATTGTGACTTTTGTTTTGAAATGCTATGCTCACTCCACCACACCCCACCTCATTCTTCAGTCATTGTAATATGTTTTTTCTCACTTACCATTAAGCATACTGTGTACGCAACTATTTGACGCATACGAAATGTTATTGGCTCTTACGCCTCCCATTGCTTCCTACAATGCCATAATCTATGCTGCCTCGAAAGTGCTCATATACATATGGTTTTAAGTGTATGTATTTATCATCTTTTATCATTAAATCGTGCCAAAGACGGTAATCGTTCGTATCAGTGATTCATTCTTGCACGAGTCTTCAACTTTCATTGATTTTTTAATATAGATGTGCAAACAAAATGAATGAACTGAGGCTTTCTACTGTATATCATAGAAATCAACGGTTGCAGGCAGCAAGGAAGGTAACCAAAGTAACTAAAAAATTGCAGCACTTCAAAAGTATAACCATTACAAAACTTCAAAAGTATAACTATTTCCATACAATTCGATTTTTGCAAGTAACATCATATTTTCATTAAGACATACACATGATGAAATATATACTAACGAAATTGTTATTCTCAAAAAGTTACATACTAAAATAAATGATTAAGTCGCACAAACTAACAAGAAGAAGGTGCGAACACTTCATAGCCAGTACATCAAACGTCTCACCACAGGGAGCATAACCAAAGTAAATAATAATCACAAAACACCAAAGTAACACTATAAATCTTTTAGTTTTAAATAATTTGAAGCACTGGAAAAGATTCTTTAAAAGAAATCGTTGCGATGTAATTTGGCAAGGAAACCAAGGAGAATGGATAACACATAGCCTGACGAGCCCCTAGATATCCCCCCTCCCCTCACCCCAAAATAATTTAAATTGGCAAGTAAAGGAACAATTTAACCGCAATACAGTAAATTGAAGTAATAATACATAATATAGGACCATCCGTTAATCAACCATTAATTAAGAAAGTCTTAAGCTATCTTTTAAATACCGAATAGTGTGTCATCGTCTTAATCTGAAGCGGCAACCCATTTCAGGACCTAGGGCAGGTCACGGTAATACTATTAAATAATGAATTAGTACGTGCTCTAGGTATTAAAAAGCTAGTAATACCAAGAGTGTTATGATCATGAGAACGCAAATGTAAGGTAATTAGATCTGAATATTTATTAGCATATATACGTTCATGCTCATACACTATTAAATTAGTTTATCTAAATTAATACACATTTATTTTTAAATAAACAAATGCAGGAAAACACGGATTCGCATGTCATAATGAAATTAATATGCTATTATCTCAAAATATCTATTCAAAGATAAATAAACAAATACAGAAAACGTGTTATCTTTGTACCAAATTACTCCATACTCTTCAGTTCCTCAGTGACTGAATTGTAGTTCGAAAATTATGTTATTAAAAGCACGGGTGGGTCTTAATCCAGCGTATTTATTGACTCCCCCTGTCCCACAAGTGTAACTACGAAACAAGTAAAAGGAAATACGTAGTTTATTTATTCATAAATCGATGTATAGGTTTTTCAAAGGTTGTTTGCGAGCGACAAAATAGAACGAATATTTGTGACAATGTTTTCCTGTTATGGAGTTGTCTGAAACGACTTTGATCGCGTAATGAAACGCAGCTCAAACATCATGTTAACGTGCTGTGGATTAGATGACGTCACAGCAGAAGCTGCGGAGAGCTTAGTTTTATTGCGATAGTAACAAGAACATTTGCATGCAGAATCACAACAGAAATTATATATTATAATTGCTCTTATTTTTTTACTCATTAAAATGTTTTCAGTGTCGTGTTTAGAAGTATTCCGGCTAGAGAGTATATGTAATTCAAGATTATTTAAAATCCTAGAAACGTTTTGTGTGGTAGTCTGGCACACCGAGGGTTCCAGGGAGGTCGAAAAAATTTAAAGAGATTTCAATAATTATAATATTGAAGACGACGACTGCAACTCTTTGTAAGAACAACGACAGTGGTCGACGGTGGATGACACTTCGGAAAATGCTAATTAAATGATTATAATATTGTCTAGGAAGACGATGACCGCAAACGAGCTTTGGAAAGAAAGATTGGTTCAAGACGACGAAAGAATTTTTGGTACCGTGGAATTAGTGCAGCGACAAGTACCGTGTCGTTCTCTTTTCTCGCAGGTATAAGATAATTATTAACACATCGCTTTTAGAATACCAGTTTTAAATCACATATCGCTATTAGTGAAGATCTAAAGACATTGTGGATTCAAAAGCAGTGAAAACTCTCCATAAATTAACACTTGAACAGAGGGCAATCGATTTAACAGAAAGCGACTCCAAGCTTTCGAGCGGCTTGAGTTTTCGCTGGAATCAACAGAATGATTCAAGAAATAAAGAATGCGGAATGCAAAATTTATGTGAACTTGACGCTATAGTCATATGGATTATTCTAGGTCTCGATTACAGTAAACCAAAGGAGCATCCGCTCCAGAACATATGCGCCGGATTGACCGACCTTAGTTAGCTTTTGATAGCATCCAAGCGCGCTGAAGAATCATATGACGACGCCAAGCAAGATGGAGAAGACAGTAATAGTGCAGAAGACGGTGAACGTGCTTTTGGCGATGAGAGAACAAACACTCCTGATGCTGAAACTAGGCGTTTAATTATTCGTGGCGCAGCGCCGTTGACACGAAAATGTGCGGAATGTTTCTCCTAGACAAGAACAAGTTCATTTTGAGATGAGCTTTCGAGAAGTCAAACATTATATTCCAATTTTTGATGGGAGTGGAGAGTATCCCATTAGAGAGTGGACTCGTGATTTCGACAATACGGCCATACTATTCGGTTGCAGAAAGCTATTTTCTTCAAACGGTCGCTAACAGAATTTGCGAAACTATTTATACAAAGCAAAGAAGTTATAAAAAACTTCTAGTGAGCTGAAGAAACTGCTCATTTAGGAGTTTCATACAAAAGTAAACAGCATGAATCTTCATGAGACGCGAAGTAATAGACAAATGAAAAAAAGAAAACGGCACAATAGTAATTTTTGATTCTGAAAACGTTAGCACACAGTTGGAAGATTGATGATGACTTATTAATGGCGCATGTTATGAAAAGGATAGTAGCAAAAAGATATTAAACCATGTTATATGGAACTTGGAACACTGATGAATACAAAGACCGGTTTTGTCTGCATGAAACTGTCCATGAAAAATGTAACTCGGCAAAAAAATACAAAGATGGATTTCATGGCAACAGTGATGATGTAGTCAAAATGAGCGCAACTAAGACACCTGCAATAACTCTAATTATATTTAAAACCAGTTGTAACAGTTGCTGTGACATGAGTCATAAATCAGTCGATTGTAACAACAAAATGAAAAGGTTGAATTATTTTAAACGTTATGAGTGTAAGCATCCTGCGGCTGAATGTTCTTCTATCGCCCACAAAAGCGAAAAGATGAAAAGAAGAACCATAGTACCACATCTGCCAACCCACTTCGTAGTATGTGTTAGTTGCTATTGATGAAAGGCGTGAAAATTACAGCACCGATTGAAACAGTAAGAGGAATTACTATAGTACAGAAGCAGTATGTATAAAGATAAGAACTCCCTCAAAATTACTGTGCTAATATGTTTCTAGTTGGCTTTGGGAACAACAAAATGAAATCAGTATAGCTTTTGTTGTTGTTATTGTTTCGTTGTTTCAGGATCACCATGGAATATTCCGGGGGCCATAAGCAGTCGGCCGTCCCTATCTTGAGGACGCTTGTTTCAGGGTAGAAAAGAGCCAACGCTATGGGATAAATGGATAAATCCATGCCTCTGAGGGACTCAAACCTGCGCCCATCTGCAACGCATAACAAGAAGCCAGCATCTCAGGTCAATCGGCTACCTGGGCGGTCACTTTAAAGAGAAGCAGTTCAAGAATTTCCATAAAATATTTTAAAATATTTGCAGGGACTTACCGTTAGAAATAGTAAATTTCCTGAGCGCTTCACAGCCCGCTCAAAAAAAAAAAAATCACAATCATGCAAAGCAGCGACGTTAACGAATCACGTCACATACCGTCATCACGCCGCTATAAAGACGAGCCGTCATCGGATATAGGCAGAGTATAGTCAGGAGTATATCTCGGTGTATGAACTGGAGAGTTCGAGCTAGATGTCGACAAAGTCTGATGTCCTCGGAGTTTGAAGGAATTAATGACGCAATTTGCGAGGATGTACTATGGATAAGCCTCAAGAGTTGATACAGTGCATACTGCCCCTTTTGGATTATGACGACGGATCCAGTTTAAGTGTCTAGCGGAGTTTTTCCCGATCAAGGTGTCAAGTGGCTGTCTTTCCGATGTTACTAAGAACAGTAAGCCTAAACTATATTTTCAACAAAGTAGAATACGAACTCTTTCTAATAGTGTGTTTTATAATGCGTTTTATTAGTCAATTCAACTGAACGTCATTCTTATTTTGATAGTTACAACAGTAACAGAAGCGTATAGCTTAGGTCAACTGTATATATGTTATATTCATTTAAGCTTCAGATAAAGCTTATTTTTGTTCTCATTAATGCGTCGTCATATATAATCAGCTTGTGTCAAAATTTACTTAGTCAGTATTATTTTATTGCTAAAAGCAACTGCGCCCTTCAAACAACACTTACAAGATGTGCTAACAACGAAGGAATTTTTCAAATCGAACTCCTAGAAGTAGAGATATTGACAAAAATAGAATATGGAATTTTTCAAATCGAACTCCTAGAAGTAGAGATATTGACAAAAATAGAATATAAATCTACGACACCTGGCGGAGAAACTGTGGAATATTTTAAGAATAAAATATTCCAAAAAGGTTTATCGATGTGAGTGGCATCAGTCCATGAAAGAATTTTTTCAATCGATATTTTAGAAGCTCAGATTTTATGGCAAATACATCAGAAGCAAAAATTAACTCTTACGCCCCCTGGTGGCTAAAGTATTCTATACCAAAAATTTTAAATTATATGCAAAAGATTTTCCATCACAAGGTGAAGCAAAAAGTTTGTAATTTACTTTTTCGCCCCCTAGCGGAAAATATATGCGTAATTTGAAAAAATAACTATATCTAAAATACTCTTCGACATAAATGGAATCGAAAGATAAAAGAATTTTTTCAATCGGATGTTTAGAAGCAAATATGTGGAATAAAACATATTTTTGAATTCGACATCATCTGCATTTATGCCCTCTAGCGGCGACATTGTACATCGTAAAAAAAAAACGAAATAAAGGATCATCATTCGCATATTTCAAGCTTCCCAATGCAAAAAGAATTTTTCAAATCGGACTAATAGTTGCAGAGATAGTGTGGGTACAGACGGACGGACGGACAAACCGGTAACATAAGCACGATCTTTTTTTACAAATAACATGCTAAAAATGTTGGTACGTTTATTTCTGTTAGGATAGGGTCGTGTGAGGCACGTGCAAACGAAATATGTATGCATTTTTTTTAAGTATGTCAGAGGAGACACCTCCGAGCAATATTCCCTCTAAGGGAACATGGGCAATGCCCGCCTAACCCAATGAGCTGGACAGGCATCAAAACCAATGGGGCAAAACATTTTATTTCCTGAGCTTCTCTTACTAATGCAATAGAAGTCGGAACTTGAATTGGGACCCTTATTTTTTTCTAATCCCCCGATTTTTTATCACCATTCTTTCCGCAACCGATTTTGAATAAAAGAAATATTAAAAACATTTTATTAATTAATTTTTTTATTTTATAAAAAGTGAGAAGCTCAAACTTACTTCTGGAATGAAAACACTAGTAATTTGGAAAAGCATGTTTACGCGTAATACACGGTTTTTTTTTTTTTTTTTTTTTTTGCATATCAAAATACCAAGGAGAATACGAAACAGAATAACACCTAAATGCAAAATAATTAGTTCAAACAGAACAAGTGCAAAACCGGTTTGATGTGACAGTCCTTCCAAGGAATAAATCGCTTCTCATTTTGCCCCCTAAACCGAAGATTCGACCGTGGAAATTTAGGACCCGAATATCTTTGAGAGTGCTAGGAAAACATTGTTTACCATTTATGAGACTCAATATCTGCCTCTTTCTCGGCATGGAAAAATCACTAATTCGCATTCTCGCGTTCACCATCTGCTCGCACGAGGCTACTTTTAAAGAAGCCTTTGAGAATGAAGAGGACAATGAGACGAACTTAGAAGGAGGCGAACGGCATTTAAGAAAAATGTTGGTTAGATTTTTGAGTGCCCGAATTTTATTTATTTATTATTATTTTTGCAGGTAATTGATTTCCGGTTTATGAAAATTAATTAAGGATTCGGAAACTTAAATCTAAAATGCTTACTGCAAGGATGAAGTTAAGTCGCCGCGCTCCCGCGAGCTTAGAGGGAACATTGCCTCCGAGGCTGCGTCCCAGACCTTCAACTCCTAAAGTTGCCCCTCATCCCCTCATTCCGGCCCTGAAACACAAGTTAAATATGTTATACTTATTAAAAACTGCATTTAAAAAACACATCTCCAGTTCTTTCAGTCATTTGACCCTATCATCAGTTTTCCTGTAACAATCAGTGATGGTATAAGGAAGATCACTGTATACGAAACGGGAAATTTAAAAAAAATATCGATAAAAAAAGTGGAGCTTTGGGACCCTCCATGCACCGGGGCCCCGTGCAGCTCCTCAGATTGCCGATACCTGGAACCGGCTCTGCCTTAAGGAAGCAGTAGGTGGAGCTTTCATTCGTTCAAATGCGAAGCCGCTGATGCAACAACGAAGCTTAAGTGACATCATTTTCCATCGGAGGAAACATCAAACTAACTGAATTAGTGATTCCAGCCCTTCTACATTTCAACTTTCCTCCCTGCACCTGCATTCAAGCAAACAGTGCACACAACTGGAAAGTCGTAATTCATTCAGTTTTTACTTCTGCATTCAGTCTCTTCCTCACAGGCAGCATTCTATGCAAGGATTTCTCTGTAGAACGAACCCCTACCTCTCAACCTATCTGAAAAAAATATCAATTTTGCAGCGATTTCGAGTATGTCATAAATGATGACGGAAAAAACGAAATTCCCCGAAAGAATCTCAAGCGTGGTGTGCTTCCAAAGATACAAACACCTCAATAGGAAGATGGTGAGATAAAGGCAATATTCGTAAATGTTGGTGAGTATGAAAATTATTCCCACCGTAGTGGCATTGTAAAATACGAACTTCCACGCACAAAAGTGCGGAATGATACATTGACATTTAATGACTTGAGCGTGTGGTGAGTGATGTGAGGAGTTGCGTGAGAGATATTGAAGGAGTAGGACATGCCGAGCTTTGGCTAAGACAACAAGTTCAGTTTGTACCGCGGAGTGTATTCCAGTTTATGTTTTTGTGTAAAGTAATAAATGTTTTGTGTTGTGATCGAGTGTCTGTAATGTTACAGACCAAAGAAAGAAGTGGAGGCACCGGTGGGATGGGATTGCGCAACTTCAGCGGCGTTTTTTATGACCGTGGGAATCGATGAGTTGAAAGATCTTCAAGCGTGAGAAAGAACCAACGCGACAGGGATATTTTTTTTCCTCTTTGTGTTGGGAAGAACAACGGATGGTGACTGTTGTTTTTCGAAATCAGTTCGTGAGAAAAAAGAGTTCCGTATCGGATTTACACCACATTAGATGTTTATGAAAGTACTGTTTTTGTTGTTGTTCTTAGAGAATTATCCAAAGGAATGAAATATGAAAGCAAGTTTATTAGAAGTTTCCGGGCACGGAATTAAATAGAAGGAAACAATTTCTGTCAAGAAATAGTACATTCAGATCAATTGTTTGAGCCTAGAGTATAGGTAAATGTAGAATATTGTTGTAAACAATTTCTGCGAACGTATACACATATACGATAATAGAAGGAAATAATTTCTGTCAAGAAATAGTACATTCAGATCAACTGTTTGAGCCTAGAGTATAGGTAAATGTAGAATATTGTTGTAAACAATTTCTGCGAACATATACACTTACACGATAATAAATAAACATTGGGTACACGTAGAGCTTGTTGAAATGGCTTTCTTAGGAAGAGCTCGAAAAGAAGAACTTCTGCAGTTATCGGAAGAATTGGGTATAGAAGTTATGCCAAATCTCAAAATTCTGGAATTAAAAAATAAAATTGTCAACTTTGAAGGTTATGAAGAGGATTTCGTGAAAGAACTTTTCGGCAGGTATAAAAGAGCGTAGATAAACAGAAAGACAAATGGAATTGGAGCTTGAAAAACGCTAACAAGCAGAAAGACAAATGGAATTTGAGCTTGAAAAACTCAGAATAGAAGCTGGACGTCAGCCGCTGGGAGGTAGTTTGGAACAAAATGGAAATTCTCATAAACCGATATTAGAACTTCGTCATTTGATGAAAACACTTGACCCAAAAGACAGTGATATAAGTATTTACTTAGTTTTATTTGAAAGGCAAGCACAACAAGCAGAAATAAAAAGGGAAGATTGGGTCACGAATTTGATAGGATTTTTGTCCTACGAAATATCACAATTGATTGCCAGAGAAATTGTGGAAGATGCTAAAAACTATGAATATGTTGAAAGGTTACTTCTTAAAAGATATAAGTTAAGTCCAGAGAAATTTAGATTGAAATTTGTACAACACATGCGTACATCAGAGAAGACCTGGAGAGATTTCGCCTTCGAGTTAGAAAATTATTTTAATGAATGGATTTCAGGACTTAAAATAGGCTATTTTGAAGGGCTAAAAAAATTAATGATCACAGATCAATTGAAGCGGAGAGTGACTATAGAAATAAGGGAGCATTTTATTGATAAATGGTCAAATATTGTCTCCCCTTCAGATTTGGCTGATATGGTGGACAATTATGAAAGTGTAAGAGAAGGAATCAAGAGAAATTCGTCGAATGAATTTTGTGCTTCAAAGAAAATGCAATGCAGTGAGAAAAAACTAGAGATAACTATGATCGGGGAAATTTTATGAAAAATGGATGTTATAACAAAACTTATGTTAAGTCAGATGTAGGACAAGGGTGGTCAAACCGGAATGTATCTCAGAATGAAGAAAAGTATGATCGCAGGCGGAAGCTTCAGTATTACGAGTGTGGATCTTATGATCACATTCGACCTCAGTGTCCAAAGCTAAAACCACAGAACTCAGGAAGCGTAAATAGAATCAGAGAGGAAACTGAAAGGGATCTCTTGGCACCCTACACCTTTGAAGGAAAAATAAATGGAGTTACCATGCATATTCTCCGGGATACAGGTTCATCAGTTGATATCATTTGTCAAGAGTATGTGTCGCCAGGTGAGTTTACTGGAGAACATGTGTGGGTACAGCATCTTCTGGATGAACAAAAGGTTTGTTTACCATTAGCAGAAGTTGAACTAGAATGTGAATTAGGTCATATTGTAACTAAGGCTGCAGTGATTAGAAAGTCGCTTGATCAAGGTAGATATTTACTTAGAAATAAAACTGCCGCTTTGTTAAAAAAATTGTTATGGAGTGGCCACTTAATTCAGAACAGGTAAATGTTGTGATTACTCGGTATCAAGAAAAATAGAAACGAAACAACGAAGAGAGAAATTCAGTAAAGAATGATTCAGGGAAGAAAGAAAAACAAGCCCTTGAAGGAGAGGCTGTGGGTTTCGAAGAATTAGATGAATTAGAAGAAGAAATTATGCCATTGAGGCATGATGAAGATAAAGCCATGTTAGAGTTGGTAAAAATGGATTCAAAAAGTTTCATGGAAGATCAACGGCAAAGTTTGGAATTGAAAAAAATTCTCAAAGAAATAGAGAAAACAGATTTTAAAAAGGCAAATGGTTATGCTGTACTAAGAAATGGGATGTTGGTGAAGAAGAAGATCAACAAGATTGGCGAAGAGGGAGATCTTATTGTTGTTCCAGAACAATATAGAGAACAAATAAAAAACATGTGTCATGAGGGAACTTTGGGGCATTTAGGAGTGACAAAAACCAAAGACAGACTAGCGAAGTATTTTTATTGGCCTAACTGTTGTTATAAAGACATTGAAGAATTTGTAAAATCTTGTGATTCATGCCAACGTGCTGGAAAAGCTGGGGACAAAAAGAAAGCACCTTTAAAAATAGTTCCAATTATTCCTGAAATTTTTACAAAAATCAACGTTGATGCCTGTGGGCCTTTGCCCGAGACTTCAAGCGGAAATAGATACATAATTACAGCTATGTGTCTGTCGTCCAAATATCCAGATGCAGTACCAGTACCAGACATAGGATCCAAGTCGGTAGTTGACGCTTTGTTACACATTTTTAGCCGCATGGGATTTCCGAAAGAAATTCAAACTGATCAAGGAGCCAGTTTTGTAAGCATTTTGACACTAGAATTTCTGGAGCGGTTTGGAATAAAAGTTACTCATAGTTCTGTATATCATCCTCAAAGTAATCCGGTAGAACGATTCCATCGAACTATTAAAAGGATGATGAGAGTTTTATGTCTTGAGTCTGCTCCGGATTGGGAGAAACAGTTACCGGCGTCGCTGTTTGCTTTGAGAACTGTGACACATGAAAGCACAGGGTTTACGCCTGCTGAATTGGTGCATGTAAAAAATTTGAGGACGCCAATGACACTATTGTATGAAAAATGGATGGGTCATCCTGAAGAAGAAAACTATGTCACTGAATATGCATTTGAGTTAATAAATAGGATGAAAAAATGTCAAGAACTTGCCATTAAAAACATGGAAGTGGCTCAATTGAAAAGAAAATATTGGTATGACAGAAATGCGGTGAAACGTGAATTTCAAGAAGGAGATTTAGTATTGGTTTTTGTTACTTGTAGGCCAAATAAGTTAGCGGAACAGTGGAAAGGACCAGGGAAAATTGAGAAAAAAATTTCTGAGGCTAATTATGTAGTAAGCTTTGAAGGTAAAAATGTAAAGCATCAAGTATATCACATTAACATGCTGAAACCATACCATAAACGGCCAGAATTTGTAAACTTATTGCCCGGTTGTGAAAATGGTGAAATGGATTTAGAGATTAAATTTCCGCAAGTTGAAAAAAATCCAAATATATTTAACTTCTCTGATATCGAAGAGAACAATAAACTTCGAGAGCGCCTAAGTGGCCAACAAATTCAGGATCTGAAAAAACTATTATGCCATTACTTGAAAATGTTTTCTAATATTCCAGGGAAGACTCATTTGGTCGAACATGATATCGAGCTAGCTAGTAATGCTATTGTAAGAGTTAAGCCTTATAGAATGTCGCCCAGGCAGATAAATATTCTTAAAGCCGAGATAGATAAAATGCTGTAGTACAAGATTATAGAAGTTGGTGAATCAGACTATACATCACATATGATTTTGGTAGAAGTACCCGGAAGAGATCCACGCCCATGTATTGACTACAGGCGATTGAATGAAGTGACAAGGACCCAGTTCTATCCATTGCCCAACATAGAAGAAAGAGTCGAAAAGGTTTCTGGAGAGAAGTATATTACAGTATTAGATTTAACAAAAGGGTACTGGCAAGTTCCATTAAGTGCTAGAGCTCAACGATTGGCAGCGTTTGTGACTACTTTTGGAACGTATCGGCCCTTGAAGAGGCCATTTGGCCTTAAGAACGCACCTTATTTCTTTAGCAAAATGATGTCGGTACTTTTGAGAGGCTGCGAAGAGTTTGCCGTGCCATATCTAGATGATGTTGCCATTTTTTCCGAAAACTGGGGGGATCATTTGATACATCTTGAAGAAGTGCTACAGAGGTTGCAGAGAGCTTCCTTGACCATAAAACCTTCCAAATGTAAGTTTGCTCAAGATCACGTCTTGTATTTGGGTCATATTGTTGGACAAGGATATCGAAAACCAGCGGAACGAAAGGTTCAGGATATACAAAATTTTCCTACGCCAAAGAACAAGACGCAAGTAAGATCTTTCTTAGGCCTGGCGGGATATTACAGCAGATATATTCCAATGTTTTCTTCGATAGCAGCTCCTTTGACAGACATCTTGAAGGGTAAAAATCGCAAAGAGGAAATTATATGCTCAGAACAATGTGAGAAAGCTTTTGTGGAACTAAAAAAATCTTTATCTAGTTTTCCTGTTCTGTATGCCCCTGACTATGAACGTATATTTATTCTACAAACTGATGCTTCAGATCAAGGAATGGGAGTCGTCCTCTCGCAAGAACAAGAAGATGGCGCTGAACATCCTGTACTCTATCTAAGCAGAAAACTTTCGACAGCAGAGAAGACATACAGTACCAGTGAAAAAGTATGTGCCGCCATTATATTTGCGGTACAGAAACTGAAATGCTACCTGGATGGTCAAAATTTCCTCATACAAACTGATCGTAACCCTTTCGTTTGGTTACGCACCAACGCAAGTTCAAATGCTCGTCTGATGAGATGGGCCCTTGCTTTACAAGCATATGATTTTGTTATAATTCATCGATCGGGAACTATGCACAAAAATGCGGATGGACTGAGCAGGATTCCAAATGTAGATGATCCACCTTGATCATGCTATGTGTCTGCTAGTGAAAACATTTTTGTTTTTTTGTTGTTGTTTTTTTTTTTTTTTTTTTTTGTTTGTGGTATATACTACATAGAAATTGTTGGAAAACACGTAAAGATGATTGTTAAATTAACTCATATATTTCTCTTTGTAAATGGATTATGACTCATTATGTGAACTATGACTATTGTATTGTAAAATGACAAGAACTTTTTACCACTGGAAAAAGTTCCTCTGGAGTGAGCAGGGGTTGTAAAATACGAACTTCCACGCATAAAAGTGCGGAATGATACATTGACATTTAATGACTTGAGCGTGTGGTGAGTGATGTGGGGAGTTGCGTGAGAGATATTGAAGGAGGAGGACATGCCGAGCTTTGGCTAAGACAACAAGTTCAGTTTGTACCGCGGAGTGTATTCCAGTTTATGTTTTTGTGTAAAGTAATAAATGTTTTGTGTTGTGATCGAGTGTCTGTGATGTTACAGCATCATCTGTAAGTTTAGGGATGGACGAGAAGTTCCAGTTGTACAAGAAGCCAGGCAAATAGAAATAATTCCAAAACGCGCAAAAAAATGAACATTTTCAACCCAGTTTACAGTTCTACTGATCAAGCAGGATTATTACATCCCAAAAGTAAATAAAAAAATATGAAAGTTTAATGCTAACTGCATACCCTGTATTTTTATTAACCCGAAAAATGGCAAACAAGAAGGATATGTACATCTGTTACATAAATGAGACCTACCCTCGCATACATATTACATACAGTACTTGATTGGAGGTTTGACGACCACCGTGAGAAACTCAGTGGGCTATAAACAGTCGCTCCTCCCTAATTTAGAGCTACTGGCTCCAGGGAAGGGAGATAGCCAGCGCCGTAAGACAAATACAAAATCCATGCCTCACCGGGATTCGAACTCGGGCCTATATCGGACGAATTATCAGAAGCCATCGCTTAGACCGGGGAGGGGTGGGGGTGGCTTACTGTACTTGATACATTGTACAGTTACTTTTATCACTCAATTCTCCAAGCATTTTCCTTTGATAATAAATAAGAAATAGTCGATCGTGCTTGAGCAATACAAAATAATTCTCGAACTGCTACTTAAAATAAATCTTCAGAATTTTCATACAGATGTTTGCTTTATATACACGGTTTTGCACAACACACTGACCATATTTCTACATATTTTTATATCCAAACGAATCCAGAAAAATTCGTTTGTTTTTTTGAATAGAAAAAGTAAACTGATTTTCTCGTACGAGCTGCATTCAGCTGTAGTCGTTTTATTGTTTTGAGAATCACGTATGTTAAAGGAGAATCGAAAAGCAAAATTTCTTTGCTATAAATGTCGTTAATCGGCTTTCGTGATCTATTTTGTGATTTCTGTTCCTGAACACAGTTGAGGAACTCGATCAGAATGCTTTCTTCTCCAGGTGACCTGCAGCTTTATTTCATGTTATTTCCGAATTCTTCCGGGAACTCAGTGCTTTCTTTATCTTCTGAATTCGTTGCGAAATGAAATGGTACGAGTGAGCACATGAGATCACTATCAAGATCTGAACACAGTCGAGTCAGTTCTCCTTTCTTATCGTTTCCCTCCCCGAACGTCAAAGACAGGATTTGCGCTTTTGTCGTAAATGGCGTACTATCTCATTTTTCCTTCCTTTGAGATCTGGAAGGATTTTACACGTTCCTGTCATCTTAAATAACTAAAGTGGGCTTTAAAATAGCGTAGCTGCTCTTTCATTTAGAAATGTTATTGAAATTTTGCACTAAACATTAAATGGTTAACAAACCCTTCCGCTTTCGGGAGGAGTGAGCACGTCTTTTGAATTCAAAAACTGTGTGGTAATATCAAACGTGATAATCCCAGGACTTTTATTTGCACATGAAATCTTACAATGAAAGGGACAATGAAATTAAAAACCTCTGTGAGGCTGAAGAGGAAAAGAAGTTTTTAAGTCGGTGTTTTAGAAGCAGAGAAATGGTGGCAAACATTAATATCCGTAAGCGCTTGGACGAAAAAATTGAATTACTACAGCAAAAAATTCCCGAGAATGTTATTCATAAAAAACTCTTTTTGGAAAAAAAACCAACTATATATGTAATTTTTTGGTCTTTCACAAACGGAAAGATGAATATTCCCAAATAGAAACAAGCTCTTACGCCAGTAGAAGAAACACTACCCATCAGTAGAAGCAGATAATCCCGGCAAATATTTGGCATAGTGACTGTTATACCATGTGAAAGAAATTCCTTTAACTACTACCTTACAAGTGAAGATATGACGTCAGATGCAGACATGCATCCCTGCCCATTTACGGGGAGAATATTGCCCCGTGGAAAAATAAGAAGTGAAAACGTTTCCCATAATGAAAGCTTATACTCACGCACGCAAACGCACAAATATAAATAAAAAAACGTTTTTTAGAAGAGAAGAAAATTAGAGAAAAAACAAAATGCATCTACACTCCTAACGGGAAAACTGTGCATTAGAAACAGGAACAGCAAAGAAAATGGTTCGCACATACACTCACCAAGCAGGAAAACTATATGGGTTATTTAAAGCGTAATCTTCGTCAGAATGAATGACGTTCAGCAGAAAAAGTATTTGTCAACTGTACTTTTAGAAACAGTAACACATTTGCAAGAAGAATACTCATTTAACAGTGCATTATAAAACTGTATAAAATATATACAAAATATTTCCCCCAGTAAATGCTATCTAAAATTAAAAAAAATGAAATCCAACGTTCAGAAGTTCAGGTAAGGAGGGAAGTAAAATGCTTGGGAGTTTGATGAACACCGTGATCAACTTATTGTTCTTGAAGCAGGAAAGATCCAGTGCCGTAAGAGAAACACACCATCCATGCCGACTTGGATTCGAACCGGGACCCTTTTCTGTGAATGGTCAGATGTCAGCTCTAAAACCGCTGTACCACCGGGGCGGCATGAATGAAATATTTGTCCGTTGCAAGAAATTTTCTTTCCCTACAATAACAGACAGCTCGTCTGCTTTCACTCACATAATTTGATCATTAAATAGAATATCCCTATCACGAACATCAGAAAAACCACATTTTAGTGTGATTCGACCAAACTTTCCCCTGCAGTTTAAGTTTTCTTCTGTTTTTGTAATCTTTCAATCTCGTCATGTTTTTATAAATTTCACATGGAACAGGTAAATAAGTTCTGAATTTCATAGTAGCACTGCTTTGACTGATTTCGATGAATCATGATATTTATAAAGTAGCCGACTTCTCTTTAGGACTTCAATCTTTACAATTCTTGACCACTTACATTGAAAAGAGCAGTACCAACTGGCCTCACCTGTGGTCGAAGGTCTGTTGTTCTGGTGTCCAATCACTCGTCCGATATGGGCCGCTGCTCTTATCCCTTTTAGTAGAGTCAGTGTCCCTAAATTAGGGACACAAGACTACTTGCATATTTACGAGTTACTCAGGGTGATCGTTAAAATCTAAAACAAAACAAAAGTACTAAACGATTTCTAGCGCAACACTGATGGAAACTGACTCCGGCACGAATGACCAACGTCATCATTTTTAAACTCCCTTGCTTAAATTTGTCACTTGATTTATGTCGAGATCCTGAAAGTGATAACGGGATAGCGATAGCTGCCAAAAATCAGGTAATCATTAACGCAAATTGGAGGTAGGCTTCACCTTCACGCGCTCACTTGAGCAAAACCGGTGTGAACGCTACTGACGGGCAAATATTCAGTTCGTCTAACACAGGCTTACAGAAAATGTCACACAGATGCTCAAATATTATTTGCAGCTTAATTTTTATCGCTTTGTCATCTCATTATTTGAAAATCAATATCGTGATCTTGTATGCCACTCGTCGCGAACGCAATAAATCTAGCAGAAAATATTTTTAAAAAATTGTTGGCTCCCCTTAATATAATTATACCTACTGCATGCACGATAATTGTGAATAAGTAATTTTAAATGCGAACCAGGCAATCGTGGAAAATAGATTGGTTTATTAAATTTTAAATGTAATTATTATTTCGTACTTTAAAGTAACTATACTGATGTTTTTAAGATGGATTAGTCTTTGACGATGCAGTGTAGGTATTTGCCATCTAAGAAAGTACCATATGTATGAAGTTCTGTTATTCAACTTTCGGCGTCGTAGCCGAATCAGACATTTCTCGAAGGACGTTTAATTAAACTTTGAGGTATCGCTTGGATGTCCGAAGCGCGTTTGAAGTAATTAAATTCCATTTCGGAAACGTGTTCTCTTTGCACAGCGTTAATTAGCAATGCAAACAAGACACCACATTTCGTGACGGTTTTCGGTGATCGTGAGTTATTTCCCTGATTGCTGTTTACATTAGAGTCTGTGACAACTGCTAGGACTTGGGTCCTTATACACCACTTCCTCCCAGCTGACCCGCGGGATATCAACAGTTTCTCTGTGTTTGGAAATTGCAAAAGGTTTTATGGAAGTTAGGAAAAGGATAAAAAGATAAATCCCGTGAAAATAAAAGAAAATAACAGCTTGCACAATTAAATAAGTCATTATTGTATCGATACTTATTGAATGAGATTTGAATATCTTCAGAGACGTAAATTGAACAAAATAAATTTCATATCAGTAGTGGTTTTGATACTTGATGAAGTAGCTTAAGTAAATTACTTACCTTATTTTTCGAAATGTAAGACGCACATTTTTTTTCCAGAAAAAATTGTTGTCGAAATCCCCTGGGCCTTATATACCGAAGATCATTGTTATCGCCATTAATATATACGAATGTATTCGGCGACAAAAACTGCTAAATTAGTTTAAAATGTCTTTGCTTTATTTTATGTACAATAATTGATATTCTTCTGCACATTATATGCAATGTCATTGTATCGTGAATGCTTGCACATATATCTTATGCATTTGTTTTTATCCATTGTTAACTAGGCGCTTGTGTTAGTTATGAGCCGGGCCTGCTATCGTGCTAAACGAGTATTTGTGCTTGACGAGTACCTGTGCTTTCGTAAGTTAATAATGTAAAATACAATTTAAGCCCATTCTCATATACTGTACAGTCATTTGGAAAAGTTTCAGACCACCTATTGGTATTAGGAGATTTCTTCCGATTGGGTCAGATACTGTCCGTATTACTCTACTTCCTGCCGATGTTGCATCATTCTACAGCGGCAGCAGTTAGTAGAGTTGGGGGAAGCGTGCCAGCGTCAGTTTGCTTCTGGTTTTCATGCAGAGAGGTTTTGTACGTATATTCTATATAGCGAAAAATGGGCAAAAAAAGAGTCATTAAGTGCTACTCCACAAATAGTGACTTTATGTTATGAAGGATACTCCAAACGTGACATAAGCAGAAAGGTGAATGTGAGAAAGACTGCTATCATGATACGATCATGAAATATCGAGATACAGATAAATTTAGCAACCGAAAGAGAAGTGGACGTCGAAGGAAAACAACCCCACGTGATAACAATACCATAAGGCGAATAATTATGCGTTCTTCGAGGAGTTCGTGCAAGAAAAGCAAGGCCTTTCTACATTGAAACTCGTCTGACATTTGTATCAGCAGTATTTACCGACGTCTTAGCAAAGATTTTGGACTAAAGTCTTATAAATCTGCACATAAACCTACACTAACCTCTGTTATGATAAAAATGAGACTCCAGTTTCCGAAGCGTCATCAATCGTGGACTGCTGAAAATAGGAGTCAGGTTATTTTTTCCGATGAATCAACTGTGTGTCAATTTGAATCACGTAGAGCACATGTTCGACGACCAAAATGCAAAAGGTTTTATGAGAAATACACCGTTGGCACCGTGAGACATCCGTCTAGTCAGATGATATGGGGCGCTATGTCAGCATCCGGTACTCTTCATTATATTTTTATCGATAGCGCTACCATGACTGGTCCTTTTTATGTGGAAATGTTACGTGAGAAGCTGTTAACTCATATGCAAGTGCACAGATGCACAATCTTTATGCATGATGGTGCTCCATTCCACAGATCAAAGACAGTAGAGGGCTCCCTACTGAGGAAAAACATAACTGTGCTTGACTGTGCCGGTAACAGTCCCGACTTTAACCCATCGAAAATTTGTGGGACATTTTGAAAGACAAAGTAGCAGAAAAACAGCAGTCAAATTCCCAAACTTTCCATTGATGCGATAAAGTACGTGTGGTGCGAAGACATTTCAAGTGATTATTGCAAATCCCCTCATTCAGAGTATGCCACCTCGTATTCTGTCCGTTATAATAAACAAAGTGGCCACACAAAGTACTGATTTCGGTCTTTTTGTGTTCTAAAGAATGTAAGTATTCATCTGTGGTGTCAATTTTTTCAAATATCTCTGACTAGTAATCAGTTATTTCTTTGAAAATCTTAATTTTCAATAAATTGACAGGTGGTCTTAAATTTTTGCGGGTTACTGTACTGTGCATAGCGATTTGAAATGGATATAAAAGGGCTATAATGATTCCGTTAAAAAAGCAAGGTGATACAAAAAAAGGGGAATGAACTGCACTTCAGCACAAAACACCACATAGACACTTAAGACATCCACCAGAATACTAGGGGTGCAAACGCATTAGTGCCGGCGGTATTATTGCTACTGGAAATTATTTAGTTTACGCCGAACGTTCGTAGACAAAAACCCCCAAATCGTATTCATTCACAGCAACATAAATACTGTGAAATCGTAATTTTCGGAAAAATCCGTTCGTAAAACGGGAAAATTTTGCTTGAACTTAAACTGGTTCTGACGTACTTTTATTTGCAGTTTACAACTCAAGGCGCCACCGTACCTAACAAATCGTGTTCCGGCACTCGACGATCTAGAGCACTGTCGCTAGCTTCTGCGGTGTTCGCCAACAATCTGCGGACTTCTTTGACGATAATTCTTATTTCGAATGTTTCTTGGCAAAGCCTTAGATTAAAAAAACAAGTTTGTAAAATCATGCAATGCATTTATTATAATACGCTTTCCAACATACCAGAAATCATTACTCAAGTTAACACTCAAGTTATGAGAATAATGGCTGTGGAATAAATCTCGGTCTTGTGCCCGGACCTTTGATCCCATATCGATGATATTACACAGAACCGGTTCGGTACACTTCCAAAATAACATGATAAAGTTTTGTCGCAATCGAAGCATTTTTACGTACGTTATGATGCATAAGGGCTATGGAATAGATCCCGCTCCTGTGTCCTAACCTTTGACCCCATTTGGCCCATTTTCAATAGAATTCGTCCCCAGTCAGGCCCCTACTACATACTAACATTTCATCCAAATCGAGGCATTTTTCGTAAGTTATGGCGCATAACAGCAGTGGAATGGATCCCGCTCCTATGTACTGGCCTTTCACCCCATTTCGTTCACTTTAAATAAGGTTCCTCCCAGGTGATACCCTACCAGATACTAAAATTTCATCGAAATCGAATGATTGTTACGCGAGTTATCGTGCGGACAGACATACGCACACAACGCGTCACGTAATGAAGCAGATGGGAATCGCGACCATCTGCTAGCAAGATTATGACGTTATAAAACTTTAATAGGATCCAAACACAACGCGTGATGTAATGAGACAAATGGTGTGACTGCGCGCCAACATTCTCAAACGTGAGATTGTGAAGTCATAAGATTTCTAAGCATTGGAAGCATTAATGGAACGACGCCATGACACCGAAGACGTGATAATTCGGGTTGGTTTTTTAACTAACTAAAGGAATTCTCTTAAAGTCGAGATCAAACTAAAACAATTTCTAGTACCAGAAAACGGTAGGTTAACGACTTTCATCAAAATTCTTAGAGCTGTTTTCAAAATAAAATGTACATGCATACATACAAGAATTGCTACGTAAGGTGGACGTCAAGTAATTTTGCTTCCTATACTTCCAATGGAAAAACTTCTGTATACATTTTCTTCACAATTAATACGTTCCCAAGAATGAAAATTTTTTTTTTGATTGAAGGTTTAACGACCACCGTGAGCAACTCAATGCGCTATAAGCAGTCGCCCGTCCCTAATTTAGGGTCACTGGTTCCAGGGAAGGGAGAGAGCCAGTGCCGTACAACAAACACAACATCCATGCCTCACCGGGATTCGAACCCGGACCCCGTTCGGACGAATGATCAGAGGCCAGCGCCTTAGACCACTGCGCCACCGGGGCGGCAATGAAAATTTCAACATCGATTAAAATAGCTTCATTTTATAACTTGGAATATTTAATATTTTCTAAACCATAACCGTAATTATGCAATCCAACATGTATTTGTCCACTGACGTCGTCAAAGTACAGGTCGCGCCATCTTTTTTCTGGTTTCAACACCACCAAAGGAAACGTTATTGTTTTTTAATATAATTATGCTTATGTTTTAGAAAATGTTAAGTATTCCAAGTTATAGTATGAAATTATTTTAATCGATGTTCAAATTTTCATCCTTGGGAACACACTAATTGTGAAGGAAATGTGTACAAAAGGTTTTCCATTGGAAATATAGGAAGCAAAATTACTTGACGTCCACCTTAATAGTGTGGAATAAGGGAGATGGAATGGATTCCGATCCTATGTCCTGACCTTTGACCCGATTTGCCCCATTTTCAACAGGTTTCTCTCCAGGTAGTTCCCTACCACATACTAAAATTTCATCGAAATCGAACCATTTTTACGCACCTTATGACGCATAAGGGCAATGGAATGCACCCCGCTCCTATGTCCTGACCTTTGACTCCACTTCACCCATTTTCAATAGGGTTCGTCCCCAGGTAGTCCCCTACCACATACTAAAATTTCATTGAAATCGAACTATATTTACGCAAGTTATGACGCATAAGGGCAATTGAATGGATCCCGCTCTTATGGCGTGACCTTTGACCCCAGTTCACCCATTTTCATAGGGTTCGTCCTCTGGTGGTCCCCTATCACATACTAAAATTTCATCGAAATCGAACCGTTTTTAGGTGAGTTATCGTGCCGACAGACGGACGGACAGACGAACGAAAAAAGCTGGAGCATATACGCTTCTTCAACCTGCGGTTGGAAAGCGTAAAAAAAGGTAATTACCTTTCCCAGGAATTGTTTGTATGCCAAAGAATGCCGATGGACTAATTTTCTGAAGCTGTACATTTACATTGACGCAACAACCGTGCCGCGAGATGAACCAATAAGAGGCCATTGTCTGTACGAAAGTGTGACAGTGCGAGGAAAACCTGCATCGCATGTACGCCATTGGATGTTGGACTGAGTGGCGTTTCTGTACGTTGTTTCCATGAGATGTACCGCACATTGCTAATTTCGAATATAGCAGGAATGCGATAATTCGTAAGCTGCTGTTTTTACACATAAAGTAAATATTTTTTTAATGAAAATCTTTAAAATGCCATTTCGTTTTTATAAATTTTTCTTTAAAAATGAGGGGCGTCTGATATACTCGTGCATCCTACATCCCGAAAGATACGGTAATTCTTTAAGGTTCGTAGGTAACTTGAACCTTAAAGAATTAACATTTGTGGTGACGTAGAGTGATGTAAAACAAACTGGGTAAAAAACTGCCTGTAGTAACCGAAAAATCTAAGGTAATGCAGAAAAAAAAACAAGAAAAGGAAAAGGGACAAAACTCTGAACTCGGGTCATGGGACACCATTATATCGAGAAGAACGAAGGGAGGAAGAAACAGAAGCCATTTTTGTGAAAAGGTCACAAGCGTCATGTAGAGGTTGCGACTTTCAAGGAATTTTGGAGCAAAAAATTTGCTAAGACCATTGCTACAGAAAAAGAGGGATGTTAGATTATGTCATGGGACGGTTACAGGACTAAGAGCACAGGATACCTGAAGACTCGGGGGTCAAAATGCAAATATTATGATTGGTCGTGCGCTGTCCAGGGTCATGGGAGAAAGTTGAGGGAGGAAAGAGCAGGAGATTTTTAGCGAGACTTCTCGTTCAGCTAACAAGAGGAGTGAATGTTAGGCTATCCCTGTGGATTAAGTTTGAGACCTAGAAAGTCTGAGCGCTCAGCAGCGATTGGGTCACCAGTATACTTTATCACTAGACGAGGTCGTTTTTTTGTGAAATACTGAGGTGCGGTCTAAAAATCTAAAATAAGTAGATAAAATATACCTCTTATAGAGAACTGCCGATGTTTTAAGTAGCTAATATGTGGTAAAATAGCCTGAGAAATAATCTGATTAAGAACTGTGCGACGTCTCTGATGACTGACAAGATTGTGGTAACATCTTGACTCATACAACCGACTGTGGACAGTGTGTACTCACTGTTGTGTGTGTGACCCAGATTTTTGAAAAGGAACGTGCGGGTTCAATTCCTCAATTTTGATGATATTCTCCATCAACTTTGTACATATTGCCGCAACTATAACGGAATGTATATAGATTAAAAGTGTTATGGCTGTGAAGATGTCAGCTCTGTGTAATCAATGTTTGATCCTTCGCTACGCCACTGAGGTGAGTAATGGAGCGTCAAAAAAGTCACCCAGGCTTTACAATCAAATTCTGGACTGGTGGCAGCGAATAACGCAAGTAAAATACTCTCAATACGAGATAAAAATTCTACCGGAGTATATATGTAGGATTTCTGTTTATTCAGATGGACAAACGACTTCTAAAGGCGATTCTGCCTCAGAGATGGCGGCACAGTACCGTCTACACGAGAGCTTCGCATATAAGGACGACGCCCAGAGAAGAGAAGTAAAGATGCCTTGTGCAGCTAGCTCCACTACTCCGCCGGAGAAGCTTCCTTACATCACGGCACAAAGTACTGCTGTACAAGACGGTCGTCAGGCCGGTGCGTACTTACGCATTCTCCATCTGGATTGGTATTAGTAGGAAGCATCGAGAGAAAATCGAGAGGATGCAGAGCCGAGCACTTCTAATGATCACTGGGGCTAACCCTTCGATCCCACTTCGGAACCTGAGGAACAGACTTGGAATCGAGAAGGTCCATGAGTTTTTCCCACCAGACTAGCCAGAAAATTCTTCAAGAAAGCGGAAATCCACCCTAATGACCTTGTTAAGGGCGCGGTTGATTACAATCCTAGCGAATTCCTTAGGTATCTCAGAACTAAGGCGGCGATCGTTGACCCCCTTGACAGAGAGTGAGTAAATATGTGAACACTGGTGCGTGTTAGACAGACCACCACCCCCTTCTTTTTCAGATTGGCATCGAGAAGGTGAAAATGGATTTTGCTCGGACATTTGAATTTGGTATCGTTGAGTTTCAGTCACACCCTGCTGCGTTGACGGCTGGTTGGTGTTGCGGTTCTCCGTGATGTTGTGCGGCGTTTCGTACTCTTTGCCCCCTTCCACACGGACTGGTGTCACGGATCACCCTCTCCTTTCACTACATTTTTCTGTTTGTTTTTCCTATTGAGTTCACTACTCAGATCTCCTAGCCCATTATTTCTAAGGGCAGTTTTAGACCTGGGTCAGACACTCCCTTCCTAAAACTTCTTCAAATATCGTATCGTAAGAGAAGTGAAGAGGGGAGAAGGTCGTTGGTCATATAGTTGTTCGTTGTGTGGAATGCATCTGTTTCAGTTGTTAATTAATGTCTTGTGTTACGTGTGTTTTGTGCTCAAATAAAGGGTTAAGGATATGATGGCTGATTGTAGTCGTAGTGCAAGATTGAATTCCTCTAAACGCCACGAGTTCTACAAAGAAAATGTGGGAAAGCGTCCCGGATTTGATTCCTAAGAGAAACGAAAAGTCCTAAGTCAGCCATCTTGTTGTGTGTCGCCCTGACACGTATGGAGTTCTAAGTCGGCCATGTTTTTGTGTGTCGCTCTGGCACATACGGATTTTTTCCTATTTTTTGAAGAGTCATCCCTGCTCGGCAGTGTTGTGTGTCGCCCTGACATGTACGCATTCGTCCTGCTCGAGTGCAAATATTTCAATTCGTTCGTATTTTTTGAGAGTCATCCTGGCTCGACAGTATGTCATCCTGGCACCCTGGCACGTGTGAATTCGTTCCTGTTTTCCGAAGTGCCACCCAGACTCGACGGCTATAGCGAGAGTCCTGCTCGAATACAAATATTTCGATTTCTTCCTGTTTTTTGAAGAGTCATCCCGGCTCGACAGTGTTTGCTGAGGGTCACCCTGGCACGTGTGGATCCGTTCCTGTTTTCCTAGGATACACTCAGGCTCGACGGCTATAGCGAGCGTCTTGCTAAAGCGCAAATATAATATTTCCGTGGGGCAGTTTTGCCCGAGAGATTCAAGTTTTGGTCGAGCAATTGTGCCCGGAACGCTGGTGTTTTGTGTGGATACTTTCGATCTCCGTTCAAGACCGTAAGTCTTTTTTATTAACAATGGTGAAAATAGCTTTCGATTTCTTTATTTTTTATTTAAATTTTCTTGTGGATACGTTTTAATCATTTTATGAATGAGGTTTCAGGTTAGTCGAAGTGAAAATTAATTAGTTAATTTGGACTTGAACGAATGACACAGTGTTTCATAATTTGTTCGCGCTGAGTTATCTGGTTATAAAAATTAATTAGTGGATTTTGACTTTAACGAATGACAAAATGTTTAATAATTTGTTCGCGTTGAATTATCTGTTTAGCAATGTTGGTGTAAGAATTGATGTGTGCAAGTGTCTAATTAACTTAACACGCCCTACACTTCCCTTTCGTATGAGGTAAATTCGAATACATGCATTTTCCAGTCCTGTGATTTGTAGACTTAGTGCATAACTAAGAGTGACGTATTTAGCAAAAGGTCCTAAAGAGGACTTAAAAATACTGGCTTATCGGTTGGGATTAGAAACACCACCAGATTGCAGGATTAAAGATTCTAAGGGAGCCATTCTTGAAAGTGAAAATTATAATGAATAGTTTTGCAGGGAGATGCTGAACACTATCATAAATACAAGGAAAGATGCCACTGAAGAAAAGCGAAGGAGAGATGAAATGGAACTTGAACTTGCGAAAATAAGAGTCGAGGCTAAATCTAGACAAGATTGGAGGGTTCAGGTTGAAAATACCAGAACTCCAAGTAAAGAGTTTAAAAACGTAATTCAGAAATTTGATTTGGAAGACGATATAAGCGTGTAACTAGTGCGTTTTAAGCGACAAGCCCGTCGTGTGTCGTTACCGGAGGAGGAATGGGTCACTCATCTTTTGGGACTCCTCTCCCACGAAATAAATCAGCTGGTTGCTCGTGCACCAGAGGAAAAAGTCGAGAGTTATGATCACGTGAAAGAGTTGTTGCTAAAGAGGTTCAAGTTAACTCCTGAAAGGTTTCGTCAGTTATTTGCTTCGCATCAGAAGAAACAGACCAGTACCCGGCAAGACTTTTATCATAAACTATTTACGTAAATTGATGGTTGGATTTTAGCCTTAAAAAGGTACAGCTTTTAAACAATTGAGGGATTTGATCATCACTGATCAAATTAAAAAACGAACTCCAGTGGATTTTAGAGAATATTATTTGGCCGAATGGAGCAACATTGTCTCCCCCGTAGAATTATCTGAAAAGCTCGATAATTATGTAAGTGCTAAAAGGCCCGTGAAAATAGCATTTGAAGTCGAGCATGAACGACCGAAGTTCCCAAGGCCGCCCTTTCATGGTTTTCCAGAAATGTTCAACAAAACCAAAGATATGAAAAACAAAGTTGTTGGAAGAGGGATATCTGGAGGCGGACAGGCTAAGAAGTTCCAGAGACGAGGTCCAATAAGATGTTATGAGTTCGGGAAGAGAGGGCATTTGAAGCCCCAATGCCCCCATCAGCAAACAGCGGCAGTGAGAAGGAAAAGGAATTGTACGCCCAAATTACACGAGCGCGTAACGTGATTGTGAATGAGAATGTTCGAACCAAAGAGATAACATTGAATAATATGGCTGTTGTTGCACTTGTCGACACAGGTAGTTCAGTATCCCTTCTACGTTAAGATGATTATAAAAAGTTGCTGGCCTTCCAAAGCTGGCGAACAAACCGCTGATTTTATCCAGAATTGCAGCGTTGCAGGTTTGGACTAAGGGATCTTTTGAGCGGGAGGTTGCCATAGATGGACATCATTTCTTACTTACGCGGCATGTTGTGTCCACACCGCAGTTAAGTTTTCAGGTGGTAAATGGGGCCGACATTCTGGACCAAGCTTTGATAAGCTTCAGCCAGAGTGACACTGAATTTTGTAAGTACGAGGCGAAGACGTGACAAATGCAGATATCTGAATTGACCCGAGAAGATGAAATCGCACTGAGTCACATTCGTGAGTCACAGGTGAAACAGAAAAGACCAGATAAGCCATTTTATATCTCTCGAGCTAGAAAGCCACAGGAGAAACATCTGAAACTCAATGTGCAAACAGACGCAAATCTCGAGGAAGGCAGAAGGTGAGAAGTTTCAATAAACAGGCACTGGAAGTTGAAGATCAAGGACCACACGAAGTTTCTTTGGAAGTCATTCACAAAGTAAATTTTGAAAATGAGTCAAAGGATTGTTCAAGGGAGTTTTTTGTGTTGAAGAAAACTGGTGAAAGATCATTCACTTTTGCCTTTGGGAAAGGCATCATGTGAAATTCAAAGTGATTATATCAGTGGTGGAGAGAACTTGCATTGCAAAATTCATATGACAGCGATACAGCATCAGATACTTCATTAAATTTTTTTTTTACTTTAGTTGACAGTAATGTCATACTCCCTACCCAAAATTTAGTAGAGTTTGGTGATGCTTCAAATAGTTCACATGTAAAATAAAATTCTAAAATCCATGACAATATACCATTAGAAAGTATGAAAAATTACACATTACACAACTAATAACTCAGTTTGAGGTAATTTTAATATAGAGATATGTGATATTTTAATATAGAAGTAAATTCCATAAATAAAAGCAATCATGGTGTAAGTAACTTAAGTGTGGAATCAAAAGTGTCTTCAGTAAGTGAAGTCATAAGTGAAGAACATACTTCAAGCATGTCTAAAATAAGGCAGTAGATGTGGAAAGTAGTTTAAAGGAAACAGATTAAAGTGGTGCACGCAATTCAGTTTTAGTTGATATTAATGATAAAAACCCAAGTTGTGACTCAGCTTTTAGTTTCGAGACATCATCTTCAATAATCGATGCTTCGGAGTTTGAAAACAGCACTTTCGAAGTAAACAGTGCTGTAGATAATCTCTCATGCACTACTGACTGTGCTGAGATGCATTTAACAGCAGAGACAATTGGAGGTCATAACTCTGTATCTGAAGGTGCTGCTAATACTTTAAATTATGAATTAAGGGTTCAAAACAGTGTGAACAAATCCGATGAGAAGGAATTTTTTTGCGAACAGAATGAAACAGAAAGTAATATATCCACGAATGCTTCTACAAGTGACTCAGATTTGGTTAACATAACAGGGAGTGTAAAAACATCAAGCGAACCTATAATTCCAGGCTGTCTTACAGATTTACCTCCATCATCTAGTGTCACTATGCTTCCACAGATTGAAGCGGATCATTCGGAATCTTTAGCTGAAGTGATGAAAGTGGTTGAAGAAAATCCGAATGGGAATCCTGAAGAATTGCGTGAAAGAGTACACTGTGCTCTTATACCTGTCCTGACCCCTGATCAAGTTAACTCTCGACGATGCGACGAAGTGGTTCAGACATGTGGATAAATTGCAGAGAGTTTTTAATAGTACGACGAGTCGTAGTGCAAGGCGGACTACATTTGATCTTTTGACTGGGGTGAAAATGAGGAACAAAATGGACATCGTCCTCAGGAATCTCCAAGCAGAAGAGAAGATAGAACAGTGTCAAGACCAAAGTAGTTTTATCAGGCAAGAGACAAAGAAGAATATTCAAAAGATTCAATCTAAAAACAAGAAGACTTACAACACGAAAAGGAAGAAGGCACCAAAATATCAAGTTGGTCACTTAGTATCAGTCCAAAGAACTCGATTCGGCGCTGGTCTGAAGTTAAGACCCAAGTTTCACGGTCCGTATAAGGTGACCAGAGTGAATCTCAGAGACAGATATGAGATTGAAAACGTCTGTGATTATTCAGGTCCTATTGCGGCCACTACCTCCGCTGATCTAATGAAACCCTTTTATAAAGGCGTAACAGTTTAATGTTGTGATTTTTTTTTTCGTATTACGAAATGTTTTCATTATTCATAATGCATTGCTGTGCACTTGTTCAATCCTTCGTGTTGAATTTATATTTTGTACAATACTTTTTTTGTAATGCAAAGTCATGCAATAAGGCATGGTATTGTCATATCTGATGTTGCTCATTTTCCATTTTTGTGCTGCGCAATGTGTTTTGTGATTTGTGGGCCTAGTTAAGTTCTTATCCAGCATGTTCCTGGTGGCAGTGACCTCCAGGATGGCAGAGTTTCTAGGATTTCTGCTTATTCAGATGGACTAACTACTTGTAAGGACATTTCTGCAGCACAGATGACAGCAAAGTGCCGTCTTAACGAGAGCTTCACAGATGAGGACGATGCCCAGAGAATAGAAGTGAAGAGGGGACAAAGTCGTTGGCTGTAGTTGTTCGTTGTGTGGAATAAATCCGTTTCAGTTGTTAATTAATGTCTTGTGTTCAAATAAAGTGTTATGGATAAGATGGCTGATTGCAGTCTTGCATTCCCCTACACGTCACAAGTTCTACGTATATACACTGGCAGAAAGTGAAAAATGAACACCAAGAAGGAGACGTCTGATACCAACGGAATACAGAGGATAACGTGATCAAAACATTTTGGCAAAATACAGCTGTATTTGCTGGTAAACTGAAAAATCACATTTCCATGTAACATGGTGAGTACGAGGTTGAACCGCCATGAATTGCGTCACACTGTGCAATTCTGGCATGCAGTCTGTCGTACAGATATTGGATGTGAGTTTGGGGCATTGAGTTCCAAGCATCCTCAACCTGGACGAGTAAATCGGGGATGGTCGTGGCTGGCCGTGGAGACCGGATAAGTCGTTGTCCCATAAAATCCCACACGTGCTCAATGGGGGACAAATCCGGTGAACATGCAGGCCATGGAAGTTGTCTCACACCCTGAAGTGCATGTTGCGTTGCACGTACCGTGTGTGGGCGTGCGTAATCTTGCTGGAAAACACCACGATGGACCGACCTTACAAATGGTACAACAACGGGCTGAATGATGTTGTTCATGTAGGATGTGCTGTTTAACGTACCCGGTACAAACGCTACTTGAGTACGGGAGTGATAGCTGATCGCTCCCTACACCAGGAGACCAGGTGTAGGCCCTGTGTGTCGCTGGTGGATGCAAGAAGGAATAGACGCTCCCCTGTGCGTCCGCGAACACGCATACAGCCATTGGAGGCTCTTAAGCAGAATCTGCTTTCATCGCTGAACACGACAGACAGCCATTGCGTTCTCCAGTGTAGACGTTGGCGACACCACTGCAGCCGTTCCTGACGGTGGGCTGGAGTCAGAGGTACACATGCCAGAGGCACAGGTGCACGTAGTCCTGCATCCGGTAGACGGTTGCGGATTAGTCGCACAGTCTTCTCAGGTGCAACGGCACCTCGGATTTGCGTCGCAGTGGATGTTCTGCTTGACAACGACGCTCTTCTTATACGTCGATCGGTCCGCTCATCGGTCCGTCTGTGGCTCCCGGTTCCACGTCTTCTCATGTGGGAATGTTCCTCGGACCATCTACGCCACCATCGTACCACCACCGATACTTCCCGTCCAATTCGCTTCGTAATACGACGATACTACCACCCGTCCTCGCGGAGTCTGACTAGAAGACTTCTCAAAGTCCGATAACTGCTGAAATCGTACACGTCTTCCATGTCCAGGCATTGCAGCTTCTTTAGGGTCTTCTCACGTGTCCGTACTCCGACGACTAATTACAATCACTTCGCCGTACCCCTTAAATACCACCGACGATAATATGCATATTATGCCGTGCTGTGGCGTAAGCGCTCACCGGTTGGTGCCGAAGGTAACATCACACCTACGTAAACTCGACCCCATTAACATATGTAATTTTCATGATCGTCCACCAATTACTTCTTGGTGTTCTTTTTTCACTTTCCGACAGTGTATATATCATCATCATCATCATGAACCATTATCAATCCACAGCTGGATGAAAGTCTCCCCAAATGTCTTACACAATTGTCTGTCTTTGGCCTGTCTCCTCCACGTCACTCCAGCATACTTTTGAAATTTCATCCTTCCATCTCCCATGGGGTCTTCTTGTGGGTCGTTTCCTGTCTCTCGGAATCCAGTCAAACATTTAGGTTGTGTATCGGTGGTCCGTTCTTCTGGCAACATGTCCAGCCCATTGCCATTTCAGTGATTTCACTCTGGTCATAATGTCGTCTACTCCTGTCATTTTCTTTATCCACAAGTTCCTCTTCTAATTTTTACTGGTTACACCAAGCATGCATCTCTCCATGCCTCTTTAAGTTGTCTGCAGTCTTTGTATGTCTTTTTTAGTTATATATACACTATCTACCAACAAGTAATTGGACACCTGTGATAGCAAAGGAAAACGAAGTTTATTCACCTTCAATTAGTTAGTGGAGCCTCCACGAGCGGCGATTACAGCCGCGACCCTCCGAGGCATACTCTCAACCAGGCGTTGTACGACGGCTAGTGGTATTTTCTTCCACTCGGCTTGGAGAAGACAGGTCAGTTCCTTCACTGATTTCCGACGGTGGGGGCACCCCTTAAGTTGACGCTCCAACTCGTCCCAGCGGTGCCCGATAGGGTTAAGGTCCGGGCTCTGGGCAGGCCAGTCCATTCGATTAGCCCCATTGTCCCCATACCAAGCCATGCTGGACCTCGCAACATGACAGGTGGCATTGTCATCCTGAAAGTTACATGGGTCCACCCCGTAAAACTGCCACAACGTAGGAAGCGCATGGTCATCCAAAATGGTGCAGTAGGTCTCGGGGTTGAGTCTATCAGGAATTGCAACCAAGTGTCCCGTGCCATGCCAGGAGAAACACCCTATAGCATATTTCTACCGCCGCCGAACTTCATAGTTAGCACAATACATTCCGGCAGGAGGCGTTCTCTAGGCAGACGCCAAACCCCGACCCTGCCATCCGAACGGCAGAGGGTGAACCTTGATTCGTCGCTCTAAAGAACCTGTTTCCACTGTTCAACGGTCCACTGTCGACGTTCTTTGCACCACGTTTGCCGAGCAGCGCTATTAGACTTGGTGATCAAAGGCTTGTGGGTGACAGCATGTCCATGATAACCGAGCAGATGGGCTTCCTTACGGATGGTATTCATCGAAAGAACGCTCTCGGATGCCTGTTGAAACTCTTCGCGGATGTGGCCCATCGATTTGGTGCGGTTCTTCCGAATTTCTCTGGCCAGCACCCGTCGGTCTCTAAATCCCAGTTTTGTGGGTCTGCCGGGTCGGAGCACATTCCGACAGTCACGGTCGGAGCACATTCCGACTCTCATCTTCCACTTGCCAATCATGTAGGCCACTGTCGATTTTTGGTACTTCAACTCGCTGTATGTGTCACGTATGGACGGCCATTTCTGTGATACCCGACGATTACACCTTTCTCGAAATCAGAGAGCTCCGAATTGCGTGGCATCTTGCATGCGACTGGTTACGTTGTTGTTTCCCACACGATATTTAACGGCGGCGGCCGTGACGTGTATCAGGACCGCATATATCGTCGATTGCAGGGGTGTCCAATTACTTCTTGGTAGATAGTGTATCTATCTATCTATCATCTATCTATCTATCTATCTATCAATATTAATATATTGATAGATAGATAGATAGTTCATAGATAAAAAGAAACAATTAAACAAATGGTGGCTACAAACTAATAAGAACGTAACAGCATTATTCCTAAATTTTTGTAAATTATTAATAAGAGAATTTTTTTCCATTTTGCATAATGATAATAAATGTAATGATCTCTGGTAAAGAAACAGTGCAGAAAGGTAATTTTTGCTATAAAGTTGCGGCGTGTTAAATCCTTCAAAGTCAACACTAAACATTGCCACTCAGAAACCATAATTAAATTGCGAATGCTAAATCATGTTTTATGCTTAGATCACCCAGAAGCCTACACCAATGAGCTTGAGCTACTTAGTACCATTGAGGTAAAATTTGTATAACAACTAACTGTACGGATCTCTGGTAAAGAGACATATTAAATTACGCAATTTTTGTGGTTTCCTGGATATATTGGCTATCAGAAAGATTCTTCTGAGATATGATAGTACAAGGTGAGAAAATTAACAAAAGACGATAATAAATTTCGCAAATGCAAAGCTCATTTCTTCTTAATGAAGGTTGATACGCTTTTGTGAAATAAGCTAAAACTTTCGGTTGTTGGCCATGTGTTAAATTTCGCATTTGCCTTTGCTTATTCTGTTCTCTATTTTGGAGAAAAAATCGGAATGTAAAAAGGGATTCTGAATGTCAGTTGTAGCGTTTATTATATCTGCGCTAACATAAGATAAACACTTTGAGCCAGCAAATCAAACATTCATGCAGCGCACAGGGAAACGTAGCCAATTGCTCGATTGCCAGTGAGGCTTTTGAGGCAAAACCCACGCATCAAAAACGCATCACGGTGACCATCAGGGCAGAGGATGTTCGTTAAAACAGTGGGACTCCACCTTCTTGCGTTCTGGAGGGGATAATTATTCGAGAGCGTCACGTCGAGCTAATGGCTTAGCGCACTGCACTACGTAGTCAAAACCACGATCACTAACTCGACTCTTGTTCCCCATTATAAAAAACTAAGGTAGAGGGAGAAAGAGGGAGAAGGAGAGAGACAGCGAGAGGCAGCCGAGGCGGGAGAAAGTAATACAGAAAGCAATACACGCCTCGGAACTGAAATGCGATCTTAAACATAAAGAAACGGTTTTCTTTCTGGAGGTACAAAAGCCATTCTGGATCTCCTTTTATATTTTTGCTTTTATTTTCCGCTTTCTAACGGATATAGTTGTTGGTTCATCAATATCCGCTGTCATTTGTATGAGAAACAATATTTGTTATGGCTACAAATATTACATTAAAAAATAAAAATGTGTACGAAATTAATTATAAATTCCATATAGAACACACGTTTTCTTTCCTTTCAGATTTTTCCAAAACTTTATTTGATCAGAATTTCTTTATACTTATTCTTGTATTTCTAGAAGAACACCTTTATGTTTCAATTAAATGCATCCGCTAGTTAATTGCTGCCACATGAAAATGCCAACGTCCTAAAATATTATTGTGCTGAATGGAACAAGAACAATTCATTGAAGAAAAAAATCAGAAGCAAGGAAATTACACAAAATCGTTCAGCGATGTTGGTTTGTGTATCAGAAGTGAAAATGCGTCTTTTCTACGACACAAATTTGTAAAAGCAGCTAACTTTTTAAGTGATACCGTTAAAAGAGAAAGAAAACTCGGGCATTCACACGAGCAAACGGAAGTCGAATAATCGGAGAAATGACTACCAAAAGTGATTTCGAAGAAACTGCAAGAATTCTATGGCCTTTTGGCCGAGTCAAAACCAAGAAATCTGCACGTATATGTGAAAGAATTAGCTTGAAGAAGTGCTATCGACAGTTCTACTTTTTCCTGATACTATCCATATTTTATTATGTTGTCACTCGTGTTTCCTAATATTTTTGGATGGTTTACAGCTCCTGCATAGGTTTATATTTTTCTTATTTTTAACAAGTAGTATTGTGCGTTTGGAAGCTACACTACTCGAGACAGAAAAGGCCAGGGAACAGTTTTCAGAGCGTCATGCAAATTGACGGGAACATGTCAACAGTTGGGCTATGTAAATAATTGCAGTTACGAAACAATCACGTGATATGTGAAAGAGCTGAAGGGTCAAATGACCCCCCGAAGCTTATTTGGTCTTCCTCACTTGGGCGTCTGGAACGCTGAATCGTCGGAGTGATCTCGGTGGCTAAAGCACTTGTAAGGAATGGAAATGCCTAGGCAATGTCATCGGGAACCCTACCATCTGAAGGACGCATTTACCAGAGGCTTCGACATTGGGCTGAATAGGTATGGTTTGTCCCTGAATCGTTGTAGGTGTACGTAGGATGACGTCCTAAGACTTCGGTCGTGGAATTCGAGGAAAAGCAGTAGCAGGCCAACAATATCCAGAGGACAACATTCGACGAGGTGTTCAGGCAGCTTTGGACGTCTCCGTACCGAAACGGACTGTCAATCTCATATTGCTTGAGGCAGGTTTTTGTTATAGCTACCCATTGTGACAACTTCCACTCGTCACATCATAATAGGTGCGGAATATTGCAGTAGTGCCATACCAGACATGCATCGCGGCACGAATGGAACCATGTCGTTGCTCCCGTTGGCGCAGTGGTCTAAGCGCTGACTTGTGACAATTCATCCGAGTAGGGTTCGGGTTCGAATCCCGGTGAGGCATGGATGTTGTGTTTGTCTTACGGTCCTGGCTCTCTCCTTTCCCTGGAACCAGTGACCCTAAATTAGGGACGAGCGACTGCTTCTAGTCAGTTGAGTTGCTCAATGTGATCGTTAAACCCCCAATAAAAAGATATGTCGTATTCAGCGGCGAGTCTCACTTCGATCTAAACGCCGACGATCGCCGATTGAAAGTCTTCAGACTACGTGCGTGGTCACCGGGATGGTCTTTCTGTCTACCGTGAGTATCATACGGCTCCTCAGTTTGGTACGTGTCTTGGCTTGGGACACTATCTGTTTCAATATCCGTTTACTGCTCATTCGCATAGTGGGCACAATAACAGCAGGACGATACGTCGATGAGGTGCTGCAGCTGGATTTGTTGCCATACAACTGTGGTATCCCTGTGGTGCTCATTTTGAACAGGATAACACAAGCTGTTCAATGCCAACTTCAACAAACAGTACCTTTAAAATGTCCATGTTCTGCCCTGGCCAGCGCAATTCCTGGACTTCTTCCCAATAGAAATTGTGTGGGATGTCATTCGTGATGTCACTCCTCTGCACAACCCCTTCAAAATGTCGATGAACTGTGTACACAGGTAAACGATGCATGGCCAGCGATACCTCAGGACACCATCCGGGGTTTTTCCTTTAACCTTTTAACGACCATAACGCCCAAAACGCCCGTACGTACAAACGGCCACAGCCGCCCGAAACGCCTGTCTAGAGTGAGTCAGATTTCCTACTCTTACTTGTTCTTCAAATTTTCTTGACCTATGAGGGATCAGCAGGAGTCACCCTCAGTCATTATTGTTGTTATTAAACAAAAGAAGTAAAACAACAGACAGTTTCTGGCGTTATGGTATTTAGAGTGATACAAGATTTTTGGGTCTTGGTCGTTTAAGGGTTAATGCTCTATTTCCGAATGTAAAGCGCAGCATGTTGGTCATACGACCAACAGACCCAGACCATATTGTAATGTCTTCTCACTCATTGCATTCCACTTAATTTTCTTTTTAATTACCGCAGTTGCACTTACGCTCCTACTCGTGGTAAATGTTTCTTCTCATTTCGTGCATTCCTTCATGGTGTGGCATTTCTTAAATTGGGCAGTAAAGATTACGGGTGTATGATAGGCCGGCTTCAGACCAGGGCGATTGATTGGGTGAGTAAAACACCATTTCGTGATAAGAAGAGCTTTAATTGTACCAGCTATTAAATTTTGCAATTAGAGTTGCAGATTCACTGTTGGCTCCTACAGACTTTAAATTGCGCATATACGCATATATTCCAATATACATGTACACGCTTTCTTTGTTAATGTGTTTGCGCCATATTTGCGAAAACTGATCTCAAAGAATTGACAACTCGACTAGTTCACGAGTTTCTGCCTGCAAAGTGATAAAGTGTTGGTGAGCACGTTTATTTTCAGAATCTTCACTCTGTGAGAGATCGGATGTCTCTATCTTAAACTACGTTGCGCTAGGGTCCATTTTAATGATGCTTTTTATGCTGTGCTTCAAGCGGTAGATTTGGATAGAAGCGAACTGGTGAAGATTCCTGCCTCCTGAGATAAGCCACTTCACAGATGCACAAGACGAATACAAAACAGCCTCAACTCCAAGCTGTGAATATCAAAGTAGAATTCGTTGCTGTTCAGTTACTCAGGAAAAGAGCGTCATAAGAAAAAAAAACAGCGAAAGAAATTTGTCTTTTAAACAGCCCTTATTTTCAGAGAAAACTTGAAAATAAGAGCTCTTTTGCTGCTGGTACTTCACCTAATAAACTTAAAATTGATGTGTGTCTTTGACCATGTGTGTATGTTGTTTTTGTCTATCTCCTTGTCATAACTAATGCTTTAGTGTCATTTCTTGAATATATTTCTATCAGCTTAAAAATATTAGTTTGTGTGTAGATAGATTGATGGATAGATACTAAGGTAGATAGCTATCATTGAAATATTTATTAAATGAAAATCATGTACATGGAAATCATACAGATTGACAAACAAAGATAAACGTATACTCATAAAATAAATTGAGCCACCCCCTTAACTTTTGAACTGTTGGCAGCGTATTAAACAAATAAAGTAACTTTTTTAGCCACTTAAAAATAACTATCATGTGATGTTAAGAGACGTGCTAATTATCACTGCCTCGCTTAACGTAACTATAGAAAGTGTAAATGTTTTTGAATGCTTCCGACTCTATGCATAGAAAAAAATTGTATCTGAAATTTCGTACGAATCGGTCAACAAAAACAAGTACAGCACGCTACGAAAAAATGATGCAGCTAATGTTAAACTACTGAATTTGTTTGCTATTCGTATCAGTTAATCACTGACAGATGCAATTGGTTTAGTGTTGCAACACCAAGAAACAAAGAACCCTACATATCATGAGCTGCCATAAAAACTCGTAAGTAGTGTATGTAATGCATTATGAAATAGAGAAAGTTAATCAGTAAAAAGTTATTATAACCATATCTGATTAGCAGACCATGCCATGATAAATACGAAAAATTCTTAAATTCAAAATTTCAGCAATATAGCTTAGGAACTCGCTGAGATGTAAAAAAACACACGCAAGAATGCATGGATTACGGGAACGTGAAGAAAAAGACTTTCCTGTCCTAAAGTAAAAACATTTGCCCAGCAATGCTTTGAAAGACGCCGAGAGAAAAGTGCTTCGACGTGATGCTGTTAGATGCTGAGAAGGGGAAAAGTTGGATCCATCATAACAACAACACCAGGCAAAACAACAAGAAAATAATGATATACCGGGTGGTTATAAAACAAAATATGTATCCCTGTTCTGGGATCTCTAGGAAAGGGAGAAATGAAGAAATCGCAACGAAACTTGGTAGGTAGCTTCTCGAGAGCATGGGAAAATGATTTAGTTAGAAAAAAAAATGGTTTAAATTTCGGCTCCGCTAGGGATACATTGGGGCTTCAGGAGCAAGAAAATAACAGACAAGTGCGTGAATTGGCTATTTATTGGCAGCACTAACGTTTCAAGACAAAATCTGATCAATATGCTGGTCATCAGAAGAGGAGACATGCAGCAAATGAAGTATATCATGTGACACGGCTGCTCGCAACATGTCGTGGTCGATATTGGCCACTTCACGTCTGATACTCGCTTTCAGATCTGACAAAGAGATTATTCTATCCCAATAAACTCTGCCTTTCAGGTTTCCATGGAACCAGAAATCACAAGAAAAAGTTACGTTGAGGGGGACCAGCGAGGACTACGAAAACCTTCAAGAAATTATGCGTTCGCTGCCGAATGTTCGACTAAGCAATTCCTTTACCTGTCTACCGATATGTGGAAGCGCAACATCTTGCACGAACACGGTAGTGACCAAACTTTACCGTTCGTGCAAAGTAAAAATTGGATTTTATCGCAGAACAGGCTTTTGTGCAACTTACTGGGCTTTGGAGTGTGGTGGTTTCAAAGAAATATAGTCCAGTGATGACATCTCTTGCGAATTACACCATGACGTCTTATGTGGACTCTGTAGAGGTATTTTATGATTACGAGGGTGATAACAAAAGTTTTGCCCACGCTAATCTAAAACGGAAGCGGATGATGCAATTGGAAAAATGATTGCGTCCCGTCAAGGTCAGACTCTCAGCAACGCAGTGGTGTCAGGACAACGCGCTATTATTTGCTGTGTGGATGTGGGAGGGTTTGGAAATGGAAGCATGCAGCTCCTTAGGTCGAGTAACAGCGTTAGCGTTAGACCAGCACTCATAACCGAAAATAGAAACTCTACGGGGGAAAACTCCGACGCAGATCCACTCTGCCTTACAAGAAGTTTGTGGGGAGGAACTCTTGATCGAAGCACAATTTCTCGCTGGGTATCGGGCTTTCAAGAGGGCCGAAGCAGCATCGAATATGATCACCGCTCAGGCCGACCTCAAACGTGGACGGACAAAACATCTGCAACCATTGTTGCAACGCTTCTCGAAGAGAATCGTTCTTTGACAGTCGAGGAGATTGCTCATCAGACACATTTGTCCACCATGAATGTTCATCGGATTTTGACCGACCTACTGGGAAAAAGAAACATCGCCTAGCGCTGGGTGCCCCATCAACTCACCCCTGAGCAGAAGGCAGCCACAGTGAGCATCGCATAGGATCACCTGCACAGATTCGAAGATTCGAAAGAGAGCGTGGCACCTTCCTGAACAGAATTGTCGCAATTAATGAGATTTCGACCCGTGATTTTGAACCGGTGCTGAAGTCACAATCAACGGGATGGAGGCCTCCAAGTTCTCCACACCCCTTAAAATGTCGCCGGCAACAATCCAAAGAGAAGCAAATGATGATTTTTGCGTACGATACCCAGGGTTTTGTGGTTTCTGATCGAATACCGGTAGAGCAAAATTCCAATCCACGACATTATCATGACTTTCTGAAGACAAAGTGGAGACCGAACATTCGTCAAAATTGCACCAAAATGTTGGAAGCGGAAGTGATCTTGCTGCATGACAACGCATCGTGTTTTGGTGCAGCGTCGGTAAGGCGACTTTTGTCGAAATATGGCTGGGAAACTTTATCACACCCACCATACAGCACTGATCTCAGTCCACCCAACTTTGATATTTTCCCAAAGTTAAAAAATCGGCTCCGTGTCATCCGCTACAAATCGCTGGACGAACTGTCATTAGACGTGATCCGAGAAATTCGATAGCTGAACAAAGATGGCGTACTGCGAGGCGCCCAGGACCCACCTCGCCGCTGGCAAGCTGTTATTAGTAGCAGTGGGGAGTACATTGAACGGCAATGACGCACGTTTTCTCTGTTACTTTACACTTTTCTCAAAAATGGACAGTGTGCAGAACTTTTGCGAGGGCCCCCCATAGCAGTTGGTTAATGGAGTTCCCCATATTGAAAAGTTATGCGAGTTCGCAGTTCCAGTAACAGTAAAATGTATCTCATTTGATCACACGACAGATGAGATACATTTACTGGCTCTCAACGTTCATCCGGACCAGGAACCGGATATCGAATTCCAAGTGTTGTTCTGTGTAGTTCGGTGGCAGTTCTTGCATCACACAAACATTCTGTCCGATACCATCCCACGATGTACTCTAACACTTTTCGGGCTGTTGAGTACGGAAGGTGCAACTCTCTGGCACTGCTGTATGAGAGAGCGGTCCTGCTTGCCCTGTCGGCACTGGAAATTGCAACTCCATTCACGACATTTTTGGAAACTGGCGTACGTCCTCTTCCCAATGCTATACCCAATTCTAAGTAGCGCGCGTTCCTTCTTTGCAAAAACCCTAATGACTACAGGCAGCCTGATCCTTGCTGTTTTATTCTGCTTACCCCAGCATGCAAAATTTGCATGTTAACACTTGCATACGAAATTTTTAATGTTTCTTGGATTTCAGCAGTGATGCTTTTGCTATGCACATCAGGAAATCTTTTGTGATGGCCAGCATATTAAACAGATTTTGTCCTGAAGCATTTGTATTGTCAATAACCAATAAATTCACGCACGTGTATGCCCTTTTCTTACGTTTGCAACGCCATTTTTCCTCTATAGGGCAAATGTGAACTGTTTTTTTCTCGCAAAATCATTTTCTCATGCCCGAAAAAGCCAACTATCAAGCTGCGTCACGATATCCCCATTTCTCGCTTTCTAGAGACCGGAGAATAGGGAAATTTATTTTACAACCACACGGTACACCCACGTATTCTTTATTCGAGTTTTCTAAGTATTCGTTTTAAATGTAAGAAAAACATTAATAAAATTATTGTTCTCGGAAGCTGTGAAACTCTGATCATGTCAGTGGGGAAACTGTAAATTCTTGCGTGCGAGAATGAAAATGTGCTTGATTTTGTTTTCTATTGTAAATTTTCCTTCGTGTCTGTTCAGTCACGCATTAAGTATGCATTTGCATATTGTTCTTGTTTTTGGAATGACCCATTACACGCATTGTTCAAACTGTGAGCATAAGAAAAAACGTAACTGCTCTGAAGTTCCAGTAAAAAAACGTACCTGTTCTGAAGTGGCGGTATAGAAGCGGAATCTACGCAGAATTGAGGGACGTCTCTCGGGAGACTCATACTGCAGCATTCCTGAATATGTCACGAAAAACGACTTGCTCGATCATATTTTCATGATGGTTGCCGTTATGTGAAACCTATATATTAGATATTCAGCTATTAGCCGCAGCAGAGTTGTTAGTAACTGGTTGACAGAACAACAATTGCTTGTCATGCCATGGCCAAGTAATGGTGCTGACATCAATTCTTTATTTGGGCCTGGTGTAACACTTTTTCTGGTCAAAATATTTGAGTTTCATATTCATGCCAGACTCAAACATTCCATGGAGTACATCGGCATATGGACTGGCGACAATTTACAGTCCGTGAGAGTAGCTGAAGAAACACCCATTGCTTGTGCTATCCGTGACTGATTGTATGCCACGTCGAGTTCAGAAGGTAATAACAAGAAGTGGAGGTTTCCCCTCCTATTAGAACACAACCATAGCTACCTGTGGTACAAATTAAAAGAAATTTGAGTACATAAAAAAATAAACATTGAGTTCAAATTTATCGGGTAAGGAAATTACTAATATGCCTAATCTCATAATTTGCTGCTATACTGTTTCAGGGAAATGAAGTATATCTTTCGAAGCATGCTTTCTCCTAAGTCGCTTCAAATTCAACATCACTCACTAATTCTCGAATCTGAGGTACTAAAAACATACCTTCTTTTAGTTTTGCATCACTAATCTTCGGAGTTATTTCGTTGATATATACTTCGATACAAGGAAATGCTTTGCTATTCTTTTGAATAGCATTTACAAACAATTTTATGAAACCTAACTTTATATGTATGATGGAAGGTATATATCTAAAGGTTCAACCAAATTTTCGTCTAAGACACTTCCTTTTCTATTTTCAGATGTCTTCTAAGCTAATCGCAAACTTTGTAATGATTAGACTAAGCTCGCCTGTCCCATTTGCACAAAAAAGAGCAGTATTAGGTGTGTCCAAGTTACATATCTAAAAGTAGAGCAGAAACTTTGAGGTCATCACATATTATCCATTTACACAGAAGACCAAAAACCTTATGAGAAGCTGGTCTTTATGAAAATCAAAGCAACGGCAAGTAAACGACGGCGGCTGTGAAAGTCATGAAACTGTATAAATAACATCTAGTATCGAGCTTTGTTAATCAGCGTTATTCTCGTTCTTCGGATGGGAAATACAGCAGACTTCAGAGAATTTGAAAAAGGGCAAATTGTAATGGCGTGACAATTGTGGTAAACATTTCTGAGACGGCTAGGCTTGTAGAGTTCTCACGATCAGCAGTGGTTAAAAAGTGGTCCCAGGAGGGGAAAATCCACGAACCATCGGTAAGGTGTAAGGCGATCACCGCTCATCGCTGTAAAAAGCGAGGAAAAGCGATACGAGTTAACTGAAGGAATACTGTGGCGTAACTATCTGGTGATTAGAAATTCATTGTTGACGGGAATAATGTGTCGCAGCACACAGTGAATCGAATCTCGCTGAAATATGGGGCTACGTAGCCGCAGGTCGTGGGTACGTAACCCAAGCTAAGGTAGTGCTGTAGAAAGGTTAAATCTTTCTACGGAAATTTTACTTCTGGAGTTGTAAACTTAAAAGCGAGGCTAGTGCTGTAGAAAGATTAAAATATCAAACTAGAGCATTTTGTTGTAATTGGTAAATCGTACGTGGCTCATTTGAGTTGTGGGGATTCTTATCTCTATCTTCATTGTTTTCATGTACTTATTGCTCTTGCAAGTTGCAGAATTCAAGTGGAAATAGGACAGGGTGATCTGAGGAATATGCAACTAACCTTACAGCTGAAGCCAAGCTTGCATAAATGTTTCATCACTTGCACTTTTCGGAGAAACCCTATATTTGGGGGATTCAGAGGTAAAGAACATTCCCGTGGTCATTTTGTTCTTTTTAGATCAGGGCAGGGCAAATCATATTGATGAACCATCGCCTTTGATCCACTGGGACAAAAAGTTAGCATAAAGAATACAACAAATATCATGGGCAAAATACATTTCGTGCTCAAAAACTTGGCACCCGAAATAGAGGCGTTGTACCTTTTTTCATTAATGGAATAAAGCGCCGTGTTTAATGTTTTACAGTGAACTCCCCACACACGTAGCAAAATCTGTCTGGATTGTTCACTCATCTACATAATGTGGCATCTCTGTTTAGGTTAAACCTTTTAACACTCCAGTGTTCCTCTGAATAACCATACCAACGGCAGAATAAAACAATTCTTATAACACTTAAGAAATTTATAGGTATACGCATATGGGCACCCGGAATTAAATTTAATGTACGGAGTATTTCACAGGATATATAAGATAGGTACTTTCATTATCTCTCTCAGCAGGAGGCACCTTTCAATATAGAGCTTGATCCTTTCCCTAAAGAGCTTGATATATATGATAGGTACTTCTAATGTCTCTCTCGCCAGGAGGCACCTTTCCCTATAGAGCCATATATATAAGATAGGTACTTCCATTGTCTCTCTCAGCAGGAGGCACATTTCCCTATAGAGCTTGATATATAAGATAGATACTTCCGATGTCTCTCTCAGCCGGAGGCACCTTTCCCTATAGAGCTTGATCCTTTCCCTATAGAGCTTGACATATAAGATAGGTACTTCCATTGTCTCTCTCAGCAGGAGGCACCTTTCCCTATAGAGCTTGATCCTTTCCCTAAAGAGCTTGATATACATGATAGGTACTTCCAATGTCTCTCTCACCAGGAGACACCTATCCCTATAGAGCTTGATATATAAGATAGGTACTTCCATTGTCTCTCTCAGCAGGAGGCACCTTTCCCTATAGAGCTTGATATATATGATAGGTACTTCTATTGTCTCTCTCTGCAGGAGGCACATTTCCCTATAGAGCTTGATCCTTAAGAAAGGTACTTCCATTGTCTCTCTCAGCAGGATGCACCTTTCCATATAGAGCTTGGTCATTTCCCTAAAGAGCTTGATATATAAGATAGGTACTTCCATTGTCTCTTTCAGCAGGAGGCACTTTTCCCCATACAGCTTGATCCTTTCCCTAAAGAGCTTGATATATATATGATAGGTACTTCCAATGTCTCTCTCACCAGGAGGCACCTTTCCTTATAGAGCTTGATATATAAGAAAGGTACTCCCATTGTCTCTCTCAGCAGGAGGCACCTTTCCCTATAGAGCTTGATGTATAAGATAGGTACTTCCATTGTTTCTCTCAGCAGGATGCACCTTTCCCTATATAGTTTGATCCTTTCCCTAAAGAGCTTGATATATATGATAGGTACTTCCAATGTCTCTCTCACCAGGAGGCACCTTTCTCTATAGAGCTTGATATATAAGATAGGTACTTCCATTGTCTCTCTCAGCAGGAGGCACCTTTCCCTATAGAGCTTGATATGTAAGATAGGTACTTCCATTGTCTCTCTCAGCAGGAGGCACCTTTCCCTATAGAGCTTGATCCAATTCCTTTATATTTAAGTACTCTTACACTGACGAAGTATTTACAACTAAAACATTTTCGTATAGAATTTATCTTTGTTTTCGTTTTCTTGTCGAAGGGAAAATTTGAAACTAATGAAGGGCAGAACAGTCAGTGATCGGTTGTAAGCACTCGACTTATCTAGATATTCCTTGCATCAACAGCGTGTGTTCAATCTGACAAAAATTTAAAAAGGAATAAAAAAGGTAGAAAAAAGAAAGAAAAAATGGGAGAAAGGGACGTGATGACAGTATACAATCTGTGATGCAGTTCTTTTTCTGTAAGGAAACGGACTACTTTTCGATTTCCATTAATGTCTAACCCTTCGCTTATGCCTTATTTGAATTACTAGCTTGAGAAATAAAAAATATCCGAAAAGCATAGCACAAATACAGCATCCGTGTTTCGACCATTACTTGTACTCCACTCAGCCGCCTATTATCCTATTAGCATAATATGATAAATAACTGTTCCACTGAGATTTAAAGCGTTTTTATAAAATACTATTCCTTAAAATGCAATATGCATATCATCATCATCAATAACCATTATCAATCTACTGCTGGATGAAGTCTTCCCGAGTTTCTTCCACAATGGTCTATCTTGTGCCAATCTCCTACATGTCACTTCCGCATGCTTTCGAATTTCATCCACACATCTCCCGTGTGGTCTTCACTTCTATGGCTTTTCCTCTCCCTTGGAATCCAGTCTAGAATTTCGGTTTTTCAACAGTGATCTGTTCTTATGGCAAGAGTCCAGCCCATTGCCATTTCAGGGATTTTACTCTGATCATGATGTCTTGTAGTTCTGGATTTTGATCTTATGTTTGTTGAACGTTTTAGTTCAGAATTTAGTGGAAGCTTTAGACCAGAATGTTTGAAGAAAATAATAATAAATACGATCAGAGCATTGCGATATCAAAGTTCACATGTATACGTATAAATGCCTATGTGATTTTAGCATCCCTGCAATCAATAACGAGATCACCATTAAGGTACCTTGGTTCCAGTACTCATTAATACACTATATTGACAAAAGTCACCTTACAACTCTTCAAAACCAAATGAAAGGATCCGCTGCGTCGTTAAGATGGCCGGTACAGCTGCAAACGGCATAAAAATAAGCCTGCAGCTGACTGTGATCTTATCGCACTGTGAAGTTGAGTGAAAATATCGTGGCGAGAGAGAACTGACTTTGAGAAAGGAAAGATGTTATACACTGCCGGACAATTGCTAAGGACGGATGACAATAGCAACGATAGCAACCATAAAATGGAAGACAGGAAAATGTGGAAAGTAGCATAAGTGCGGGATACAGTAAGACGTGTTGTGCGTATGCAAATTTTGGATTGCCGAACTTGTTCGTGACGTCATAGCGCTGATAAGAGATATAAAGGATTTGACGCGTATTGACCGTTGTTGTTCAAACGCAAAGTTGAAAGAGAAATAATCAATTGACGAACTTTCAATTTTCAGTATGTCTTCCCGACATCACCTAGATGATTTTACGCGTGGCCGTATTATTGGCAAGATTGAAGAAGGGCGAAAAATAACAGATGTTGCCAGGGAGTTCGACGTCAGCCACAGTGTTGTTTCAAGGCTTTGGAAATCATTTCAAACAAATGGAGAGTGTAGCAAACGTCACGGGGGAGGTCGTGTTCGCAGTACGACACCTGCAGAAGATCGGTACATAGTGCTATCAACAAAAAGACACCGGCGCAGCACAGCTAGTGAGGCAGCAAATCAGTTTATGGCTGCTACTGGCAAGCGGATCTCCCGAAAAACTGTCGCCAGATGTTTGCGTGAAGGAGGACTATACGCCCGCCGTCCTGTTGTGTGCATCCCATTGTCCAGACGTCACCGTACCTTCCGTTTGCAATGGTGCCATCAACACCGCAATTGGACTGATAACGACTGGTCTGCTGTCTTCTTCTCAGATGAGAGTAGATACAGTCTATCGTCTGATTGTCGACGACAACTGATCTGGCGTGATAGTGGTACTGCATATTGTCCAGCAAACATACAGGAAAGGGGCCGATATCCGACATGTAGTGTCATGGTATGGGCTGGCATCATGATCAATGGCCGTACCTCCCTCTATGTGCTTCCAACTGGGACTATGACTGGCAAACGATACATTAATGATGTTCTGCTACCTCATTTTCACATGTTCCGTGGTGCTGTCGGTGATAGATTCATTTTCATGGACGACAACGCAACATGTCATCGAACAGTCGCTGTCCAGGAGTGTCTTGACAGCGAGGATATTCAACGCCTCATATGGCCAGCACGTTCTCCAGATCTGAATCCCATTGAAAATGTGTGGGATGCTTTGGGGAGGAGTGTTGCTGGTCGCCAATACCCTCCGATAAACAAGGACACCCTCATCCGTGCACTGACAGAGGAATGGGATAAATTACCCCATCAGCTGCTCGATAATGTTGTCACAAAGCATGACACGACGTGTGGAATCTTGTATCGCCCTCCATGGTGGCCATATCCCGTATTGACATCTTACGCCGGAACGCCTGCGGACGGTAATTGCATTTTTGTCACGTTTACGTATTCTGCACAAAATGGCCTGTTTGTCCCTTGAACACGTTCCAAAGCCTTCTGGATTTCAGAGCACAATAAATTGTCTTTCTTGTAATGTCCTGGCATTCTGACATTATTTTATTTCACTTGGCATCCAACCACACTTACTTTTTTATGCGCTATATAGCCGTTTATGATCCGTCCTTAGCAGTTGTCCAGCAGTGTATTAGTGGGTTGCCCATAAGAAAAACCGAGAGGCGTTTAAACATACTCAAGTCAACTACGCTATCTACCAACAAGTAATTGGACACCCCTGCAATCGACGATATCTGTGGTCCTGATACACGTCACGGCCACCGCCGTTAAATATCGTGTGGGAAACAACAACCCAACCAGTCGCGTGCAAGATGCCACGCAGTTCGGAGCTCTCTGATTTCGAGAAAGGTGTAATCGTCGGGTATCGCAGAAATGGCCGACTCATACGTGACATATCCAGCGAGTTGAAGTACCCAAAATCGACAGTAGCCTACGTGATTGGCAAGTGGAAGATGAAAGGTGACTGTCGGAATGTGCCCCGACCCGGCAGACCCACAAAACTGGGAGTTAGAGACCGACGGGTGCTGGCCAGAGAAATTCGGAAGAACCACACCAAATCGATAGGCCACATCGGCGAGGAGTTTCAACAGGCATCTGGGAGTGTTCTTTCGACGAATACTATCCGTAAGGAAGCCCATATGCTCGGTTATCATGGACTTGCTGCCGCCCACAAGCCTTTGATCACCAAGTCCAATAGCGCTGCTCGGCTAACGTGGTGCAAAGAACGTCGGTCATTTACCAGCCTAGTCAAAGTATTTTTGTATTTTCCTGCGCAACGACAGCTACGGATTCCACTGTAATAAAACTGCGGAACTTGTGAGGCAAAGAAGGCTGCAACGGTCTAACATACAGCTTAGTTTTTGGAAAGATATTCTTCCCAGGAAATGATCTAGATGCCGGTGGAGGTGATAACTCGTGAACACATTATGTGAGAAATACGCAGGATTCGGCAGAGTTTTACAATCCAGATGTCAGATTCATTGGATGGTACTTTTGGAGATATGTAGGCGATTTTTGTTGTGCAATGAAAAATCCCCATAACTATTCACCAAACTTGGCTGCTTGGTATGGAGTTTTTAGTGCATTTGCTGCATTTCAGCACAATGGCAATCCGAATCGATGGTCTTACCTGATCAGACCATCATACAACAACCAGCTCTTTTTGTGGGTGTAAGTCTGACTTTGGCAGTGTTAAACTGATTTTGGACAGTGTTTAGGTGACTCTGTGGTACCGAATCACTTTACAGATCGCTTATGCTTGTTGTAGGGGGCCCACTTTTCAGTGCAGGTTACGATACGATGCAAGAATCTCTCCTATCTGTGCCCGACAAAGAGGAAAATGCACACCTGCAGACGACGTTTTGTCTTGGCTGCTGTCAATTCGTGTGGCACCCAGACATCCAATCTTTTCTCCTTACCCAGGACCGCCAGGCACTGGACAGCTATCGAGTACAGCATCTGGCGGACCTTTGCTGCGATCTCACGATTCTTTACTGTTTGATAGTTTTTATCTACGATGTGTAAGCTGACTGACAGCCATTTTTTCCAAATGTAGAAGAAATACTTGATAGTTCAGATATGAAGTTAAGTACGGAAAGTCCTTCCGTCAATAAGAAAACTATTAAAAAAACTGTGATAGTTAGAAACTAGCAGCTTGTAGCATGATGCATGTAAACTAATAATTTGTTTTGTTGTTGTTGTAAGTCAATGATCAGTAATAACTAAGTGGCAATGCCAGCGCAAGAAATCAAATGGCGCCAGTGCAAGAAAAGACGCGACGTGTTTTGCGGAACTATGAGACCATATCCCCGATAACTGTTAGCGTAGATTCAGAAGAGAGTACAGACGTCCACCATTTGATCATAAAAGTATAACAGCTTGGTATGCAAAGTTTAAGGAGACAGGTAGTATTGACCGAAAACATCAGGGGTGAGGAAATTGTTGATGCAGTGCGATCAGCTTTTGTACGCAGTTCCTCCAAATCCACCCGTCGAACTTCGTGTGAACCTGAAATCCCCTTCAATACACTGAAGAAGATTCTACACAAAAGGCTTCGTTTGTATGCGTATTAAGTGCAGATTTATTCAAGCCTTGCAGCTGGAAGGCTGCCCATGTCGTGCGGTTTTTGTAACTGAGATTTTACAGCGTATCGAATACAGCAATATTTACCTGCAGAGTGTGTGTGTGTGTGTGCGTTTTTCCGATGAAGTTACTTTTCACACCTCTGGTGAAGTTAAAAGACACAATGTGAGTATTTGGAGTCGAAAAATCCCCATGTGTTTTTTTGAAAAACAGCAAGACAACCCAAAATGAATGTTCGGTGTGATCTCATGTCCAACAGAATTATCGGCCTTTCTCTTTTTTATGAACACAAAATAACAGCAAATGTGTACCTGGATATGATGGAGCTTTTCGTTGCACCTCAGCTAAACGAATTTTTACCATAAATAATTTTCCAGCAAGATGGTATTCCACCACATTCTGGATTAACTGTTCGAAAATTCCCTAACACCACATTTCCCAACAGATGGAGTGGAAGCGACATTCAAACATCATGGCCGTCACGGTCACCCAGTATTATCACACTAGGCTTTTTCTGTGGAGTTATGGTAAGGATAAAGTTTATTCAACAGCAGTATCTGATATCGAAGCTCTGCAGAGGATTCTAGCAGATGCTATTCCCACAGGCTCCATAGAGGTGTTAGGGAAAACATGGCGAGAAATTGAATATCGACTGTAAACGGTCGTATTGGACTAATATGACCCCCTACCTAAAAATGGGAATAACGACCCTTGGACCGGATGGCAGCGGTAAGACGACGTGGCATGGACTCAATGAGACCCTGGAAGGTTGCCTGAGGCATACGTGCTCATTAGGACTACAGCAGAGCACAATGGCCTCGGAGATGGCGTGGTTGTTGGTCGGCACGTCGAACCTGTCGATCCAAATTATCCCACAGTGCTCTATAGGATTGAGATCGAACGATTTCACCGGCCAAGGGAGAACAGGAACATGGATGTCGTGTTCCTGGAACCAGTCACGCTCCCCTTAACGACATGGCAGAACGCACTGTCCTCTTGGTAGACACAATCACCACTAGGGTAAACGTCCAACATTAAGGGATGCATGTGGTCAGTGAGAATAGACAGGTAGCCATTGACGTTCAGTAACCCATCCATTGGTACCAGCGGTCCAAGGTCATACCAGACATGCACACTGCCACCGCCAGCCTGTACTTGACCAATAAGCGTGTCTGGGTGTTTGTTTTCGTGTGTCTGGCGCCGTGTCCACCACAGCCCGTCACTTCTGAGCAGTACAAACTTCGATTAATCGGAGAATGCAACCTTTTTCCACTCTTCCACTATCCAATGACCGGTACTCCCATGCGAACTGCAGGTGTCGTTGCAAATGGACTGGGTTAGTGTGAGCGCCTTGACGCAGCGTCAACTCCTAAGACCCGTGCGTAAAAGGGTTCACTCTACTGTTATCGGGGACATGTGTTTGGGTGCCCCAGCGTCCATTTTCGTGGTCAATTACTGCACTGTTGCGCTTTGATTGCTCTTTACCAGTCGGCGCAGACGACATTCTCCTCTGGGGTCGAGGACCTTTGAGGCTGCACGGTTATGACGTCAAGAGGTCTCGGTGTGCCAGAGGTCCATTCCTTTTACACTCTTACTACAGAACCTCGCGAACAGCCCACGAAGTCTGCTGTTTCTGAGATGCTTCCACCTTGGCGCGGTAGCCGATGATCACTCCGTTTTTGGACGTCCGTCAAATCACTACTTCTACTCATTGTGCTCACGTGGAGCACTATAGCTCATCTGATCTGGCCGGCCACCTATATCTCCATGTGGTAGCCCCTGTCCCGTGCACTCTGTGACGCGCCTGGGCAGGAACACTGTGATTCCGGCGGCGGTCATATTATTCTGATACGACTGTCTATGTGCTTCAAGCCAAAAACGGTGTTCATGTGGAGGTGTACTAAAAATGTAGAAAAAAACTCTGTAAGTTTACATGCATTACGCCACAAACCACTTCTTTCTATCATAACTTTGTAAATAAAAATATTCCTAATGTGGGAAAGACTTTCTGTCCATCCTGCATAACGAATGATCACCAAAACAAAAACAGAGAGTTCAGTAATAATATACGTCACACGCTCATGAATCGTAAATTACGTATGGTGTTGTTGAAGCATTACGTATATCAAGAAATCATGAAAAGAAAATCTGAACAATGTTAGATGTACTAGCTGACTGTAAACTTGGAAATGTCTCACTCATATTACTAATATTTCCTTCTGAGTCCAGAGATGTACAAATTTATAAAACTATAAACTGATAATTAGATGTTATAGTGTTAAACATATCGAACGGGGCTTTCCGCTTTACTGATCGTTGAAACGTTAAGTTCGTAATCTCGTATCTGAGAACAATTAACGTTTTTTTTATCTATGCCTTATGTCTTTTTATTATTCCAGATGGTGCGAGAGGGATTGTGTAATCTGTACAACCTTGAAACAGAAACCAAGGAGATGTAATTTAATCAGTCATTTACATTTTGTATCATTAACTCATCCAGGTGGATTTCCGCTTTCTAAGGCAGCTCACTCTCTCACATTTTGATCAGCCAGGATTCAGAGAATTTTGTTACACTTTACTCTAGCTTTATTTTCGCCCCTTTTCCTTCACAAAGCAGCATTATTAACTATCATACAGTCAGACTTCAGTCACTATCTGACGCTGATATATGCAAAATGAAATCAAAATATTCTAGATTACAAAAAGAAATCTCAAACAACTTAGCCGAGATGTCCGTAAAATACCACATCACGGTCTGTAGTTACAAGTGGACCGACATCTGAAATGATTAGAACAGGCCCTGTCAAACAAGTAGGGTACTTCGCAATAGCAGATCATTTGCCTTTTCTAGCAATATTAATAGCTTAAATAGCAAGCAGGTCTTGTTGAAAAGAAATTAAATTTTTCCACTGTAACAACTATGTCACGCAGATCAAACTTTTCATTGTTAGTTGAACCATCCTTATAAAATGTTTATTTCTCTTGAAATTTTAAGACTCTCAAAGATATATTCGCTCTAAAAGGATTTGCATTTGCAGAATTAACAAAATTCATGGGCTATGCTAGAAAAACACAAACACGTGTAATCCCATTTTAAAAAGTGCGATGTATGCGAAGGCAATGATCGCCTCGGTAATACATGTTTCTTAGTTGTTGTTTTTTAATTTCATAGATGTTACTCACTGAAAATATAATTGATGTATCAGATTCCAGAAAAAATAAAAAATATGCTTGACATATTATGTTACTCTTACATACCCAATATTTAGATGGAGGCCATTTAGAAATTACTTATATCATCATCATCAGAATTTAGTATAATAAAAGAATAGCGTCTCCTTTATTCAAACTTCACTCTTAATAATTTCAAAGTGCTAGATAACTGATTCATTATTTTAAAACAAACTCTCACAGTGTAACAATATTTGATTTCAGTCACTTTCTGCATAATATAAGGTGCGGCTGCTGAAAGTATATATATATATATTATGTGACGAAGTATAACATATATTTTGTTTGAAGCTCTCGTCCTCGGATCTTACTGAAGATCAAATTCAGTTCGTGCGTTTTTCTTTTAACTCTTATTGTTTCTAGAAGCTGTTTGAGAAGAAAGTTAGGATAGAGATGGGCTTCCCACAAATTCAAAACCTGGTGCCATCTACTGGTATCATGGTTGTAAGAAGAGATTTTCTGATTCGAACGAAACAATTTTCTGCCGCCTACATAACCTCGGAACCATAATTTCAGAAAGAATCATGTTGAAGCAAGAAGATAAATGACTGAAGATAATGGTTCGATTTTTCAGATCAGCGCGCAGAGAAGCCAATTATTTTCTGGCATTACACCTATTATTAAGGCAACTTGTTTTCATTTAGGAAAACTGCTTTTCTTCCCAAATTCTCCCGAAAGGTATATGAACCATATGCACAATTAACTTCTAATGATACAGATACTGTCTTTTCAACGAACAATGTTTACTTCGGCTGAAAAATAATTTAATAACTATTTTCGTGCTCACGTTCAACGCCCGTATCATTTTTTTTGACGAAACAAATAAAAAATACTTATAATCAATCACTTTATTTTTCTGTTTGTCTCGATGTCAATTGAATATGAACAGACACAGAACGCAACCTCAAACATCATCATGATCGTCATCTACTGTTGTAAATCGATTACTGAATGAAAGTCTCGCCAAATTTCTTCCACAATTTTCTCGCTTCAGCCAAACTCCTCCACGTCCCTCCGCCATGTTTTCGAATTTCGTCTGCCCATTTCTCACATGATCTTTTCCTCTTGGAATCCAGTCTAGAATATCAGTTGTTCGAAGGTGGTCAGTTGTTCTTGCAATACGTGCACGTGCCCCCCCCCCCCCCAATGTCTTTGATTTAATTCCAAGCTCTACTCTAACTATTATTAAAAATTCTTGAAACTTGAAGTGTACCCTTTGGTTGAATTTCAATTTATCTTTACCTAATAAAAATATTATGAATCACAATAGTAAATATGCAGTTTTACTTGGGTCTAAGATTGCTGTACTCCTCTGTCAGACGAAATTGATAATTGGTTATTGTTATAAGCATGTGCTTACGGAAGTATATGCACCAATGAGCCACTACATTATGACCACCTACCTAATAAGCTGTAGAGCCCCCTATAGCTCGCAAAACGGTAGCCACTCGGCGAGGTATCGATTTCACGAGGTGGTGAGAGGTATCCTGGGGTCTCTGGTGTCCTAATGTCAACAACAGGTCCTCTAGTTCCGGTTAATTTCGTGGTGCTGGTGATTTAGCGCGAACTCGCACTTCCAAGTCGAACCACAAATGTTCGATTGGGTTCATGTCAGGTGAATTTGAAGACCAGGACAGTAACAGAAAGTCACCATCATGTTCCTCGACCCACTCCTTAACGATTCTGGCAGTCAGTGTGGCACGGCACACTATCCTGTTGGTAATGGCCATCACCAGCAGGGAACACAGTTGCCACGAATGGGTGAACTGGATCCGCAACGATGTCCAGATACCTGACAGCTGTCAGGGACTGTGCTATTGGGATAATGGCGCCCAACGTGCCCCAAGAAAACATCGCCCACAGCATAACACCGCCGCCGCCGGTCTGTTTCCGCCCAAGCGTGCATCCAGGTGCCATAGCCTCAATTGGTAATCGGCGTATCCGCGCTCTACCGTCTACGTGATGCAACAGGAATCTTGATTCGTCAGACCATGCTACTTTTTTACAATCATCCACGGTCCAATATCTATTATTTTAGGCCCATTTCATGCGTTCTTGCGGACGACTCGCAGTACTCGGCTGGGTCTTTGGCTACGCAGGCCCATGCGCAGAAGGCTGCAATGAACTGTGTGCTGTGACCCATTGCCCTGATCACCACTGTTCTAGCTGCGGGTGATATGTCACGCTGTGGCCGTGCGGTCGCTGTGAACAGTGCGCGACAGTCTTCACTCCCCTCTGACAACGATGAGCTACGAACGGCACACGGATGTGCGACGTTTTGCCGTTTGCTCATCTATGCACCACTTTTGATACGTACTCACTACAGAGACACGAGAACAACCCACAAGTCGCGCTATTTCCGAGATCGCAGTTCTGAGGCGCCGTGCCATCACAATTTGTCCTTTATCAAACACCGATAAATCGTCAGATTTTCCCATTCTGACTCCGAACGCTATACACTGAAGAGTAATTGAATTAACGTGTAGCACCACCTTTTGCCCTAATGACGGCGGCGATTCGTCTTGGCATGGACTCGACAAGACACTGGAAGCGTTGGGAAGCCATACGGATCCACGACACCTTAATAAGCTCCCACAGTTCACGAAGATTTGATGGAGGAGAGTCAGAGCCTCGAACATCTCTCTCGATTGCATCCCAGATGTGCTGGATGGGATTGAGGTCAGATGACCTAGTTGGCCAAGGAAGCGAGGTCACGTCGGTGGAGTGTTCATCCAACCATTCGGATACAATTCGGGAGCGATGGCACGGTGCATTGTCTTGTTGGAAGATGAGGTCCCCAGTGGGATGTTGAAGACGCACAAATGGGAGCAAATGATCGTCCAGGATATCCCGGTAAGGTTGACCTGTGAGGGACGATGTCACACGTACCAGGAGTCCCATTTCAGTCCACGTAAACAGTCCCCAAACGAGATTGCGACACCTACCAGCTTAAAGAGTAACCCTTTTGGCAAGAAGGATCCATCGCTTCATGTGGTTTGCGCCGTACTCGTATCCTGCCATCCGCATGTACCAACGTGAATCTCGACTCATCAGTCCAGGCAACATTTTTCCACATGTCTAGGGTCCAGTGGCGATGTTCCCGCGCCCATGTTAATCTTTGCACCCTGTGATGTGCGGTCAGCAGTGATACCCTCGTGGGACGATGGCTTCTGTACTCCATAACGAGGAGATGGTTCTGAATGGTGTGGCTGCTTACAGGTTTTTGTGCACCAGTGTTAAATTGCCGAGTGATTTCTTGCACTGCGTCCCGTCTATCCCCTGTTACAATTCGAGCTAGCCGGCGATGGCACCGCTCGTCCACCCACTGTTGTCCACGGCAGTTGGCCCTTGCAGAGATGGTTTTACCGGATTCGATGTACTCACGGTCCACCCGTGACACTGAGGCTCGTGAAGATCCCAGTGCCTGCACGACTTCCGAGTTGGAGTGACCCATTCGTCGGGCCCAGACAATTTCCCCACGATCAAATGCGCTTAGATCCTTTGTCTTACCCATACTGCGTCCTACTCTTACTGATTCCCGTCACATCACTCCTTATATTGTCGGATCGCTGCATACGCCATGTCGGTTCCGTTTACAGGGCCGCCCTCAGCGCCACATTTGCATAACGCCAGTTGTCTTTAATTCAATTGCTCTTCAGTGTATATACTATTCTGCGAGCTTAATCTGCGCCACCGTTCGGTCTCCAGGCGTGCTCATTTCTCTAAGCTGGGGTGGTCATAATGGATTGTGTCATCGGTGTATATATATATTTTAAAGTTATTTAACAATTGGTGAACTTGAGCAAAATGTATCAGTTGCAGTTTCAACAAATAGCAGGAAAATCTGTGGTGGTATGTACTGTACATAAGCATCTAATTCTAAATGTTTTTATTCTAAATTATTATTCCAATATTTTTATTTTTATTCTATTTATTCTAAAGTTATTAATTCTAAATGTTTTTATCATACGTATTGTGACATGTTTTAGCGAGCCTGTGGTTCGCAGGCCCGTTTGATTCGTTTCGTCCTTCACAAAGTACGGCCTTAAGGAAAATACCTTCAGTTCAGGAATCCATTTGCCAAGAAATCCGAATATTTATTCAAGGTATATATATATAACTGTACATTATTTACATGCTTTATGGATTATATCCCATAAAACGAAAACAAAAGCATTATGGTGTATCACCGCGACATCTCATTCTGCTCGCCTTCCAATCTCTAATGTCGTCCTCGTCTCCCTTCCTCCGCGAACCCCCCAACGTTTTCGGGGGTTGCATTGTTGACACCTCGTAACGAATGTTCTTTAAGTTCCGCCTCCAAGCATGTAAGAAGGCGTACCGAATATCACCATGTATTTGACAACCAACACTATCTTACGAGTTCGAGCAAAATGGCGTCGTTGAGGACCAATGTCCCCAAAATGTCCAGCAGTGAGTTTGCAAGGATAATTTGTTTGTTCTCATACAAGATATCTTACACGGCTGTCACTTGAACACATACATATACACACGAAAAAGACACAAAAATCATATATAAGTATTTAAAGGGGCCTCTCGTTCGCAGAGATCCTCACACCCCCTTCCGGTTTAACATTACTCGACCAAGGTCGTGAAATGGAAACCACTTAAACCTAAAGGGTGTTGCTTTAGTCCCAGTACAATTTTAGAACTAAGAGCCAAAGCAATTTAAAATATTCAATGCACCTTACTGTGCTGTGTGTATTTCTGTTTATGTCCCATGGTCTAACTTCTTCATTTTTAAAACATAGTTATACGCAAATAACATTAAATTCCACTCAGACGACATTTTCAATTCACTTGGGCAGGAGTTAATCCTTTCAAGAATCTGACATTACCAATAATAACTCCTTTTCCCGTTCTCCATTCATTGAGGCGTTACTCTTAGCATTAGACGTGGTAACTTTACATTACCAACGTAACATACATATAACATCAAACATTGCACCTATTAAATATAACATTGTCACGAAAATAATAATACACAAGAAAATATGATTATCTCTTGGTAAACTTTTATCACTTACATTAATTACACACAATACTAATTCACACTGAACGTTTACTGAAATATCATTTACAATGGAACATTCTCTATTTTTTTTCAGTAACCTCTACGCATTCTCATGTCCGAGTCTAGAGAGAGCATCCGCATCAAGATTAGCCTTCCCAGACTTATGACGAACTGTTACATTGAAACGAGCTATTGCTAATGCCCATCTTTGCAATCTTGCATTTTTAGGAATGCCTTCTGTCAAGTACTTCAAAGGATTGTGATCGCTATAGAGAGTAATCTGTCCTCCATAGGTCCACATCTCAAATTTCTCTAGAGCATAAATAGCTGCTTAAGCTTCTCTTTCTATGGTGCTCCACTTACTCTGTGCTTCTGTTAACTTTCGACTAATGAAAGTTATTGGGCGAACATTTCCCTTGTCATCCCTTTGTCCGAGGCAAGCTGCGATTCCAACTGAAGACGCGTCACAGCTTATCTCGAAGGGCTTACTCAAATCAGGAGTACTCAAATATGTAACCTTACATAAAGCGTCTTTCAATTCTATAAAGCACTTGTCAGCTTCTACTGACCATGGAATATTATTTGCCACATATTTCTTTGTTAAATCTGTAAGTGGTTTAGCCAATATAGAATAATTTGGAATATATTCCCTGTAATAATTAAACAATCCTAAAGCGGATCTCAAATCTCTTTTTGTCTTTGGTCGCTGCAAATTTTTAATCACTGATATCTTATCAGGATCAGGTCCATGCTTACCTGAGCCGACCACATGACCAAGGTACTTAACTTCTGATTTTGCAAAAGAGCACTTCTTTAAATTTCCTGCAAAATTTAGCTGTCGCAAAGTATTGAGTACTGCAGCTATATGATCCAAGTGCTGTTTCCATGTTTCTGAGAAAATTATTATGTCATCTATATAACTCTCAGCATATTCTTGGTGAGGTCTAAGGGCAATATTAATAGCTTTCTGGAACGTTTCTGCTGCTCCTGATAATCCATAGGGCATGACAGTAAACTGATACTGGCCTTTCGGTGATACGAAGGAAGTTAACTCCTTACTCTCTTTTTCCATGGGAATTTCCCAGTAACCTTTCAAAATATCTAAGGTTGTCAGATATCCAGCAGCTCCAGCTTTATAGCGCAATTCTGTTGCATTCTGCATTGGAAATGGAACTATTTTACTCTCGGCGTTCAGCCCTCTGAAATCCACACATAATCTAATCGATGAATCTGCCTTAGACACACAAACTAATGGATATGCCACTTCTGCATTTGAAGGTTCAATTAGTCCCCTTTTTAACAAATCTTCTATTTGTTTTTCTACTTCGGATTCCAAAGCTTCTGGCACTTTATAGATTTTTGGCTGCTTCCTTTCTACTCCTGGCTTTAGCCGAATTACATGACTTCCAACCTTAGCACGTTTTATCTCTCCGTCAAACACTTCATGATATTTTAAAAGTACTTGCATCAATTCCTCTCGTTGTGATGCGTCTAAATGTGTCCACTTGTCCTTAACAGAAATCAAAGTTTCCTTTGCCTTTGGCCTTTCTCCTACAGGAACCGGTTGTATTTCGCCAAACTCCTCATCATTTTCATAAATAATTCCAACTGCATTTATTGGTTTAATATACTTCCTCAGTTTGTTTTGATGGAGATGCCTTTTGCTTCCATCTGGTAGTTTCACTAAGTATGAATGTTGTGATTTTCTATTTACAATTTCTCCAGGTCCCATCCATCTTGAACATAATTTGTTTGTAGAATCAGGGATCAGTACAATCACCTCATCCCCTACTTCAAAATTTCTCTCTGTGGACCGCAAATTGTGATAGTATGCATACTTCCTCTGTTGTTCCTCTGATTGGTCTTTAGCATATTTCTCTGCATTATTTAAATTTTCCTTCAGTCGCTCTAGGTATTCACTTATCGACTCTCCTACTCCTTGTGGTAAAATTAAGCCATCCTCCCAACAGGATTTTAAAATTGTCAGAGGCCCGGTTGGCATGCGTCCGTACATGAGCATGAACGGTGATACTCCTTTCGTGCTATTTGGTACCTCACGATACGCCCATAAAAGAAAAGGCAACTGACGATGCCAAGCACGGCCTTGGACTCGAATCGCATGATGCAGCATGTGTTTCATCACTTGATTAAATCGTTCTGCTAACCCATTAGCCTGGGCATAACCTGGCGTTATAAACCTTGGAGATGCTCCTAAATGCTTCAAAAATTCCTGGGTTAATTGTGACTTGAAATTAGTACCGTTATCCATCATAATTGCACTTGGTACACCGGTACGCATGAACACTTCTAAAAATGCTTCACAAGTAGCTTTTGCTGATAATGATTTTAAAGGTACCGCTTCTGGCCATCTACTATGCTGGTCCATCAAACATAACAAGTACTTATCTCCTTGTGAAGACATGGGTTCTATAGGTCCAACAATATCCGCATTTACGCATTGAAACGGCAACTCTGGCCTACCTATAGGCTCGATCGGTGCCCTATCACATACCCTTACACGTCTGCGTAATTGACAATCCTCACAAGCTTCACAAAATTGTTTCACATCTTTGGTCAATCCATCCCACCAAAACGACATCTTTATTCTATCCACCCGTCTTTTTCGCTGCTAAATGACCCCCAGGTAACGTTTGGTGAGCCAATTTCATTATTTCTAACCTTCGAGACTCAGGAATAACTAACTGGTTAAATTTCTGCCCATTTAAATTTCCCGTATGATACAACATTCCTGACTCAATCCAGTAGTTATTTTTATTCCGGTGTGCGTCAGTAAAATTCCCTTTCAAAGCCTCGCACTGTGTTTGCTGCCTCTTAAACTTCTGGCTCGAAGATTCCGGGTGTAAATTTTCACAGTCTCCAGACAATGAATCTTCACTTCGTTCGGGATTGTTATCATCCATGGCCTTCACTTTCTTCCCTCTCTGGTCCAGGGCTAGAGAATCACTCCCTTGCTGTGCTCTGCTTGGGGATGCGCTAGTTTCTTCCCCCTTAGAGTGGTGGCCGGGTCCTCCTTGCTCCTTGACGCTGGTAGAATGGAACCTTTCTCCCCTCCGGCGTCTAACACATTTGCCTGCCTCACTAATGCGCTAGGTTCTTCAAACACTCCTAAGTATGTCTTTCTCTGTTCACATAGAGTTTTATATACGTGTGGTGTAATTAAAGCTTCTTCGTTTAAATCATCCACCACTGCAGCATAAACTTGAACATGAGGTTGAATATCATTCGGTGACGTTAACAAGCTCAACGGAAGTGATACCAGCTTCGCTTCCACTGACGATCCAATAGCCGGACGCACAAATATTTTTCCTCCGGTCTCCAAATATCTATCCGGGACAAACTCTCTCCTTAAAACACAAATTTGTGCTCCTGAATCAATAATTCCTTTAAAGCAATTTCCTTCTATGCTTAAATTTACTTTAGGTAATTCTGACTCTGTTTTACCCGATGGAATTCCTTCCGATATCCATTCAGGCTCTGCCGGTATATTCACTTTTACACACACTTCATTCAATCCTTTTTCTTCCTTATTTTCACTTATTCTTTTATCTTGGGATCTCGATCGGTGAGTAACTTCGAAACCCGGATCCTGGGGACACCGTTTGCTGACATGACCCCTTGATCCACATCGAAAGCACTGAACTTTCTCCATGCTATTCGAAGCTCTTGTTTCCCATCTTTTATTTAAATTTCTGTTATCAAAAGATGCATGTGTCTGCACTCGACCTCCGCTTGCATTTCCTACCGTCTTATTCCTTTGAAACTCATTTCTATTTCTGTTATAATCAGGCTTCCCAAATCTTCCAATTTCTTGCACTTTCGTACTCGGCTTATTCCAGTTATCAAATTTCTGAGCTCCTCCCTTTGGCATAGCAGCAACAAAATTATCAATTTCACTAGCTAACTCGGTCGTTTTTAACCATTTCTCGGTCTCCTTTAGCAACACATGTGATTTCATGTGGCTTGGCAAAGCATCCTTTACTTGGTCTGCTACTAATAAATCTTTCAATTCTACCAAGGTTGTTATTTCTCTTGATTCCAAGTAAAATTCTAGTGCGGCTTTGACTTTCATTATATGCTGTGTATAAGATTCTTCTGGCTTCTTTACACATTTTTCTAAATTTCTTTTATGTTGTAGAGGAGTGATTTTAAATTCCTTTAACAAGATTTCTTTAATGTCAACATAATTTTCCAATTTTTCCGCTCCCAAGGTTGCAGCTAAATGACGTACATACCCCTGCAAATTTTGCAATATCACCTTCCCTTGATACTCATCGGGCACTTCATATAGCTTGAACATAGTTTCGGCATGGTAAAAGAAAAATGGCCACTCCTCTGCTCTAGAAGGAGGTTTCAACAAAACACCTTTCAACAAATTTACATATTTCAGAAATTCATTATTCTGTGAAACCATGGCTTCTGAATTACTTACCATATTCCCAATTCTCCTGTTACCCGATTGCGATGCTAACTCTAACTCCTTTAACCTTACCTCATGATCCATATCCATTTGCTTTGATCTTAATTCCAGTTCCTGTTTCTTTATAGCCATTTCAGCTTCCTTCTGAGACCTTTCCCATAAAAATCTTTCCCTCTCCAATTCCATTTCTAGCAACCTAGCTCTTGCTACCATCGTTTCAGCACCACCTGACATAATCGCTTCCTCACTACCACTTTCACGATCAGATACCTCCTCCTGTATCTCTGAATTAGTTGCTCTCCTAGTCTTCGGAGGCATGATTACAACATTTATTCTTATACACTCTGTTAACAGGTAACTAAATAAAATTATCGATCACCAGTATTAGCAAATGAACATAAAATCACTTGTGATTACACGTTACACTTATCGTAACATTTATCAGTTGCATCAAACAACCTTAAATAACATCATATGCAATTACGTACATTACTTCAATACCTTTTTCTTTAAACCATTTTCTTTATACCATTCTCATTACATCATTTTCTTTTACACCACTTTTCTTTACACCATTTTTCTTTAGATCATTTCTCTTTACAACTTTTTCCTTTATACCTTTCTGTTTATACCATTTTCTTTACAACATTTTCATTAATACCAGTTTCCAAAGAATTTTATTCTTTATTTAAACTTTCCCTTTATATTTAAACTAGAAGAATTCAGGCTGAATCTATTCTTCTTTTTCACAAATCCAAAATATTTCATTTCTTGCCTACACTTCATTTACATTAATACCACCACACAACTTCGTTTACTACCACATAAACCATTAAACATCTTAAAGAACACTGATACTGATTTAAATAAGATCAATTCATCCAAAATACTGGTATATCCAGGCTACACTTATTTTTCCTTTTCACCAATACCACATAAAAATCTTTCATCTCTAGCTTACACTTCACTTAAATTAATACCACAGAATAAATCGATATTCTGCCACAAAGAACATATAAACATATTAAAGAACACTGATGCTTATACTAGAAAAATATTTCATCCGAAACACTTGTTTACTCATTCTAAACGTTTACACCTAACCACTAAGCAATATCCTACAATCTCCCTACTTTTTCCTATTCCTGAATATGTGTGTTCCCCCTTGTATGTTTTTTTTTCTAAATGGCTCTATTTAAATTGGGACTAAAAGCAACTTACCCCATTATCCAACGTAAGCATTTCCACAGTCATCACACAATCCAGTTCTTGTCTCATCAAATAAACGGAATCACAGTCTCTGGCTCCCACTTTATATTTAGTCCAGCAACAGGGTGACACCTCATCCATAAATAATTGGTTCCTTACATGCGTCCATCAGTTCCTTCTTTCGTTCCATGCTTGGATTTGAGCTTTCTTTTACAGCCTAATTCTGGCGGTAATTGTTAGTACATCTAAAATCCGTCAGGTTTTTTTTCCAGCGACCATGCCAATTCCTTTAATTTCAATTCCTTTAATTCCAGTGTGAAGTAAAGTTGATCCGATTCATTCAATTTTTTATTCCGGGCGATGGGCGAATACCTTTCCTATTCGTCCTTTGTTCGGGACGGATCCTGTCGGCTGCGCCAGTGTGACATGTTTTAGCGAGCCTGTGGTTCGCAGGCCCGTTTGATTCGTTTCGTCCTTCACAAAGTACGGCCTTAAGGAAAATACCTTCAGTTCAGGAATCCATTTGCCAAGAAATCCGAATATTTATTCAAGGTATATATATATAACTGTACATTATTTACATGCTTTATGGATTATATCCCATAAAACGAAAACAAAAGCATTATGGTGTATCACCGCGACATCTCATTCTGCTCGCCTTCCAATCTCTAATGTCCTCCTCGTCTCCCTTCCTCCGCGAACCCCCCAACGTTTTCGGGGGTTGCATTGTTGACACCTCGTAACGAATGTTCTTTAAGTTCCGCCTCCAAGCATGTAAGAAGGCGTACCGAATATCACCATGTATTTGACAACCAACTACTATCTTACGAGTTCGAGCAAAATGGCGTCGTTGAGGACCAATGTCCCCAAAATGTCCAGCAGTGAGTTTGCAAGGATAAATTGTTCGTTCTCATACAAGATATCTTACACGGCTGTCACTTGAACACATACATATACACACGAAAAAGACACAAAAATCATATATAAGTATTTAAAGGGGCCTCTCGTTCGCAGAGATCCTCACACGTATATTTCAGGATTCTAATTCTCTGTCTTTTTCACGATTATTTACAGAAAAAAACGAACCTTACAGGAAATAGCAAATTCTTTGTCATGAGAGAACGGTCAGCACAATATGCATAGACCGGTGCCTATGTTTCCTATGTTTTTCCGCAACAACTGATTCCAGGTTCTCCGTTCATTGCAGTTTCACTAGAATTTTTACAACCTCGAAGAAACTACAGCATTTCCCAACTTTTGCGTATGCTTCGCAATATCTAATCATAGATCTTTAATTGCAAGAAATCTACCAATATTCTGATGTAGTAATTTATTATCGATTGGTTATACACTGCTTTCCACAAATTAAGTACATTTTGCGACAACTAGCAAACTACTCGTATACGAGTGATTTACAGGGAAAAGTACTAAGAAAATAGTTGTTCCAGAAAGAGAACAAAAATTGTGGATGCACATATTCTGTGAAAAACACAGGAACATGGGCAAACCACAAGACTAATATGGTCAAACTGCTAAAGTACCTCAATATAGAATGTGATTATCTCGGGCAGAAATAGAGTACCGACAGAGTTGTTTCACGCTTTCGATATTCCTGTCCAGGAGCACAGTTGACAATACAGCAACTGGTTTCCCAAGGTCTTAATCAGCCCTTAGGCAGCATGTCCATTGTTAGCATCTCAAACATATTCGATAGGACTTATTAGATAATCTGGATATGCAGTCCATATATTTAATATTATCCTGTTGAAGGTATTAGTTGACTGGGATGGACGAGTATTAATGCCCTGTAGAAGGTATCTCCACCCCCAACACCTTTCAGGTAATCCACTATAGTGGAGTACATAGGAATCCAGCCTGTCATCCTTCTAATTTTTTGAAGCAAGATTTAATCCACAGATGAGTGATATGGCTCATTATAAAACCGTGTTTTCAAAATTTCATACATTCCACTTCATGTATAGTAGTAGTATGTAGGGAGAAAAAAGCTTTCAAGCGAAACATTACGAAAGAGCTAACCGAAAAGGGTCAGCAAAGCATCAGTTGAATATACGGACTTGAAATGATAGTGTGTGGTTACATATCTAATTACATTTTTACTTACATTTTGTTTTGCCTGGATTACCCAAAACTCCCGCTGGGACCTTCACGTAAAATTAGTCAGAAAGCTAAGGCATTGCTACAGACGTATGCCTACCTTTATTTCGGTGAGGGGAAGATAACGCCCGCTGTGAGCAATTCGATGGGCGGTAAACAATCACCCGTTCCTAATTTAGGGCTACTATCTGGTTCCTTTGAAGGGGAGAGCCAGTGCGATTTTTAAGACCAACACAACATCCATGCCTCATCGGCATTCGAACCCGGATCCATCTCAGACGAATGGGAGAACACAGCGGTCAGACCACTGCGTCACAGGGGCCGTGACGTCTGCCTACAATCGCAGAAACAATTATGAAAAAAGCTTTATTTCCGAAATACTCATGACGAGAGACTGGGCATATTTCCAACAACTCGCTCCGGCAATTTATGTCTTGTGTTGTATACTAACGCTGTAATTTATTTTTCTATTGTTTATTTGAGCGTTAGACATCGCTGACAGGTTTTTAAGGCAAGTGAAACCAAATTTTTGTTTTATCAGTTCGTTGAATGCCGATCAGACCTAATGCTGAGTGTCAACTGATTCCTTGTCGAATGATGAAATGATCCAAATGTACATCTCGGGAAATAACTGAGATTCTAGAAATCTGCAAACGCCTCGGGAATTCCGTTTCAGCTCGGCGATTTGTAAAGGCTATATGAGAGTGGAACTTTGCTACAAGGCCACTTCCAGCCTCTTTTCCTTCTTACACTGAAGAAGATTTGATCCCGCAACCATCAGGGAGCTTAAAAATTTATTAAAATTTAGAAGGAAGAGCCTCCTCATTTATCTGTCTCGATTTTCTCCCTCTGTCTCATTTTCTTCCTTGGACATGGTATTAATACATTTTTAATTATTTTGTTTTCAAAATTGATTGGACTTTTCTTTATTTATTTCAGACCTATTGAGCGTACTGTACCATCTATATTTTTTTCTGGGGCTGAGAGCCCTGTACTTTGATTTATGATAAAGTTTTAAATGATTGAAGCTTAAACGCAATGGGCTAAAGAGTGGTGTAGAGTGTCTTTCTTTATCCCACTACTTTTAGGCGTTAGTCATTTTGAATTATTTTAATACTTTAATTGTTTTTTTTAATTTATCCGCATTTTATGAAGTATAAAGCTTTCGTATCATATTAACTTTTGGCAGTATACGGGCTTGCGTAGCGCTTGACAATTCTTTTTATTTACAGCTGTAAATTGTCTTTCGTGTGATAACTATATTTTCGTTGTTTGTTGACTTCAATTAATGGAATGCACTTTTTAAAGCTTAAATAGTTTTTCTAGGGCTTTAAGTAGGCATTTTAGTGCATTGCTTGCTGTGAACGAGCGTTTCTAAATCAAAGAGAGAAGGCAATAAAAACTAAGTCTCGCGCCTTCTGAGAGGATATGGACAGTGAGTGGACGATATGAGAATGAACAAATAAAATGACATCTGATCAGGGGTGCAGAAGAGTACGGTTTGATTTAGAAACGCCAGTTGAATCATTGGCATTACCAGACATACAGCTCCGTTACCAAAACCAGACAGAGCTTCACTTAGCTAATTTTTGCATTGCATAAAATGACTTGTTATGCAAAGATATATTACGAAGAACTGAAGTATTTATGTGTTTTGCAATTAATTTAAAAAAAAATTAATTGCAAAACATATAAAATTTTCTAAAACTCTTATAATTCGTACGGTATTTTTTGTCTTTTGTATTGGAGTAAACTTTCTTAAGGCTGCACAACAACATATGCAAAAGAGTAGTTTAGCTTATCGAATCGTGGAAGAGTAATAAGTATTGCGGTGAGCATAATCAATTAAGCGATTGCCCGAGAACACAATGAGCTTGACATAAAAATCTTTTGAATGTCTGACTGCCGCCTACACAGACAACAGAAGTAGAGAGAAGCTCGTTTGGCGTGGAAAAGAAGGAATGTTCCAGGATGAGAAAGACATTGACAGTGTTGGTTTTGCCCAAGTATGTCTCATGAAGAATGCGTTTAAAATTTGGAATGCGGGAAATTAAATTACTTACGTGGTCTTAATCATGACCCTTAGGCATTTTCATTGAAAATGGCAGATTATTTCGGAAAAAAACAAAACAAGATACGCTTCAGCTCCTTCTGTTTGAAAGCGGGAAACTAATTAAAATGGAAGTGAGGGGATTTGTTATCGGTATAAACATTTCACGCAACGTGTAAATGAAGAATTCCTTTGATATGCAGGGAACTCCGGATGCGATATAGACTTAAAGGTCACCACTGGAACGGTTTACCTCGTTTTAGTTTTATAAGATTTTCTTGGCTGGTATTTTCCTGACATTCAAATGTTTCGTTTACTAAAAGAAGAAGCAAACTGGAATTTGATGCGATCACTTACAGACAACAGAAGTAGAGAGAAGCCTACACAGAAAACAGAACACACAAACAACAGAACACACAGACAGCACAGGTTGTTAGTTTCGGTGTTTCTTAAAATTCTTTAAATGTGGGGAAGAAAAATCTTCTTTTGCCTCTTAAAGCTGATAGTAATCAATATAACCAAGTCTTAATTTACCGCCGCGTTGTTTTACAGATAATGAAGTAAAACTTAACATGTCCCTGATTGAAAGCGAATTTTTTAAACGAAATAATAAAAAAAGTTGTTTTATTGTGATTATGAGAAAAGCAGTTGACAACATCCCTATCTACCAGTTCAAGTAGTCAAGCACTCATTCGAAAATCAAATTCAGGTATGCGTGACCTCTGTATCTTACTTTATTTATTGTAGTGTACTAAAATCTGTTATGTGAAAATACACTTTCAAGTATATATAGTTCTATATATACAAGATGGAACAGTTGCTATTGAAAAGCATTGTTGGGTTGGGTTAGGTCGGGTTGGGGTTACTTTGTAAAAATGTGTTGAACGCAATGAATTATGAAATAATGGTGCTGTTGCATTGTGTTTGTACCCAATAAAATGTATAACCCTCACCCTCCCACACCAATTTTGGTATGTTTCCTTCTAAGTAAAGCTCTCCTTGCAATAATTCTAGGGTAGCACCCAATGCTTCATATGAAAAGTAGTTGCCAAATTTACTTTCACTGGTGTTGTGCACTGGAGAAATTAGGTCAACATTTCTAGGTGAGAAAAAATAAGTTGTGTGCTTCATTCAAGATAGAGTTACTAAAAGTGCTCCTTGTAGAATGATAAATGTTGATGCTGTTGGGTGTAATATAATTAGGCACAAGGCACGTAAAACATCATCTTATGTTAAGGTTGACTTCACATAAAATAATGCTTTAACCACAGTTTCACCCAAATTTTGTTCATTGTGTAACTAAAAAATGAGGGAAGCAAAATATTAAAAATAGAAATAATATATTGGGTCAATTAATTCGTCAATCTGGGCATGTAATTTCACATTTCAAACTTTAAATGTGAACATCCACAGAGCATCTGCAAATTGCAGTGCCTTTCCAGATCCAGGACAATACAATTTTAGTTTTCTAAGGAGGTTGTTCACATGGAAGTACTCTCAAATGAAGAATGACAAGCTCAAATTGTGAAATTAATTGGTACAGTGTTTTGATCTTAAAATTGAAACTATATGTGCTGACGTAAACAATGGATATTAAAATCTTTCAAATGTGCGAGCAAAAAAAAAGAAGACAAGAACCTTTTATTCCGATAAATTGATGAAATATACACAAATCTTTTGTAACTGTACATAGAAACCCTGTTTTTAAAATACACTCATCGTCAAAAAAATGCTTGCACCCAGAAGGACGTGTCTGATTGCAATGCTATTCGGGACGAAGTTAAGGGTTACCGGACACAATAAATGATTAAACATTGAGATTGATATGAGCAATATTTATTGAGGTACATGTCAATAAGTAGTGTCTCTCAGTATGGCGTCGGGCCGCCATGTTTGCTCACACAGCATGCCAGGCGTCTCGACATGGAGTTGTACAGGTTTCTAACGGTGTCCTGCGATAAGCCATCCCACGCAGCTTCAGTCTTCTCACGCAGTAACTGCAGATTGTGCGGTAGGGTTGGAGTGTGAATAGCGCGTCCAATAGCATCCCACACATTTTCAATCGGCGAGAAGTCTGGCCGGCTGGCCATGAGAGAGTGTCAGTGCCTTGAAGGCAAGCTCTCGAGACAGATGCAGTATGCGGACGAGCGTTGTCCTGTTGGAAAATCGCACCGAGATGAGCGTACAGAAAAGGTAGGGCCACTGGTTGCAGAACCTCATTAACGTAACATTGGGCTGTCAAAGTGGCTGTAATGAATACCAAAGGTGATCTGGCATCGTAGGCAATTGCACTACACAACAGGACACCAGGCCTCCTGGACGTGTGACGATCGACAACAAACCGTTCATCTTGGCGCTGACTACGGTGCCTCTACATACGGATTCGGTGGTCGTCTCCTCCAAGACAAAAGCGGGAGTCATCACTGAAGATGACCCGTTGCCATTCCTAGTAGTTCCATGACAGTGTGACAGGACACTATTGCAATCTTTGGTGACGATGTAAAGGGCAGTCGTCGCAACGGTCTGCGTATGTGTAGTCCTACGTCGTTCTGCCGTCTGCAAATAGTGCTGGCAGTAGTCGGACGATGCATGGAGGGCACCACTGTTCGCTGAATATCCGCAATCGTGGTTGTTGGGTCACTCCGCGCATGCCAGACAACCCGTCGGTCCTCTCTCTCTCTCTCTCTCCACGGTTCGTCTAGGTCTCCCAGACCCTTCCTGTCGCTGCTGCGAGCCTTGTCCAATCCACTGACGCCAACAGCATGCTTGATATGGTGATACCCGCACGACTGATATGGCAAGCAATGGTGCGATACGACCATCCCGCTTCTCGGAGCCGGACAATTCGGCCCCTCTTGAATTCCTCTAACTGCTCGAAATGCTTCCGAACTTTTCTCCGAGGCATACTTTACTTACAAAGGATGCAACCAACACAACAACACGAATCAGAATGGCAAGCACTCGCAACAGGACGACCTTATACACTGAAGAACAATTGAATCACAGACAGCTGGCGTCATGCAAATGTGGCGCTGTGGGCGGCCCTGTAAACGGAAAATATATGAAGTATGTAGCGATCCGACAACATAAGGAGTGATGCGACGGGAATCAGTAATAGTTGGACGCAGTATGGGTAAGACGAAGGATCTAAGCGCGTTTTATCGTGGGGAAATTGTCGGAGCCCGACGAATGGGTCACTCCATCTCGGAAGTCGGGCAGGCACTGGGATTTTCACGAGCCACTGTGTCACGGGTGCACCGTGAGTACATCGAATCCGTTAAAACCATCCCTGCAAGGGCCAACTACCATGGACAACAGCGTGTGGATGAGCGGGGTCATCGTCGGCTTGCTCGCATTATAACAGCGGATAGACTGGCCACAGTGCAAGAAATCACTCGGCAATTTAACGCTGGTGCACAAACACGTGTAAGCAGCCACACCATACCTGCAAGGGCCAACTACCGTGGACAACAGTGTGTGGATGAGCGGGGGCATCGTCGCCTAGCTCGCATTATAACAGCGGATAGACGGGCCACAGTGCAAGAAATCACTCGGCAATTTAACGCTGGTGCACAAAAACGTGTTAGCAGCCACACCATCCAGAACCATCTCCTCGCTATGGGGTACAGAAGCCATCGTCCCACGAGGGTACCGCTGCTGACCGCACATCACAGGGTGCAAAGATTAGCATGGGTGCGGGAACGTCGCCACTGGACACTAGGCATGTGGGAAAATGTTGCCTGGACTGATGAGTCGAGATTCACGTTGGTACATGCGGATGGCAGGATACGAGTACGACGCAAACCACATGAAGCGATGGATCCTTCTTGCCAGCAGGGTACTCTTCAAGCTGGTTGGGTAGGCATCCCCGTTTGGGAACTCTTTACGTGGACTGAAATGGGACCCCTGGTACGTGTGACATCGTTTGTGCGCCTTCAACATCCCACTGGGGACCTCATCCTACAACAAGACAATGCACCGTGCCATCGCTCCCGAATTGTATCCGAATGGTTGGATGAATACTCCACCGATGTGACCTAGCTTCCTTGGCCAGCTAGGTCACCTGACCCCAATCCCATCGAGCACATCTGTGATGCCACCGAGAGAGATATTCGAGGCTCTGACCTTCTTTCATCATATCTTCGTGAAGTGAGAGAGCTTGTTCAGTGGTCGTGGGTCCGTATGGCAACCCAACGCTTCCGGCGTCTTTTCGAGTCCATGCCGAGACGAATCGTTGCCGACATCAGGGAAAAGATGGTGCTACAGGTTACTAGGCAGGTATCTCTAACTCAATTGCTCTTCAGTGTATAGCCGGTCAGGCACGGCTCTATGACCCCTTCTTACTTGCGTCACATGCACGGCCGAGCGTGATACTTGAATAATTTACATGCCTGACGATGTCAAACCTGCCCACCAAGTTTCATGCCTGTCGGCTGCTTCCTTTTGGGTCCAACTATGTTTTAACTATGAGTGTATTTTTTCCATAAACCAGTGGTATAAAAAGATTACACTTAATTTAGGCGATATGTTGTACCATTAAGTAAAACTACACCAGCTGCTCCCCATTTTGGAAAAATTACACCACCAAATGGTGCAACTTTGCACCTTATTATGGAGTAAGATTGCACAATGCAATGGTGCAACATTGCATCTGATGATGTAAGGTCGTACCACATTATGGTGCAACCTTACCTCATAAAGTGGTGCAACATCTTACCATATTATGGGGAAACTTGCACCATATTGTTGAGTTTTGCTTGCACCACACAATGGTGTATATTTCCCGAGAAAGTGGTGCAGCTGGTGTAGCACCACTTTTTGATGCAACATATCCCCAAATTTTTAACAGTGTACTTTGAATTTTAACCTTCTAATATTTGCAAATTCACAAATTGTCAATCATTGACACTACAGAACTTCGGAAACATTACTCTTAAAATACAGTACTTTTTGGAATTTATCGTAAGAACCACTTCTTTTCCCAAAAGATTGGTGTCAAAATTCTCCTGAGTTTTGTATACCGAAAGCCATTGTTATCGCCTTGAATACGAGCATACTCGTACGTATATGTATATTCTGCTATAAAGTGTGCTGAATGAGTTTAAAATATTGACGCTTTATCTTAGGTACAGCACTTGATATTCGTTTGCAATTTTTTTACCACTAGCAGTTATGCCCGTTCTCCGAACGGTGAATCTATAATTTTTTGAACATAAAATTAAAGAAAGGAAAACTAATTAATTAAGGGAAAGAAAAAAACTAATTAAGGGAAAGAAAAATTATTTAAACTAATTAAGGGAAAGAAAAATTATTAAGGGAAAGAAAAAAACTAATTAAGGGAAAGAAAAATTATTTAAGATCCGTAACTGTTTCACGACTTAGAAGAGGGTCGGGACGTCAGTGCAAACGATTTGACGTAAAACGGATCAGGCTTTGGCGCCCCTTAATTTTAAATAAAAATTTCATGGAATTTTTACAGCCTATCAACGTTTCTGGCATAATTATTTTTAAACCTATCAGCATTTTGAAGAGTAAAGCTAAGCCTCCCCTTTTGAAATGTTTGGTTTTTAGTCTTTTTTAGCTATGCAGACCTTAAGGACTATCAGCATGCCAGTTTTCAGATCTCAGGGTTATTAAAAAGTGGTCAAACAATTCGAGAAAAGTTCAAGCAGAGAATGTTCCAAAGCCGCCATTTTGATTTTTTTTTGTGTGTGTTTTTGTTCTGTTCTAGGTATTCGGACCTTAAAACCTATCAACATGACAATGTTCAAATCTCCAGGTCATGCAGAAGTGGTCAAACAATTCGCGAAAATTTCAAGCAGCAAAATGTTCCATAGCAACCATTTTTATTTTTATTTTATTTTATTTTATTTTATTTTATTTTATTTTATTTTATTTTATCTTATTCTATTTTATTTTAGTTTAGTTTAGTTTAGTTTAGTTTATTTCATTTTATGCCAGCGGAAAACGCCGAATTTCAAAAGCATCGCTACGTTATTAAGCATTGCGTCATTGCCAACTTGATATAGCCTGCACTTTCACCCAATTAGAAGAGAGTGCTAAAAGTAGCTGCGTCATCATAGCAGCAGGTCACGGAACCAGAACTTTCCGATATGGTTACCGTTGAAGACAGAGGAAGCCGTGCGTTCCTTTCCTTTACGTTTCTAAAAAATGCTTAAAAATCAGAAAATGATTTTTCTTGTTTTATTTAAAAGACGGATGATAGTTGTGAGTTTATTTATAGAATTTTGTGAAATTTAAAAATGTAAACTAAATCCAAACTAAAAAAAAAAAAGTGACGCGGTGCGAACATTCGGCCATGGCTCTACATGCCTACAAGGTGTCGTGGTTCTATTGTTGTTAGTGTGTCTGGAACGCGAACTGATAGCACTTATTTCCTTACTTTAACTTTGTAATACAATAGCTCTTGAAGCATCACCATAATCCAAAAACGGTTTATTTCAGCGTGTTCTCCAAACAGTTCTCTACAAGCGATGTAAATTTCATATTTTTGTGTTTGATACTTTTTTCGCTGTGAGCTAGGGAAGCGCGAGTGCCGCGAAATTTCTAAAACAGCAGCGGCGGCAGCGGTAGTGACTTTCTTTTAAAATAGAGACAAACCAATTTATCGCGAAGCTTGTACGTAGTATACTTGTATGTTTACCCATTGTTAACAAACCGGTGTGTGGGGTGGGGTGGGGGGAGGGGGTATTGTTAGCCGGGCTTGCTATCGTGCTAGCTAAATATGTGTATTTGTGTTAGTGTGCATACCTGTGCATTCGTGAGTTACTGATTTAAAATACAGTTTAAGCAGGGGAATAACCTGGCTGTGGAAAAATGGGAATGTGTTGTTTGAACAGGTAATCGGACACGAGGAGGGAGCTGTGAGCCGGTGCATTATCGTGATGGAGCACCCACGAGTTGGTCTTCCAAAGATCGGGTCGCTTGCTTCTCACTGATTCTCGGACACGTTTTAGGACGTTGACGTACTCTTCTTCAGTGACTGTACGATCATGTTGAAGGAATTCCTTGTGTACAACCCCCTTGCAATCGAAGAAAACTGTTAACAAGACCTTTCCTTTGGAGAGATCATCCTCGAACTTTTTTGGTCGTGGTGACGACGGTGATTTCCACACTTTTGACTGTCGGTTGGATTGGGAGTCGTACGGAAAACACCAAGTCTCATCGCCAGTGATCACTCGTTTCAAGAGATCGGGATCTGAATCCACTGCATCAATGTTATCCGCACAAACTTGCATGCGCTCATCCATTTTTTTCTTGTGTCAGGTTTTTGGGAACAATTTGTTAGCACACGTGATGCATGCCCAGTTTCTCTGTTAAAATGGCATGGCAACTTACAACTGAGATGCCGAAAACTTCTACAATTGTGGCAATAGTTTTTCGACGGTCATTTTTGCACAATTTCTTTGACAATGGTGATTTGTTCATCCGTTGTGGATGTTGAAGGTCATCCTGACCTCTCATCATCCTCGATACTCTGTCGCCCGTTTTCAAATCGTCGATGCCACTCATAAACTCTAGTTCGACTCATTGTACTCTCCCCGTACGGTGACTCAATCATTTGAAAAGTCTCAGCGAAAGATTTTCTGAGCAGAACGCAAAATTTTACACTTGAACGCTGTTAAAAATTCGACATCGTTGTCCTCGCGGCGGAGAGCCTCGAATGCCTGTAATCACGAAATACGCACATACGCTGTACGCGTTTGATCTGGATAAAACCGGTTCTGACTGGTCTGTGACCTCATGCTCATCATTAGCTCAGCGAGGAATGACCTAATTCACTGACATTTGGTAAATATTCAAAAAGTTCCGGAACTTTTTGAACGTAGTAGTAATTTGCTTGAACTTTAACTGGGGAGAACGTACTTTTTTCTGCAGTTTATCTCAGAAAATGCCGCTGTATCTGAGAGTCTCGCTTCATTGCTGATCGCCGATAGTGTGTAGAGTTTAGTCCGTTCGGTTCTTTTAAGTTATTTTATTTATTTGGAATGGTTCTTGCCATGCTTTAGATTAAGACAAAACGAAACAATTCCCTTTCCTAGGAATTCTTTGTATGCTACAGAATGGCGATAGATTTCGACCACGGACATCTTACTTTTATACTTCAGCCATGCGCCAAAGATGATCATTAGCACCACTATCGTAGGATTTTGGATGTAAGAAAGTGTTTATCTTTGCAGAATATATATCAGTCATTAGATCTTTAAAACTTTGGACCTTTTGCTTTTACAGTGATGATCTTTGCAAACTACCAATCAAAGTGTACTTAAAATGTAACTTTAGATCTTAAAGTAAAAGCATTCGTAAACTGCCAATCATTGGCTTTTATTATCTTGGCACTCTTAAGAACTTTTTGTTTCGTGGGTCTACCGCACTGTACACACACAGGTGACACCAATTACTGGTTCTGTAAAACATCGAAAGGCAACTGCGTGTGAGTATAAATAAAAAAGTTTCTACTTGATATACAGTTAAGCCCATATACTGTATGATGTAGTTGAAAGACGAATTAAAAGCATTCGATGTGGTCGAACTTCGTTATAAACCAACAGATCGAAAAAAGACGATCTCTGTCATATTCTATCGTACCTGTCAGGTTAAAAAAAGTCAATAATAAACTATTTACCAATTAGTCGAAGGTAAGTAATACGTTTTTATTAAAAACTATAGGTAGCAATAAAAATGTGAATAAGATATGTAATAAGCAAAATATTTAATTAATAAAAAATAAAATAATGGAAAAATTAAATGTCGTTTGTTACATTTGTTTCGCGGTTTGTTACTTATGTCAGAAATGTTAGCAAGTGTTTCTTGTTTTGTGCTGATGATTAGAGCTGGTTTTTTGTTGTTGTTGTTGTTTTGTTTTCAACTTCTTCCAACACAGCGCGAGAGATGTCTGGATGGAAAATAAAATCTAAGATTTTCTAAACTTTCAATAGCAATTCTGTTTAAAACTGTTTTCCATTCTATAGCGATTTCTTCTGCATCGCACGACTGATCATCAGTTTTCTCAGAATGTGCTCCACAATCAAGAGACGCATATATAGCGTATTAGATCCGTTTATTTTTGTGGCATATTAAGTACAAAGATTCGCCAAGCTTTCGCACTCCATTGGGACTCTTTCTCAAGGCAATGGCAGACATAAAAATGCAGGGAATCGGAACACGTAAGAAACAAAGATGATTTTTGAAAATAACGCGGGTGACATCACGAGCGAATTATAAGAATTTTTATCACGCAATTCTACGATGTGTCGTGTTGTGTTTCCATCTTTTAATACCACATGCCAAGCTCTTGGTAGTTCAGTAGAAACTATATAATTGCTGGCCAATTTGCTGGATAGGATTCGACTGCTTCCCTGATGGCAGTCTCTTTAAAGTTCGTGTATGGGGCAATTCTTCTAATACTATTCAATAGAGCAGCGGCCGATGAATGCATGACTTCTCTGGCGAGGGCCTGTATTCTGCATGTCCTGTTTGACACTTCGCACGTGCTCTTTACATCTAGTGTCCAAGGATCACTTTGTCATTCCGATATATATCTTTTCCGTGTTATCAGGATATACCAACGGTATAGCGTACACACCTGCCTTTTCTTTTTCGCACCATCTATCCTTGCAACTTGATATCATATTTGATAACGGAGTCCGGGACTTCAATGCTATCAATACGTGGTATTTACGTAATAAACTCCTTAACCAATATGTAAATCCTGAAACATATGTGATGTATCCTGCGAATCTCATCGTCTTATTAGGTGATTTCGTTATTGCTGACATTATATGATTTCTTAGAGTTCTATGTATTCTGTCTATGTCAACTTTCTTATTCCAGCATTTAGACCTTTACTATAAATATTATCAATTTCCTTATTATTTAGGTAGTCAGGCTTGCATACGTTATATGCTCTATAGAACCATGCTCTAAAGGCAGAAAGTTTGAACTCTTTTGGGCAGTGAGAATCAGGAGGAACAAGGTTCGGTACTGCGGTCAGTTTATAGTAAACGTTAAAATCGAAGTTGGATGTTCTGTTTCTTCTGAGCGCGACGTCAAGATAATTCAACGCCTTATCTACTTCAATTCCCATGGTGAACTTTATCGTATTGTGTAGTTTGTTTATCTTGTGCATGCAATAATTTAATTCATGTGCTCCGTGCTCCCATGCGAACAATATATCGTCAGCGTAGCGGATCCACACTCGGGATCTCTTGATAAAATTTAGAAAGATGAGATCTTCTATCGGTCTGAGTACGGCTTCCGCAAGGACTGAAGACCGCTGTGTCTAAATCTGTATGTATCTCCGCTCGACAACATTTTCTTTCAGAACTAGGCGAACAAACACCCAATTTTGATTTCAACTCACACTTGCTTTTTAAAATTCCAAAAACAGAATTTGATGGAATACCAAATCTTTTCGCAAGTTCAAATGTTTTAACTCCTCCTTTTCCTACTAAACTAATTTGATTTATTTTCTCACTAAACGTTAAATTTCACGCTTGTTTCAAGCCATGTTTTTTTATTTTTATTAAGCACATTGCAAAGAATACCGAACAACTAAGTAGTCGAAGTTCAACTAAATTTGCCAAATGGAGCCAACATCATTCGTTTTACCTAGGTGAGGCTACTTGAACAATACCCACTGAAGAGGAGAGTGACATTTTCGGAGAGAAAAAGATAATTTTCTTATTCTTAGCTCTCTTCGTGACATACCTGAAGAGACATAAGAATAACAAATTCACATTCCCAATTAGAAATCACATCACCAGCGTGACATCATTAACCCAGTATCCTTTTTTTTTTTTTTGATTGGAGGTTTAACGACCACCGTGAGCAACTCAATGGGCTATAAGCAGTCGCCCGTCCCTAATTTAGGGTCACTGGTTCCAGGAGAAGAGAGAGAGCCAGTGCCGTAAGACAAACACAACATCCATGCCTCACCGAGATTCGAACCCGGACCCCGTTCGGACGAATGATCAGAGGCCATCGCGTAGACCACTGCGCCACCGGGGCGGCCAGTATCCTTTCATATCCTTTCCAATACAAACAGTTTCGCGGCAACCACTACTAGAATTTAAGTGATATAAAGGAAGCAAGGAAAAGGAATAAAAGCCAACAGTTCCCAGTGAGTCTGTGTGGACACACACACACACACACACACACACACACACACGCACACACACACACAGGCAGTGGTCTAAGTGCATCCATGTCTCACATAGAATTCGAACCCGTACCCATCTCGGACCAATGGTCAGAAGCTAACGCTTAGACCGCTGCGCTACCATGGGGGGTTGGGGAATAAAATTTGCATATGCTTCGGTAAGGAAATGTGAAAATTTTTAAACCCAATTTATTTCCAAACTTCGTTTTTTATTTTTTATTTTTTATTTTTAAACCATTTTTAAACCCAATTTATTTCCAAACATTGGCAGACGGTATGCATATTAAAAGATTTTTGACACACCGATTCGTTCAGGTAAATAATTAGCCCAAAATATGTACACCTACTTAAATAGGTATTACGCAGTAATCATCATCAGGCTGGACGAAAACTTCGGAAATTAGATCGAATGATAAAATAAAGGAAATCCGTCAGCAATAGATACTTCATTGGCGGAAAGTGAAAAAAGAACACCAAGAAGGATTTGGCGGACGATCATGAAATTTATATATGTTAATAGGGTCGAGTTGTCGTAGGTGTTATGTTAATTTCGGGACCAACCGGTGAGCGCTTTCGCCACAGCAATGCATAAAATGCAAATTATCGTCGGTGGTATTTAAGGAGTACGGCGAAGTGAATGTAATCAGTCGTCGGCGTACGGACACGTGCAAATACCCTGAAAAAGCTGCAATTCCTGGACATGAAAGACGTGTAGGATTTCAGCAGTTATCGGATTTTGAGCGAGGTCGTCTATTCGGACACCGCGAGGCCGGGTGGTCGTATCGTCGTATTCCGAAGTGAATTCGACGGGAAGTATCGGTGGTGGTACGATGGTGGCGCAGATGGTCCGAGGAACATTACCACACGAGAAGACGTGGGACCGGAAGTCACAGACGGACTGATGAGCGGACCGATCGACGCATAAGAAGAGCAGCGTTGTCAAGCAGAACATCCACTGCGACGCAAATCCGAGGTGCCGTTGCACCTGAGAAGACTGTGCGACTAATCCGCAACCGTCTACCGGATGCAGGTCTACGTGCACGTGTGCCTCTGGTATGTGTACCTCTGACTCCAGCCCGCCGTCAGGAACGGCTGCAGTGGTGTCGCCAACGTCTGCACTGGAGAACGCAATGGCTATCTGTCGTGTTCAGCGATGAAAGCAGATTCTGCTTGGGAGCCACCCAAGCAGAATCTGCTTTCATCTGCTTTCAACTGATGGCCGTATGCGTGTTCGCAGACGTACAGGGGAGCGTCTCCACCCTTCTTGCATCCACCAGTGACACACAGGGCATACGCCTGGTCTCCTGGTGTGGGGAGCGATCAGCTATCACTCCCGTACACAATTAGTGTTTGTACCGGGTACGTTAAACAGCACCTCCTACATCAACAACATCATTCAGCCCGTTGTTGTGCCATTTGTATGGTCGGTTCATCGTGGTGTTTTCCAGCAACATAACGCACGCCTACACACGGCACGGGCAACGCAACATGCACTTCAGGGTGAGAGACAACTTCTATGGCCTGCACGTTCATTGGATTTGTCCACCATTGAGCACGTGTGGGATTTTATGGGACAACGACGTATCCGGTCTCCACGGCCAGCCACGACCATCCCCGATTTACGCGTCCAGGTTGAGGATGCTTGAAACTCAATACCCCAAACTTACATCCAATATCTGTACGACAGACTCCATGCCAGAATTGCACAGTGTGACGCAGTTCATGGCGGTTCAACCACGTACTAAAAATAACATTTCCATGTTACATGGAAATGTTATTTTTCAGTTTACCGGCAAATACAGCTGTATTTTGCCATAATGTTTTGATCACGTTATCCTCTGTATTCCGTTATTATGCTGTATAAATTTTGTTGGTATCAGACGTCTCCTTCTTAGTGTTCTTTTTTCACTTTCCGCCAGTGTATTTTGGTTAGCTATTGGAAAGTTAAGAAGTAAATTTTTCTACGAAATACATGTATGTTCCACCATCCAGGAATTCTATTTCAATTTTCCGTTGTAGTGAAAATGAACACTCTTGTTGATGACAGAAAAAAGAAAATTTAGAAGCGTCAATTACAATATTATTTTCAATAACACATTGGCATGAAAAAATTACGACATCTAATCTCTGCAGCGGCAACCCTTTCGCGCATGTGAAGTTTCTTTTGATGATGTAGAAACGCACATTTCGTGGCTGCCATTCGGAATGTGCACTGGGAACGTTTTATGGAAGAACTTTCTTCCATTTAATGTCTTCCAATCATGTTATAATCGCGATTCTGAGTTAAAATCCTGCGTGTGATATCCATAGAGACTAATCAGACAAAGCGCTCCTCCACTCACTACTTTTCTTTGAGAGAAACCTCATTTCGGCAGTAAAGCGGAAGATCTAAGAACCTTATTAATGCCTAAATAAATTCTGAGTATACCAATTATGGGATTAAGGATAAACGATAACGATGAGACGTAACAGAAAGCCTAAAAATACTTCACTCCCCTTCATCCTTAACAAGACCAAAGCCTCCCACGGTATTTTGGTAACATTTGTACAGCCCAACTATGTTATGTCTTATTTTGTACACTTGGACTCGAAAGATGCGAAAGGAATGCCAAAACATGGTTGCATTTAAATTAAATCCACGTAATTAAACGAATTTTATGTAACTGATGGAACAACAAAAGTGTTTTCTGATCGCATTGAGTCCAGAGTTCATGTTCTATTAAAGATATGATATTTTATTCAAATGGCATCCGAAATTTAAAAAAGATTGTTTAAAATGTACATGTTTTGTAGGCTTTTCTCCTTAATGTAAACTAAATGGATATATTACAACAGATACAAAATATATAATGCTTTAGTTAAATTAGTAAAAATGATCTCTGCTAACATTATGTATAAACTTGAATTATTAGCTTGGCTGTTATTTCAACTGTACGTTAGCTACCGTGCAGACTTTAAATTATTACATTACTTCAAATTTACTTTTAAGTTGAAAACTTAATTTTGCACACATGAAAGCATACCGTAATAAACTATTAGGGTCCCTGAATGAATCTAGGATACTTACAGTTCAATTTTGTTCATTCAGTAACTTACCTCAAGCCAAAAATTCCTATAGTAGTCTTAGCTCGCATAATATTGAAGTCGAGATAAGAATGCAGGCAGTTGTAAACAAGAATACTCTTATTCGTAAGATAAATATAGCTTATTAGAGTATATTCATCGTGAGATGGGAGCTGTAAGTTAATAAGCTGCAGAGAATAATTGAATACATCATTAACTACCAGTTGGGTGTGATATCACTGAGAACTAACCTTCCACTCAGCAGAAAGTGAAGCATTACATTCAAAGAATGCCACTAAAAGTTAGTGGGACATAAAATAATGTTAAGCACTCTATCAGTAGAAGTGTAATATGTTTTGTCAGATTTCCCGGTTTCATAGATTATGTTGAGCATATTTACTTCATTGCTAATCTTGATATTTTAGTAAGCATGCTATTCTATATAATTTGATAGTTTTTGCTTATTGTTCTACAGATTTTATCCATTACACGCTACATACATTTACTGAATGTGGCAGCTCTCATCGAATCAGTGAATTCTGACACAATTCACGAAGCAATGAGAGCTATTTTGCAGAAAACGATTTCTTTAGAAAGCTTTTCATAGACTAGATTCAATTGAAAATATTAGTGATTAACCTGTTGATAGCACTTAGTAAAAATCATAAACTACTTTCTGTTTTGCATGTAGTTTCTTTTTGTACGTGTGTAAAAATTGTCAAACAACAACTGGGGAACATTAAGACTGAAATGCCTGCTAACCTATTACACGAACGACGGGAAAACTTACCAATATTCAGGAGAAGGGGAACGTTTTTACAGATCGCAAAAGTTATGCTTGAATGTCACGTTCAGCGAAGCGTTTTTCAGGTACAGACGTGATACATTCAGAAGTATATATCAAGATGATGAAATAATATTTGAGTGAACGAAGATTTTAAATCTTTGTCTAATATAAATGTCTAATTAAGTAATTCCATTTTCTTATAAGATACCGAATATTTACAGTGCTCATACTGTGCTCATCATCATACGGTTAGCTGAAATCATGAAAACATGAGTTTACTGTAAGCCAAAATTTGGCGAATTTGGCTGCTGGAATGAATATTGAGAATTTTCAAGGAACCGGACTGATTACTACATTATACGTATTAAAAGTCAATGCATGAGGAGCTCCCATGAAGGCGAGGATGAAATGAATAGTATAGGTTTTACTGTTATTTTTTCTTAACAAAGAGGAGAAACGCCACATTTTATTGGTAGAAATGTTAATGTAAATATAGAGATTTGAGAGTACCACTTTGCTTCGTTACGAGCATGGAAAATCATCCCTCCAAACAACTGAGGATAAAATGAAATCCCTACGTAATGGCTAATAAAATTTTTATGTCGATACATGAAATGAATGTTACATTTTACCATCACTTCTTCTGGAAAAAATAGAAAGAAACTGCTGGGAACTACTCTGATTTACACAGAACGCACAATTAAAGCGCACATCTCACCTATCAACAAACTTGCGCTACTTCCGCCTCAATACTGCCTGCCAAAACCCCTACAGGATATAAATAGGCGAGACCTCCGATAGCATATCAACGACTGTGGTGATGGATAAAGACTGCTACCTGAGCGAGTTTAATCGTGAGCACGTAGTCGATGCTAGGAAGATGAGGTGCTCCATCAGCGCTACTGCAGAACATCTGGAATTTCCGTAGGAACGCTCGTGTGTACCAGGGATATAAAAAATCTGGCAGCCTCCGGAGAAAATGAGGCCGTAAAGCGGACGTTTATGATAAAGTGAGAGTCGCTTTTTCCGTATCGTCAAAATAGAAAGCCACAGTGCGAAGGAAAACATCGCCATTCAGCAAAAACCTACAAAAACTCGTGCGAAGGATATTCGGCGTCCGACTGGACTGTGACTGCTGTCACCCACATCGAGTATCCTTGTTAGGAGCACGTCAGCAGGAAATGAGACACCAGTGGGCGATAAAACATAACTAAAAACAGGTAGTGTCTTCCGTTGAATCGAAGTTTTAAATAGGCCAATCGAAGTTTCAAATAGGCCAATCGAAGTTTCAAATAGACCAATCGAAGTTTCAAATAGGCCAATCGAAGTTTCAAATAGGCCAATCGAAGTTTCAAATAGGCCAAACGAAGTTTCAAATAGGCCATACGAAACCACGGACTCCAACTATTAAGTTGAAATGTTATGGGCCGGTGGAGGCGTTGTAATGTCCTAGGGCATATTTATATTTTCTATCTTGAAGTTTTTTGTATCTATTGAAACCTTCCTAACAGCTCAAGGCTATGTTGACGTACTTGCCCACCACCTGCACCCTGTTCGTGGCTATTCATTTCCTACAGCAGGGTGCCTTCCCTCAGCAAGACAACGCTCTGGTTGGAGGAGCATTCCAGTATGTTGGAAACATCGAATGGCCTCATAATTTCCAAATTTCAATCGAGTGGAGCATCGATCACACGAAGTGGAGCGATACCTTCGAGCCTGAAACGCACCAATGGCAACTATCAAAGCTTTACTAAAGGCTGTCCTGGAATCTTGGGCTGCAATATCACTAGAACGTTTTTAACCACAAAGAGTCCCTTATGACGTATGAGTAGTCAAATGGAAAAGAAGCATCGAAAAGCCTGCCGGCGTGGTTCACTTTGGAGAACTACCGCTGCAAAGTAGGAAGGTGTGAGGTCGAATCCCGTCGGCTAAAGAAAGTTCTATTGTCACCCTAACAAAAATGCATTTCCTGGCCGTAAGGATTGAAAGAAAAAATTTGTGTGATGGTTCTTCCGAACACCGTACTAGTAAAATACCGTAAATACTTCTACATTGAAATGGTCGCCGAGTGTTGCTGTCGGTTAACCCGACACCTGGTGAGCGATTTGGTATCCCATCCTTTCTCAAGAAGGGATAGGATATGACGTATAATTCAAATTGGCAATGAAGCAGCGAAAAGCCTGCATGTGTAGTTTAGCTGGAACAACATTCGCTCAGGAGGGTCAAGAAGATTTGGATTCGAATTCCACTGTCAGCAAAGGAAATATTATACCATGCCATTGGGTGTTACTGCTTTTGTGAGAGTGAAAGGTAGTCCTACATGTTATTAGGCAAATTGGTATGATAAAATGTTCTTTTAGTGTATTACATGTACTGAAAATTACAGATACCTTGAAATCTCGCAGAAAACTGAAGAAACATATTGCTCATAACTATCACTACATATTCTACAAGTCATGACGTCCTCATTAATATAGCATTCATTGTTGCAAACAACGTTCATCCAGTAATATAGCATTCACAGTTGCAAACGACGTTCTTCCAGTAATATAGCATTCTCAGTTGAAAACAACGTTCTTTAAGATATTTGTTGATAGACCTAGAGTAATCGTGTGGCCTGTGCATATATGTATTACAAAACCGAAATTTTTCTTTACGTTTTGCATCTCCATTAATTAAGTTGCCTATTTGTTGGTCTGACTGCGAGCGAGGCCTACCAAGATGAAGTGAGCTGTATAAAATTTGAAAAGAGCACAGAAGTTCCTTACATTCCACTGATATTAGTGTATTCGAAAAGTTTTCTTTATACCTTTTTCGCTCAAAACGACTTCACCTCCTTAGATATATGAGGGTCGAAGGCCATGATACATCTTTGGTTTTTACCGGATTTATATTCCACGAGAACAATTCTTGTTACTGAATTTAATTTCTCACTGTTTAAATTTGTCGCCCTTTCCAAAGTAAACTATTTCCTTTTCCTGAATTATTTATGATAAAGTCCTCAAACTAAGCGAGTCTTTACCGCCAGTTACTGGGGGCAGAACAGGAGATGAAATATGCCGGAAAGTAAAACAAAGATGTATTTACATTTGGCGGAAATTTGCAAAGAAACGAATTATGTAGTAAAGTGTATTGGTATTTTCTGAGCTTGTTTCTTAAGCTATAACTCGAAGATGAGTCCCAATTATTGCCCTTATATATTTAATCCTGTGTAACGCTTACTGAAGCGTCGAACTACACGTAGTCCTGAATGTTTATTATCCTTTACTTCCAAACGACACTAATAAATTTATCTAATACCAGATCTTCTCTTGAAAGTTTCAATTGGAATGGCTAATGCTGCTTCTTCTGTAAATCTTTCCTTCTGAACCACGAGTCGAAAGGGTAAATTCTTCTAAGGTACTATTCTTAAGTAAGTTTATTTCCATTGCAAATCGCTGTCTCTGTTGAATAATCACACACGTAGCTAAAGACGGGGAGAGGTTGAGTGCTCTCAGTGACCATTCCAAACAATTAGTTTCAGTTTTCCCAATGCCAAATTCGTGGATCTACAAAATGCAAACCTTCTCATATACGCTGAGAGCTGAAAAATAAGATCTCTGTAATTGACTTTTAAAACCAATCATATTTCATGATGCATTGTGAGCATTCCCTTTTGTTTTCGGTGTTTAACGACCACCGTGAGCTTCAACAATTTTTATTTGGAACAAACATGGACAGGAAGATACAGATGGCCTGTGCTTAACAGTCACCAAAAGATAAACAAGTAGATGACCTATTTACAATGACGATGAGATATTTGCACTATGTGGATGCACTATATACAATGTAAGCAAATTCATAACACTGACAATACTTGACTTAAGAGTTGACTTACTCTATGTACATAATATGTTCGCAATGTGCTTCAGCAGAGTGCCATCTCTAATAGGTGAACACCAGTACAAGGTATAGCTATAAATTTTACAGTGCAAAAACAAACATGTATATTTTGAGCAATCTTGAAAAAAAAAAGAGCAGAAGGCTTATACTTTTCAGTATCTGAAAGATAAGGGAATAAAGGATATATTTTCAATGATGGTGTGAACTCTATACAAATTGAATGCAATATCTCTATTGTGAAACGCTGTCAAATTACAAAAAGAACTATTACTTAGGCTTAAACAAGTACCGCAATCACAGTACTATAGATTAACTTGTAATGAACAATAACATATGTACACAAGGTGCAACAGCATAGGGAAGACATTAATAAGGAATTAGAATTCCATGGTACAACAGTAAATTTCACAGTGCAAAGAGTAAAGTATATTAGTACAAACAGAACTTGCGTTTTACAGAAAATTTATACTTCCGGTACAATACAAACAATGGAAATGTGAAATTGACTCTTTGTACAGTAAATGTGCAATACAGTGCAAAACATTATGTAATAGACTGATTATTTCCTGTTAGGCACATGTGACATGAGAAAAAAACCACACTGTGTAACATTAACATATAATTGAAATACTGTCAAAACGTTTGCTCCGCACCATGAGCATAAAACTTAAGACATGTAATCGTGACCCAACATGCGAAATGTGCCGAACATAAATTTTACGGTGCAATTAGGAAAGTACATTAGTATATATAAAACTGAGCTTTTGGCATAGCAACTATACTTCAGGTGCAGTACAAATATCTGAATGATGAACAATTACTCTTTGTACAAACAAAAGTGCTAAACTTCGCAGAACATTGTGTAATCGACTGATCATATCCCTTTATGTACATGTAACATGATCAAAAAACCACACTGTACAAAATCAATAAGTAAATTTAAACACTATCAAACAGTTGCTCAGAACCGTGAGCATAAACCATATATTATAAAGCCCGGCAGACATAAGGAAAGTGCCGAACAAAAGAAAAAAACAACTTTTAACTTATTCTAAGTGCCTGTGGTGTAACAAGAAACTCACCTACAGGACCTTGTTGGTGAGAAACATGCAGACGTGCAGTAACATTAGGAAGCAATGATGAGAGGGCACCTAAGAACACGATAATCACAAAACTATACTTCAGTTAGTCCAAACAATTTCACAGAAGTCAGAACAATAGTCTAAGGTCTTCTGATGGACCAGAAAACCATTGACGAAAATGTGACCACACTGACATAAAGTGTGGGATTCGATTCGCAGCCTTAGCAACAGTGAAAGCAAGCCTCAAGCGTGAAATCAGTTCTGTTCCGGAACTGATTGCACATCACAGCTCCCGCCTGAAAGATGGTAGGCTGTATAGGGGTAGAACGAAGCTGTTGATAGTAGCAAAAAATCACATGTTTTGCTAATATGAATACATAAGCACATGACTGATATAGGAATAGGCGGAGTACTTGAACTGAGTAGCGTGCTATAGGCTGAGAAAGAGAGATCATTAGTACTAAGGCACTGTGCAGTAGTGAAGGTCAGATGTAATAAAGGAAGAAGCGCTGTGCAATGTTGATACACATGATCTACATCCGCAATCGTAGAGCAAAACATGCAGTTAGGCGAATCAACAAGCGTCATCCTGAATAACTTGGTAGGAACTGGTAACCGCCGATGAAGGAAGAAGGTCGTGCTGTTGACTTGGAAAGAGTGTTCGCATTATGAGGGCATAGAGCGTGGGGATGTCCCGTGCCTTTACAATTCGGACAGACGGAGCCTACTGTGATGAATATATCTCTAATGTGCGTGCAACAGCGTACACGTAAAGTGGGTGGAATACGCAGCATGTGCTCCTCTGAAGGGAAGACCACACGAACATTGAGGCGAAACCCGAGTAGGTATCTATCTTCTGGCACCTCTGGAAACGAAGAGTAGGTAGTTACACCTCCAATGATCCGGCCATAAGGAAGAAGAGCGGCAATCAAGAGATCACCTGAAACCTCAGGTGGAACTGGTGAGAAACTTACAACAACGGAACTCTGTGAAACAGGTTCGGCATGGATGTGACGATGACCAATTGAGATGCCCTTGGTCAGTACATGTAGGGAATGGGCAGGAGTAGAGAAGTAAACAATTACTTTGAAAGGCTTCCTGCCCACATGAGTTATGGCTGATGCAGGAGGAACAATCTCTCGAAGAGCAGCAGTATATGCAGTGAGTTTTGTACTTCTCAGGCTCGGAAACACAACACCATTCTCCATAGTTTGAAGGAATTTCAGCCCAGAAGGGGTATCTTCTTTAAGGACAACCTCAATGACTTCGGCATTATGCGTCATCTCATATTGTCCAGGAGAAAAAGAAGACTGGGAAGGTCCCGACTTAGATGCAGTTACGTCAGCATATGAGAGGGTAGATGTACGTTGCTTTGGAGATGATTCCGGCATGGAGTGCGAAACATCCATGGCGTCATCATTAGCTTTCAGAGAGGACATCGTATCACCTGCTGGGAGACTTGGAAGAAGAGGCGATATCCGATGGTAAGGCAGCAACAGAAGGCTGCAAGGAGGAGTGGTTTATCGAGATAGACTCGTCATTGGTAGTAGCATTTAGAGAAGCTGTTATCGGGAGATCATCATTTCCGGTAGCAAGGGTTAGGACGTCATTCTCCCCGGATGCCGCCATTTGCAATGGCGAGGAGAAGCTTAGCCCTTAGCCAGCTTGGCCAAGGCAGAAAAATAAGGTTAACTAATCAAAATAAGCACTTACCAGCTCGGCAGGCATATAAAAAGAAACACGAGACCTTCACACACAACACACACACGAAATAGAACACTGACAACGAAGAAAAATAACACACACCGACGAAAACTTGAGGAGCACAGATAAACACGACTAATCCACCGTGAGCAACTCCGTAGGCTATAAGCAGTCGGCCGTCCCGAATTTAGGGGAAATGGTTCCAGGAAAAGAAGACATCCAGTGCCGTGAGACAAACATAATATCTATGCCTCATCGGAATTTGGACCCGGATTTATCTCGGAGAAACAATCAGAAGACAGCGCTTAGACCACTGCGCCACTGAGGCGGCTGAAGCATTTTCGGGTTTTAAAGTTCAGCAAGGACTTTCGCTTTTCACTGCAGGAAAAAATGAATTTACCATAAGGCTGAACTTTTGTCATGAACCTCGTTTTGTAGATTTTTGGAATCACAGCTTATACCATGCAACACTGCAGGAAGATATATGGAAATTACGGACGAGTGAGTACTCATAGACCACTGAGTTGCTCACGCTGGTCGTTAAACACAGAAACAAAATCAATGAAAAGTATTTGTAGAAACTTATTTTAAGGTCATTGTGGTGATATGTTTTTTTGAAAACGAATTTGTGAAATGATATCTCAAACACTATTAATGTTCTTGATTTTTCCTTTTCCTCCTTTCCCCCCTTTTATGGTACATGCGACTTTTAAATTATGAAATAGTATCTTTGACAGAATCATTACAGAAGTGATCGCTACGGGGATCATAACAAAAGTTCTGCACACTGTCCATTTTTGAGAAAAGTGTGAAGCAACGGAGGAAACGTTCCTTATTGCCGTTCAATGTACTCCCCTCTGCTGCTAATGACAGATTGCCAGCGGTGAGGTAAGTCCTAGATGCCCCGTAGTATGCCATCTTTTTTCAGCTGTCGTATCACTAGGATCAAGTCTAATGATAGCTCGTTTGGCGATTCGTAGCGGATGCCACGGAGCCAATGTTTTAACTTTGGGAAAAGATCAAAGTCGGGTGGATTGAGATCTGGGAAGTAAGGTGGATGGGATAAAGTTTTCGAGCCATATTTCGACCAAAGTCCCCGTACCGACGCTGCATCATGACACGATGCATTGTCAAGCAGGAAGATCGTTCTCGCTTCCAATAAGTTTGGGGCGATTTTGACGAATTTTCGGTCTCAACTTTGTCCTCAGAAAATCACGATAATATTGTGCGTTGACATTTTGCCCTATCAGCACCCGATCAAAGATCACAACACCCTGGGAATCGTACGCAAAAATTATTTCCTTCATTTGGGATTGTTGCCGACGACACTTTGAGGGGCGTGGGAAACTTGGATGCCTCCATTCCGCTGATTGTGGCTTCAGTTCCAGAGTTTAAAATCACGGGTCCATGCCTCATAAATTGCGACAGTTCTGTTCAGGAAGATGTCGCACTTCCTTTTGAAACTGCGGAGGTGATCCTGTGCGATACTGCGTCTGGCTGCCTTCTGATCGGTGGTGAGTTGATGGGGCACCCAGCGCGTGACATTTTTCTCCCCACTGAATCTGCCAAATGCCGGTGAACATACATGGTGGAGAAATTTGCACGATAGGCAATCTTCTCGACTGTCAAACTGCGACTCTCTTCGAGAAGCGTTGCTGAAATGGGAACAGATGTTTTGTCTGTCGCCATTTGAGGGCTGGCAGCCTGAGAAGTGATCATTTTCGATGCTGCTTCGGCCCTCCCGAAAGGGCAATGCCCAGCGAGAAATTGGGCTTCGATCAAGAATTCCTTCCCCACAAACGTCTTGCAAGGCAGTGTGGGTCTGTGTCGAAGTTTTTCCCCGCAGGTATCTATTTTTATCTACAAGCGCCGGTCTAACGCCGTGACTCGACCTGAGGAGCTGCCATTTCCAAACCCGCCCATTTCCACACAGCAAGTGATGTCGCGTCGTTCTGACACCACTGCGTTGCTGAGAGTCTGACCATGACATGGCGCAATCCTTTTTCCGTTTGCATCATCCGCTCCCGTTTTAGATTAACGTGTGCAGAACTTTTGTCATGACCCTCGTATAGTCGCTGTACACGTAGCGATGAGTGGAGTTCAGCAAGATGATTTGTAGGCAGCTCTCTTTCTACGCCGCTTCCAGCATAGAATCAGTTGTTTCTGCTGGGGCTCTCACGGTCAAGAACTTAATTTTCTTAATTCATATTGCTTCTGATGCATACCTCTACATAACCTTTCTTTTAAATTACTATTTTCCTATGTAAATTTCGTTACTTCTTGATTTACGATTTTCTCCCTGAACGGTACATTACTTCCCCAAACAGCTGTACTTTTTAGTACCCTGATAGTTAGTCAGAGAAAAAATAAATACACGATGTGGGATACAGACACGTGGTGGATATGTGAAAGTGTAGATTTGGAGACGCCTAGAGATGTTAAAACGCAAGAGCTTGTAATTATTGCAGATTTATGTGAATGAACGGATAAGTGCTATAGCTATCTGTTTAAGAATATTATGATAAAAGAGCTTTGATTAAGTTTCATCTGTAAGACTTCATGAATGTAATGATAAAGAGCTTTAATTAAGTTTCATCTGTAAAACTTCATGTTTCATCTGTAAGACTTCATGATTTTCCAGTGCGTGGGGAATAAACCGTTGCACTTACGTAAGTTTTTTGCTAATTCTTTCTGCCTGGCTATCAATATTTACTTAGTTATTTCAGAAGAGTAAATACGAATTTATTTACGAAGTTCTCTAAAGATATTAGTCAATTACTTAAACTTCATCTTTAAATTTTGAAAAAACTCCTCATCATCAAATAGAAGTCATCGCTCTTTCCACGTTTGTAAGTGAGTCACAGAAACATTATCATATGCCGCCACCGGGAATCGAACCCAGAGTCCTCCAGTTACGAGCCGGATATGCTTCCACTGCACCACAGCAGCCGTGGAAGCATTTCCGGTGGATAAGTGGAAGACCCTGGATTCGATTCCCGGTGGCGTCCGATGAAACTTTTTCCGTGACTCACTTATAAACGTGGAAAGAGCGATGACTTCTATGTGATGTTCCTGGTCCACGTCAACGGTGTATTTATCATTTGAAAAACTCTACAAGCAATTAGTTCTCGTCTATGGTTAAGTCTGACTCTTACACTATACTTTATGCTTTTGTGACTAAGACGGCAACGTAACGTTAAACATTGTCAAACCAAGTGCAAAACCTGCGCTGCTGAATATGACCCAGCTGATCAAAAGCGTTGCTGGTATCCCTGCGTTAATGAAAGCTGATTGCAGTGGATTTAACCAGTGAACACGTTAATGAGACAACAGTTGCCAACCCGGTGGCGTTGTGGTATAAAACGCTGGCTTGTAATCATTCGTCCTGGTTCGAATCCAGGGTGAGGCATGAATGGTGTGTTTGTCTCACGACCCTGGCTCTGTTCCTTCCCTGAAATAAGTGGCCCCAAATTTGAGACCGTAACTTTTAATGCGGTTTGTGTTCGTTACCCGTTAGCCTTCTTCCAGAGCACACTGCCCAATTGTAAACATTCATGAAAACTCACTAGAAACCTTACAGTTTATCAACCACTACGTGCAAGTCACTGTACTGCAAATGAGTTATGCCTATTACACTCAAAGTTCAATCCAGCAGATTTTATTTATAATTAGTATACAAAAAGGATATTCGGTAGATTGGTCGTTTTAAAAGGCATAACCCTAACTTGGAATTTCATGAAAGAATCATAAAAGAGAACAAAAAAAAAATAAAGTTTATGGCAACACTACACTTTTGTAGCGTCTTTTATTAAAGGCATTAAAATATTAGGAACGCTAAATCACCTGAGCCAAAGCGCCTGCAAACATTTCAATTCTTAAACTACCTCGAACATTCCTTATTTAATTACTTCCCTCATTTTCAACACAGTAAGAGCTAAATTAGTTTCTCTTTAAAATCGATTCTCGAATAAAAGAGCTCTCCGAGAGAAAATGCTTTTGGACATCATTAACAGTGAATAAGCATTTGAATATTCTGACATTCAAAATGCCATGTACATTGTTTATAGCCTTAATACAAGGAGAGGAGAAATAACGGAAAAACATGTTTGATTAAAACCGAATGATATTGTCTTACAACAAAGGCAGTTCGCTTTTCTTCACTCCTTGTTTCTATTGTTCCGTCAAAGAAACGTATAAATGAGAGGGAATTCAATGTACAGTTTTTTTATTCCAACTCAACAAAAGCAGAAAACTATTCGCCTTTGAGAAATTCGCTAATCTAAAATTGACCATCGAGTTTTAAGTTTAATTGTGAACTAATTGGTTTGTAGTCTTTCAGGCTTTCCGCTTTGAACCTCTCAAAATCTTCATTTGCAGTACAGGAGTTTTTAATTTATGTTCTATGTTTAGTAACGCGATTTCTCCAGTGGACTTTGAAGTACATATTTTATTTGTTTCTTCAAGAACAATACCATCAACATATTAGTAAAGAAGAGAGTGTTCCTAACTTCAAATAGCTGTCTCGTGAACTGGGGGAGTGTTTTGTTAACACACAATGAAAGCCGTTTTACGTATGTACACATTGATCTCCCTCTCTAAAGATGTTTTTACTTTTGTTCTTCTCTCATGTTAAATCGAAATGTGGATATCCTTTATTTTTCATAAGAATATTTTCAGGTTTAACATCTTTATGTTTTTTGGGTTGATGGGGATAAATGATCACCGTGAGTAACTCGACGGGCTGTAAGCAGTCACCTGTCAATAACTTAAGGCCACTAGTTCCAGAAAAGAGAGACAGCCGGTACCATTAGACAAACACAACATCCATACCTCACGGGATTTCGAACCCGGACCCATCGCGGGCGAATGATCGGCAGCCAGTTATTCGACCACTGCGACATCGGGGCGGCTTTTAGGAATTTGAAGACGAGTATGTGGTGCAGTGTGGCTACCTCACTCGGGAAGACTGGTCCACCAAGGAATCCATCTAGAAGTAATAAGCGATGAATGAGAACAGGATCTCGACAGAGTGAGTGTAATATTCGTATATGAAATACTACGGCAAACAAATAGAGATATGAATGAGGTTGTTGGTAAATCGATGGAATAGATGTACTGGGCGTAAGTGAAACTAAAACGAAAACAGTTGAGGAAGTAAAAGTGAACGGAGTGTTCAGTGTATGGTCAGGAATGTTGGATGATGTAACACAACAAGCTCCTGTAGGTGCGATTTGAGGTGAAATGACAAGGAATACACATACACACATACACGACACGCACACATACACACACACAAACGCAACTTGAATTACTTAGCTGCATAAATGAGATTATTCTTTGGATTCGTTTGAAAGTAAAGCTTAAGTGTTGTAGTGACCCAGAATCTTATGATATGATTTCTAGAATGAGCTGATAGTTGTTTTTAGCCAGTTTGGCCTTAAAAAGGAAGTTCTTATAGCAAGGGATTTCAGTGGTAGAGTAGGTGTCCAGAATAAATTTCTGACACGGTCTGGGTTAATGATCCCGATGTGAATGATAATGGTGAAAATAAAATAAATTCTGCATTTATAATTTGTTGTACGTATCAAACACATTTTTATCCAGATGTTTATCCACACGTATACGCGGGGAATCTGACTCTCGGGAAAAAAAGTGTAGTATTAGGTGTGCCACTTAATTCTCAGCCCCTAACCGAAAGCGGTCATAGAACGTCGGCAAATGCAAATAGCTGTGTGCGATAATGGCTGATTACAGCGCCATTCAACAGCTTTCCAGGCAACCGTAATCGCTCACAGCTGTAGTGACAGAAGGGACGAAAGTTGACGGTGAAAGCAATGTCGTTCGGGAAGCAACATTTGAGACATTTGTCTTCTGTTTGCGTTTCAGCTGACAAAAAAGCCGCAGAAGCCCAGCAAATAATATGTGCTCCTTTGGATGAGGATGCTGTGTCCTACTGTATGGAAGATTTCGATCTCCGTGATGCAGAACGTCCGGGATAGACACAGAAATTTGACGATGAGAAACTGGAACAACTGTTGGACGCGGATCTCTGTCGCACACAGTCAGAGCTCGCCCAGGAACCCGGAGTAACACGGCAAGCAATTGCAAAGGGCCTGCTCAAGCTTAGAGGGCTTCACAAGGAGGGCCGTTGGGTGCCCCACCAACTCACAGCTGCGAACAAGTCTAGGCGCTACGATGTTGCTGTGTTCTTGCTCTCCAGATTCAAGGAGGATTTCCTCCACAAGAGTTTGACCTATGATGAGAAGTAGATCCTCTACGATACTCCTAAGCTGTGCAAATGGTGGGTTTATTTAGGTCAGCCTACCACCAGTACCGCCAAACCGAATATCCATGCCAGGAAGTTGTTGCTTACATATGGTGGGATCAGCGCGGTGTCGTACACTATGAGTTGCTCAAACGTGGTGAAACGGTCAATGCTGAGCGTTATTTTCAGCAACTCATTCGTGTGAGAGACGCAATGTAAGCGAAAAGGCAATACACCGGCAAGGGGAGAAGGTCGGTCCTGTTGCTTTAGGATAACGCCCGTCCTCACACCGCGAAAGCGACTTTAAACATGATCACCGACCTGGGATGGGAGATTTTGTCCCACCCGGCGTATTCTTCAGACTTCGCCCCGTCGGATAATCACCTCTTTCGCTCCCTGCAACATCACCTGAGTGATACGCACTTCACTCCTGTCGAGAAGGTCCACACAAGTATTGATAACTTTATCAACTCGAAACAGCCCTCTTTTTCCGCAGTGGCTTTCGGCAGCTCCCTGACCAATGGCTCAAATGTATCCAGCCTAACGGGAATTATTTCGCTGATTAGGTACGTATTCGATTTGCTATAATTTGCTCTCAACGTGTTGTGCCTGTGACCGAGAATTAAGTTGCGCACCTAATAAATGGTATGACACCTGAAATGTTAAAATGCGGTAGGCCGGGCCTACCCTTGTGGCGCTCTAGTCTAGGCACTGGCTTCTAACTATTCGTACGTAATGTGTCCGGGTTTGAATACTGGTGAGGAATGGGCGTTGTGTTTGTCTTAATACATTTGCTCTTTCTCTTCCAGAGAACAGGGGCCCGAAATTAGGGACGGTAGACTACTTGTAGCTGATCGAGTTGCTCACGGTGGTCTTTAACTTTGTCACTAATTTTTTCACTGAAATCTGTGAATTGTGTGGAGAGTTAGAAGTTTTCCTCCAGCACTGGCGGGGTGCTATACTTTTTTCTTTGTAAAGGGGAAAATGTGATCAGGCCGAATGTGGTATCAGCCTGCTGTATATTCTAGAAATAGTGTTTGAAAAGCTGATTTCCGAGAAGGTTTTAACCAGAAAATGTGTAGGAGGTACAGAGTGTTTTTATACATTGTAAGTTCTGCATTGCATTATCTAATATTTTAAATTACGTACGATAATTGAAAAGTATATTTTTGTTCTTTAGGAGGTTTTTGCTGCTTTTGTAGACTTAGAGAAAGCTTATGAAATACTGAACAGGGTGCTTTTGTGAAAGATCATGGATATTTATGGAATAAATAGGAATCTACTTGAATGTGCGAAGGCTATGTATACTGGCAGTAAATTGTATGTATGTGTAACTGATGCTTTGTGCAAATTTATTTTTTGTCGAGGCTGGAGTCAGATAAAGCTGTGTATTGTCACTATAGCTGTTGAATATATTTATGGATGAAATTATGCGTGAAGCCAAGATAAACAGTATTGGCTTATGTATTGGAAACTATTGTGTGCGCAGGTTGCTGTATGGTAACTAAACAGTTCTTTTGACGGAGAGCAAACTGAGCTCCCCATGATAATGTTGCCCAGGATGCACAAAATTTGTATGGAATCCAAACAGTATTAACGAGGGTAAAATCAGAGTACCGGGTTTTGTGCAGGAACTGCTAGCACTTAATGAAGAATTAATATAAATGGTACAGAGTTAGAAAAAGCTAGGAGTTTGTGTATTTAAGATGAATGTTTGCCAGAGTGAACAATTTAGAATAAAATCAGTAGGCGAATGAATTCATCTTTCAAAGGTATTGCTTTTTAAGAATTTCAAAGTACTACAGGACTCTCCCAAAGGTTCCGAATCGTTCTATGTGAAAGTTCGATTGTTCTTATCATGATTAATGTGAGTAAAACCTGGGTATTATCCAATGGACGCAGGAGTCAGTTGTGTGCTGGAGAGATGCATTCCTTACCGATGGGTTGCGGCATTGCGCGTTCTGGTAATATGAAGAACAGAGATATGTTAGACATGTACTATAATGAATAAAATTCTCCGGCTGGACGTGTAGTGCAGGAAAGCTTACGCTAAGTCACGTTAGGGTTATTGAAAGGTTACTTGACGTAGCTAAAGTGTGCTTAAACTTCAAAGTGCTAGAGTTTGTTTAGGTAAAACACGCACGTGCAATAAATTCCAAGAATATGGAATTTAATTTTACTCAGCGTTCCTCATTATCTTGAATATCAGTAATATAACTTCGGTTTTAGTACATTAGTACCTTGAAGGCTCCTTATTACAGCGGTAAACACAATATACCTTGAACTTAACGTAAATACTCAATGAAATAGACTTAACGGCCAGACAGAGGTCTGACAATAAAATGAACTAAGTAAACGTACTCACTTTTAACCTTTTATTGGAGAGCTCCTGGTATTACTCAAATATACACTCCAAAATAACACAACTACTGATAGCCCGAACTTTCGTGCTATCGTAATATCGTAGAAACATAGGTAAATCGCATATCCATAATCAGGAAGAACCTATCACATATAAAACGAAGCTCCTCGGTATTTGAGCGCGCCTATATATATATATACTGCATACCACCACGTCATGACTTACACTCGTTGCCACATATAATTCAGCGGGAGAAACAACATCTCGTTAAGTGAGAAGATAATTTGCATAGGAAAATAAAATGACAAGAGATAGTAAAATCAAAAAGAAACTGAAGCTAGAGTATACGTTACAGCACAATGTGCAATAAAATGCCCATATCACGGTGGAGATATATTTCGAGTTGGTATGAGCATTTTTAAATAATTAATGATGAGGTGATAATGTGAAGGACAAAGATATGTTACTAAATCACAATGTGAAGTAAAATTTCGATATCTGGGTAGAAAAATATTATGAGGTGGTTTACGCATGTTTAAATAATGCGTGGTGAGGTGACAGTGTAAAGAGCAAAGATATTTAACAGACACACAATGCGAAAAAACATGTCGATATCAGGGTGGAGACAAATATTTTGGTGTGGTATGGGTATGTTTAAATAACGAGTGGTGAGGTGACTGTGTAAAGAACAAAGATAGGTTACCGACGTACAATGTGAAGTAAAATGTCGATATCAGGGTGAAAACAAACCTTTTGAGGTGGTATGGGTATGTTTAAATAACGAGAGATTAGGTGGCAATTAAAAACAATATTTAGCCCTGAATAAATTCAGGAAAGAAAAGTAGAGAAATGTCGAGGAAATAATTGAAGAATCAGTTTCAAAGATGCCTGCGAAGCGAAAATAATAATGATTAGAAAGTCCTATAAGTTCTTGGGTGAGCCAAGCAATGGATGTCAGTGAAACTCAAGTTGTGTGCCAAGATCGCTGTAAATGGAGACATTTGGTACAACAGCAGTAAGTAAACTATAATACCATCAGTAAATTTTATTTGCAGATGTTCTTACTTAGAAGTCATAGCCTCTGAATCTCAAGAAAAGCTTAATGATGTTTATGTACTTCTGAGTGTACCAGGACTACACCGATAAATTCTCTCCGTTGAACAAGACCATCAAACATAAATTTTGCGATCAGCAATAAACTTGATACAGCATCTTAATTCCCCTTTTTCTGAATTTATTTAAGTATCCCCGTCATTCGTGACATATATTAGCTGTTATTTCAGGATTTCTGTTGTTCTCCAGTTTTTGGTTGACAATTTTTACACTCATACAAAAAGAAACAAAATACAGAATGTAATGAAGTTTATGATTTTTATTGAGTGCTGTCTACAAAGTAGCTCTCTCTCTCTCTCTCTCTCTCTCTCTCTCTCTCTGAGCATTGTTTCATGATTTGCATCGCAAATCATTGATGCGCTGAGTGGCTCTCACATTTAATAAATATATGCACGGTGTCATGAAAAAATCCGACGAGCAATAAAAATGTAGAGTTTAGCATGCTTACTAAAATATCGAGATGAGCAATGAAGTAAAAAAAGCTCAACAAAACCTAGAAGACCGAGAAAGCCGACAAAACTTATTACACTTCTAATGATGAAATATTTACCATTATTTTGTGCTCCACTAATTTCTAATGATATTCTTTAGAACCTAAAATGACATCTCGTTTTAATTGTCTACATTTTACAGCATACTGCAATGCAAAAGTGGGAAAATAAGATGGGACGTCAGAACCGTTAAACAACAAATTTTCTTCAGGGAAGTTACAAAATGCACCTCCATTTTTTTCTGACACTTCTCCACCGTGATTAAGTAAAAGTTATGCATCGGAACACAAAGGTCTGAGTAAAGTAGCTTTTGTGAAGAAAAGGCCAATTTATTTACATCACAAGTTACCCTGAAACAACTTCAAAATTATTAAGAGACTTAATCTTCCTGTTCATTGCTGAGGATCTAACTTCATGCAGCGTATTTGATTTCTTATAACTGTGTCAGCAAAATTAAACCGAAGCTTATATATCCTACAGTTTTCCAGTTTTCGTGGTGGAGATTAGTCAAGGAAATGTTATTGAAAAAATGTTGGGGGAGATTAGTCAAGAAAATGTTGAAATAATTTCTGTGAGTTATCGATGGTTTTAGCTTAATTTATGCCCGTATTCTAAATCCAATAACAAACACAGGCCTACATGATCCTCGGGTTTGGAAAATTTCAAGTGTTGCATAGCAATTCAGGTAGGCTAATCAGGACAATCACATCATTTTTTTCTGCCACACATATTTTTCGCAATATCCTATGTTATCTTTACTTATGTTACAAAAACGAAAAATATTGTAAAGTAATATGTTATTCTAATTCTAAAGATTTAAATTTACTAGCTAAAGCAGGTCGCGGAATTGGAAAATGATATAATAAATGTAAAAATTTAATTAGAAAATGATACAACAGATGGCGCTACTATATCAAAACTGTCACATTGTGTGAAATTGCCATTTTGAACACTGTGCTTCAAGCGATAATACTGAAGTGTATTACGCTCATTTTAACTATTGTGCTGCTCTTTATTACTGCTTTATGGCGTCCAGAGGCTGTGTTAGTAGTTCCGATTAATTTTGCTGCATATGTGGTAGTTTTGTGGGGAAACAATGGCAATGCAATATAACGAATTTTGTCAAAAAGGCGTATCATGCATATTTTGGTATAAAGCTTGGAGAGCAGGATAAGAAATGGGCCCCACATCAAGTTTGTCACACGTGTGTTGAGCAAATGAGAAAATGGAATCAAGGTGTCTCCTATTTGATATTTCAATGGTATGGCAGGAGCCAGTGAGTCATGAGGAATGTTATTTTTGCTTAACTACACCACTAAAGGGCTACAATTGCAAAAACATAAAGAAAATTATCTACCTAACGATTCCTTATGCCATTAGACCTGTACCGCATGGTCCTGATTTACCTGCGCCATCACCTACATTATTAGATTTTTTATCAGCTTTAGAAGTTGAGTAAAATTGCAGTAAAACTGAGGACTTGTACAGCAATCCTGAAATAGGTAGTGAACCACTGAAGTTTACACAGAGCGAATTAAATGACTTGGTGCGGAATTTAAATCTGCCGAAGGAAAGTGCACAACGTTTAAGATCAGGACTCAAAAATAAGAATCTACTTGCTCCGGGAGCAACATTTTCATGATGCAGAAACCGAGAAAAAGAGCTTACTGAATACTTTGCTCAAGAAAAATTGCTTGCATTTTGCATAGACATTCCTGTTCTTATAATTCATTTATCTTCCACTGTATAATGAATATATCGCTTCTGCTACTGAATTATAATGAATTCAGCTTCTTCTAAGCTAATGCTTCTTCTAATGCTTGTTGTTTGTTAATTATATCATGAATAAACTTTCCTGCTAGTAGTGTAGTAATAATAATGAACAAGCTTTTAACTGCTAGTAATGTTGTAGTAGTAATTAAGATGAATAAAGTCTTATGCTGGTTGTTAATAATAATCAACTAATGAAATTAACCTAACAGCCAGACAGAGATCTGACAAAACTATGAACTGAGAAAGACGTACTTACTAAGACAATCTTTTATTTGGTAAACTTCTGGCTCTCACATAAACGAAGATCTCTTTACACACGAAACAAAGCTCTCACGCACATAAACAACCGCTCTCTCTCTATACAACAACAGCTTTCTGACACATAAACAACAGCTCACTTCGTACAACAACAGCTCTCTCCGTACAACAACAGCTCTCTCCGTACAACAACAGCTCTCCTCCACATAAACAAACGCTCTCCCTACGTCTCGTTGAACGCGCCTATTTATACTGGCTACCACCACGTCATGACTTACACTCATTGCCAGATCTCATTCAGCGGGAGAAATAACATCTCGTTCAGTAAGAAAATAATTTACATAGTAAAATAAAATAACCAGAGATAGTAAAAATCAAAAGGAAAGTGAATCTAGAGTATACGTTACAACTGTTCATGACCGATCACAGTGGAAATTATTCATTGATCTAGTAAGAGAAGTTTAAAAGAAGTTCTTTCACATTTTGGCAACATTTCCTTCCCAGTGCAAGTTGCTCATCCAGCACATTTGAAGGAATCTCATGAAAATCTTGACTTTTTCCTTAATAAAATAAGATATCAGGAATACAATTGGCAAATTTGTAGAGATTTTAAAATTCTGAACATGATATTAGAGCAGCAAAGTGGTTACACAAAAATGCCATATTTCACCTATGAATGGGACAGTAGAGCTTATAAACAGCATTGGATCACAACAAATGGCCTAAAAGAGAAACATTGATTCCAGGATCAAAGAACGTTCCCCACCCGAACTAGTGGATCCGGAAAAAAGTTTTTTTACCAGACTTGCAAATGAAATTAGGATTGGTGAAGCAATTTGTCAAGGCTTTGGACAAAAATGGTGAATGTTTTCAATATTTGATTAACGCTTTTCCACATTTATCAGAAGCAAAAATCAAAGAAGGAATGTTTGTTGGCCCAGATATAAGGTTAAAACTCTTGAGGAAAAATGACTACAATAGAAAACCATGGGTTAGTTTTAGAAAGGCCATTAAAATTTTTCTAGGCAATAACAACGATGCTAATTACAGAGCCATCGTAGTTACTATGCTAGAAAAATTTTAAGGATTTTGTACAAAAACATTAATTCTGTTTTTAGCACGTCTTTTGTAAAAAATGATCGTGCTTATATTATCAGTGTGTCCGTCCGTCTGTACCAACGATATCTCTGCAACTATTAGTCCGATTTGAAAAATTCTTTTTGCATTGGAAAGTTTGAAATATGCGAATGATGATACTTTATATCGTTTTTTTTTACGATGTACAATTTCGCCGCTAGAGGGCGTAAATTCAGATGATGTTGAATTCAAAAATACGTTTTAATCCACATATTGTTTCTAAACATCCGATTGAAAAAAATATTTTATCTTTTGGTTCCATTTATGTCGAAGAGTATTTTAGATATAGTTACTTTTTCAAACTACTCATAGATTTTCCGGTAGGGGGCATAAAAGTAAATTACATTTTTCCCGATAACTCTCTTCTAAAACGTTGATTTGAAATTTTATTTCTTCAGTGGATACACCTCCTGATGGAAAATCTTTTGCATATAATTTCAAATTTTTGGTAAAGAATATTTTGGCCACCAGGGGGCGTAAGGGTTAATTTTTGCTTCTGATATATTTACCATAAAATCTGAGCTTCTAAAATATCGATTTAAAATATTCTTTCGTGGACTGATGCCACTCACATCGATAAACCTTTTCGGAAAGATTTCTTCGTAAAGTATTAAACAGTTTTTCCGCCAGGGGGCATATATGTATATCTTATTTTCGTCAATATCTCTACGTCTAGAAGTCCGATTTGAAAAATTTTCTTCTTTGTTGGATTATGTTTTCAGTGTGACATGTTTTTCATATAATTTCAAAATTTTCAAGTAATTCATAGACTTTCCGTTAGGAGGCGTAGAGGTAAATTGCGTTTCTCCCTATATCTCTGCTTCTGAATCTCCGCTTTGAAAACATTTTTTCTGCACCGGATACAGCCCTGATGGGAAATCGTTTGCACATAATTTCTAATTTTTGTGAAAAAATGGTTGGCCACCAGGGGGCGTAAATCTTAATTTCCGCTTCGGATGTATTTGCAGCAAAATATGAGCTTCTAAAATCTCGATTGAAAAAAACGTCGTTTGTAGACCGATAGTACTCATGTCGACAAACATTTCTTCTTAAAATAATGCATGGTTTCTACGCCAGGGTGCGTAGATGTATATCTTATTTTTGCCAATATCTCTACTTCTGGGAGTCCGATTTGAAAAATTCCTTCTTTGTTGGATAGTGTTTCTAGTGTGACATGTTTTTCATATAATTTGAAAATTTTCAAGTAATTCATAGACCTTATGCTAGGGGCCGTAAAGGTAAATTGCTTTCCCGCTATATCTCTGCTTCTAAACCTCCAATTTGAAAAATTCTTTCTGCACCGGATACAGCTCCTGATGGGAAATCCTTTGAACATAATTTCTATTTTTGGAAAAAATGGTTTGGCCACCAGGTGGCGTAAGTCTTAATTTCTGCTTCTGATGTATTTGCAGCAAAATATGAGCTTCTAAAATCTCGATTGAAAAACAAGTCGTTTGTTGACTGATATTACTCTTGTCGACAAACCTTTTAGGAACATTTTCTTCTTGAAATAATACATGGTTTCTACGCCAGGGGCGTAGATGTATATCTTATTTTTGTCAATATCTCTACTTCTAGGAGTCCGATTTGGAAAATTCCTTCTTTGTTGGATAGTGTATCCGATGCGAAATGTTTTTCCTATAAATTCCAAAATTTTCAAGTGAATGATAGACTTTTCGCTAGGGGGCACAAAGGCAAATTGCGTTTTCTACGTTATTTCTGCTTCTAAAACTACAATTTAAAAATTCTTCCTGTATCGCATTCAAGACCTGATGGAAAATATTTTTCACATAATTTCTAATCTTTGGTAAAGAATAGTTTGGACACCAGGGTGCATAAATGTTAATTTCTGCTTCTGATGTATTTATAGCAAAATCTTGGTTCCTGAAAACTCGACTAATTTTTTTTTCTTGGACCGATACCGCTCATATGGAAATATCTTTTGAGAATAATTTCTTCCTAAAATAATGCATGGTTTTCCCACCAGAGGACGTAAAGTCACATTTTATTTTTGTCGATATCTCTGTTTCTAAGAGTCCGATTTGAAAAATTATTTCTGTGTTGCAGAGCGTTTCCCGTGCGAAATGTTTCTCATATAAATTAATGTTTTTCTTAACACACAAGTCTGCAACCAGAGAACGTAACCTCACGATTTCGTTTGCAGCAATATCTGAGGGATTGAAAAATTCTTTCTTCCATCAGATACTATTGTTTTCCATACCGGTTCCATTGACTTTGAATAGCTTTGATAAATTTAATTTGCGTTAGAACGGATTCAAAGGTCGTGCTAATTACACCCGAAAATTCGGTGTCATCTTTCTTCTTTTATATTATTCTTCATTAACTATTTTTTCTCTTTACACAAGTGATTTTTATTTAGATTGTACCAATATTCAATGATTCTTGTATTGTATATTGCCTTAAGAAAGTGAAATATATATGTGAAAATCCTTACGTGATAGATTGAAATTGCTATTTTCGAAGTCAGCATAGGAAAACTATTCTAAACAACTTAAGCTAGGGTAAACCCCCGTCAGATAGTGAAATGTTCTAGGTCTGTGTGATACCTAAATAACGCTGCCCTGAAATTTTTTTAAACAGAAATAATGAATTTCGATTAAATTTTCCCAAACGCTTTTGTGTCTTGTATGTGTTTTTTACCGTATTACGAACAATATTCTTAATGATAAGGGGTATTTTATGTTCTGCACATTATGCTGCTAATTTTAGCTGAAACGAAAATGAAAGAGCCCAATAATGACGATATACGTCGGTTAAAGACTTTTAATTTTGGTAATTTAATGCATTCCAAAGTTATGGGGCTGAACTATTTTTGGAAATGAGTGTATAACATGTTATTGGGCTGTTTTCGCCATTGGAGGAAACATCTCAATTACTTAAAGTACTCATAATTTTCTAACTAATATAAATTGAAATAGACAGCCATTACAAATATGGTATGTAAAATATGTTTGATTGAATTCCATGCCTTTTTCTGAGTGCAGCTTTTCAAGAAATCTTTTTTAACCACTAATTCCGCTTCAAACATAAAATGCATTTTTACTTTTATACACCAGAGGATACCAAATATCTGGTATCATTAAAATCACACAGTAGAAGCCTCCGAATGGGTTCTTTGCAAAAGTACACTCAGCGTAAGTGCCATTCTGTTTTTTTGTTCATTTTAAGATGTACAAATAAACACATATACAGAAAAAATTTAGATAGTTAGTTTCTACTTCTAAATCATAAAGATTGTTGCCTGCGAGCCTTGCGTCTGATTTTTTGTTTCTGTAAAACGAGACGTGTAATATTTTCTCAATAAGAGTCATATGAGTTTCCATATCAAAATGAAAAGCTTCAAATGGATATTGCAATACTCTGCGAATGGTTTATATATTGTTCTACCCGAATGAGTTGTTTATAGCTGAAGTCTCAAATCTGTATGAGTCACCCAAATGTGTTCAGTGCGGTCTGTTCTTAAAAATTCAGTTTTTACATACGCTGGGTTCTCACTGAATTACGACCACCTGCCAAATGCTCAGTCCAGTCAAAAAATGATGCCCACTCCTGATGTAAGAAGGAAAGGTAACCAGCGGCCAGATGGTGTGCGTAGCAACATTTTCAAATCACGTAAAGGCATATAAAAGGACACGAACTCCCGGACGGTATGCAATTTCGCGTGAAGATGGGTAAAGGGGTGACCTAACACTGTTTGAAAACAGAATGGTTATTGGCTACCTACTGAAGAATGGTAGCATTCCCAAAACAGCCGATATTGTGGGCTGTTAACGTGGTGGACATGTTAAAGTGTTACAGGAATGGAAGGAAACCGGCAAAGACCTGCAGAAATCAGGGTAATAGTAGACGCCTACGGAGCATTGACGAGCGTGGGCAGCGATGGCTATCCCGACTAATACGATCCAGCAGACGGGCCACAGTGGGATAACTTTCCTGAGCATATGCACTCACATCGAGGAGCGTTTCACAGACCACAGTCCATCGAATTATGCACTCTATCGGTATCTGGAGCCGCTGTATACTAAAGGTACTCATACTGACGGCCAGACATCGATGATTACATCGCTAATATTCATCTGAGAAGAGGCATCGGACCATCGGACAATGGAAGAAAATCGCCTTTTCAGACGAATCACCTTTTCTGCTTTATCGTGTGGATAGTCGTTGAAGAGCACGGTGACACACTTCTGACGCAAATCATTCCGACACGATGTTCGAGAAGAAACAAGCAGGAGGTGGCAATGTACTAGTGTGGGGAATGTTTTCCTGAGAATCGTTGGGACCAATCATCCCTATCGAACTCACAATGACCGCTTCGGGCCACGTATACATTGTGGCGGATGAGGTGCTCACGTTCATGATGACTGCCTATCACGACGGCATGGGTTGTTTCCAGCACAATAATGACCCTTGCCATGATGCTATGCATGCGAAAGAATGGTTTTAAGAGCATTCCAGTGATTTTAGCTTACTATCCTGGCGACGTACGTACCGGAGATCGATATCATTGAACAACTGTACGACTATCTTGACCAGCAGGTTCAACGTATGGAACCATGGCCAATGATTCTTGATGATCAGCCAGAATCTCTGTGTCTGCATGTTATAGCATCCCTGCAGAAACGTTCAGACGCGCCATTGAATCAATGCCACGCCGCATATCTGCAGCACTGGCAGCACCTCATGCTAATAGGTGGTAATACGTTTTTGACTGGACTGTGTATCTCGCAAGCTTCCCTTTGGCCTGGAGAACAACCGCTACCCAGAGTGGCCTCGACTTCATGAGATGACTGTCTAGATGTGTGGGTATCTGCAACTAAGCTGTTTACACCAATGAGCCATTAAACCATGACCACCAACCTAATAAGTTATAGGAGTCCCTTTAGCCAGCAAAACAGCTGCCACTCGGCGAGGTATCGATTCGAAGAGGTGGCGATAGGTATCCTGGGGTTTCTGGTTCCATAATGTCAACAGCAGCTCCTCCACTTCCCGTATATTTCGGGGAGGTAGTGATTTAGCGCGAACACGCTTTCCCAAGTCGAACCACAAATGTTCGATTGGATTCATGTCAGGAGAATTTGGAGGCCAGGGTATTAAAAGAAAGTCATCCGCATGTTCCTAGAACCACTCCTTGACGATTATGGCAGTGTGGCATGGCGTACTATCCGGTTGGTAATGGCCATCACCAACAGGGAACACAGTTGCTATGAATGGGTGAGCTTGGCAAGCAACGATGTTCAGATACCTGACAGCTGTCAGAGATTGTGCTGTTGGGGTAATGGGGCCTAAAGTGTCCAAAAAAAACATCGCCCACAGGATAACACCGCCGCCGGCCTGTTTCCGCCCAACAGTGGATCCAGGTGCCTGAGCGTAGGTTGGTAATCCGCGTATTCGTGCTCGGCCGTCTATGTGATGCAACAGGAAATTTGATTCATCAGACCAGGGCACTTTCTTCCAATCATCCACAGTGCAATCTGGATTATCTTGGACCCATTTCATGCTTTGTTGGCGATGACGTGCAGTGAGCATGGGGAACCGACTGGGTCTTCAGCTACGCAGCCACATGCGCAGAAGGCTGCGATGACATATTGCCCTGATCACCACTGTTGTAACTGCGGGCGATTTGTCCCACTGTGACCGTGCGGTTGCTGTGAGAAATGCGCGACAGCATCAGCTGCTCTCTGGCATCAGTGAGCTGCGTACGACACACGGCTAGGCAACGGTTCGTAATTTGCCCATCTGTGCACTACTTTTGATACGTACTCACGGCAGCGGCACGTGAACAACCCACAAGCCTCGCCGTTTCCGAGATCGTAGTTCCGACGCTCCCGGCCATCACAATTTGTCCTTTATCAAGCTCCGATAAATCGGCAGAATTCCCCATTCTGGCTCCGAACACTCTACTAAGCGAAAGACGGTCCTCGGGTCGTATATATACTGCTCTGTGAACTTCACCTACGCCACAATTCGGTCTCCAGGTGCTCTCATTTTAGTTTAGGGTCACTTCTTGAAGGGAAGGGAGAGAGCCAGTGCCGTAAGACATACACAACATACATGCCTCACCGGGATTCGAACCCGGACACCTTTCAGACGAATGATCAGAGGCCATCACTTAGACCACTGCGCCACCGGGGCGTTCTCCTTCATCCCATAGATTTGAGATCAGGAAAATTTGTCTCAGCGAGTTAGTTATACATTGTAAACCTTCTTAATTTGAACGCCCAATTCGGCTGTTGGAGAGCAACTCGGAAATTGCACCTTATAGGGAAGAAAACAAAGATCTGATTTCAGTGAAATAGTTCTAAGCAACAAAGTGCTCGTACTTCAGCGATCAACGGAGTAGGGAAATACATCCCAGGAAGAATTCCCGAAAAATTTCAAACTCGTGAAATCAGTTTGAAACTAAATCTCTTGTGAAATCTGATCTCTTGATTTCCTCTTTTAGTATTTTTTTTGTTAAACTTTCATTACTACTTACTTTTACAAATTTATATTAGAATTGCGTGATTTGAGCAATTTTAAATAAACGAATGTTACGTAGGAGTCATATGCTAAAAATATTAGATTTTTACTTAAATACCCTTGTGTTGTTCTACATGATTTTAAATATTCATTGCGAGTAATAGATGTTAGTTACATGGAACAGATGCAACTGACATACATCAATTCATTGTCACTAATGCTTAGAATATGGGGTGAATGCAGGAGATTTCTTTTTTGATGCCCAAAAGGAGTCGAAGTCTGAGCTCAGGGGATAACTTTCATTACCGCCGATAACCGCAGATCAGAAGTTCAACAGAAATGCCTTTAACCGCTGTTTTTTTTTCGGGCAGTGCAGTCTTAACCACGTGAAGTATCCGCCACCTATAACTTAATTTTAACTGTCGTCTGCAAAAAAGTGTTCACAATCCCTTTGCATTAGAGCCCTTATGATCCGTGAAAATCGTTACCGCTTGATCACACTATATAGACTCGTCCATAGTTTATTCGTGTTTGTTTGTTTCTGGGTTTAACGACCACCATTAACAACTCTTTGGGCCATAAGCAGTCGCCTGTCCCTCATGTCGCGCCCCTGATTTCAGGTAGGGGACAGATGCAGCGCCCTAGTTTCAGGTAAGGGATAGATGTAGCTCCCCTTGTTTAGGGTAGCGGACAAATGCAGCGCCGCTAGTTGCAGATAAGGGACCGATGCAACGTTCCTGATTTCAGGTAGAGGACAGATGCAGTGCCCCTAGTTTCAGATAAGGGACACATGCAACGCCCCTGATTTCAGGTAGAGGACAGATGCAGCGCCCCTAGTTTCAGATAAAGGACAGCTGCAATGCCCCTGATTTCAGGTAGGAGACAGATGCAGCGCCCCTAGTTTCAGGTAAGGGATAGATGTAGCTCCCCTTGTTTAAGGTAGCGGACAAATGCAGCACCCCTAGTTTCATATAAGGAACAGATGCAACGCCCCTGATTTCAGGTAGAGGACAGATGCAGTGCCCCTAGTTTCACGTAAGGGATAGATGTAGCTCCCCTTCTTTAAGGTAGTGGACAAATGCAGCACCCCTAGTTTCAGATAAAGGACAGCTGCAACGCCCCTGATTTCAGGTAGGGGACAAATGCAGCGCCCCTAGTTTCAGGTAAGGGATAGATGTAGCTCCCCTTGTTTAAGGTAGCGGACAAATGCAGCGCCCGTAGTTTCAGATAAGGGACAGATGCAACGCCCCTGATTTCAGGTAGAGGACAGATGCAGTGCCCCTAGTTCCAGGTAAGGGATAGATGTAGCTCCCCTTGTTTCAGGTAGCGGACATATGCAGCGCCCCTAGTTTCAGATAAGGGACAGATACAACGTCCCTGGATTCAGGTAGGAGACAGATGCAGCGCCCCTAATTTCAGGTAAGGGATAGATGTAGCTCTCCTTGTTTATGGCAGCTGATCTATGCAGCGCCCCTAGTTTCAGATAAAAGACAGATGCAACGCCCTTGGTTTCAGGTAGGAGACAGATGCAGCTACCCTGGTTTCAGGTTGGGGACAGATGCAGCGCCCCTGGTTTCTGGTAAAGGACAGATGCAGCGCTACTGGCTAAGCACACCACCGATGTTTCTAGCTGGACTCAAACTAGGGCCCAGCTAGGGCGATTAGTCAGAGAAAAGCACCTCAGACCAATCGACTACTAGGGCGGCCATCTCTTCAGGATGTTAATTCGATTAAGATACCAGTATGTTTTGTTACCTGACACATTTGTCTTCATTTTTGATATGTGTTCATCTAAAAAAATCCTTTAACCATCTTTTCTTACCATATAACCACAAAAGGTACCTTAGCACCGCTAAGGCGGCATAAGCACTTTTTCATTCACTGTCTGATTTTTAAGAGGAGAAAAATATTGAGAATATTTTCAAAACTCTTGGCATTCGTTTCTCACGCTTCCTTGATTATATTTTCAACTTTTATTGCCCTCCACCCCCGTTTTTCTTAACCCTTGAAGCTGCCTATGTAGGTGAACAAAATGGTGCCCAAAATTATCTGTGCTCCCCAAACAGAAATGTTTGCATAGGTAGTACTGACCGTAACCCTGACACGGATGAGTAGCTCTCTCATCTAGTCCGTTATTCTCTGCTCCATGGCCCAAGGTATGACGGAGAAGGTATAGTCTCCCTACACGGACTTCATGCCACTGCGTAGAAACAGATGGCTTACACAGCTTCTCACTCCTTTCTTCATCGGTTACCAATATACACTATACTGACAAAAGTCACTGAACACCTACAAGAGAAATACAACATAACATTTATTGACATACATTAGTACTGTGTCGGTCCACTTTTGGTGTTGGTCCACCACTCGACAAGATTTTGGAACACAGCGATAGGTATGCGCTTCCATTCAGTACATAATGCTGCCGCTAACTGTTGCTTAGTAGTTGGCCTTGGTTCCAAACGTCTTACGCGGCTCTCTAATTCATCCCATAGGTGCTCTATGGGATTATGATCAGAGCTCTGTGCTGGCCAGTTCACACACGATACAGAATTATCATCAAACCACGCCGTAACAGTCCTTGCTTTATGGTTCGGAGCATTATATAGCTGGTACCAACAAGGCTCGGATTCATAGTATTGCCACAGAGTTGGTAGGGCATAATTGTCCAGAATATCGAGGCAGACGTGCTGGTTAACAGGTGTGTCCACGATAACCAATGAGCCGGGACCATACCACGAAAAACACCCCCACACGAGTACACTGCCAGCTCCAAACATGACCGTAGGAACAGTACACTGTGGTAAATAACGTTATCCCGGCTGCCGCAATATCCACACACGGCCATTAGACTGATGGATCGTGCATCTGGATTCATCAGTTCACAGGACCCGTTTCTACTGATCTACGGTCCACGATAAATGTTCTTTACACCATGCTAAACGATGAGTAGCATTCCAAGTGGAGATGAAAGACTTATGAGCAGGCGCACGACCACGGTAACCCATGGAATGAAGTTCTCTGCGAATGTTACGTGTACATACAGAGGTTCCAACATTTGAACTCACCTGTACATACACAGATATCTTGTGCAGTACTCCATCGATTAGCTGTAACGACTCTCCTGAGGCTCCGGCGTCCTCTATCACTGACTTTATTTGGTCTGCCGGTACGTTTTGCTACTTCAGGCACACCACGTGTCTTCCATTTATTCAGTACATCAAGAACAGTTGACTTGGGTATGTTTAAACGCCTCTCGGTTTTTCTTATGTACAACCTAAAAATATAGCACCCAACAATCTTTGCTTTCTCAAAGTCAGATCTCTCCCACCACGACATTTTCACTCAACATCATAGTGCGATATGATCGCGGTCAGCTACAGGCTTGTTTTTATACCGTTTGCCGCTGTACCGCGCATCTTAAAAACCCAGAGAATCCTTTCATTTGCTTTTGAAGGGGTGTCCGGTGATTTTGGTCAATATAGTGTATGTGGTGAAACATCGTATCTCTGTTTTCTTCATCGGTTATCATTATACACTGCCGGACAATTGCTAAGGACGGATGACAATAGCAACAATAGCAACCATAAAATGGAAGGCAGGAAAATGTGGAAATTAGCATAAGTGCGGGATACAGTAAGACGTGTTGGGCGTATGCAAATTTCGGATTGCCGAACTTGTTCGTGACGTCATAGCGCTGATGAGAGATATAAAGGATTTGAAGCGTATTGACCGTTGTTTTTCAAACGCAAAGTTGAAAGCGAAAGAATCAATTGACGAACTTGCAATTTTCAGTATGTCTTCCCGACATCACCTAGATGATTTTACGCGTGGCCGTATTATTGGCAAGATTGAAGAAGGGCGAAAAATAACAGATGTTGCCAGGGAGTTCGACGTCAGCCACAGTGTTGTTTCAAGGCTTTGGAAATCATTTCAAACAAATGGAGAGTGTAACAAACGTCACGGGGGAGGTCGTGTTCGCAGTACGACACCTGCAGAAGATCGGTACATAGTGCTATCAGCAGAAAGACACCGGCGCAGCACAGCTAGTGAGGTAGCAAATCAGTTTATGGCTGCTACTGGCAAGCGGATCTCCCGAAAAACTGTCGCCAGACGTTTGCATGAAGGAGGACTATACGCCCGCCGTCCTGTTGTGTGCATCCCATTGTCCAGACGTCACCGTACCGCCCGTTTGCAATGGTGCCATCAACATCGCAATTGGACTGATAACGACTGGTCTGCTGTCCTCTTCTCAGATGAGAGTAGACACAGTCTATCGTCTGATTGTCGACGACAACTGATCTGGCGTGATAGTGGTACTGCATATTGTCCAGCAAACATACAGGAAAGGGACCGATATCCGACATGTAGTGTCATGGTATGGACTGGCATCATGATCATAGGCCGTACGTCCCTCTATGTGCTTCCAACTGGGACTATGACTGGCCAACGATACACTAATGATGTTCTGCTACCTCATGTTCGCATGTTCCGTGGTGCTGTCGGTGATAGATTCATTTTCATGGACGACAACGCAACATGCCTTCGAACAGTCGCTGTCCAGGAGTGTCTTGAGAGCGAGGATATTCAACGTCTCGTATGGCCAGCACGTTCTCCAGATCTGAATCCCATTAAAAATGTGTGGGATGTTTTGGGGAGGAGTCTTGCTGGTCGCCAATGCCCTCCAATAAACAAGGACACGCTCATCCGTGCACTGACAGAGGAATGGGATAACAGCTGCTTGATAACGTTGTGCAAAGCATGACACGACGTGTGGAATCCTGCATCGCCCTCCATGGTGGCCATATCCCGTATTGACATCTTACGCCGGAACGCCTGCGGACGGTAATTGCATTTTTATCACGTTTACGTATTCTGCACAAAATGGCATGTTTGTCCCTTGAACACGTTCCAAAGCCTTCTGGATTTCCGAGCACAATAAATTGTCTTTCTTGTAATGTCCTGGCCTTCTGACATTATTTTATTTCACTTGGCATCCAACCACACTTACTTTTTTATGCGCTTATAGCCGTTTATGATCCGTCCTTAGCAATTGTCCAGCAGTGTATGTGGTGAAACATCGTCTTTCTCTTTTCTTCATTGGTTGTCATTATACGTGGTTAAACATTGTCTCTCTCTTTTCTTCATCGGTTATCCATATACGTGGTTAAGTATATTTTCTCTCCGTTGGCTCATTGTGCTTGTTATAGATCTTTTAGCAGGCAGTCAATCAAAAAGGATTAATGCCAATTATCCCTTTAAATGACCACTTTGAATACCAAAGCTAATGGTTCCCCATTAGCTACGATTTCTGATGAGCAAGTTCACTCGTTGAAGCTGCGTTTAGCGCACTTCGGTAGCGAATATATTCGTTCGAACTGATTTCAGTCCATTCTGTTAATCTCGAGTTAATTCATTCCATCCGGTTAAACAGTTAAGCACCCAAATCAATTTTGAAATGTCTTTCGGAAACAAATGACATACATAATGCAAACTGTCATTTTACACGACCAAAAATTCTGAAACCTAAAAAGGAAATTCTCGTTATTTTTCGGCATAAACAAAAGTAAAATGTAGTCTTGTTACGTTTGGAAGTAAAACTAGTCAAGAATTTGTGGATGATCATGCACGAATAATTAATAGAAAGTTTCATCCAGAAAACTTAAGAAAAGAATACTTGCGTATTAAGTTATAAGAACAATAATACATATTTTAATATATTTTCTGAGAAACGGATACATGTACAAAAGTAGGTCAATAAGTAACGCACAATCGCCTGTGATTCCCCAGTTTTCTAAGGTTGAATCATGAAAGTTGGTGGGTAGACCTTCATTCTAAAAATAATAATAATAATTAGCCGCTCCGGTGTGGCAGTTGTCTAAGCGATGGCTTTTGACCATTCGTCCGAAAGGGGTCTGGGTTCGAATCCCGGTGAGGCATGGATGTTGTGTTTGTCTTACGGTACTGGCTCTCTCTTCCTTTCCTGGAACCAGTGACCCTAAATTAGAGACTGGCAGGTGCTTATAACCCATTGAGTTGCTCACGGTGGTCGTTAAACCTCCCAGGTAAAAAATGATCGTTAACAGTTGTTTCTTCTCTTTGCAGGTGAAGCGTAATGGTTGGGGAAATGGACACCCTACTACGTCAACGGCCGGTAATAGAGTTTCTCTACAAATCTGGAGATAGCTCAGCCACATCGATCAACAGACAATGGTTGCCAGTGTATGGTGAGAAAACAATGGATCGCAGTAATGTGCAGCGATGGTTGCAGAGGTTTCAGAGAGATGATTTTAGCATTCAGGATAAACCACGATGTGGCAGACTGACCACTGTGACAACCACTGAAACTCAGGAAACCGTTGAGAAGCTGATTCAGGATAACAGATGCATCACCACTTCCTAATTTATGGACCGCCTTGGCATGCCAAAGGGAAATGTTATAACAGTGGTAGAACGCTTAGGATACTGGAAAATCTGTGCTTGTTGGGTACCACGTCTCCTCACAAAATAGATGAAGTGAATTAGAAAAGAGGTGTGGAACGATCTGCTTGAACATTTCGCTGGTGACTTTCCACAATGTTTTCATGGTGTGATAAGAGGTGATGAAGCATGGCTGTTGCATTATAACCTACAGAACAAACGTCAGTCAACTGAGTGGAAGCACGTGGGATCACCGCGGAAGAAAAAGCCACAACTTTAAAGTCATCAAACAAATTGATGGCCACATTTTTTGGGATCGTCAGGGCGTTATCTTCATTGACTTCCTGGAAGGTGGGACCACCATTACTAAAGAACGTTATTGTTCATCCTTGGAGAAGCTCAGGCATGCCATCAGAACTTAGAGACACTTCCAAACCGAGGACATCAAACTGCATCACGATAACACGACACCGCACACTGCACTGATGACAGTGCAGAAAGTGACTCGACTATGCTGGACGCTGATGCCACAACCACCGTACATCCCAGACTTGAAACCAACAGATTTTTATCTGTTTTGTCATCTGAAGGCACATCTACGTAGTAAAGCATTTCAGAGGGACACAGAACTCATTGCGTGTGTCAGGAAGTGGTGTGATGACTAACCCCCGGAGTTTTACCAACGTGCGGTCTTGTCAAGGCTGCAACGTAGTGAAGTCAATGTATCCTACATTGAGTGACTTATCTGTAAAGCCAAAGGTCCTATCAACTTTCATGATCGAACCTTTCAAAACTGGTCAGTTACAGGTGATTGTGCGTTACTTATTGACCGACCTTTGTAAAACGGTTGTTGAATGTCAGTCAATAATGGCGAAGGCCTCTTTTTCTGTCTTCATTTCAGTTGAACAGCCCCGATAAAAAGAATCAATATCACTTTGATGTACAGTGGTGTGCAAAAGTATTGCATCACCTGCAAAAGCAGTGAATTTTTAAGCCTCTCTTTTTTTAGCTAACTAATGTTTCATAGTTATACCATCGTTTATATATCATTAGATGCTAAAAAAATGGAGATTTCAAAAAATGTCTTAGTTTTTTCAGTAGCTACTTCTGTTCTTAAGATATGACCTAAAATTTGGAGTTTCACAAACACACTGAAATTCACGTTAGCTGAGTATCAGTTGTTACAGATAATCATAGACATTCTTTTACCTGATTGGCTGTTTCCTAATGTCATCCTAATCCTACCCCAGCCTTTATAAAGGTCGACGCAGAGCTACTAGAGCACTGTAGTGGTCGCTTGTTGTTATTTGGGTATAATTTGTGTACATTCTCAATAATGGTTAAAACTGCGGAATTGTCCACAATGGACATAGTAAAATTAGTTATTCTGCATGAAGAGGGATATTCTTCAAGGAAAATCGCTGAAATAGTGGGCTGTATTTAATCTACAGTTGATACCCCATTAAAGAATGTAAAAGACACTGGTGATATTAAAAATATGCGTCACAGTGGAAGGCCCAGATCCACTACAACCAGGCAGGACAGAGTGCTCAGAACTCTAAGCTTGCCAGACAGCAGGCTCAGTTCACCTGGATTGCTTCAGAGATGGTCTGAAGTGTCTGATATTACTGTTAGTACATCTACTGTTAGGGGGAGTCTGCTTCACTATGACTTACGTGGCTGCAAAGACAGGCATAAACCACTGTTAACTGGAAATCAAAGACAGCGTAGACTTCAGTAGGCAGAACAGCATGTCTCATGGACAACCAAGCAATTGGAAAAATGTTCTTTTCAGTGATGAATCAGAAAATTGCGTTAATGGGAATCAGAGTAGTGCCTATGTAAAGAGATTCAAGCATGAAGACTTCCATCCAAGTTTCTTAGTTACTGCTGTTAAGCATCCGGTGAAGGTCATGGTTTGGAGCTGCATGTGTGCGCATGGCGTTGGGAACATCCATATTGTCGATGGCACGATAAATTCGCAGAAATATATATGAATATTAGAAAACAAGATGCTTCCATCATCTACAAGCCGGACTTAAACCCGATCAAAACTTTGTGGTGCAAAGTGTCGTATGAACTATCAAAAAAGAAGCCAACAACCAAAATTCAACTCATTGTAGATATAGTTCAAATTTGGAATCGTATTGTTCAAATCAATCTTTTACAGAACCTTTTTCACAAAATGCCAGCAAAATGCAAAGCTGTGATTAAAGCTAAAGGCTGGGCAACAACAAAATATTAGGTACATTTTATAATTTTGCTTCCTTGTTTTCCTGTATTTCAATGTTATTTCGTTCCGTATGAATTACAAAAACGATTTATTTCTGTAAACCTAAGTACTGGATAAATGATCCTTTTCATAATAATTTTGACGTGGTCATAATTTTTGTAATGTATCTTAAGAACAGAAGGAGCTGCAAGAAAAACAACGACATTTTTGAAATCTCCAATAAATGTCACATCTAATGGCATATAAATGATGAAATAACTATGAAAATTAATTATTGAAAAAAAAGAGTTAAAAATAAAAATTCACGGTTTTTGCAAGTAATGCAATACTTTTGCACACCACTGTAAGTCATATAAATCCAGTAAATTTATTAACACAAAGATATTAGCCACACACTACAGAACGGTGAATGTAGGAAGATCAAACGAGACATGCTGGCAAATGCGTTCCTTTTCAGTGTCAAAAAGAATTTCATGCAAGTATTTACCTTTCATTTCTTTTGTTGCTATTAAATAACTTTACTGCGTTTATGTGAGTTGCAATTAAACATCAAAGTGAAATTATTTTCCCTCACAGACGAATAACACGTCAGCATTCCAGGAAGTCGTGCAGACATCAAAGAGCGTCTTGAGGTACGGTCCATCATGACTTTTGAAAGGAAGTGTTTAGATCATGTACACGCTGAACCTTTTGCTGATAAATTTGCACATAAAAACTTGCGAATATTCAAACATCTAAGAAAGGCGGTAAATCTGAGAACCCAGCTGCCGACGGAAGAGTGAAGACAAGTGGTTGAAATTCTCAGATGACATTACTGGTCTTGTGGTCATCTCCTTATAATAAAATGGGGACTTGGAGTTTTAGGACTTCATCAACATATCACCATGAAGTCATAACGATTTGGATGCATACCAAAGACGACCCAAACTATTAGAATAACCTAGACATAATATATAATAACCATGGTGTGCTCTGAACTGTAGCCCTGCCAGCGTGATTTCCTCATTTGCATACGGCGATCCTCGGTCCTATACAAAATCGGGATTCGTAGCAAGATGGCGAGGTACGATTCGGCAATAAAAACTTTATGAAGCCGTCATCTCTCCAGACTGCTTATACTGCTTCTTTGTAACTGAAAATAGAAGCAAAGGACAAGAAGCAGAACACTGCTTCTGAGAGCTGGTGGAAAATGACTCTTGGTGTTATGGGATTTCGCACAAAGGGTGATTGCTCTGCTGATAGTAGTTAAAGTCATCGGTGATACAGGCAGCCGGTTCTCATGAAGTGTTATTCTGGGAATGTGTCAAATCCTCCCTGACGACTGTGCTTTGCTTTTTCCAATAACTCTTTCCGTGTTAGTAGGATGTTCGTATGGTGACAACTGATATGCTCCGTAACAAGCCAGCTTAACCACACCGCATCATAGAGTCTAATTTCAAACGGTGTAAGTTTGCAACATGGCTGAGAGCGTGTCGTTTAGCATTCCACACGCTGTTCTTCCCGCAAAGTCGATGAGGGGGAAATTGGCTTCAAACTCGTGTGATTTCGACTTTTTCCCGGTGAGAGAGGAGAATAATTATTAATCATTATGAAAGCCTATAATCTGTGCTTGGAGAACATCCAGATACTTCTTGTCCCACACGTCTTCTTTTCTTCGACCTCATTCCGCGTGTGATCGTATTCAATGAACATGATCGTAACACATGACTCATGTGAGTCAAATATCCACTTAATGGCGTAAATGAAAACACTCATTTAATAACTGCCAACCTTTCGCGCTTTACTTGGAGGCTTCGTCTGGGCTAAATTATCAGAGCCTTCTTATAACAACAGCAGACTACGCTGATACAATGCAAAACATTTTTGCTATTTGGAACCAACAGTTGTTTTGTTCATGTGGAGGCCCGAGTTTCATACATGCTCATGTGGTATGGTGGGACATTATCTGTTGTTTCTCCGGTGTTTTTTCAGATTTCTCCAGGCATGTGGCAGTTCCGAGGACAAGCTTTCGTTGCACGGGTGAGGGTGAGTTGTGATATCAATGCTCTTCCGCACAGCTGAGCCAACGTAGCTTCTGTAATGTGCTAGTACTATCATCCTGCACCTTAGCGGGGTTTCTTCTTCTTGGATGACCTCTCTGCCAGTGACGTAACCATGTTTCAAAATCTGGTGGGTCCGATCACATATACATACATTATATAAATACATATATATACACTAAAGTGCCAGAAAAAACTGGTACACTAGTCTAATACTTCGTACGTCCCTCACGGGAGCGCAGGACACAGAAATACGACGGGGCATGGACTCTACTAGCTTCTTGAAATATGCTGTAGGCAATGCACAACATACTTCCTGCAGAGCGTTCCACAATTCGGGTGTATTCCGAGGTCTTGGATTCCTGTGTTCGATAGCGTGTTGCATGGCATCCCAAATGTATTCTATCACGTTCAGATCTGAGGACTTGGGTGGGAATGGCAACACCCCAAACTCAGATGAATGCTCCTCTAACTAAAATGTGGCGTCCCGACACTTGTGTGGAGGTGCATTGTGTTGTTGGAACAGGCCCAACCCATCAGCACGAATGCAGGACATGAACGGGTGTACCTCGTCAAGTCCAGCTAAACACACCCCATACCATTACGGACTCCCCACCTTCCGGTACAGTTCCCTGTTGACATGCGGAATCCCTGGCTTCATGGGGTTTGCGCCACACACGAATCTTTCCATCTGCCCGATACAGTTGGAAACGCGACTCGTCAGACCAGGCTACTTGTTTCCAGTCATCAAGTGTCCAATGGCGGTGTTGCCATGCCCAAGCAAGGCGCATAGCTCTGTGTCGTGCACCCATCAAGGACACTCGAGTTGGGCGTCGGCTCTCAAAACCCATATCGTGCAGGGTACGTTGCACAGTCCCGACGCTGATGCTTTTTGAGGCTCCAGCATTGAAAATTCCGATGATACCTGCAAGAGTGTTGCACGCCTATCGCGTGAAACGATTCTTGAGAGCCGACGATGGTCACGTTCACCTAATGTCTTTTTATGGCCAAACTGGTATCGTAGGTTGGAGGTTTTGCCGGAATTCTTGTAGTCACGGTACACCCTTGCAATGGTCGTCCGTGAAAACCGAACTTCGTTTCTACCTCCAAATTACTATGGCCCATCTCACGAGCGCCAACTATGACACCGCGTTGAAAATCGCTTAAATCATATTACTTGTCATTATCATGCCGAAAACAGCTCTGGCAGCTGGCAAGGATGTCTATAGCTTTATGTACGCACTGTAGGGCGCAACCGAGTACGCACATAGGTGACGTTGCTATGTATTTTGCATAAGCTCGTCTGTACCAGTTTTTCTGGCACTTCAGTGTATATATAAGGATCCCTAACGCTGAAAATCTGGGAGGTCCTGACCCCCGACCCCCTCAGTGGTTACGCCTATGCTCTCTGCATAGGGCAGTTGTCGTTTTCGCATTTTATGTTTCTTTTTCGCTCCTTCGCAGAAGGGATGTTTTCGTCAATCTACGTGCGATGTTCTGCTCCAGTCTTAATATATTAGGGGTATATCGTAAATTCACGCTGAGCATTCTTTCTTTACTGGTGGTTTGCTGGTTGACGCAGTGCCGTACATAAATGCAGGAGATTTAATAGCTCCAGTTCTTTCATACTTTTTAGTGAGATTTTTGAACCTGTAAGAAAATTTGGGGAAATATGTTGTGAACCCCAATATCTTAAACCGTTGTTGTTTGGGATACCAGGAATCCTGGGTTTAGGCACGTGAACCCATCGTAGCATGTCTGAAACACGGACTTCCACGTGAAATGTACAACTGTTAGCTGCAAAGTGTCAAACATCTTTGAATTGCATCAGCATTGTCTGCTACTGTTCTAAGAAGGATCTGATGATCTAGTCCAGACGAAGCCTTCCAGTGCAGCGCGAAAGCTCTGCAATTATTAAGTGAGCGTTTTCATTTACGTCATTAAATGGATATTTTAGACTCACATGGGTCATGTGTTATTTTATAAAAACGGTTTGGTATATTCGGTAATGAAGATATGGTAGCATTCAAAGCTTACAGTTATGAGTTGCTTATCTATTATCCTCGTTTCTAATTACGCTGCTGCGTGAAAAGAAATGTTCTTAAACGCGACAAAGGCAATCGCATCTGTATTATTGTTTTATAGAGGTTTCTCGTTTTTTTCAAAAAAGCAGTTCCTTATGGGAAAAGGTAATTAGCGTATAAACTGAAAGTATCCCATGGATGCTTTCAGTTTGCTTTTTATTCTTGGCATTCTCGGAAAGGGCAAAGTTCTTGACCTTTTAAGCGGCCATTGCACTGAAACAAAATGGCGCAAATAATGATCCCCAAACTCTAATGTTCACATAGCAGCCGGGTTTTAAGAAAACTGCTACTAAACAATTCATTTCCTTTCTCTCATCCAAAAGTTCAGACTGTAGGCGTTGAGGGAGCTGGCTTCTAGTTCCCCATTTTCTGTTTTATGGCCCAGTGCATGATAAAAAACTACTAGTCCGCCTGACACGGACATCACGCCACGGGGCAGAAATACAAGTGACTCAAACATCTTCGCTCTCCTTTCTTACATTCGTCGCTGATGTTATAAACATTTTGTCACGTAATCAGTCAAAAAGGATTAGAGTCCATCATCAACCTAAATAATCAGTTTTAATAACAAAGCTAAGCAACGCTTTCTTATGCGCAGGTTTACTTATTTCAGGTACGTTCGTCCCACTTCTAAACAGCGAACGTACTCGTTAGAGCTTATTTGAGCCCATTTTTCTATTGGGTTGTTGGAAAAGTCATTACGCATTTTGCCACCCGATGGCGGTTGGGCGGTTTTGGAAGTACTAGAGACATGCTCAGCTCTGTTATCGCTATGACATTCGACAGATGCCAGTTCTAGCTGCAGTCTATAAGGAATAGTTAGCGATTTGGTTGATTTGCCGAGATTTGACATCAAGTTGAAGATGGAAGACCAAACTGTGCATTTTCGCCATATTTTACTGCTTTACTTCCGTAAAGGGAAGTACGGCGTCAAGCATGTGAAAAGTTGCGAAACGTGTACGGTGATAATGCTCTAAAAGAACGTCAGTGCTAGCGGTGGTTCGCAAAATTCCGTGCTGGTGATTTTTACCTCAACGATGCTCCTCGGTTAAGGAGGCCAACCGAGGTTGATGACAACCAAATCAAGGCCTTGATCTAGACACACCCACGTTACACGACACGAGAGATTGCAGACATATTGCACATCCATCATTCAAGCGTTCATGACCACCTGAAGAAGCTAATATACGTAAGTAAGCTCGATGTGTGGGTTCCTCGTGAACTCAAAGAAGCTCAATTGACGGCGCGTATAAACATCAGCGATATGCTCATTAAACGAGGAAAAGGATCCTTTTTTGAAGCGACTGATAACTGGTGACGAAATATGGATTGTGTACAACAATGTGCGGCACAAACGGTCTTGGTCCCGACGTGCTGCTTCGCCTCAAACGACATCCAAAGCAGACATTCATCAGCGGAAGGTTCTGATCTCAGTGTGGTGGGATTTTAAAGATGTCGTGTTTTTTGAGCTCCTACCACGGAACCAAACAATCAATTCGAATGTGTACTGTCGGCACATAGACAGTTTGAAAAAATCCATCATCCAGAAACGTCCAGACCTCGTTCATCGTAAAGATGATGTGTTCCATCACGACAACGCAAGACCACACACAAGTTTGAGCACCCGCCAAAAATTATTGGAGCTTGGGTGGGATGTGTTGCCACACCCAGAATACTTGCCTGACCTTGCACCGTCAGACTTCCACTTGTTTTGCTCTCTTCATTAGTCCTTGCGTGGTATAATGTTCAATTCAGATGAGTCTGTAAATCAGCACCTTGTACAGTTTTTCGCCGCGAAAGACAGGTCCTTCTATGAACGAGGCATTCTGCAGCTTACTGAAAGATGGCAAAAGGTTGTCGAACAAACCGGGCATTATATCATTGATTGATCTTTGTTCTGTCTATCAATAAATGACCTTTGGAAAACATGGCTAAAATACGTCATGACTTTTCAGTCAGCCCAATAAATCAGAGTTAATTTCTTCCAACGGATTAAAGAGTGTTTAATTTAGTAGGCTACCAAGAGTCAAAACTCGGCTTGCTATGACCCTTCCAAGCGTTCCGTGTATTCCACAAAATTTGAAGTCATTTTGACAAGCACATGAACCAGAATTCTTCAGATACAAAGCTGCTGCTTCTGTTAACGGTTATGTTAGTTTTGTTATAAGCGGCTCTGAAAAGAGAAATCACTGACTGATTCTACATATGATAGAATGTAAAGTAAATTGTATTCTGTTGTACGGTTCTTTCTCCGTCGACCACCCCCAGTTTTTCCTAGCGTGCCTTTCCATGATCTTAAATCTATGATCAAATCAATGCAAAAGAGGTAACTATGTCTAATCTAATTTAACTAGCTATGCAATTTTGATGCAGTTTTCTAGATATCGATCCTGCATCGAAATTAGTATGCAATCAGTTCAACATTAAATATTTGCGGCATAACCCTTTGGAAAAAGAATTTATAAAGTATGATAAGAGGAAAGCAGAATTTTTAAATCTGGTGTCAGTAAAATATTTTGTGTTAATTATATTTTTATTTATGCAAATTTTAAGATGACGTACTACCTTTAAACACTGTATTTTCCTTTTTACCTCTATACAGCTGATTTCACAATTTAGATGCAATCAGCTGTAAGCAAAAATTTACTTCAAATGTGTTTTTCCAGACTTGTTTTAGACTTTGAAGAAATTAAATTATCTTACCGCCAGATGAAATGAATTCCATTTAAGTCTCCGTAATTTGTTTAAATTACTGTTTTTTTTTTATTTTTTTTTTGTTTTTTTTTTTTTTTTGGATTCAAAGCAAATTAGATAGGAAGATTTATTTGCTTAACGATTTAAGTACTGGTATGTCGTAGCTTCACTTTTAATTCTGATTTCCGAATAGCTGGGTTTACGTAATTATGAGACAATTTGGGTTTGTGCTGTTGCTGTTTCTCTGAAACATATCGTAAGTGTTGATTAAAATATGTCCATTGATACTACATTTTATCCTATTCGAAATTGTAAATAAAATTAAACCGGTTTTTAAGATTCCATCAGTGTTTTTCATTTCCCGCAGTATTCTCTAAATGCTTCGAAACTGAATTCCAGTTGCTTAAAAGAAAAAAGCAACATACACACTTGTGTGTGTATAAGTGTACATAATTAAATTTAGTAAATTAAAAAACAAGGAAAGGAAGACTTTTTCTCTTATTTTTTTTATGAAAGTCAAAAGGAAGATGTGTTAAATGATAAGAAATTATTAACCTTACCCAATTTCTTTCGGTGTTTTTTGTTATTATTACCGCAATTACGTTAGAAAATTTTTCTTTTCTTTTTCTTTTTCAGAACGTGAAGGCGAATAAACATTTTTCCTCTTTTGTGATTTTTCGTAATTTTCCTTGAAGTCTAATGAGTTTCAGATAGCGTAATCTTCCATTCGGCTGCCACGATATGCCAAATAATTTGGCCGATTGCTATAAAAGTAATTAAATTATATTCAGATAAAAACCACTGGCAAAACAGAAAATCATGGACAATAATTCCTACAATTGGAGGAGGGTACACACCTGCTTCATGAGCCCTGTTAAAAATGCCGAGTAAGTTGTTTTTGACCATCTATAATTTTCCATCATTCTTGCAATGCAGGGATTCAACGACGATGGAAGCATCCAAAAACGTTTCATCATGCCTTCTAGCCCAATAACATTCCTAGAAGGATATTTTTAAGAAATATGGCAGCAAGAAAAGTTAGTTAAGAAAAGTGGATGGAGATAGATCAAAAGTACATTACGTTGCTCAGTTGAAATTGGTTGCTCGAGTCAAGTCATATTCTGAATTGCAGGCGTCATTTATCAAAATCTGTGAAGGCACAATGCTCTTCCGAAGAACTTTCACTATGAACGTAAGTGATGGCCAGAAATATTATTTTGATGATAAGTTTCTCAAGTATTTGCAGTATTTTACTTAAAACGCAAGAAATAAGAACCAGTTTTGTTAACGACTTTCACTTATATATTTTCGTCTTCAGAAATAATTGAAATAAAAGCTCGGAATAAATGTTTTTTCACTAGAAATATACCTAAAACATATGCCCACGCCTAAGTAAAGACGCTATTAGTATCCCTGGTGTGAGTTACAATCTTAACTGATAGAGGTATCTGTTCTAAAAAATGTGGAGGAACATACAATGCCAAACATGTACATGTTTGTAAAATAAATATAAAAATCTAAATTGCTTGGTTAATTAAATATTGTGCGGACCTTACTCCAAAATAGAATGTTACATTCATAACACCAATCCTTAAATTTGAAAGAATAACATTTGTTTTGAAAACTAAGAAGGACACCAGTTGGTCAATTGGAATGTGTCTCTATGATGTGAAATATGTTCGCATCAGACTTCTGTGTAAAAGGTATGTCCGAAAAGTAATGAGACTCATTCAATAACAGATGTTTAATTAAAGTTATACTTACATAACATTAAAATTCCTCGAAATAGCATCCGTGAACATCAATATACCGCTGACAGCGGTTCTGCCACGTCGTATAGCTTGCCTGGAAGTCGGGAACATACATCGCTTTCAAAGCACTCGTCGCGACAGTTTGCACGTTTGTAACAGTCCCACAATGGTGTCCTTTCAAGCTAGATTTGAGCCGGGGAAACAAAAAGAAGTCCCCCGGGGCCAATTTCGGCCTGTAGGGAGGTTGGGGTAGCGTTGCCACGTGGTGTTTCACCAGAAACTCTCACTCTCTCAGCGACGCATGGCTCGGCGTATTATCGTGGTGAAGAACCCAAGTGTTGGTGATCTCCGGGCGGATGCGCGTGACTCTGTTCTTCAGCCGTTGAAGCACTTCCACGTAAAATGCAGCGTTGACCTTTTGTCCAGGTGGTATGAACTCCTTAAGGACAACACCTTTACCGTCAAAGAAGACAATGAGAATTGATTTCATCTTCGATTTGCACATTTGAGCCTTCTTTGGTCGAGAAGACTCGGGAGTGTGCCACTCTGAGCTCTGTCGTTTCGTCTCCGGATCGTTATCAAAGACCCACATTTCATCCCCTGTTATCACTTTCTCCAAAACATCAGGTTCATTTCTCACACGATCCACAAGCTTACGAGAAATCGACACACGGTTGTTCTTCTGTTCATCTGTTAAAACCTTAGGAACCAATTTGGTGCAAACTTTCCGCATCTGCAATTCTTGCGTGATGATTTCATGCACAATGGATTTCGCATGTCCCACGTGCTCTGCTACCAATCTAACACTCAGACGTCGGTCAGAGCCCAAAACCGCTTTCACCTTTTCCACATTGTCCGAAGTGTGAGACGTTGAAGGGCGCCCTGGGTGTGGCTCATCTTCGACGCTTTCTCTTCCCTCTGTGAATGTTTTGCGCCACGGAAACACTTGTACTTTCGATAAATCATCCTTCCCGTAGGCTTTCTGTATCATAGCAAGCGTCTCGGTCGCTGATTTTTTAAGTTTAACACAAAACTTTACCACATATCGCTGTTCGACACACTTCTGCATTTTGACCGTTACACGATGCTCACACACCTGTCCACTTCGCAAGCGATCCTCACTCTGTAAAAGCTCAGAGCCAACTTACGAGACATCGATCGTTTACCTAACATACTCCGCCACCCATCCCGCCCGGAGACTCCGCCCTCCGGCCCTTCTGATCGCCCCAGGAAAAGTGGTCTCGTTACTTTTCGGACAAAACTTGTATAATGTGCAGCTGTCATGTTTTCATTGTGGAGCAATTCATACTATTCTTACAAAGTGCATCACGCATTCTCATCCTCAACTTTTTCCGAAAGAGGATAAGGTAAATTTCTCTTCTCTCTTTTAAAAGAACTTATCTGCTCTTGAAAAGACGATATCTTTTGCGGACAATTTTTAGTCTAATGCACAAAGCAATTTCCTTTTTAGGAAACTGATGACGTAGAAGTACTTCAGTGTGTTTGACAGTTTGTTCCTGCGCATTAGTTAAACAGACTGTCTAAAATAAAGAATATTCTAATCTCTCCGCTTCAGCAAATTTTCTTCTAGTGTTAAATTAGAGTTAAAAAATAACATGCATGATCATTTGAACTATGTTGAATATCTCAATTTAGGCAGCAACTGTGTTTGTTTCTTTCCTGTTCAAATGAGGTGGAAACATGATGTATGAAATAGAGAGAAAAAGCAAATATCTTCCTGTAAGTTTTCTTCTTTCTTCCACTGGAGGAATGTGTAATACTTAATTTAAATGTTACGTGGGAATTTCATGAAGTTTAAATTTTTTGACTGTAGTTTTTTCATGTCAGTTTATTTGGAATATTTTTATTGGTGAGATAATGATAAGCAGTGTTCCAGGACAGAGATATATGCTAATTAACTGATGAAGCAGACAGCATTATTCAAAATAGTTACTAGCCATTCAGTAATTGGAAATTAAATTAAAAAAAAAAAGAACAGCAAAAACTAACCACGTACTTATGATTAAGAATGTTTCAACCACTTTCATATTATTTTCACCTTTCCTCAACTGTCAGGACCAGCACCATTCAGCGCGGAATTCTGCCTAATCGTCTGAGATGGGCTTGGATACAAATCCTGGATGAGAAATGGGTGGCGTGTGTCTCCTCAGGCGCTGCTTCTTCCCTCCTTGCAATCAACGGCCCCAAATTAGTCTTAGACTTAACCTTAGATGCTCTGTATCGCCTTAGATGCTGGCGAAGGTCATTATATAACGAACAAAATGTGAAAAAAATGAATCCATCTCGCTGTCTGCGTGGCTAACTTTCCTGCAGCATTTATTTATAAAAAAAAACGTTACACTTCATATATATTTCCTCAAAAATTAACCTGAGGAAGAAACATTAAAGGCAGCGGTTTTCTTACATATATAGAAAACAGTTAGTTTTGCAAATACAGAGCATTTCTCTAAGGTTGTTATTATTGTGTTGTACCTTCGAGTATCTGGAAGAAAGTAGCTAACTACTCAAAAGATTACAGTGAAAATTTATCTCCATTATTGCAGCAATGTGAGCAGGTATTTATGTTAACTCAGGTGGAAAACAGTTGATAAATAAATAAAATTCGGTGTCTGGAAGAGGCCGAAAAGCATTTTTAGGGATAGATGGAGTTTCTTGAAACCGGAGCTTGATAACAACAGAATAGAAGAAAATGGGGTGCCACGTGGATACATGGAATTAGCCTTAATGCAGAACTGTGAAAATGCATATCCCAAATCACAAACACAGACCAAAGCTCTAACGAAGACTCCAAGAAACGGAACGATATTTTAAAATATCCATAGGGTTTTCTAAAATTTGGAGTGAATAAAGAATACAAGATATGTCTGGTGGAAATTGAACAGGCTGATATGCTATGGACAGTATACTTTTTTAAGACCAGCTAAAAAATAATGGTGTTACTATAAAAAAAGAAAAAATTCCTCACAAAATACTTATAAGTAATAGCTGTTTAGGAATTCACTTACAAGTATTTGAGCAAAATATACGAATTTGCAAAGCCATGAAGAAACTGATTTAAGTTTAACAGTTCTCATATACGATTGGAAACTATTCAAACGATATCTTAAGCAATCGAAAATCTAGATATGTTGATGATTACAACTTGCAACAGGAAAAAACCTACTACCACACACAAAGGGTCTGCAAGTATGCAACCGTGGACAAACTTCCTGCATCAGCAGACCGAAAGTCAATTTTTGATGTTTGAAATCAACTTATACAGCGTAATGGTAAAGTCAGGAATACATATTGTACATCATTTTAAAGAAAATTTTAAGGTGAATTCAAATATATTTACAGGATGTTATTACCAGTAATAAAAGTAAAGTTACAAGCAAAAGTATTGCGTCTAGTTACAAAAAGCAAAAAATAGTGGAATTTGTGAAATTAGTGTACAATGCATTTAACGTAAAATTACTGTACAGTACATTGTTGAAACTTGCAGGACACTTGAAATAACTTACCAACTAGCAAAATACGCGTTAATATTTAATTGGATAACCACGGTTGCTTAGTAACAAAGTTCACCTTCTTGGCATGGAACTAATGAGCTTCTCTAGTTGTCCATTGGTGATAACACGGTGCCCAAATTGCTGTTAAATGTGGCTGTGATCAGTCCACTGTCTTGCACACCATTAAAAAAGTTGCAGAGACTGGATGTATGGGAAACAGAAGAAGAACAGGTCGACCAAGGCTGTGTACTGAACGTGATGATCGCATGCTGATTCGTCGTTCCTTAAAATCAAGGTTTAAAACAGCCACTCATTTAAGAAATGAGTGGGAGAATGAAGTAGGCGTTATCGCATCTGCACGTACCGTTCGTCGTAGACTACAAGAAAATTGACTGACTGCAAGAAAAGGTGCACGAAAACCTTTCCTTACTGAACAACAACGTCTCAAAGGCATTGCTTGGGACAAGACTTACAAGAATTGGACTGTTGATCAATGGAAATATGTTATTTTCAGTGATTAAACAACTGTTACTATTTCCCTAATAATGGAAATAATTATGTACGTCGTCGGGCTGGTGAAAGATATAAGACATGCTGTACCCAGTCAACAATCAAGCACCCACATTCGATGAGTTATGGTCCTGTATATCAGCCATTGGAGTTGGCCGTCCGCACGTTGTTGATAGCACATTGAATGATTCGAAATATGTGGATATTTTGGAGTCTAAACTACTACCATCTGCACAAGACATGGGTTTGCGGAATTTTACCTTTCAGGAAGATAACGTGCAATGTCGTCGGTCAAAGTTGGTGATGAGTAGTTTAATCAAAAAGTTATAAGAAAACTTCAGTGACCGGCACAGTCACCGGATCTTAATCCCACAGGGAATCTGCAGGTGAGATTGAAGCAAAAGATCCGTTAACAAGGACCCACATCAAAAACAGCATTAATTGAGTCTGTAAGTACCGTATGCACCGTGTTGGACAACTAGAGAAGCTCATTAGTTCCATGCCAAGAAGGTGCACTTTGTTACTAAGAAACCGTGGTTATCCAATTAAATATTAAAGCGTATATTGCTTGTTGATAAGTTATTTCAAGTGTCCTGCTAGTTTCATTAATGCACTTTAAAGTAATTTTACTTTAAATGCATTGTACACTATTTTCGCTATATTTTGCTTTTTATGACTAGACTTTGTACGTTTGCTTGTAACTTCACTTCTATGACTGGAAATAACATTCTGTGAAAATATTTGAATTCAGCATAACATTTCCTTTAAAATGTTGTATAATATGTATTACTGACTTTACCATTACGCTATATAAGTTGACTTCAGACATCGAAAATTGACTTTTGATGTACTGGTGCAGGACCTTTGGCCACGATTGTAGAAGGAGACCGGAGTACTGAAGCTTCCAAACAACGTATTAAGACCGAAATTTGAAACCACGGATCCGATATGATTGCAGCTGGGTATCTTGCGCAGTAACCCAAGACACGTGAAGCTACAACTTCTGTTGAGGAAATACGGATTTGGTCTAAAATCTTTTACCATGATTATTCAAATCATTAGTCGAACATTTCATAAAGATTCAAAATGTGTCATCTGAACTATGCTGGTAAAAATTTAAAGATGCAAAATACCTGGAAAAGTACTGGAAGATGATTTTTCGTGATCGAAATTGTGATTATATCAAAGTTTATGAAGCTAATTTGGTAAACATAGAATGGTCCTTAAAACCCTGACAGATTGTAATTTATTAGTTTTGTAAGTTCCGAATTTCGGAGAACTAACGAGTGGCGGCTAAAGTATGACACGTGGAGGGGGGAAGGTCCCGCCCGCAACGTCCACATATACTGAACAACGTACGAATTTGTGTACTGTGAATATGGCGTCCAAGTCCGTGTGAAATTGCACAAAAATTTTCAGAAGTTCCACGATACTGCAATCCTTTCAAAACAATAATCTGAAAGGATTTCAAATGTTTACAAGATAAAGGTGGACGTCCAGTAATTTTGCTTCCTATACTTCCAATGAAAAACTTTTGTACACATTTTCTTCACAATTACTGTGTCCCCAAGGATGAAAATTTGAACATCGATTAAAATAGCTTCATTTTATAACTTGGAATACTTAATATTTTCTAAAACATTACCATAATTATATTAAAAATCAAAAACTTTTCCTTTGGTGGTGTTGAAACCAGAAAAAAGATGGTACAACCTGTACTTTGATGACGTCAGTAGCCAAACAAATGTTGGATCACATAATTATGGTTATGTTTTAGAAAATATTAAGTATTCCAAGTTATAAAATGAAGCTAATTTAATCGATGTTCAAATTTTCATCCTTGGGAACGCATCAATTGCGGAGAAAATGTGTACATAAGTTTTTCCATTGGAAGTATAGGAAACAAAAGTATTTCACGTCCACTTTAATGTCCCAAAATATCTGATGAATCCGTACACTCGGTGTTGCTGATGGTGAAGCATATTTTTTCTAACCCCTCGGAACATGTTTACATAAATTGCTTCAGTCTTTTGGCCTGTTCTGGGTAAGTCTGCACAGAGCAACTGAGCTATGCCGACTCTATCTCTGCTATGTTAACGGGATTCAGGCAATGTAGAAGCTGAATAGAGAGGAGTGGCGGCGTAATTGCCCTTAGCTGAGAAATTTAAGCAAACAAAATGAAATCCAGAAATGCAACGCTATGTTTTACAGCACAAAGGTTTTGTTCCATAAGGACTGCCTCATAGAACGTGCAAAACTGTTTTCCCGCTTCATTTTGTTAAACAGGTTTTGAGGATGCGTAGCATACGCTCGATTTCTTTAATGCTGGATCAAGGCAGAGTCCGAATAAGACTTCATTGTGCTGAGTATCACATTGGGTATATAACAAAATAAAAGTAAAAGATACATTTTGTAGCTATAGCGCCTTGACGATATAGCGTACACAGTGACGATAATTATAATTATCGTCCATAATTATGGACTTGTTTCGTGATATTTTCTGTTGACAGCTTAATTTCTAGTGGGGCTGTTTTCCTGCTCATTCCTTGGAGAAGACACTTCTCCCATTTTGTCTGCGGGGACATCTGAAAGTGGTAATTTGCTCGGGCATTCCGAAGAATACATGTGACACGCCTTACTGTCGAGTTTTCTGAGGTTCTGGCATGGGATCACTCCTTTCATACGGATCAGGGTTCGAGTCCCGCGTGGGACATAGATGGCGTGCTCGACTGTTATTTCTATTGCTGACTCTTTCCCTTTCCTAGAAACAGTGGCCCTAAATTAGGGTCGTGCGACTGCTTATAACCTTATGAGTTGCTCATGGTGGTTGTTAAACTGCGAAACAAAAACAAGCATCATCTTAACGTGCATTAAAGAGTTCTAATTAACTACCATTATTCGCGTAAATCGCAACATCTTACCTAGTGCAAAAGCTGTCGAATAAATGCTTGAGAATATTTTTTCTTTCATGTAGCGGTTGGTATTCGTGATGTTTATTACGTCTCAGTTAACCGACGTTTTTGCTGTGCGAGAAGCAAGTTTGTAATGCCTGCTTTTGTAAATAGCGGAAATCACTTTACTTGATATTAGTAGCGCAGCAGCCATATCGACGAAACACTTAACACGCCAGATATTCACAATACAAATAATGGTCTCCACATAAATCAGTACAACAAAATGCGCACGAGGTTTCCAGACATTAAATATTTAGCGTGCTTCTTCTTTTCTTTCGTTTTTACATCGCGATGTCAGGAAGATTCTCCATCCTTTATTTTCGGTAAATCAATCTCTTTGTTGGAGAAGCGAAAAGACCAGAATTTTTCCATTATGCTCTGAAAATTCTGTTGACCTAAAGGATGATATCCTTCAGAAACACACACGATAATAACACCCCTCAGTCTATCTCGGAAACGATAAATGAGTCGCATCGTAGCAACTAAGAGATGTCGTTTGTGTATAAGAACCGTAATTCGTAGAGAATATAACTGTGATTCTCCGCCTCTTGATGCCCTTAAGGGAATATCACTTGTCACAAAGGTAACAGAAAAAATAGCGGCGAGCTCTCTTTCTCCTAAGAGGGAAAGAAGAACACAAATGCGATTTCATGTCAACAGCACCGTCAAAAAATGCGTCCTTCCGAAAAGGAAAAAAAAACAGAGTACGTTAGATAACTTCTCTTTTGTGAAATTTTATATCTTTAGAGCTTCCTCGTATGGCTTCTCCCTTCCTAAGTACCTTAAAACATCTCATGCAGTAGGGTAAAGAATACAGAGAAGCTAAAAGACTGGGAAGAGATAGATTTATGCTTTTTGATAAAAGAGGGTTGTATATCAATTGCTTTTCTTCAGACAGACGAGCTCAAGAATTTCATTATATCAGAACATAAGCTTCATCAACGGTTGCCTCTTACTTTCAAAAAATATTATTCTGGTTTAAAATTGAAGCATGTTTTCTTGCGATTCGTAGTAACAAATGTTCTCTGTTGGTTTGGCATTCATAGAGCAGCAAAATGTTTTCATTCGAGAATTTAACACTCAATCACGAGCCAAAAAGGTCAAAATCTGAAGTTTTTTTTATGAAAATTCTCATCGTAGAAAACCGGTAAGAGTAGGCAGATCTTTTACAAGGTGTCACCTTACAGATAATTGGAGAAAGGTACTCGCTAAAATCTAAAGGTATCGCGACATTTTCCTTGAGTGCTTCTTCTTCGGTTCATTGTGCATCTACATATCTTGGAATGCATATTCCTGGACTCTTTATTGTGGAGTGAGATAAAAGAGCACGTACTATGAATTCCTGGCGGCTGCTTTTTATTTCCTTGCCTGTTTGTGTGGCTTGTTGCTGGCCTGCTTGTCCTTTTCTATCCTTTTGTTTGTGGATTTTCCGAACCTGTAGGACCCATCTATCTGGAAGAACAAATACCGACACAGTGATGCTTAAGTGGATTTTTGCTTTCATCTGGTAATGCAAAATCTGGTGATTGATTTTTGCTCTCACACAGTGTGATGCTGAAGTGGATTTTTGCTTTCATCTGGTGACTGATTTTTGCTCTCACACAGTGTGATGCTGAAGTGGATTTTTGCTTTCATCTGGTGATTGATTTTTGCTCTCACACAGTGTGATGCTGAAGTGGATTTTTGCTTTCATCTGGTTGTTGATTTTTGCTCTCACACAGTGAAGTGGATTTTTGGTTTCATCTGGTGAGTGATTTTTGCTCTCACACAGTGATGCTGAAGTGGATTTATGCTTTCATCTGGTGACTGATTTTTGCTCTCACACAGTGTGATGCTGAAGTGGATTTTTGCTTTCATCTGGTGATTGATTTTTGCTCTCACACAGTGATGCTGAAGTGGATTTTCGCTTTCATCTGGTGATTGATTTTTGCTCCCACACAGCGTGATGCTGAAGTGGATTTTTGCTTTCATCTGGTTGTTGATTTTTGCTCTCACACAGTGAAGTGGATTTTTGGTTTCATCTGGTGAGTGATTTTTGCTCTCACACAGTGATGCTGAAGTGGATTTCCGCTTTCATCTGGTGATTGATTTTTGCTCCCACACAGTGTGATGCTGAAGTGGATTTTTGCTTTCATCTGGTTGTTGATTTTTGCTCTCACACAGTGAAGTGGATTTTTGGTTTCATCTGGTGAGTGATTTTTGCTCTCACACAGTGATGCTGAATTGGATTTTTGCTCTCACACAGTGATGCTGAAGTGGAGTTTTGCTTTCATCTGGTGACTGATTTTTGCTCTCACACAGTGTGATGCTGAAGGGGATTTTTGCTTTCATCTGGTGATTGATTTTTGCTCTAACTCAGTGATGCTGAAGTGGATTTTTGCTCTCACACAGTGATGCTGAAGGGGATTTTTGCTTTCATCTGGTGATTGATTTTTGCTCTCACACAGTGATGCTGAAGTGGATTTTTGCTTTCATCTGGTGAGCGTCCATGCAGCGGAGTGGGATGTGTGCCGAGTTGCTGCTGGTGCTGCAAACTGCCTCGCGTTGGACTGGCTTGGTAGAGGTCTTCCTGTCCATGCTATCCACTTCATGTTACAGTGCATTTTCCTCTGCCTGCTGGTGAGCGTGCATGCAGAGGAGTGTGATGCTTGATGCTGAAACTGATAGCTGTCTCAAATCGGACTGACCTGGTTGACGGGTTTCTGCATATGCTATCCGCTTTATGATTCGGTTGGCTCTCATTTGTCTGCCGGTGAGCGTCCATGCAGAGTAGTGATAAATGTGTCCATATTTCATGAATGCTGATAATTATTGCATTTTCTGTTTTATGCTTCAATATTTGTCCAAGAATCGTTTGTGCTTCTTCTGCGGGGTAGGAGTTCTCAAGTAAGTGTGAAGACGAATGGTCACAAGCCAGCGCTCAGACCACTGCGCCACCGAGGCGGCGAATTTCATTTGAAAGCTAATATTTTTGTGAAATTAAACAGTTTAAAAAATTGAAATTGTGTTCCAAAGATTTTGAGCACTGTCGAGATTGAATTTAATTAACATGTCAACTTAGTTAAGACAGTCCCTGAGTGGGGTTGAGCTAGTCGGGCTGGGCAGAAGAGTATTGTTGGTTGGACCGTCACAAAGGTTTGAAAACAATCGGTTCCCGAAATACAATTAAATGACGAGCCAATTAGAATTGCATCATCAGGTTCACAAAGCCAGGTAATTTGTTTGAATAACAGGTGTTGGAAATTGCTCTGACTAAAAGGTAAGCATTATTTGATGAATACGAAATACCCCTTCCTCGCTATGTAAAGCCCTAAGTTCATGTTTAGAAAAGCTGCCGAAACCTAACATTGTTAGCAATGGGGTTTAACTCGTGGGAGCAGTGGGATACCATGCCCTCATATATCAAAAGCGTTGTGGGCATTGCCCCACGGACTCCGTAGCCAACAGGATCTTAGTAAGCATTATGCTTGTACGTTGGGGTTTTATTTTTTTCCTGTTTCTTATGTTCGCACCAAATGGAACACCAAAACACTTTAAGAATTTTCCTGATGCTATTGGGCCAACCTTTTATTTTCTCATAGACATTTTAACTGTGAGCCTATAGCTTAAAGTAAAGACTCTCTCTCTCTCTCTCTGTCTCTCTCTCTCTCCCACGCGCGCCACACAATCGCTGTACCAGTGTGTAAACTAAACGTTTCTCCTTCACAGAGCATGTTGGCATTCTTCTACAGGGTGATTTACAGAAAACTAGCACATTTCATGTTTGTTTTATTTCAGCAGGAATAAATTGTAATGGCCCGTGTCAGTGTCAAATGACGCGGGGCATCTGGGAAATTCCTCTATTCTCACGAGAGGGCGCTGCTGTGCAGGATGTGATAGCTGTCGCCTCCAATTGTCTCAGTCAGTGTGAAGATGCAGTACATGCTACAGCAACGCGTATTTCTTGTGAAAACGTACTGGATTACAAACTCGATCACAGCTACGCAAAATACATACGCGAGATAATTTGGATTTAACAAACCTCCCTAAAGAAACTATACTGGCGCTTGTACGCAAGATGGTAGCAATAGGCACTCTGATGAGTGAAACCGACAAACATCGTTCATCTGCATTGCCGACGATTGCTGCGGACGTTGAGGCACGACTGCAGCGGTCACATTGGAATTCACAACGGCGCTGTCGCAGGAGACCGGGCACTCGGTTGGTTGGTTGGTTGGTTGGTTGTTGGATTTTATTGGCGCAAGGGCCAGATTTGGCCAAAGAGCGCCAGACAAAGAACTATCAGCCACAGATTTTTAAAAACGTGGAAAATGATTAAGAACAGACAGGCTTGGTAAAAGTTGAAAAAGAGTATCATGAAAGCTGTGAAGACAAGGTAGTTAATTAGGTTTATATAAAAATTTAGTAATTTACTATTATAATTATAATTTTTTTTTCTTTAAACACAACTACACAAAGGATGAGTCACTCTCCTCCCCCACACTCCTCTGCAATGCTGGCAGAGGGCGGGGACGAACTGTCACTCTCTTCCCCCCATGTTCCTCTGCAATGTTGTTTGAGGCTGGGGACGAACTGTCACTCTCCTCCCCCCTATGTTCCTCTATAATGTTGGTTGAGGGTGGGGACCTCGCTGAGGCCGAGACAGTTGGATGGACACTGCACACCTTTGCGGATTGAGGGCCGGGTCTTCCGCACATGCAGGCTTTCGACTGGAAACTGGAAGAGACGGTCGGCAGCAAAAGAGAAGGCCCAGAATCAGGTATTCGAAAAATCTCGAGCTCGGGGAAAAACACCTGTGTCGCTTGGTCAGCTGTAGATCGCTTGGCAAGGGCGGCGAGAGCTACAGGGCGCGGAACAAAGGGCTGCACGGGTTGTGGCAGAGACTGAACTACTGCGGCAAAAGTACGCTGTCGGGTGGTGGGTATACCCAACTTGGCCTTGGCAGCAGGGTACGAGAGGCCTTCCAGGGTCTTGAGCCGCTGGATCGCCATCTCGTCCTTCCATTTCATACAGTTGCGGGAGTAAGCTGCATGGGCCTCACCGCAGTTAACACAGCAGGCCGCAGAAGAGCAACCTTCCCCGTCATGTTCACTGGAGCCACAATTTGCGCAACGAGCGGAACTCTTACAGAAACGTTGTGAATGCCCGTACCTCTGGCACCTGAAACAGCGCAGAGGACTGGGAATGTACGGGCGAACTCCACAGACCAAGTAGCCAGCCTTGATTTCGGTCGGAACTTTCGGGGAGTTAAAAGTCAAGATGACATTTTTTGACTTAATCATGGAACCATCACGCCGGAACATCATACGACGTGCAGCAATAACACCTTGATCAGCAAGTTCAGTCACGAATTCGTCTTCACTGCATGGCAAGAGATCAAACTCCGAAATAACACCCCGAGAGGTGTTAAGAAACGGGTGAGGTGTCACTTTTACAGGAATGCCTTGAAGACTAGTGAGGTTCAGAAAAGTGTTACTCTGAGAAACACTGCAAGTTTGGACAAGCAGATCCCCAGAGCGAAGCTTCCTCACAGACTTCAAGGGGCCAACCGCAGCGTCCAAAGCTTTAGAAATGAAAAAGGGAGATCTGGTGGACAGTCTCTCATGCGGATCGATGGATTCTACAAGCAAGTGAGTAGCGTGCGTAGTCACAGCAATAGAGGGGAGACGACGCTTCGGAGCGACTGGTACAGCTGCCGAAGAAGAGGTTCCACATTCTTGGTCCAGGTCAAGGTCTAAAGACCGTTTAAGGGTATGAGACTTGGTAGGTTGAGAAGACGAAGGACAGTCGTTGTCAACTATCATTTTGTCAGGTGACTTAAATTTGGAGTTTTTGTTCTTTTTACCCATGGAAAAAAAGGAGGAAGATTCGTCTGCAGACTACTCCACCCACCACCGAGCCCTACAAGGGAGAACTGGAGGTCTGCAAGCCAAGAAAATGACGCTGGACACAGTTCTGGAGCTTATACGTTGCAGATATAGTCCGTTGGCTGTGATCACACGCACTCGGCGGACACTTCGGCCTCCGGGTACCGTCATGCCAACGCCTTTGGCATGATCCCACAGCCCCCGGGCTCACCCTGCCGTGCTATACGACAAAAAAGCCGCTAAAGCCGTGTACACAACTTGGTACAAGACTTCTGACTAGAGGTGGGTTAGTCTCTAGCCTCCCGTTTACAGCGAAGCCGGGGTCGAAGAGGAGTGTTGGTACACAGGAGGCACTTATCCGGTCTCCTGCGACCTCAGCCGCCAGACATCCCATTTCCGCCTCACGGGTCTCCGCACGCGGCAAACATGCAGGTAGGTCTAGCACCCAAACCAGCTAAAAGGAAAAAAGAAATCCAAAGAAGACAAATCCTGGAAGGGAACCTAAACGGAATCTCAGCAACCTACGAACTGAGCGGTTAATATAATACAGTTAGTGGTGGAGGGTAACAAAACCACAAGACCGGGGTGTTAGTGCATAACGTGGTAGCGATTAGGTAAAGTATACAACACGGGCAACTAGCCAGTGGAGAAACTAAATAAAAACGAAAAAGCGAGACACAAGACCAGCTCGGGATCGTGGGGCCGCGACTTCCCAACAGCTGGATGAACAGCCGTCCCTGCAAACACCGACAGCAAAGCGGTGGCATGACATCAGATGTTGACCAGTCACAAGGTCAGCTCGGGCCGTGGGGGCGCCGCTCCCCAAATAACTGGAAAACCAGTTATCCCCGTGCGGGGCCGGGCACTCGTACTCCATGTGTCAGAACTGCTAAGAAAGCGAGGCTAAAGACGTATAGGTTGATGTCTGTTCATGAGTTGCTGGAGCCAGTTAAGGGAAAACGGTGCACTATTGTCGATAGTTTCAGGACTTCATTGCTCAAAATCCTCACATATTATCCATTACGTGGTTCACAGACGAAGCGTAGTTCCACATATGTGGCTACATCAATTCACAGAATACTCGCATTTGGGCCCCAGAACATCCGCACGCACTTCAGGAAACGCCTAGGCACCAACCAACGAAAAGTCGGAGTTTTTCAACGGGACTGTCAACACTGCAGAATACCAACGAATTTTCATGGACTTTGTTCCGCATTTGGATGACATAGAACTACGTTATGGCTATTTTCAACAGGATGGCGCCACGTGCCATACATCAAATGAGTCCATGGCGCTAATCCACAGTTTCCTTGAGGACCGGATAATTTACAGTAACTTGTGGCCACCGAGATCACCAGATTTGGCAAAACCAAATTTCTTTCTGTGGGGGTTCTTAAGGAAAGAGTTTCTACATGCTCTCGGACATTAGAAGAATTGAAGGAGAGCGTTACAAACGAAATCAAATGTATTGGCAAGACGATGCTCCAACGTACAGCCAGGAACATAGCATCCAGATGTGCCTTCTGGAGGGAGGCTGAAATTTTCAGCATTTGATGTAAAGGTAAATGTTATGTAATGTAAACTCCCACAGATATGCTACACTTCAGACTGCATTAATTGCTGTTAGCTTTAATCTCGTTCACAGAAATTGATAATGAAATGTGTTAGTTTTTATATGAATCACCCTTCATAATACATAACTAGATTGCATTAAGTTTAAAAAGTGCCGAACAGTCATGAAACGATTCCATCACTCTAAAATATCGTTAATTGTCTAACACACACAGCGAAAAGGAGAATACCTGCCATGTGGTGACTTTGTTTTCTTCCCTCTGCTGAAGGAGGGAGGGCGAGAAGGTTCCGAAGTCCGAACATTTCTCGAGGTGGCAGGATGTGTTAGGATGATTTCACCAATCTGATGGAGATTTTACGCAGTCACTCGAACCACTAAACAGAAGTGGAAAGGGTTTTATTTACTTTGAATGCCTTGAGTCATGTCACAAATTTGAAACCATGCTGTATACCAAATTAAGGCCGAACAAAGGAAATGGAACTAAATGTTGTAGCCTGGACCTTTTTGTCTCGAACTGTTTCTAGGAAAGGAATCTTTCGAAAATTCCAACTTTTTGTTCGTAACATCCATTCGGTAGATGCTACACTTAACTGCTGTATTTTACCTTGATGAAGTATTAATTAAATCCACATAATTGTTGTATTTTACATTGGTAAGGTATTAATTAAATACGCTTTAACAGCACACACATTTATACACTATCTACCAACAAGTAATTGAACACCTGTAATAGCAAAGGAAAACGAAGTTTATTCACCTTCAATAGTTGGTGGAGCCTCCACGAGCGGCGATTACAGCTGCGACACTCCGGGGCATACTCTCAACCAGGCGTTGTACGACGGCTAGCGGTATTTTCTTCCACTCGGCTTGGAGAAGACAGGTCAGTTCCTTCGCCGATTTCGGACGGTGGGGACACCCCTTAAGTCGACGCTCCAACTCGTCCCAGAGGTGCTCGATAGGATTAAGGCCCGGGCTCTGCGCAGGAAAGTCCATTCGATTAACCCCATTGTCACCATACCAAGCCATGGTGAACCTCGCAACATTACAGGTGGCATTATCATCCTGAAAGTAACATGGGTCCACCCCGTAAAACTGCCGCAAAGTAGGAAGCGCATGGTCATCCAAAATGGTGCCGTGAGTCTCCGCGTTGAGTCTACCAGGAATTGCGACCAAGGGTCCCGTGCCATACCAGGAGAAACACCCCCATAGCATAATTCCACCGCCACCGAACTTCACAGTTGGCACAATACATTCAGGCAGGAGGCGTTTTCCAGGCAGACGCCAAACCCAGACGCTGCCATCCGAACGGTAGAGGGTGAACGTTGATTCGTCTCTCTAGAGAACCTGTTTCCACTGTTCAACGGTCCACTGTCGACGTTCTTTGCACCACGTTAGCCGAGCAGCGCTATTGGACTTGGTGATCAAAGGCTTGTGGGCGGTAGCACGTCCATGATAACCGAGCAGATGGGCTTACATACGGATGGTATTCATCGAAAGAACACTCCCGGATGCCTGTTGGAACTCCTCGCGGATATGACCCATCAATTTGGTGTTTTTCTTCTGAATTTTTCTGGCCAGCACCCGTCGGTCTCTAACTCCCAGTTTTGTGGGTCTGCCGGGTAGGGGCGCATTCCGACAGTCACCTCTGATCTTCCATATGCCAATCACGTAGGCCACTGATGATTTGGGGTATTTCAACTCGCTGTATATGTCACGTATGAATCGCCATTTCTGTGATACCCAACGATTACACCTTTCTCGAAACCAGAGAGCTCCGATCTGCGTGGCATCTTGCATGCGACTAGTTGCGTTGTTGTTTCCCACACGGTATTTAACGGCGGCGGCCGTGACGTGTCTCAGGGCCGCAGATATCGTCGATTGCAAGGGTGTCCAATTACTTGTTGGTAGACAGTGTATTTGTAGCAGTAATATGGTCTGTCATTAAAGTTTCCAAATAATAATGTTAAATAGAAAGCACTGTATAATTCAGATAAAATGTTTCCATTTTTTTCGTACAGTTAAGAAATATTTTCATTAAAACATCTACTGTAAAGAGTAACTTGATAACAAGATATAACTTATAATGAAGAGAAATTTAATTTAGAGAAATAATACACTGCTGGCCACCCAAAATTCAACACCAAGAAGCACACGAGATAGGAAAGCCAGATTTACTGGATACATAACAACAGATACAAAGATGAAACGATTGAGCTTACAGGCCCGTGCGACTTGCGGAGCACGCAGACATCAATAGCTCGTGTGGCTCCCATGGCTGGCAAACGGCCGCTACACGAAACGGCATCGATCGAAAGAGGCTTTGGATGTGGGCTTGAGGTATGTCGGTCCAGGCTGTTTCCACACGTTGCCACGTTTCATCAAGCGTAGCCGCGGGTGGTGCTTACCAGGCCACTCAGTTGCCGAACAGCAACCAGACGTGTTCGACGGGCGACATATCAGGAGAACAGGCTGGCCACGGCAGCAGTGACACCTGGTGGGCCGTGAAGAATTGTTGCACAATGCGTGCCACGTGCGGGCGCGCATTGTCTGTTGAAACGTGGCCGCTGTAAGGTCCTGCAGGTAAGGGAGGACTACAGGCTCCAAAACGTCAGAGATGTAGCGGTGGCTGTTGAGTGTACCGGCGATGCGTACCAGAGGGATGCGGGTGTGATATCCGATTGTGCCCTAAACCATAACACCAGGCGACGGGCTGGTATAGCGATGCATAGTACAGGCGTCATACAGTCTCTCGCCGCGGTGCCGCTGCACGCGGATCCGACCATCGTGGTGTTTGAGGCAAAAGCGGGATTCGTCGGATAAGACAATGTCGTGCCATTCCGTAGTCCAGGTGCGGCGTTCAACGGTCTACTGCCGCCGCATACGCCGGTGGTGTAACGTCAATGGTAATCGTAGAAATGGGTGCCGTGCGACAAGTCCCCGCTCCTTCAGACGACGTCGAATGGTACGTGCTGACACAGGTTGTTGCGCAACACTTCTTAATTCCTGCGCTAACGTTCGTGATGTGGCGTTGCGAGCCGCCAATGTTCGCCGCACAACATGCCGGTCCTCTTGTTCAGTGGTGTGTCGCGGCTGAGCAGTCGATCACGTCGGTCCGTTCGTCCCTCCTGCACCCACCGAATCCATACTCGCCTCGCTGTAGCTGGATGTCGTCCCACACGGGCGCCGATGTCTTAGTACGGTAAACCGCTGTCGCGATAAGCCACTATTCGTCCTCTGTCGAACTCGGAAATGTGCTGGAATGACTGCCGTATTTTGCGACGAGGCGTCAGGGAACTTCCCACGCACAGGTACGGCAGCACAACACACTTCCACTACTTACACCCCGCCTTTTGTGTACCCTTCTTATAGTGTTTCTCGGTGGCGTGCCGGGCGCACGTGATTTGCATATGCCCTGCAATGCTAATCGTTTGCATGTCCTCTCGCGGCATGCTGCAAATTTCAGGCCAATCTGATGCTTCCTTCTTGGTGTTGCATTTTGGGTGGCCAGCAGTGTATATTTACTCCTATATACATTGGAGGCATGTCCCCCCGGACGAAAAATTGAAATAGTGCGTTAGTGATTGTTAGTCTTAAAACGCATTATTATTATGTAAACCTTAGCAAGTAAATCAACTTTGACACCTTGGAGTTGAATGGTCTATAAAGGGAGTTCTGATTTTATGCTGCTGAGCAGGGCTTTGAATCCTGAGTAGGACATGGATGTGTATTGTGTTGGTGCGAATGAATTGTCCGGCCAAGGACCTGCATACGTCGACAGCGAGAATGGAAAAGTAGGACAACTTATTTAGGCAAAATAATCCCCTGGGAATCGACACATTGCCATCTGTCCGGCAAGGCCATCATCCCGGAACGAAGAAAGTCTTGTGGCTGGGAAACTGCACGTTAAACCTCGTTGTCTGTCGTGAACTGTTCCCCGGACAGGAAGTGATCCAGTCTACGAAACAGATGATAGTTTGTCGGAAACAAGTCCAAGAAATTGGCAGGATGAAGCTGTGTTTCGTAACTCAAGGCACTTAGTGTTCAGAATCGTTCGTTGTGCGACATGAGGGCGGGAGTTGTCTTGTAGCAGAAAAACACCATGTGTGTTGACCAAAACCTGCTGTTTCGGCAGTAATTTCCGGTTCATGTGGTGTAATTCAACACAATAACGTTCTACAGTGATGGTTTGGCTACTTGTCAAGAAAATCCGATGAATTATCCCGGCTGTGGACCACCAGACAAGAGGCATCGTCTGCTTGGTGTGTAGGAGTGGCTTTTCCGATTATCATTAAGGACCCACTTCTCGTTTCCGATTATCATTAAGGACCGACTTCTCGTTTCCGATTATCATTAAGGACCGACTTCTCTTTTCCGATTATCATTAAGGACCCACTTCTCGTTTCCGATTATCATTAAGGACCCACTTCTCGTTTCCGATTATCATTAAGGACCCACTTCTCGTTTCCGATTATCATTAAGGACCCACTTCTCCTTTCCGATTATCATTTAGGACCCACTTCTCGTTTCCGATTATCATTAAGGACCCACTTCTCGTTTCCGATTATCATTAAGGACCCACTTCTCGTTTCCGATTATCATTAAGGACCCACTTCTCGTTGCAGGTGACGATTCGATGCAGTAGAGGTTCCTGTTTATTCCTGGCAAGCAGTGACGTGCAGACTTCCAAACGCCTAGTCTTGTTGACAGTTGCAAACTCATGCGGCAGCCACGTGTCTAGGCTTTTGACTTTACCCTCCGCAGCCAGACGCCGAAGAACTGTAGTGTGGTGGACACCTTCTCCTGCCGCTATCTCATGACACGTTTTTCGGGGTCCGCTTCAACCACACGATCAGAACATTGTAAGAAACAGCAACAGGTCGGTGACGACGTGCTTCGTTTTGCAGGTCCGTATCTCTGCTTCGAAACTTCACAAACCATCGTCAAATGGTTCGTTAGTTGGCTGTATTATCCCCAAACGCTTTGTAAACGTTTTGAGCTACAATTCCTGCAGAATAGCCTAGTTTAAATTCATACAGGAAGATGATTCTCAAATCAGGGGTCTGCATGTTTCCTTTGTAAGCCACGTTACATCCAAACAAACCATGCCTGTGCCTTGTTCTTCACACACGTGCTAGCTATTTATAGTAACTCTGTGACGTAATACCGGCAACACCTATGGGTGGTCCCATTCCGCTGTGGTGGGGGTCTGTCACCTCTGCTCGTTCGCGCCTGACATTTCATTCGCACCACCTTAGTATTTTCCCTTCGGCTTTGGTTCCCTCACATGGAACTGGTGGTCCTAAATTTGATACAAAGGATTCTTAACTTTAGATGCTTGTAAGACTAGTTAAATCTCTAGAAATAAATTTAAAAAGTAGATATCAACTGTATATGCCAGTGTACTGCAGGCTCTCATTCAAGAAAAACTGCGATGATTTGTGAAACAGTGGCTAAAACAACTTATTTGTACCCGTAGCCCAGATCTCTAGGTCAAGAGGCATGCATAGTTATTTCAATTTAGTCAGATTTGTCGAGAAGTTGAGAGGCAGAGTTTTCCAAATACCTTCCGAATGTTGAATATCATTGCATAGAGTCAAACTGAGCCCAATATTTGTGAATAAGTATAGTTAAATCACAGCTCACAGAAAGAGGGCTCAGCATGCTTGGTTCAAATTAATTCCTTTTTTTTCCACGCCACATCATTTTCTTCTTCGGTAGCGATGTCAACTTTTCTAGGGGTATCCGAAAAGAGTAGGCTAATGTGATGAATGAAGTCACTTTCAGCCTTCAAGCACTATTAATACATAGTTTCTTTGGGAAATACGGATATTAGCGAAAGAGAATAGCCTTCGTTCATCGAAAGTTAGAGCTCTTTATCGACAGGGCAATGATATACAGTATTTCCACGAAAAAACTGAGATCAGCAGAAAGCTTAAAAATCGTGGTAAGTATTGTTGATTGTTACATTTAAACACTGAGAAAATCAGTTTTACATGATGACGTCAAGAATAAAGATCCCGTACGGAATTTAGGTAAGGTCATCATCACCCAGATAAAATTTTAGCTTAAACGAAAACTTGAACATTTTTGTATAATGTTGGCAAAGGTATCAGCCGTCAATGATATCATCACACCGAAGTTTTCAAATTTGAGTTTTAGAAGCGCAAATATAGTACCAAAAACAAATTAGTATGCAATTACACCATGTATAACGAAGTAAATTTCTCCGTCATTTCTGTCCATGCCAGGATTCGAACCCGAATCCCCTCATTCCGGAATAAGTCACTCTACCAATTGAGCTACGCGGACGTTTGTTCTGACTGCTATCTGTGTTTATGTCGTGTGCGTCCCGCTGGCAGGTACGTCACATCTCCCCCCCCCGAAAGAGGGCCGAGGGCATGGCCCACGGGTCAGCAGTGACCATGAATCGTTGCAGGCAGCCATCCGCTGTAGAACGTGCACTCGAGGACTCCCAGTCAATCTAGTGTGTGGAATGCAACATCACACATTTTTATTTTTCGAAGCGCTGGAGAACAGATTCTCTGATTTTTCCTATCTCGCGGTGTGGAAAGAACATCACACCAATGCGAGATTTTGAACGGCCGTATCATTCGGAAAGTTCAGGCGCCATTATAACGAAGTAAATTTCTCCGTCATTTTTGTCCACGCCGGGGCTCGAACCCGGATCCCGTCATTCCGGAATAAGTCACTCTACCAATTGAGCTACGCGGACGTTTGTTCTGACTGCTATCTGCCTTTATGTCGTCTGCGTCCTGCTAGCAGGTACGTCACACATGCAATAAGGAAAATATTTCTTATATTTTCCATGCAATAAGGAAAATATAAGAAATATTGTACATAACACCGATTACAGTTCGACTTGGCCGTTGCCAAAAGAATAATTTTAGCCTGATCTTAAGAAGCTAAGATAGAGTTGAGCTACAAATTTATGATTTGATACCTAGCGAAAACCTTTGGCATCAGAAATATTGTGGAAAATGCATACGGAAATGCATACAAATTTGTAGACCTGTTTAGTGCAGTTTCAAGCAAAAAACATTTTTTTAATAGGTTTTACAACGATACAGACATTCTGTTACTTCCCTAGAGGAAAACTGTATATCTGCAAAATGAGAAATTACGTGATATAAGTTGTGTCAAACATCATTGTAGCCATTAGCTGTAGGAATACCTTTCCTAACATGTCTTACGGAACAAAGCGATGTCGTCGAACTAAGAATATTAATTTATGCCTCCTAGGAAAAACATTTTGCGTCAGTTGTAGAGAAAAACGTTAATAATATTTTCCGTATATTCTATAATCGGATGCAGAAATAACATTTTTAAATTTTACTACAAGAATTGAAAGCACAACGACAAAAAGAATTCGCAAATGGATAACTTATTGCTGCCATAGCTTGCACTGAAGGAAAAAGAATCTTTTAAATATGATCAACAAACCCGAAAATATTTTTTCTCGTGGGGAATATAAACATCTAGGCATAGATGTTCATTCGGAAAACAAAAAAAAGTGATACTATTAGCAAATATTGTTTTCAAAACATATATTAAAAATAAAATAAACAAATATTCGTTGCATTTTCTATTTTAGGCAAAAATTTCATTACGCTTTAACGTATTCAATTTGTCCCGGGACTCTTGTTTTCGGAAAAAGAAAATGAAAACCGAAAAGAAAGGGATCTGCTACTGGGTGTTACGTAATTTAAACTCTACAGATGATTTATATTCTCAGATTTAATTAAATAAGAACACAGTTCCACCCGTTTTCAAGTTCGTCAATAAGGACATGTTTTGCATGGACCATTAAAATAGCTTTTAAAATTTCCTGAATGTGCAGAAATAAGTGCTAAATGTACCAGTGCCAAACTGAAGTTTGTTAACCATTTCTCCAGCACAGAAATGGTTAACAAACTTCATTTAAAGTCCCGATGAAAAAATCACATTGCGGAGCACATTTCTTTTTAAAAGGTCGTTTTCCAATTTATGAACCGTCAGTTTCAAACCGGATTCAATTTGGCATAACACGTATGCCTCTTTTTAAAGTTTTGTTTCAGTTTCTGTGTTTCTTACGTAAATTTTGTTATTTCTTCGTTAAGCATTTTCTCACTAAACGGCATATTTCTTCTCCGAATATCTCGTACATTTTGGCAGCGCTAACCGTCAGTCGGAGCAAAATAAATTATAATATTGAATGTGAATAATGCGTGGAATAGAGGAAAGTGTAAAGAGATTTTGCGAGTAGATTGTTGAGGGTATAGAGAAAGAGACTGAAATCTGTTAGTTATCTATATGAATCGACGAATTCTTATTGTGATTATATGATTGAGATCTATGTTAATGCAAAAGTGTCAGTGGACAAATTACAAAGTGACTGTTATCCCGATGACCTGAAATTCCAGTGAGTGGAACATAATAAAACAAGTTATCCTTACACGTAAGTGCTGATTCTTTTACCCTGGCTGTTGTTCTTATTATTCACTTAGTTGTCGCATAATTGAGATTTATGTTCAATGAAGTTCCATTCCCAGGTAGCATAGCCTTGTAACAACGTAGGTCCAACACTGAGCCACCGTCTTTTAAGAATAGAAGACGGTGGCTCAGTGTTGGGCTTACGTTAAATTGCAAGAGTGTGCTACCTGGGTAGGATCATAAACCGAACAGCAAAAACATCATCGCCAGAGCATCTTTATGCAAATCGAAGCAACTGCAGGCAAACGACGGTGCGCCTGAAGGTCATGAGATGGTATAAATTTGAGCTCTGTTCATCCGTGTTATTCTAGTTCTTCAGATGGGAAAGGCAGCGAATTTAAGCGAATTTGACAAATTCCAAATAGCAATGAGCAGACGACTGAATTATAGCATTTCCGAGACGGTAATCCTTGTAGGTTGCTCACGGTCAGTCGTGGTTGGTACCTTTAAAATGTTGTCCGAGGAAGGGAAAACTACGAACCTCTTTCTTGGTGTGGGCGGTCTAAGTCTAATCGAGGTGAGCGAAAGCTCTCCTATATGGTTCTAGCTACTGAAGAAATGCTGTGGCGCAACTCATCAGCAAGATGAATGCTGGTAACGGGAGTAACGCTTCGCAACACAGAGTACATGGAATCTTGCTGAAAATGGAGCGGCGTAACCGCACACTGCTCCGACTGTCCATGATATACTCGGTTCACCATCATCGATAGCGCCTACAATGGATAAGAGAGCATCCAAATTGGACCTTGAATGTCTAGAAGAAGATCGTCTTGTCCGACAAATCTCGTTTCCTCTTGCACTATATAGACGTCGTGTGCGTCGTTTACCCGCGGAAGGTTTGGCAGCACGATGCACCGTGGGAAGAAACCAAGCCGTCTGAGAAAGTGTAATGCTTTGGGTTTTGTTCTGCTGGAAAATTCTGTGCCCACACATTTATGTGCAAGAAGCTATGACATAACCACCTACTTAAACATTGCAGACCATGTATCATTCTTTCATGGCTACGCTTTTTCCTCTAGTAGCGACTTTTTTAGCAAGATATTGCGTCATGTCACACTGCCATTGAAGCTGTTTTTAGAAAAAAATTAAACAGCAAATGGATGCTGAAGATACGTTTACTTGTTCGAAAAACGCTGTGTAAATCGTATAGGATTTACACAGCGAGAAATTAGCATAACAGCGGAACGAGCAGGCAGAACGGACTGAAAGACCACTCAGGAGATAGACTAGAGTCCGGTACGGTAGGGCATGCACATATATGCAGCATGACGTAGGAGGAGGAGTATCGGGAGGGTTTAAAGCACACGGGCGGTGTACGCCCAGCAATTCGGTGAAAGCTATTGCACGGTGTACATAGGTTAGAACGAAGTTGCTGCCACCGTGTGATATGGTCAACAGGCAATCCAGTAGACGACATCTGAATGACTTTACCCGAGGTCGCGTCATTGGGGAGTTGGAAGAAGGTCGAAGTGTGACTAGTGTGGCCGAGAAGTTCCGAATCGCTCAGAGCATCGTTTCATGAGCTTGGACAGCATTTTCAACGACAGGAACAGCTGTCCGAGAGCTTAGCAGTGATCGTCCACGAGCAACCACGGCGGCGGACGACCGAGAAAATCGCAAGACACATGCAACAGACAACTGGACGTCCGTTATCGCGTTTTACCGTGGCCAGGAGGCTGCACAAAGGTGGTCTATTTGCACGACGACCAGTACGGTGGGTGCCATTAACGCCTGCTCACCGGAGACAGCGGCTTCTGTGGTGCCAGGAACACAATACCTGGACACATCAGCAATGGGGTCCAGTTCTCTTTCCGGATGAGAGCCGATTTTGTCTGACGAGCGATTCGGGATGTATACACATCTGGAGAGAGCAGGGAACACGCAATCACACCTCCGACATCATCGAAAGGGACCGGTTTGGAGGTGACGGGGTTCTCGTTTGGGGTGGTATCATGCTTGGTAGCCGTACTGACCTCCATATCTTTCAAAGAGGTTCAGTCACTGGTGTCCGCTACTGAGACGAGGTTATCCTGCCTCACATGCGTCTGTCTAGAGGTGCTGTGGGTCCAGAGTTCCTCTTTATGGAGGACAACGCTACACCTCGTCATACAGTGGCTGTCGCAGAGCTGTTGGAGACTGATGATATTGAACGCATGGATTGGCCCGCAAGGTCTCCGTTCCTAAATCCAATCGAACACGTGTGGGACCTTCTCGGAAGACGCTTGGCAGCACATCACCAACCGCCAGCAACGATTCCTCAGCTGGGATTGGCGCTGCAAAAGGAATGGGCAGCGATGCCTCAACAGCTCCTTGACAACCTAGTCCTCAGCATGAACAGACGTCGTAAATCCTGCAACGCAGTCAGGGGTGATCGTATCTTCTACTAAAGACTGGAATTTTCTTGGCAGCCGCCTGTCACATGGACGTTTCTGTCTTCTGTCCAGTTGTGCTCGAAGCTACCTTTTCAATAAAGTGCCTTTGTATCCTTTGGATTCCTTGTTTGGACGGTTTTGATCACTTGTCCCATATTCTTACATCTTGGGGATCTTATGGTATGATTTGAGTCGATGTGGAGGGTGTCACGTCAATTCGTCGCGTGCGTCAATTCGTCGACTACGTCAATTCGTCGCGTGCGTCAATTCGTCGCGTGCGTCAATTCGTCGCGCGTCAATTCGTCGACCACGACGATTCTTCGCGCGTCAATTCGTCGCGGACAAATTCGTCGACAACGTCAATTCGTCGACTACGTCAATTCGTCGCCTGCGTCAATTCGTCGCGCGTCAATTCGTCGACCACGACGATTCGTCGCGCGTCAATTCGTCGCGGACAAATTCGTCGACCACGTCAATTCGTCGACTACGTCAATTCGTCGCGTTTACAGATTTTGGTTACATACAAAACGAATGCAGGAAAACGTACGATTTCGAACGTCTTGCTCCCTGATCAAATTTATAGTTTGGACACGCAGACAGGATAGGAATATTACGTTTTTCTTTGGCACTAAAAATATTAGACGGTAAACGGTTTTTGGAAGGGGGCAGGGCCCGGTTGGACAGAGCCCCCCCCCCTTACACAAAATATTCGTAAGATCTACAGTTTCCAATTCAGAACCACCAAATCAGGTATCCTATCTTATAGTACTCTAACTTAGACGGTTGTCAGTTTTTGGAACGGGTCAAGGCCCGGGGCGTCAGAGGCCCCCCCCCCCGTACATACAAAATTTTCGTAAAATCTAGTTTTCATTTCAGAACCATCAAATTTGGTATACTATCTCATGGTACTCTAACACAAACGCTGGACGGTTTTTGGTAGGGGTTGGTGCCCGCGGGTTCGGAGCCCCCCTCATAAAAAATTTCGTAAAATCTACAGTTTTCATCTTAGAACCACCAAATTTGGTATACTATCTTATGGTACTCTAACTTAGTTGGCAGACCGTTTTTGGAACGGGTCAAGGCACGGGGGTCAGAGCCCCCCACATACAAAATTTTCTTAAAAACTACATTTCAAAATTGCCTTTATTCTTCAGTAAAATAACATTTCTATGTACATGACAATGGAATTCTGCCAATAAATACAGCGGTATATACATCAGCTGGAAAGTTCCAGTGAAACGTAAAACAAAATATTGTTAAAATCATAAAAAGAATATTTCGCCACGTAGGGCGAAGGAGAGGCAGACAATAAAGCACGAGCGATACAAACGAAAATGTTTACCTACAGTATTGTAGACAGGGCAAGACATGATTCTATACTATGCACAAATTCCAATTAAGCATTACTACCATACTAAAGATTAAACATTAGGTACTAATTCACAGAAATGCAACAGTGATGCTACATTCAAAATTTACAACATATGTACAGAAGTATTCAGTGACAAGGGGAAATAACGCTAAATGTACTCAGAAGGGCATCTTGTTGCATTAAATTATACACACAGTGACTAATATTTTAAAAAAATATTCAACATAATGAAGGGGACATTGCGTGGGCAGTAAACTGTGCAGAAGGAAGAATTATATACAACAACATAAAACCCAACATTATCGAAGAGAACATGGGAAACATATTGAGCTATCTTCAATGGCACATTAAAACAGAAAAATCACAAATAGCGAAGCACCAAAATTAATACGTAAAAACATGATTTGTTACAGTGAACGTAGGCGACAACAAAAATCCCACTTATAGGTTGAGATGTAACTGCAAATTGTGGATATGGAACCACCCAGCCGATTGGGCCCAAGTGGATTGAAAAACGCTATCGGTGTTTGTTGAGGCAGCACGAGAGTGCTCCATTTGGAGGCGAGTGGTTAACCGTGCTAGGAAGCGTCTCCGAATGATAGCACTTGCCTCCTGAGGAGGTGGAATAAGAGCGGGGAAGCGTTGTTGAAGATGGAAAGCATAGACAGTGAACTTCACAAGAAGAAAAATATAACGGCACACAGGAGGCAAGTGAGTAGGTGGATGCTTTGTTTGGAGTAGCCAAGCATATGCAAGAAATGGTAACGATCGAGCACAAATTCGATCAGCAAGACGAAATGCTGTGTTTAGGACTGGCAGGAGAACGGGGCAGAATAGGTATTGATGTTGGACGTCGCTGACTTCAGGGCAAAAGGAGCACTGCGGAGAGGTGAGAAGGGTCATGCGAAACAGTACTGATGGGGCTGGGAGACGAAGGTGAAGAAATTGCCAATGGACATTGAGTTCAAGAGGGGAGGAAAGGGGGAGGTAGATGCTGTCCAGATGGCGGGGAGAAGAGAAGGAGGAGCAGAATGAACAGAAAGTGGAAGTGCGGGAGGGGAAAGAAGAAGCCAATAAAGAGAAGAGGAGGAGAGAGAAGTAACTAGAACCGGGGAGCTACGAATGAGGAGAAAGAACGGTAGGGAAAGAGGAGCAGAGGGGACCGAGAAGAACCATCAGGTGAAGCGAGGAGTGGAAAGAGGCTCCAAAGCGCTGTGCGAAGAAGAAGATATTCGTTAGCAAGAGTAATGGTTGGAGATAGAAACAGGGAAGAAAGAGGTCTCCAGGTTAGATCAGAAGTTACGAGAGAACGGACAGTTATCACACCAGAGCGGATCCAATGAGGAAAGTAAAAGTAAGGGAGGTTAGGAGGGTGAATAAGAGAAGAGAAGAAGAGAGGTTCATCTAGGAGATCAAGAGTTGAAGAAGGAAATGAACGGAGAAGAGGAAGCGAACGAAAGAGAGAAAGGCCCTCTCGCAGGACAGGAGGGAGGTGGGACGGGAGAAGAGAGTATGCATCCATCTTCAGAAACAGTAGGAAGGTGAAAGATGGGTCACGGAAAGAAGCTAGAACATTCAAGGTAGTGGTAAGGGACGGAACAGTTGAAGTGGCAAGGCGAATGAAATGAATAATGCGATGAGTTTTATAAAGGAAAGCTGGATCAGGAAGCTGGATGCCACCCAAAGAGGCTGGCAGATGAAGCGTGGCAGGTTTAACCCAGTGATGTGAAGACCAGATGACGGAAGTTGAGAGGCGAGTGATGGTCATCATTTGTGACACGGGCACAACCGTCAACATCCAAGAGTATTCGCATAGAGAGATAAGTTGTCGACGAACAACGGCTGCTCGTTGACGGAACGATGTGAAAGGGCGGGCCTTACTCCAGTAGGCAGCAGTCCGTTGTATCCGGGGAAGAAGAGCAGTCCAGGTGGCAGATGCAGAAGCCAAGGGCAATCCGACATACGCACCGAGGATCTTCTGTGTAGTGGCTGTCCACTGCGCACCCCAAGGAGCATCAGTGCGGGCAGCCCATGCCCCGCACCATAAGCCAGTACTTTTAGTGGCATTCAGCGCTGCTCCAGATAATGCAACATACTGTTGATATACAGAATACAGGCGATCAAATTGAGATTCATCCCGGACGCAAAAGGTCACATCATCAGCATAGGCGGTGAAAATTATTCGATGATGACGAGTACTAGCCACTGTCGGCGGTAGGACATCCAGGAGTGATCTTCGGGCTGCTAACAGGAAAGGCTCAAAAGCGAGAGCGAATAGCTGGCCGGAGAGCGGACATCCTTGCCGGATGCCTCGCTTAAACGGAATTGGAGCGGTTAGAAATGTGGCCGCTCGAACATGGAAACTAGCTCCCTGATAAAGGGCCAAGAGTGCGGAAGAAAAGGTAGGAGGAAAGCCAAATTGTGAAAGGACAACAGAGAGATAAAAATGAGAAACGTTATCAAAAGCGGACTTTTGATCCAGATTGAGGAAGGCAAGAGGTTCACAAAAAGAGCGAGCGAGGAAGTGAAGATGAAGGAGAAGAGAAACGTTAGTGGAAATAGTCCGACCAGGCACAGTGTATGTCTGGTCAGGAGAAATAACGAAAGAGAGAACAGAATTAAGGCGACGGGATAAGAGTTTTGTATAGAACTTATAGTCAGTGTTTAGGATGGAGATAGGGCGCCAGTTTCCAAGATCCAAGAGGTCACCCTTCTTAGGAAGGAGGATGGTGTGTGCCAAAGTAAAGTCGGGCGGTAACGCAGGAGAGGAAAAAGCAGACGAGAAACACGCAGACAGAAAAGGCAGAAGGCACGGTAGAAAAGCACGATAAAAGGACAGAGGAAGGCCGTCAGGTCCAGGAGCGGCATGAGGATTGAGAGTAGCGAACGCCTCGCGGAGTTCGCGAAGAGAGAAAGGAGAGAGTAAAGAAGTAGATAAAGTAGAGGGGACCTGAGGAAGAGAGGAGAGAAGAGGAGAAGCTAATGAGGATGAAGACTGCGTTACCGCACTGTACTTGGCGATGAAATACTGTCTGGTGAAAGTGCATAGCTTCGATGGGTTCGAAGTGATGGAACCATCCTGGAGGCGAAGATGACGCAAAGATGTAGCAGAACGATGTTGAGATTCCAAGGCGGTTAAGTAATCGTGAGAATCAGCTGTAGGGGAGAGATGCAAGAAATGCATCCTGCAGGCTGCATCGGATGCGCGAGGAAGAAGCAAAGCATGGAGATCTGCCAGATAGCCGGGGTATTGCGGATCATCAAGAGAGAGCATCGACAATAGAGCACGTAGATTCGCAATTTTCATATCGCTCTCATTCCGAGAGGCATGGGAGTAGCGCCGTACAAAAAGGACCAAGTCATGTTTGACACTGAGCCACAGTTGCATCGCGTCGGACGTAGTATCAAGAAGGGGCTGACGACTTCGGAGGAACTCACGCACAGCAACACAAAATTGTTGATCATCCAGGAGCGAGTCCGGAAAAGTCCATACTCGTTGAGTCCTTGAAGGTGAAGGCGAAACACACACCGACAGACTGACAATACTGTGGTCTGAAGCGGCGGAAGGATGATGGGCAGCAGCTGCGATCGACGGGAGAAGAGCAGTCGAAACATAAAATTTATCCAACCGTGCTGCCGTAGTGCTGCCATGGATGGAAGAGCGCCAGGTAAAAGAGATTTCCGACGGGTGTAGATGCCGGAACGCATCAACCAATTGAAAATCATCAACTAGCTGGGAAATCTGTAATACACGTTGTCTGCGGTATTCTCCAACGGTTGAATTGCGGTCAAGGGCCGGCAACAACGTACAATTGAAATCTCCGCCGATGAGAATGTATTCAGACGGTGGGATGCATGACAGCTCTGTACGGAGTGTGGAGAGAAGATCAGGTAACAGACGTTCATCACAGGGGACATATATGTTAAAAACATGATAGGTCACGTTTTCAATGCAAAAGACAGCGACCTGGAGGTTGTCCACATGTAAGGCACGAATCACTGGCGTCGAAATCAGAGGGAGTAGGCGGTGATGGATCCCAAGTGCAAGGCCACCATTCCGTCCAACTCGATAAGCATGGTGAAAATCGTAGGGCCAAGCCCGCCAACGAGAGAACAAAGTGGTAGCAGAGCAATTGGTCTCTTGGAGCAAGAGAAGATCTGCGTGTAGAGGCGCCAAGTCCTCATACACTAGAGCATTTCTAGGAGAAGCAGAGAACCCTCTGCAGTTAAGTGTGACCACCTTGAATCGGTAGGTCCTTCCCAGGTCGACACGCACGTGCGCTGGAATCTGTTATTTTCTTCGCTTGCTTCTTCATTCTGTCAACACTAAATTTGAGATCGGGATAGGAAAGCACAAGATTTCGATACACAGATATCACACTAGAAACTTGGGTTAGAACAGTAGGAAGATCAAGCAAATGACGTGCAACAAACTGATTAAAGAATCTAGGATGTTTATGAGAGCATAATACTTCATATATTTTATGAAGAGAAAGCGGACCTACCGGTATATCCGCCTTCGCTTCAGCTAGGTATCGGAGAAAAGAATCTAGGGAAAGCACTGGTGGTGGAGTCTTAGAACCTGGAATCACAGCAGGGTGTCGACTTGTTCGTGGCGAAGTACGACGTTGAGAGGAGGAGCGGGAAGATGAGTCAACAGAACGACCTCTTGCAGCACCGATGCGAGGAGGGAGCGGAGTCTGCGGAGCACTCCAGGACTCCCGTCGAGCAGGCTTGCTGGTAGTTGTAGGGTCAGAGTGATTGCCAGAAGTGTCACTAGCAGTAGGGCAGTCCATGTCAGTAACTGTACTTGGAGTGTCTTCATCCGAAGGAAGATGAAGGTCAGCAGTCAGGTTAGCTGGAGCTGCAAGGTACGTGGGCGGAGCTGTCGGTACCAGATGAGGAAAGTCCTCTGTCAACAATTGTGGGGCAGGACCCCGTGGAGGAAGGCCCGATGGCAGAGCAGGTTGAAGTTCTGAAGACATCTCCTTAGAAACGGTAGGGGTGGACGACACAGGGCTGTCACGAGTGACGTTTGGTCCCGAAGACTGAGGTACAGCAGGGCGGCGGAAGCACTCACTACGTTGATGGCCATACGCCTTACAAGTCTGACAATGAAAGGAGGTTAAAACGTCGATGCGTCGGATTTGATCTCCACATTTTACAGTGAAGAGAGTAGGAAAAGACTTGATATGTTCATCCGAAGAAAATACTACTCGCGCAACTCGTCGGGCACTTTCAATCGAACGATCATCCTCGTCCTTTGGAGCAGCGGAGTGTGTGGTAATGTTACCCACAACACGACCGGATTGCATAAGAAAAGCACAAAGCATAGCATCTGTGACTTCAGGATGTACTGGGTACATCGAGACCGTTACTGGTCTCTGGGCGACAGGCTCAGGAAATAATTGGTGATCACCAACAACCAGCCCAGTCTGTAAGACAGAGGTAGCATCTGCCGCATGAAAAAAATAAACAATGACACTCGGCCCTCTGCGCGACATAAAACTACAGTTTTCAATTCAGAACCACCGAATCTGGTATACTATCTCATGGTACTCTAACTTAAAGGCTAGACGGTTTTGGGAAGGGTTGGAGCCCGGGGGTCAGACACCCCCAAATAAAGACTTTTTCGTAAAATCTACAGTTTTCAATTTAGAACCACCAAATTTGGTATAGTATCTCATGGTACTCTAACTTAGACGCTAGACGGTTTTTTGAAGGGGTTGCAGCCCAGGGGTCAGCCCCCTCAAAAAATTTCGTAAAATCTACAGTTTTCATCTTAGAACCACCAAATTTGGTACACTATCTTATGGTACTCTAACTTAGACGGCAGACCGTTTTTGGAACGGGTCAAGGCCCGGGGGTCAGAGCCCCCTCATATAAAATTTTCTTAAAAACTACAGTTTTCAATTCAGAACCACCTAATCTGGTATACTATCTCATGGTACTCTAACTTAGACGCTAGACGGTTTTTGGAAGGGGTTGGAGCCCGGGGGGTCAGACACGCCCCCGAATAAAAACTTTTTCGTAAATACTTCAGTTTTCAATTTAGAACCACCAAATTTGGTATACTATCTCATAGTACTCTATCTTAGACGCTAGAAGGTTTTTTTGAAGGTGTTGCTTGCAGCCCGGGGGTCGCCCCCCTCATAAAAATTTCGTAAAATCTACAGTTTTCATATTAGAACCACCAAATTTGGTATACTATCTTATGGTACTCTAACTTAGACGACAGACCGTTTTTGGAACGGGTCAAGGCACGGGGGTCAGAACCCCACATACAAAATTTTCTTAAAAACTACAGTTTTCAATTCAGAACCGCCTAATCTGGTATACTATCTCATGGTACTCTAACTTAGACGCTAGACGGTTTTGGGAAGGGTTTGGAACCCGGGGGGTCAGACCCCGCCCCCGAATAAAAACTTTTTCGTAAAATCTACATTTCAAAATTGCCTTTATTCTTCAGTAAAATAACATTTCTATGTACATGACAATGGAATTCTGCCAATAAATACAGCGGTATATACATCAGCTGGAAAGTTCCAGTGAAACGTAAAACAAAATATTGTTAAAATCATAAAAAAAATATTTCGCCACGTAGGGTGAAGGAGAGGCAGACAATAAAGCACGAGCGATACAAACGAAAATGTTTACCTACAGTATTGTAGACAGGGCAAGACATGATTCGATACTATGCACAAATTCCAATTAAGCATTACTACCATACTAAAGATTAAACATTAGGTTCTAATTCACAGAAATGCAACAGTGATGCTACATTCAAAATTTACAACATATGTACAGAAGTATTCAGTGACAAGGGGAAATAACGCTAAATGTACTCAGAAGGACATCTTGTTACATTATATTATACACACAGTGACTAATATTTTAAAAAAATATTCAACATAATGAAGGGGACATTGCGTGGGCAGTAAACTGTGCAGAAGGAAGAATTATATACAACAACATAAAACCCAATCTACAGTTTTCAATTTAGAACCACCAAATTTGGTATACTATCTCATGGTACTCTAACTTAGACGCTAGACGGTTTTTGGAAGGGGTTGGAGCCCGCGTGTCGGGCCCCCCTCATAAAAAATTTCGTAAAATCTACAGTTTTTATCTTAGAACCACCAAATTTGGTATACTATCTTATGGTACTCTAACTTAGTCGGCAGACCGTTTTTAGAACGGCTCAAGGCACGGGGGGGGGGGTCAGAGTTCCCCACATACAAAATTTTCTTAAAAACTACAGTTTTCAATTCAGAACCACCTAATCTGGTATACCATCTCATGGTACTCTAACTTAGACGATAGACGGTTTTTGGAAGGGGTTGGAGCCCGGGGGTCAGACACCCCCCCCGAATAAAAACTTTTTTGTAAATACTACAGTTTTCAATTCAAAACCACCAAATTTGGTATACTATCTCATGGTACTCTAACTTAGACGCTAGACGGTTTTTTGAAGGGGTTGCAGCCCAAGGGGTCAGCCCCCCTCAAAAAATTTCGTAAAATCTACAGTTTTCATCTTAGAACCACCAAATTTGGTACACTATCTTATGGTACTCTAACTGAGACGGCAGACCGTTTTTGTAACGGGTCAAGGCCCGGGTGGTCAGAGCCCCCTCATATAAAATTTTCTTAAAAACTACAGTTTTCAATTCAGAACCACCTAATCTGGTATACTATCTCATGGTACTCTAACTTAGACGCTAGACGGTTTTTGGAAGGGGTTGGAGCTCGGAGGGTCAGACCCCCCTCCGAATAATTTTTTTTTTGCAAAATCTACAGTTTTCAATTTAGAACCACCAAATTTGGTATACTATCTCATGGTACTCTAACTTTAGACCGTTTTTGGAACGGATCAAGGCCCGGGGGTCAGAGCCCCTACATACAAAATTTTCTTAAAAACTACAGTTTTCAATTCAGAACCACCAAATCTGGTATACTATCTCATGGTACTCTAACTTAGACGCCAGACGGGTTTTAGAATGGGTTGGAGCCCGGGGGGTCAGAACACCCCCCGAATAAAAACGTTTTCGTAAAATCTACAGTTTTCAATTTAGAACCACCAAATTTGGTATACTATCTCATGGTACTCTAACTTAGACAGTAGACCGTTTTTGGAAGGAGTTGGAGCCCGGGGGTAAAGCCCCCCCGCATAAAAATGCCGCGTAAAATCTACAGTTTTCAATTTATAACCACCAAATTCGGCATACTCTCTCATGGTACACTAACTTAGACGGTAGACCGTTTTTGGAACGGGTCGGGCACGGGGTCAGAGTCCCTCCGCCCATAAATATTTTTCGTAAAAACTAAAGTTTTCAATTTAGAGCTACCAAATTTGGTATACTATATAATCGTGTTCTAAATTAAACGGTAGACGGTTTTCAGAACGGGTCGGGGCAAGGGTGGTCACCCCCCCCTACGCACAAACTTTCGTAAAATCTATAGTTTTCAATTTAGAACCACCAAATTTTGTATATTATCTCATGGTACTCTAACTTAGACGGTAGAAGGTTTTTGGAACGGATCAAGGCCCGGGGGTAAGACCCCCCCACATACAAAATTTTCTTAAAATCTTTATTTTTCGATTCAGAACCACCAAATTTTGTGTCATGAAACTCTAACTTAGCGGGAGACGGTAAGTGAAAGCGCAACATTATTAACTTGATTTGTTATGCAAACCTTATAAATACGACCACAGCGATTAAAAGTTACTAAAGAGTCCTTGTAAGTAATATTTTTTGACCGAGTGCAAGTACAATTTACGAAATGTCAACAGGTCAAAATATCTAAAGTAACAATGAAATTTGGTATATTTCTTTTTTCTTTCTTTTTTATTTCAGTTTTGACACTTGTATTAAGTTTTAAAAACATATATTTCTCCTGTCGTATACATTCATTGTGCTTTAAACAGAATTTCTTACCATGTTTTGGGTATTTTGTTTCGTGTGGTTGCAGTTTTTTTAATGTTTTGGGCATTTCATTTTGTGTGGTTACTTCTTTTTATGTTTTGGGCATTTTACTTTGTATGGGTGTTTTTGTTATGTTTTTGTTCTTTTCTTTTCTGTGGTGGTTGTAATGTCGACAGGATGAAAAGGGGAAACTGTGGACAGTCACGATGCCTACTTGCTTCTAATTTTTTTTTCAAATACAGCACATGATTTTGTATTGAGTTATACCACTTAATCATTAAGCGACTACAGGTTTCTTTATATATGAACGTTTTCTTAGAGCCTTTTGTTTCCTCTACCTAGCTTTTTCGGTTCCGCAATTTCTTTTTTTGGTTTTAGAATATTTTCCTTATTATTAATCTATTTTCTCATGCAAACTCTTTATGTAAGGTATGTTTGTTCTATCGAAGTATTTTGCAATTATACGTGAAGCCCTGTTGCTGAAGTAAAAAAAAATATTTCCAACTGAAACAACGCAGTTCAGATATTTTCCCGCTGTTAACTCAAAGAATGAAGACAAAAACAACAAATCTGTGCAAGGGTTGAGGCATGAGACAGTACTTACTGGTAACCAGGCAAAGTTTTAAGGAAGAATGAGCTTAAGAATTTCTAACTGCAACAAAAAGAGCATCCGCACTGTATCCCTCCCCATTCCCTAGTGCCGGCCTTTGGACGTCTTGAAAGAGAGGTCTTAAGGACACATCTGTATCGTAATTGCCTGAGCATTCGCGACGATCTTATGGTGTCGTAGTAGAAAAACACACTTTCTACTTCGCCTAAATTGCTTGGATGTAATGCCAACGAACAAAGTTTTGCTCTCGCATTGGATTTCTGTTGCTTTTGATGGAATACTTTTCCCCTGGGGTTCACCACTTTCACTATAGTCTTCAGGACAGGCGGCAATAAACCCCAACGTAAAACACCAATTTCACGGCAATTAACTGCAATTAGCGAAAGAGAGGGGCGGTACAGGAAATAAGTCGAACGAGACAGATCTGAACTTAGAAAGTCGGGGGAAGGTGTTGCATGAAAAACTGTGTTTGGCTTACAGATCATTTGGCACGTAGGGACGTGGGTTTCGTTTAATATGTTACGGGGTAAACAAATTGTCTTTTCAGTATAACAATTTTCTTTCATACGCATGGTGCAACACAAAAAATTTGAATTTATTTTTGAGAATTAGCATGACGCCTACCAGCCCAGAGTACAGCTGCCCAGTCCGCGCCTGCTGCCGCCTCCGGAACCTGGCTCCCGGGTTCTTCGCATCTGTTGATTATCCGCCTGGAGCGTCCCAGCTGTAAAATACATGTACCTCTGCGTTTTGGAAAAACAAAAGATAAGATGCCGATCCTTAAAATTAACCACTTCTTGTGACCGCAGGTACGAAAATCTTGAACTTCGCTTAAACCCTAACTGGAGGAACAAGCTTCACGTGATTGTCTGTATTCTGAGTGTTTTATTGAATGGTTGCTCATTAGTTCGTAGTCGACTGGAGAACAGAGAACGTGCTTGTTGAAACCTTTGTTGTGCGTTGTCAAGTGATAATAGTGGAAATATATCATTCTAAATATTTTGGAAAGAGAAAGTGCATTGTTTTCCGAAGGCACTATGCAGATGAAGAATGCAACATAAATAGTTAACTCACAAAAAGAAAATGATTTGCTGAAATGGAAAGGGTATTTATTTTGCCATAACAGAGTGCGAGGTGATTTACGGTATTGTCACTGTATTGAAAGAAATTATGGAAATTGTACTGGCTTTGCTAGTACTATTCTTATTGGAGATGAACACAGGATGCGCAATGAGAAACCACATAATCATGCTCCAAGACCGGAGAAAAGTCATGTTGTTGTTGCAAGAGCGCAAATAAAAGAACGAGGGAGAAATACGGACGAAGCCCCTGCACAAATTATTCAAACCGTGACAACGTCAATGGCTACAGTAAATGCAGCTTACATGCCTAATATGGATGCACTAAGGCAAGTTGTAAAAAAGAGAAGACATGCCAAGACATGCCTGCGGAGCCTACGACTTCAGAACGGATCGATGCCCCAATAAATTTACAGGAGAAGATGGTGCAAAATTTCTTGGCAGAGATAGCGCATTTGGACATCAAAGAATTATTTTATTTTTAACAGAGAATAATTTACGAAAGCTTAAAGAAGCACTCCTCTGGATTATGGATGGGACATTTGAAACTTGTCCAACCCTTTTTAGGCAATTATGTCCCATTCATGCTATGGTTGAAACGAATCCAGAGATGCACAGACTTGTCATACTACTTTATGGGTTACTTTCCAATAAGTATAAATAATATAATACTATTATAAAGTATTTTTGTAGGATTTACAAGACTACGCATCAGACTATGATATTCAGCTTGCACCACAATATACGCATAATAATAGATTTTGAAATAGCTACCGTTATAATGCTGCTAAAAAGGAATTTGGAAGCAGCACACACAAATGTTGTTGGTTTCATCTCGGAAAAAAATGTGCTGAGGAATATCCATCCTCTGGCATAGCCTTGGAATATAAGGAAAACAGTGAGTTTGCTCTCAAAGTCAGACATTTGCAAGCACTCGCATTTTTTTCATCTGATGAAATTCCAGCTGCTTTTGAAGAAGTGAAATCAATTTTACTAGAATATGCAGATTCTGTAGTTCAATGGTTTGAGGAAAATTATGTTCTTGGAAAATTTCGTGGAAGCAGAAGAAACAATCCAAGCAGAAGCCCTCCGCTGTTCCCGCCAACAATTTGGTCAGTTAGTGAAAACAATTTATTTGGCTTTCCCAGAACACAAAACGAACTTGAAAGATTAGACAGACGCTGGAATACAATTCTGGGAGAGAAAAAACTGTGACTGTACGAAATAATTAGTGAAATTGCGAAAGAGCAGAGAACAACTATGGCTAAAATCGAAAGAGTGATAGCACAGATTCCAACAAATCCACCCAGAAGAGAAACGCTGGCAAGATAAAAAGGAATTCGAACTTCTTTGGTGCACAGAGACAATGCTAACATGCTGGACATTTTAAGAGGAATTGCATATAATTCTACCCTTTACTAAAATGTGCTGGTATTTCTCACTAATTGATTTATACCTTTTACTAACTTGTATTTGAATTTTTCAAGAATGTAATTCCGCCGAAGATGAAAGAATGTAAAACACAACGCAAAATTAAAAAAGTCAAAATTTTCAAAATAGCATGTCAAAAACATAAAATGTCAAAAAGTAATCCAAAATGTGAAGCATATAAAAATTCAAAATGCAATCCAAAATGTGAAACAAATAAAAATTCAAAATGCAATCACAAGTCACAAGCATTAGAAAAATGCGAAACGCTATGTAACAAGTACAACACAAAATAAAACAAATGCCAAAAAAAATGCATACGCTTTGTAAAATGTACAAAATAAAATAAATGCCATATTCACAAGGATTTCATGACGAGTCAAGTTAAAAATGAGCTTTTACTTAGACTTCAAATAATAATTACTAGCCTCTACACCTTTTTAAGTCTTTAATAAGTGCAACATCATTAACCTGACTTGTCATCAAACATTATCAATATGACCATAGCATACAATCACTTAAAAGACTTGTTAATGGATGAATTGAGGAATTACCAAGTTCAGCTGGTGAAAGTTAATGGCTGTTTATAGTTTTGTACTCGAGTAAATGCGCAACACAGTAAACTTGACTTTCTCTGAAAATTTTATGTATATGAGCACGGTTGATTGAAAACTGATAAAAAGGCTTAAGGCCTGTTTATTAATTTTTGTGCCTCAGTCAAAACGCAGTACCATAACCTTGGCATGTTATCGAAACCTTATGAATACGTCGGACTAAAAATTCCTAAAAAAGTTTACGCCTAAGGTCTTGTAACTAAAGTTTTGTGACAGGGTAAAACTGCAACATTAATAACTTGACATGTTATGTTAACGTTGTGAATATGAGCACGGCGGATTAAAGATTTCAACAAATAGCCTTTGGGATTAATGTGTTGTAGCTGAGTAAAAATGTAACATTATCTTGATTTTCTATATAAACCAAACTACGTGCTGAAATGGCCCAACTATATATACGTATACTTCAACCATATACCGAAGCGCTGACAAGGTGAAAACAAAAGTGCAATTTTGTACGGTCCCCTAACATTTTGTGGCCAGCCTACATGGAAGTGGACACCTTGATATCAAAAACATACTTTTTGTACGGTCCACAACAAATAGCAATGGACACGTCGCAATCTTTTGGGGGAGGGGGTTAACGACCACCGTGATCAATTCAGTGGGCTATAAGCAGTCGGACATTCCCAATTTTGGGCCACTGGTTCCTGGGAAGGGGGACAGCCAGTGCCAGAAGTCAAGCACAACGTCCATGATTCACCGGGATTTGAACCAGGATCCTTCTCGACAAGTGGTCAGAAGCCAGCGCCTAGATCACTCCGCCGCCGTAGCGGCACACGTTGAAATGTATTTTTCATACGGCCCCAAACGCTCTTATGGACAGACTAGATTGAACTGGACGCAAATAAATCATTAATATAATTTGTACTAGCAGGGATACCAGTTATTTGCCAGGTACATATTACTATTTGTGGAATCACCAAGTTCAGCTGGTGAAAGTTAATGAATGAAAAAGATATCCCTGCAATTTTCCAGTAAACTTATTTTAAATTTTTTGATTTAGTTAATTTAATTTTGCGAAACAAAAAAGAAAGAAAAAGGAATGGGTATACTTACATTCTAGGAGACATCTATAGAACTGCCGTACATGTGGCGTGTGCTTCTGTGAATCCGCAACACAGAAATGCGATGTACCTATGTGATGTCGATTGCGTACGACTTCACATTGGCATTGATCATCTTTTTCTTACCGTTTTGAATTCTGAATATCTGGAACTCTCTATTTACTTTACATTATATTTCTTCCTGATAAGCCGTTCGTTGGTAGTGAAAGCTAAACTATATAGATTTGTGTTTTTAATACACCATTAAACGCATATTTTTGCACTTTATTGTTATCTACAGTCCCTAACTTAGACCGTAGGTTGGTTAGTTGGTTGGTTGGTTGATGGTTTATGGTGCAAGGCCCTCAAAGGGCCAAAGAGCGCCTTAGAACGTAAATAGGGTATTCTTAAGAGTAAAAAACGGAACTTTTTAAGAAAATTTTGGATGGGGCTACCTTGACCCGGGCCCCGACCTCTTCCAAAAACCGTCTACCGTCTAAGTTAGATAACCATAAGTAGTATACCAAATCTGGTTGTCCTAAATTGAAAACTGTAGATTTTACGAAATTTTTATGAGGAGGGGGAGGGGCTCTCACCCCGGGGATCCAGCCCTTTCCAAAAACCGTCTAGCGTCTAAGTTAGAGTTTCATGATACCAAATTTGGTGGTTCTGAATTGAAAATTGTAGTTTTTAAGAAAATGTTGTATGTCTGTGTGTGTGTGTGTGCGGGGCGGGGGGGAGGGCTCCGACCCCCAGGGCCTTGACCCGTCCCAAAAACCGTCGACCGTCTAAGTTAAAGTACCATGAGATAGTATACCAAATTTGGTGGTTCTAAATTAAAAACTGTAGATTTTGCGAATTTTTATATGAAGGGGGCCTTTACCCCTTGGGCTGCAACCCCTTCAAAAAATCGTCGAGCGTCTAAGTTAGAGTACCATGCGATAGTATACCAGATTTGGTGGTTCTTAATTGAAAACTGCAGTTTTTAAGAAAATTTTGTATGTGGGGGCTCTGACCCCCGGGCCTTGATCCGTTCCAAAAACGGTCTACTGTCTACGTTAGAGTACCATGAGATAGTATACCAAAGTTGGTGGTTCTAAATTAAAAACTGTAAATTTTACAAAAAAAAAATTATTCGGGGGGTGTCTGACCCCCCGGGCTCCAACCCCTTCCAAAAACCGTCTAGCGTCTAAGTTAGACTACCATGAGATAGTATACCAGATTAGGTGGTTCTGAATTGAAAACTGTAGTTTTTAAGAAAATTTTGTATGTGGGGGGCTCTGACCCCACCTGCCTTGACCCGTTCCAAAAACGGTCTCTCGTCTAAGTTAGAGTACCATAAGATAGTATACCAAATTTGGTGGTTCTAAGATGAAAACTGTAGATTTTACGAAATTTTTTATGAGGGGGGGGGCTCCGACCCCGCGGGCTCCAACCCCTTCCAAAAACCGTCTAGCATCTAAGTTAGAGTACCATGAGATGGTATACCAAATTTGGTGGTTCTAAATTGAAAACTGTAGAATTTACGAAAAAGTGTTTATTCGAGGGGGGTCTGACCCCCGGGCTCCAACCCCTTCCAAAAACCGTCTAGCGTCTAAATTAGAGTACCATGAGACAGTATACCAGATTAGGTGGTTCTGAATTGAAAACTGTAGTTTTTAAGAAAATTTTGTATGTGGGGCGGGCTCTCACCCCCGGGCCTTGACCCGTTCCAAAAACGGTCTGCCGTCTAAGTTGGAGTACCATAAGATAGTATATGAAATTTGGTGGTTCTAAGATGAAAACTGTCGATTTTACGAAATTTTTTATGAGGGGGGGGGGGCTCCGACCCCGCGGGCTTCAACCAATTCCAAAAACCGTCTAGCGTCTAAGTTAGATTTTCATGATACCAAATTTGATGGTTCTGAAATGAAAACTAGATTTTACGAAAATTTTGTATGTACGGGGGGGGGTAGCTCTGACTCCCCGGGCCTTGACCCGTTCCAAAAACCGACAACCGTCTAAGTTAGAGTACTATGAGATAGGATACCAAATTTGGTGGTTCTAAATTGAAAACTGTAAATTTTACGAAAAATTGTTTATTCGGGGGTCTCACCCCCGGGCTCCAACCCCTTCCAAAAACCGTCTAGCGTCTAAGTTAGAGTACCATGAGATAGTATACCCGATTAGGTGGTTCTGAATTGAAAACTGTAGTTTTTAAGAAAATTTTGTATGTGGGGCGGGCTCTCACCCCCGGGCCTTGACCCGTTCCAAAAACGGTCTGCCGTCTAAGTTAGAGTACCATAAGATAGTATACCAAATTTGGTGGTTCTAAATTGAAAACTGTAGAATAAGTGTTTATTCGAGGGGGGTCTGTCCCCCCGGGCTCCAACCCCTTCCAAAAACCGTCTAGGGTCTAAATTAGAGTACCATGAGATAGTATACCAGATTAGGTGGTTCTGAATTGAAAACTGTAGTTTTTAAGAAAATTTTGTATGTGGGGGCTCTCACCCCCCGGGCCATGACCTGTTCCAAAAACGGTCTGCCGTCTAAGTTGGAGTACCATAAGATAGTATATGAAATTTGGTGGTTCTAAGATGAAAACTGTCGATTTTACGAAATTTTTTATGAGGGGGGGGCTCCGACCCCGCGGGCTTCAACCAATTCCAAAAACCGTCTAGCGTCTAAGTTAGATTTTCATGATACCAAATTTGATGGTTCTGAAATGAGAACTAGATTTTACGAAAATCTTGTATGTACGGGGGGGGAGCTCTGACTCCCTGGGCCTTGACCCGTTCCAAAAACCGGCAACCGTCTAAGTTAGAGTACTATGAGATAGGATACCAAATTTGGTGGTTCTAAATTGAAAACTGTAAATTTTACGAAAAAGTGTTTATTCAGGGGTCTGACCCCCGGGCTCCAACCCCTTCCAAAAACCGTCTAGCGTCTAAGTTAGAGTACCATGAGATAGTATACCAGATTAGGTGGTTCTGAATTGAAAACGGTGGTTTTTAAGAAAATTTTGTATGTGGGGCGGGCTCTCACCCCCGGGCCTTGACCCGTTCCAAAAACAGTCTGCCGTCTAAGTTAGAGTACCATAAGATAGTATACCAAATTTGGTGGTTCTAAGATGAAAACTGTCGATTTTACGAAATTTTTTATGAGGGGTGGGGCTCCGATCCCGCGGGCTCCAACCCCTTCCAAAAACCGTCTAGCGTCTAAGTTAGAGTTTCATGATACCAAATTTGATGGTTCTGAAATGAAAACTAGATTTTGCGAAAATGTTGTATGTCAGGGGGGGGAACTCTGACTCCCCGGGCCTTGACCCGTTCCAAAAACCGACAACCGTCTAAGTTAGAGTACTATGAGATAGAATACCTGATTTGGTGGTTCTGAATTGAAAACTGTAGATCTTACGAATATTTTGTGTATGGGGGGCTCTGACCAACCGGGCCCCTGACCCGTTCCAAAAACCGTCTAAGTTAGAGTACCATGAGATAATATACCAAATTTGGTAGTTCTAAATTGAAAACTATATCTTACGGCAATTCTGTAGGGAGGGGGTGGGCTCTACCCCCCCTCTCTGCAACCGCTTCCCAAAACCGTCTACAGTCTAAGTAAGAATACCACGAGATAGTATACCAGATTTGGTGGTTCTGAATTGAAAACTGTAGATTTTACGAAAATTTTGTATATGGGGGGCTCTGACCAACCGGGCCCTGCCCCTTTCCAAAACTGTGGCTGATTGTTCTTTTTCTGGCGCTCTTTGGCCAAACCTGGCCCTTGCGCCACTAAAATCCACTAACCAACCAACCAACCCTTTCCAAAAACCGTTTACCGTCTAATATTTTTAGTGCTAAAGAAAAACGTAATATTCCTATCTTGTCTGCGTGTCCAAACTTTATAAATTTGATCAGGGAGCAAGAAGTCCGAAATCGTACGTTTTCCTGCATTCATTTTGTATGTAACCAAAATCTGTAAACGCGACGAATTGACGTAGTCGACGAATTTGTCCGCGACGAATTGACGCAGTCGACGAATTGACGCGCGACGAATTAACGCGCGACGAACTGACGCAGTCGACGAATTGACGCGCGACGAATTGACGTAGGCGACGAATTGACGCGCGATGAATCGTCGCAGTCGACGAATTGACGCACGCGACGAATTGACGTAGAACCGATGTGGAGCACTTCTGCACGACGTTACATTCGAAAAACCGTGTCGTCCTTAATTTTTGCACGCTAGTGTACATACTACTTAACATGTTAGAATGAGACTGGTAAAAAGCAATTTTTATCTTTTCGTGTCGTTATTTGTCTAAAGTACTTGTATAATAAAAAATGATTTCTTATACAAAAATGATCTTTAAGAGAACGATGAAGAGAATTACATAAAAGTCATTCAAGTGCAGCTCACCAGGGGAAAAACAAAGATGGATGTGCGCTCTTCAACGAAGCCCATAAATGAAGACACTGGGACAGGATGGGCAAACAGGATTGGAAATTGGTCCATTTTGAGATTCATGCTTAAAGTAAGATGCGGACTTCTACGTAGGAACATGATATCAATGAGTATGGTTTCTCGACAATCCACTTGAACGACACACTTAAAAATTGAGGATGGGGCAAATGAATTCGAACGATGTCGAGGGAAGGTCATAACTTGACTCCAAACGCCCAGGATAGGGACAGACGTTCTGCTGAACTCCAATGAGTAGTAGACAAAATCAAGTTTACGATGAACTTTGGATCTGGACGAGAAAAACGAGGGTGAAGGCAAGTGTGCCGTAAAAGGGACAGCAAAGCAAAATATGATTTGCAATGATGGTTCTGCAACGTAGGAAGTTGAAATGTTTTACTCGATTCCAGGGATGTATAGCTGAACTAACTCGCAATAGGAATTATGTCTAATTATGAAGCCTGGTCCTTTTTTTTATTTGGAGGGAGGGGGGGGAGATCCCAGGATGATTCATCGAAAATGTTGAGTTGAGGATGACCTCCTAGAGAACTATCGGCTGAATTTCATGGTACGTCCAGAGCTGCATACGATCTTTGGCATTTGCTTTTATTGAAATTTTCTCTAGAAACAGAAGCGTGAATGGCACAGGTGTCTTCGAAAATGAGTAAACTCGGCATTGTGGCTGGAGAAAAACAGTTAAGTTAGTTTTTCTTCACTGTAAGTCTCGGGCGTATGCAGCTATAGTTGTAGAGGGATGGCGGTGATAAGGAGAAGATTGAATTCGATTATGGAAAGTTTGGCGAAGTCGATTCAGAAATAGCTCACTCAGATGCAAAGGCAAATAGCTGGCCAGATATCAGGCACACCTGTCTAAAACAGTGAGAAAAGAAATGACAGCTATGATCATAGAACTGGAGTTGGCATAAAGTAGAACGTTTGGAACTAAATTTGCTTTTTGTTTGATCATTATATTTTATTTGTACAACTGCTTATACGTATGCACTCATTGGATCAGTTAGCCTTCGCTAAGGATCCATTCTGGCAATGTTCATCTTTAATCTTCCTTAATCAAAGCTTCCAAAAACTTTAGTTCTTAACTTAAGTCGAGGAAATATTTTTGGTGTTCTTTTGAATCATCCGGACTGTAGCTTTTACTCCAGGTCGACAGAGGCATCCATTTGGAAATTAGTTTTCTTGAGAAGCTAAAAGTATTTCCACGTAGGAGTTTTCAGCTTCGTCAAAGCTAACATAATAAGTACACCATTTACTGTAGGACGTACTCCTGAAAATTTAAAAGAACCTTGGATAATCCTACCATATTTTGCCTAAAACACCATTCACTTTCAGGATTATCTCATTTTATGTGTATGCAATACTTTTTTGTATAGATGTTTAACCACCATCATGAGCAACTCTAAGCACTATAAGCAGTAGCTTGCCCCAAATTAAGGTCCACTGGTTCCAGGGAAGGAACAGAGCTAGTGCATAAACAAAAGCGCACTAACCATGCCTAATGCAAGGCTCGAACTCGGTTCCAGCTCTGACGACTAGCCCCAAACCTGCGCCTTTGAGCTCTAGGCCACTGGGGAGGTTGCGATGCTTTTCTCTGTGTTTTAAATATCATACCTCTTCCAGATGTCTCTGATGAATAATTTGTCCTCATTATCTGCCGCTTGAATATATTGTAAGAATTCCCCGCAACGTAGTGTACCTCGGAGGTTTAGATAACGAAAACAACATCCTCAATCACGGGCTGTATTAAGGCTGTTCATGAGGCTTTTTTCTTCTCGAAACCCCATCCTAATGTTGCAAACAAATTGACCTAATTAATACAGACATTAATACAGACATTTAATGTGGACTAGGAACATCAAACAGAGGTAATCGCTCTTTCCACGTTTATAAGTGTGTCACGGAAAATTCTCATTGGCCGCCACCGGGCATCAAACCCAGGTCTTCCAGTTACGCGCCGGATATGCTACCACTGCACCACAGTGGCCTCGAATTCCTCCAGACTCACACACACTAACTGCCAAGACATATGGCAGATTGCTTCTTGGAGCCTCATACAATTCTGGGGATTCACCAAAGATGGTAAGCAGTAACTGAACAAATATAATTAGAAGGCGAATGAATAATTAATACAGACATTTGACGTGGACTAGGAACATCAAACAGAGGTCATCGCTCTTTCCACTTTTATAAGTGAGTCACGGAAAATTTTTGACTTACGTAGATTGGTGGCTTGAAGCACTTTTAATTTGTTGTTCTGACGTAGCTGGCCTTTAATATCAGGGGTGGAGGCAAGATGGCGTTGAAGACAAGGGGACCAACAACATCAATTCGAAAATTGATACAGTTTTTTCTTGTTGATAGCAAATCTGGGAATTAATATAAACGGGAAATAAATCTTTTCTGAATTTTCCGCAACTCCACTACTGGAGAAAAACTTAATGTTTCAATAAAAAGCTTTGAATCTTAGAGCGGCACGGTAAATATTTTGGGAAGTTAGCAACCCTCTGTTCACCTCTTAGTGACATCGCTGATTTGTAAATAAATAATTTCTTTTCTGTATAACTTTTGACATCAGATCCGAAAAAAAAGTTATTCGACCATTCAGTGAAAAGCACAAGGGCTGTTCACATTGTTCCATTTGATTTCTATATAACTGTCAAGTTACTAGTAACATGACCTTTCGGGGCTCTGAGAATATGTGAATAATACACTATGTGACGTATATTCTAAATTAACTTTCCTTTTCAGTTTCTTTCCCTATGTAAATCTTGAGTTTATTCTCAGTTATTCTTCACTCTTAACGTAATATCTTTTCTCTCAAACGAATACGTTTGGCAACACAATTGAGATTGAATGAACGTGACATATACCTGAGTTTTGATAAGAACGAGAGATAAAAACGACGACTAATCTGTTGCATAAAGAGCGTGTAAAGCGATCATTGAAAGAGTGCGTTGTAAAGCGAGCGTTGAAAGAGTGCGTTGTAAAGCGAGCGTTGTGTTAAGAGCTGTGTAGATGTGTGGTGTGTTTAAATATTGATATTGTTCTTTTATGGACGTGCTACAACCTTGAATAAAGCATCTTTTCCGTAAGTTTGACTTTTGTTGTTTACATGTTTCGTCTGGCCGTTAAGGTTTCTTTCATTTAGGAACTATTTCTCAGTATGTTGATGTTTTAAATTAACGTAGAAGTAAAACAAGACTTCTACGTTATGACTAACAGACGTTTTAGCGCAACGTTTCCAGCATCATTACAATAAAAATCAGTGTGAGGCACATAGGCAAAATGATAATTTTTTTTGTTTGGCAGTTAAACGACCACGGTGAGACTCAATGGGCAGTCGCCCGTATATCAGCTGTAAACGATAAAGCCAACTTTTACTTGGATTACAAACACTCTTTATATTTAATTCCTTCTTTGTACTTCTTCTTTTGTATCAAACAGCATCAATGTCTTCTCTTAGTTAGTTTTTACGGTTACAGTACCATCTAGCTCAAGCCATTCTTCTAGTCACATGCTTGTCAGTATTTCCATTTTCCATCACCTTAATTTGGTTCTTGGTAGTAGTTTTCTCATAGGGATATGTTCTGCAGATTGTTTTTTACAGTTATTTCGGGTGTCAGCGACAATCATAAGCAACTCTATGGGCTATAAGAAGTCGTCCGTCCTTCATTTGGAACCACTCGTTTCAGAGAAGGAACAGAGACTTGTTTTATATGGGACTCAAGCAGGGCCCATCTCAGAAGAACAGTCATAAGACCGCTATGACACTGGAACTGCCCTGCAGATTTGACGAAATCTTTTATTTTATTTTATTTTGTTTCCTTTGAGACACTTTATTGTTCAACCACGAAAATGAGATAGCCAAATTCATTGGTTTTGCATCTTTGGCTTATTTTATCAGTAGCAACAGAACTCAGAACTTCAGATTAAATCATTGAGATACCATATTTATGGACTATTTTTGTATCTTGTAAACAATATCCCTGGCATTTTGCAGATAGTTTTCTGAACTTCTTTCGTAATTCTTGCAGGGATTTCAAGATGTGTCCGGAATGTTTCGCGACCAACTGTTTCGATCTCCCATCTGTTTTGTTTTTCTTTCATTTAGATTTTCCTGTAGTATAACTTAACGTAATGAAGAGAAATTTTAAGGCTCGAAATGAGGTTTTTTCGGAACACAATATGTTTGAAAGCAAGCAATGTATCAACTCGAAACTATCGTGAGAACGATGCACTGGATTTTCGTCTGTTAATGTATCGTACAATTACACGTAGTAATTTAGCTCTGTCCTTTCAGTGACGTAGCTTTGGTGTGTTGCCATCTAGAACTATGAGAGTTCCATGATACTTCAGGAAGAAGTACCGAAACGAAATATCCGGAAATCTGGTCCTGCTCGAATAAAGCACAGGTATGCAAGATGTTCTGATCTTCTGAGAATTGGGGCTTAAAGAGAGATTATTTTAAGTAGCCCACGTTTATATGAACACGAAGTTTAAGGTTTCCTTTGAAGATCGGAATTCTATAGCATATCATTTCTCAGAGGTGAATCACTTTAGGATTACTTACGTATTTATTCTGCCATCATATGTCTGTGGCTTCTACTCTTATCATAGAAGGAATTATGTACATTAGCCTGGCTCGTTTCCAAACGCATTTTGAATTAACTGACAAAAAAACAGAAAATATTTTAAGCATGATGAAATTTGTAATCTGGTTGAGAAAATTATGATCTAGGCTTTACTAAAATGAAATGAAGTATGACATTAAATTAAGAAAATTAGCATAATTGCAACTGCTCGTCAGGATGTTCAAAGTTTCTCAAATTATTAGTAAATTATTCTTGGGAATTTTGTTCAGATCTCTCTATTATACGTTTTATTAATTAGATGATAATTCTCTGCATCGACTGCGGTGTTTTCGAACCATCACGTACACTTGATGTTACAAATATTATTAGTCTATTTCATTTCATTTTTCAAATTCTACATAAAAACCATACTCTTAGGAAATTGTTTCCATTTAAATCTCCTAACCATAGTATACCACGGTACACCATCTATACAGACCGTGACCGTACGACCAGGTGAATATTTGCCTAGGCTATTACTTATTTTGTTAAAAATTCAGTCACTGCTCAGCTCATTTGCATTTCTAGAAATCAGTTTACAGAATTACAAAACAATTTTTTCCAGTGGCTGCTTCGTATTTTTTCTGTCATAAGATTATGTAATACTGTGACGCCCTGATATCAATTGTACATAACTGCATCATAAACGCACTCGAAACTTACTTATTGCTTTCCTTACTTTTCTTATTCTGATATGTTTGCTCTTTCGTCATGTTAAAGTCTTGAGGAACTTTATTTTGTCATAGGCATTAGAACTTATGCAGGTTAACAAACTTTCGGCATGTAACATTTTTCGATTTCATTACTCACTTGCAGAATAAAAAGACGTGATATTCACTTTCTTTCACTAGAAAGTTGACGTTATACACCGCACGCGACTGTGGTAATCATCCATTTTTTGAGAAACCTGAAAGCCTAAGTGAGAAGTTTTCCTTTCGAACACCTCTGCGTAAGAATAGACAATATTCTTCAGCCTTTCAAGTATAATTCTTCCTAACTGTCTCCTTAAATAGAAGAGGCGCTCCGAAAATTTGACGACCGAATTGTTACCAGAGGTGTTCTTCGACCAACCAAAAAACTAAATCGAGATCACAGATTTTGGGGGAGAAGAGATTAAGAAGCCGGAATTCATTTGTTCCTTCAGAGGAGAATCTTTGTCTTGTCAGTTCAGCTAACATAATATTTTAACCTAATCCCTGGAAGAATATTAAGCAGGTAGGTAAGGCAAATAAGTAGGAGATTCGCATTCGTGTCAGCCGGTTCTGCGCATCGTTTGGAATGCCCGATGCATCTAGAAGCATGCAACGAAACAAGAGAAGACGCAAAGAAGTAGTGTAAAATGGTGACCTGGTTAGAGGGGTTTGCATGATTCACAGTGGATCACCATTTCCACAGGTTTCAGCGAATATATTGCAAACACATGAGTTTGCTGTGAATTTTATCGGTAAATATATTTATTTAAAATAAATTATCAACGAGCGAGCGCTCTGCGAAACTATAGTCGATGTTAATAAAACATTCAATTGTGAAACAACGTTGATAATTTATTTTAAATGAACATCACAAGTATTTAGTCTTGAATTATATAAAATATATTTATTAACTTTCATTGGTTTAGGAATAAGCCTATTTAAGCAAGTAAATAAGTTGATCTGTCTGTTTCTCCTCTCTCCCTTTCTCTCTCTCTCTCTCTCTTTTTCTCGGTTACTCTCTCTATCTCTCTTTTTCTCACATACTTTCTGTCTCTCTTTCCTTCTCGCTTTCTTTCTCTCTCCCTTTCTCTCTCTCCGTCCTTTTCTTTTTCTCTTCCCCACACTCTCACTTTCTCTTCTTCTTTTATTTGTTATCGCTAAAAGCAAAATAAACCTTACATATTAAAATTAGTAACTGATTCTATCAAATCATAAGATTAAAAAAAACTACCTTCCCCTCCGAGTTAGAAAATGGAAGAGGACATGTGTTTCTGCGGCTGTACAAATGTTTTATTTTTTAGAGAATGTTTTTAACTTAGCAGAATTATTTGTGAAACCCTCTTTATTTAGGAAACTTTTATTTTCATCTTATATCTGGGAAAGCGAAATTTATCAACTGAATTTATGTGCTGGTAGAAACACCGTGTTTACGTGTTCAGTATGTTCTACTACATTTGCTTAGTGAGCAAGCACGGCCTGTGAAACCCTATTAGGGTCAAGGCTGCTTTCAAGTAATATACATATCTTTCAATTGGTCTACAAATATCTATATGTAAATCATTTCAAATTTTGCACTCGTGCTTTCGTATTGTTTCAGACCGAAAAGAAATTCCACGGACTATTTGGGCAGATTCAAAGTGAGTTAAAAATATCTCGAATGAATTTTTGAATTTGCATTTCTCAAAGTCAAAGGTTTTTTCTAAGAATATTTTACGCAGCCCACATGGATGCTGTCAGTCTCATTTACATTTATCTGCATAAATGTTCAGCTCATCCAAGGTCTTGTGCCTTCAACTAAGCAGTGAGAAACTGAATTCTTTTAATGCTTTTCTCATATTTACAAGCTTTTATTCCTTTATTTCTAAAACAGTAAGAGCAGCATTTCTGAAAACATAAGATATTTTTCTGCACTTTTTATATGGAATCCAGAAAACTTGTGCATAACATGGGGGACTGAAACCACAACCGACACAGTTTGCCTATAGGTGAATTTTCTTATTCGCGGGCATAGAATTATGCAGAAAAATTATATTCTATTTAACACGTCTGGAAGAAAAACCCAAAATAAACGTGATCACTAACTACAACATTTGATAGCTTTGAGTCAGAACTCTATTAAAAATAGATCTATTTGATTTGAAAATCATTTGAGAATACCCCTACTTCTGTTTACTCAAAACCTAACCCGAAGAAGGATGCCTTTTTCTTCAAATAAAATCTGTGTGCCCTTGTTTGATTTACACTTTCCTCGAACGTGAACTACGCGAATATAGTGAAAAAGTGTCTGTTCCTGTGCAGCGTCTTCCAAATATCCATTTGTTCCTTTTGTTAAAGAGAAAACGAAGACGTAATTTTAAAAATGCACGCGAACGAAAATATGAATCCAGACTTCCAAAAGTTTCATAATGGTGAAATGCCTACAAGAACATTGCACAGCAAAACTGCAGAATAATATAATAGAAACAAGAAACGTTTCTCTCTTGATGCATGATGCAGATCTAATTTCCGAATCACAAGCTTGACGACTACAGTTCAGCAATACCGACGTCCGAGTATGAATTCCCTCGCGGTATTGTATACCAAATAATGGAATTTCATCATCTCTGTTGAAGAGTATTCTGCACGGTGAAGTAAGCAATAGCTAAACTTACCGCAGTGCAAAAAGTAAGTATGGGAACAGGAAATTTCAAGAAATCCAGGTATAGAGAAGCGAACTCTTAAATTCCCTGAAGCGGCGCTGTTTGCCGTGAATTTTCCATGTTAATATTGAAATATCTAGTTTCAATAAACTGAGCTGATGCGAGCTGTGTAACAAGCACAAGTCGTCAACTCAGAAGTAATTTCTTTTGTGCCGGAGAAGTAGCACATCGCCAGAACATCACCGTCAAGCATTTACCGTATGCAAATTGCCAGAGAAAAGACGCAGCATCGACAGTTGCAGTTGATTGGCTTATCAAGGTGCAGTAGACACTTCCTGAATGCCACATATCTCGCACGATGGATTCGACGTGGCGGACCTGTAGCATGGTCTCCACGCTCACCGGACTTAATCCCACTGGACTCCTTCTTCTGAATACACATGAAATCATTGGTGTACGAGACGCCTGTGGACTCCGTGGAAGATCTCGTCGCGAGAATCGTTTTTGCAGCGGACAGGATAAACACACCAGGAAATTTTCGAGAGGGTGCGCCAGTCTTTCATTCGCCGGTATGAATTCTGCAACGGCACCCGTGGCCGCCACTTTGAGCATCTACTTTGAATCTGTCCCTGATCTCCATAAATGGGATTGTGCAACTTATGATGTCGTTAATTCTCTTTCTTTGCACTGTTGAAAGTTCAACTTGGACATCAAACTTTGCTCTTTTCTGACACTCAGAATGGAAAGCGACCCTAGGTTCCATTGTAAATATTGTTCGTCTTGATGGATACTATCACCCCTCTTCTTTTGTCAAAAAAGTTTACGAGCACCCTGTAGGTACATATTTACGTTGGTATCAAATGGAATAAATATAAAAGTGAATATTTCAAATTAAACTTTGTGTAGTTAATTACATTAATTAACATTGGAATGATCCTCGCAAACATCTATATGAGCTATTCGGTGATTGTTTCGTTTTCAAAATCTAATTTAAACTTCCACCTTAAAAGCAGTTGTATAAGAAAGTTAATCTTCATTGCTTCACTTTATCGCATTCTTTTACTTTCTTTCAGCTAAAGAACCGAAAACACCTGAAAACCCAAATTTGTATGCATTTACTGGAGAAGCAGAAGGAGAAAAATTCAGTTGAATGCTAATTCGCAATATGCAAATGATTTGCATCTAATTTTGAGTCAATGACACTTAGTTTCGAATGCATCTGTTATGAAGCACCAATAAAGTGCTATCATTATACTAGAATAGAAAATCATATTATATTTTGAATCGCATTTCTCTTAAATGAAGCAGCAAATTTTCAACATGTCGGAAAATTTTCATTTTTCCACTTTGCACAACAAATCTAATAATACGCTCAGAGCAAAGGTATTACCAGTTTCTTAATCCATGAAATAACAAAGAATAAAATTGATGAACTCTGATCACAGATTGTTCCGTTGCCATTGATTAGAAGGAGTAGAAACCCATTTTAGAGCAGTGTGTCTCAAGTTAAAACAAAAGTTATTCGATCATAGCAAATAATGTATGCAGACCCGTTGAATGCGATTTCATGAAATAAAACCTCCATTCTGTAACTTTCATTTTACATTTCAGAGCGTACTTTTTTCTGAGAATTTACCTCATTTATCATAAATATTAAAATATTTATAGGTAACGTACTTTATTATTTGCTGCATATGTAATCTAAATTTTTATTACATATATAATTAAATTTCCTCGTCAAAACCCATTATGATCTTGATTTTGACGGACAGAAAACAAAATAGGAAAACTTTGAAAGGAAAGTGAAATCAACATGAGAAAGTTCAAAATTTCAGAGAAATTTCTTCTGATCATTCGTCCGAAAGGGCTCGAATCCCGGTGTGGCATGGAAGGTGTATTTGTCTTACGGCACTGGCTCTCTCCCTTCCCTGGAGCCAGTGACCCTAAATTAGGGACGAGCGACTGCTTATAGCCCATTGAATTGCTCACGGTGGTCGATAAACCTCCAATCACAAAAAATATATATTCAGCTTTAAAATTATCTGCCGAATTCCGGTGTTAGATAATTATTTCCATACATTTTCTATCAAATTCCTTGGTCTAATGCCGAAAGCATTTAAAAGTAAGTAGAGACAAGATTTAATTGTGCTCTAAATTGTATTGCAATTAATGCAAACACACTTCCGAGAAACACAAACACCTATATATGTTATTGCTATATTTACATCATTATTTAAAATGGTGTAAAAATATATTGTAAAGTTAAATTGCATTTACATTTGTATGTAGATAAACTCTTCTCTTCAGATATTCTACTTCCAACGGAACACGTGCCGGCCATATCAGCCCAGCAGCAAACTTCTTGTGTTCTGTATCACATTATGGAATTGCAAACTTAACAAAAATATACAGTGGTATTTTGGATCAAAAACCGAACGGCAGAGATTTCAAAAATATTTTTTCTATTTATTTAAATGCTTAACACTTTACTTGAAATACAGAACATACCTTTCCCTTTTTTGATATATTGCATCCTAAAATATTTACTTTCGAAAGAGTGTATTCATGTCAAAAAATTGCGTACCTTTCGGAATCCCTGAAACATCAAATAAAGCATTCGGTGATTTTTCGAAAGTTTCTCATGTTTGACGAAGCATGTGCAAAGAAATTTTCTTCGTCTTGCAGAAATATTCTGAAACTGAACCACTGCAAAGAGAAAAATGTTGGTTTGAACAATCGATTTACAGCATAATCGATTAATTCCTCCTCTTGTTACAAAGCTAAAGCTGCGATTCACAATATCATTCCTCCAAAGGACTGTTACCACATAACTGTAACACATACCGACGTTGTTTTACGCAATCCCCTAGAGCGAACTCATTACGCTAGTCCATGGCAACCCCTTCTTCCAACATCCTCCCTCTTCCCCCATCCACCCTCGGCTTCTTCTTCCAACACACACATACCGATCTGCCAAAATCCCATGCAGTTCCAAGAGAGCTGACTTTATTCGATGCAATTCTTTCCCTTCTTACTTTCTTTCTGCACTGCCCTTACTTTGCGAAGACTGAATTCTATACTAAGGCTTCAAATGGTCGAACCACAAGAAGAAAGGGAGAAAAGTGTAGAATTTGAGAGCGTCCTAGAAAAATAAAAAGAGAGCACAGGAGGTAAAAGAGAGGAAGAGAGATCGGCGAAGAATTCCCTCTCCTCTGGCTGTCTTCAATTCCAAGTTATAATCGATTTTCGTTCCGATTTTATTTTACCTTAAATTTTTACAAGAACCGAGAAATGAAGTGGCAAAATGTTTAACTTTCCAATTAAGGTATCGGCTCCTTTTCTGAGTCCCTTAGATGTTAAGTTACGGGCAACAAGAACGGTTGCATTTTTATTATGAAAACGAAGGAAAAAGAGCGAGAGAGAGAGAGAAATAGGCCAATGCTATCGACTTCTTGATTATATAGAAGCAACATTTTTGAGTAAAGAAGAGGAGTAGGTTTTCCGGTAAGCTTGTTTCGAAACAGTAACTGTAAGTGCAAACTTGTTTTAGAAGTTCTAAAGAAAGGGGTTTGCCGTTAGCTATATTTGTGTTACCGAATACTAGCATCAATTTTTAGTGCCACATATATCTGCTAATGGAAAATCACAATTGAATATACGAGTATGTGTATTTAGTACTGAAGCTGCGAGACAGAGAATAGAAAAAACGGCGTAATTTATCCATGAGAAAAAGGTATTCAAGAGCCAGCAATTTTTGCCCCACACGGTTACAGGAAAAGGAAAGTAAAGCGTCCAATACCTGTAAGTTGTGCACTGCCACTTAAACGTAACATTAGCTTTATTTTTTGGGAGCTTGAGAAATATCAGTGTAATTTAGGTATATTTGTTTGAAACACACCAGAAATAAAACTTATTGCCAATACCTTTGTGAAGTGCTTAATTACGGGTTAAATTAGATTATAAGCTTTAACCGAAGCCAGCCATACGAAATACCTCCCATGTTTTTACATAAATCTGTGATGGACCAGAATATGCAGAACAACACTCGGTACTCTCTGTTCTCATTCTCGGGATCGGAAATACAATCCAGTGATCGACTGTAGCTCTGTATTTCGTATCACTGAGCTGATTTCTCCTAAGCGGAAATACAACTCATTTAACCTAAGGAAACACAGTCCGGGGACTCATGTCTGCGTGTTCTTCTTTTTCTATAGCATGGAAATGCTTCCGCAGTTACCGTTATTTTAAAAGCCAGTATCGTGAGCAACAGATCATAAGTTACAACAAATAACTGAAAGGAGCATGAATTTTTGCGTTGTCGTTTGACTTACCATTTGTCGCTTACGATGCTAAGTTTGAAATCATGATTCGTTACCGTATGATGGTAACATTGATCATTTAACTTAAACTCCGTCCGAAGCAAAGGATGGTGTTTGGGTTGATAGGAAGAACCAATCAGTTGTAGAGTGGCTGAAAACTTTCTCGTTAACTCTCTGCAGAAAACGAAGGTTAGGCCATTTCTGAGGTTCGCACACCCAACTTCCGAACTAATTCAGTAACAAACACTTTATAATAACCTTACGTATGATGTCTTGGTTTTTTATGTGAATGAATGAGCCTCAATGCTTGCATTCTTACGCTCGATTGAAAAATAGAGGGCAAGCGTCATTATTTTGACTGACTGAGAAAGAAAATGAGATCCACGAATCACGAATAAAGAGCATATTGTCTTGAGGATTTTGAATTTCAGTTCATTACACATAAGACAGTTTCACTCGATAATGATGCTTTCATAATGAAACGTTTTGTGATGAACTAAATGCGAAACCACAAACGCCATTACAGAAAATCGATGAACTTATCAATTGAGAAAAAGACGCGAAACTTCGAAGCTCTTATCAGTGTGACATATTTAAGTTGAAAATACAAACATGACAAAGCACAAACTTGGAACTGTTCAACTGGAAGCAATGTTTTACTTTTTGGAAGACACGGGGCAGAGCATCGAAGACCAAGAAGCAGTATGATAAATCATGTGTACATCGAGTGCCACTCTTTGTCTTGACAACCAATGATATTTATTTATATCTACATCTATCTACGCAAAGAAAATAAAAGAATAGATTTATTACTATTTTTCTCAGGTTCTTTCTATTTTCTTTGAAAAAGAACAAGACACCAGCAAGAAAACACCTTTCTAGCGTTTTTAATATTATCTGGAAAAACGTTGCTTTAATCGTGGAAGTTAGCGATTTGCATATCACTATCCATAATTTTGCATCTTTTAAATCAACAAGTATTGGAAGTTAAATTTGTTTAAAACTAAATTTCAGATATATTCTGTAAAACTTTCAAATTTCATATTCTCAGGAATTCCAAATTGTTTTGACTGTATAACAGTAGATTTTTAGAAGCATAGCATAATGCATTTTGCGGCTTCCTCCATTCCGTTTCTTGCAAAGAGTTACCCTACATTTGGAACAGATAAATCTGTACCCTGGACGATCACAGGTTCTAAAAACATTGCACTAAAATGCTAATGTATCACTGACACACAGAAACCCATAAGCGATCACGATCTGCTAATATTTATTATACAGTATAGTAGAATTTCATGATTGTTCAAGGTAGCGAAATTTTTGTTGCTTCAAACAAACTAAAACAATATCAGGTACTTGCGCACTACGAGAGAAAATGCATGCACGAGGAATTAACCGCATTTCGACAAACAATGTGCGATAGAACATGATTCGATGCGGAAAATACTGTTTTTCCATAAGTGTGTGAAAGTAAATCATTCGTTTTTTGAAAAAAAGAAAACATAACTACTTGAGTAAAACTGATTAAAGGAAAACTCCAAAAGAAAAAAATGGGAGGAAAAAGTTCAAGGTCGATCGTACTCATCATCGATCGCTTTTTTCTCAGCAGGCTGGCGACGGGCTAGTGTTAGGCCTAATGTTCGTGTTCCAAAGATTAATAAACCCAGAAAGATGACACCGAATTTTCGGATGTAATAAGCAAGTCTTTTGAATCCGTTCTCACACGAATTAAATTTATCAAAGGTCAATGTAACCAGTTTGAAAAATCAATGGAATCGGTTTGGAAAATAATCAGCTGGTTCCAACAATCGATAAAAAATCCAGAAGTAGAAACATCTATTTAGTTCCACCAGCGGCTAAAAAAGCATGTTACGAAATTTAACAAATGGCAAACAAAATGTTTCTTATACTACAAAGAAGGTACCAGAGACAAAGACATTTTCAAATCGAACAGTTAAAAGAATCAATATAAAAAAAGGAAACATCATATCAGTTAACTTCTGCTAGCGGAAGAATGTTGCATAGCGGAAAAGTTGAAAATAGGCGAAAATTATTCTTCATGGAAAAAGCGTTTGACCTTCACGCAACTAGTGAGAAATATTTGCGTTATTTAAAGAGGATAATGCTGCACATCTTTGTTGTAGAGAATAGCATACAGTGAAGAAGAAATTTCTCAATAGTGTTTTTAGAAGCGGCGATATAGCTGAAACCGCCGAAACGCCACCTACCGACAGAACTATGAACTACAAAATTCCTCATATGCTAGCCTTAAGTGTTCTACAAGGTAAATGGCATCCGGTGTTGAAAGAATTTTTTTAATCGCACATATAAAAACAGTGATATTAAAAAAAACAGAATAAGCATATGCGCCGCTAGCGGCGAAAGTGTGTACTGTTTTGGAAAGAAAATACACACACAGTTTCCATACTTAATAATACCTGACCGAATAAAGAAGTTTTTAAATCGGGATTTTAGTCCCGCAGATAATTCTGTAAGCGGAAACGTGAACTTACGCCCTGTGGTGACAGACTTGTGCGCTACAAAAAATTGGAAATTATATGAGAAACATTTTACTACGGAAACGCTCTCCAAAAAGAATATTTTTTTCAAATCGGACTCTTAGAAGCAGAGATACGACAAAAATAAGATATGCGTTTTCGCACCCTGGCGAAGAAACCATGCATTATTTTAAGAAGAAAGTATTCTCATAAGGTCTTTCGATGTGAGCGGTATCGGTCCACCAAAGAATTTTTTCAATCTAGCTTTCGGGAGCTCAGATGTTGCTAAAAGTACATCGAACGCGGAAAATGAACACTTACGCCCCCTGGTGGATAAACTATTCTTTATCAAATATTAGAAATTATAGACAAATCATTTCCTATCAGGAGCTGTATCCGGTGCCGAAAGAAGTTTTCTAATCGGAATTTTAGAAGCAGAGATTTCGGGGAAAACGCAATTTACCTTAACGCCTCCTAGCGGAAACTCTATAAATTACTTCAAAAATTTGTAATTATATGAGAGCATTTTAGACTAGAACCGCTATCTAGCAAAGAAGGAATTTTTTAAATCTGACTCTTAGAAGCAGAGATATTGACAGAAATAAGATATAATTCTACGCCCTGGCGGAGAAACCATTGATGGTTTTAAGAAGAAAATATTCTCAAATGTTTATCGACATAAGAGGTATCGGCCTCGGAAATAATTTTTTGAATCAAGATTTTAGAAGCTCAGATTTTGATTGAAATACCTTCGATGCAAAAATTAACGCTTACGCCCCCTTGTGGACAAACCATATTTTATAAAAAATTAGAAATTGCAATCAAAACATTTCACACCGGGAGCTGTATCCAGTGCAGGAATTTTTTTTTAAATCGGAGCTTTAGAAGCAGAGGTACCGGGGAAAGCGCAATTTACTTATACACCCCCTAGCGGAAAGTCAATGAATTACTTAAAAATTTTGAAATTATATGGAAAACATGTCGCACCGGAAACTCTATGCAACAAAGAAGAACGCTTTCAAATTGGACCATTAAAAGCAGAGATATTGACAAAAATAAGATATGCATCTACGCCCCCTGACGGAGAAACCATACATTATTTTAAGAAGGAAATATTCCGAAAATGTTACTCGACGTGATTAGTATCGGTCCACGAAATAATTTTTTAATCCAGATTTCAGAAGCTCAGATTTTGTTGCAAATACATCATAAGCAGAATTTAATACTTACGTCCCTCGTGGCCAAACCATTTTATACCAAAAATTAGTAATTTTATGCCAAAATTTCCCTTCTGGAGCTGTATCCGCTGCAGAAATCGGAGTTTTAGAAGCAGAGATATCGGGGAAAACACTGTTTACTTTTACGTCCCCTAATGGAATATCTACGCGTAACTTGAAAAAGTGACTATACCTAAAATATTCTTCTCCATGAGTAGAATCGAAAGGCAAAATAATTTTTTGAATTGGGTGTTTAGAAGCAAATGTGTGGAATAAAATGTATTTGGATTTCGATATCTTCTGCATTTACGCCTTCTAGTGGGGAAATTGTGCATCGTAAAAACAAAAACAAATAAAGGGTCATCATTTGCACATTTGAAGCTTCCTAAATCAAATAGAACTTTTCAAATCGGACTTTTAGTTGCAGGGATGTCGTTCTACAGACGGACGGACAAACCGATGACATATGCACGATCTGTTTTTACAAAAGACGTGCTAAAAAAGCAGTGTAGTGGATCAGTTCTTTAGCACGTCTTTTGTTAAAAAAAGATCGTGCTTATGTTATCGGTTTGTCCGTCCGTCCGTCCGTCCGTCTGTAGACACGATATCTCTGCAACTAATAGTCCGATTTGAAACATTTATTTTGCATTACGAAGCTTGAAATGTGCGAATGATGACCCTTTATTTTCTTTTTTTTTTTTTTTCGATGCACAATTTCCAAGCTGGAGGGCGTAAACGCAGATGATATCGAATTAAAAATACATTTTATTCCATATATTTGCTTCTGTACGTCCAATTCATAAAATGATTTTACCTTTTGATTCCATTCATGTCGAAGACCATTTTAAGTATATTTTTCATGTTACGCTTAGATTCTCCTCTAGGGGCGTTAAAGTAAATTGCGTTTCTCCCAGTATCTGTGCTATAACAGCTCCGATTTGAAAAACCATTTCTGAAGAAGATACAGCTCCTAATGGGAAATATTTTCCATATAAATTTTAATATTTGCTATCAAACGGTTTGGCCACCAGGGAGCATAAGTATTGATTTCTGCTTCTGATGTATTTGCAGCAAAATCTGAATTTCTAAAATATCGATTGAAAAATTCTTCCGTGGACACATACTACTCACATCGAGAAACCTTTTCGGAATATTTCCTTCTTAAAATAATGCATGGTTTCTCTGCCAAGAGGCGTAGACGTATATCTTATTTTTGTCAATATATATGCTTCTCTAATGCTCCGATTTGAAAACATTCTTCATTATTCGACAGAGTTTCCACTGCAACATGTTTTTTCATATGATTCTAAAATCCCTGCTTCTAAAGCTCCGATTTCATATGATCCCCGGTATCTCTGCTTCTAAAGCTCCGATTTGATAAATTCTTCCTGCATCGGATACAGCTCCTGGTGGAAAATGTTTTGATTGTAATTTCTAATTTTTTGTAAAATATGGTTTGGTTTAAGCGTTAATTTCTGCAGGGGGTTTAAGCGTTAATTTCTGCTTTGTTGGTATTTGTAGCAAAATCTGATCTTCAAACAGCTCGATTCAACAAATTCTTTCGTGGACCGATTCCGCTGATGTCGATAAACATTTGAGGATATTTTCCTCTTAAAATAATGCATAGTTTCTCCGCCAGGGGCGTAGAAGTATATCTTATTTCTTCTATCAATATCTGTGGTTCCAAGAGTCGGATTTGAAAAATTCCTTCTTTGTTAGATAGCGTTCCCGGTGCAAAATGTTTCTCATATAATTTTAGAATTTTCAAATAAAGCATAGACTTTCCGCTAGGGGTCGTAAAGGTAAATTGCTTTTTCCTCGATATCTCTGGTTCTAAAACACCGATTTGAAAAATTCTTTCAGCACCGGATAAGAAATGTTTTGCATATAATTTCTAATATTTGACAAAGTATGGTTTGGCCACCAGGAGGCGTAAGTGTTAATTTCTGCGTCTGATGTATTTGCATCAAAATCTGAGCTGATGAAAACTCGATTGAAAAAAAGTTTGGTGAACCGATACCTCTCACATCGAAAGACCTTTTGACAATACTTTCTACTTAAAATAAATCATGGTTTTTCCACCAGGGGACGTAAAGTTATATCTTATTTTGGTCGATATATCTGCTTCTAAGAGGATATGAAAAATTATTTCTTTGTTGGCGAGCGTTTCCATGGGGAAATGTTTTTCATATAATTTCAAACTTTTCTTAGCACACAAGTCTGCCACCAGAGGGCGTAAGTTCACGTTTCCGTTTACTGCAATATCTGCAGTACTAAAAACCCGATTGAAAAACTTCTTTATTCGGTCAGATACCACTAATTATGCAAACTCTGTGTGCGTATTTTCTTTCCAAAATAGTGCACACTTTCGCCGCTATGGGCGCAAATGCTTATTCTGTTTTTCTGAATATCACTGCTTTTACATGTACGATTTTAAAAATTATTTCAACACCGGGTGCCATTTCCCTTGTAGAACACTTTATGGTAGTATATGAGGAATTTTGTAGTTCACAGCCCTGTCGGTAGGTGGTGTTTGTGTAGTTCAGTTTGCAGCTATATCTCCGCTTCTACAAAAGCTATTGAAAAATTTCTTCTTTTCTGAATGCCATTCGCAACAAAAAAAGATTTGGAGCATTACCCTCTTTAAATAACGCAAAGATGTCCCGCTAGCTGCGAAATGGTCGAAACCTTTTTTTTTTTTTTTTTTTTCCGTTATCTCTGCTCCCGGGGGACGTATTTGAAAAGCTCTTTTCTCTTAGCATAGCATTTTCTATGATGAATATTTTTAGCCTACTTTCAACATTCTCATTATGCAAAATGTTTCCGCTAGCAGACGTAGACTGATATCATGTTTCCTTCTATATTTCTCCTTTTAATTGTTCAATTTGAAAATCTCTTTATCTCTAGTACCTTCCTTGTACTATGTAAAACTTTTTGTTTGTCATTCGTTAATTTTCGTAACATGTTTTTTAGCCGCTTGTGGAACTAAGTAGATGTTTCTATTTCTGGATGTTTTATAAATTGTTGGAACCAGTTCGTTGTTTTCCAAATCGGTTTCATTGACTTTGAATAGCTTTGATAAATTTAATTCGTGTCCGAACGGGTTTAAAAGACGTGCTCATTACATCCAAAAATGTGGTGCCATTTTTCTTTCTTTTTTTTATTTGTTGTTGATCAATTTGTGTATGGGATTTAAAGACCACCGTGAGCAACTCTATGGGCTTTAAGCAGTCTCCCGCCCTTAATTTGAGCCCACTAGTTTCAGGAGAGGAAGGGAGTCAGTGCCGTGAGACAAACACAACATCCATGCTTGACCGGGATTCGAACCCCAACACATCTTGGACGAATGGTCAGAAGCCAGAACTTAAACCAGTGGGGCGGTGTGGATCATTTTCGTCGACTAGTAAGGATTCACGTTAGGTAACTGCTAGCAGAAGCATTTCTCTTCGAACGGATGCTCTTTGCAATATAAATCAAGCTGAACCGTTCAACATTTGAGTTTTCCAAAATTATTTCCCAAAAGCATAACGGATTTTGGCTGGAAAATACCGAAACTATTATAACACAGCAAACAAAACATCAATAAGTTTTACTTAAAGCGATTTAAATTCCATGAATTTCCTTACAAGAAGAGCAAATTCCCTCAGAATGTATTCAGCAGTGAAACGTGAAACTCTTCAAATTTAAGCATGCGCGTAGTAAAAGAATTTGTGACAAGTGTGATCATGAAGCAAATCAAAGCTTGTGCTGACTCACAGTGCCACAGTTTATGACGGTGTTTGTAGCGCTCGTAACAGGAAGCAAACTCTAACTATCTATGGGTGCTCTGGTACACTATGCGTCCATCAAGGCAATGACTACAATTTAGATGTCAAACATCGCTAAGCGGGATATGCTACTGACAATGTGAACGTTAGCCATTAATAAACGCCTCACAGACACCTTTGTTTTCTCTCACTTCCACTGCTGTGTCGTATATGTTGAATGAAATTTGCAAATATCGTGTAATTAATACCTCGCACTAGCAACTCAGGATTGAAAAAGAAAAAAAAAAAAAAAAAGAATGTGATGTACATCAATTTCTTCTTTTCAGTTCATCCGGTTTGACGCGTTTGGAAAAGTGACATCGATTATGGAAAAATTCCGTTGCTGTCAGATCAACAAATAATAGAACAGTGAATGATGCATACAAAAAATTATTTCTTAAAACACTTCATACTTTTATCTTTTTAAATACGCTTTGGGTACGAGTTGACATCAAACGCCCGTTGAGTGAACTTCTCGAACAGGATAAAGGGTTCGAATACGGAATTTGAGATAAAGGCTATGTTTGTACTTTCGGCGGATATTTTCCTTCCCTGGAGCCAGTGGGTCCAGGTTGGAAATTAAAAGTTTCCTATATCCTTAGACGCACACAGTAGTCGTTAAACCTTGAAATACAATAACGACATAATAAGGGCTTATGAACATACCGCTCATACGGGCAATGCATGGTCCCGAAAATTTATTATTCCGCCTTGAAACACTGCATGTATCGTCTTCAATATGCCAATTGATTAACATCATGCTCCTTTGATCAAAATGGAGATGCAGATTAAGGTGTTAAAAACAGACCACTATTTGCGGTAAAAATGACAGCTTAAAATGTATTTCAGACTATATGGAAGAAGAATATAGATGCTCAAAATTTTGGAGAAATTCGTGAATGTTGTTTAAGATTTTATGCAAAACTTTTTAAAAATTTGCTAATATTCTCCTACAATATTAGCAAAGATTTGGGAGTTGAGAGCTCGTAATGTTTGATGTGAATGGTGAAGAATAATAATCAAGAATACATGTAGCTCGAGGAATGAATAAATCGAAAAATAATAATCAAGAATACATGTAGCTCGAGGAATGAATAAATCGAAAAATAATAAATCAATATACCAAGGCGAAAGCTTACCTTTGTATATTGCGTTATTACGTTCATAATCGGATATATATAGTACCTGTGTACTGTGTTTATTTGAATAAATCGAATGCTGTATCAGACTGCGAAACCAACTTTTCTTGCCATTTTTTTATATCTACATGTTCTATTCTAATGTTATATTTCACCGCGGGTCTTTAGATATCTCTGACTGAAAGCTTTTGGTTAACACATGAACGGAAAGACAAAAACATTCTCTGTGTTTTTGCACTTTTAAAAAAAAATCTAACGAAAGAAGTTATAATAAAAGATATTGTTTTTCTTCTCGTGCAGAAGTGCTACATTTCATCGTGTACTCGTCCAAGAAAAGATAAATTTTATTCCGCGTACATTTGATCAGATTGTCCTGCCATCTATTTTTTCAATTAATAATGTCGGATTTCTATTTGCTAGCCTGGGCTACTTTTACGTGAATTGGATGTTTGCGTGGTTTAATAATAGTGAAACTCCGGAAAAATATGCAGGACGACTAACCGCAGAAAATGCAAATACTAGACGTGGGTGTCTTCTGGACTTAACGATGCATGAAAATACAAAAGAATACAAAAGAATGGTCTCTCTTTACTAATAAACGCATTAAATTCAGGACTGTTCTGGGAATGGGGAAATCATTAGCGCTTTATGACGGTCTTTCCAGCAATGATTCATGCTGGTAACATCGAGAAGATGTCTCTCACAAATGGTCCCTTTGAATCACGCCGACTGGAACTCTTGTCCGACACGACATGCAAGCGAACTTTATGAATGCAATGTTACGCTCCGTATTGTGTCAGTAAATCAAAGTCCTTCCGCACACTTATTAAGTGCAGAAACCTTTTGTTAACGGCATATGGTGTATTCAGAACGGTGAATGTTGTTCAGTTGTTTGGGCGTACGTAAGGTAGACTAAACTGGGAGAAGTGCGGCAGTGTTACTAACTGAGATAGAGAGTAATAATTAGGTTTCGTTATTTGAAGAAAATTGCATACGGTAATCAGAAACAATAATTAGAGTCTGGGGTTATGCAAATATCATTTCACTCGGGAATTACGATGTCCTCGAAGGGCACTGTTCAACATAAATCAAAGTTTGCACCCGATGAGAAAAGACCTCGAGTTCAAAAGGAAGTAGCATGGGGAAACAGTCGATTCCAATTTAGCAAGAAAGATGTATTTAAATATAAATAGCCTAATTATTTAGGCATTAAATGAAACAATATTTGAGAGGAGTGCATAATTGTAAAAGGAGTTTGTTTTTGCGTAATCATGTATGTATTATATTTAACGGTTTTCTGCGCATTTAATTCGACAAGAATATCCATTGAGTGTAATTCACTGTACTTGTTTATGGAGTTCGATACGGCTTGGAGATTAAAACAAAATTCTAACCACATGCGTTCGTTCTTCCTAATTTTTTCTTAATATGATCTCAAAAAATTTGAAGGCTCACCTTTTTTCTCGTAAAACCAAAAAACAAATAGCAATGAAATTTAACATCCCTTTTCATCAAGGAAAAAAAACAAACTGAAAATTTTCACCTTAACTGCTATATTTCGGATGATTTAACAGTGAGGTAAAAATGATTGAGTAGTTCTTGTTTTCAATATTGATAACTTACTATTATAAAAATTCTAAATTTGAAAAATCTCTGCTATGTGTTTTTTTTACCTTATACGTATAATAGTTCTGAAAAAACTGATTAAAAAATTTAAGCTACCACATTTAGCCGAATATAAGACGACCCCCCTAAAATTGTATAGAGTTTGTAAGAAAAAGCAAGCATTGAAGGTGCTGGGTCGCTGTCAACTTAACTCTTAAAATCAAACTGCAAATCTAAATTATAAAAAGAAATCTAACTTGCTTTAAACCGACGAAGTGCCATTTATAACACTAGATGTTATATAAACCTCGAATTTCAATTCTGTTCTTATGAGAAACCAAAAACGAACTTTTATTTAGCCGCAATCGTTCTCACTCTCATCACTTGATGATTCCAATGATTCATAATCATCTATCACGTTGTATTAGGTTCCATATAATATGTTTGCTAATTACAATTTCTTGAAAGCATGCGCTATTTATCCTGAAATGAAATAAAAAATAATTAAATTAAAGAAAAACTGACCCAGAATCCTAAATACTTATAAAATATTTGAAAGATGCTAAAGCCAGTCTTTAAAACCGTCATTGACGATAGTAATGATAACAAATACACCCGATTGAGAGACTGCTCATGCTGTCTTTATCCACTGTTCCAGTAATTCCTGAGATGATTTCTTTAATTTTCCAGTAGGGGTAAGGGGCCCTTGACAGCGTCAGCAATCATTCGTAAATGCGCCCAAGGCTGTTTTTAAACGTCTTGTTGACCTCAACATTAAGAACCTGAAACTGAGAGCTCACGCCTCCTGGTGTGATAACAAACCTGTGTTGATATCCGAAACTGTTCCCTTCATATTTTATTTTAGGGGCTCTTTTAATGTATTTTGACATAGTAGACCTCGTTGTTTCATGAGTGCACCTGCGTGGCCGCATGTTCCACCCCAATTTCAGTCATTCCAACATGAGTTCAGAAGTCATCCAACCTTTTTCATTGCATCTGAACACAGTTCCTAGGCAGATTCTTTCTTTTCGTAATCATTAATTGTGTGGCAGCTTCCGTCAATCAAATAACACGGGTAGTATCACTCTTACTCGAAGTTTCTCATTCCCAGTAGCCATGACTAAAACAGATTTGGCACCCACTGTTGTGTTGCAAGGGATGTTCAAATTTAAGGGTGTTTCGTCAGCTTTTCCCATTTGATACGGCACATAATTATGTTACCAACGAGATATTCCTCTGGTATAATTATAAATCGCATAAATCTGACAGTGCATCTTATGTCTGCTTTAAATTGGTTTCGCGAAATCTTGTGTGGAAAGCTTGTCCCAACGCTTTCATCCATACTCTTTCCCATGAGGCAGGAAGGTCATTTATCCTTTTCTCACGGCCATACCCCAGAACGACCTGCTCTGATTCTTTAAAACGGCATTACTTTCGTCCATGAAATGACTTAGGTACTCCTTGAACGGGCGCGTTTTAATGATTTCTTAAAATTTCTCCAACGACGCTCGTTGGCTTCAATTAAGCCGTATGTTTTGGTTGCAGGGCAGTTGTTCCTTCGCTGAGCGCATTGTACCAGTATAAGTTAAAAATTAGCATCGCAACTACGCACACTTATTCCGATAATTGTGTTACTTTAGACGCTGTTCTTTCAACGTGGTCACCATGACCGAAATAATGTATTAAAAATTTCGATGCACTAACATTCCTTTACACGTTCACTGTTAGAGAACATCTGAGCAAGCGCGCCGAAGGCACGGCAGAGACATCTCTGTCGTGCATTATTTTGTGTGCTTACAGCTGAAGGGCCGAGGGAGGCTAGACCATGAACTGCAGTATGTTTCGATCTAAAATCATCGACTGTTGTATACTTAATATTTAAGATAAAACATTGACTCTGACGAAAATGTTTCCCAATCTGGGAATGTAAGACAACCTATGATTTTGGATGCATTAAATGTGGAAAAAAACTCGACTGATATTTAGGTAAATACGGTACATTCAGATATAAAATACACTGGCGGAAAGTGAAAACAGAACACTAAGAAGGAGACGTCAGATACCAACGAAATTTATACAGCATCATTACGGAATACAGAGGATAACGTGATCAATACATTATGGCAAAATACTGCTGTATTTGCTGGTAAACTGAAAAATAGCATTTCCATGTAACATAGTTAGTACGAGGTTGAACCGCCATGAACTGCGTCACACTGTGCAATTCTGGCATGGAGTCTGTCGTACAGATGTTGGATGTAAGTTTGGTGTACTGAGTTTTGAACATCCTCAACTTGTACTAGTAAATCGGGGATGGTCGTGGCTGGCCGTGGAGACCGGAAAAGTCGTTGTCCCATAAAATCCCAGACGTGCTCAATGGGGGACAAATACGGTGAACGTGCAGGCCATGGAAGTCATCTCACACCCTGAAGTGCATGTTGCGTTGCACGTGCCGTGGGTGGGGGTGCGTTATCTTGCTGGAAAACACCATGATAGACTGACCTTACAAATGGCACAACAACGGGCTGAATGATGTAGTTGATGTAGGAGGTGCTGTTTAACGTACCCGGTAAAAACACTAGTTGTGTACGGGAGTGATAGCTGATCGCTCCCCACACCAGGAGACCAGGTGTAGGCCCTGTGTGTCGCTGGCGGATGCAAGAACGGTGTAGACGCTCCCCTGTGCTTCTGCAAACACGCATACGGCCAACGAAGGCTCCCAAGCAGAATCTGCTTTCATCGCTGAACAGGACAGATCGCCAATGCGATCTCCAGTGCAGACGTTGGCGACACCACTGCACGCCGTTCCTGACGGTGGGCTGGAGTCAGAGCTACACATGCCAGAGACACACGTGCACATAGGTCTGCATCCAGTAAAAGGTTGCGGATTGTTCTCACAGTCACCTCAGGTGCAACGGCAGCTCGGATTTGCGTCGCAGTGGATGTTCTGCTTGACAACGCCGCTCTTCTTATGTGTCGTTCGGTCTGCTCATCAGTCCGTCTGTGACTCCCGGTTCCATGTCATCTCGTGTGGGAATGTTCCTCGGACCATCTACGCCACCATCGTACCACCACCGATACTTCCCGTCCAATTCACTCCGCAATACGACGATACGACCACCCGGCCTCGCGGAGTCCGACTAGACGATCTCGCTCAAAGTCCGATAACTGCTGAAATCGTACACGTCTTCCATATCCAGGCATTGCAGCTTCTTCAGGGTCTTCGAACGTGTCCGTTCGCCGACGACTGATTACATTCACTTCGCCGTACTCCTTAAATACCACCGACGATAACTTGCATATTATGCCGTGCTGTGGCGTAAGCGCTCACCGGTTGGTCCCGAAATTAACATCACACCTACATAAGCTCAACCCCATTAACATGTGTAAATTTCATGATCGTCCGCCAATTTCTTCTTCGTGTTCTTTTTTCACTTTCCGCCAGTGTATATCACTGCAGAATTTGGTAAATGTGGCTCTGTAGAACGTACTGGAATTTCTGGCTGACATTCTAAATAACTAGTGAAAGAGGTAGTTTTCAGCCTGAAGGAACTGAATTTTCACAATGAACTGAAATACTGGTAATGTTTCATCAGAAAATAAGTAACTGTTTAACGATGATCAAATATAAGACTTGCTCTAAAGTTTATTGAAAAGTACCTCTCCTTAGTATTTTGCATTGAAATACGGTGTCTGCGTGCTTTCGTAGGTTCCTATACAGAATGATATTTGGAGTCGTGTGAAGAAACATTTCTTTTATGCTATTTTTCCTCTCAATTTTAATAGTTATTCCTTCAATTAAATACGAAGTTGAGAAAATAATGAAAACACCTAAACGCAGAACCCCAAGCATGCTTATGTTCTATGGTTGGCACAATGTAATGTTGAACAGGACCTTTGCTTTCATAACAGCTTATGTTTGGCGTGGAATAAATTCAAACGAATCATGAACAGTCTTCAGAGAAACATTTCACAATTCCTCATGGAGGAAAGTCTTGAGCTCTTCGTGTGCCGATGTTATGGAAAATCCAATTATCGCTTTCTTCTCCAGTTCTGCCCACAGGAGATCACAAATGTTTTATTGTCGTAGTTTTGCTGGTAGGATATATTTAACTTTAGTTCCGTGCTCTTCTAACGAAGGTTAGACACTTCTGGCTGCGTCACTGAAGCACTGTCACCTTAAAAGGGGATATCATTTGCGGGAAACAATAGTGGCACCACCTGGTAACCCAGAATATCAAGAAACGCGGTGGTTGTAACTCCGCTGTTCGGGTTACTAGGGCGACTAAAGCATACAGAGAAATCGCTGCTGAAACATTCTTGATGCACTACCATGTTTTATGGTTGGCACAAGACAATCGGGATCACGTGCTTCCTTTGTAATTCACCAAATGTGAATTCTCTTCGAAGTTACAAAAAGTGTGAATAGTGCTTCTCTGGACTAAATAACATGTTACGAATCATCCGGCGGGGGGTCAGGTTTCCTGCTCGTGATCCTTCTTTTGCATTAGCAGCAGTAACGAGTGACTTGGAAATAGTGGATGTTCCATAAATTTCAGCTTTGTTAAGCTCTCGGGGTTTCATACAGAATTGCTGAGACTAACATCATTTTTTTTCTGCGTTTTGTTTGCCCAAAATTCTCATAATTAACCAAGTGGTTTTTCGGCAATAGTTTTATAATCAGCCCTGTAGTTCGTGAGCTTCGGTTTTCTGTCACAATACATCCTTTCGGATGTGACTTGATTTTGCAGATTTGGTGAAACTTTCGGCACAGTTGCTCACGATACATACTTTCAATAAATGCGCAGAGTCAGTCGCCGGTACCTATTCTAAACAAATTCCAAATACACTAGGTTACAAAATAAAACTAGATTTTTGGCACACAAGAAAAATTGTGTGTTCTTATTTGCCCTTTTTTTCTATGTGAAATCCAATTTGATGCTAGTTTTTCTCTATCACGCAGGGATTTTAGTGACACATAGGCTGAATCTGTAAAAAAGAAATATATTTACCTACATTTATAACACTATTCATATTTCCTAAAAACTGACATTTGATGATATCCATCTGTGTTTTGCTCTGGAACATCCATTTTAAGATGGACATCTTGTGATTTTCTCCCTGTATTTCTAATGGAAAACATTTCGACCCTATTTGCTCAGGGAAAAAAGATTTCCCATATATCAAAATTGGCCCACTATTAAACAAGTTAGTAAAATCAAGCAATGCATTGATTATGATACGCTTTCTAATATACTAGAAATCATTACTCAAGCTATTACTCAAAATATGAGGAAAATGGCTGTGGAATAAATCTCACCCCTGTGCCCTGACCTTTGATCCATTTGGATGATATTCAACAGAACTGGCTCAGTATAACTCCGAAATAACATGATAAAGTTTCGTCCCAATTGAAGCAATTTTACGTAAGTTATGATGCATAAGCGCTATGGAATAGATCCCGCTCCTGTGTCCTAACCTGTCATTCCATTTCGCCCATTTCCAATAGGATTCGTCCCCAGTAAGGTCCCTACAACATATCAATATTTCATCCAAATCAAAACATTTTTACGTAAGTTATGATTTATAATGGCGATGGAAGTGATTCCGCTCCTATGTCCTGACCTTTAACCCCCATTTCGCCAATTTTCAATATGGTTTGTCCCCAGGTGGTATCCTACCACATAATAAAATTTAATCGAAATCGAACCTTTTTTTACGTTAGTTATGACGCATAAGAGCAGTAGAATGGATTTCCGCTCTTATGTCCTGACCTTTGACCCCATTTCGTTCACTTTCAAAAGGGTTCCTTCCCAGGTGTTCCCCTACCACATACTAAAATTTCATCGAAGTCGAACGATTTGTACGCAAGTTATCGTGCGGACGAACATACGCACACAACGCGTGACGTAATGAGGCAGATGGGAATCGCGACCATCTGCTAGCAAGGTGTGACGTCATAAAACTTTAATAGGATCCACAAACAACGCGTGACGTAATGAGATAGATGGCATGACCGCGCGCCGACATCTAAAGGGGTGACGTCATTACACCACACTACAAACTTGGTAATTCGGGGTGGTTATTTAACCCACTAAACAAATTTTCTTAAAGTCGAGATCAAGCTAAAACGATTTCTAGTACCAGAAAACGCTAGGTTAACGACTTTCATCAAAATCCCCAGAGCCGTTTTAAAAATAAAATTTACATACATACAAGAATTGCTGCTTTAAGGTGAACGTCAAGTAATTTTGCTTCCTGTACTTCGAATGGAAAAATTTCTGTACACATTTTCTTCCCAATTGATGCGTTCCCAAGGATGAAAATTTGAACATCGATTAACATATCTTCATTTTATAACTTGGAATATTTAATATTTTCTAAAACATAACTATAATTATACAATCCAACATTATTTGTCTGCTGACGTCATGAAAATACAGTCGCGCCCTACTTTTTCTGGTTTCAATACCACCAAAGGAAAAGTTATTGATTTTTAATGTAATTATGGTTATGCTTTAGAAAATGTTAAGTATTCCAAGTTGTAACAAAGTTATTTAAATCGATGTTCAAATTTTCATCCTTGAGAACACATTAATTGTGAAGGAAATGTGTACAAAAGTTTTTCCATTGGAAGTATAGTAAGCAAAATTACTTGACGTCCACCTTAATAATATGGGATAAGAGCGATGGAATGGATCGCATTCCTATGCCCTGACCTTTGACCCCATTTCGTCCACATTCAATAGGGTTCGTCTCCAGGTGGTCCCCTACCACATACTGAAATTTCATCGAAATCGAACCATTTGTACGCACGTTATGACGCATAAGGACAATGGAATGTATCCCGCTCTTATGTCCTAACCTTTGAGCCCACTTCCCCGATTTTGAATAAGTTTCGTCCCCAGGCGGTCCCCTACCACATACTAAAATTTAATTGAAATCGAACCATATTTACGCAAGTTATGACGCATAAGGGCAATGGAATGATCCAGCTTCTACGTCGTGACCTTTGACCCCATCTGTCCCATATTCAATAGGGTTCATCCCCAGGTGGTCCCCTACCACATAGTAAACTTTCATTGAAATCGAACCATATCTACGCACGTTATGGCGCATAAGGTCAATGGAAGGATCCCGCTCCTACGTCGTGACCTTTGACCCCATTTGTCCCATTTTCAATAGGGTTCGTCCTATGGTGGTTCCCTACCACATACTAAAATTTCATCGAAATCGAACCATTTTTACGCCAGTTATCGTGCGGACGGACGGACGGACGGACAAAGCTGGAGCATATACGCTTCTTCAACCTACGGTTGGAAAGCGTAAAAAATATCCTAACGTATATGGTACAATCGGTATTTCTTGCAAAAACATTTCTGAACAGTAATACATATCAATAACTATATTTCTTAAAATATATTAATTTTTAATATACACTGCTGGCCACTCAAAATGCAACGCCAAGAACGAAGCATACGATTTGCCTGAAATTCGCAGCATGCGTCGCCCGCGAGAGGACATGCAAACGATTAGCATTGAAGGGCATATGCAAATCATGTGCGCCCGGTACACCACCGAGAACCACTATAAGAAGGGTGCACAGAAGGCGGATTGTAAGTAGTGGAAGTGTGTTGTGCTGCCGGACCTGTGCGTGGGAAGCTTCCTGATGCCTCGTTGCAGAATACGGCAGTCATTCCAGCACGTTTCGGAGTTCGAAAGAGAACGAATAGTGGCTTATCGCGACAGCGGTTTATCGTACCGAGACATCGGCACCCGTGTGGGACGACATACAGCCACAGTGAGCCGAGTATGGATTCGGTGGGTGCAGGAGGAACGGACGGATTGACGTGAGCGATTGCCGCAGCCGCGGCACACAACCGAACGAGAGGACCGGCATGTTGTGCGGCGGGCATTGACGGCTCGCACCGCTACATCACTAACGTTAGCGCAGGAATTAGGGTGTGTTACGCAACAACCTGTGTCAGCACGTACCGTTCGACGTCGTCTGCAGGAGCGGAGACTTGTCGCACGGCGCCCATTGCTCCGATTACCATTGACGTTACACCACCGGCGAGTGAGGCGGCAGTGGGCCGCTGAACGCCTTACCTGGACTATGGAATGGCACGACATTGTCTTCTCCGACGAATCCCGCTTCTGCGTGCAACACCACGATGGCCGGATCCGCGTGTGGCGGCACCGCGGCGAGATACTGTATGACGCCTGCATTGTGTATCGCCATAGCAGTCCGTCGCCTGGCGTTATGGTTTGGGGCGCAATTGGATATGACACCCGCACCCCTCCGGTACGCATCGCCGGTACACTCAACAGCCACCGCACCATCTCCGACGTTTTGGAGCCTGTAGTCCTCCCTTACCTGCAGGACCTGCCAGCAGCCACGTTTCAAGAGGACAATGCGCGCCCGCACGTGGCACGCAACGTACAACAATTCTCCGCGGCCCACCAAGTGTAAATGCTGCCGTGGCCCGCCTGTTCTCCTGATATGTCACCCACCGAACACGTCTGGTCGCTGATCGGTAACCGAGTGGGCCCACAAGTACAACCCACGGCTACGCTTGATGAACTGTGTCAACGTGTGGAAGCAGCCTGGACCGACATACCCGAAGCCCACATCTAAAGCCTCTTTCGTTCGATGCCATGGCGTGTAGCGGCCGTTATTGCCAGCCATGGGGACCACACGAACTATTGATGTCTGCGTGTTCCGCAAGCCGCACGGGCCTGTAAGCTCAATCGTTTCATCTTTGTATATGTTGTTATGTGTTCAGTAAATCTGGCTTTGCTATCTCGTGTCCTTCCTGGTGTTGCATTTTGGGTGGCCAGCAGTGTAGTTCAGGAGAGTTTTTGCAAAAAACACCGATTATACGATCTGCGTTAGGATGCTTTTTTTATCAGCAGGCCAATTTTGATGTATGGGAAATCTTTCTTCTCTGAGGAAATAAGGTCGAAATTTTTTGCATTGGAAGTACAGGGAGCAAATCCACTAGACCTGCACTTTAAGTTTCTAACAATAGTCAGCAGACATGCTAGAACTCCAATTTCTCTGGTACCTCTTTTCCATGATCAAGATGTCTTGGTGCAGTCACTCGCCATGTGCATTGCTGACGGCCCCGAGATTCTCAGGAAAGACATCCAAGTGGGAGTCCAATAAATTAATTTTGAAGGACATATTGCACCCCATATCTTTGAATGAATGTAAGAGTTCACCCACAATGTCAAGTTACTTTTGTGCTTTAAAATTTCCCCAAAACGTTTCCATGACACTATTGAATGATCACCAAGCTGTTTCTTCAACTTGACTTAATAGATCTTCGAATTTTCCATTTTGAAACTATTTTTTGAAGTCCCACAAGAAGGACATCTTTAATTTTTGCATCACTTATTCGAGGAAACTTTTACTTCAAATAAGCAAACCCAGCACCATTTTTATCCATGGCCTTAACAAAGTTTTTAAGAAGCCCTAATTTTATATGAAGTGAAGGTAAAAAAATATTTTCAATGTTGATCAGAAAGGCATCTGCAACATTCTTCTGCCCAAGAGTAGTTGGTTTACGCTTTGGCCGTTCCTTCTAGATGTAAATACTTTTTCTTGTCTCGACTGTCAGACTCGCACATGAAAAAACAAAATTTAGTATAGCTGAGCTGCAAATCAAGTAACAGCGCAACGACTTTTAAATCGCCACAGTTGTTCCAATTGTATTCGTCGTACTGAATTTGTTTCCAAATGGAATTTCTTATTTTCTCAAGATTCTTTCATATTAGTGGCAGAAGCTAAGGTCACAGAAGAAAATGTGTTTCCATTGTGCAAAAGGACACCTTTCAAGCTAGTTTTAGAGGAGACAATACACAGTCGCCACTCTGTTATTTTATGTTTATGACCGAGAGCATCCATGACAGGACAGATATCATTACAATAAGCTAAATCATTTTCTTGAGAAAAGAAATTTTAAACTCATCCTGACTGTTACAAAAATATCACACTTTAGTGTCTCACGGAAGTAGATTCCAGCCTTTCAGCCTAGACCCAAAATTTTCGGCCTGCGTTTTGGACAAATTCAAATCCCGTACCAGGTTGTTTTGAATCACCTGAGTTAACAGATGTGGCTCAAATAAAGAGGTACTTGCTTCAAACGTAGAATCATGCTGCTCCTCGTGTTGTACTGAGCTAGCTGCATCGTTTACGGTCTTTATCTCAGTTACTTTTATTGGAGGCTGGGGTACAGGTAAGACCTCACTGTGAGCAACTGGCCTGATATCAGATGGCAAATTAGCGTATATCACTGTGAGTTTGGATTTACTTGCTATTCCTTTTATGTTTGTTAAACAAAAGTAACAGTCTGATGAATGATCTTTACTCATTTCGAACAGCAGACACGAGAGGCTCAACTCTTATCTGGAGCACCTACTTTACAGGCAAAATATAGCTCATACCATTGTTTTAATGAGTAGAGTGAAATCTTGCTATTGAGCTAGTGACGTATATTCTAAATTAACTTTCCTTTTTAGTTTCTTTCCCCATGTAAATCTTGAGTTTGTTCTCAGTTATACTTCATACTTAACGTGATATCTTTCCTCTCAAACGAATACTGTTGGCAGCTTAATTCAAGAAGAATGAAAGTAACATATGCCTGTTATGAGATAAGAACAAGATATAAACTATGATGCAACAATTGCTTTTGAGCGTTTAGTATGGAGCGTGGTGGAATGTTGGTTGTTGATTTGTGTTATGTAATTCCTATACTATCGTGAAGTGCTATATCTGTGCTGGAGAAATAAAGCATCATATCCGTAAGTTTTGACTTCTATATAAATGTTTCGTCTGGCCGTTAAGGTTTAATTTAGGAGCTCGTTCATCGTACGGTTATGTTTTTAAAATAACTTATCAGTACGAAAATACATTTACGTTATAAGCTTTAAATGTCAATTGCGAAATACATGACAGTATGATTTACACATTTACACACTTCTTTTGCATAATGATAAAGTATCAACTACACTGGTGTGCAAAAAGTAAGGACGAAGAGGAGAAATTAGCATAACAGCGGAACAAGCAGGCAGAACGGACCGAAAGACCACTCAGGAGATAGACTAGGGTCCGGTACGGTAGGGCATGCTCACATATGCAGCATGACGTAGGGGGGGGGGATAGTGTCGAAAGGGTATAACGCAAACGGGCAGTGTACGCTCAGCAATTCGGTGAAAGGTATTGCACGGTGTATATCGGTTTAAACGACGTCGAGTTGCCGCCACCGTGTGATATGGCCAACAGGCAATCCAGTAGACGACATCTAGATGACTTTACCCGAGGTCGCGTCATTGGGAAGTTGGACGAATGTCGAAGTGTGACTAGTGTGGCCGAGAAATTCGGGATCGCTTATAGCATCGTTTCCCGAGCTTGGAGAGCATTTTAAACGACAGGAACAGCTGTCCGAGAGTTTAGCAGTGGTCGTCCACGAGCAACCATGGCGGCGGACGACTGGTATATTGTCCTACACGCGAGAAGAGACAGACGGCAGACAGCGGGAGAAATCGCAAGGCACATGCGACAGACAACTGGACGTCCGTTATCGCGGTTTACCGTGGCCAGGAGGCTGCGCAAAGGTGATTTATTTGCACGACGACCACTGCGGTGTGTGCCATTAACGCCTGCTCATCGGAGACGGCGGTTTCTGTGGTGCCAGGAACGCAAGAACTGAACACATCAGCAATGGGGGCGAGTTCTCTTTACGGATGAGAGCCGATTTAGTCTGACCAGCGATTCTGGACGTATACAGATCTGGAAAGAGCAGGGAACACGCAATCACACCTCCAACATCCTCAAAAGGGACCGGTCTGGAGGTGGCGGAGTTCTCGTTTGGGGCCGTATCATGCTTGGTAGCCGTACTGACCTCCACATCTTCCAAGGAGGTTCAGTTACTGGTGTCCGCTATTGTACCTATGTTCTCTTGCCTTACGTGCGTTTGTTTAGAGGTGCTGTGGGTCCTGAGTTCCTCTTCATGGACGACAACGCTACACCTCATCTTACAGTGGCTGTCGCAGAGCTGTTGGAGAGTGAAGATATTAAAGGCATGCGTTGGCTCGCAAGGTCCCCGGACCTAAATCCAATCGAACACGTGCGCGACCTTTTCGGGAGACGCTTTGCAGCACGTCCCCAGCAGCCAGCAACGATTCCGCAGGTGTGATTAGCGCTGCAAGAGGTATGGGCCGCGATGCCTCAACAGCTCCTTGACAACCTCGTCCTCACCATGGACAGACGTTGTAAATCCTGCACGCAGTCAGCTGTGATGATATCCTTTATTAAAGACTGGTTTTTTCTTGGCAGCCGCCTGTCACATGAAAGTTTCTGCCTTCTGTCCAGTTGTGCTTGAAGCTACCTTTTCAATAAAGTGCCTTTGTATCTTCCTTGTTTGTACAGTTTTGCCCACTTGTCCCATATTCTTACATCTTGGGGATCTTATGGTATGATTTGAGTCGATGTGGAGCACTTCTGCACGACGTTACATTCGAAAAACCGTCTCGTCCTTAATTTTTGCAAGCCAGTGTACAACACAGTTTTGCAGTAATCTAATCTCGAGTCAACAGTGAACTCAAACTCTTTTCGAACACAGTGAACGTCAGCTCACAACTGTGGTAGCTTACTCGGACAGACCGACGTGTTTATGTCGCAACACGCTGCATATCTCGTATGACTACCGCGTGCCCCTATATACCAAAAACAATTTCTGGGAAAAGGTTGCATAACCAATTGTGACAAAATACGTCAAATGTTTCAATAAATTTATTGAGAAAAAGTTCATCACACAAAAACTGTGCGTGTTAAAAAACCTGATGGTATATTTTATTTCAGCGTGAACGTTACGTCACAAACGCATTCATTATTCCATGTGCCAAAAAACGTGTTGACCAAAGTGATGTGCCCTCTCTGGAATTCAGGCAGGACGGTAATTTTTTCTTATGTACGATTTTTATCACCTCCAAACAAGTTACTGCTTCTGTCCTCGGTCCATAGCAGTACCACTTACACGAAACACACAAAACATCCATCACTACATGTTCGTAAATAAATAACTAAGCCGTCATAAGTAGTAGTACTTTTACAGCAGACGCTCCGTTATTTTGTTCACCTTCTGTAGTTACGTACAGTGCTATCTTCATGATCGTTTAGATTTTGTGATGCAGAATTTTCATGTACAGTTCTAAGTGACCTGAAATTACTGGAAGTTCCTTTAATTTAGGAAATGTTAAAGAGAGCGAAGCATATGAAATCAGGCCATACTGTAAGGGCGACTGAAATGAATGTCAGCCAAGACGATTATGTCGGAGGGAAGAAAAGTAAAAAAAACTGTGTCAAAAAAATCGCCTTTATATCAGAAAAGTCGCCACCAACATTGAGGCACGTTGTCGCGCTAACTAACGAGCCTTGTGTTTGCACACTCATAGAAATATCTTGCTTACTGAGTGAGAATTAGTGCAAATGCCTCCTGCACTTCAACATCCGACGCAAATCTGCGACCCTCTAGCTTTTTCTCTAAGTCACCCAAAATATGAAAGTCACAAGGCGAAAGGTCTGGACTGTATCAAGGAACTGCAAGAGATTTCTACTTGAACTTCCACGGCGTTTCTATGGCAACAAGAGTCATATGGGGGCGCGCATTTTCGTGCAAAAAAATGATACCCTTCGGCAATAATCCACGGTGCTTGTTCTTAAGTGCCCTACACAGGCGCTGCAGCGTTACACAACAACGGTCAGCATTGACAGTCTCCCCATGCTCATCATATTCGATCACGGCCAAAAATGTCTCAAACTTAACTTTTCAGCGTAGATGTTTTTCTCGACCTTCTTTGGAGGTGGCGATTGGGGATTGCTTCCACTCTCAGGTTTCGCAGTGGTGTTTCAGGCTCGTAGTTGCGGCACCACGATTCACCTCCGGTAACTATGCGATCCAAGAACTCAATTGTTTCTTCTGGGTGATACCACAAGCAGATGTGTCAATGCTGTGACTCGTCTCTGCGTTTTCTGGTTCTCTCTGCGAACTTTCGGAATTCAATGAGCTCAAAAGAGCCGATAATTCTGATGTTCATGAATAATGGTGTGCACCGAAGGGCGACAGCTCATCGGCAACGCAGGCCCATGCGCAGAATCAGTCACCGAACCGTGACTGATTCTGCGCATGAGCCCATGCGGTTATTAGTCACTGAATCGTGACTGATTCTGCGCATGGGACCATGCGGTTATCAGTTACCGAACCGTGACTGATAACCGTGTTTGCGGCCAACTCGTCAATACTCCGGTGTCAATCTTATCTTGATCAACGCATCCACCTGTGCTAATGTTTTTGACGGGATGGCACGATAGCTGTGTCCGGGTCTTAAGTTGTCGTTGCAGCTTTGATGCCCTTCCTTGAAGCGTCTGCACCATCGTATCACTGTGGACAACGAAATGCAATGCTCACCATGAACTGCCGACATGCGGCGATAAACATAGTGTTGTGAAACACCTTTAGCGGTTAAAAATCTAACCACACCACGCTATTTTTCTGCTGGAGCGTCCACTACAGTGCAGGCCCGTGTTCAAACCAAAGCAACTCAGATTCCACAGTACCTCTCTTTACAACCGTCCCTCGATTGCTGACCTGAGAGATGACTGCATCGGAAAAACACGTGTCCTAACCATTCGGCCGCGGTGCAGGTTGGCTTACTATCATTTGACTTGCCTTTACAGTAAAGTAAATCTGATAAATGAGCGCAAGACATTTCAGTTCCCATTTCCTTTTATTTAAATTCGTGTGAAATTGAAAGGAGGTTTAAAACCACGTTTTGTATTCCAGCGTCATAAAAGACTAATAAATCTTTCCAAACGCAGCCGCAGTTGTCGAATTCCAAATAATTAAAAAAATAAATAAGTATCGAAGGGAAGTATCAGAAACAATGCTGTAAGTTTTGCAGCAAACTATTGAAGTGATGTAATTTCTTTATGTACATGCAATATTTTTTTATTATATTTCCGTTCGAGACCCGAAGATAACTGTATAAGTATCTTGTAATGAAGAACTACTTTGAAATTTGATTCGATACAAGCAGATAAGGCACATGAATGCCTTTGAAGTTAAAGAAAAAAGTTTATATCTATGAGGGAAATCCAGGCTTTCGCTGGAAAGAAATGAACATTTTTAAATGAAAAATACCGTTTTTGCCTGAGTCTCACCCAAATATTTTGATCTCATTTCTTTTCTGCTGAACAGTGAATTACGAAACTTTATTTCATTTTATAGTAAGTCAAAAATCACCATGAAATTATTTTCCACTAGGACAAAAATCTAGTGAAAATCTTCCAAATGCGTGGAGACTATGTGAAAGACAAAGTCATCTCTCTTTCCCCGTTTTTCTTTCGTTAACATATAGCAACCGAAAAATTATTTCCGGACACCTCTGGGATCGTACTCCAGATCTCTTGATAACTAGCCGAGTGTGTTCGCCTTACGCTCCCGTGGGAGGAGAGACAATGTGAATGACTCTGTCTATTCACATTTTCCTTCAGTTAAAATTTAAAGGAGTAAGATTTTTGCGTCATTTCTTTTAAAGGTCAACTTTTGATTTTAAAAAAACTGTGGGGACGATTTTTTGATTGAGAAAATACTCTTAGAGGTTTGATTTTGAAAACGTACCGCCTCACATAAACACAAAGTTCCGTAGAAGATCATGGAAAATAAATAATTACTAGAGGTTAAGTTTTTAAAACTCTTAGATACAGAAAATGACGATTCTTTATACAGACGATTTGTCAATAGGATGAAATTTTGAAAGTCAGAAAAATCTTGGTCGATTTTTCGTTACATTCACCATACCAGGTATCATGGATTCATACATTAGGAAGTGGTGCAATGACTAAAGATGAAATTTTACCGTTTTTGATACCTGATAGTTTGTTACATAAAGAAATAATATCAACTAAAATAAAATGAGATTTCTTACCTCGTTATCTGTTGACAAATTAATCTTTCAGACACGCTGTTAAGTAAATGTTTTCAATAATATACATTCATAAAAATATTGAAAGGTATAGTATACCTGATTTCCGAAATTTTTATTGATCTAAACGTATGGGAAAATCTACAAACCATGGACTAAACCTAACCCACCCAAAGCTAAAATTTAATGGAAGCAATAACTAAAGTTAAAAATAACTACTACATCTATCAAAGTTAAAATAAAAAATAAAATGCAAACCATTCACTAGGACTGTGATTAATACTAAAGATGTAAGTATAAAAAAATAGAAAAGAGAGATAAAGTTCACTTTAAGCTAAAGCTAAGAAAGTAAAACTAGGGAATTCAACATCCTCCTCTTACCAAGTTTTACTCTTCTTCAGAGAAAGGAGAAAAACTCCTCTGCTTAGTGTGTTAAAAGACCCTCTTGAGTTTATTAATCTAGGAAAGAGAGAGAGAGAGAGAGAGAGAGAGAGTTGTATTAGTCGAAGTGTACTGAGAAACAACGAATGCGGTCTTGGTGCCACTTGCTTAACAATTTGGTAGACCTAAAAAGATTTTTACTTCACTTATGTATTCCCGGTTTACTGAAATTTGTTTGGAGATGCATCACGACCTCCCAAACCAAATTTTACTTAAAAATTCAAAACATAAAATATTTTCCGTACATCATTCAACGCTGAAAATGCATCTTTTCGTGATGCATGAACTACCTGTACACTAGAGCAAAGCGTAAAACTTAAAATTTTTACTTAAAAATTCAAAACATAAAATATTTTCCGTACATCATTCAACGCTGAAAATGCATCTTTTCGTGATGCATGAACTACCTGTACACTAGAGCAAAGCGTAAAACTTTTTTTCGAATTTCGATGTGCACTAGTGCGGAAAAGTTGGGCATTGCTCCGTAAACCATGTGAAAAAAAATTCGCAGAATTCAAATATTATCTTACGGTTCCACTTTACATCCCAAATTTCCATATTTGGGCAAAATCTTCACATTTTCATGTCCGTTGTGAGAAACGAACAGTTTTCGTTACAGACTTTTTCTAGTGCACATAAACTATCTATTGTTATCTAAAACATGTGTACAATTTTTCAAGCAAAGAAACTAATATCTTACGGTTGCAATTTAATACGAAAGTTTCATAATTGTTCGGAAACATAAGTATTTTTTTTACTTTATTTTTCATGATGCAACTTAAAGTTAAAATTGCAATATGTTTTAATATCTCAATTGAAAGTAGTTGCTTGCCTGTTATACTCTATCAACTGATGGACCGCGCATCCCGCATATATTAACCGGAAGTGAGAAGGCAAACTCTTTCAGGAAATTTTCCGCCGGAACATTCCAGTGAATGCTTTCCTTACCATTTTGCCACTACAGTTATCCGCGATTTCTGAGTGAGTAGACGTATCTGAGCTACTGTTTTTATTTTTTGCATTATAAACGTTTAGTGCGTCGTTCTTTGTGTTTAATTTAACGGTTAGTACTACTAACGTCGTTGTTTAGTTTACGGTTGTAATGTCCAGCCAAAGTAAACTGAGCACGCAAAAGTTCCCTTGTCGCAATCAGGGAGTGGAACGATGCGTTAAGTTGACAACAGAAGCATCTGCTGCTGTTTGCGGAGAAGAACAAAGGGATGGATTTATTAGAGTACGGTTGGAAGCACGGCAAATAATGCCAACCTTCGAAAGAAATCAGAGTACAGAGTAAAAATTAATAGAGAAGAACAGGAAATTTAAGATTAAAAAAGAAGAACATGAAATTGAAGATTAAAAAAGATGAACAGAAAATTGAATATTAAAAAGAAGAAGAGGAAATTGAAGATTAAAAAAGAAGAACTGGAAATTGAAGATTAAAAAAGAAGAACAGAAAATTGATTTGCCCTAATGGATGGGTGTGGGATATTAGCCACTCTGCGACAACGTAGAGGGTTGGTCACGGGTGGAACTCGCTGTGCAGCCACCTCCTCGTGGGGAGCTCTGGGATTTTTCTGAAACATGAAAAATGCGTAGAGCTGCACCACGTGCAGTATACACTACTGCACATTTGCACAGTATTTTGTGCTTTCAGTGCGGTAGTGCACACATTACACAAGTAGGAAACAAATCACCTGGTGAACACTAGGTGTCAAGGTATTGCAATTTTCCTTAAACATGGAGTATTCTTGCATTAAATTGGAACCATAAGATATTAGTTGTTTTGCCTTAAAAATTTTGCACGTGTTTTAAATACCAATTGATAGTTTTTGCGCACTAGGGAAAGTCTGTAACAAACACTATTCTTTTCTCACAATCGCCATGAAAATGTGACGATTTTGCCCAAATATGGAATTTTTGGAGGTAAAGTGGAACCGTAAGATATTATTTGAACTTCGCGAAATTTTTTGCACATGGTTTACATAGCAATACGCAACTTTTACGGACTAGGGCATATCGAAATTCAAAAAAAAAAAAAAAAAAAAAAATTACGCTCCACCCTACTTTACACCTTGCCAGCATGCATCAGTGGCGCAGACCACTCATTTTACCACTACTCACACACACACACGAAAGCAAAATTTGTGAAAACTAAATCAGTCGACAATATTTCATAGTTTAAAAATTAATTATTTGTTTTCACTAATTTTTAATTAGAGTTTAGCGGGGCTGTCGTAAAATATAGAAGAGATAAATTATGACTCATATAAGGCGGTGAAGGAAGCTAAAATAGAACTGGGCCACAATAAGAGTGGCAGAACTTCAGTTATTCTTGTAATTTATTCCTGTAACAATGGTACAACAAGGAATCCGAATGTGCATCTGTTACTCAAAATAAAGAAAAATTGACAAATAAATATTCTTAAATGTGTGTTCTTCCATTTGGGCTTCGTAGCTTAATAAATAGAATTTTTTCTGAAACCGAAGATTTTACACTTCGTATGTGTGTCTGCGTGGACTCGTTACTTTAGCGAGACTGCGAGCTTTACGCCAAAGTTTCCGGGAGAAAGCAAAGTGAGTGACCTCTGAGATCAATCTCTCTTCTCCATGAGGATTCATTCATTCATTTTTTCTGTACGTAAGAGTACCTCCGCAGCTGATGGGGAATCTTCGTGCTCCTTTCCCAGGAGATCTGTCATTTCCCACTCTTGGTGCTTGTCACGTGTCATTCACTTGCTCTAATTAGCCACTGGATAACAGCAGCCTCCACGTGATTGGGGTCAGCCAATGACTTTCCTTTTATCATCATCCCCTTCTGCCATAAACACACACACTCACACACAGATTGAGTATTTCTTCAGAATCAGAACTTGGAACTTGGATAAAGGCAGGGATAATAGTTCATCAGAAAGGCCGGGGTTTACTGCCACAAAGGCCTTATATGGATCTGCGGAAATCATAGAATATATCGAATATTTTTAGGACAATGCTCTTTAACACCATTGCTGTTTCCTGAGCAACGTCTTTACAAATAAACCCAGAACAGAAATGTATTTGAAATAAAGAACAAAGCATGTTCCACTGATAAAATTGACAACAAAGAAAATGAAATAAAATACAAGAAATTTGATAAATACTCTTTGTTTACCCTACAAATTACCGCTTCTTTTGATGATCAACGATTCTTCAGCCACAAATAAAAGTATTCGAGATAAATCAAAAACAACATTACACGGTGTACTCCTAAAATCTTAACAGAAATTTCTGTTGTTCATATGGCATTCAAAAGAGTCAATATTCTACATTCGTCATTTGAAGCTTCGTCGGAGTATCATCTCTACTTTGAAATATTTTCCATTTATTTTACTCAGAAAAAAAAAGTGTTTTAAATTCTATCTCTCTATTTAAAACTCAAGAAAGTGGCCGTAGATCAGTGTCAAGCTATATTGGCTACTGTATTTAAATTTCCGTAATGGACTTAGAAGAATTGTTTCCAGCAATATCCAACTATGAAGAATATACACAATTTGGTAATCAGAAATGTCAGCGGTAATTAGGCATGCCATTTTTTCCTCGACTTGTAGAGACAATAAAAATTCCATGAAAAGTATTCCACAATAGTTTAAGCATGGAATTAAGCAGTGTGTAAATTCATGAAATTAAGCAGTGTGTTAAATTCAATTTTATGTTTGTTGTGCGTATAATTTCATAAAAATTCTCATGTAAAGTGCTTTCCGCTTCCACACTCCTCTTTGCCACACAGGAAGCTGCTTTAAATTTTCTGTGGACACCGAAGTCAGAGAAGATGTTTTCTTATTGTGCCTCTTGGGTCGGTCATCTGGTGGGTTAAAGGGTATAATTAAAATATGGCTACGATAAGATTTAGAATTCGTCTCAAAGCTTTTTATCAGTCAGTGAAGTTTTCTTCAGAATATGTGAAATCGCTTCGATGAAGGTCTTCAAGTTTCTCAATTAAAACATCTTTGTAAAAAATTACGGTAGGAATCCATGTTGCTGTGGAATTTAGCATAACATCCAGTTTTCATGAGTAAATCGCTGTTCTATGAAGGTACAATCGACCTTGACTATTGTGTGCATTATATTTATATATGACTATTTGTGTGCACGATATTCATGATCTTTTTTTTTAATAAAAATGAGCTCCAAATTTTGAAATATCTTTTTCTTTTTCAGTTGTACCTATTTTTCCTTACAGGGGTAGGTTCACTCTAACGGCCAAGCGTACATAAAACTGACTGAATCTTTTGAGTCTTCTAAAAGCTGGCAATGGTTTTCTATGCACTCCTACAGAAATGACTCATAAACACTAATTAGCAGAAAGTGTCCTCAAAATCGAGTCTGTGAAGAACATTTTAACTAAAATTGTGCTCTTTGATATTGTTTCTACGTGCATTATTTCCGAGCTTTAGTCATTATTTCCGAGCTTTTATCATGTATAGAAACATATCTAAATCTGCACGTATTGAATCTTTCATTCACCATTGATAGTCACACCAAAAAATTAATTCAGTATCTCTATAAATATCAAAGGATAGAAACGACTTGTTGCTGTTTGCTTAGGTTTTAGTTATACAAAAAAAAGATAAAATCAATAAGTTTACATTACATTTTATAAAAGTTACTGGAAACGACAGAAAATGTGTTGTTTCAAACCCTTATGCCCCAATTCTGAGATTCAGAGTGACAGATCTCCGGATACTTGGGTCGCATTTTGATTTTTTTTTTTAGTCTCATGTACTTTCCTTTTTGGTATCCATACCTCTGCATACTTCTTTACAATAAGGTATACTTCTCTTTTTAATGACGACAAACATAGGAACATGCTAGTTTAAGCGCTAAACATATTACATTTTGCTTTGGGAGTCCTTTAAAGTGCGATTCGATAGAGCACACAAAATTGTATCTCCACTGCAATTTATCGGTTTGTTTCCTGCTAATGAAAGAAGCTAAACAAACGCACAATGATTTATCGTTCCTTACCCTTCGATAATGAGATTTAGTGGGGAAGCAGGAAACGAATGATACGATTAGACCAAAGAAAAAACCTAATTCAATCACCCCAGGTCATGCAGGGAATAGTACATGTGACTAAAGATCTCGGAAAATAAGAAAAAACAAAACAAAAACGAAGCCACTCACTCCTTTCAAAAACAACTGCTACCCCAAAGGTTTCGGTGTGTAGTTACTTCCCTGGTACGTGCCAGCTTTTATTAATGGTTCATTCCAATTTTCCTTAGTATCTTAGAAACAAGAATTCTAGGGAATCCTGTAATGAATCTTCAGAGAAATATGTATAAGGGATGTGGTCGAAAGTAATGAACAGATTATTAGAAAAAAGGCACAGCAAAAAACAAAGCCAATTACGAAACAAAATTTACGTAACTCGACTACTATGTAAACGTAAATTCAATCCAAAAAATTACAGGAGTTTATCAAACTAATGGAAACATCGACTACCACTGAAGTACACGCAATGCTCCGTATACAAATCACAGGGACGACGTCACCCGCAATATGAGATGTATAAACGGGCGCGTTGTCGGCTATCACGTAGTCGTGCCAGTCTCAGGTGAAGCAGTTGTTATGGAGTAATTGTCAACATTATCCGATCTCAGTGACCTCAAAAAAGGCACTATCATTAGCGCACGTCTTGCAGGAGTTCCAATAGATAGAACGGCTGAAATGCTAGTTATAATACGAGGAGCTGTATTATGACTACCTATCCAAACTGATAAGGTGTTGCCTCGGATGAGCAAATTGTAGACGCCATAGGAAGGTATCAGATAGGAAAAGGTGAAAATTGGCACCGATTGCGCAGCGAAAGCACGAGACCACTGCACCGGTAGTAGCAGCAGAGTTGAACATCTGTTGGAGTGATCCCGTTTCCGTCATAACAGATATTCGGAAGCTCCATCGTGCGGCAATCCGCAAACCTCTGATTACCAACATCAATGCAACAAAACGTGAAATTTGGTGCTAAGTAGATAAATACTGAAATGCTAAAACTGGCAACGTGTCATCTGGTCTAATTAATCGTACTTTACATTGTTTCCCTCCACTAGTAGAGTGTACGTCATACGAAAATCTGTTAATTGTTTGGTTCCGACTGTGAAACGCTTAGATGGGACCCTCATGCTGTGGGTTGCCATATCATGACATTCTTTACGACCACTGGTTATTCTGTAGGTTCCTCTCACATCTTCAACGCACGAATCCATTCTTGAGGACCACCTGCGCCCAATATTGCAGGCATTGTTCCATAATGACCGTTCCTAGTTTTAAGCAGATAATGCACACGTGCATATGGTGAAATGTGACAAGCTGTGGTTTGCAGAGCATGAGAATGAGGTACATCAGCTACCCTGCACGCCTCAGTCAGTAGATCTCAACGTTATTTAACATTTGCTGGAATATCTGGAGCGAAAGGCCACATTTTACACCTCCGACATAATGGGCACAATTGGAACATATTTTACAGGAAGAATGGTCCCAAATTGCATTATCGCACTCATATGGGTATGACTTTATAAGTCTGTTCCAGGTCGAATTTCTCCTGTTCTATAAAAGTCCGAGATTGGTCTACAGCTTATTAATAAGTACAGCGCTCGGCTAGTATCGAGAGGTCCGAGGATTCAATTCCCCGGCGGTGGCTGAAAACAATTTTTCGGTTGCTATGTGTTTCTGGAACGTGGAAAGAGCGATGTATTTATTTATATACTGACGCCACGTATTTGGAGGATTTTCACCTTGGATCACGCCCTTTGGATTTAACTGCTATAATATATATAGCCAGTGCGGTTAATGCCCACCAGATGGAGACGTCTCAGCCCATCTTACGGATTTATGATGTCAGAGGCTGACTTAAAAATACACATAGCACCGTGGATTGTTGGCCACCGTGGTGTAAAGTTAACGCGCCCGGCTAGATATCGAGAGATCCGTGGATCAATTCCCCGGCGGCGGCTAAAAACAATTTTTCGGTTGCTATGCGTTTCTGGAACGTGGAAAGATCGATGTATTTATTTATTTATTAATAAAAACTTCTCGAGAGACAGTAAGTGTTTCCATTATTTTGATAAACTCTTGTATATATACATGCATGTGTGTATCATCAATTACAATTCTCAATCCACTTCTGAATGAAAGTCTTCCTAGGTCTTTTCCACAATTCTTTCTTGAGAAGTTCTCTTCCATATTACCCTCGCATGCTCTCTAATTTCATCCATCTATTTCCCACGTGCCTTTCATCTGGGTATCAAGTATCCCTAGGTAACCAGCCTAATATTATAGCAGCCGAACAGTGGTGAGGTCTTCTAGCAATATGTCCATCCCATTGCCACCTAAGGGTATTTTTATTGATGGTGGTGCATTGTGTGTGTGTGTGTGGGTGGGTGTTGCTTTAGAATGTCTTTCAAACATTGAACTGGGACGGCAATGGACTAATGATTAAAAGGAGATAGTTTAACTCGCTTTCATTTTGCCGACGATACTGTCACTTTGGTGAGTACCACCCCATAGATGCAGAGTGTGATCCAAGAGCAAAGAAGATGGACTACCGACGAACTTACATGCAAAAAATCTTATGTACAATAAATACAAAAACTAAAGATTTAGAGGTTGATGGGGGAAATTTGGAAGTAACTGATGCCTACATCTACTTTGGACAACGGATTTTGAGACAGGGCTATACCGAAGAAGAAATTAATAGGCATAACTGGCTGGAGCGCATTTGGAAAACCATTCAATTTGCAAGAGGAATTTACTCTTGTGTCGTAAAAGAAAAGTGTTTAGTCAATGCACTCTTTCATTTTTTACTTATGGATCAGAGACATGGATCTTAAATAAATAAAAACCATGAACAGGATGAGACTCCAAGAAGCATGGAGCAATGCTCTTGAAACCAAGAACAATAGGAAACGTAACAGGTGTATCAGGTGAACGACAAGAATGAACACCATCATGATCAAAGTGAAAACTCTGAAGTGACAATGACCTACAAATGTTGCTAGAAGAACTGACCATCACTGAAATACATGACAGGATGTTAAGGGACAGAAAAAGAACCTGAAGACCACGAGGGCAATGAAATTCGAAAGCATCGCGGAGTTACCTGAAAGATGTACGTGTGTGTGTTTAGTTTGCAAAGGTTCTCTTGCATAAAAAATTATTAAAGAAATATTTGTAAATATTGTCTTACATCGGCTATAACTTTATTCTCATAACACACTGGTGTCCAAAACTTAAGGACAGACTACATTTTTACCTGTATAAGAAAAACAATACATGACCGCAGCCAAATGGGTAAATAATTATATTGCCAGCATGTAAACACATGAAAAGGCACAAAAATGTTTATCAATAACGCACAAATTGCATTGTAATCAGTGTTTAGGCAAAAGTTTCAAATTTCCAAAGGACACACTTGGAGAATGGACATGTAGTGCTTACGATAGCCAGGAAGGGAGACATTCAGCATGGAAGATGTTCACCCCGAACTGCGATGCAGCAATTAGCACAATCCTCCCTCAGAGCACGAATAAGGCCTTGCTTGTTTCCTCCAGTACATTTTGAGCACCAATGTGTCTCCTCATTGTGTCCTAGACGTGTTCGATGGTACTGAGCTCTAGCGGGCGTGTTGGGCAGTTGATGCAATGAATATACTCGGTCTCCAGAAGTGTCAGTACTGCTCTCGTACGATTAGGTGTCGCGTTGTCATCCATGAACACAAAGTATTCGCCTACAGCGACACGGAATAATCGAACAGGACGTTGAAGAACGTCGTCGTCATTCATGAACAGAGGGTATTCGCCTACAGCACCACGGAATAATCAAACACGACGTTGAAAAACTTCGTCGTCATCCATGAACAGAAAGTCTTCGCCTACAGCACCACGGAATAATCGAACAGGACGTTGAAGAACTTCGTCGTCATTCATGAACAGAAAGTCTTCGCATACAGCAGCACGGAATAATCGAACAGGAAGTTGAAGAACTTCGTCGTCATTCATGAACAGAGAGTTTTCGCCTACAGCACCACGGAATAATCGAATAGGACGTTGAAGAACTTCGTCGTCATTCATGATCAGAAAGTCTTCGCCTACAGAACCACCGAATAATCGAACCGGACGTTGAAGAACTTCGTCGTCATTCATGAACAGAAATCTTCGACAACAGCACCGCGGAATAATCGAACAGGACGTTGTAGAACTTCGTCGTCATCCATGAACATGAAATATTTGCCTACAGCACCACAGAATAATGGAACAGGACGTTGAAGAACTTCGTCGTCATTCATGAACAGAAAGTCTTCGCCTACAGCACCACGGAATAATCAAACAGGACGTTGAAGAACTCTTCGTCGTCATTCATGAACAGAAAGTCTTCGCCTACAGCAACACGGTATAATCGAACAGGACGTTGAAGATCTTCCTCGTCATTCATGAACAGAAAATCTTTGCCTACATCACCACGTAATATTCTAACATGACGTAGAAGTACTTCATTTGCAGTATCATTTGCCCGTCTTATATTGCAATACCTGTATCTCTCTGCGTCCATTAATCATGATGCCACCCCACACCAGGACCCCGGTGCTACCGTATCTGTACCTTTCCTGCACATTCTCACGCTGGTACGCAGTACCTCTTTCAAGTCAGATCAAATGATGTCTAAAATTCGAGGATAGACTGAAACGACTTTCATCTGCGAAGAGTACATTGGCCCATTGCTGACGTGTCCGGTTTCTGTGGATACGACACCACTGTGTACGTGCGCGACGTTGAGCTCTTGATAGAGGGACGCAGACTACAGACCTTCGAGCATGTAACGCCACATGTAACAGACGTCTTGGCACAGTTTGTCGGGATATCTCCGTTCCTGTGTTAGAATGGAAGCGACTCGCAAGCTGAACGGCCTAGGTGCTGCGATTACGTTTAACTAAAAATCTGTCTTCATGCGTCGTAGTAGAGGGAGAGCGACCTCCTAACATACGTCTGTAACACATTCCATTGGCTTCAAAAGCTGCCTAAAGCCTGCACATGACACTATGGGTGACTCCAAACTCCCTGGCAACGTCACTCATTCAGAGGCCTTCTTCCAGCTTCCCTGTAACTTCCCGACATTAAATCATTATTACGTCTTTGAGACATAACCTAAATTACACATTCGTACTTTTATGGCTTCACGTCCAGATTTTCCTTGAAACACGTGTCACCTAGCGCGCCCTTTTCTCTTTGATGCATTTAAGTCCTACCATAGCTTGAACGTTTTTGCAAAAGATGAAGAATGCATACCGCAATCCTAATTAAATCAAGATACTCATTTGCAAATAAAATTCAAACGGCACCTCCCCCCCCCCTCTCTCTCTCTCTCTCTCTCTCAGATTCATAATTTCTGACCAAGGTCGGAACAGCACAAAAACTGTAGGCCAATGTTGTGTTTATTAAATGAAAGTTCAGTAACTTTTTCTTAGGAAAGGATTTCCAACCACGATTTCCCCGTGCTGAAGTTAAGCATTGTTCTCATGGTTCTGACAATTTAACTGTGGCGAGAGTTCTGAAGTATATCGGATGTTTTTTTACAATATATCAATTTTGAAAAAGTATTTGGAAGCGGAGAGGAAGAAGACTGGGGGCGAAATATATCACTTTGCTGGATAAAATGTTTTACCATCCGCCAGTTATGATATTGGCGGTTGGTGAAACATTTTAGCCAGCTGATCGATAAACTTTAGCCATCTCTTTGATGGGCCAACTCATGTGTGCAACAGGCTACGCGGGTGCACACCCTGCTATGTATAAAAAAACAGAAATTCCGAATTAGAAGCTATCATCATCGATTCTAATCGAAGATGATAGCTGTGGCAGGAACATACACGGGAGAGAACTTTGCACTGAAAATGGGTTTTCGGTAAACTGCTGCAAACAGAAAACGCAAGTTGCAATTTTGATAAATCATAAGCCATATATAAAAACCGGAACATTTCCAAGTTATGCGTATAAAAATATTGTAGAATCGCACATTCTGTGGAGTGCTCAAATACTGTACATATTTTTTTAAATCGAAACGCTTCAGAAAATTTTAATGGAATTTCGAATGGGATATATCAGAACACGAAATGAAAATATACTGTCAAGCTACAATGAATCCACAGCTCCGTGGAGTAACCTCAAAAGGTAGCAGGTACAAAAGGTTGTGCATGAATCACAATTTCATGAATTTTAGTCCAAATTTCCTTTCATGAATTTTAGTCTAAATTTCCTTTCGTGAATTTCAGTCTAAACAGTTTAATTGCCTTTCGATCCAAGACTTCCGCCGCAAGTAGAAGCCGCATGATTAATGCGAGTGTGCGAGATCTTAATGAAGCACAGGATCTGAGAATACCTATTTAAAACACTTAGAGAAAATAAAAGGTGTGGTACAAAAACGAAGAGGTTTATCCACATTATTCTATGTGTAAAAAAAACATTTTGATGAAAATTAGCTTTGAAATGTTGTAATGACTGAGTATAACGAAACGGGGAACTACAGAAATCCCAGATATTAATAAATTTAACAGGAAATACTAAATGCGTGGGACGATTTTGATTAAAACTATTATAACTTAAACGAACGTGTGTATTCCTAAATAGTCTTACATACTCAGTGAGAAACTGAACTTGCGACACTAGTGGGGACTGAACTATCTGTATAGAATTCTCATGGTCGCAGCGTTATATTGGAATACCCAAGATTTCCCTTAGATTAATCCGGTAGGGGCGATGACCAATTAGCAGGGAAACGTCGATCTTTTGGTTAAACGGCCTATAACAGTCTTCCACCTTCCGATGGGAGGCTGTAATTCCTTCCGGGTCCCAGTGGAACAATGTCTTGTACGGAATACTGACATGACACGTCTACCAGCCGTATGGGGAGAAAGCGCCATTAATAAGGGACGAATTATTGGGCTACGAGAGGAGAGATGGTCGACTCACCGCATTGTAGAGCATTTAAGCCTCTGGGATAACATCATTGTCTATAAGTTATGGAAATAGTTTTGGCATACGTGTCTGGTTACGAATGGCATATTTAGGAGGAATGCACTACGAACAATTCGTATTGTTCTCGACAAGTGTACATATCCCACTGAAGCCACGCTAGTTTCCTTCCGTATAACATAACGGCGGCCATCAGTCGCAGCATCAAAAAGAAAATAATTTTTTAGGGTCTGAAGAAGAATGGATTGCATGCTGAGATCAGCACAACGTCACGTCACGTTGATCAATGTTTATAGTCGCGAGCATCTGGAGCGATACAGCTTATGAGTTAACTGCCGCACAGAATGGCTTCCTGTGCCTCTTTTTCCTAGGATTTGATGATCTCTGGATACATGTGTGAAGGTGCGCAGCGCAGTAGTCATTGTCGAACGGCATGCAGCAAGAACGTCAGGTGCCTTTCCCGGGAGAGGGGTGCGTTATTATTGCCGAACATTTCTGCTCTCTCAAAAGCAGTATGATAGTTACGGCCTTTGTCATAGGCATCACAGAAGCCATAGTTGCAGCCCTTCATAACACGCATGCTTACTATCCTGTTTCATCAAGACAATGCTCATCCACACACCACCACAAACATCTCCCGAGGGTTGAGAGGTGTCGATATGCTGCTGTGTGTAGCCAAATCTCCAGATTAGACACCAATACGATATGCGTGGTCTATGACTGGCGCCATCTCAAGGTTCAATACCTACCAGAGCAGACAACGGCCTCCGTGGAAGGTCAAGAGCAGGAAGCGCGTTGGACCGTACAACAAGCGGCTATCCGACAAATCTACTTTTGTTCCAAGACCTCGAAGCCTCTGTGGCAACAAAGAGGCTTCGAGGTAATTTACCCTGATGTTGCCCAGCGTGATCATTGTCGTGTGGTGTAGTTCCTTTGCACTGAGAATGTTATCACATCTTCCTCACACCTGCTAAGCTGTCTTACATGTGATTCTCCTTTCAATTGTCCTTCCATTTCTGAATATTGAACTTTCAGGGCCGCAAAGTATACATAAGATAAACAGAAGTACAAACAAGATGTACCTTTTTAGCTCAGAAAATGGCAAAAATTTATGAACAGCGAAACATAAGTATGAACTGCTAGTGATTTACTAACTGTTATTCACGTTCAGTTGGTAAAATTATAAGTAGCCGTCTATAGTTAAAAATTCATTTTCAAAAAATTCCCATTCACATATACACTGGTGTGCAAAAATTAAGGACGAAGAGGAGAAATTAGCATAACAGCGGAACGAGCAGGCAGAACGGATCGAAAGACCACTCAGGAGATAGACTAGGGTCCGGTACGGTAGGGCATGCGCATATATGCGGCATGACGTAGGGGGGAGGAGTGTCGGAAGGGTATAAAGCACACGTGCTGTGTACACTCAGCAATTCGGTGAAAGATATTGCACGGTGTACATCGGTTTAAACGACGTCCAGTTGCTACCACCGTGTGATATGGCCAACAGGCAATCCAGTAGACAACATCTGGATTAATTTACCCGAGGTCGCGTCACTGGGAAGTTGAAAAAAGGTTGAATTGTGACTAGTGTGGCCGAGGAGTTCGGGATCGCTCAGGGCATCGTTTCACGAGCTTGGAGAGCATTTCAAACGACAGGAACAGCTGTCCGAGAGTTTAGCAGTGGTCGTCGACTAGCAACCACGGCGCCGGACGACCAGTATATTGTCCGACAGGCGAGAAGAGACAGACGGCAAACAGCGGGAGAAATTGCAAGGAACATGAAACAGACAACTGGACGTCCGTTATCGCGTTTTACCGTGGCCAGGAGGCTGCACGAAGGTGGTAAATTTCAACGACAGCCAGTACGGTGTGTGCCATTAACGCCGGCTCATCGGAGACGGCGGTTTCTGTGGTGCCAGGAACACAAGAACTGGACACATCAGCAACGGGGTCGAGTTCTCTTTACGGATTAGAGCCCATTTAGTCTGACGAGCGATTCTGGACGTATACACATCTGGAGAGAGCAGGGAACACGCAATCACACCTCCAACATCGTTGAAAGGGACTGGTTTGGAGGTGGCGGAGTTTTCGTTTTGGGGTGGTATCATGCTTGGTAGCCGTACTGACCCCCACATCTTCCAAGGAGATTCAGTCACTGGTGTCCGCTAATGTACCAAGGTTCTCCTGCCTCACGTGCGTCTGTTTAGAGGTGCTGTGGGTCCTGAGTTCCTCTTCATGGACGACAACGTTACACCTCATCGTACAGTGGCTGTCGCAGAGCTGTTGGAGAATGAAGATATCCAACGCATGGATTGGCCCGCAAGGTTTCCGGACTTAAATCTAATCGAACACCTATGGGACCTTCTTGAGAGACGCTTTGCAGCACATCACCAGCCGCCAGCAACGATTCCGCAGGTGTGATTAGCGCTACAAGAGGTATGGGCCGCGATGCCTCAACAGCTCCTTGACAACCTCGTCCTCAGCATGGACAGACGTTTTAATTCCTGCAACACAGTCAGGGGTCATCATATCCCCTACTAAAGACTGGATTTTTCTTGGCAGCCGCTTGTCACATGGACGTTTCTGTCTTCTGTCCAGTTCTGCTCGAAGCTACCTTTTCAATAAAGTGCCTTTGTATCCTTTGGATTCCTTATTTGGACGGTTTTGCTCACTTGTCCCATATTCTTATATCTTGGGGATCTTATGGTATGATTTGAGTCGATGTGGAGCACTTGTGCACGACGTTACATTCGAAAAACAGTCTCGTCCTTAATTTTTGCACTCCAGTGTAGCTGAGGTAGAGTTAATCTAACTGTCAACCTAGCATTTAATCTGAGGCGGAAATACTGAGAGATCAGATGTGATATAGGTGCAGTTCGGGCATTATTAATAAGTGTCGTCAATTGAAATCTGATTTAGACCTGAACTAAACACAATAAGAAATTTGGAACTATTTGCATAGTTTTGTTTTATTTGTGGGATTAACAACCACAGTGAGCAACTCAGTGCGATAAAAGCAGTTGTCCGTCCCTGATTTAGTGCAACTGGTTCCATGGAAGAGGGAAAGCCAGTGCTGTAAAGAAGACACAATATCCACGTTTCGCCTGCGTTGGTACCCGGACTCATCTCAAACGAATGGTTAGAATCCACTGCGTAGACCACTGCACTGCCCGCACAATTGACATTTGGAGGCTGTGACATGAAAAATCACTGAAGTAATGGAAACCGCTAAAAAAATTAAATAATTTCTCAACACTCAAGTTAATTCTTATGTGTTTTAAAGCGCATCTTGCTGTTTAATGCCATCACTCCAAAACAGAAATTTATCTGCAAATGTGAAAAAAAGAACTTCTTTCATCTCTTTGTACTGTGGCAGCAGTTACAGGTGGAAATATTTTTATTTTTTTCTATTGAAAGATAGTTAATACTTCTTGAGCATATTTTTATCCTTTCCGAAGTATAAAAAAAACGTTTCTGAATTGAAAAAATGGGCGAGGAAGAAATGGAAACTAGAACAAAACCTTTACGCACTTCTCGGAACAGATCTTTAGGGGTAACAGTTTCGAGTAGAAGCTTGACCACATAGATGTGGTTCATTGCATCTCGATGAGAAAGATCTAATTCTATTCTTAAATGCTGCTGAGTCTTCTTGATTGTTGACCACTAAGATCCAGTCCAACTCTGCAAGAATTCCGCGGAACGATTCTTTTTTTGTTGTTGTTTATTTTTTGTTGGAGGTTTAACAACCACCGTGAGCAACTCAGTGGGCTGTGTACGTAGCCTCTCGTCCCTTACTTAGGGCCACTGGTTCCAGGGAAGGAAGAGAGCCAGTGCCGTAAGGCAAATACGACCTCCATGCCTCACGGGATTCGAACCCGGACCCATCTCGGACGAATGGTCATAAGCCATCGCTTGGACAACTCACCCATGGGGCGGCCAGAACGGTTCTTTTTTTTTTTCTTTGACAGACTCGTTAAATTTTGTTGTATCAATCGATAACGGAATAGAAGTTTAACTGTTTCGTGTTCATGCTTTATGTTTCAGCAGTATACATTCACCAAATTACTAATCACAATTTCATTTTGTGATCGAGTCCTTTTTTTCTTTTTATGATCTTCCCTTTTCTTCTTTCTTTATGATAGAAAAGTCGTTTATTTAAAAGTTTTCATTCCTGTTGATGTTCACTAAGTTGTAGATGACTTTCGGTGTGCAGTAACTAACATTCAAAAGTTTTTTTGAGGGGCCCGATAAAATGAGAATTTCGTTTCAAAACTTACGACAAATACATTGTAGTAACCAATAAAGCGATATCTTAGGAAAAACAGCCTCCAGGAAGATGAATTTTTTGCTTTTTGTTTATTTGATTGAAGGTTTAACCACCACCGTGAGCAAATCGATGTGCAATAAGCATTCACCCGTCCCTAATTTAGAGCCACTGGTTCCAGGAAAGGGAGAGTGCCAGTGCCGAAATACAAATACAACATCCATGCCTCACCGAAATTTGAACCCGGACCCATCTCGGACGAATGGTAATAAGACAGCGCTTAGACCACTGTGCCATTGGAGCGGCAAAAATGACTTGGGAATTATTCATGCGGCTTGAATGCCATTTTTCTGACGCATCTATGCATCGACAATGATTCATTAGTTTTTGTACAATTTTTTTAGATCTCTCATGTATTTTTACTATTATGTCTAAAATTTATGTACTCGAAGATCGCGTATCTATTTACGGTACGGAATATTCCCTTGGCAGCGATAGATAAGATGAGTGTTGGAAGAAGAAATGAAATGCGGCTAAAAATATTCGACATTTCGAAGTTACTGTAATTAAACATCTGGGCTGTAAAACAATCGAAGCCGACTTAAGAAATTTTAAATTAGACAGTTTTTTAATGTCATTTAAGTGGCGAGATTTCGTATTCGCGCCACAATACCTCTGAGCTTTATATTTACTTTTGTAATTTGAAAGATCGAACATATCATTTAGAAGAAAATATAATAAATATGCTTTCCGATTTAAACGTTACATCACGGAAGCTTACGAAAGGTTCTGCTGGTTTACGTTTCAATGTTTTTTGCTCTATAATAACAGAAAACAGAAATATTGAAGTATTGTCTATTCTGTATTCTACCGCAAAACAATATAAATCCGTACAATGATTTTTCTCTTTTACATAATCGTAAATGAATTCAGTAATCATTTTCAATGAATTTTCAGTCACTAGGGAGAAATGCTTGCATCACAATAGTCAAAACTTATCACTGATTTTGTAAATATTAATCAGATTTACTGAGATTTATAAAAGAATCGCATTCATCATTATCATAGAATGTCAAATTTTGCTCTTGCGCAAAACAAATTTAATGATAACTCTCATCAAAAAGTACGAATATGAGACATTTTCACTAATTTCATTCTATAAATACTTGATATGCCTGTAACGCATCCGCAATTTAGTCAATATTCTCTTAGAGTTACTGAGATTTTTAAAGAATTGCATTCATCATTCCCACAGAATGTTAAGCTTTGCTTTATTTTTTTATAGACAAATTACTTTAACGATAAATGTGTACCTAAGAGAAGAATAAGATCATTATGTCATGAATGTTCCATTCTCTGGAAACTTACAAATTACGAATAGACCTCTACAGTCATTTTTTTTGAGCATTCCTTTTACACTGGAATAACAACACATGTCTAATATCAAGGAATTGGCCCTTGTTTTAACGAAGCTTTCCCTTATTTCACATGCGGGGTTTCTCTAATTTTTTCAAATTTCGCTCGTTGCCTCTTCAAGTGTACAGCCTTCTCATTGTTATTGCAGGCAATAGCCCACTTATTATCTTAGTATATTTTCCTATTCTGGCAGTAATTCTGTTGCTGCCTTTTGGATGTCACTATTTCTCGGTCCTTGGGAGCCAAATGGGAGTCATGATCATTTGGCATTTATTTGGTTTAAATTCCTTGCATAATTGATTAGGTCAAAAATGTTAGGTATGTTTCTAGTAATTTTTTTTCGGGGGGGGGGGCTTTCACTTATATTTTTTGGAGACTTCCGCGATCACCTTCTAAAAATTTATTTTTCTGGTGCGGAGAGGTCTTTCGCTGGCACCAACCTAAAACCCGTGTTGTATATAAATGTATTTATTTATTAATATTTTATGGGACTTTGTTAGGTTTTATTTCGGAAGGTGTGGAATCAGTTTAATTATGTTTAATTTTCTCTATTTTATTTAAAGCCCATGTTATTATTATTTTTATTATTATGATAAGTTTTATCAAAAATATAAAAATGAGACATTTCCATTAATTTCTTTCTATAAATCCTTGATATCGCTAGTAATGCATCCGCAGTTGTGTGTGTTAGTGATTTAATACGTTATAATGTGCACTCAATAACGGTTTGCGCATTGATCTCAAATGACGACTAAAGAAAGAACCAGAATCTTCCAATTCGCTGAACGGAAGACTGAAAAAAGAGAGAGAGTACTTACCACCATTCATTAGGTAATCCAAAATTTTATTACACGTTAAGTAGACTCACAATATTCTAATTGTTTACTGATGACTGCAGGCTGATTTAATACACACATAAGTTGACTTTGGTTTTCACGTACACTGAAGAGCAATTGAATTGGAGACAGCTGGCGTTATGCAAAATGTGGCGCTGTGGGCGACCCTGTAAACGGAAACGACATGATGTATGCAGCGATCCGACAATATAAGGAGTGATGCGACGAAAATCAGTAAGAGTCGGACGCAGTATGGGTAAGACAAAGGATCTAAGCGCATTTGATCGTGGACAAATTATCGGGGCCCGACGAATGGGTACTTCATCTCGGACGTCGTGCAGGCACTGGGATTTTCACGAACCCCTATGTCACGGGTACACCGTGAGTACATCGAATCCGGTAAAACCATCCCTGCAAGGGCAAACTGCCGTGGACAACAGAGTTTGGATGAGCGGGGTCATCGTCGGCTAGCTCAGGCCACAGTGCAAGAAATCAATCGGCAATTTAACGCTGGTGCACAAAAACGTGTAAGCAGCCACACCATCCAGAACCATCTCCTCGCTATGGGGTACAGAAGCCATCGTCCCATGAGGGTAATGCTGCTGACCGCACATCACAGGGCGCAAAGATTAGCGTGGGTGCGAGAACATCGCCACTGGACCCTAGACATGTGGGAAAATGTTGCCTGGACTAATGAGTCGAGATTGAGGTTGGTACATGCAGATGGCAGGATACGAGTACGGCGCAAACCACATGAAGCGATGGATCCTTCTTGCCAGCAGGGTACTCTTCAAGCTGGTAGGGGTGGCATTCTTGTCTGGGGACTGTTTACGTGGACTGAAGTGGGACCTCTGGTACGTGTGATATCGTCCCTCACAGGTCAACGTTACCGGGATATTCTGGACGACCATTTGCTCCCGTTTGTACGTCTTCAACATTCCACTGGGGACCTCATCCTGCAACAAGACAATACACCGTACCATCACTCCCGAATTGTATTCGAATGGTTGAATGAACACTCCACCGACGTGACCTCGCTTCCTTGGCCAGCTAGGTCACCTGACCTCAATCCCATCGAGCACATCTGGGATGCCATCGAGAGAGTTGTTCTAGTCCCTGGACCCCTTCCATCAAATCTTCGTGAACTGTGGGAGCTTGTTCAAGGGTCGTGGATCCGTATGGCTTTCAGCGCTTCCGGTGTCTTGTCGAGTTCATGCAGAGAAGAAGCGCCGCTGTCATCAGGGCGAAAGATGGTGCTACACGTTACTAGACAGGTATCTCTAATTGAATTGCTCTTCAGTATACAATAAGACAAGCACACACACCGCCATTGTTTATCGTTTCGTTGAGACGAGAGAGGAGGGAAATTGCAACTTCACTTCGTCTGTAGGAATAATCTAGAGAGTTTCGCCCAGTGCGGTAGCGACATCTATCGTCCTCTAGAACTACGAAGAGACACATCTTGGTAATTTTTCAAACAGTGTGTGAGAGATGTTTACAATATAAACAATTTTATATTAATAAAAATGTTAATTAATATTGTCATTATTCTTATAGAATCATGAGTTCATTCACAAAATTTCCGAAGTTTGTGTGGTTTCAATTTACTTTTTCTGTTTGTCACTTCGAGAATTACAAGCAAGGTAAACATCTTTTCTGGAAATGTATACTTCCGCATATCCTCAAGCACTCAAAATTTCTACGAGTTTTTGGAAATATTAATGGAATGGTTTTTGCCGCAAAATTTGGGAGCTTCTCTGTGAAGGGACAATGTTGTTGTCCGTAAGTTTAAAATAGATATTTTTATCTTCATCTGTTCGCTGAATAAAAAGAGAAATATGAGGCTAACATTGGGTAATTGTTCGGATTCATATTCTACAGATACAGTATTAATAGAACTGCGTAGAAAAATTATTATAGACAGCACCTGAATTGGTAATGGAAACACCACTGTTAAGTAAAAGGAAACGACGTACCAGTCAATAAAGAATAGAGTTTGTCACAACGATCTGACACAGGTCGTTCAGTGAGTGAACAGTAAAGTAAGCCGAAAAAAAAGGAACTTTGTTATTTAATTTGCATTTTGCCTAGTGCGTAAAAGTTGCCATTTGAGTTAACAAGAATAACAAAGGAATTTGTTTTGAAATTGACTAATATCTTACGTCTCCGCACGGCACAAAAATTTCGTGCTTTCCCGACCGCAATGGGCCGTAGCAAAAACGCATGGAATTTTTTTGTAATTGAAATCGAGAAACTCCTAGTGCGGAAAAGTGTCCTTAGGTGTTCCTAATAACAATGAAAAAAAGTTTTAAATTTGATCAAAATGCTATGTCTCCGCACTGCACGCAAATTTCACCATTTTCTTCATACGTTTGGCTCGTAAGCCTAGGGAAGGTAAAGGCATCCTGGCATGTAGGGCATCGGAAAAATCCGTACGAAATTGCACTGTTCTGAGTGCACCATGCTTGTGTATGTGCAGTACACTCAGTTTGTTTTGCAATGTGTAGCGTGCAGCTCTTCCCGTGATTCCAATGTCACACATGGAAACAACCCAGAACTCACCACAAGGAGGTGGCTACACTTCGAGTTGCGCCCACCCTCCCTCCATCTCAGAATTCTATTTCTACGTGGTATATCATGTTCGGTAATCCGCTTTACTCGAAAAATGTGGCATTAATCGCCGTGATGGTATTGTTGCTCTTATGAATGAATCTCTAGCTTCAAATCCACACACTGAGGCAGCTGCTTCGGTCACCAGTTTCACGTAACGTTCAACAGCTTGCGTATGGCACGGAAACTCGGTTATTTCTTTGCCAGCTGCGGTAGAAGTTGCGATTAGTCAATCCAGATCTTCGTCTGAGATGTGTTTTGTCAGGGGTGGTTCGGTAAGACGCATTTTAGTCCAATCGATCATCTCATAATATTCATTTGCATCCAAATTTAATTGCGACACTTCGAATTCTCTTATGAAATCATTCATTTGTTGTTGTCTAGCTTTCTTTATTCTTCTCCATCCGAGATCTCTAACGTGGGTGTGTTCGTCCGCAATCATACTTAGCAATATGTTATCTGGGTGACTGAGGAACGCGTTTCTCTTTATCACTGCATCAATGATTACTTTGCACTACAAATCCATGAAGCGCGATAAGTAGATCAGTTTCCAAAAGTGTTTGGAAACTGATCCTACAACTCGTTCAGGAGAGATTAGGGCAGTTCTTGACGGCTGTGAAAACTTCCCAGTTGTTGACTTTGCAGCTATTCATGTGGAATGAACAGAACACATGAAATAATTGCAATTTACACTTGAACTGAGTACTGACCAGCAGTATTTACTGGAAATCTGTTGCGCCGTGTCACAGGGAAATCCAGGACCACTGTATCATTCTCCGTGGCTGACGACAGCTAACAGAGTCATGCGCCTATATGTCGCCACCCAAAACCTATTGCAAACTTTGATCTGTGTTGCTAACTACATTATGAAGGTATATGGCCCGGTCTGGTTTTTCATAAAGAAGAAGCCTTCGTGCACAGAAGGTGCCAAACACTTTTGGAAACTGATCAACTTATCGCGCTTCATGTATTTGAAGTGCAAAGTAATCATTGATGCAGTGATCAAGAGAAACGCGTTCTTCAGTCACCCAGAGAATATAGTATGTTTGCGGACGAGCGCACCCACGTTAGAGCTCTTGGATGGAGAAGAATAAGTAAAGCTATACAACAACAAATGGATGATGTTATAAGAGAATTCGAAGTGCCGCAATTAAATTTGAATGCTAATGAATATTATGAGATGATCGACTAGACTAAAACGCGTGTTACCAAACCACCCCTGACAAAACACATGTCAGACGAAGATCTGGATCGACTAATCGCAACTTCTGCCACAGCTGACGAAGAAATAACCAAGTTTCTCTGCTACACGCAAGCTGTTGAGCGTTGCGTAAAACTGGTGACCGAAGCAACTGCCTCAGTGTGTGGATTTGAAGCTAGAGATTCGTTCATAAGAGCAACAATTGTATCATGGCAAATAACGCCACATTTTTCGAGTAAAGCGGATTACCGAACAAGATATACCACGTAGAAATAAAATTCTGAGCTGGAGGGAGGGTGGGCGGAACTCGAAGTGTAGCCAGTAGCCACCTCCTCGTGATGAGTTCTGGGTTGTTTCCATGTGTGACATTGGAAGCACGCGAAGAGCTACACATTGCAAAGCAAACTGAGTGTACTGCTCATGCACACGCATGGTGCACTCAGAACAGTGCGATTTCCTACGGATTTTTCCGATCCCTACTTGCCACGATGCCTTTACGTAGCCTATGCCTGCTGGCTAAATGTGGGAAGAAAATGGTGAACTTCGCGTGCAGTGCGGAGATATAGCCAATTGATCAATTTCAAAACTTTTGTTTTCACTGTTATTGGGAGCACTAAAGGATACTTTTCTGCACTAGGGGTTACTCGATTTCTATTACAAAAAAATTCCATCCGTTTTTGCTTACGGCCCAATGCGGTCGGGAAAATGCGAACTTAGTGTGCCGTGCGGAGACGTAAGATATTAATCGATTTGAAAAAAATTCGTTTGTTATTATTTTTGACCCAAAAGGCAAAGTTTTCGCACTAGGCAAAATGCAAATTAAAAAATAAAGTTTTTTTCGGCCCACCCTAGTGAACAGACAACGAAATGTTCTAAGAAGGGCTGACGTAACCTTTTTCCATAACATTTCCCTTCTCCGTGAACGAACGTCATCTTCCTCAGTTATCTCCTCTTACAGCTCTACCTTCGGAAGCGAAAGTAATGAGTCGACACTTTGACATATTCACCTTGCGTACCGAGCGAAATTTCATCATTCGTGGTGCATTTTCTGACTCCAATGTGAAATTAATTTCCAAGAAACGGACTTTTAATGAAATTTCGTAATTTAGATGTCTTATGAATGACTGCAAGAAAAATGAAAATTTACTTATGTTTTAGGAGAAGTAGTAGAGCACTCAGATCACGGGCAACCGTCGCTCCTACATAAGTTTTGGCAATCCTAGATTTGTGCATGTTTTCAGTGCTGTGGTGAGTATTTCATTCTTGCAGACTAGAGCAGATAATATTTATACATATGTACCTTTCGAAAGTTCCTGTAGCGCTAAAAACAACTACACCTTGCAGCTGATCTCAATATCTTAGAAAATTGTTACGATAAATTTTAGGAACTGAATACAGGATACTTGTCTTTTGCGAAAATGTTCTGCTTCTTCAAAGAACAATTATTTAACAGTAAATTAATCATAAAATGCATTTACCTATTGAATATTAACACTGTTTTTGCTAAACGGAGAAATTGGATACAGAAAACACAAATGATCTGAAGGTATTATAAAAGAACTTATCTGAGTTTTTCGTTTCATTTTATGCACCCTTAAATTTCATAGGATCGCATTTCACCATGAAGAAATTTGATGGCAAGTTTCATAACATATGGGGATTTTTAAACACAGAAAAAGCATAGGAGTAGATTAAATAATTTTTAGCACTTATGAAGAGTCATATAACCGCGATAGAGTGACATAAAGCGTGATTTTCTTCCCAAGCCTATGAGGAAAAAAATTTTTCGTCCATAAATATTCAGTACTAAAAGAGCACCTATAATTTTCTTAGCGAATTATTTTCTACAAAACTACTGAAATTAAAACAGAAAAAGAAGACACAATACGTACATATGTGTATGATCTCATTTCTCCCAGTAAGAAATTAACATATCCTTTAGAGAGAAAAACCTTGCCGTTACAATGTCAAAAATGAAAAGGCGGAAATTAATTAGCCATCGAAAGCACAGGAACAAAAATAATTGAAAGTATGTGAAATTTAAATAATACGATAGGGAATCATTTTTCCGGCCCGAAAGAAGGAATAAAATCAACAAAGAGAGAAGATAATTAGACTCCAAGGATTAAATTAATAACAAAAATGATTGATTATTTGGAGGAACAAAAATGTTGCTTCTAATTAACTGGATCATTCGAAAACATGAGGCGACTTTAGGCCCCAAAGTAATCTCAACGAGGTAATAATTCAATGATGATATGTAAGTTTAAATATCTAAAAGTTTTGAAAGCATTAAGAATATAGAAACTCTAATGAATTTCTAATGTCGTACAGAAAACATTTTCTGATTAATTATTTATGTTTTTCTCGCTTATTTCTTGTGTTGTTCACTTCGTCTAAAATCACTTCCAATTCTCGGAACAGTCCACTTTGAAAAACTAGATACCGTATACAGTATATGACATTGCAATACTGCAAACTATGAACAGCTGAGATTGGCATGTAAGTATATTGTATACATGTCAATATCAGCTGTTCATAGTTTGCAGTATTACAGGAAAATGATTAACTGCACGTAAACAACTGTATACGTGTAATTATGGATTACATAAGATCCAAAACACAAATCAGACAGAAAATGATCAGACGAAGCTGTAGTGTGATACTTTTGGCGTTCAAACGAAAGAATTGGCACATCTGTGGCATTCTGCAGATGATATGATTCACGTGGCTTTGGGGTAGTGGAAAAGTTAAAGTTACAGAGCTCTGAAGTTGTAGCAGCGGCCAGGTGAATCCTGCGCATGCTCCTCTAACAGAACGAGTCAAAAGTTTGCTTCATTTTGCGCCACCATTCCTGCACAAAATACGCACCAGAGTCGAATGGATACAGCAGTGACGTGGAACACACGAGGGTGAGGGCGCGCTTTCGTTCGGCATGGAAGCAGATTACATTATCAGATGAGCAGAGGATGGAGATCGATAAATGTGCTGTTCTGGTGCTCCTACGGCATTACTGGAAAAAATTTAAAAACTGCCGCACAGCAACGGAGAGAAATTAGTGCAGCGAAAGGCGAGGAAACAGTGGACAGAAATACTACACGAAAACGGTTCCGGCGTGTCAGTGCTGGGAACATCAGTCTCGAAGACGAGCCGGGGTCAGGACGTCAAACGACCACAAATACAGAAACCCTTGAGACAGCGAATCCCGCTAGAGTACATGACAACTGGAAGCGTTGGGGAATTTCAAATCTGTTATCATTCGTCATCAGCACCGACTTAGTTTCTCATCCAGGCGCCATAGAATGGTTTTCATGAATTGACAGCTCAGCACGCGGAACGACGTATTGCTTGCTGCTGCAGATTGCTGGCAAATCCATAAGAAGATTCCGAAAACACACTTGCCGGTGACGACGTTCCACATCCTTCTGCTCCGGAGTCGAATGCTTTCCCAATTAAGCTACACCGACGGCGTTTATCACGGAAAATTTGCCATTCTCACATGCGCTTCACCTTTGTAGAACGTCACATATATCCTTCCCCTCTCCATCTTGAGAAAGGGCTGGGATTGAATCATTAATTTTCGCGTAAGCTGGCAAACCATGCCTAATGCAGCTCACTGTAGAAGAAGAATTCTAGTAAATTCCAGACGATGTGTGGAACGAATATTACACTTTTTTCGAAGCGAAGAAGGAATTCTCATTAATTTCAGTAAATGTGAAAGGAACATCACACATTTTTCGAAGAACACAATGGACTGCCCCGGTGGCGCTGTGGTCTAAGCGATGGCTTCTGATCATTCTTCCAATATGGGTCCGGGTTCAAATCTCGGTGAGGCATGGATGTTGTGTTTGCCTTACGGCACTGGTTCTCTCTCTTTCCTGGAACCAGTGTTCCTGACTCAGGTGCGGACGACTGCTTATATCCCACTCAGTTGCTCACAGTGGTAATTAAATTCCCAATCGTAAAAAAAAAAAGAACAAGAAAAAACAATGCCCAGTAGATCCATTTCTACGGTCGGGCGCCTATGTGAAAGCACAAATTTGCCAGTGATGCAACTGGATTTCACATCCTTCTGCTCCGGAGCTGAATACTTTTTTCAATTAAGCTACACCGATGGAATTTATTTCAGCAACTTTGCCCTTTCGATATGCGCTTTACCTCTGTAGTACGTCACATGAAATGTTTTGGCGTCGTATCGTCACAGCTGCTAAAAAGGGAAAATTCCTACGGTGTCTTACCACTAGGAGCCAGTGGCTGAGGTCAACCCAAAAAGCACAACCAGTTGTGCAAAGAGTGCGGTTTTGAAAAGAAATGCATTCTGTGCATTTGGTGGAACTGTGACGGTCTTGAGCGTTGGGAACTCGTGACAGAGTTGCATCACCAATCACACTGCGGATGTGAATCCCTATACCGAACTACTGTAACGGGTCCGTGATGCTCTGCTGCAACGATACCCAGCACTCATCGCAGGAAGCAGGCGTTACTGTAATTAATAATTCCCCAAATCACAACTCCAGAGTAGTCCGCCGAAAACTACAAGAATTGGAACGGATTGATATGCTACTCAATCCTCCATACAGTCCGGATCTTGTCCCAAACGACAACCACCTGTTTTGCTCCATGGTCTATTTCCCACAAAGGCGGCACTTCATTTAAGTGTTGGATGAAAAATCTCGCATCAGAGATTTTTTGTCCTTGAGACATTCCGAATGATACCGCCGTGGGAACGTAGCTTTGGTGATACTTTGGCAAAAGGCTATTCACAAAACGGCCTGTGTTTTCCGCATGGGGTGAACGCGTATGGAATTCTTGCATCATTAAACCTTTTAGCTGCAAACGGGGCGAATGTTTCATTCACCATTATACACCAGACGCGCTCAATGTGATTAAAGTGTGGCGACCTTGAAGGTACGCAAACGTGGAGTATCGTGTTCTTCAAGCTCAAGAACCACTATATAAACCTGATGACGTCGTACGTTGTGGTTCATTGTACAAAAACTGACCGCGCAGCGTGGGAAAAGTGTAACAATATAACTTTTGGTGTCGCCTCGATACACGCTAGAGATCGTGTATCCTCGATGAGCATGCAGATTTGTTGTTTCATAAAGAAGTAAATCCCTCCCCATAACATGCCCGAGCCACCGCGGAACTGATGCACAGTTTAACACAAATTCTGACTGAGGTTCTCAGACAAGAAGTTGCCGATTCTATTGGAATGTAGGCAAAACCTGGTCCCACCGCAAAATGCGATGCTTTGCCTCACTTCCTACCGCAATATGTGGTTCCTTCCTAGCTAGATTTTTCTTTCAGGTTTGCTTCACACAATGAAATTCGGCTCAATGGACGTCTCGGCCATAAATCTTCCTGATGCTGCTGATTAGTGACCGTCTGATCACTTAGTACGACGACAGCAATACGTTTCGCAGCATCTAGGACGTGGCGGTTTGACATAGTGTACTGTAAAGTATTGACCTTGCTGGGCTGTAGTTGTAGAACTGGGATGCAGTACAGCCACTTTCTTGTCGTTCTGCGATATTTCATCTTCTTGCCAACAGCGCGTGTAGTCGAATCAACACTTTCTGGTATGCATGAAGAGTTTCTTCAAGATCTGTCTGTTTGAATCCAGATTATAATATTCCAATGGCTCGATTGCCTTCTCTGGCTGTTAAACGTCTTCTCTGCATGAGTTCTCATTCTGACGTTAGTATTTACAGACGTGTACCTTAACACATGGACTGCTTCGAAGTCCGTTTAGGTCACTCCTGTGACCTAAACGGACTTCGAAGCAGTCCAATATTCGTCCGACACGGGTCTGGCTCCGAATATCCAGTGAGACGGCGTGGACGTTCTATTTGCCGTATGGCACTGGCTGTCTTCCCTACCCTGAAACCAGTAGCTAAAGGTCTGCATGGGCCTGGCGTGGCCCGTAAACTCTACCCCGACCCGGTCCTCCGGGCTGGTTGGAGATTTTTCTTCTTTTAGTAAGTGAAAAATTCTGGGATAGGGATAGCTGCTGCTTCAGGACAATGAGATTTTTTGAAATTCATATTTGGGAAGGAAACTCAATTAGGACAGAACTGAGGGACAAGTCACCTTGACTTCCATAAACATTACATGTAAAATGTGATAATTTCTGGGGATATGATTATACTCAGGATTTTTCGATGTCATATACCACGTGAATGTCGTTTCAAAAGGACTTTTATAGGTACATGCAGAGTTCGGAACATAAACACGTGGCTTTAATTTCGCGAATTGTTTTCATAAACAGAATTTTCAGTTTCACGTAACCACAGACCGAGATTTTAGCGCAATGCGATTTGCTGCAGCAACGAAGACGATAAAGTTCGAAGCATTTGCTTACTCGTTCGGGGATCGAGGCCATCTTACTTATACTTAAGTATCGGAGAGGAAATGCATTTGCATTTGCAATAGAAGTAGGTAGACAGGCCTAAACCCCATCTGCGTGAGGAATTCTCTCTGGAAATGGGACGTCCCTTTCCGTTACATTCCGTTTATTAGAGAAATAGTTCATTAAATCAGCTTTGTCTCCCCAGAAAAAGCCTTGGTCATTTGCAATAAGTGGAGAAGAACGAGCGATCGACAGAGGACGAATAATGGCTTATCGCGATAGCGGGTTATCGTACCGAGACATCGTCACCCGTGTGGGACGACATCCAGCCACAGTGAGGGAATTATGGATTTGGTAGGTGCAGGACGGACGGACGGACGGACCGACGTGAGCGATTGCCGCAGCCGCGGCACACCACCAAACGAGAGGACCGGCATGTTGTGAGGCGGGCATTGACGGATCGCACCGCCACATCACGAGCGTTAGCGCAGGAATTGGGGTGTGTTGCGCAACAACCTGTGTCAGAACATAGCGTTCGACGTCGTCGCAAGAGCGAGGACTTGTCGCACGTGCGCTCATTGCTCCGATTACCGTTGACATTACACCACCGGCGGCGAGTGCGGCGGCAGTTGGCCGTTGAACGCCGCCCCTGGACTACGGAATGGGCCGACTATGTCTTCTCCGAAGAATCCCGCTTCTGCCTGCAACACCACGATGGTCGGATCCGCGTGTGGCGGCACCGCGGCGAGAGACTGTATGACGCCTGCATTATGCATCGCCATACCGGGCCGTCACCTGGCGTTATGGTTTGGGGCGCAATTGGATATGACACCCCACCCCTCTGGTACGCATCGCCGGTACACTCAACAGCCGCCGCTACATCTCTGACGTTTTGGAGCCTGTAGTCCTCCCTTACTTGCAGGACCTGCCAGCGATCACGTTTCAACAGCACAATGCGCGCTCGCACGTGGTACGCATCGTGCAACAATTCTTCACGGCCCACCAGGTGTCACTGCTGCCGTGGCCCGCCTGTTCTCCCGACATGTCACCCATCGAACACCTCTGGTCGCTGATCGGCAACCGAGTGGCCCGGCAAGCACCACCCATGGCTACGCCTAATGAACTGTGGCAACGTGTGGAAGCAGCCTGGATAGACATACCCCAAGCCCACATCCGAAGCCTCTTTAGATCGATGCCGCGGCGTGTAGCGGCCGTTATTGCCAGCCATGGGGGCCACACGAACTATTGATGTCTGTGTATTCCGCATGTCGCACGGGCCTGTAAGCTCAATCGTTTCATCTTTGTATATGTTGTTATGTGTCCAGTAAATCTGGCTTTGTTATCTCGTGTCCTTCTTGGGGTTGCATTTTGGGTGGCCTGCAGTGTATATGCTTGGGAAAATCGTAGTTTTGGTCAAAAGAGTGTTATAGATTTTGTTGTTTATGATCAGCATCTGAATCACTTAGTTGCTCACACTCGTGTTATGAGAGGTGCGAATGTTGGCTCTGAACACCACTTGGTATTGGTTGGAGGAAAAGGAATAGGTAGAGGCCTAGGATGGATAGAATAAAGGTTGAAAGTCAGCCTGATGATCATCTGCGTTACTCTAACTTACTCAGAAAACGGCTAAAGGAGCTGAAGTCCTGAGAGGAATGTAGAAGAAGTGGGAATTTTTTAAGAACTGTGTTGTCACTTCTGCAGAAGATGTCTGCGGCACCACAATTGTGTGTAACAATCGATGTGATGCTTGGTGGAATAGTGAGATTGAAGAGGCAGTAAAGAGAATTAAGGAAGCCTATTTGGGGATGTTGCAAGGTAGAGTTTCTGTGGATGAATATCGCTGTAAGAAGCGTGACAACTAAGCTAGTTCTCAAAAGTAAGGCAAAAGATAGGAAGGAGAAGGTGGGAAGGCACGAATTGGCTTTTTGGAAAGATAAAAAAAAATCTTTCTGGAAGCACATGAGACTCAGAAAAAGTAGGGTAAACAAAGTTATAAGTCGTGTGAAGAATGGGATCGGGGAAGTGATATGGAAATCGAATGAGCTAAGTGAAAGGTGAGGTGAATACTTAGTGAATTATTAGATCAAAAAAGCAAAGGTGATTCTGAGGCAGAAGGAGATGATGTCACAGTGAAAGATGGAAGCACAGAAGTGATCTCAAGGGAAGAAGTGTGTAAAGCTCTAAAATCTGTTCAGAATGGTAAGGTTCCGGCAGTTGATGGCATAACTGCTCAGATGTTGAAATACGGTGGTGCCTCTGTAATTGACTGGTTATGAAATCTTCCAGTTGTGTTGAGAGTTAGGAATAGTCCTTCGGGATTGGAAAGATGCTATCACTGTTCCTTTGTATATGGGAAAAGGTGATCAGACTGACTGCAAGACCTATCGTGGTATTAGCCTACTGAGTGTGACAGGGAAAGTGTTTGGTAAGGTCATTATTGAAAAAGTACGAGGTCTTATATCAGAGAAAATGAGGTATGTTCAGAGCGGTTTTATGCCTGGTAAATGTTGCACTAACCACATTTTTGCGTTACACATGATGATTGAAAAGTATCTGGCTGTTGGTAAGAACGTTTTTGCTGCCTTCATAGATTTAGAGAAAGCTTATGACCGAGTAAATTGGACACTTTTGTGGAAGGTATTAAATGAATATGGTGTTACTGGGCATATACTTAACAGTGTAAAAGCCATGTATGCTGGCAGTAGAGCTTGTGTATAAGTGAATGGCGTTTTATCAAAATGGTTTTCTATTGGTGCACGAGTCAGGCAAGGTTGTGTATTGTCACCATGGCTGTTTGATATATTTATGGATGCTTGCATGTGTGATGTTAAAATGTACAATACTGGTTTATGTCTGAGTAATATCCGTGTTTGGAAATTGCTGTATGCTGATGAAACAGTCCTGTTGGCAAAAAAGCAAAAGTGAGTTGCAGAGTATGTTCTCCCCAATGTACGAAGTTTGCATGAAATTCAAACTGAGTATGAATAAGTGAAAAACCAAAGTTATGGATTTTGAGCAAGGAACTGTTAGTGCTGAATGTAATATAAGTCTACATGGCACAGTGATTGACAAGGTGAATGAGTTTGTGTATTTAGGAGCATGTTTGACGGAGAGAACAAATTGGTTGGTGAAATTAGTAGGCGAGTGAATTCTTCATTGAAAGTCATGGCTGCTTTGGAAGATTTTCACCGGAATGGAGGTTCTTAAGAGAGTCCCACATGGCTGTGTATGAAAGTGTAATTGTTCCTACTCTGATGTATGACAGAGAAACCTGAGTTCTACAGAAAAAACGTAGTAGTCTTTTGTGTGCTGGAGAAATGCGTTACTTACGGGAGGTTTGTGGCAAGACACTTTCTAATCGTGTGAGGAATGAAGATGCATTGCAGTTGTGTAATGTAAAGCAAAGCGTTGTTAGCAAGGTGGAGACTAATACGTTTCGGTGGTTTGGCCATGTTGAAAGAATGAGTAATAAGATGCTTACTAAGAAATTTTTTTTTCGAAGTGGCAGGAAGGAAAGGCAGAAGAAGGCCATGGAAGTCATGGGAGGATCTGATTCAGGACTGTCTGCATGAGAAAAATATTATGAGTACGAAGTATAGGAGATCTTGTGTTAGTCGTATGATGGATGTCAGTGAAGTCTGAGTTGAGTGTCAAGATCGCTGTAAATGGAGAAGTTTAGTACGGCAACAGTAAGTAAATAATCAGTTAAAAATTTATCTGGTATTTTGTATTTCTTCGTGGAGCTAACTTCTGAATCTCAGAAAACGGTTTAGTGATGTGAATGTATGCATGTACAAACTGTTTTTTTTTCTTTAACTGCGCACCAAACGCAAAAGAATTTCTTACACAGTTTCTTCCCGCTGAAGTTTCGAACGTAATGATGCTTTTAGAAAAGTTTCACTCATAAACCAAGAGAGATACGCAAAGAAGTCCAATTACAAAATGAAAGAGCGGTGTTTAATTAGTACAAAACAACATTTGTTTCAAGAGAAACAATTACAGAAAAGACAAGAAATGTTAAAGTAGTAAACTTTAAATTACACACAAAACAACACAGACGTAACACACAGTTCGTGTAGTACAGGTGCAACTACCTGGCGAGTAGTCAACCGTACACATTGTTCGACGTGTGCACCATCAGCGACGATATACATCTGGACTCGTGTCACAAATGCATCTCGAACAGCATGTAGCATCGCAGGGGTTACAGAATTACAGTCCCTGACGATGCATTCCTCTACGTCTGCGGCGCTGGAAGGTTCCGTAGAGTACACTTGATCCTTCAGGTATCACCAAAAGAAGAAGTCCGTCGGTGTCAGGTTGCGTGACCGTGGCGGCCATTCCGTACAACCACAATACCCTATCATATTGTTGCCGAATGTGCGACATGAAAACGAGCGAACTGGAAATGTTTCGTGGGAACGACAGCCGTCATGTTGAAACTATATGCGTGGAAACGTATTCAAAGGAATATCATCCAACCAATCGCTTACTGGTCCACATAACAGCTGAAAGTAGCGCTGACCTGTTAAATTTCCCTCAATTAACACAGGTCCAATTACGGATGTTTGTCACATTCCACACAGGTCCAATTACGGATGTTTGTCACATTCCACACAGGTCCAATTACGGATGTTTGTCACATTCCACACAGGTCCAATTACGGATGTTTGTCACATTCCACTTCAAACATTAAGTAACTAGGGTTCTTGACGGCGTGCTCGTCTCGTCATGTGCGGATTTTTTACATCCCAGTAGTGGGAGTTCTAGTGATTGATGATCCCGCCCCTTGTAAATGTTGTCTCGTCCGTCCACAGGATGTTGTCTGCAAATCACGGTTTTTCCTGTAAGGTGGTCAAGACGAAGTTACAAAAGTCATACCGCCTTTGAAGGTCTCCAGGCATCAGGTTTTGCACGACAGTATCACAGTAGGTTGCGCACCATGTTCGTTCAAGATTTGCCACACCCGTGGTGCCGATAATTCACACGAACGGCTCACTACCGTCGTACTACTTCGGGGATTTGCAAGATCACAGCCCAAAACATCCGCAGGATGTAATCGCGCACCGGCACCAATGGGACGACCAGAACGATGAAGCCCAGTAACGCTTCCTGTTTCTCACAGACGCCGAACAACTTTGGCAATGGTCTGTGCAGCTGGATGCTGACGAGTGGGAAACAGTATTCTATACAATCTTGCAGCCTTTTTTTGAATTCTGCTGACATCCGCCGTACAGCAAGACCAGATCACAGTACTCGTCATTCATGAAGATAGCCATCTACCTGCCGACCTCGTACTCTGATTCACCCTCAATTCCCAACCATCATTTATAGCCTTTCGGCTGTCTGTCGTCATTTTACGTCAAACTTGAAATTAGCATAACTGCGTTTTATATCACGTAACCACATTTCTGTTGCTGTCGCGTGCTAGCAGCTGGACATCTGACGCTTTGTTCGCGTTTTCTTGTTTTTTCGGTAAGTGTTTGTGTTGAACCATGTGTCGTTTTGTACTAATTATACACCGCTCTTTCACTTTGTATTGGGACCCTTTTGCGTATCTCTCGGTATTTCGCCACTATGGGCGCTAGAAGCACGTCCAATCGATTGCGCATGGTCACTTTCCTACATGTACACGTTACTTTCGTGGCGGTGTGATACGCGGTTTAAAGGTTAGAGATGGGGTAAACGGACTTCCTAAGAACTCTGTATATTGTATTTAATGCTGCGTTGGAAAATGTCTTTCAATCACTGAACTGGGAAAATAAAGGAATAAAGATTAATGGAGATTATCTAACTCACCTTCGTTTTGCTGATGGCGTAATCATTTTTGCAACTACCCTATCAGAGCTGCAGAGTATGATCCAGGAACTTGCTGACAAGAGTAAAGAAGTGGGATTAAAAATGAACTTCCAGAAGACAAAAGTAATGTACAATGCTGCTTTCACAAGAAAAGAGGACTTATCGATTGTTCGAGAAAAGCTGGACATAACCGTTACCTACGTTTACCTCGGACAGCAGATATCAAGTGAGGGTCACATTAATGAAGAAAGTAATCGGCTTATAACACTTGGATGGACAACGTTTGGAAGAAACAGAATAATTTTCAAGAGCAATATGCCATTACTTAAAAGAAAAGTGTTTGATCAATGCATTCTTCTAGTGCTTACGTATGGTGCAGAGACGTGGATCTTAACTAAAAGAGACATACAAAGGCTGCAGACAACTCAAAGCAGCATGGAGAGGTGCATACTTGGTGTAACCAGGAGAGATAAGAAGAGGAACTCATGGATCAGAAAAATAACAAGAGTGGAAGACATCATGACCAGAGTAAAATCCCTGAAATGGCGATCGGCTGGACATACTGCCAGAGGAACAGACCATTGATGGACAGTCGAAATTTTAAATTGGATTCCAAGGGACAAGAAAAGACCCAGAAGAAAACCACATGGGAGATGGGTGGATGAAATTTGAAAGTATGTGGGAGTAACATGGAAGAGACTGGCACAAGACAAACCGTTGTGGAAGAAACTTGGGGAGACCTTCAACCAGCAGTGGATTGATAATGGTTGACAATGATGATGATGATGATATATACATTTAACGACCACCGTGAGCAACTCAGCCTACTATAAGTAGTCAGCCGTTGCTAATTTAGGACCACTGGTTCCTGGGAAGGGAGAGAGCGTATGTCTTAAGACAAACACAACATCCATGCCTCACTGGAATGCAAATCCGCACCCATCTCAGACAAATGGTCAGAAGCCAGAGCATTAACAACTGCGCCACCGGGGGGCACATACAACGGCCGTTCCATAAAAACTCTGAGTGAAATCACACAAAATGAAGAAATATAGGTGCAGCAAAATATATGTTATTCTTTCTCAAAGTATCTTCCCTTGGATGATATGTCCCATCGTTCAGTCCACTTTGCAAAGCATGTGGGGAAGGCATTTTAGAGAAGCTGCTTTAGCGACCCTTGTACAGCTTGAATAACGTCAGCATCTGCGTTGAATGTTGCGCCACGGAATTTCTCCTTCATTGTTGGAAACAACCCGAAATCGCACGGGGCGAGGTCAGGACTGTAGGCAGGCTGTGGCATGATTTCAATAATGCAATTCGTAAGAAATTGTTGAACACAAGAAGCCACATATGAGCGGGGGTTATCATGGTGTACGGTTCACTTGCCCACTAGTTCTGGTCTCTTAATCCATACGTGTCGTCGCAGACGCATTAAGACTGACATGTAATACTCAGCATTGACAGTAATTTGTGGAGGAACGTCTTTATCATCAAAGAAAATTGTCATCATCACCTTCATAGCTGATTTAGTTTGACTGACTTTTTTCGGAGGAGGCGAGCTGGTGTGTTTCCAGACACTCGGGTCACGCTACGTGAGGTGGTCGAAAAAGTGGGCGCATGTTTCGTCGGCAGTTATTACTGTGCTTAGAAAGTTTAGATTATTTGCAATCATTTGTTTCCACTCATGACACAATTGAACTCTGGCTAACAATTGTTCTCTCATCAGGTGATAAGGTACCCATCTAGAACACATACGATGCAGCAGCAATTTGTCGCGCAAAATGCGGAATGTCCACGCTCTTGAAATATTAGTTGGCGCCGCTATGTTTTAAAACGTCATTTGTCGATCTTCTTGCACGATTGCCCAAACAATGTCAACAATACACTCTGTAGCAACATTTTCAGGTCGATTAGGTCTAGGAGCGAATTATGCCAAAAAAAACTCCATTTTTTGCAATCATGGTTCCATCTAAAAATCGTTAAATCACCCAAACATCTATCTTTGTAAGCCTTTTTCATTAAATCAACTGTTTCTGGAGCCGTTTTACCCAAAAGACATCAAACGTTTATCGCACAACGCATTTCACTTCTTAACTGTGAATCACTCCCCTCCATGGCTATATGGCGAAATGCAGACGAACCTTAAACAACCGCGCAATAACAAAACTAGAATCATCGGCTACGGCTAAACACTGTTTCCACAGATACTTCCTTAATTCAGTTAGTTATCTGCGTGATTATCTTTCCCTTTCGCAATGTTGCCAATTCAAAAAACAAATTACCATCTGTTTTTATGGAACGCCTTTGTATACATACAGTTTATGTGTTTACAAGCAATACGCTGAGTATATCTGGGAATCTGCAGCAGCTGACTTAGTATTAATATATAATGTTCCGGTTCTGCGTTCTCTCCTCTAAGCACTTAAAATCACTGTCGTTCTTTCCTTTCAACAAAGATACGTTATTTCTCTTTTGCAATTTTGCAGCCAGCCTGTTCTTTCGAAAAACAAGGAGAATCCAAATGGCGACCGGAAACGTAAAGAACCGGGTGCCAGTAATGACAAAAAGTGGATTAATATCCCTGAAAATTAAATATGTGTGATTTAATAATTCATGATCTTTGTGAAGGAAATCTCAGAACTTTAAATTAAACTCAAACAAATAAATATACACTGGTGTGCAAAAATTAAGGACGAAGAGGAGAAATTATCATAACAGCTGAATGAGCAGGCAGAACGGACCGAAAGACCACTCAGGAGATAGACTAGGGTCCAGTACGGAAGGGCATGCGAATATGTGCAGCGTGACGTAGGGGGGGTGTCGGAAGGGTGTAAAGCACACGAGCGGTGTACGCTCAGAAATTCGGTGAAAGCTATTGCACGGTGTACATCGGTTTGAACGATGTCGAGTTGCTGCCACTGTGTGATATGGCCAACAGGCAATCCAGTAGACGACATCTGGATGACTTTACCCGAAGTCGCGTTGTCGGGAAGTTGGAAGAAAGGTCGAATTGTGACTAGTGTGGCCGAGAAGTTCGGGATCGCTCACAGCATCGTTTCACGAGCTTGGAGAGCATTTCAAACGACAGGAACATCTGTCCGAAAGTTTAGTAGTGGTCGTCCACGAGCAACCACTGCGGCGGACGACCGGTATAATGTCCTACACGCGAGAAGAGACAGAGGCAAACAGCGGGAGAAATCGCAAGGCACGTGCAACAGACAACTGGACGTCCGTTATCGCGTTTTACCGTAGCCAGGCGGCTGCACAAGGGTGGTCTGTCTGCACGACAACCAGTACGGTGTGTGCCATTAACGCCTGCTCATCGGAGACGGCGGTTTCTGTGGTGCCAAAAACACAAGAACTGGACACATCAGCAATGGGGTCGAGTTCTCTTTACGGATGAGAGCCGATTTAGTCTAACGAGCGATTCTGGATGTATACATATCTAGAGAGAGCAAGGAACACGCAATCACACCTCCAGCATCATCGAAAGGGACCGGTTTGGAGGTGGCGGAGTTTTCGTTTGGAGCGGTATCATGCTTGGTAGCCGTACTGACCTCCACATCTTCCAAGGAGGTTCAGTCACTGGCGTCCGCTATTGTACCGAGGTTCTCCTGCCTCACGTGCGTCTGTTTAGATGACGACACGACATTGCGGTTTCCTGAGTTCCTATTCATGGACGACAACGCTACACCTCATCGTACAGTAGCTGTCGCATAGCTGTTGGAGAGTGAAGATATTCAACGCATGGATTGGCCCGCAAGGTTTCCGGACCTAAATCCAATCGAACACGTGTGGGACGATTCCGTAGCAGCGATTGACGCTACAAGAGGAATGGGCCGCGATGGCTCAACAGCTCCTTGACAGCCTCGTCCTTAGCATGGACAGACATTGTAAATCCTGCAACGCAATCAGAGGTGATCATATCTCCTATTAAAGACTGGAATTTTCTTAGCAGCCGCCTGTCACATGGACGTTTCTGTCTTCTGTCCAGTTGTGCTCGAAACTACCTTTTCAATAAAGTGCCTTTGTATCCTTTGGATTCCTTATTTGGACGGTTTTGCTCACTTGTCCCATATTCTTACATTTTGGGGATCTTATGGTATGATTGAGTCGATATGGAGCACTTCTGCACGACGTTATATTCGAAAACCGTCTCGTCCTTAAATTTTGCACGCCAGTGTACATATTGTTGTTGGTCTCAGCTGTGAATGAGAGATGAGTTTAAAATACATGATTGGAATACATTTGCTTCCGTTCTTACCTTAGTATCAAAGGAAGATTAAAGACAGAATCTACGTAATCCGATTCAAATCGTGGAAAACCGTTCAGTGTAAAAATGCATTCACACTATTTTGAGATTTTAGAACATTTGAATCTTCGGCGTCCTTCAATTATCTGAACATAACATGATTTCAAAGAAAGATCTTCGCTCTTTCCACGTTTATAAGTGAGTCACGGAAAAATTATTTTTGGCCGCCACCGTGAGTTGAACCCAGGGTTTTCCAGTTACGAGCCGGATATGCTTCCGCTACACCACAGCGGCCTCGAATTCTTCCAGACTCGCACACACTAACTGCCAAGCCAAGTTGGCAGGTTGCTTCTTGGAGCCCCGCACAATGCTGGGGATTCACCAACGATGGTAAGGAGCAACTGATTGTTTGATGTTCCCAGTCCACGTTAAATGTCTGTATTAATAACATGATTTGTATTCATGATCATAGTTCTTCGTCATAATGGCGATCATGGTTAGTTTTACTACCAGCATGAAATAAAAAAGTTCTACAACATCCACAGGAAATATGCAGTATTTTCTATATAGTAGATCAAGAGGAAGTTAGCACTTTTCATCAGAAATTTGAAGAGATTACGGATAACTATCCCTCTGCGGCGAATTTTCTGCTTATTTAATTGTCACAATTCCTTTTTTTTTCCTCTTTATATGTCAAAACAAACGCAGGATCCTTTAAATCCATTAGAGGATTTTCCATAATTAACACTATTTTTTCAGCGCTTGTTCCTGCAGCGTTTACAGTTGCTGGACAGATTGTTTCTCTCCTCTAATACAGATATCAAATACCAAATCGATGCAAAGATTCCCAGCAAAAATAAACCTAGATAAGTCGTCGCCTATCGATTTGAAAGTTGACAGTCATGCTTGTTAATCCCTTATCCGGAATTCCAGAGCAAATCCGATCAGGTGCATCTCCAATCCAGCTAAACTTTGCATTCGTTCGTTTGTGTCGAAGCCTTTCGCCCTCTTCCACGGTGGAATCATTGTTGACAGGTTCCATTTGTCATGAGGCGTTGCCTTGTTGGCCCCGTCTCCTGCATTTTCGCCCATCTTCAGATTCATCCGTGCTTCATCCTCCACCTCCTCCACTTTCCTCCGGTTCTTCTTCCGGGGACCAGTGATGGATGACAGAGCGGGGCCCAGGCTGGATCGCAAACCCATGAATCATTTCCCGTAGACCGCTGACACACGATCAATGCATCGAAAAATAAACAAACACATAAACAAACACCTTTTGAAACCTATGCGACGATTATTTGCCAAAGCGGATGATTCACGACATTGTGGTTTCTAACTTATTGGGAAACTACTTTTAAAACTTTTGGAGAAAATGTATGGGTTTCCTAATTGTCCTTTCGTCCAAGAAGGTTTAAGTGAACAATACCGTCGGTTTCACTTTTCTCAAAAAAGATTGAGGTGGTTGTTGACCTCAGTTGTTTAAAATCCTTAAGATCAGATAAAAAAAAATCCAGTTAAAGCATGATTGAGATACCGTTGGAAAATCCCTGGCAAGAAATATTGCCAAACCAAGATTTTCAAGTCCTTTTTTACCAACAAAGAATATGAGTGCTTTAATATTTAAGAGACATAATTTCAAGATTGGAAGGACACAAGGTATTGAGATTGATATGGAGTTTGTTTGCAGTGCACGTCTGCCGTATGCGCCGCAAGGATTAAGATGAAGGAAATTAGCAGACAAAATATTTATTTATTTATGATAATTTCGCCAATAAAGAGATATTGCATCTGTTAATCCCTGACTTATTACTCACCTCTGATGATACATTCATAGTTTCATACGTTCTGTCAAATAATATTGCAAATTTTGCTAATTACGGGGACTGAGGAAAGTTCCTCGGCTCTGCAGTTTATTTAAGTCCTCAATTTAAAATATTAATAAAATTATTAAGCACTTCTCAAGGAAATCATTTTCACCTTAAAACTTTAAATAACTGGATCACTTCTACTCTAGCATTTCTTTCATTAAAACTAAAATATTGTATGACAGACATCGGGATATGCCGTCCCTCTGGCGCAGTCGTCTAAGTGCTGGCTTGTGATTATTCTTCAATAATGGGCCCTGGTTGAAATCCCCGTGAGCCATGGATGTTGTGCATGTCTTACCGCCCTGTCTCTCTACCTTTCTTCGAACCAGTCACCCCAAATTAGAGGTACCTTTCTTGGAACCAGTCACCCCAAATTAGAGGTACCTTTCTTGGAACCAGTCACCCCAAATTAGAGGTAGACGATATCTTATAGCCCATTTGTAACGTATACTCTAGATTCACTTTCCTTTTGATTTTTACTATTTCTGGTTATTTTATTTTACTATGTAAATTATTTTCTTACTGAACGAGATGTTATTTCTCCCGCTGAATGAGATCTGGCAATGAGTGTAAGTCATGACGTGGTGGTAGCCAGTATAAATAGGAGCGTTCAACGATACCGAAGAGAGCTGTTGTTTATGTGGAGGAGAGCTTTTGTTTGTGTTACGTGAGAGAGCTTTTATGTGTAAAGAGATCTTCGTTTATGTGAGTAGAGCTTCGTGTATGTTGGAGGATACCAGGACTTTCTCTGAATAAAGCTTGTGTTGTAAGTACGTTTTTCTCAGTTCATAGTTCTGTCAGATCTCTGTCTGGCTGTTAGGTTTATTTCATTAGTTGTTATTATTAAAAACCAGCATAAGACTTTATTCATCTTAATTACTACTACAACATTACTAGCAGTTAAAAGCTTGTTCATTATTATTATTACTACACTACTAGCAGGAAAGTTTATTCATGATATAATTAACACAACAAGCATTAGAAGAAGCTTATTAGAAGAAGTATATTAGAAGGAAGCTATATTCATTATAATTGGCGCCCGAACATTTCTCGAACACGAGATCTTGACAATTATTCCCCATGTCTTCACTAACTGAGAAAACTTCAATATTTCACCCTAAGGCAAGTTTCGATGGTGATGGTGTTTTTTTTTTTTTTTTTTTTGACAATTTGCAAGAAGCCTGTGGGTCTCACTTTGATATGAATGATTTACAAGTCCCCAGGCATTCTTCACAATTTCATAATTCACCAGCTTCCTATTACTCTGAGTCGCGGGTCGTACCTGAGGGAGTTCAATCCTCTCAGCGAAGCAGAATACTTGCCCATTTCGTGCCGCATGCAGAAACAATTAATTTCAATGGTTTGGAGGGATCCTTAAAGTTTCTTGAAGATTTGGAAGATCATTTTGATCTCTACAATATTCCTCAAGACTGCAAAGTACAAATCCTAGGCACTTGCTTGAAGGATACCGCTAAGACCCTGTATCGGCAGTGGAGAGTATCGAACCCGGATTCTCATTATGAGAATTCCCGAGAAGAATTTTTGGAAGTCTTTCCTTTCGGCCTCAGTCTAGCTAGCCTTGCACAACAACTTGTTTCTCGTCAGCAAGGACCCAACGATAGCCCTGTTGCATTTGCGTTGGAAACAACACGCTTGTATAACTTATGGGATCCACATGCCAGTCATGTCGACATGTTGGACACCCTATTGCAGCAGCTCGATCCATTTCTACAAGATTTTCTTGAGGTTCGACACCCTACTACAATTCATGAATGCCTTCGCCTCATACGAACGTATGAAGAGCGACACGGTAAACATGGTTCAACTCACCATGCTCGGGCACCCCGCGAGGCTTATTACGAAAACCCTCAGCGGCATAATAGGCCAAATAACTTTCAACGCGAGCGTACACAGGTGCGCGCCCAAGCTTCATACGTCCCACCACATAGAAGAGTGGTACACCAACCGCTCGGTTCTAATCAATCTTCTGGATACCGTACAAATGCACAGCATGCTCGACCCCGTTCCAATCCGCAGCATTCGGAACGTTTTCATGCTCAGGGCAATGATGATTTTTCTGCCCGTGCTGAGGGAAGTAATAGAAATGAAAATGTCAACAGATATGCGGAGTTCCCGCAGCAGTTTTCACGCAGTTTTCCTCATCGTGAAAATTTTCCCGATACCCGGCAGGGCCGAGGTTTCAGACCGCATGATAATCCAACCAGGAATCCTTTAAACTTCCAAAGAAAGTAGACCAAGGGTCGGTTCTGCTTCCTGATACCAAGCATTCTGACTCTAAAACAGTATTAGTGACTGTCCAAACTCCTCAGTTGCCTGATGTGTTCTTGACAATTGAAGATATTATTGTCGAGACAAAGTTCGACACTGGTTCTGAAATATCAGCCCTAAATACGAAGTTTTGCACTGACAATTTTCCTGCAATACACGTTCAGCCTGCGACGCAGTATTTGCGAGGTGCAAATAAGGAAATCTTCAGTATCACAGGAACTGTCACATTATCTCTAGGGCTGGGAAAGGCTCGTTTTACGCATTCTTTCCAGCTTATAGACGAACTACCTGTTAAATGTCTAATGGGAATGGACTTTATTAATACGTTTCAAGTTACTCTGAATTTCGTACAACATGTTATTTCCTTTCCGGAACCTGTCGAAGTGATTCCTACGGTTCCTATAGATATAACGAGTTTGTTATTGAGTAACCAATTGAATGAGAGGCAACGAAACCAGCTTTCTCTACTTTTGCAGGAAAGCCCTGGTTTATTTTCTGATCAACCTGGTTTCACACAGGTGGTTTATCATGTCATTGACACTGAGGGTTCGAAACCGATAGCGACGAAGCCTTACCCTTGTGCTCCCCATAAGAAACAGGAAATGCAACGTCAAATTTCTGAGATGATTAAACAGGGTATAATAAGGGAATCAACAAGCGCCTGGGCTGCTCCTGCCTTTTTGGTTCCAAAGAAACAACCCAATGAATTTCGTTTCGTGACAGATTTCCGCAAGCTCAACCAAGTCACGAGAACGATCAATTATCCACTACCTGTCATGTCGCATATTTTGCATGACCTGTCATCAACTAAATTGATGTCAACCTTGGATTAGGCGAGTGGATATTGGCAGGTGGCGGTACATCTGGACTCTGTCGATAAAAAAGGCTTTGTGACTCTTTTTGGGGCTTATGAATACCTACGTATGCCCTTTGGACTAGCTTCTGAACCTGCTACTTTCCAAAAGCTTATGGATACGGTTCTCAGACCTGTTCTGGGTCCCCATGTGCATGTATATTTGGATGACATTATTATTACATCCGAGACTTTTGACGAGCACCTTTCTCTGCTCAAATAGGTGTTCCAACTCATATACAATGCTGGCTTGACGTTAAAACCTAGTAAATGCCAGATAGCGAGGGACGAGATTGTATATCTGGGGTTGAAAATCACTCCCCACGGCTTATTTACGGATAATGAAAAAATTAGGCCTATTGTTGACTTTCCTCGGCCTAAAACAGCAAAAGATCTATCACGCTTTCTGGAAATGACCGGATGGTATCAGCAGTTCGTCCCCGCTTATGCTACAATCTGTGAGCCATTGTATGCTTTAAAACGTAAATACAAGAAGTTTGTTTGGACACCTGAGGCTAACGCTGCATTTGAAGCACTGAAGTCTGCGTTGACTCAGCCTCCTGTGTTGGCTTTCCCGGATCATACTAAGGAATTTGATATTTATACTGACGATTCCGGAGTTGGTCTTGGTTGCGTTTTGTCACAAGCTGGGCATCCAATAGCTTTTGCGTCTCGTACTTTAGCCAAAGCTGAACGCAATTATTCAGCTCCGGAACGTGAATGTCTTGCTGTTGTGTATGCTCTTGACAAATTTCAATGTTATCTTAACGAATTGACAGTTAACATAATTACGGATCATTCTGCCCTTCAGTATTTGAATTCTGCTAAGCACCTATCTCAAAGACTTATGAAGTGGGATCTGAAGTTACAAGAGAGCAATATCAAATATTCGTATCAGCCAGGTCATAAGAATCAATTGCCGGACGCATTGTCTCGCGTTCCGATTAGTGGCGTCCCCACAGAAACTACTCCTGGATGTCAGACTTTACTTCTAATAGCGGATATAACATCCAGAGAGCAGATAATGGCAGAATTAATAAATGATCCAGATTTTGGGGATATCTATAATTTTTTGCTTGCGGGTTCGCCCCTACAAAGTTACCCTTCTTTGGCTGGGAGGTCACAGCATTTTGAAGTCATAGTGGGTCTTCTTTACTACACGAAATCTAGGACTACTAGGGCAGAGTTTCGCCCATGTATTCCGCGAACCCTTAGAATGGCCCTTTTAAACGAATTTCATGACAAACCTCTTGCAGCCCATTTAGGTATTCGCAAGACCTGTTTAAATTGCGGGATGTTGCCTATTGGCCTGGCATGTACCAAAGTGTGCTCGCATACGTTCAATCATGTCACTTGTGTCAGATTAATAATTACCGTAATGTAAGACCGGCCGGTCACTTGAAATCTAGTTCAAGTTCTCATGTTTTTGACATTATTTCCATAGATTTATTGGGACCTTATTCTTTATCTGTTAAAAACAAAGCTCGTTACGTTTTAGTAGTAACTGATAATTTTTCTAAATGGGTTAAAGTTTTTCCCATTAAAGCCGCTACGGCAGAAGTTATTTGTAATGTATTAATTAATGAAGTAGTCTCTAGATATGGTGCACCTAATAAAGTAGTTTCGGATAATGGTCCCCAATTTATTTCTGACATTTTTGAAAGAATGTGTGCGAGACTACACATTGAGCATAAATTCATTTCCCCATATCATCCCCAGAGTAATCCTGCGAAACGAGTAAACCGCACGCTAGTTAAAATGATTGCTACATTTGTCATGGATCATCACGAGCGATGGGATGAACATCTTGAGCTTTTTCGTTCGCCCTCCGCTCGTCTGTTCACGAATCTACTAAAATTACTCCTGCAGAACTTTTTCTGGGTCGCAAAGTTAAAACCCCTTTTGAAAATTTAACGGGGATTATCGACGAACTAAACCAGCGACCAACTCCGCAATCAGTACGAATCATGGCTGAAAAAGCTCGTGTTGCAATGCTAGGAGCACAAGCGGCTCAAGCAAGATACTATAATACTAGGCGTAGGGAACCAGATCTTGTCGTTGGAGATCTCACTCTCGTGGAAACGCACTTCCAGTCTTCTCTTTCTCATACTTTAGTGAAGAAATTTGCACCCAGCTACGAAGGTCCATATCGGTTGGCAAATGTGTTTGAAAATAACATTGTTCTTGAAAAACCTGACAATCAATTTCAATACGTACACGTTGCTCAGTGTCGCAAGTATCATGAACGAAATATCGATTTTATAATGAACCCTACTGGTCCTTCTGTTCCACAGACTCAAGAGTCTATTCTCACGATCAACCTTCAGAAATTTTGGACGAACCAACAAACATTTTTGAAGAATCTCCAGTGATTTTTTCTTCACCCTCCCCTCCTCAAGACGGGTTTCCAAACACGCAACCTGATTCTTCCATGAGACGAAGGCTCGAATCAAGTTCTTCAAATACTAGTATCGTTTCTTTCCCTCCAACCATTGCCAAGACTATTGCTGCACCGTTTCCTGATAACTGTGCACCAACACAAGCTCCTACTTCCTTGAATACCTCGTCAGAGAGTATTCCTATAGGCAGAAATAAACATCGCCCTGCACGACCACTAGATTACAGCAGCGACTCAGAGTCTTCAGATATTTCTGATTTATCAGTTATGGACAATAGTTTGACGATTCCTAAACGTCAAACACCAATTACAAACCGTCCAGCAACACCAAAAGCTGGTCGAAAACGTAATTTGTCTCCCCAATCTGCTTCGCCGCAACAGCGACGAAGGCAGAGATCCTTGCATCCGCCCGGCTTTCGCCCCTGGAACCTACGCTCAGGGCAAACAGGGCCGATGCCTGCTTCTACTCTCATGCCACGAGGGAGAAAGCGAAAACAAACTATGTGGCCGGAGCCACGTCCGTCCAAAAGAATGCTGGAAGGACACCACGGGCCCCAGCACAAAGGGACTACATATCAAAAGCCTGGGGGATCCCGTTCCTGTCAGCCGCAGGGATTTCCTGACCGACAGACTTCGGCCGTTCCTGATCGACGGACTTCAGCCGTTCCTGACCGTTCCTGTCAGCCGCAGGGATTTCCGGACCGACAGACTTCAGCCGTTCCTGTCAGCCGCAGGGATTTCCGGAACGACGGACTTCAGCCGTTCCTGGCAGTTCCTGACGTTCCTGTCAGCCGCAGGGATTTCCGGACCGACAGACTTCAGCCGTTCCTGACCGTTCCTGTCAGCCGCAGGGATTTCCGGACCGACGGACTTCAGCCGTTCCTGGCCGTTCCTGTCAGCCACAGGGATTTCCGGACCGACAGACTTCAGCCGTTCCTGACCGTTCCTATCAGCCGCAGGGATTTCCGGACCGACAGACTTCAGCCGTTCCTGACCGACGGACGGCAGCCGTTCCTGACCGTTCCTGTCAGCCGCCGGGATTTCTTGACCGACAGACTACCGATGATCCAGTCACGTCCTTAAAGAGATCTACGCCACCTGAATTTACCAGTCCGATTAGGCCTGGAAAACGTTATCGTACTAGAGTTTTTTATGCGTCCTCGAGATAAGTAAGTTCTCGTGGACAGGTTCTTTTCTCCGTTTGTTGTTTTTCCTGCACGACCAGTTGGCGTGTCAGAATTTCTTTTTTTCGTGTGGGCCTATGCATTCTTTTTGTGTATATATGTGTTTTTTATTATATTTCTTCTATGTCCATCTACTAATCCAATTTTTTTTATATATATGTGCTTAGGGGTAAAATAGTAAAAATTGTTACTGTTAGGCAGCTACAGGCAATCTTCGCTGCTTATACAGTTGGTTTGTATTCAACGATAATATGAGAACGTAATTTGAAATTAAAAAAGTGATTCCTGCTAGGCAGAATAAAAGGAAGGTATGCCGATGCAGGTTTGTTTTGTTCAAGTATACAAAATGTTTCACAGACGAATACAGATTTCTTGATTTTGTCATGCCAAGTTTGAGATTGTACATACTGCTGCCACCAAAACCACAACAAAAAAGAGGTCGATAAACGTCAGTCAACGAAGTGTAATACTTACACTCTAAAATTGATAGGTTTTTCGAAAAAAAAAAAAAAAAAAAATTAAGGGGGAGATGATGTAACGTATACTCTAGATTCACTTTCCTTTTGATTTTTACTGTCTCTGGTTATTTTATTTTACTATGTAAATTATTTTGTTACTGAACGAGATGTTATTTCTCCCGCTGAATGAGATCTGGCAATGAGTGTAAGTCATGACGTGGTGGTAGAGAGTATAAAGAGGCGCGTTCAACGATACCGAAGAGAGCTGTTGTTTATGTGCCAGAGAGCTGCTGTTTATGTGGAGGAGAGCTTTTGTTTGTGTTACGTGAGAGAGCTTTTATGTGTAAAGAGATCTTCGTTTATGTGAGTAGAGCTTCGTGTATCTTGGAGGATACCAGGACTTTCTCTGAATAAAGCTTGTGTTGTAAGTACGTTTTTCTCAGTTCATAGTTCTGTCAGATCTCTGTCTGGCTGTTAGGTTTATTTCATTAGTTGTTATTATTAAAAACCAGCATAAGACTTTATTCATCTTAATTACTACTACAACATTACTAGCAGTTAAAAGCTTGTTCATTATTATTATTACTACACTACTAGCAGGAAACTTTATTCATGATATAATTAACACAACAAGCATTAGAAGAAGCTTATTAGTAGAAGTTGTATTCATTATATTAGAAGAAGCTGAATTCATTATACATTGAATTGCTCAAAGTGGTCGTCAAACCCTCAAAAAATATTTATGTATGTAATCTAAAAATTAAAATATTTATCTTCATTAAATTGCATTAACTATTGAAAAATGTTGCAGAATTCACATACCTATTTTCATTTTAGTATCCTCTTTCGGTGGGTTCTTCTGCTCAGCCAAAGGCTTGTGACATATATTCTAAATTAACTTTCCTTTTTAGTTTCTTTCCCTATGTAAATCTTGAGTTTAATCTGTTATTCTTCAATCTTAACGTGAGATCTTTTCTCTCAAACGAATACGTTTGGCAACACAATTGAGATTGAATGCACGTGACGTATGCCTGATATTGATAAGAACAAGAGATAAAAAGGACGACTATCTATTGCTTGAGAGCGTTGAAAGAGAGCGATTATTACGAGCGTTGGGTTGTAAACTGATTATTGATAGGAGTGTTGTGATAATGTGTGGTGTGTGGAGAGTTTACTGCAATATGCCATGTTACGATGTGTGTGCTACATCCTGAATAAAGCATCTTTACCGTCAGTTGACTTCTGTTGTTTACATGTTTCGTCTGGCCGTTAAGGTTTCTTTCATTTAGGAACTATTTCTTAGTATAATGATATGTTAAAACAGCGTAGAAGTAGAAAATACTTTTATGCTACAGGCTCTAAAATTGGACCTTGAGTAAAAAATAAATGAGATGAAAGCCAGCCTCCAATTCTAAAGAGCTACATCCAAATCTGATGTGAAATCTGATACACTGAAAGCAAGCCCTATAGACTGCGTAATGGATTTAACATAACTCAGTTATTTTCAAGTGAATGTGAAACAAGTGTGTTTTGAACCTGATCTAAAACTGTATAAACACTGAATGATGAAATCCCGAATGAGGTATTTTTCTGAAATTGTAATCGTAGTGTGCTGTGTTAGTTTTCGCACGTGGAGTTGCGAGGAAAGACCTTCTCTAATGGGTCTTTAACTGGCTGAACTTGAGTCATAATATTTACAAATACCGTGGGCTCTTCTCTTGGCTACTGCTGGTCAGTGGTCTTCTATAGAAGGACGTTTACGTATTGTGGTAGAGTTTTTCATGAGCCAGTGCTTCGCGACCAGTACGCAAATTAAGCTGTGGGCCCGCAGTGGCTTCATGACCACTCTTAAGTTCGGAATGTTCTAAACCATTATAGACTGACACAGATGTACCTCCAAAAATACCAGACTTCTGGGAATGGCACATCAAAGACCTTTCCGACTAAAATATAATTATTCACAAATGAACTAGTACCCAAGATTAACGTGACGCACACAGAAATTTGAGAACATATCCGAAACGACGACATGACCCGTTGTAAAGATATTTCAGATACATGTGCAAGTGGAAACACTAAGTCGACGTACCGAAGCAACATTTTGTTTTCGTCTATGGAAACATGCAAATGGCGATCATGCGCCATTGAGCTGGCAGTCGTGTGACTTTGATAGACGTTGTTCTGAGCGGAGCGCGGCAATTGAAGCTTCAGTTGGACTGTTAGTGGAAAAACGGTTTCGCACCATCGCTTAGAAGACCCTTCACGGAGGAAAGTGATCGGTAGATTGGAAGCAGGACAATCGCACACTGAAGTAAAAAGATGGTTGAATGTGTTGAGACAAGCAGTCTGAAATCTCTGTTGACCGTTTCAGGAAAGTGGAACAATAATCAGATGACCAGGACAAAGACGTCCACCCAAAATGAGTCAAGATGACAGGTATTTCTCTCTAACAGCTCGTCGCTATGGGGAGTCGGCCGCCAGGCAACTCTCGCAGGAGCTCTCTTCTGCTACAGAAACAGCGATTTTGAGGCAAACAGTTTACAGAACACTCACGGATGAGGTCGGTATGCAAGAAGGCCAATGGTCTGTATCTTACTCGTCGCATCGCAAAGAAAAATTCGTCAGAATTGGGCCCGACAACATCACCCCTGGACCCCCGATTAATTAACCTGTGTTCTCTTCAGTGATAAGTGGTAGATGAAAATCATCTAAATACGTGGCGTCAGTTGAATAAATAAATCCATCGCTCTTTCCACGTTAAGCAACGCACAGCACCCGAAAAATTGTTATTCAGCCACTATCGTTTCCCGACGGCGGCCGAATAACAATTTTTCGGTTGCTGTGCGTTGCTTAACGTGGAAAGAGCGATGGATTTATTTTTTCGACAAGTGGTAGAACAGGCTAAACACGGATTCTCAACGAGTATGCGTTTGGAGAGAGGCCCTAACCAGAGCCCTCCAACATTACGGAAATTGACCATTTCGGTAGTGGAGGATCCCTGGTTTCAGATACCATTACGTTGGACGAACGCACATTGCTGCACGTGTTTCCAGGAGGCACCCTGAATTCTTCACGCTACAGGGATGACATCCTAAAGCCCTATGTATGGCTTTTCAAGGAAGCTGTTCCCCCTCGTACCTTTCTATGAACGACAACGTTCGTCCCCATAGGGTTCAGCTAGTCGACGAATATCTGGGAAGTGAGGATACTCACCGGATGGAGTTGCACGCTAGATCTCCAGACCTGAACCCGATAGAGCATGTTTGGAACGCGCGGAGAAGAGCAATTACAAGCCAACAACGCCCTCCCGGAAACCTCCCGAGAATACGACTCGCTTTGTGGACGAATAGCACTTATTTCCCCAGACTCTCATTCACAGCCTTGTAAACGGCACGAGATCTCCTTGTGCGAGCGGTATTGCTGTTCGAGGAAATCACGCTCCCTATTAATCCCTTGAAATCGACGCCACTTACTACATCACTTTTGGATTGCCGTGCTATCTTGCGCATGCTCCCTCCTCATGTGGTGACTGCATTCCTTTTTTGTTGTGTATTGCTGCGTTATCGATATGTTTATGTCCGTACCAAATGTCATTATACTGTGTCGTGTGAATTTTGCGTTTTTCGTGATTTTATGTTTGCCACGTTAATTTTAGACCGGTGTAACAAAGCATGCTAAGCACGTGAATTCAACATTTCGAAGGAAGATATTCGTACTGTATCACACAGCAAAGACATTTTGTGAAGTGGAAAGCTCCCGTTTGGTGCAACACATCTGAATCCAAGTCTCAGCACATGTTGATCTGCGGTTGTCACTGAAGACGTTGGTGTTTTAATGAATTCCAGAGACATAGTGCATCATTGCAACGAAGATTAGAGTCCCGTATGAACCCTTAACACCATAATCCACCGAGATTTTATTCTGCAGAAACCTCACTAGAGACAAACACACAAACTTCTCCCATTGCCCATTTCCGAGTGACGGACCGCCTGCAGAAAGCTCTACAATAGGCATTCAGCCGGTGAAAAGTGAGATCATGAAATCAGCTTGGACGAAGCCTACCTTTACCTCTCAGATTGGAACAAACCCCGTGTATCTAGAGAACGAAGCCAATACCTTTTTTAAAATCGTATCAAGAATGTAATGAAACTTTCCCGCACCGTTTCAGGATTGTCGTTGTATTCTCGTACCGGGGAAAGTGGTAGACTTTGGGTGGCTAAAAGTGGAGATGCTAACTCAGCATGTTATTATAAATTCTGACGCCAGTTTGCGAGCAGGAAAAAATGGTGCCGTATGGCAGTGATAAAACCTGGTACGCATCCCCCATGATACGCCGTTAAGTCACACAACAAAATCCAGCCAACATTTCTTATGTCATGTGGATCAGAAGACTGGGATTCAGAAAATGTCATAGAGTTACATCCCTTCCAAATTTCCTGAAGCCTCCCCGTTTATTTTTGGCGCCTTTGGGTTATCGAAACGTGCTCTTTGACAGAGACGACCATGTTAAAGAGATATTTTACGAAAAGCATTCAAGGAGTGGTATAGCATAAGCATGACTACAGTTGAAAACAGCCTTTTACAGTGGAAATTGCGTTGCAGAGCTTTAGCAGTAATGAAGGGCTATCAGACTGAAGACTCTCGGTAGCGAGGAAAGAGCTTTTTAACTCCTGTCATCTGAAAATTGTTAACACGGATTTATCAAGCAAACAGACTTCAATGCTGTTTACTTGCTTGGTTCGTCTTCAATTCGTTACCACTGCCACTTAATGCCTAGGTCAGATTTATGCACTCAGTTGACGAGTGTGACCTATGTTTTACTGTCAGTGTGGTTCCCTTCTGTTAAGATTTTATTACGAAATTCGCCTTTATCCCAGAACCAACATGTTTCATTGTCGTAATTCGAGGAACGTGGTTGAAAGCCAAACAATACCGTACGTACCTAAGAATGACGAATAAAATCTCTTGAAAAATGTGCTTCTAATGTGATGGCTTTGTTTGTGTCACCTGTCTTTAAGCCGACTAGACATCGTCTTCAAGCGAGGTAGCGAGGTAACACAAACAAAGCCATCCTTTTAGATCTTACATTTCTGCTTTACAGTAAAGCAGAAAGGAGAATTAAAGGGAAAAAATAATGTCTTGTACTTCGAAAAGAGGCTTACAAAATAATGCAGCATTTTGCCGGAAATACATTCTTTGCCGAAAAAAAAAAAAAAAACAAGCACCCCGAGAAAGTCGTTCGGTCCTGATGAAACTCTTCATGCAAGAACCGCAGCGCTGAATATGTAAATGAATCAAGAATAACGACCAAAAACTAAATAACGGCCCTCCACAGCACATGGGAACTCGCATAGAATAGGGTATATCAAGAGCAAAGTTAGCACGCAGGGTCAATTGTGACAACGGATTGTGGTTGCATTAATCTCCACGGATTGTGAGGATGTTTCGACGTCGGATCCGTGCACAATACGAGCAGTTGATCGAGTTGTAGAAAGGATGTATAATTGGGCTGAGAGAGAGTCCGTTTGGTAAAGTCACCGTATGGCCAAGCATTCGGATCGGAACGACGAGGCGATCAGGGGATGTTGGCGGCATTGAGTCGAGGAAGACACAATCCACCGGCACGCTGACAATAGATGGCCGAGGGCAACGACAGAACATGAGGATCGAGCGATTGTGAAAGCCGCACGGACAAAACTGAATTCGTCTTTCTCAACCATCCGTGACCATGTTGCTTCGTCTTGTACAGATACAGAAGTGGACAGCCCAATTGTCACCAGATGACTTGCGGGGCACGGGGACTATATTCGAGGATGCCACTCCGCCGCTTACCACTGACGAGCGAGCATCGCTGGCTCCAGGTGCAGTAGTGTCCTGCCCGCTCAACGTGGGGTAGTGTCCAGTGGTGTTGTGTTGTCTTTAGTGATGAGTCTTGGTTTACACTTGGCGCCGATGACCAGCTCCTACGTGTCTAGAGAGAAGTCGGCCAGCGCAGGGATCCTGCCTTTATCTTGCGAAACACACGACTCGCACACCGGGAGTGACTGTTTGGAGCCATTTCCTACGATAGCCGAACACTTCTGGTCATGTCCGTACAACCCTCATGGCTCAACGGTACGTCGATTACATTCTACGGCCTATTGTATTGTCATTTCTGTCGCAGTATCACCGAACAATTTTTCAACAGGATAATACTGGTCCACATACCCCACTGCTCTCCCAGGTTTGACACCGTAATGTCGACATCCTTCCATGGCCAGCCCGATCGCCTGACGTCTCACCGATCGAACATGTTTGGAACATGATGGGACACCACTTAAGCCCATCCCGGAATATCGGCGAACTGGCCCACAATTTAGATAACGTCTGGCATGTTATACCTCAGGGCAGCATCAATGAACTATATGAGTCTATGCCACTCTGGATAACCGTTCTCATCCGAATCATAGGTGGCGCTACAACGTACTAACTTGTTCCACTCACGTAACCGAGTAAATGGCCCAACTGCTCTCGAATTGAAATCATTTTCCTACACATATGTAACATTGCACATAACAATTTTCATCTCGATTGTACGATTTTTTCTGGGTGTTTTAGTTTTTTGTTACTTTTTCGTATTTTTTTCTTGTCAAAGAGGGTATTAACTATCATTGGGAACAATAATCATTTATACGGTGGCAGAATTTATTATTCAAATACTCGTAATTTTTTCCTCTTCGCTACTTGGCAGTTTTTTATGCTAAATATTAATAACATCTGATCGTTTGTTTCTCATCCAGGTATGCGTCATACCATGAGATATATCTAAAGACCTTGATGCGTCATTTAGCAGATGTTTAGGTAGAACGCGAGTTAAATGTTACGTTTCTACACTTGAAAGTTTTACTTCACTGTCATTGTGAGTAGTGCTGCTATTACTTGTAATAGTAAAGAAATGTTTCCAATAAGATAGAAGTATTGTCATATTTTTATCACGTTATTTTAGTTGCTCATGACCTTTGAGATATGTTATAACGTTTTTTTCACTAGAAATAAGTTATGAGATACACCTTTAAGTACTTAAAACCCATTCCCCAAAGCTCGTGAACTATGCTTCCATATATGATAATTATAATAGCCTTTTATTCAAGAATGTGTTTGAGGCGAAACTGGTTAACAACGTTCATGATGTAAATACCAGCCCATTTTGGTGTACGTCCTTAAGAGCATAAATTAACTCTGAGCTCTTTTTTTCAGAAATATCAAAGCAGTATTCGTACTCATAATCTTAAAAGACCCTGCCGTGTCCCGAAACGCAAAGTAGTATTCGTACTCATAATCTTAAAAGACCCTGCCGTGTCCCGAAACGCAAAGTAGTATTCGTACTCATAATCTTAAAAGACCCTGCCGTGTTCCGAAAACAAATTTCCCATGAGATATATCTTTGAGGTTTTAGGATAGCTGTTTAAAGTAAATAATAACTGCTATTATTTTTTCTGGTATTCAATTCGGACGATGTCTACAGTTGGAATTTTCTGTTCCGGATGCTGTTGGGAACCAGCTAAATTTTTCGAAAGAGCATTTCGTTAAAGATATATTTTTGCGCATTCTGAAGAGAATGTATTCCCAGATATACACGAAAAATCCAAATGAATAATTTACCCAGTATCACCCGACTTACTTCCAGAACAGAAAATTGCCGTAGGCATAAGCTCGAATTCCTTGAGCATATCTGATGAAAAGAATGTGTCGTTGGACTTCAGAAAGGCATCAGTGCAAAGAATGTTGTGAGATGGTGACATTAAATTATGAGACCAACACAGGAAAACATCAGATGACAATGATTAGAACTGGCTTGAAGGTAGGCAGTATTTCTTCCGCTCCATTACGAGGATCAGTCTGCTCTGCTGGTAGCGACAGAAGAAGTTTAAAATGAATGAGATGTATAATTTGAATACGATCCAGAATAAAAGCCAGGACTCCGCAAAAGATAATACTTTTAAAATGTAACGATCTTAAAAAATGTAATTAGCATAAGATTTGGTAACTAAAGTAAAAGATCGAACAATACCGTGCATAGAACAACAGAAAAAACAGGAAAGAACATTTCACGTCAAAAGTTCGATTTTACATACAACTCAACGTATGAGACATGCAATTGCTTTTTTAGTTTCGGTGGTTTAATGGCAACCATAGGCAGTTCTTAGTGGTATTAACAGTAGCAAGCGGGATTTCAGTATTACCGAGAGGTAAGAGGCGTTGGATTTTAATAGTTTTTCCGAAATGGGTTCCGGTTCGAATACGGGCTGAGACATGGATCGGAATTTGTCTTACAGCACAGGCTCTCTCCCCTCTCCTGGAGCGAGTGGCCCTTATTTAGGACCAGCGACTACTTACACCTTATTGAGTTGCTCACGGTCGTCGTTAAATTTTAAAGCCAACAGGGGAACAAAAGACGCACCAAAAAGGCCAATAGTTCTAGAAAAAGTGGAAGGACAGCGTCATGGGTCAAACGCACCACACATGTCTCTCCGGGACGCGATCAAGAAGTCAGAATCCAGCGCTTCTGAACACTCCGTCGCTAGGGCGCCTTAAATTATTACTTTTTTCATATTACTGTGTGTTTGATTAAAGAAGAAAAGGGTGAAAAGCCATTTTCTTGTTTTACTTCTTCAGCCCCAAACGTAATGAAAACTCTCAACTATTGAAATGGCTGCTATATAAGTAATATCTTAGCAATTCTACGCATCATTCGAAGAGTTTTTAATCTGAAATTTTTTTCAAATATCAGGAACGAACTGCATAGCACGATAGTATCTTCGGACATGTGATAGAAAATCTTAACGGACAAGGTTAAAATATATTTCTTTTCATTTCTTCCATGGTTGATGTTGCCACTCCACTGGAGAAGCTGCCTAAAGCGTTTGGCAGTTCTGATAATTACACACCTGACAGTTCACCCAAGATTGATCCAGGTTCGAATCCCGGTGAGGCATGGGTTTTTTTCTTGTTGTACCGCCCTGGCTATCTCAATTCCCTGAAGCCAGTGGCCCTAAATTTGAGGTGGGAGCCTGCTTATACCTGAATGAGTTTCTCATGGCATTCGTTAAACCTTCCAAATTACAAAAAGTAAAAAAAAATGTTTTGTTAATTCCTCAACCAGGAGTCGTATTTCTAAAGTTTTCTTTCCTCAAGGACACTGCAATTCATTTTTTCTTACTGTGCATACTATGATATTGTTTATTTGTAGGAGCGGTGTAGAAATGCTAAATCTGCTTCAATTTGTCCATACATAAACTTTCTGAACTGAGAGAGAAATTAAACTGGCAACATGTAAAATTCGCAGACAACTAAATGCATATTACTGTCAGTCTCCAGTAGTGTCAGATACAGCCGGGGGTGACTATTGCGCCCCCCAGCAGACTTTTTATTTTTAAATGTCCAAGGTCGTTAATAGTTAATGTATTTATTTCTGTAAAATTATATTAATAAATGCTCTGATTTTCTCTTTTACAACAATTGAATTTTTCTACGAATTTAAAGATTTGAAGCAGAAACAAATGATTAAAACTACTAAGAACATAAGAAAGCTTTCGAAATAAAGAGCTCGAACTTTATTGTGAAATATTTTATCCAGAAATGTGATCTAAAAAGCATCAAGCTCGTTTTTTCGAAAAGTGATCAATTCAATTAAGCACCATGAAATAGCAATGACATTTCAGTTGCTTGCACGTTGTGGTTAAAAACTTTAGAGCAATTCTTTCTTCGTGGGTTCATCGACCACGGTGAGGAACTTAATGGGCTATAATTAAACTTCGGTCAATAATTTGAGGCCTCTGGTCTGTCTTATGGCGCAGGCTAAATATTCATGCCTCGCCGGGAAGACAAACCGGGGCCCATCTCAAGCGAATGATTGGAAACAAACGCCTCACAGCACTGCGCCACCGATTTCGTGATGCAAGAAGTAGTTAAAAATCCGTGCGATGACAGTATAAACCAGCGTGCGCGACCCTCCTGCAAAGTATGTTTTTTTTTTAGACGGAAGCAACAGCCCTCCCTCCTAAAGAAGGCTTCTTGATCTTCCTCTGGTTTCCACCATTTGGGTAGACTGTGCTCCGTCTGTTTTCAAGAAGAGACTCTACAAAAGAAGTAACCAAACTTGTTAGATATTCCTAACATTCCCCGATGTTAATTACTTTATATCAGCACAGTGTAAGTAATTGAGAAACGGAAACCAATATCAAGGTCTGCGTGAGAGCAAGTGTTCAATATCGTCTCCCTGATTAGCAATACACGCTTCACACATATTTTCACTGATTTTCAAACACGTTGAAAAAACCCCTGAGTGTTACAAATTATTTCACAACCATTCGATCCCTCAGCCCAGAATCTGTACATTAAGAACCGAGGTAGCGCAAACATCAGACCTTAAGGTGCCTGAGAGGAAATCCAGTGGGTTGAAATTTAAAGAGCGAATAAGCCAGGCAGTTGGTCCAACAGGCACGATTCGTACGATTGATATGTTCTTTCTCAGTGAGGCTAAAAATATGAAGGAGTCCTATCATCTACTAACCACATGCAACTCCGTTTGACTAATGTAACGTCTTCTAGAAATTCTAGTACTACATTGAACATTGGTGGTAAGAAACATATACCGATCAGATGATCATCAACGAGGCCGGCACAAACATTCATATGAAACCTCAGCTGATGCCGAGACTAAGATATATCATAAAGATTTAATTTCTCTATTATCAGTGGTAAACATTACGAAAATTCACAATGGCAATTTTTTATTGCTGTTCATCAGTGAAAAGAACACAATGGAGAAATCTTTTTTTTATTTTGGTTGAAGGTTTAACGACCACCGTGAGGAACTCAATGGGCTATAAGCAGTCGCCGTCCCTAGTTTAGGGCCACTGGTTCCAGGGAAGGGGGAGAGCGAGTGCCGTAAGACAAACACAACATCCATGCCTCACAGGATTCGAACCCGGATCTCTCCCGGACGAACGGTCAGAAGCTATCGCTTAGACCACTGCGCAACCGGGGCGGCATGGCGAAATCCAGATGCAATACCTTGCTGCAGGAGCCATTGTGAAAATATGAAGTTCAGCTGGTGAGAGGGCATGTTTTCTCTGCGCGTTATATAGGTAGAATTGCTCCTGGCGATACATTCTGTATACAGTAAATCTGCAAAGCAACTGCTTTTACTGCTATTGTTCGCTTACCAGTTCTGTTATTCTCAGAGATGATTTCCATCACGTGTTCCTCCAAAGCAAGTGTTCGCGCATGACTAGCTCGCCTGCAGAGCTGAGGTAACAGATCAAAAGTATCCTGTCCCTCCAAGAAGTTGGTGGACGGCGGCAAAAGCATCTTTGGCCGGACATCGTTGTTGATGGAATTGTTTTGTTTTGATTTTGATTTTTTACAACAACCGTTAGCAACTTACGTGTCCCTAATTTACAGCCAGCTCCGTAAAAGAAGCTCACCACTTATGTCTCAGCAAAAACCCGAAAGTGAGCTCTGCTCATGTTAACGAGCAGTCTCAAACCTACGCCCCTATCCACTTGACCACTGATGCGGCGCGGAAAAGCTATGCACCAGAAGGCAAAGGTTCACTGCTGTTTCCGATCGCTCGTTCATAAATGAAATTAATTTGTATCATTTTTGAGTTGGAGAATTGGTTATCCGTAGTCAAGGTCACAAACGACTGATAATAACAGCAATACTACTGATTTACTAACATACAACTTCCGAACGATTGTTGACTTACTTATGTAGCATTGCTCCACCCAGGAGCTGTCAAATTTTGTCCAACGTTCGCATACATGTGCTATGCTGTCAGCTATGAAAATGGTGCATATTTACCAAGCAGTTTGTCTTATTGACAAAGCAACATGTTGTTTTTAACTTTTTGTAGCATTAGAGATGTCTTTTTCTTGGCCCATACAGAATCTGCGATTTATTTGATTAAATTACTCCTCTGGGATACGTGATGGAAATTAGTTACAAATTAAATAAACAGAAATTTGCTTACGATTATTGAATTGCAACTTTTCATCATAGAAATGGCGTGAATTAAACGGAAATATCTACTTAATTCATGATGATCAGGAAAAATTTCGTAATTTTGATGCAAGGTTAAAAATTTATTGAAGTCTCATTAGTTATTAAAGCACTTAGAGGGGTGCATCCATATTCAAAGTCTCGTTCCTTCTATGAGTTAATAATCATTTGATTACGTTGTCAAGCATAGCTCAGTCATTGAATGACTGAGATATGTAGCTCCATTAGTTTCATTTGCGGGAGTAACCTCTTAACATCTCTCTAGTGATTGCTTCATTTTCTGTGAATGTTTAGTCAATATTTTAATTGGAGTGATGCCTGAAGATGTAATGTATCTTTCTGCATGAGATACCACTATTCCCATTAACAATCTGTTTAAAAGAAGAAAAGATATCATAATGGAATAACTTTTAGAATAGGCATTTCCATGGTAACACAGAATGCAAGATCACTAACCATACTGACTATCTTTATAACAAATTCTGCCTTAGTAGAGAATAATGGTTTTTGTTTTGTCTTGAGTGCAAACTTGTCTCCTCATACTGTTAATCGGCCGGGATTCCATGTGCAATTCAGAATGAGTGATGTGCTATTCCTTACCACACTGGCTCCCAGCATTACCTGAAACTACTTTAATTCCTTAATTTTGGACCAGATAATCCTCCAATCATCAAATGCTGATTAAAACATCAAATTCCAAATAAACAAATAAACAGTTACCAATCATTTTTAGCACGCCTTCTGTAAAAATTTTCGTGCTTATGTTATCGGTTTGTCCGTCCGTCAGTCCGTCTGTACCCACGGTATCTCTGCAACTATTAGTCCGATTTGAAAAATTCTTTTTGCATTCGAAAGCTTGCAATATGCGAATGATGATCCTTTATTTCGTTTTTGTACGACGGACAATTTCGCCGCTAGAGGGCGTAAATGCAGATGATGTCAAATTCAAAAATACGTTTTATTCCACATATTTGCTTCTAAACATCCGATTGAAAAATATCTTTTTTCTTTCGATTCCATTTATGTCGAAAAGTATTTTGGATATAGTTTCTTTTTCAAACTACGCAGAGAGTTTTCCACTAGGGGGCGTAAAAGTAAATTGCATTTTTTCCGATAACTCTTCTTCTAAAATTCCGATTTGGAATTTTTTTTTTCATCGGATACATCTCCTGATGCACAATCTTTTGCATATAATTTCGAATTTTTGGTAAAGAATACTTTTGCCACCAGGGGGCGTAAGTGTTAATTTTCGTTTCTGATGTATTTGCCATAAAATCTTTGCTTCTACAATATTTATTGAACAAATTCTTTCGTAGTCTGATGCCACTTACATCGATAAACGTTTTCGGAATATTTTCTTCCTAAAATATTCCACAGTTTCTCCGTCAGGGAGCGTAGATGTATATCTCATTTTTGTCAATATCTCGACTTCTAAAAGTCCGATTTGAAAAATTCTTTCTTTGTTGGATAGTGTTTTCCGTGTGACATGTTTTTCATATAATTTCAAAATTTTCAAATAGTTCATAGACTTTCCGCTAGGGGGCGTAAATGTAAGTTGCGTTTTTCTCTATATCTCTGCTTCTAAATCTCCGATCTGAAAAATTCTTTCTGCACCGGATACAGCTCCTCATGAGATATCGTTTGCACATAATTTCTAATTTTTGTAAAAATATGGTTTGGCCACCAAGGGCCGTAAACCTTAATTTCCGCTTCTGATGTATTTGCAGCAAAATATGAGCTTCTAAATTCTCGATTGAAAATAACATCGTTTGTAGACCGATACTACTCATGTCGACATACCTTTTAGAAACATTTTCTTCTTAAAATAGTGCATGGTTTCTACGCCAGGGGCGTAGAAGTATATCTTATTTTTGTCAATATCTCTACTTCTAAATGTCCGATTTGAAAAATTCCTTCTTTGTTGGATAGTGTTTCCGATGCGAAATGTTTTTCCTATAAATTCAAATTTTTCAAGTAAATCATAGACTTTCCGCTAGGGCGCACAATGGTAAATTGCGTTTTCTGCTCCTAAAACTCCGATTTGAAAATTTTTTTCTGAATCGCATACAACACCTGACGGAAAATATTTTTCATGTAATTTCTAATGTTTGGTAAAGAATGGTTTGGCCACCAGGGATCATAAGTGTTAATTTCTACTTCTGATGAATTTGTAGCAAAATCTGGGCTCCTGAAAACCCGACTAAAAAATGTTTTCTTGGACCGATACCGCTCATATGGATAAAGTTTTTGTGAATACTTTCTTCCTAAAATAATGCATGGTTTTCCCACCAAGGAATGTAAAGTCAATCTTAGTTTTGTCGATAAGTCTGTTTCTAAGAGTTCGTAAGCTCACGATTCCGTTTACAACAATATCTGAGGGATTAAAGACCCGATTGAAAAACTTCTTTATTCCGTCAGATACTATTGTTTTCCATACCGGTTCCACTGACTTTGAATAGCTTTGATAAATTTAATTTGCGTTAGAACGGATTCAAAAGAGGTGCTTATTACACCCGAAAATTCGGTGTCATCTTTCTTGTTCTGTTTCTCTTCAGACTCTACTTGTGTCCTATAACCACGGAGCGTACAATGTTTTCTTTTTCTTTTCCATAGCGTTCACTTTTAAGTTGGAAAAACAAACTAGCGTTTCTCTACTACTGATAGATATACATAATTCCGAACGTCTCGTTGATGAAATTCTGCTGCTAAATGAAATGTCGTCCTGTTCAATCCGTTTCTTTTTTTCAAATAAATTAGGGTTTTCTTTTTCATCCAGGCTTGGACGACCATTACTATTTAACAAAGTGAAGGACACATCATCCTCATTCTTCCTTAGATGAGTTCAAACCATTTTTCTCAAAACTACCAATGACGTAAACTTCTGACTGTTATCATTTGCAGTATGAAACTGAAGGGTTCGATATTACTTTTTCATAGCCCAATTCAAGGAGTTTTCAATTTGATAATACACTATGTGGAAAAAAGTGTCGGGACACTGTAAGTAAATGGAAAAACAGTATTATATTTAGGTCAGTAGCGGGTAGGTCCTCTATTTGCAGAGATTACAGCAGCCAGCCGTGCAGTTATACTGTCCACAAGTCCATGGAGTGAGAAGAGCGGGCTGCTCCTCCATTCTGCCTTCAGTGCGTCGACCAACTCTGTCAGTGAAGAAGTTCGTGTTAGTCTAGACCTCACTCGTACTTCATGTTCATCCCATAGGTGTTCAATGGGACTGAGGTTCGGGCTCTGAAAGGCCAGTCCATCCGCGAGACCTGATTTTTCTCTTACCACTCCATTGTAGCCCTGGAAACACAACAAGTGGCTTTGTCGTCTTGGAAGAAACAATCAACATGTCCGTAGAACTGCCACAACGTTGGGAGCATTGAGTTATCTAGGATATCTCTATACAGCACAGAGTTCAAGTTGCCATGAATAACACCACTGGACCCATACCGTACCAGCTGAAACAGCCCCATACCATAACTCAACCGCCTCCGTGCTACACAGTCGGCACTGTACTGTATATTCCGGATGAAGACGTTCTCCGGTTAGCGGACAAATCTAGACACGTCCATCAGATTGGAATAATGTGAAGCGAGATTCGTCGCTCCATAACACCTGCTGCCATTGCCCCAATGTCCAATTTTTGTGCTGTTGACACCATCGTTGCCGCGTGGCTTTATAGGTCTTTCTCATGAGAGGTTTATGGGCAGCTGCTTGGCCATAATACCCGAGTGCATGGGCCTCTCTTCGAAGCGTCTTGGTGGAGACCATAACGTCTGTGGTCACATAGAACTCATCTGCTATGGCTTGCATTGGTCGGAACCTGGTTTTCCAGATCTCCCTCTGCAGCACCCTCCAGTCCCTGGGTTGCAGTTTAGTGCGTCTTCCAGGGTGAGGAGAATTCTTGCAATGTCCCGTCTTCTTCCACTGGTTGATGACAAAGTCCTCAGTCGATTTAGCGAACTGTGTGACATCAGCAATGCTTTTTATGCTCATATCTCCAACTGAGCCGATTAGTATAGCGCCATTTTCAAACTCGGAGAGCTCTCTCCTGCTAGCCATTTTATCAGCGATTAATCTGAGCGTACTCCCGTTGCCGTTTTTGTACCTTATCGACCACGTGTCTGCTGCACACCATTTCGCCTGCGTGGGGGTGTCCAATTACTTTTGCCCATATGGTATATTAACTTAAAAATTATTGAGACTCAAATCACACAAACAAAACTCTTTATTAATCCATTTTTTCAAACTCAGGTTTCTTCTCTGATTTTCTTAGAACTGAGGTGCCATGATTGCATTTCAAAACAACAAAAAACGCTAGATTTCTCTAAAAACATTTTCTGTTTTTGGTGAAATAATTTAGAAGCGCTATCTTATAAATGTTTTATTTTCTGCATTCTCACGAGATGTTATCAAAGAAATGTATCTGCTAATGCAGCAAATCAAGTCTAATGCATTCCGCTAAACACAATGATATGATTTCTATCCAGGACTTGAAGTATGATTTCTATCCACAAGTTGATTTCTCTCCTGACTTTCAAGTGGGAAAATCATATGGTTTTTTTGAATTTATAACAACCCTACTAATTTTGATTTTGTGAGCCAGCACCTCTCAATCTTGAAAAATTATTTCACTGAAAGTTACATATTCATTCATAGATTCCGCGCCGACAAAGTATTGTAAGTAAAATAGTTAGGTATTCTACTTCATTTCATCCGTTTCTTTGGATGCACAAAGCATTCCGAAAAAGTTTGGCCATGTTTGTCATGACCAAACTTTTTTCGGAAAAATATTTTGTCACGTCTTTTGCCCAGTTTGACTACAAATCAAATTTTTGTGTAGAAGTCTCTTCCTGCCAGTATTCTACGTTCCACCAATTCTACATGAGTCTAAATGTTGTTTTAGATATTCACATGAAATAGACCTTATGGGTAATTGTTGAATCAGTTCTAATTGTTGGGCGATCTGACAAATGTCTAGTGTTGCTGCTCAGAATTTTGTAATTTCACGGGTTAAAGATGAGAACACCTTTAAGAATACTGACTAAATTTAATATGAAACTTTTGAAAGCACTTGAAAGGAATCCCGATGAACTCTTGAATATCCACTTAATTAAAAGACATTCTCCGTTTTGACTTCATCAGTTTGCCATATGCATTTGTAGCCGTTTCTTACTATTTAAAATGTTTACAGTTTGAAATGTGTTTAAAAATGAAGCGCAATTTTCTTTATTCTCACGGAAAATCAAAACTATATGAGAAAATAAAAGCTAGGCACCTTCTGTTACTAAAAGTGTAATGGGCGTAATGTTGCTAATCTGACTATCCGATATAAGAATGTAAAGACAACTGAAAATTGGTCAATCCTTATCCTCATTTTGGACGAAATCATGCTCGTTGTTAGAAAAAATCTTCATAACGAAAAATTCTGATGGAAGAGAATTTTCGGTAAGGTATGCCCAGCACATATCGGGCGGGATTTTGAATTTCAAACTGCGGCTCCAAGAATCATCACCCGTATGGATGTCGTCAAATTCTCAGCCACACCTTCTACCATGTCTTGGGCGATGTTGCGATTCGAACCCATGTATACCTAGTCTGGAGTGACTGTTCTCCTAATTGAACTACTGTTGCAGGCGCATCGCTGCATAATTGTCGGTTTGATTTATGCGTTACCTTTGGGGTGCGTCATCTACGTAATGTCACGTAGTACAGTACAAACGTTTTTCAGGTATTATAACGAAGTAAATTTCTCCGTCATTTCTGTCCACGCCAGGATTCGAACCCGGATCCCCTCATTCCGGAATAAGTCACTCTACCAATTTAGCTACGCGGACGTTTTTTTTTTCTGATTCCTATCTGCCTTTATGTCGTGTGCGTCCTTCGGGCAGGTACGTCACATCTCCCCCCCCCAAAAAAAAGGGCCTGGGGCATGGCCCACGGGTCAGCCGTGACCATCAATCGTTGCAGGCAGCCATCCACTGTAGAACGTGCACTTGAGAACTCCCAGTCAATGTGGTGTGTGGAATGCAACGTCACACATTTTTATTTTTCGAAGCGCTGGAGAAGGGATTCTCTGATTTTTCCTATCTCGCGGTGTGGAAATAACATCACACCATTGCGAGATTTTGAACAGTCAGGTCATTCGGATAGTTCGGGCGCCATTATAACGAAGTAAATTTCTCCGTCATTTCTATCCGCGCCAGGATTCGAACCCAGGTCCCCTCATTCCGGAATAAGTTGCTCTACCAATTGAGCTACGCGGACGTTTCTTTTCTGATTCCTATCTGCCTTTATGTCGTGTGCGTCCTTCGGGCAGGTACGTCACAGTATATTTGGAATGTAAATCACCGTCAGTAATACTGCAGCAGAAATGAAGGTTTCAATGTCAAGTCAAGGCACCGCGTTCAAATTGTTAAAACGTTTTATTATTCAGGTTGCAGTTTCTTTCTACCTTCCTTAAAAACTCTATCTTGTTGATGTGCGAAAGCTTAGAAAAAGTGATTTTTATGCTATGCAAATAAATTCGGATTACTAGTATCGGTGTACTATTTTCTACGTTGTTGGTGTTTAGTTCCTCCTTATTAATTAGTTCAAGGCTCTCATTATGTACTGTATTTTACTACTTTACATTAATAAACAATAATTTTCCTGTTTTTCTTTTATGTAGTAATAGAATTTTCTTACATATAACATGGTCTTCTGTTGGCATTAACCCAGGTGGCACAGCCTTGCAATTTAACGTAAGCCCAACACTGAGCAACCGTCTAATATTCCTAAAAGACGGTGGCTCAGTGTTGGGCTAAAGTTATTTGGTTAACTTGGAAGGCTGTGCTACTGACAGGGACGAACACAGTCATTCATATTTAAGAAATTCTCTCTCTGTGACGCAAACTTCCTTGAGGATCACTGCATCCTGAATTTTTGGTCTGGTGTAGTCTCAGTGCATCAGTTTGAACTGTGAGTCTGATAAAGTTCACCTTCTGTAGGGATAGTTAGCGGACAATATGAAATGTTCTCAGCCTCCACATGCGTTTGTCTTTCACAAAATACTTTGACAATTTTTTTCGCAGGGGTCAACTGAACGTAACGATTCATGGTTACTGCTATATCACTAATTACCGCTTCTTTCAATCTTGTGTGTGTGTGTGTTTTTTTTTAAGGGGGTATTGTTTCTAATATTATTTTGCATTGGTGTTATGTAAAGTTTTTGGCAGGTTGATACTTAGAGTATGGAGCTTTTGGCATTGAGAGTCCTACATCCTGTGCTGTAACTGTTGATGAATCACCACAGCAAAACTTTTGTGTCTAATCAACGCTGGTTGGCATGGGAAGCCCACAAAAAGATGTATTTGGCTCTTTTACTGTGCACATCGGGTCATCTATATTTGTAATTCGACAGGCCGGCTTTCCAAATGTATTTTCTGCATTTTTGGTTGGATTCATTTTATCTTGTACAGCCATCATAGATCCAGTAGGCCGCCCAGGCGAAGCACTGGCCTAAGAGCCGGCTTTTGATCGTTTGCCCAAGTGGACCCTGGTTCGAGTCCCGGGCTGAAGAATGGGTGGTGTGCTTGTTTTACACGGCACTGGCCCCCTTCTTTTCATGGAACCGGTGCCCCTAATTTAAGCATGGGTCACCCCTTACAGCACATTGAGTAGCTCATGGTGCTGTTAAAACCCTGAAGGGAAATCAAAACAATCTAGCAGTCCTCCGTACAGCTTATCTCGTTTCAATAAATAATTTGACTTCAATTTCTCGTCTACATAGTTGGCTCAGATTAGCTTTATACAATTCATTTTTCTCCATGTATAACAGTTCGTGCTGCAAATATTAGTATTCACGACTTCCGTCTAGTTGCACGATAAAATAAATTAAACTACATTGAGAGTTAAAACTTTATTAAAAGCATTAACACACATTCGGCCTTTCCGACATTCTATACGCCCATCTTCAGATGGCAAAATTAGACTGTGCATCAAAGTATATATAGGTAACAGGTAAGAGTCCAAAATTAAAAGAAAATTTACATATCAATCTTAACGTTATGGTCAAGGTTAAAAGTCTCTAGTTCCCAATTATGTGACTGGGTGGAAGAGATGTTGCTAGGGCCCTGGAATATGGCGAGGGGAGCTGTCATTACAAACAGGAGTCACCCAAATGGTAAATGTGCAGGCTCTGCAAGAATAACAAATTGGTTTGAGTAGAGGCTGAGGAGATAATTATTGCCTCGTACCATTGTGCAACGTAGTTACCCATGCTTACAGTTCTTGCGAGAGCCGTGGACAAGTTCGCCGGTTTAAAATCATTTTTATGTTCTTTCAAACGTAATCTTGGTTTCCTCCGGGTCGAGCCTTTGTAACAGGAAGGAGGCAATGACGAATCCAGTGTACCAAGAGGTATCTTATAAACACCATGTTGTATGTCCTTTTTGATTTTGTCACGGTCTGAAGGTACAAAATAAAAGATATTCCGGGTTTGAATCTCAATTTCCAATAATAGTCTTCTACAAATGTTCCTAAGGATTGGGGTTAGCGATAAATGAAAGTCCACTGAACCAATATACTGTATCTTGTGGTAGAAGTCTTGGAAATTAGGGTGGTTTCATACGTTATCATGGTTTTCTTAATTATTTTCATGACCAGATAATCAGGACATCCAAAGTTCTTTGCCAGATTTTTAATGAAGGAAAGTTCTTGAGTCCTTGCCTGCTGAGAAGAGCTATGGGTTTAAGCTCGTTTAACTAAAAGAGACATTCTCGCCAGTTTATAGTTCTGTGGGTAATGAGAATCAAACGGGATTAAAACAGGGAAAGTAGAAGGTTTTCCAAATGCAGAATATGAAATGGTATTAGAGAGAAGGTCCTTGAACAGTTTGAAATCTAGAAATGGAAGAGAAAAATTAGTTTCCAGTTCTATAGTAACAGAAATAGAAGGAAAAATAGAAGATAGATGGACAGTAAATGCTTTAAGTTTTGTAAAGGTGTGTGGCCACAGGAGGAGTACATCGTCGACATACTTCATATAGAGGAGTGGAATATTTGTGTGTTCTGCTAAAACCTTGTCCTCGATGTACTGGAGAAGACATTCTGCTAGTATGGGGGCGAGTGGAGACCCAATAGGTGCTCCCTGAAGTTTTTGCTAGATTTGTGCCTGAAACCAAAGTTCATAGTTCCATTCAATCCTTGGATTTAATCAAAGCTTTCACCTCATCCTCCCCCCCCCCACGTCTTTCTATTTTGTGTCTCTTGACGTCTTTGTTTACAAGCATTCTTGTGGAAGAGGTTCATTCACTTATTGAAAGAAGACTTATAGAATCGTAACAGGTCACAGCTTCAGAAATTTCTTCAATTATTGCAACCTTTAGCCTTATTCATAAACGAACCTACTTCCGATTCAGGTACAAATCTATCAACAACTTCAAGGAGCACCTATTGGGTCTACACTCGCCCCTATACTAGTAGAATTTCTTCTCCAGTACATCGAGGACAAGGTTTCAGCAGAACACCCAAAGGTTCCACTCCTCTATATGAGGTATGTCGACGATGCACTCCTCCTCTGGCCACACATCTTTGCAAAACTTGACGCATTTACTGTCCGTCTATCTTCTATTTTTCCTTTTATTTCTTTTACTATAGAACTGGAAACTAATTTTTCTCTTCCATTTCTAGATTTCAAACTTTTCAAGGACCCTCTGTTTAATACCATTTCATATTCTGCATTTCAAAAACCCTCTACCTTCCCTATCTTAATCCCTTTTGATTCTCATAACCCTCAGAACTACAAACACCAAGAAGGAGACGTCTGATACCAACGAAATTTATACAGCATAATAACGGAATACAGAGGATAACGTGATCAAAACATTATGGCAAAATACAGTTGTATTTGCTGGTAAACTGAAAAATAACATTTCCATGTAACATGGTTAGTACGAGGTTGAACCGCCATGAACCGCGTCACACTGTGCAATTCTGGCATGGAGTCTATCGTACAGATATTGGATGTAAGTTTCGGGTATTGAGTTCCAAGCATCCTCAACCTAGACGCGTAAATTGGGGATGGCCGTGGCTGGCCGTGGAGACCGGATAAGTCGTTGTCCAATTAAATACCACACGTGCTCAATGGGGGACACATCCGGTGAACGTGCAGGCCATGGAAGTTGTCTCACACCCTGAAGTGCATGTTGCGTTGCACGTGCCGTGTGTAGGCGTGCGTTATCTTGCTGGAAAACACCACGATGGACCGACCTTACAAACGGCACAACAACGGGCTGAATGATGTTGTTGATGTAGGAGGTGCGGTTTAACGTACCCGGTACAAACACTAGTTGTGTACGGGAGTGATAGCTGATCGCTCCCCACACCAGGGAAGTAGGTGTAGGCCCTGTGTGTCGCTGGCGGATGCAAGAAGGGTGGAGACGCTCCCCTGGCGTCTGTGAACACGCATACGGCCATCGGAGGCTCCCAAGCAGAAACTGCTTTCATCGCTGAACACGACAGATCGCCATTGCGTTCTCCAATGCAGACGTTGGCGATACCACTGCAACCATTTCTGATGGTGTGTTGGAGTCAGAGGTACACATGCCAGAGGCACACGTGCACGTAGTCCTGCATCCAGTAGACGGTTGCGGATTGTTCGCACAGTCACCTCAGGTGCAACGGCAGCTCGAATTTGCGTCGCAATGGATTTTCTGCTTGACAACGCCGCTCTTCTTATGCGTCGATCGGTCCGCTCATTAGTCCGTCTGTGACTCCCGGTCCCACGTCTTCTCGTGTGGGAATGTTCCTGGGACCATCGACGCCATAATCGTACCACCACCGATACTTCCCGTCCAATTCGCTCCGCAATACGACGATACGACCGGAGTCCGACTAGACGACCTCGCTGAAAGTCCGATAGCTGCTGAAATCGTACACGTCTTCCATGTCCTGGCATTGCAGCTTCTTCAGGGTCTTTGCATGTGTCCGTACGCCGACGACTGATTACATTCACTTCGTCGTACACCTAAAATACCACCGACGATAATTTGCATATTATGCCGTGCTGTGGCGTAAGCGCTCACCGGTTGGTCCCGAAATTACCATCACACCTACGTAAACTCGACCCCATTAACATATGTAAATTTCATGATCGACTGCCAATTCCCTCTTGGTGTTCTTTTTTCACTTTCCGCCAGTGTAATAGTGAAATGCAGCGTTGGCGTCTAGTTTGTTTAACTTTAGTGAAGTGTTCACAGGTGAAGTCATTGAAGCTCATGTTGAAATACTGGCATTTTGGGAATTGTTAAAGCACATATAAAATACACTTACTTTTCCTCTTTCTTGTAGAAGAACGATGCATTCTAAGCTGCTCTTGTGCATCTCATTCGAGATGTGGTAATATTTCCTCTCAGCATTGTAACAATTTCCACAAAACCTCTGTTCGATCGTCTAATTACACCAAAAGAACAGGTTAGCCCAAAGAGTTTGAGTGCTTCATGGGGGATTATTATTGGTAATATTATCATTATTTTATTACTTTATTATTGCTATTTTTATCTTTGTTTTATTACTATATATCATTATTATTATTATCATTTCTTTACATACTATCGTTTTATTTTTGTTTATTACTATATATCATTATTATTATCATTAATTTACTAATACTATTGATGTCGTTGTTTTTAAAAATATTAATCTATTATATTATTCTATTAATATTATTATGCTATTAGTGTTATCGTTATTTCATTCTTATTTTCATTACTATTTGTTTCATTATCTTATTACTATTATTATTAATATAATTTTTCTTACGATTCATTATTACTATTGCTGTTATCATTATTTATTTCATTACTATTCATTATTACCATTAATATCATTATGTTTACGAGTTATTATTATCATCATTATTTTATTATAAATATACGAATCACAGCCTATGACAAACAAAATAAACAGCAAATTATCATTGACTGGTATTGTTGAACTGATACGAGTTTCCACCGGAGACCTATGTATCAGTCAAGAATCGGCGTAAAATATATGATGTTCCAAGTAAATCTGTCTTCTGCAGTTCTGTAGGTGGCATATCAGAAACCTGCAATTTTTCAAAATGATTCATAAAAGTTTTTGACATTGTTCCAAGTGCCCTGATCACAATGGGGACTACCGTTGTGTGTTTAGTCCATAACCTGGTAACTTCTATGACCACATCTCTATATTTAGTCATTTTTCCAATTCTTTTTCATCGACTCTGGCATCTCCAGGGATCGCTATATCAATTAGCCAGACTTTCCGATTTTCTATGACTGTTGTGTCTGGTTTATTATGTTCTATGTGTCGATCGGTTTGAATTCTGAAATCCCACAAGATCTTGACTTCATTATTTTCTATGACTTTCTCAGACTCGTGTTCCCATGAGTTTTTCGATGCTGGCAGATTGTGCTTTCTGCATAATGACCAATGAATCAATTGTAGAACCCTGTCCTGTCTAACTTTGTAATCTGTCTGTGCAATTTTGCTACATTCACATATTAGATGTGACACAGTTTCATCTTTTTCTTGACAAAGTCGACACTCTGGATTATCACTGACTTTCTGGATTTTAGCCATCTTAACATTTGCTTGCAATGCCTGTTCTTGTGCAGCAAAAATCAGACCTTCTGTTTCTTTCTTGATGGAACCCGATTTCAGCCATGCCCCAGTCATTGTCACTTTTCCCATCAATATTCTTTAGAAATTGTCCATGCAGTGGCTTGTTCTTCCAGCCGTCTAATCTGCTTTCAAACTGTTTCCTCTTGTATTCAGCCTTGTTGTCTGTTGTTTTTAAGATATTTTCATTATTCACTGCCTGAAGTAGCTTTTCTCTGCTTCTGTTGACGTAATCATTCAGGCTTCTTTTTTCTTCCTTTACTACCTGTTGTACTTGTAGTAGCCCTTTGCCTTCCAATCTTCCGAGGGAAATACAATATGTGAACATCACTTTTTGGATGGAGTGCATGATGCATGTTCAATAACTTTCGAGTTTTCTGATCCAGTATTTCTAATTCACTTTGGGTCCAATCAATTATTCCAGCTGGGTATCTAATTACTGGAATGGCCCATGTATTTATGGCTTTGATTGTATTTCCACCATTTAGTTTTGATTTCAATATTTTTCTTACACTCTTGATATACTCACTCTGAGACAGACCTTTCACTTTTGTATGTAAGATGTTATCTGATTCAAGAATTCCAAGGTATTTATAATTTTCATAATCTGACAATGATTTCATTGTATTGCCCTTTTCTAGTTCTATTCCATCTATATTCTGGACTTTTCCCCGGCGCATGGATATTACTGCACATTGTTCCTGTCCAAATTCCATCTGTATATCATCGCTAAATATTTGCACTGTATGCAGCAATGTCTCAAGTTTTGCGGAACTTTTTGCATAAGGTTATCCATGTACAGCAGATGGTTTATTTTTCCATGTTGGTCCGAAATGTGGTAGCCCATTTTTGTTTTGTTCAAAATCATTGACAATGGAATTAAAGAGATATTAAACAATAAAGGCGACAAAGAATCCCCTTGAAATATGCCTTTCTTGATATTAACTTCTCCGAGTTCTTCACCATATGCATGTAACACTGTTTTCCAGTTTTTCATATTTTCTTTGAGGAATCGGCAGATGTTCTTGCTAACTCCAAATAGTTCCAAACAAGTGTTAATCCAGCTGTGGGGCAATGAGTCAAAGGCCTTTTTATAATATATCCATGCCATATTCAAATTCGTTTTTCTTCTGTTGGAGTTTTTAGTACCATTTTGTCAATTAGCAGCTGGTCTTTTGTGCCTCTTGACCTTTTGAAGTTCCCCTTCTGTTCTATTGGGTACAAATTGTTTCCCCATAAGTAGTCATATATTGATCCTGCTAGTGCTCTTGTAAAAAGTTTGAATGTTGTTGGGAGGCATGTAATTGGACGATGGTTAGTAGGTTCATTGCCTTTTTCTTGATCTTTCATTATAAGGAATGTGCGACCTGTTGTCATCCAATATTGAATTGCATAGCTATTCGTTGATGAAGACTTGTAAGATACTTAAACCAAAATCCGTGCAATTCATCTGGCCCAGGTGCACTCTAGGCGTTCACATTCTTTACTTGCTGTGTAATCATATCAGTTGTTATCATCAGATTATCCATGTGTATTCCTTTCAAATCTTGACGAACATCGTTGATCCACAAGACATTTTTATTATGTTCAACTGGGATTTCCCAAATTCCTTTCCAAAATGTCAAGGCATCTTTCTTGCATGGGCTGATGTTTATTTGGATTGCCTTTTGTCTCAATGATTTATAAAATACTTGTTGCTGATTCCGAAATTGCGCATTTTCTTTGTACTGTTTTATACGTCCGTCATATCATTCAATTATCTTTGCAGTAGCTGTTACTCCTTGTTATAATTCTTCCATAATTTCAACAATTCTTTTTCTTTCCAGGTCGTATTTTTTGCCGAGCCCATCTTTTATTTTTCTACTTTTAAACTTCCCATCTTTCAGGCATTTTAAGTTTCTAATGTCACTTCGGAGTTTATTTATTTTATTTTCTAGCCGAATTTTCCACTTAGGAGTGCCAGGCATTTTCCTCTTTGGAATCTTGTAACCAAGTTCCATGGTTACTATGGCAGCTGTACTGTACATGAGCTGGTTTGTTTCCTTTAAAATATGAGTTGGAATTTTGTCCACGACATCATTTGCAGTTTTTAACAAATGTTTCACTTGTTTGCTTCGTATTTGGCGAATTACAGGAAGTCTTTGTCGTTCCTCACCTTGCATCATATGGATTAAAAATTTCTCTCTCAGGAGATTTTGCTGTTGTGTCAATTCATGGTTGTCATGTTCTTTCACAGATTGTTCTTTAGGTAAAATATTTTCTGCTACTTGATCTTCAGGATTTACCAGCACAAAGTTTTTCACGACGTGGTCCTTATTTTGTGTTGGTCCTTCTTTTGCCAATTTCTCCATTTTTTGCAATTCAAGTTCTGTAAATACCTTGTTCCTGATGATAAACCTTCTTTGATTCATTATTCTTTATTCTGTTATTCCACTGTCTGGATGTTTTAATTTCCAAATTTGCATCATTCTTTTTTGAAAACCGCGGGCTGATGGATTTGCCTGGTAAAAGCATTTCATGATTTCTCGATTTTCAGCAACTGTCCAAGTTTTCCGTTTCTTTTGTTCCAGTAGCATTGCACCAGCCTGTCCTGGTTCCTCAGAAGGATCTGCTGAGCCCTGAAGCCCATTTGTCGACAGGTGTCAAGGAGCCAAAGCATCTGACGCGGTCCTTGTTGACCAGGGCGACGACCGATCCGGTATGGAATTCTTTTCCTTTCGTCTCATCATGATTGATGGTTGTTGGAAACTCTTAGTCTGGCTCCTCAGTCAAGACCTGTCTGGCTTGGGTGGCCCTGCTGGTAGCAATGCTACCGCCAGCATAGCTCTCAACCTCATCGGGACACACAGGCCCCACCACCGCGACAAGGTGGCACCCTCGGTGGGGATTTTATTATATTATTATTTTCTTACTATTATCATTATTTTATGAAATTCATTGCTACTGTCATTATCTATTTACTGGACTCCCCGATGATCGAGTGTTCTGAAGCTCTGGTCATTTAGTCTGAGATGTGTCCGGGTTCGAATTCCACGTGAGAAGGTTGATATGCAAGTCTTAGAACTCTGACTCTCTCCCTTTAATAGAATCAGTATCCGAGAATGACAGACGTGTGGCTGCCAATGGCCATTAGAGTTACTCATGGTGGTCGTTAATCTCCCGAAAACAAAATTAAAATTACTTCTGCAGTATCTACAAAACCTCCGTTTTCATGCTTGAAAATGGGAATTGGTATCTACCTTTTTTTTTAATTTTGCTGGTTTTCAATTTTTGAAAAGTTTGTATTTTAAGCCAACTTTATGTTTATTATAAATGGGTTGTATACTTATCTGAAAAACATAAAGCGAAGATGAGTTTTGACTAGTGACTGAAATTACTGCATAAGTAAATGTCCTATTCAAAACGGATCATCACCTGAAATCGAAATTTATTAGTCTTGACAACCTTACCAAAACTCTTACTAATTTGTAACGCAGAAGAAATAAAATTCGCGCACTGAGAAATAAAAGCAAAATTTGTTTCCTTCAGTGTTAATCAAACAGGACAAAGTTTTGTTCTTAATCACGATAAATCTTATCAAAGTACGGGAAACGACTTCTTTCATTTCCTGTTGAGTACAATGCAAAAATATAATTGTGATGATTAAATAACACAAAAATATGCTAAACTGAGTGAAAAGGAGAGCTTTACACATTTATTTCATTATCTCATTCATACCAGATAGATAAAAATAAAATTTGCCGTTGACAACAGAAAGAAGCTGCGCAACTACGCGAACTAGACAATTTTGCAATTCTTTCTAAGGGGTGTGCAATCATTTAAATGCTTGTCTTGTCATGTTAACATCTCGAAATCTCTTTTTTTACAGCGCATTTTTGTCAGATTGGAAACAAATATATCACAGGCGATAGATAAAATACGGGGGCAATATAAATATTTCCCATTCACATTACACTAATGAAACGGTTAGCATACGACACACGTCGGTTTGGAAAAGAAATCGTTTATTTTAACGAGCGCAACTAAATGCTGAAACGAGCTCCCCTCTAGGGAACTTGCGTGTTAAAAAAGAGCAGGAAGATAGAGATGGCAGGGGAAAATGAATACATTTCCAAATGCAAATGAGGAACAAAAATAAAACAAAATTAAAAGAATCGACGCCGAAATCAATCAGAAAATGAGGCACATAGCTGGTCTCTTTTTTTAATTTTTTTAATTTTTAGAATCCCATAGTTTCAAATGGGTAACGTTTCCTGATAAAACAGTATGCACAATTCATTAGTGTCCGCGCGAAGTCTTTTAATTAATGGGATGTGGTGTGGCCTGGAATGCCTTCCTCCCTCCAACCCGACACCCTCACAATATTTCGAAAATTCCTTTCCACCCACCAACCCACCGCCAATTTCCTCCACTCCTTTCAAAACACAGGCACAATCCAACTTGGAGAGGAGTAGTTATTGATTTTTGTTTCTTCGGCAAACAAAGACCGAGAGAGAGAGAGAAAGAGGAAGAAAAAAGTGTTCTACAGTTTCCCGCCGGAACAGATCTAGATAAAAGACACTGACTGCTTTCTAGTCTTCTAATGTAACTATCTTGAAACTCCCAGGCGTATCATGATTATCCTGTTTACTGAGAAAGGTAACAAAGGAGATGCTTTTAAATCTCGCGTCTAAAAATAAAATACGTGTACTTGGAATTACCATTTTTCACACATGTTACGTTCGGAATTAGGTTTCTTAATCTATAAATTACCTTTCCCTAAGGGAGCGTATTAAGTTAAAGTATTTGAATGTTTAAAAATATCTTTGATTCTGTGTTTCTTCAACCGAATTGAATGACTTTCTCCGGAGATTCGGAATAAATGTTATCAAAAGTGTAAAAAAAGTTGGGAAATATTTCATTAATCTTTCCACTTTGTTGCGGATGTTACAGAGTTTTGAGGAAAGCTAACTTTTCACAAGATTTAAGTCTTTCTTTTTAGTATTGTTTCAAGTGAGCCGTTCACATAATTTTATTTGCCGCGAAGTTTGTTTTTCAGTCAGACATTGATACGAAGTTTAGTAACACCATTTGTACACCCAGTGCTACTGATATACACTGAAGTGCCAGAAATCATGGGATAGTAGTATGCAAACTTCGACGCACGCCACGATTTTCATCTGCTGCGAGGTGTAATCTCGTGAGTCAGCTTGAACAACCGCCAGTAGAATTATGGCAAGCCGACATGAATTATCGGAGTTTGAACGAGGCATGGTAGTGGGAGCCAGACGGATTGGACATTCAATTTCCGAAGTTGTGCAAACATTTAACATTCCTCGATCTACAGTGTCACGTGTGTTCCGAGAATACCTTACGGAAAGCATTACCATCCACCGTGAACAGCGCAGTGGCCGTCCACGGATGCTGAATGACCGTGACTAGTGGCGTTTGATAAGGATTGTCCATGTTAACAGACAAGCGGCACTGGTGCAAATAACATCCACATTCAATGCAGGATGTACCAAAGACATATCCATCAGGTCAGTGCAGGGTAATTTAGCGTCAATGGGGTATGGGAGTAGAAAACCCACCACAGTGACTTTGTTAACTCCACGACATCGGACACACGCCTCACCTGGGCTCGTGAACTCGGTAATTGGACTCTGGAACACTATCAACATGTGGCATGGTCCGACGAGTCACGCTACCAGTTCGTACGAGCTGATGGTAGGGTTCGGGGTGGCGCAGACCCCATGAGGCCGTGACCACAGCTCTCAACAAGGCACTGTGCGAGCTGGTGGAGGTTCCATACAGGTGTGAGTGTCTTTACGTGGCACGGTTTGGGTCATCTGGTCTCTCGTAAACACGTCATTAACCAGTAATTGCTTTGTTGCTCTGCTGGGTGACCTTCTGCAGCCCTTCATAGACTTCATATACCCCAACAGCGATGGAATTTTCCAGACGGATAATGCACCATGTCATCGGATCCAATTTGTCCAAAGTTTATTCATTGAGCATTTTGGATAGTTCCGATGGATGGTGTGGCCACCACGTTCGCCCGACATAACCCAATAGAGTACTTATGGGACGTAGCGGAAAGGTCCATTCGCACCCAAGTTGCTGCACCTAGAAATACCAGGGAATTGTGGGCGGCTGTTCACATGGCATGGCTCAACTTCTCTCCAGAAATATTCCGACCACTTGTGGAATCTGTTCCACGTCTAGTTGCTGCACTTCGCTGGGCTACAGGAGGTCCTACACGTTACTAGGGACGTATCCCATGACTTTTGGCACTTCAGTGTACAAAGCAGCAAGTGATATTACAATGATCGACATAGAAAAGGCCACACCATGAAGGCATACACGAAGTGTGCGAAACTTAACCTTTGCGAACAAGTAGGTAGAAAGGAAGTAATTTAATTTCTGAGGGACTGCATAAATCCACTAGAACGAGAAGACAGTGTAATGTGACCTGAGTCGGCAGGTCGTATGAACGCAATGCTGTCCTTTACATTCAGCAAAACGGCGTGGCATGGAGTCGGAAATCCCTCGGATGGTGTCCTGAGGCATCTCTGACCACGCGTCTTTGGCCTGTGTCCAAATGCATCGGCATGGCGAGAAGACCATGCAGAGATGTAAAGTCGTCTTCCAATGATGTCTTACACGTTTTGTATTAGAGAGATGTCTGAGGACTGTGCTGAACAAGACACCACCTGAACACTTTGTATGTGCTGTCTGCTGATGCTGGTACTGTGCGGGTGGGCGTTATCTTGTTAGAACTGGAATCATGCATACCATAGAGACATGGCAGCAAAACGAGTTGCCATTTCACTGGCGTATCAACGTGCTGTCATTGTACCCACACTGCGTATGTGAAGCGAACGGCTTGTTTTTTTTCTGTTTTTTTTTTTTTGGAGGGGGGGGGTAAAACCACCGTGAGCAAGTCAGTGGGCTATAAGCAGTCACCCGTCTCTAATTTCTAATTTAGGGTCACTGGTTTCAGGGAAGGAAGAGAGACAGTGCCGTAAGCAAACACAACAGCCATATCTCACCAGGATTCGAACCCGGACCCATCTCGGACGAATGATTAGAAGCAATAGTTTAGACCACCGCGCCAATGGGGCGGCGAAACGGCTTGTGAAACTGATGACAAAACCATGACGCGAGGCTGAGGAGCCATGTCAAGGTACTTTTCATTACGCTCACTGTTGGTAAAAAGATCAGACAGGGGCAACGTCATCTCCAGACTCTCAATCGGCGATCGTTGTAGCTGAGATATTAGTGAGACTCGACGCTGAATACGACAGGTTTCCATTCGTCTCGCCACACATATCTGGTACGGCACCAGTGCAAGCCTGCTCTACAATGTGTTGTGATGAGTGGAAGTAGACGCAATGGATAGGGAAAGCGCAAACCTGCATCAACCAATCCGCAATTCACAGTCTGAGTTCATACGAGAATGTTTGTAGCAGTCTGTAAACTTCGTCGAATGTCGCCAGCTGTGGACTACGGGGATGCTACGGCCTACAGTCGAATGAGACGATAGACGTGTGTAGACGTCGGCCTACATGCACTATCACACAATGAACGCGTTATCTTCCTCTGAACAATTTCGCGACATTAGGCCTACGGTTGTTGTATCCCAACGCAACGCAGGGAGCAACCAGCCGTACGTTGATGCAACCAGCCCTATGATGAAGCCTCTGGTAAAGATATCCGTGTGATTGTAAGATTGCCAATTACATCGCCCAGGCATTATCACTCATTACACGTGCTTTCTCCACCGACATCACTCCGTTACAGTGGTCCGGACGGCTATGCGAGGGCAACTAAACTAGCTATGCCGAGAAGTTTTGCCCTTTTATCTCCCTCACCTATCTCGAAAGATGACAACCAAAAATTCGTTGTCATCTTTCTCAGTTGCTTATCTTCCTTCCGCAGACTCGGCGTTCCTGAAGTGGAAACGTACGACTCTTCCTCTTTCATTCGTCATTAAACCTCAAAATCACAGCAACAACATAAATAACAACGAAAAACGCAGAAAAAACAGATTTAATTGATGAGGTATGGGCATTGTTTAGAGGAGCCAAATTTTAAAACTTTCGTGACGCCATTCAATAGTTTCGAATGGAAAGCCAAGACACTGGTGTCATAAACGCATAGTTTTACATAGAAATAAACAAACGTACCGACAGTTTGGTTACGTAAATGATTGAAGTTGCTCAACTTCTTTTCAAGATACAGAAGACGGGTGGCTAAAACATTTGAAAATTTTTTTCAGGTGATCAAAATACATTTTATTGCATATATTAGCTTCTAAGTATCCGACTGAAAAAAATATTTCTTCCTTTCTATATCTATTGTAACGAAGACTGTTTTAAGCACAATTTCTTTTTCAAGTAATGCGTAGATTTTTCGCTAGGAGGCGTATAGATGAATATTTTTCGCTAGGAGGCGTAAAGGTAAATTGCGATTTCCCCGATGTCTCTGCTTCTAAATATCCGATTTGAAAAAGTGGTCCTGCATTGTAGACATTTCCTTATATGAAATGTTTTGCATGTATTTCTGATTTGTAGTAAAGAATGGTGTATTCAGCGGAGGGCGTAACTGCTTATTTCTGCTTCTGATGTACAGTATTTGCAGCAAAATCTGACCGATCTCCTAAAACCCAATTAAAAAGATTATTTTGTGGAGCGATACAGCTCACCTCGGAAAACCTTTTGAGAATAACTTGTGCTTAAAATAGCTCACAGTTTTCCCGCCAGGGGCGTAGATATATATCTCATTTTTGTCGAGATCTCTGCTTCTAAGAGTCCGATTTGAAAAATGCTTTATTTGTTGGAGAGCTTTACCTGTGTGAAGTGTTTTTCATATAGCTTCAAATTTTTCAAATAATGCATGAATTTTTCTCTAAGGAACGTAAAGGTAACGTGGGTTTACCCCGATATCTCTGCTTCTAAAACTCCGATTTGAAAAATCTTTCCTGCGTTAAATACAACCCTCCTGATGGGAAATCTTTTGATTATATTTCTAAGTTTTGATAAAAAAATGTTTTGGCCACACGTGGGGCGTTAGCGTTTATTTCTGTTTTTGATGCATTTGCAGAAAAATCTAAGCTTATGGAAACTCGATAGAAAAACTTCTTTCGTGGACCAACACCGCTCACTTGGAAAAATATTTTCAACATACTTCATCTTTAAAATAATACATAGTTTTTTCCGCTAGGGGTGTATATGTATATGTTATTTTTGCCGATATCTCTGCTCGTAAGAGTCGGATTTGTAAAATTCTTTCTTTGTTGGAGAGCGTTTCCGCTGCGAAATGTTTCTCATACATTTCAAATTTTTCTTAATGCAGAGTTTGCCACTAGAGAGCGTAAGTTCAGTCTTCCGTTTACAGCAATACCTGCGGGACCAAAAACCCGAAAAAAAATTCTTTTTTCATTAGATAGTAAGAATTATGAAAACGCTGTGCGCATATTTCTCTTCTTTAAATAAAGCACAATTTCGCCGCTAGGGACGCTGATGTTTAATCTGTTTTTCTTAATATCTCTGCGTCTAAACGTGCGATTTAAGTAATTCTTTCGACAATGGATACCGTTTACATTGTGGAACACTTTAGGTTACTATTTGAGGAAGGAATTTTATAATTCACAGTTATGTCATGTCACAAGGTCGTGTTTTCGTACTTTTGTTTGCAGCTATATCGTTGCTTCTAAAAACACTGTTGTGAAATTTCTTGTTTACTGCGTGCCATTCGCTTCAATAGAGATGTGGAGCATTATCCTCTTTAAATAATGCACAGACTTCCCGCCAGGGGGCGTAAAGGTCATTCCTTTTTTTTTACTATGTCTGCTTACGGAAGACACATTTGAATAGCTTTTTTTCCTTATCATTGGCTTTTTCCATGGAGAATATTTTTCGCCTACTTTCGACTTTCGCATTATGCAAAATTCTCCGCTAGAAGGATTACAGTTGTACCATGTTTCCTCCTATATTTCTTCTTTTAACTGTTTTTGTTTGAATATCTCTTTGTCTCCGTTACATTCCTTCTGCTATGAGAAGATTTTTGTGCCCTATTTGTTAATTTTTTATAGACATTTTTTAGCCGCTGTTGTAAGAAGTAGCTGTTTCTATTTCTGGATATTTTATCGATTGTACAAATCCGGATGTGTGATTTTTTCTAACCGGTTGCATTGACTTTGAATAACGTTGACAAATTTAATTCGCGCCAGAAAGGATTCAAAAGACGTGCTGATTGCAACCAAAAATTCCGTGTCGTCTTTCTTTTGTGTTTCAAACAAGTTTCGAATGGTATCACGTTCTCAGTTTACATAAGCAAAAAATGGCGTCCTAAATTGTAATTGTTCTGTGATATCACATCATGCGCTGTCATTTTATAATAGCTTGGTGAGATTGAGGTGCCGGTATGCTACACAAAATTCCTGTGGACCACTCCTCCCTGAAACCACATCATGCGTTGAGTAGAAGCTTTCAAAAGTAGTTCTTCTTTATCCGGATCGAGAATTAGCTGATGTTGATATCGATCCCGAGAAAAAAGAGTGAAGATGGTCGAGGTGGCATAATTCATGTAGGCATTAGTCTCCTGTATCTGGTTTATACCAAGTACTTCGTGGTTGTAACTGACGTTAAGCAATTTTGATGAAGTAATTTATACTGCAGGGAAATTAGACTTGAATTCGGAACTAATTCGGACCAAAATGATTTTTGCACAAATCCTCTTCTTCAAGCTCTGATTAACATACAAAAAATCATAGGTGATGCGAATTGTGCTACGGCCACCATCTTAAGAAAATGGCGGACGGGCCATGCCTTTGCGAGTTTTCCGCATTTTCCTCCTAAACTGTTCCTTCTACGCACATGATAAGATAGACTTTTTATAGACATACAATTATGCGTACAATGGCACAAAGAGAAAACAAATGAATGGTTTAATCGTAACACGATTAGCATCGGTTTTTTGAAAACATCATAAACGAAAAATTGATACTTCTCACATGATTTTTTTACTCGGCTCTTGTCGCATCTTCGCAAATGTTGAACTCTTATCTTTTCAATGATCGTGAATATTGTAAAATTTCACGTAAAATGAGACCAAGAATTTTGAGACTGGGGCAAGCGTAAAATTAGAAGCTATGATTTCTGAAGCATCGCATAATGAACAAGGTTGAATAATGAGCAACAAGCACCAGAACAAGATTCATTTGATTTATTTGCAGCATTGACAGGGAATGTTCAAACTGTGAAGATATAAAATTTAATAATAAAAAAACGAGGTACAAAGCATGGCGCGTTTTTACATGATATTCCGTTTAGTTTAAGCTTAATCCACGATGTCACATCTTTTGATTTATGTACCCAGAGACGAATATCTGAATGGCGGTGTTTAGTATCAGAATATCAGCATCATCAATTGCTTGCATCACTTCAATTCTTACGGGGAAAGGTTTTGGCAGAAGATCTTCTATGAATCTACATTTATTATTGATATTTGAAAACAGGCATGTTGTGATACTGTTGCTTTCATGCTGTCATTAGCAGAATATCTGGGCATCGAAATCTAGCCGTTCGATTTGGCCTGAATCGAGTTACTTTTCCTAATCTGTAGTAAGCAAGTAGATGAAGGACTGACGAAGAAGACAGGGATTGTTAGTAGGTGACGGAATCCAAGGTCTCTCCTCTCCTCCCTTTTAAGTTTAATAACTGAAGAGAAGAATAAGCCGTGGTTGTTGCATAAAATTTCTCATTTCTCACATTCTGTCTAACAATAATGCTATTTACTCCAGTCTGAACGTTCTTATTTTCAGGGGATTTTCTACTGTGGAAGGTGTTTGAAAAGATTATTTGTAAAATTTGCGTAGGAGCAATTTGAGCCGAATAAAATACAAAAGAATGTTTAAAATATTGATTTTTCGTTTATTGTGTTTATAGAACACCGACCCTCCTCTTGCTAATACTAAACCAATCACAACATTCTTGGTGCCATTTTCCGCGCAATTTTCTGATCTACAAAAATGATGTGTTGCACCATGTGAGTTTAAAGAACAGTTTCGGAGAAAAATGCAAAAAATTACAGAAAAGTAATTTTTAATTTTTGTCCACCGTTTTTCCAAGATCACGGTCGTAGCACTACTGAGATTATCTCGGACTTTTTGAATGTTAAGCGGGGCCTGTAGTAGAAGAGTTGTGCCAAATAACATTTTGGTCCGAATTAATTCCCGATTTGGCATAAAATCCTGCCACATTTCCCATAACATACAAAAGCCCGATATCAGTTATTGCCCGCATCGGAAATATGGAAACTATTGCTTGAACAGTCTAAAAATTTACTCTATTTTAGCTCTCTGAAAAAGAAGAACGTGCTTATAGTATCACTTTGTGGGTCCGTCCGTTTCTAGACAAATATTTTTGCTCCTATTTATTCGATTTGATTGTTTTTCATTGAAAAGCCCGAAATGTAAAGACGATTATCCTTTGTTTCCGGTTCTTTTCCGATAAATAACATTGCCCATGGAAAGTGCAATTGAAGACGCTATCGAATTCAGAATCGAGGTTTATTCCATGCCATTTCTTCTAAATATCCGATTGAAAATATTATTTCCTCCCATCGATACCCTTTATAACTAGGACTATTTTAGGTGGAGTTTTTTTTTCAAGTAATAGCAGTTTCTTTTTTTTTTCAAGTAATAGCAGTTTCTTTTTTTTTTTTTCTTTTTTTTTTTTTTTTTTTTTCGCTAAGGGCCGTAAAGGTAGATTGCGATTTTCCCAATTTTTCTGCTTCTAAAAGTCTGATCCGAAAAATTTGTTTTTGACGTACAGAGATCCTGGTGGGAAACGTTATGTATATGATGTGTCATTTTTGGCAAAGAGCTGTTATGTCACTATGGGCAAGGGTGGAAACGGGTCACGGGTCAACGAGTCAGGTCAAATTGTTCCTGTTTTATTCCCGTTTTATTTTTGAAAAGAGAAAATTGCATATTCCAAAGAAAAGTGCGCGTTGTGGAATTCTGTAGTCGATACGGGTGCCAACGGAGTGAATAAGGATTTGCCATGAAAAAATATTGTCGTCTCTTTCTTAAAGCAATGAAAATTTCCACCGATCGACTTCAGACACACATACACCATATAGTAAAAAGATACTTCCTTTGCGTTCTCTTACAGTGCGATTGTCCAGGGCAAGGTACAGGCAAACGCCATTCGCCTGCTTCTCAGCTGATTCGCTGTCACCGTGCAAAGTTTACTGTATGACTAAGAGTTACTTTTCACATCGCATCTTTTACACTGAGCATTCAGAGGTTTTCGATTGATGTGCTAACATCCCGTTCCCATGACATGTCATGTCGAAATTAACTCCTTATTTGTTAATATGGATGGATTTAGAATTAAGGAGGTTGAGAAAGGCGTCGAGGCCAACAAATGCGTGCTTGTTGAAAACTACAAGGGGAAGAGTGAATGCTGGAAATTATTTTGTCTCATTAAGGAACCGGTGACTAATTCTGTGTTGTTTGGTCTTGCTTGTTGTTCAAAATGTGGAAAGTGTAGAATTACAAAGAAAGATGTCGCCGGTGTAATAAAAAATATATGAACCAAAAATCTAACGGAACATATGGAAGTATGCGCACCTCCATCAAAGCGTGGAAAGAGTGAACAATTTAAATACATTTAAAAATGCATTTGTGTAATCGTAAAAAATGATTCCCATTTGTAATATACTCCATGGTCACGGTCATAGTCAGAGCCATTACATCTTGATTACGCAAAATAGTGGCACTAAAAGTTAGCAAGTAATCAGATTTTATTCTTAAAAAAAAGATTTCTGTCATTAAATATCAAGCAGTTACTGGGATGAATATACACTATCTACCAACAAGTAAATGGACATCCCTGCAATCGAAGATATCTGCGGTCCTGATATACGTCACGGCCGCCTCCGTTAAATATCGTGTGGGAAACAACAACGCAACCAGTCGCATTCAAGATGCCACGCAGTTCGGAGCTCTCTGATTTCGAGAAAGGTGTAATCGTCGGATATCACAGAAATGGCCGATCCATACGTGACATACCCAGCGAGTTGAAGTACCCAAAATCGACAGTGGCCTACGTGATTGGCAAGTGGAAGATGAGAGGTTACAGTCGGAATGTGCCCCGATCCGGCAGACGCACAAAACCGGGAGTTAGAGATCGACGAGTGCTGGCCAGAGAAATTCGGAAGAACCGCACCACATCGATGGGCCACATCCGCGAGGAGTTTCAACAGGCATCTGGGAGTGTTCTTTGGATGAATACCATCCGCAAGGAAGCCTATCTGCTCGGTTATCATGGACGTGCTGCCACCCACAAGCCTTTGAACACCAAGTCCAATAGCGCTGCTCGGCTAACGTGGTGCAAAGAACGTCGACAGTGGACCGCTGAGCAGCGGAAACATGTTCTCTGGAGCGACGAATCAAGGTTCACCCTCTACCGTTTGAATGGCAGGATCTGGGTTTGGCGTCTGCCTGGAGAACGCCTCCTGCCAACTGTGAAGTTCGGCGGCGGTGGAATTATGCTATGGGGGTGTTTCACCTGGTATGGCACGGGACCCTTGGTTGCAATTCCTGGTAGACTCGACGCCGAGACTTGCTGCACCATTTTGGATGACCATGCGCCTCCTACGATGTGGCAGTTTTACGAGGTGGATCTATGTTACTTTCAGGATGACAATGACACCTGTCATGTTGCGAGGTCCACCATGGCTTGGTATGGTGACAATGGGGTTAATCGAATGTCCTGGCCTGCGCAGACCCCGGACCTTAACCCTATCGAGCACCTCTCGGACGAGTTGGAGCGTCGACTTAAGGGGTGTCCCCACCGTCCGAAATCGGCGAAGGAACTGACCTGTCTTCTCCAAGCCGAGTGGAAGAATATATCGCTAGCCGTCGTACAACGCCTGGATGAGAGTATACCCCGGAGGGTCGCAGCTGTAATCGCCGCTCGTGGAGGCTCCACCAACTATTGAAGGTGAATAAACTTCGTTTTCCTTTCTTATCCCAGGTGTCCAATTACTTGCTGGTAGATAGTGTATATATATTACGTTTAGATGTATATATTTATAAATTGAGTTTCGAATTTATAGTTCAAAGCAGATTTGTCTGGGTCAGTTATGGGTACGGATCGGGTCGGGTCCGGGTCGGAAATTTTTGACCCGTTTCCAACTTTGACTACGGTCGTCAGTGCATATTTATGTTCTCGATGTATTTTCAGTAATATCTGCGCTTCTAAATACTCGACTGAAAAACTTATTTTGTTGTCGGATATCGTTCATAATAGAAAAAGCGTATTTTCTGCTTAAATGATAAATTGATTGTCAGCCACAATGGGTAAATATACATCGTTTCTTTTTCAATATCTCAGCTTTTAACAGCCCGATTTGAAAAGTTCGTCTGACAGCGGTTCTAGTGCTGCACATTTTTGCACATAATTTAAGTTCTTTTTCTTGACGCCTAAGTTTGTCACCTGAGGGATACGTTCACTTTTCCGTTTACATATTCAGTAATATCTGCACGTACAGGATTGGGTGAGATACAAGCCACCGCCAAGCCCACTCCTCTGAAAAATGAATGATTTAGTTAGCTAAGTGTGGTCAGATTCAGAGAATCAAGGCCGGACGACTGGTGAGTGTGTGTGTGTGTCTGTGTGTGTATATTCGGTTAAATATTGAAGTTTACTAAGCTGAAAGGAAGTTTACTAAGCAGGTGAAAATCCTCCAAATACGTGGCGTGGCGTCAGTAAATAAATAAATACATCGCTCTTTCCACGTTCCAGAAACACATAGCAACCGAAAAATTGTTTTCAGCCGCCGCCGTAGAATTGCACCACGGATCTCTCAATATCTAGCCGAGCGCGTTAGTTGTCAGAAGCTGACTTAAAAATAGGCATAGCACAGTGGATTGTTGGCCACCGTGGTGTAAAGCTACCGCGCTCTGCTAGATATCGAGAGATCTGTAGTTCAATTCCACGGCGGCGGCTGAAAACAATTTTTCGATTGACATGTGTTTCTGGAACGTCGAAAGAGCGATGTATTTATTTATTTACTGAAGCCAGTATTTGGAGGATTTTCACCTTGGATCTCGTCCTTTGGAATTAACTGCTATAATATAAATAGCCAGTGTCTTTAATGCCCACCACATGAAGACGACTCAGTAGCTGAGCCCATCTTACGGATTTATGATGTCAGAAGCTGACTTAAAAATACACATAGCACCATGGATTGTTGGCCACCGTGGTGTAAAGCTAACGCGCTCGGCTAGATATCGAGAGATCCGTGGTTCAATTCCACAGCGGCGGCGGCGGCGCGGCTGAAAACAATTTTTCGGTTGCTATGTGTTTCTGGAACGTGGAAAGAGCGATGTATTTATTTATTTACTGATGACACGTATTTGGAGGATTTTCACCTTGGATCTCGCCCTTTGGATTTAACTGAGCAGCGTGTTGTTGCTCCGCGATTTTCTTGTGATTTGGGTGTGTTATTGGACTCTTTGCTCCTTAATTTCACGTTCACCTTAAGTATAAAGCTATCGTCTTTCATTTTGCTTCGTTTCGAGCGCGGTGAGTGCCTATTTTGTTGTATTTCATCTTATTTACGTTTGGCCGAGCTGCCCAAATATCTTTAATGGCGGCGCCCAGTAGCAACAACACGCTGCTACTGGGTGCCGCCATTAAAGATGGCGACTTCCGGTAGGGATAGTAATTGCCCTAAGCTCTCTTCCTTTTCTGATGCCCCAGATGGGGGTGTTGCCACGCAAGCATCCACTCGTGGCGTTGCCAATTTGCCTTCTCCAGCTACGTCACATCTCCTGGCCTTCGCTATCGATGATGACGCAATGGTCATAGTTGGAAATGCAGCCTCTTCTAGCACTGCCGAGCCCAACGTGTCATTACCTTCGTTTTCTTCTGTTGCAGCCTCCAAAGTCTCTCGTCCAGCATCCAAGAATAATTATGTTGGCGCTGAAACGCTGGAATCTTTCATTTCCCAAGCTGGCAATAATATCGTGCTTAATATCCCAACCAGCTCTCCAGCTGGCACAGCTTTTACTGAGAATCTTGCAAAAGGCGTCCATTTCGAAGCATTTCCGGACACTCCTCTGCGAGTATATGTAGATGCCATTGCACAGCGGTTCCCATCTGAATCTATTCCGCAAATGAATCGAAGAGGACGACTTGTGATCGTTTATCTGGCCACGGCTGAAATGGCGAAATCTCTCCTAACATCTGGCCTCACATTTGGTGATAGACATCTTTCTGCAGAACCGGTGGGCCAACGTCCCATTAACGTTTCTTTCTACCCTGTCCCGTTGGAAGTGACAGATCTCATGCTGTATGCTGTCTTATCTTCGGTTGGTCGGGTAGGTGGAGGCATACAAACGCATCTCGCTGCCCGAAACGACCCATTACGTGATCCACGACATGCGTCGATCCAAGGTGCTCGCCGTGTTGCGAGGGTCATATTTCCATCACAAGAAGCAATCGAACGGCTTCCAACACACTTCACTGTGCGGTGCAAGGATCAGGTCAGGCAAATAACCTTCCTGACGGAATTCCATTGTAGTCAATGTCACCAGGTTGGTCACTACTATAAGCAGTGTCCAGTTGCTCCACCAAAGTCTGTGTTGCCCGTCTCACCGACGCCTTCTCATCCAGATCCTAGTAGCGCTCCGTCACCGACGGTGGTTCCTGCGAAACCCCTAACTTCAGTGGCAACCTCTGCGCCATTTGTTGTCCCACCTTCTCTTTCCGAAGAACACTACCCAGTTTTACAATCTTCACCGTCTTTTCGTGTTCCTTCGGACCTACAGCAGTTGCTGAGTCCGTTGCGACTGACCAGTCTGATACCGAGACCTCGACCGCTGATGACACAGCCTATCAAAGCGTCAGCGACCAAGCGATGAGTGATGAGACAGAGGGCTACCTCCGGACCAATCCTGACAAAAGGGAAGCCAAACCTCCTCGCGGCTCTTCGAAACGACGACGAACACCTGGCCACTCTACTCCAACCTCTCCGACTAAGCCTGCTGGATCACCTGCTTTGGGTCGCCCTGTCAAGTCTTCCAAACCAGTCATCTACCTCCTGCCTCGTGAAGATTTTTCCGCACGCCTACACATGAATGTGTTTCCGCACACTCCTCTCCCATATGACGAATTGCACGACTTTGCTTGTGCCAAGACTCTTCTTCCTAATTTACCCCCTATGTCAGCCGATTTGAAGGTCGCTACCCAGCAGTTGAGAATCAACTGGCAAAACTGTTAACTCTTTACAATAATATCAAGAGTCCATCTGCCGAGGATGCTGCCACTCGGAAGTGCATCCAACGGCGCTTCCGTTCCCATTTGGAAAAGATTGTCGCTGCCAATAGAGACTTGGCATTTTCATTGTGACTTCCTTGAGTTGTCGCGGGTTCGCGACACCAGAGTTGAACTCTCTCGTTTATGAGGACATTTCTGCCGCTGGTCGAGATGTTCTCCTTCTCCAGGAAACACACAGCTCTAGTGACACTCCCACTCACCTATGCAGACACTGGCGTACACCTTTTACCACTCGTATCACCTCTCGCGGTATGGTGGTATAGCTGCATGTGTGCGTCAGCGGTTTTTGACTCAGCTGACTTCTATTTCTGTGACAAATTTGCACCTTGATTTTCTTCAGTGTTTTACCTTTTGTGTGCATAATGTTACTTTTCATATCTTTAATGTATATATCCCCACTGATGAAATATATGTTGCTACTCTTTTCAGTAATATTCGTGCAGCGATTCCTCCCGGGGATTTTTTCGTTCTTGGGGGGGGAGGGGATTTTAACTGCACGCTGCAGCCTTCTCTTAACAGAAATTCGTCTTTTGGCGAATACCGCATGAATTTCGTTTCACAGCTGACACAGCTCCTTGATGATTTTCATCTTATCGATTCCTTCAGACGGCTAAATCCTTATTCCATTTCTTTTACGTGGTGTAATCCGCCGACGTTCGGTTCTACTGCTGCGCGGTTGGACCAAATATAGGTTTCTGCTTCCTTACTCCCTGCTATCACTGCTGACGGACATTCACCTACTGTTTCTTCCGACCATTCTGCCGTTTCACTATCAATTTGCGTCTCTCCTGCACCTTCATCTACGCGTCGTCATTGGACGTTTGATGACACTCTCTTGCAAGACCGTTCCTTTTGTGAGGAAGTTGAGAAGTTCCTTTCTGATCGAAAGCTGCTGCTCACAACGACCCCAAGCGCGTTGCGTTTGTGGCTTGATGTCAAACGTGATCTTCTCTTGCTCGTTCGTTAACTCTCCTTTACTATTTCCACCACTCGCTCGATGGAGGTGAGTAACCTACGAGGACTCCTCTCCGCGACGCCAATGTCTGACCCGCACTATACCTCCGTCCGGTATGAACTTCATGCCTGCCTCGAACCGTTCGCTCAGCAAGCAGTCCGTCGTCTTCGGCTCCTACGTATTTCACCATCGACGCATTCTTTCGAAGTCCTTTCGAAGATGGAATCCACGCGACGCACGTCATCTTCCATCAGACATCTCCGATTACCTGCTGGCACTGTTACTCTCATCTGCTCTCATGTCCGTCACTTCTTTCAGGAGAAGTTCCGAGCGGTTGCGCAGGGTTCTTCTTTTTCTTCCTCCTCTTTTCTTTCTTCTCTCCCTCAGGTCCCGTCTTCTCTCTGCGCCCCTCTCATTGCTGATATTTCTTTGCCTGAATTGAGAGAAGCTTTTGCCTCCCTCAATCTTCACTCTTCCCCGGGACCTGATGGCCTCCCGCTTTCGTTCTATCGGGCCTTTCTTCCGTCACTCCTGCCTTTTCTCTCTGCCGCTTTTTCGTGTGCTCTTTCTTCCCCTGCGCTTCCGCCGGAATTTACAGTTGCACATGTCGTCCTCCTGCCGAAGAAGGGTTACCTTCTGGATTTGTCGAATTGGCGCCCCATCCCCATTCTCAACCAGGATTACAAATTCTTCACTAAACTCCTTTCTCGCCGCCTAAATTCTGTTCTTCCGTTCCTCATATCCCCCGACCAGACATATACCTTGCCTGGTCGTTCTATTTCTAACAATATCTCCTTTCTTCATAACTTTTCCTTTCTTGCACTAAAACATTCCGAACCCCTAGCTTTGTTTAATCTTGACCAGAAATCCGCTTTTGATAACGTCTCTCACACTTACATTTCTGCCGTATTAACTCACTTTGGTTTTCCTCCCGCTTTTTTTCTCTCATCCTTAGCCTCTACCGGGGCGCCCATTTGCACGTTCGGACGGCCATATTTTTGACGGCCCCGATTTCTTTTCGATTTGGCATCAGACAAGGTTGTCCATTATCAGGACAACTCTTTGCTCTCGCGTTTGAGCCCTTTTAGATTGCAAGTCGGGCGTCTCTCTTACCTGCGGTAGGACCAATTGTCTCTAGTACTCGGCATCACCATTTTCTTGTCTCTGCTTACGCAGATGATGTTACCTTTTGTCTTCGCCGCGATGACCAATTTGATACTCTTCTTGCCACTTATGAACAGTATGCTGCTCTCTCTGGTGCTGCCCTGAATATTCAGAAAAGTGTTGGCCTGTGGTGTGGTTCTTGGAGAGGCCGCACTGACTCACCGTGGGGAGCAGTGTGGTCCTCCTCGACCCAAAATTTTCTTGGAGGTCATTTTGGACACTCCTTTACCACAAGCAACGTCACTTGGCAAGCTCTCCGCCCACGACTTCATCGCACGGCTGGTTTTTGGCGATTTACGTTTTCCTTTTCCTCTTACTTTCAACGTGCTCAAATTGTTCATCGATATCTTCTATCACAATGCTTTTATCCCTGGGATTCCTGTGTGTTTAAATCGCATCATTTCTCTGCCATTAATAGTATTTTCACTTCAGTGATATGGTCATCTAGATATTGGATTTCTGCTGCCACGCTTTCTCTGCCAACATCATTTGGTGGTCTTCATTTCCCGGATGTCAGAACATATTATCGAGCTCACCGAATCGTCTCCTTCATTCGTCTTCTCGTTTCGCCCTCCCCTGCACTTTCTTCTACCCTGAATACTCTTATTTCTCTTCATGATCCATCCTTCCCTTTCCTCCTCTTTCTTTGGATGGATTCATCTCCTTCTGCTTCTAAACGCCTCCCACCACTTCTTACCGACGCTCTAGCAGTATTTCATTCTCTCTCGCTACTCCGCGCTCCTCCCTCTACCACCCTGGACCTGCTTGCAGAACCTATTTTCTTTTCCACTCAGATTCATCCACCCGATCAACCATACTTTCTTCCCCCCCCCCCTTGGTTCCGCTCAGGAATTCTCACTGTCGAAGCTTTATTAACTTCCGATTTGACCTGGAAACCCCTCTCTTCTCTTTTCCCTGACCCTTCTTCCACCTTGGAAGAGGAGTATGACCTTCTTCGCTCCGCTCTCCGTACCCTCTTCCCACTTCTGGTTTCTGACACTGGCCTTATTTCTGTCTCTGGACCGAGCCTCTCTCTTCCTTTCTTCCTTCCCTTTCGGGACTCTGTTGCTCCCATTTCTTCTTTTTCCACTGCCTCTATCTATGCGCTCCTCCGTGCGCCCCTCACTTCTCCGCATGGTCTTCTTGATGCTTCTCCTTCTCTTCTGCTGCCTATCTGGTCTGCCTCTTTCTCTCCCGTTTCTACCCCGTTAGAGCGAAACATCCACTGGCGGTTTCTTCACCGCCGCCTTCCTGTTCCTTCTCCTCTCTTTCACGTGTCTATTTCTTCTACTTCTCTCTGCTGCTTTTGTGGTGTTGAAGGTGATGTTCCTTACGTCTACTGTCACTGTCCCGTTCTCCTTCCACTTCTCAATACTGCCTTTCGTCTTGTAGGCACCATTTGCTCCAGAGACATCCCTTTTCAAGCGTACGAGTGTCTATTTCTTACCAAACATCCCCCGGCTATTTTGCCGGATGCCTGTGCCTATCTCTTCGTACTTGTCAAACATGTCGTTTTTTTATCATCAATCTCTCCGCTCTCCTGCTACCACACCTAGTATTCTCTCTGCTGGCGCGGCCTTACGGT